>CM053150.1:58815000-60065000 GCA_028571685.1 Heterohyrax brucei
AGACAAGTTTTCTTATGTTTTGTGTGTATTAATCAGCATCACTGGAAAATACCATGAGGAAATTAAGTCTGGCTCCTTAGCTAGAGGTAATGAGGTAATGGCAAAAACACTCCCTCGGTGAGTTAACACTCTAATGTCTGCCAAATTCTCTGTGTTGGCTTCTCACAAAATAAGCAGAATGTTCTCCATGTATTATAGTTTCAAATGTCTGTGTCCAATGACGTAAAATGCTATGAGAGGGTTTGGCTGCTTTGAGGCTCTCGTCTCGAACAAATGTGAGAAGAGGAGTCAGATGGGCTATCCTACAGGCTGGTGTTGGCAAAATGTTAGTAGGGATGGGGCTATGCAGCCTTTATTTCTTTGCCTGCTGAATCAGAGCTCTCCACACCCTCCGCAGTAATTATTCCTCCTACTAGAAGTCACTGAGTTCTTTAAAGAGTTATTGTCTGTCTCAAAGGTACGAGCTTGTCTACTGTCTTGATGCTCCAAGCAGCAAGGCAGCAGCCTTGGCATCACCTGGGACTATATTAGAAATACAGAACCTCAGACCCTTCCCTGGACTGATGGCATCAGAGTCTGAAGTTTAACAGCATCCCTCAGATGATCCATGTGGATCTGAGAGTGAGAACTTTGGTCTAAAGCAAGAGGACAAGCACCAGCTTAGTGAGCTAAGTCAGCTGAGCCAGGCCTGCAGTGGGCTCCCTGAGGGAAACACTGACTCCTAGCATTACAGCAGGTAAAATCTGGGAGCCCTGGGTGGGAAGGAATGATTCGATGGGCAAAATGTATTATTTTATACATTTCTCTTCTTAATCACCAACAAGGAATAGTTGCCTTAGTGAATTGTTAGAAGTGTAAATTCATTTTCAGCATATACTTTTCTTTATAGATTAGTTGAAATGATCACATTTTAAGTTTCAGATTATCTTATAAAATGCCTGACTTTTAGAAATAACTAGTATAAGCCAATGGCCACCACATTAGTGACTTGAGCCTTCTGAATGGCTTACATATGCCACTGCCAGTGACCGATGCAACCATTCTATCCTCATATATATATATTTTTAAGATACTGAAACAAAGTGCAGTTGAGAAATTAAAAAAAAAAAAGCATAGAGATGATAATTTATGTTCCTCTGGAGGTTGAAACACAAAGTACTTTTTTGAGACTCAGACTTCTATGCTGATCTGCGAAGTATATAGGTGTGCCAACTTTCCTTATTTTTTTAAACAGGAGTTATCCTTAGAAAAACGTGAAAGGTTTGTTAGCAATGGCATCTGCAAAGTTCAGAGTTATACATAGGTGACCCTTAACACCAATCAAAGCAATGAGTGGTATAGTACATAGCAGACCTGAGATAAAAGAAGGTGAGGTCTGAGAAAGGTCTTTGTTACCTGCTCTTTCCCAAGAAGTCCTATAAATCTGCACTGGGAGACAGGTGAAAATGGCTTTGAATGGATGTTGCTAACAGTTGTTTCAAAGTCATTCATAGTCTCAATTTTCTGCAGCTTACCAGCATATTCAGAACAGTCCCCAAACATTCTATCTGGTTGGTTAAAAACATGTAAGCAAATCCATTCCTTCCACCAGTAAAGCCAAGGCCAGAGCCTCCCCTGAGCTAACAAACAACCCAAATTCAAAGTACAATTTGATATCCCAGTATGTGAGATTCGAGGCTAGACTCACGCTCTTCACAGAGGCGTCCCATCCAGCCATCGGGACAGGAACAAGCATTGGGACGCTGGCAGACACCGCCATTCTGACATGGGAATCGACAGACAGCTGCAATAAGAGAACAGATGGTCACAAATGTAGGGAATTATACAGTGTGGTTGTCACAAGACTGCTCATTTACATTTCATAGCATTTCCTTGACTCAAGCTTTAAGGAAGAGAAACACACTGGATTTCGATAAATGGAGAAGTGAGGCATTTTATTGGCTCTTATTGCAGTGTCTATTTTTTGATGAATCCTGGAAGAAACCTCAAACCTAGTACACCTAGACACCCATAGCTTCCAATATGCCATGTCCCTTTGTGATTTCTTGTTGCAGATACCGTTGTTCTCCCTGCCTGAACACTGTTCTCTTTCTCTTCCCTCTGCACTACCACTTGTCCTGCTAAACTTCCTGCCATTCAACACCCAGTTCCAGAGTCTCCTTCTCTATGAAACTGTCTGTAACTCACCCTTACAACTTCCTGGGTAGAACATAACATAGCCTTCCTTTACCATACTCCTTGTCACTCGGAACTCAGCACTCTTCTACTGTATCTGCACTTGTGGCTATAAACCACATTTCACACTCTATGGCACATATTGTGGTCCTTTTTACTTGACAGAGTCCTTGGGCGGTTCAACTGTAAACTGACTAGGCTGCTAACCTGGAAGGCTGGAGGTTCGAGCCCACCCAGAGGTGACTTGAAAGAAAGGCCTGGTGATCTACTTCTGAAAAACTAGCCATTAAAAAAGCTATGGAGCACAGTTCTATTCTGACACACATGGATTCACTATGACTTGGAGTTACCTTGATGGTAACTGGTTTCCTCTTCTCTTTTGGTTTATCTGTCTGCTATAACAGATTGTGATACTTATAATTCTTTACCTTCCTAAGGTCACACAGGTACTTCACTTTTTTGTAATAGTTTTTTGTTGAAAAATTTTACTTGGTTTTAAGATCTGCTTGGGGACTTGGAGTTTTTTTATGTATTCCCCAGGACATCTTCCAGATACTTTAGAAACTATGTTTGATCCAGATATCTGCCATAGCCTTAGAGTCGTGTGTATCTTTTGGAATTCAGTGCAAAGCTATGTGAGCAGCAGATGCCTTATGGTGGGGCAGTTCCTATAAACTTGGGCATTCCTGAAGATGGGCTGTGAATCTCAAGTTAGATTGGAGCTGATTAATGGGTTAACAGGCAAATTTATTTGCATATGATGGTCCCCTATCTGTACTAATCAGAGGGGGATCTTGTGACCTATTTCTACAGAAGCTTCAGAATTGTTCTCCCATCATGGCGCCTGAGGGGAACCAGTGTGCATCCTGTAGCATCCTGTCAAGTTCTCCCACTTGTGGGGGTCTTGTCTCTGGCTTGGTTCAGGGTAAACAGGAATCAGCTGTGCTCTGGGTCCTAGACCTTCTCAGCCGTTCAAAGATTTCATCAATTAGCCCTTCTGTATTTTCAACTTTCCCCCCTTACTGCCCCTTTAGCCAGCAGAGGCAGCACCAAAGAACTCTCGATACTGGGAAGAGCAATCTGGTTGGGTTTGGAGGGAGGCAGCCAGGGGATCTGTTTCAAAGGTGTAATTTAGTGTGGAAACTTCTTGCTTGCTAACTTTTGATGACTTTAGGAACAGAGAGATAATAGAGGGAAACTGGTTGATTTTAGCCTTTCTAAGACATCCTTGGTGCTGCCAGTGGTCCTCCAGTGTTTCCTACCTTACACACATACAAACCGCACTTCAAATTCCTTTCCAAGTAACTCCAGATAACTTTTTTTTTTTAAATTGAGAGCTCAAGCATTAAAAATCACCATTTTCTTACTAACAAATTCACAATTTTCTACAGTTTCCTTTTTCCCCTAAATTAAGCCTTTATTTCCTTGACTCGGTTTTCTTTCTTTTTTAATTCTAACTCCAAACAATTGAAAGTAAATCAGTTAGCCAAGCATGTGGCCTATAATAGGTAACCATATCTTTTTCTCTTTTTTCTACGCCATCAAGTCCCAGAAGTGCTAGTTTTCACTTGCTCTGACCATTTCTTTGCTTGGGTTTATTTAATGTTGTTTTGCTAAATCCAAATGGCTCTGTGTAAATTTCCCTTTAGCTGCCCTAAAAAATAACCATTCAACTGTTTCCTTACCTCTGCAGATAGGAGGTGATGTCCAGGTTCTGTTTTCTAGGCAAATACTCCTTAGGGAACCTTCCAACATGTATCCACTGTAACACGAGTAGGTGATCATATCCCCAAAATGATAATGGACACCGCGAGCAATTGCATTTTCTACATGAACTGGTGGACCACAGGATATTTCTATAGGAAAGCAAAGATAAAATACATAGACAATTTTTAACCTATTGAATACTTGTGTGCTGTTTGGTAAAATTAGGTATTTTTCCATTTATACCAAGAAAGAACTTTTGTATGTCTTTAAAGAGCTGGTTGTGAGGAAGCATCAATGGACTCAGAAGAGGAAAAATATGTTGATTGTTTGCAGTCTATTTATGGCAGTAAAGATCATGCACTGAAGTGCTTTATACTACCACATATATTGAGAGCATCAGGGATGCTCTCTTGTTGTCTAGAACAGTGTCTGACACACATACCTGAAGAATGAGCAAATGAACGAATACTATTCCTAGGCTATAGGTACTCAGTTTACATGCCTTGACTGGGGGCTGGGGGTGTTACAAAATTTGAAACTTCACACTGGTTTCTCTCTTTTGTAAGACTGTAAAGCACTGAATTGTAACTTTTGGGATCTATGGTAGCTTGAATAATAAGCCTCTCTTTCTCTTAAAAGGGTCACGTGCTACATATCTGAATTACATTCTATGGCTAATTTTACTATAAGAATTTTATGAGCATCCTGGAATCAGTGCAAGTATTCTAGGGTGGATCATGAGGTGAGAACTGGGAGTCTTGACTTTAAAATCAGTATGTAGCTTTTGTAAGTCTGACTTTTGGATGAGGTGTCTTTATGGACTCGCTTCTAAAAGTTCACCTTGGTGTCACAACACTATTACAACCTTGTCCAAGGAGGTGATCAGTTTGTATCATCTTCCTACATTTTCTTTCTCTAAGATTAATTAAACATTCATTTGATCAGTCAAGTTTCAAATGTATATGAGATCTGACAATTACATCCACAAACTTAATTGTTCTAAGTGATACATACATTATTATTGAATATCACTACGGTCATCTTTGATGTATGCCCCTTGGGGAGCTATGCACTGACACCAGTGCCTAGTCCACACTTCAAAGCAATTTTGGAACTTTCTGGAATGGCCATTGCACAAGGTGGCACAGTGGCAAGTTCACCAACTTAATCGTGTAGTTGTATGTGAGGGAGTTTTCAGCCAGTAAACAAGGAACTGTACTGGAGTACCTTCCCTACTGACATAATCTGGTCCCCAATGACTTTTTTCTTTACCTGAAGATAAAGGAAATCTTGAAAGGAAGACATTTTGATGACATTCAGGACATCAAGGGTCATATTATGACAGGCCTGATAAAGAGTTCCAAAATTGCTTTGAAGGGTAGACTAGGCACTGGTGTTGGTGCATAGCTCCCAAGGAAAGTACTCTGAAGGTGACCATAGCGATATTAAGCAGTGAGGTATGTAGCACTTTTTCTAGAATGAGTTCGTGAACTTAATTGGCAGTCCTTGTATTACTGTCTAGCAGAAACTGGGAAGAAACAAAAGAGAAAGCTGCGCCTTTGCTCAGGTAAGTGGGGGAAGACAGACGCAGAGTGTATCAGAGGTAGGTAGACCTGTATAAACACTGTTACATTATAGAAACACTGAGGTGAACAGGGCTAATTGCCTTTAGGATTGTCAGAGTACGATTCACACTGGAAGTGGCATTTGGACAAGCTAGAAAAGTTAAGTGGATTAGAAGGAAAGCACTTCCGGGTTTGAAGAACAGCACGTAGAGAGATCCTGGTGAGCAGATGGGTGGTTGAGAGAGGTGGCTATCAAAGCGTAGGTGTCAGTCTCCCCTACATGGGAGCCAGGAGACCTGCTGGTACAGTGGTTGTGTGCTCAGCTGCAAGCCAAGGGGTTGGCCATTTGAAACCACCAGCTGCTCTGTGGGAGAAGATGTGGCAGTCTGTTTCTGTAAACATTACAGCCTTGGAAGCCCTGTGGAGCAGTTCTACTCTGTCCTATAGGGTTGCTTTGAGTTGGAAATGACTTGACAGCAATGAGTTTTTGGTATATGCAAATGACCATGGTTCCTGCTAAAAATGCAAATTTATGGAATTTCTGGTTTATGAAGCTTCAATTTACATATTTACCCTGAGTGATTTTCATGAACATTAAATTTTAATCAGTGGTTTTTGGGGATAAATATTGGGTGAAAAGAATGAGGTGGGTTCCTACTTAGGTGAGGGGAAGATATTTTGCTCTTAGTAGAAGCAGAAGAAGGAGAAAGAATATCAATAATGGAAATTGTCTCTTGCTTTCCAGGGGATCTCCAGACTGTCCCAGGAACACTGGGAAACAGTAATTAGTACGTATCTTCCCCTGCTCTTTCTTCCTGTAGCCTGTGAGATAGATAAATCATGGAAAGCCCAGACCAATATGAAAACATATGAACAGGATCAGTCCAGGTGGCTGATCCTAGTCTAGACTTTATACTAGAGTCAAAGGTAAGATTCCAGTTGGCACACACTTAGCCCTTCCTGTTTCATTAGAGAGAGATCGGACCCAAATCTCAGCTAACAGCCCTATTCACCTCAGTGTTTCTATAGTGCAACAGTATTTATACAGATCTCCCTACCTCTAATACACTCTGTGCCTGTCTTCCCCCACTTACCTGAGCAAAGGCACAGCATTCTCTTTTGTTTCTTCCCAGTTTCTGCTAGACAGTTACAAGGATTGATGTATAGATTCCTTAATAGCACAACTGGGTGATTTGGAATTCCTATTCTCTGCAATGTTAGCCATAAGTTATTATGATCCACACAGCTGAATGTCTTCAAGTGGTCAACGAAATACAAGTAAACATCCTGGTACTCTCTGCTTTCAGCTACGATCCATCTGACATCAGCAATGATATCCCTGGTTCCATGTCTTCTACTGAATCTAGTTTGAATTCCTGCCAGTTCTTTGTCAATATACTGCTGCACTTGTTTTTGAATGACCTTGAACAAAGTTTTACTTGTGTGTGATATTAATGATATTGTTCAGTAATTTCTGCATTTGTTTGGATCACCATTCTTTGAAATGAGCATAAATACGGATCTCTTCTGGTCAGCTGGCCAGGTAGCTGTCCTTCAAATTTCTTGGCATAAATGAGTGAGCACTTCCAGCGCTGCATCTGTTTGTTGAAATATGTCAAATGATATTCCATCAATTCCTGGAGCCATGTTTTTGCCAGTGCCTTCAATTCATCTTCAACCTCTCCCTTCAGTACCGTTGGTTCCTGATCACGTGCTACCTCTTCAAATGGCTGAGCATTGACCAGTTCTTCCTGGCATGATGACTGTGAATTTCTCCCATCTTCTTTTGATGCTCCCTAAGTCCTTTAATAGTTTCCCCATAGAATCCTTCCATATTGCAACTTAAGGCTTGAATGTTTTCTTCAGTTCTTTCAGCTTGAGAAATGCAGAATGTGTTCTCTTCTGGTTTTCCATTTCCGGCTCTTTGCACATGTCATTATAATACTTTTGTCTTCTCAAGCTGCTCTTTGAAATCCTGTGGTTCGGTCATTTGCTTCACCATTCCTTCTTTTTGCTTTAGCTGCTCGACATTCGAGAGCAAGTTTCACTCTCTTCTGATATCCAATTTGGTCTTTTCTTCCTCTCCTGTCTTTTTGATGACCTCTTGCTCTCTTCATGGATGATGTCTTTCATGTCATTCCACAGTTCATCTGGTCTTTGGTCATTAGTGATCAACATATCAAATCTGTTCCCGAGATGGTCTTTAAACTCAGGAGGGATATACTCAAGGTCATACTCGTGGACTTGTTTTAACTTCTTGCACATGAGCAATTGATGATCCGCGCCACAGTAACACGTAGTCTTACTCTGACTGCTGATCTGGAGCTTTTCCATCGTCTTTTTCCACAGATGTAGTCAATTTGGTTCCGTATATTCCATCTGCAATGCTTGCAGCTGTTCTCATTTTGCTGTTTCTTCTCATTAGCGAATAAAGATCCTGAAGGCCTGACTACATCCACATCATTAAGGTCGACTCTACTTTGAGGAGGCAGCTCGTCCCCAGTGGTCTTCCTACTGCCTTCCATCCTGGGGGCTCATTTTCTGGTACCTTATCTGATGTGTTTGGCTGCTACTCATAAGGTTTTCCCTGGCTAATTCCTTTTAGAAGTAGACTGCCAGATTCTTCTTTCTAGTCTTAGTCTCAAAGCTCAGCTGAAACTTGTCTACCATGAGTGACCCTACTTGTATCTAGATACCAGTGGCATAGCTTCCAGCCTCACAGCAACAGGCAAGCCTCCACTGACAGACAGGTGGGGGCTGCTAGGTAACTTGTTAGAAATACAAATTCTGAGGTCTCACCTAAGATCATAGTAAGTCGGAAATGATAGAGGTGAGGCCCTGCAATCTGTGTTTAAAAGGTCCTTCATGTAGTTCTGATGCAGGCTCCAGACTAAGAAATACTGTGGAATAATTTTTGTGATGGGAAACAGCCTTGGTTTATTAGAGGATAGTTTGGAAGATCTAACATAAATACACATTTTACATTTTATGTCTTGCTCATTCTTAGAAGAGGACATCTTGAAAATCTGCTTAATGACTCCTGGTTAAATAAATTATAGCCTACTTTTGAAAAGATATTTCTTTTCTCTCAATGAAAAAAAATTGTTTGAAATTCAAGAATTTTTTTTGTTTTAAATTAAAATGCACACACTGATAGTCATACCAAGACAGAGATTTAAACATTTACAGATAAGTTACTGGATTCAAAATAATTTCCAAAAGAAGGGAAAACACTGTTCACTACTGAGAGCAACTGGATTCCACCTGCTGACTTACTCTCACATTTGGCGCTTGTCTGTGTCCACGTCTCATCGGGGTTGCAGACAATGATGCCTTGGCCTTGGAGCTGGAAGCCTTCTCTACACTTGATGGACACATTCTGATCAACGTAAAATTCCTTTTCAGATAGCAGGGCATTCTCCGGGATGACAAAAGGGACAGGGCATGGATTTGCTGTTAAAAAAGAAAAGAAATGCTTGCTGATATCTTCCCACTTATTTTACCTCTTGTAAAGTAGCATAGAGTGAGAGCCCTCTACGACTTGAGTTACAGTGATAATAATATGAAGTTTAAAAAAATAAACCTTCAAACATTAAAAATAGATTTTTTGAACTCACATGAAGTTATTTAAAAGGAGAAAATCAGGTAAGATTCAAATGCACCAATCTATTTAACCACTAATGCATAATTCTAACATTCTGAGATGGCAAATTAACTAGTTTCTGAAACTATGGCCCACAGCAATATTTTACAGTCTTTTTCAAAATGAAGCTGGAGAAATAAGAGACATGCTAGAAACCAATGGAAGTAACAAAATATTCTCTTAATATTTGAAGAATATTAAGAAAATAGAGTAAACTTTTCTTTCATGTTATTTTCTTTTACCGGACCTCCTTCAGAAGGATGGAACTAGGGATCTATCAGATATTTCTAAGGGAGTTAGATAAGATTCTAGAAACAGCATATTTCCTAAATCAAACCAAATCCATTGCTATCCAATCAGTTCCAACGCACAGCACTCCCATAGGACAGGGTTTCAGTTAGCAGTCAATTACTTAACCACTGTACCACCAGGCCTCCTGACAGCGTATTAGAACTAAAATTATGGAGTTTGCAAGTATTGTACTGATAAAAATGGATGACGGTACTAGGACTGCTTAGTGCAGGTCTGTGACACACACATTAATACATATTTCAAACAATTTCAGTTTTATTTTAAATGAGCACAGAAGCGTTTGGGGTTGGTAGTCTCTAGCTGAACCCTTAAAGCTTGGTTCCTGCCATTAAGATACTTTAAACAGTAGCCAGAGCTTTCTCAACCTGTCTCTTGCTTGTGAACATTGTGTTTATTGAGGTAGTTATAACTAATTATCTGTGCTTGCTATATTTATGCCTTATTGTGCTAATATTGTACTTGAAACACATTTTCTTTCTGCACCCTTTTCCTGTCGTCAGTGAATTCATTATACTTTTGTGGGAACATAGTTTCATTAAGTTGTATTTTTCTCTTAGTGTGTTGGACTTGTAATCACTGAAAGAATCTGATAAAAGTTGATTCTAAGACTGGACAGTTCAATGATACAAACAGGTTTTTAAAATACCCCATAGTATTGGTGTGGATATGCATTAACTGCTTTTTCTGGACCAATCTGGCTTATCACTGTGTCATGGATTGAATTGTGTCCCCCCCAAAATATGTGTAACCATGTGGCTGGGCCATGATTCCCAGTATCTTGTGACTGTCCTCCCTTTTGTGGCTTTCCTATGCTGTATGTTAAAGTATTAGGGTGGGACTGTAAAGCCCTGTATAAGATCACTTCCCTGCTCCACTGTCAAGGGAGTTTCCCTGGAGTGTGGCTTGTCCCACCCTTAATCCTTTCATGCTGCAAGAGATAAAAGGAAAGAGAAGCAGGCTGAGAATGGGGGAACCTCACACCATCAAGCAAGAAGCACCGGCAGAGGAGCGCATCCTTCAGACCTGAGGTTCCTGCACCAAGATGCTCCCTGGACAAAGACTGATGTAATACCAGACTTTCCTCCAAAGCCGACAAGGGGGAAAGCCTTCCGCTGGAGTGGACATCCTGAATTTGGACTTGTAGCCTACCGGACTGTGTAAGAATAAACCTTCCTTTGTTAAAGCCATTCACTCTGTGGTATTTCTGTTAGAGCAGCCCTAGCTGACTAAAATACACTGCAAGTTTATTCTCTGTTTTAGATCTTGGGAAACTTGATCTGGAAACTAAAACCAATTCACGGCTCTCCTAGACTCAACACACACGTTTGCAGAGAGGAAAAGAGTGGCTCCAAGTTCCATTTTCAGTGCAGTGTGCCTCAGGCGCCCCTTCGAGGCTGTAGCCTCTGTTGCAGGAATAAGCCACCCTGGGTCCATCCGTAGTGTTTTCGACTTCAACTTTTCCGTTCAGAAACTCAAGTGGGGCTTCACAAGTTGTCTCTACAAAACAAATAAATAAAATTCTCATGAAATGTCTTTCTGAGTCTCTTTCCTTCAACTACAATTGCTAAGGTGCTCAATGCCATATATAAAGCCAAGCCAAGTGCCGTCGAGTCGGATCCGACTCATGGTGACCCTAAAAGATTACCTATATGTGAAGAGCTATGATAAACACTGTAGGAGAAAAAAATTGTAGGCCTAAGTACTGCATTAATTCTGTTGTTATCTGCTGCCCAGTTGATTCTCAGTCATCAACACCCTATATGTTACAGAGTACAACTGCTCTGTAGGGCTCTCTTGGTTATAATCTTAATAGAAGCAGATTGCCAGGCCTTTTCTTTCCAGGTACCACTGTGTGAGTTCAAACTACTAGCCTGTAGGTTGGCAGGCCACTGCAAACCATTTACACCATCTAGGGAGCTTTACTAGACTAATGAAACAAAACAAAAAATCCATTGTTGGTTCTGGGTCAGAGTGACCCTGCAGGACAGAGTAGAACTGCCCTAGAGTGTTTCTAAAGGAGCAGGTGGTGGATTGGAAGTGGTGACCTTTTTGTTACCAGATGAGCTCTTAACCACTCTGCCACCAGGCCTCAGTACACTCAGGCAATTAAAAATCACTATTTTGCCCTATTGACTTCATTTGTCTTTCTATGTGTTACTGCCTTTTGTTGTTAATAATGCTAGGGGTATGGAGAAGTAGATGAGTGAAATGGTAGAATTCCCATTTGTTAAATTCCTATAGTGGTTAAGAACTTGTCATACACTAATTTAATTCTTACAGATAGGATTACCAATTAAAATACAAGACACCAAGTTAAATTAGAATCTCAGATAAATAACTAAAGTTTTAGTATAAATATGACCCAATATATTTTGGCACACATTTGATTCTTGAAAACTTCAAGAAAAAAGTTGAGTGAGTTAACCCACATTTTGCCAAATAGACTTGGGTATTCCCACAAAATGAGTTAATGCAAAATTCCAAGCCAAGTGTCAATATTCATATATTTGACAGGACATCTCCTGTCACTGGAAAAAGTTGTCAGTATCACTCTACACCGTCACCAAAAGGCAGCAGCTCTAAATTTTTAAAATCATAATTATTTGAAGAAAACCCACAAAAATAATGCAAACAAACTCAATAATTAACTAGATTCTGAAACAAAATTTTTGCATTCCAGAGTCAGTAATCTTGCAGTCGATTCCAATTTAATTACTAATTTCTACTACAGATTTTGACACTTTTATTGGTTTGGTGCCCTTGAGTTGAAGCCCATTAACATTTTCCTAAAGTTTATGGAGTTAATTAATTTTTTTTAAGATTACAAAACTGATTTAAAAAGAAATGTGATCACATTGTTATCTGAAGTCCTCAGTATCATTTTCAGAAATTCTAAATTTAATGTGACTTACTTTTGCACGTTGCTAGCCCTCCACTCCACTGTCTGTTCTCCTGACAGACACGCTCCCTGTTTCCCTGGGAATTAATGAAAAAGGTCATTGACAAGATTGTAACTTTGTAATAGAAAGATGGTAAGGAAATACAATCTCAGCTATGAAGTTTGATTTCTCAGCACTGGGATGCTAAGGAAATACATTAGATATATTTTAAGGAGTAGGTTTAGACTTCTAAAAATATTTTCATTAAGTTATCATGAAATTCATCCCCTAGCAGACTAGTGCAATGAAGGTACAGACTTTGACTCACCTGTTATTTTAAATGAACCTGTAGCAAAAGCTGATCAAGAATAAGTACCAAATGTCACCACACAATATATACAGAAATTGTCAAAAGAGAACCTAACTTGCTGTTTAAATGCCCACCAAAAACTCAATGAAACATTAAAAGAACGCTCAAATATCAAAGAGGCAGTTTAGCATATGTATTTTTAATTTTTTAAAGTGAATTTATTTTTCATTACCAAAGAGGTATATAGCAAAGAATGTGAATCACGTTTTTTTATACTCACTGAACATGAAACACGTATGATACCTTAGTGGTATGAGGATTTGAATTTTTAACAATGTAACATCCATTAAATAAAAACTTACCAACTGCCCATGCATTTAATATTTTAAATATGTTGGTAAAACATTTCTAAAATTTACTGACCAGCCTTCTGAAATTGAGTAAGATAAATAAAATTCACTTGCAAAAGGATTTATAATTATTATTCTGAATCTATACTTCCTGTGTTTTCCTCAATAGCTCATAGACTTTGAGGGCTCTATAGGCTATTTGTCGCCTATGGTTAGTGAGCCAAGATTACTATGTTCTTTAATTCTTGGAAAAAATTTTTATAAGTCTTCACTTCCTCTTTCTCTGTTCCTTATCTTTTACTGTAATCACCAGGATTCCTAACGATAGCAAGTCTTTTTTATGCTTTAAATTTCTAATCTAGCTTGGCTGCTAGCTGGAAGATTGGAGGTTCAAACTCACCAGCTGTTCTGAGGGGTAAGATGTGGCAGGTAATAGTTTTACCTGTACACCCTGGTGACATAGTGGTTAAGTACACTGGCTGGTAACCAAAAGGTCAGGCAATTCAAATTTATCAAGTGCTCTTTGGAAACTCTATGAAGCAGTTCTACTCTGACCTACAGGGTTGCTGTGAGTCACAGTCTACTCGATGGCACTGGGTTTGTTTTGTCTTTTTTTGGTTACTGTGTCATACAGAGTCACCATGAATCCAAACTGACTCAATAGCAATGAGTTGTATGGGCTAGGGCAATAAATAAAATAAATAAGATTATATGTTAAAAAGAAAAACACTTGATTCTAGGTAAGGCTTTCAAGGACTTAGCTAAGTCAAGTATATGAACACTGGCCCTTGCACTTGGTGACACGTCTTCATTACTCAGAGCCCTTTAAATATCTTACTGTCTAGAAGCTGTGTTCAAATGAGTGAGGTGTTGGAAAAGGAGCTATTATTTTATTTTGGTTTTTATCTGGTTCTACTAGTGTCTTAAAACTTTATTTTTCTATTCAAAACTATTTTCTTTGAGCTAATAAATCTTTACCTGTAAAAATTCTGCTGGTTTTGATGGAAAGATATTGTTCTGACTTTCCAATAATGTAGTTGACTCTATAAAATTAAATTGCCTTAGAAACACATATTTATTATTTTCTTCTTATTGCAAAGGTAATACATGTCCATTACAAAAGGACCAAAAAATAGAGAAACAAAGCCTCCTAAGACTCATTCAGAGAAACACTTAATGCTGCTGTACTTTTTTGTACATGCCGGATCCGACTCGACAGCACTTGGCTGGCTTGGCATATGCTTATATAAGCATAGGAAAATATATTACACTAATCTGTGAATTATTTTTGATTGACTTTGAAGAGGTAAATAACTAGTTTTAAAAACTAGCAGACTATTTCAGTACTTCCAGAGTGGAGTGTATTCAAGTAGTTAATTTTAGTCAACAGTTTAGCCTTTCTCCAGTGCCATTTATGTGTTCTCTTTCTGCTAGTAACTTGAACGAAGAATATTCTGTTTTGACTATGTCAATTTTTATTCCAAGAAAAAGTTAAATAAATCCTTTCTGTAACAACTAAGAAAAAAATCGAACACCTTCTGTTGGTTCCCTCTTCAATAAGATGAAAAATTTATCATGTTTTTCTTTCTTTTCTCTCTTTACCCATTTAGTGACACTTTTGCTTAACTGTAGCTTTTGAGGATTTAAGATGGAATTTTAGATCCCAATTTTCATTAAGTTATTGTTTTTGACCTAATGTATTTGCTTTCTCAATAATTAGCTTAAACACATTAAGTCTTAAGATCATAACCATTTTATTGCTCGCTAGCCGTAAGCAGCACCATGATCAGTGGAGAAAATACTGATGTTGTCAAGGATTTCACTTCTCTTGGATCCACAATCAATGTCCATGGGTGCAGCAGTCAAGAAATCAAACACTGCATTGCAGTGGGCAAATATGCTGTAAAAGACCCTCCCTAAAATAAAGTAAGATGTCACTTTGAAGATGGAGATGTGTCTGACCCAAACCATGGTACTTCCAGTGGTCTCTGTGTTTGTCACCTCATGCTGCTATAACAGAAAAACCATAAGTGAGTGGCTTTAAAAAGAGAAACGTATTTGGTCACAGTCCAGTAGGCTACAAGTCCAAATTCAGGGCACCAGCTTCAGGAGAAGGCTTCCTCTGTTGGCTCTGGATGTAGCAACGGGTTTTACGTGATCAATCTTCCCCTGGACGAGGAGCTTCTGAAGTGCAGAGACCCTGGAACCTTTCCAAAGGCTATGCTCTGCTCCCAGCACTGCTTCTCGGTGGCATGAGGTCCCCTGACTCTGTGCTTCCTTCCCTTTTCTTTATATCCAAAGAGACTACCTCAAGGCACAATTCAATCTTACACATTGAGTCTGGCATCACTAACACAAGCACTAGCTATCTTTCTGCATCGACGTTATAGAGGCAGGATTTACAACATATAGGAACATCATACAATACTGGGAATTAGTACATCCAAATTGCTACATGCATTTTTGGGAGGAATACAATTCAATCCATGACGGTCTCCTATGTATGGGAAGGTGGATAATAAATTAAGAAGACCAGAGAAGAACTGATGCATTTGAAGAATAGTGCTGGTGAAGAATACTGATTACATCATGAACTGCCAGAAAAATCAAGAAATCTGTCTTGGAAGAAGTACAGCCAGAATGCTCCTTAGAAGCGAGGATGGTGAGACTTTGTGTCACGTACTTTGGATGCGTCATCAGGAGGAACCATCTCTGGAGAAGGACATTATGCTTGCTAAAGGAGAGGGCCAGTGAAAAAGAGGAAGACCTTCAGCAAGATGGTCAGAGAAGGAGCTCAGAAATAATAATGATTGTGAAGATAGTGCAGGACCAGGCAGTGTTTTGTTTTGTTGCACATGAGGTTGCTATGAGTTGAAAGAAACTCAATGGCAATTAACAACAACAGCAGTAGCAGCGATTTTATAACACAGCTCTCCTCTTTCTGTTATTATTTTGATTTCTCTCTCAACTGGCTTTGGTATTCCCCCTCCAGGAAGACTATGTGTCTAGTATAATTTTTAAGATTTAGATGACTCGAAAAACTGCTTAACTCATATATAAATAACAATAAATTTACATACCATGAGAACTTTGTATAACTTATATTAGCTCTCCTAATGCTTTGTCTGGCTTTTGATAATAATCCAAATAATGCAGGAGTGATGTTAATAAGTACCCTATAATGCAGCAGACAATACATAAAGGGCCAAGCCAAGCTAGTCACTGTATCTTCAGTATGGATTACATATTAACATAAAGAAAACAAAATTCTTCACAACTGGACCAATAAAGCAGCACCATGATAAAAAGAGAAAAGACTGAAATAGTCAATGATTTCATTGTACTGGGATCCATAGTCAACACTCACCGAAGCAGGAGTCAAGAAATCGAAAGACACATAGCACTGTGCAAATATGATATAAAAGTCTTCTTCGAAGTGTTAAAAAGCAAAGATGTCACTTTATGGGTTAAGGTGTGCTTGACCCAAGCCACGGTGTTTTCAGTTACCTCATATGTATGTGAAAGCCGGGCAATGAGTAAGAAAGAACAAAGAACTGATGCTTTTGACCTGTAGTGTTGGTGAAGAGTAGCAAATGCTCTATGGACTACAAGAAGAATGAACGAATCTATTTTGGAAAAAGAACAGCCAGATCACTTCTTACAAGCAGGGATAGCAAGACTTCAGCTCACATACTTTGGATATGTTATCAAGAGGAATCAATCCTTGGAGAAGGACATCGTGAAAGCAGAGACTCAGAAAGGAAGAACCTCACTGAGCAGGATTGACCTGGTGTCTGCAACAACGGGCTCAAGCTAACGATGACAGTGAAGACGGTGCGGGACTGCACAGTGTTTCCTTCGGTTGTACACAGTGTCTACCATTTGGAACCGACTTGACAGCACCTAACAACAGCAACATCTCCAGCTCTCAAAGGGACTCTTCAAGGCTAGTAGGTTGCTAGTAGGTTGCTTTCCAATATGTTTCCAACATGTAAGGCCAATTATCTTTTTCCTCAGATTTAATGACCCATCAGCTCCCTATGTATTTTCTCTTTGTACTCTCACGTGAAGAACAACTGGTCTCAGTAATAGAAAGATTTTCCACTTTCAATCAACCATTACATTACTATCCTTTTTCTTTTCCTTTAACCTTTTGAGGAAATAAAACAAGAGCGGTATAAGCCTGTTTCCAGCTTTCCTGGACCTAATATCACGACAATCCTAGTCAGAAATAGACAGTCATGCTACGTAGATCAGTAGGTCACTGGCAATGAATACTCTGCAAAACCTCCACTTAAATGCCACCACAATGATAAAAACAGTAAAGGAGAGTTTCCTGAAAAAGCAGAGGACAACGCTATATAATGGGAAACAGGCCTCTTTTAAATCTCAAGTTTGATGATAAGATACTGCTTTCAGCAATACTGACTGCAGCCCTTGGTGCTGTTGCAGGCTGGTTTCTTCAAAAGCAGACCCATGTCCAGACCCATGTTGGACGGGTTTCAGTGGAGCTTCCAGACTAAGAGTCCAGACTGTCTTAGTCTGGAAGCTCTGCTGAAACCTGTCCAACGTGGGTGATCTGCTGGTATTGGAAATACCAGTGGCATAGCTTCCATCATCACAGCAACACACAAGTTGCCACAGCATGACAGAGTCACAGACTAGTGGTGGCTTAAACCAAATCCCTTGCCATTGAGTTGATCCCAACTCACAGCTACTCTCAAGGAGACGGACTGACATAGCGCCACAGTGATGGTCTCAAGCATAGCAAAGACTGGGAGGACAGTGCAGGACTGGACAGTGTTCTGTTCTGTTGTACCTACGGTCACTATGACTTGGAACTGAATTGACAACACCTAACAGCAGTGCTATCAAAGGGTTTCAATATCAAAAACTAGGAGTGGTCTGGATATCTAAGTTCATATTTAGTTAAAACTATTCTAAGGACTGGAAACCCTAGTGGTGTAGTGGTTAAATGCTACGTCTACTAAGCGAAAGGTCAGTGGTTCGAATCCTCCAGGTGCTTCTTGGAAGTTCTGTGGAGAAGTTCTACTCTATCCTATAGAGTTACTGTGAGTTGAAATAGACTTGATGGCAGTGAGTTTTGTGTTTTGAGGACTTTTCAGGACAGTCTACCTTGTGGTAACCTGGCACCTTAATCAAGAACTTGCCAAGATAATTCAGTCCCTTGCTTGAGGAAATACTAGATTTAAAACACACCTAAATCTCTAAGATCACCTCCCTGTTGTGACAGGAGGATTTTTCTGTGAAAGAGTATGATTATCAGGAAGCCAAAACGCAGACTGAACGATCAACTGAAGTAACAGTATCTGCCTACTGGCTGGCAGAACTACTTTCCTCCTCCTTTCCATGACCTTAATTTTTTTTTTTTGAGACTATTTCACTTTGCTAAAATGATAAGAAATTTTAAATATTTCCTGGAAAGTATTAGGATATAAGGTAACAAAGTATAAACAACTCTTTAAGGATCAAAGTCAGTGAAACGAATCAGAGCTAATACTAAAAATGTTCCCAGGTATATTAGAAAAATGAAACAATTCCAGTTATACAATTTGTTTACTTACCTCTAATTCATAGCCAGGCTCACACTGATAAATAATTGTGCTTTCGAAGGTGTATTTACTGCCAATCACAAGTCCATGTTCTGGACTTTCAGGTTCACCACAAGAAACCGGACTGCAGGATTCATCAGAAAACAGCGGCTCCCAGGTGCCATCAGGCTAAATAATAAATGAATTGTAAGTTACATTTAGGAGCTAATGTGTATCAACAAAGAAATTTGCAAATATTGGTTGCATACCAGAATAATCCCAAAAACAATAGTCAAAAGGACATAGAGATTGCTTTTACTTCTGCAACATGTTATCTGCGGTCATTATACTGGTCACTGAACAATTTTAGACATTTCTTGAACACCTAAAACAAGTCCTTTTTTCCTAACAGAGTCAAGGCATTGATCAAGAACACCAAGAAGTATGTTTACATTATAATGCAAGGGGATTTGGTGATGGAATACAGACATTCCATGATCCATACTAAGCTATGTTCTACAGGGTCGCTAGGAGTCAGCATTGACTGGATGACCTGTGTTATCCTTACGTATCATATGATTTCACATTCTAAAGTGTATAAGAAGCAGCAGCTCATAGTCATATTATCCCAAGTTTACAAAGTTGGCCTTGATAACTCTGTGGAGCAGTTCTGCTCTGCACAATAGGGCAACCATGAGCTGGAAACAACTTAATGGTAATTAACAAGAACAATGGCAGTAACCCAGTGAGAGGTCCCTCAGTGGTGCAAACAGTTAATGTGCTCAGCCGCTAACTGAAAGGTTGGTGGGTCGAGTGTACCAGAAGCATCTTGGAAGAAAGCCCTGGTGATCTGCTTTTGAAAAATCAGCCACTGAAAACCTGAAGAAGTACACTTCTACTTTGACACACATAGAGAAGCATAGTCACCATGAGATGAAAGTGACTTGACAGCTACTGTCCCCCACCGCCCCCCAATATTTTATTGTGGTTAAGGTGAAAGTTCACAGAGCAAACTAGCTTCTCCTTCAACAATTTACACACATTTTGCTTGGTGACTTGAGTTGCAATCCCCTTAAAGTGACAGTAGTCTTCCCTCTTCCTCCCTGAGTTCCCCCATTCCATTTGCCTGTCTTTCCTGCTCCTTCTTGGCTTCTGAGCTTTGTTTCTGGGCAAACACTGCCCTTTTAGTTTTGTATGGTTGATTATTCTGAGAAGCACATTCCTCACAGGAGTAATGTTCACTTTGTGTGTGTGTCTATTGTTAGGCTTAAAGGTGATCTCCAAGAGTGGGTGCTGTTCTGGGTCTGAAGACTAAGGGCCACAGTCTCAGGGGTTCCACCAGACTGGCAAGTCTGGTCTTTTTTATGAACCTGAATTTTGTTCTACATGTTTCTTCCACTCTGTCCGGGACCCCCTCTGGTTATCCTGATCAGAGCGCATGGTAGTGGTAGCTGGGCACCAGCTAGTTCTTCTGCCTTAGGCTAGTGCAGGCTGTGGTTTGTGTGGTCCACTAGTCCTTTGGACTACTTATTTTCTCGAGTCTTTGATTTCTTCACCCTTCTCTGGGTGGGAAGAGACCAACTGTATCTTAGATGGCCCCTCATAAGCTTTTTAAGACCCTAGATGGGCCAAAATATATTTTAGTAACCAATGACTAAGTATACATAATTTATAAATGAAAAACTGGAAAAAAGGATGAAATCATTCTTGAGTCTTTGCTGTATATCAGGCAGGTACTGAAGACATTTTCTTTACATTAAATAATTGAGTCCTTTCAGCTACCCCAGATTTACAAACAAAACAAATTGAAGGAACACAGGGTCACAGAGATTGTAAGTATTTGAACTGAGGATTAAACAAAAGCATATTTAAGGGAAGAATTGTCACTGTACTATGCAGCATCCCTCCCTCCCCCCCGAAAGGACAAGTGTATCAAAGACTACTGTTATTTTTCTTTCTCTGGTATGTCTTACAGAGGCTAGAACAGAGGACACAGTAGGGCAGTCTGCTATTGACGGTGCTGGTCCAGGTACTTTCCCTCATTCCTAACTAGTTTCTCAACCCAGTCACACAAGGTATGCACTAATATATGCATTACTCAAATAAGGAAAAATAAGCTCAAAAAGTTTAACTAACTTACTTAAAATCACATACCCATAAAACCCCACTGCTATTAGGTGGATTTCAACTCACAGCCACCTTACAGGACAGAGTAGAAGTGTCCCCGCAGGATTTCCAGGGCTGTATTCTTTATGAAAGCAGACTGTCAGAAGGAATGAATGGCGGATGGTTTCAAGTTGCTGACCACTGAGCAGCTCAGCACTTAACCACTGTGTCGCCAGGGCTCCTTTTAAAGTCACATAGGTGGTAACAGAGACAGTGCTTGATTCCAGTTATTCATCTGCTTCTGAAACGTCAAGATCCTTGATTGGCACAAACAGCATTTGGCTACAAATGGAACCATTGGTGGTTTGAATCCACTCAAAGATACCTTGGAAGAAAGGTGTGGTCATCTACTTTCCAAAAAATCAGCCATAGAGCACAGTCTCATTCGGACACACATGGGATTGCCGTGAATCAGAACCGACTTGAACATAATGTTTCTCTTCTTTTTTATTTTTTGTGGGGAGGCCCTAGGGTTTCTAAAACCTTTGGTCTTGCCACTAAAACCTGAAACATTTAGCTGAGGCAATTTCAACACATAGACACTCTTTTGAGGGCTAATACTTCATGAATGTCTTGCAGATATTTTAACATTTTACTTAACAAAAGCTCTCTTGATACTTACTTGGTTTAAAAATCGGAATATTGAGAAGAATGCATTTTAGTATATCTCTACCAAGCAACTTCTCAAATCATTTGACGTAATTGAAATTTTGAGGCCTTTTATTTTTTTAGGAGTAAGGTACTGGTTGCATTGCTGTATCCTCATCTGTCTATTTACACGCACACACACAAGTTCTACTTACATGTTCTAATTAGGACATAGACGTCTCACCTGACACACTGATGTGTTAACTCCCTCATAAGTATACCCTTCTGTACATGTTACAGAAATTTGCTTATCCACTCCAAAATCATCTCCGTGAATGAGTACATGTGTTAGGTTTGCTGGCAGAGCACATTTTTTTGGACGGCAGGAAATTCTTTCAGGGAACCAGCGGCCATCTTTCCGACAGGTGAATGTATCAGTGTCTGCATCCATCACATAACCTTCTAGACATCTGCAACGGAAATGCAAGAGTGAGTGCTGGAGAGAGTATGACACAGTTCGGGACATAATCTTGCTCTTCTGAAGTTGTTAACAGGCTAAGAAAATTTTTTATGCAAGACATTAAACTTCGCATGTCAGCTAAATGACATTGCCTACACAAACATCGATCTAACAAAGATAACAAAATCAATTCTTGTTTTCCAAAAGTTTCTAAAGTTTATCCAAGACTAAAACGACTTTAACTGTTGTTGACATTATTTACCTTTGTTGTATATATGATCATTGAATTTATTTTTTATTCTAAAAGTAGCTAACAGTTTAACAATTCTAGACGAAGTTCAGAAGAGACTCAAACGTTAGTGGGACTATAACATAATTAATATTTATTATCTTCTCAGGTGCTCCTTGGAAACTTGATGGTGCAGTTCCACTTAGTCCTACAGGGCCACTGCGAGTTGGAATCAACTTGATGGCAGCAGGTTTGGTTTGGTTTCTCGGGGCAGGCATTGTTCTAGCAATTTTATATGTACTATTTCTTTTAATCTTGAGAATTAGGTTTTATTATACTATAGTAGTTTTGGGGTTCAAACACAGGTCATTTTGACTCTAAGACCCCTTACAATTAAAAAGAAAACTTCATTTATTTATTTAGCAAATGCCTACATAGAATTTAAATTCTACTCACTGTTCAAACTGCTTTACAAACATTTACTCATTCAGTAATCTTGTCAAACCTGGGAGTAGATTCTAAAGTTATCTTTACTTCCATTTCACAGATGAGGAAACTGGTGTCAGAGAGATTAAGCTACTTCTCCACAGTCTCACAGTTAGGAAGTAACAGAGTTGAGATTCATATGTCTAGGGAATCTGGCTCTAGAGTCTGTGTGTTTATCACATCACACTGCCTCTTTAATTAAAAATTTAATTAACCATCATTTATTTATTCGATTTGTTCGTTGGATAACATGTTTTAGATTTCAAAAACCACCAGTCGGAAGTCAGAGGCCTTGCAACCCTGGAGTGATCTGTGGATCTGATATTAAGAGAAGATCTGAAAGATCATGTCATCAATATTTAAGGAATAAAAACAGAGAAATCTTGAGAAGAGGCAACACCAAGGCTCCTCAAAATATCTGATACAGCCAACACTCAAATAGGAAATTTTCAATGTGTCTCAGAAGCACAGAATAATAGTTTCTATTTTACTGCTCAATGTGAAACAGTTTGCTTATTGCTGACTACCACTTTTAGGTCTACTTTTTACTGTAATTAAGAGAAAGGGAAGGTGAGGCTAAAATGTCAACAACAGACATGCTTAAGAAGAGTTGTGAAATTATTCATAAAGCCAAATGTGCTAACATATGCAGGATAGCCCGTAATTCCTTCAGAGATATGAATACAATTTAAATTGACTTTGAGGCCTGAGAAAATATCTTTATTATGGATATCTGTTATAACCAAAATTTAATTTGCAGTTTTATTCTGTATTTTCTCATATTTCTTTAAATTTAAATTTCTTTAAATACATAGGGACAATTTCAGCAAAAAAAATTACTGTTTTGCACATTAAAAGCTTAATTTGTTCAAATAGCATAGGCTGGAGGTTGCTTTCAGGATCTCTCCCTTATAGACATTGACCAATAAAATGATGTGTTTTTTTTTGCCTTGCTGTCTTTAAGCTTACCCTATTTCCCCAGCATCTGCAGGTATAAACATAATCATAAAGTGACACCACAATGAATTTACCATCATGGCATTTAAAAAAGAGCTTTTCAATTCAAGCAATATTTAACCTAGCAGAGGATCTTGCTGTTTGATTAAGCTCAACAGGACACTTGTGATAATTACTTTAGGCACTAAATCTTACAAGTGTGTCAGTTATTCTTTACAGTCAGTGGATTTGTACATAATTATGAGGAGAATGAAGTGTCAAAAGTTAGTTTCCATACAGCAGTCCAAAGATGGATTTTTTCCCCCTAATTAGCTAAATTTTTGACCCATCATTTCTCATTTTACAGTACAATGCTTGCACCTCTTGGATACTCCAAAGCCATGGTCTTACCTGAGTTTCACTTTACTTTCATAGGTGTATGTCTCTCCAGTTGCCACCGCGTTGGGGACGGATGGTGGGGGTCCACAAGATAGGGGCTCACAGACTGGATAAGGCTGGCTCCACACCCCTTTCTCTGCACAGATCAGATTGGAACTGCTTTGCATGACATACCCAGGTCTGCAGCTGTAAGTTATCACATTTTCATTCAAAGAGTCACTTTCACTAATGAATGCGTTTGAAATCTCTGGGAGAGAACCACAGGAGATGTGTTCACAATGTGGGAAGGCAGCGCTCCATTGGCCATTGTCTACACAAGTGATCTCAGACAGTCCCAGGAGCTTGAAACCTTGAAAGCACTGAATCCAGGCTGCCTTTCCACAACTAAAATCTGTCCCATTAACAGCTCCATTTTGAATTATTGGTATAGGACACGTGCAAGGCAGGCAGGCAGGCATGCTCCCACTCCAGGAACCATTGGAGAGACACCTTCTGGAAGGACTCCCATGGAGCTTATAACCAGAAAAGCACTGATACCGTATATGTCCCTCATGATAAAAGGAAAAGCCATTAGGGAAATCCTGGCTGAGGTCTTCAGGAGATCCACAGCTGACTGGTTTACAAAGAGGAACCTCTGCATCCCAGCTACCATCGGCTTGACAGGTGAGTTTTGAAGCACCATGTAACACATAGCCTTCCTGACAGTGGAACACAACTTGCTTCCCAAGGCCATAATCCAGGCCATCCATCACTCCATTTGCCACCTGGGGTGGGGTGGTACATTTGATAGGCACACAGATGGGAGTGGTTTCACTCCAACTTCCATTGGCAAGACAAATGCGACTCCTGGCTCCCTCAAGCAAGAATCCTTCACGGCATGTGTATTCAACCTCTTTCTGGAATGTGTATACCTCTCCTATCACTTGACCATTGGCTGAGACTGGGGGTGAACCACAGTCCACAGGAATGCAGACTGGCTCAGTGCCATCCCAATTTTTATTTTCTTGGCAGATTCTCTTCTCAGTGCCATTTAGCACATACCCAGGGTTACATTCATAATACAACACACTCAGGTATGTGTAGTCACTTCCTTTGATAGATCCATTCATGATTGGATTTGGCTTTTTGCATGAAATAGCTTCACAGTGTGGCGAAGCACCACTCCATTCTTTATTCAGTAGGCAGAGTCTCATGTTGGAGCCCACTAGGACGTACCCGGGTTTGCAGCTATACTGTGCTACACTGCCCATGGTTGTCTGTGTAAAATGCAAAAAGCCGTTTTCAGGTGCAATAGGTAAGTCACATTCGATTGAAATGCAGGAAGGGGCACTGCCATTCCAAGTTCCATCTTCCTGGCAGATCAGCATAGGATTCCCCAAAAGTTCGTACCCCGGATTACAAGTGTATAAAACCATAGTGCCATACAGAAAGTTTGACAAGTGTGTAGCAGGGGACTCTTTTGAATTTTCCCAGGTTTTAACTGTTGGTCTCAAAGGATGAGGGTGAGGCTTCAGATATGGGACATCCATCGTGTCTTCCTCTTGGTCAAAATATCCCTGGCCATCTTTGACCTTAGTACAGTCTCCAAAATCTATGTGAGGAGGGAGACCACAGTCAATAGGTACACATGTTGGGATGGAGCTTGACCATCCCGACTCTTCACAGGTCTGCATGGCATGACCAGCCACGTGGAACCCAGGGAAGCAGCTATAGATGATCACAGCACCCAATCGGTAATCTGCACCTTCTACAAAACCATTTTCAATGGGCTGTGGGGGATTACAGAGTATGACATTGCAAGATGGGACATCTACATCCCATTCACCCGTCTCTAAACAAGTCAAGGCTTTGGGACCTTTAAGCCTGAAGCCTCTGTCACAGGAGTAAGTAACCGTCTGCCCATAGTGGAGACTTGTGTAAGAGAATTTGCCATTTACTATATCCTTGGGCTTTGGACACTCGATGGGTGTACATGTTGGTTTTCCACCAAGCCAGTGACCATTTTCTCCACAAAGGTTGGTAGTGTTTCCTACCAGTTCAAAGCCTGGCTTACAGCTGTAGAGAGCTGTGCTGAGGTAAGCAAGACCCTGCACATCGATGATGCCATTGAGGAGCTCCTCAGGCTGGGGGCATTCTACTGGAACACACTCTGGCAGTGGGGAGCTCCAGGTGCCATCAGCTTGGCAGAGGGTGGTAGATTCTCCTTTTAGGAAAAACCCATCCACACAGGAATACTTCACAGTGCTTCCAAAATGAAGAGCAGGAGAAGGAGCGGTGACAGCAAAGGAAATTAGTGGAGGCGGGAGGCAAAGGACCAGCTTACAAACAGGAAAGGAATCGTTCCACTGATGGGACGGCAAGCATTTAAGGACAGGGGGGCCTTGGAGAGCATGGCCTTCTTTACAAGAAAATGCTACTACTCCCACCTCTGTAGTCAACTCCTTCAATACCAGCTGGTTTTCCAAAAGGGGTGGCTCTGCACACTTGGCAGGCACACACTTTTGGTTTGGCTTCTTATTCCATCTGCCAGATTTCTGGCATGTCCAAGAGCTGTCACCAATAAGTTCATAACCTTCATTACAGAAGAACTGAACCCTGGATCCTACTTCAAACTGTTCTCCTTTCATGTAGCCATTCTGAAGCGGGGGAGGTTTTCCACAGCTAAGAGGGACGCACGACAGAGGAGTTTCACTGTGCCAGTGGCGGTTGGCTTGGCAGACAAACACAGGATTGCCAGTGGATTGGTACCCGGGGTTACACTGAAACCTGGCTTCACTAGCGAAGATCCTGCCAGTTATGTGCTGTATAGAAGGGAGAAAACAATTCAGTGCAACGGTATACCAGATACTGCAGTTAATTAAATAAACTGAGCATTCAAAAAGAACCTAACTAAAATGATTATACTAAAAGGAATCAATTAGGACTTTAGAGAATCAGATTTTGTTTTGCTGAGTCAGTCTGCCTTATTTTTTTTTGATTACAAGTGGAAAGGACAGTAAAATCAAATTAAGCAATCCCCTATCCCACCACCAAGAAGGAACGCACAGTAAGTACGAGATCAACAGTCTCTAAATAGATTAATGAATTGATGGAGCAACACTGGAACTGCAAGTTACCAGGCAAATTAAAAAAAAAAAAAATCTTGCTGACCAAAGCAACACTACAATTTGTTGTTTTAATCATAAAAAGGAAACACACACACACACACACACACACACACATTTATTCTTTAATGCGGTTGGCCAAGCCAAGTGCCATCGAGTCAAATAAGGTGTTTTTCTTAGGTATAGTTCTAACAGCATTATCAAAGTTTCATCCCTCACATCCCTATTCTAAAATTGTTGAGAGTGCATAGGGATGAAAAATGAAAAGCAATATTTTGTCTTTTAAAACCAAGCATGTACTAAAGATTACCACAAAATTCAAATAAATGAATGTACAATATAATGAGACTATTTTTAGGCAATGCAGCAAATGAATTATTTTTGAAAACCTGAAAAAGACTACCATGGTTCTTTTTATTGGGCTGCTATAAGTCAGAATTGACTCAATGGCAGTGGGTTTGGTTTTGGGTTTTTTTTTTTTTGGCTTTTTAGTGGAAATGGTGAATTCTGGCTTCCATGCTATAGTGAACTTATTACTGACTGGAATATTAGCTATTTGTTTTGTTTACTTATTTATTGCTTCAGTGTCTATCTATAGGAAAGCACCATCGCATCACAGGCCCTAACATGTTGTCGAGTGCTGGCTGGTCCATGTTCAGCACTATACCCACGACACCTAGTAGGAGCTCCAGAAAAATGTTAAATAGGTTTAAAAAAATAAAGCTTGTCACACGTAACATCCATCCTCGACCAAAAGATTTGCTGCTATTTTGTTGTTGTTTTTGAATATTAAGGGAAAAAAATGTGTGGGTGGACTATTGCCTGTTTATAATGGCCTCGATTTGGAGGAATGGATTTTTACTTCTGGCTTCTTGATGGATTTCATGAAAAGACACGTCAGTGTGAAAACAGGACATGTCAGGGTGTGACTTCACTCATTGTCTGTCATGATGAAAATGCCTTTCGGCCTACTGAAAGACTGCAAAAATTACACCACAATGAATGGTTGACCATATTGTTTGTCTAAAAAGAACACATAATAATAGATTTCTCTGGGTTCCACTTAGACCTCGATTTCTATGAAGTAATGTATATGCCCATCTTGGAATACTTTAAGCTATTAATTATAATGGTATTTTATTAAAACTGGTTTACCCCAGCTTCATATTTAGGGCTAAGATATTTGCCACAAAGTGTTTAGGATACCTATATACTATCAGTATGTAGAAAGCGAGGTATTAAAATGCTTCACAATAATCTTCGTTGACTTTTCTTCGTTACCAACAATCTAATGAGCCCTGGTAGTATAGCGATTAAGTGCTCAGATGTTGACCAAAAGGTCAGCGGTTCAAAACCACCAGTTGCTCCCTGGGAGAATGATGTATGTGTCTGCTTTTGCAAAGATTCTGTGCTATGGGGCAGTTCTGCTCTGTCATATAGTGTTGCTATGAGTCTGAGATGATTCAAGGACTATGAGTTTTGTTTTTTTTTTACACAGGATACGACCTAAAGGTCTTAACCACTTCTATTTTTCAACCATTAATCTGTTCACTCTCCTCGCTCCTGAATTTGGGATTAGCCGCAACAGGCTGGCTCGCCAGGTAACAGAAGCCATGGTCCACTTGACAATCAGCCCCTTACCTCCAGAAAGCCATTCTCCACCTTAGGTGGTTCATTGCAAGATACAGGGTGACATGTGGGTATGGGGCTACTCCATTGACCCGTGGCTTCGCAGGTAATCTTCTTCTCCCCTTTGATGTAGAATCCCTTGTTGCAGCTGTAAGCCACCATGGCCCCAAAACTGTAGTTTGACCCACTTGCATAGCCATTCATGATGCTGGGCGGCTCTCCACATCGCACAGGTATGCACTGGATGGACATGGGGGAGGGGTTCCACTGCCCACCTCTCATACATTCAATTTTCGCTGAGGTGTTCAGCACGAAACCTTCCATGCACTTGAAGCTCACAACTGAGCCAGCTGCAAATTTTGCTTTGCTCACAGATTCCAAGATGCTGTAGGAAACAGACGGGGGTTTTTCACAGAAATGAGCTATACAGTGAGGCATGGCCTGACCCTCAGGGGGAACCCACTTGCCCTGGGCATTGCAGAGGAGCTGGGAGTTGTCTGCCAGGCTGTAACCATCTGAGCAGTAGTAGATAGCAATGTCTCCGAACAATCGATGGGCAGTCTCTGGAGAGGCGTGCGCCACGTTGGGAGGCTCATCACAGGAGACAGCTAGGCACTGCTGGTTACCGCCACTCCACTTGCCATCTGCGAGGCATTCAATGGTGTCTGGACCAGCAAGGGTATAGCTATGAGTTTGGAAAAAGGAAATAATAAGTACATATTGGGAAAACATAATTACATCTTCTTATTTTCTTACCGTTTTTTCACTTCTCCAATAATGACTTTTATTCTTTTTTTTTTTCTACTGTGGTAGAAATGTAACAAATTGTTTGCCACTCTAACGTTCTTCATATGTATAATTTAGTGACATTTCTACTGCTGTCATATCAATTCTGACTTACAGCAACCCAGCAATCCTAGAGGTTAGAGTTGAACCGCTCCATAGAGTTTCCAAAGTGTGCCTAGTGGATTTGAACTGCTGACCTTTTGGTTAGCAGATGCTGCACTTAACCACTGCACCACCAGGGTTTCCTTAGTGACATTAGTTATGTTTATCTTGTTCAACCACTACCATTATCTGTTTCTGAATTATTTAAAATAATATGTACTGTTTGACTGTAGTGCTTCTTGATCAAATAGCTTTCTCTTGAGATAAATACATTTTGCTGTCAACTTGAATGTTTGCTCATAAAGAGAAATGGATTCATTGGACTTTTGCTGTAGAAAGATCTGTAATAATTGTGATGCATTTTAAAGAGAAAACTGAGGTATAAGCTATGGTCTTACTCTGCTGAATTAAAAAGTGGGACTCCATTTGTCTTTAGATGGTTTTAGTCCACTGGTTTCGCACTAGTCTTGAAATAAGCTTTGATAAACCAAGTCTAGCCTACATATAGCTCACAATTCTACACTTACATGAAAGGAATCTTAAAGCAGTGATTATGTTTTCAGTCATCAATGCCTCCTAGCTAGGGAAACCTTTAGCTCTGTGGTTAGTTCCAATTTGTGTTCTACACATGGTTCTGCTGTTCATAAAGCAGTGGAAGATTACCACTTAATACCTATTTGTTGAATCAATGACTGTAAAGGAGGCATTTTTCAACTCCACCTACAGCTTCTTAAGACATATCTGTCAGATTATCTCTCTATCACTATCTCTCTGTCAGACCTGAGATCTTGTCATTTCTTTGTCAGTCAACACTTAGTCCTTCCTTAAATAGTTTTTAAGGAGCCCTGGCTGCACAGTGTTTAAAGCACTTGGCTGTGAACCAAGAGGCAAGCAGTTTGATAATTCTCATGGGCTTGTTATGTGCCAGGCACATTGGTAGGTGCTAAAAGGGTAACTTAATGCCCTGATGGGATGCCAGTTCTTTTACTTTTTACAGGTCTGGCGCTTTCCTCCCCTGCAACTACTGGGTGTCTGATGCATTGTAGGCCTACTTCACATGCACAGTGCTTGCTTCCAGGAGGAGTGAATGTTTGCCTAATTCTCAGAATTCAGAGGCTTTCTTTACGCACTGTATGTTTGTCCATACATTGTGACAGATCCATGATTTGCTAAAATCTTAAGCTGAATATGCTCTCGAAGAAGTGGGACAAAATATTATGATGACCACTATCAGAATAATTACACTTGTATTATTATTATTTGCATTATCAATTTCTTACTGAGGAGAAAGATGGCAGAGTTTTTGAAGGAATGTCCAACTTCTGATCTACCTGTCACTTTTCATAGTAATGAGAGAGAAACGAACTAAAGTACTTGGGTACCTAATTTATTCCTGTGATGACAGATTGATTTATTCATTTTACAGATGAGTGAAAGGTGGTTCAGACAGGCTAAAAATCTTGCTAAAAGTCACACAGCTGCAAGCAGCAGAGTTGGACATTTCAGTTTGGTTTATTTGATTTCCACACTTACAACCTTTTCCACTGCACTGCTCTTGGAAACCCTGGTGGCACAGTGGTTAGGTGCTACAGCTTCTCTCTAACCATGTGCTCTTTGGAAACTCTGAGACAGTTCCACCCTGTCCTATAGGGTCACTGTGAGTCAGAATTGACTTGACAGCAACGGAATTATTTATTTATTTATGGCTCTGTTTTGCTTCTTAAAATATTAGGTTAGACCACAGTTTGGGAGTGTCCTATCCTGGTGACATAGTGGTTAAACGCTACATCTGCTAACCAAAATGTGGGCAGTTCAAATCCACCAGGCACTCCTTGGAAACTCTATGGGACAGTTCTACTCTGACCTGTCGGGTTACCATGAGTCAGAATCGACTCCACAGCACTGGGTTTGGCTTGGTTTTTGGAAAATGTATTTCATTCTCACTACCATAATTAGCTGACCCAGCCTTCTGCATTAATTCTGAGCTGATCTGTTAGCATTTCTTCTGAGATCATTTTTAGTTCCATAAAGTGTTGTCTATTACAGAGAGGCTGGAATTCCTACATTGCATCTGGCAAGATTTATGGAATCTATAGGAGACAGAGAAACTCTGGTGGCATAGTGGTTAAGTGCTATGACTACTAACCAAAGGTCAGCAGTTCAAATCCACCAGGTGCTCTTTGTAAACTCTTAGGAAGTTCTACTTTGTACTACAGGGTCACTATGAGTTGGAATCACCTCAGTGGCAGTGATTTTTCAGTACAGGAGACAGAAAGACCAAAGAAAAAATAATAGAGTATCTGATAAGATATGTGCATCCATTGTACCTATAACCATGTTTCGGCACACATTACACAATAGGCAAGGTACGCACAGGCTTATCTCGCTTACTGGTTTATCTGCCACTGGCCAAGTATCATGCTATGCATAGAAGTGGTCTCACAATGAATATGTATGGCTGTCCCTAACAGTAGAGCAGTCTTCTGTTAAAGATCGTTGCAAGCCACTGTTTTGGATAAGCTCAGTTTTTTGTATAAGAATCCTAATTTAACAACTTTTCAGATGACTTCTATTTCAGAGGATGCAGGGATGGTCAAAGATTATACCCTAAAAGTGTATTTTTAATATTAAAAATCCATTATTCCAGGTCTGAATGCCTGGAATCCACTGTTTCTGCACAGGAGGTACTCTGGATGAAGCCCATTTGTTAAGACTTCTCATGTTTTATGGCCTGATTTATGTCCTTTCTGCACTTTGAACCATGCATCATTATTTTCACAGTTCTCTTGATGTTGCTAGTATATTTGTTGGCTGAAATTTATGGGCACACCTTAAACATCCCTGATTAGTTAGTATCCAATGTGTCACTTACGAAATGCTTGCTTTATTTCATGGGACCTGTTTCTCTGAGGCAGAAGCTTCTACTTCCAGAAAATCCCTCATTCTTTAAGGCCTCTTGAGGACACAAGAACTGTGTTTTATAATTTGGTAGTGCTTTGCTAAGCCTGATCTTCTCAAAACTCTCTACCAACTACTCTTCCCTACTGGAAAATCACAGCAATGTTCTTCTATAATGTAATGGAAGATTATTACTCAATACATATTTGTTGAATCAATGAATCTAAAGGATGCATTTTTATGCTACCTGAAATACTGTTGGTATAGTGCTTAAGTACTGTGGCTACTAATCAAAAACTTGGTCATCTGAATCCACCAGGCGCTCCTTGGAAACTCTGTGGGATATTTCTACTCTGTCCTATAGTGTTGCTATGAATTGGAATTGACTGCAGTGGGTTTTTTGGCTTACAGCTTCTTGGGACTTACAATACCTCTTTGTCAGATCTAAGACTTTTTCTTTTGTGGGTCTCAATCAACATTTAGTTCTGCCTTAAATAATTCTCCAGGGTCTGCTATGCGGTACACTGCTTGGTCTCAGGCAAGGGTCACTGAGTGTCCAGATGTGCATGCCAGTGCATTTAATTTTACAAGTCTGTCTCTCCCACAATCCCCAGGTACTGGGTGCACTGCAAGCCCACTTCCTTCCCACAGTGCTTGTATAAAGGATTCTACCCAGTGAGCAGGAAGGACAGGAAAATCCCTGCAGGTTAAGTGGCTGTAGACAGAAGTTGTGGGGGAAGAAGATGAGTCATCAAGCCAGAGGAGTGGCTGAGCACAAAAATGAAGTGTTACGCAGTTGTGGCATTTTGAGCTCTTACAAATAGTTAGGAATGACGTGTGAGTTCCTGGAAAGGAAGTGGCAATCAAGGGCAACTTGTGTGCTTTTTTGACAAGATTACGGGAATGGTTGTTGTTGTCATCAGGCGCTGCTGAATTGATTTTCACCCCACAGCCATCTCATGCAACAGAAGAGAACTGCCTCAGACGATTTCCTAGGCTGCCGTCTTTACAATAGCAGACTGCCAGGTCTTTCTTCCATGGAGCCGCTGGGTAAGCTTGACCCCCCAATCTTTAGGTTAACAACTGAGTGCTTAACCATTGCACAGCCAGGGCTCCTTATGGTGATGAAAACTGAGTTAAATGTGGCAAGGGTAGATTAACTGAAAACGATTTTCAATGGTATATTTAACAAGGTCTCTCATAAGATGTTGAAGCCCTGGTGGTGCAGTGGTTAAGAGCTCAGGCTACTAAGCAAAAGGTCAGGGTTTGAGTTGAACTGTCACTCCTTGAAAACTTGATGTGGTAGTTGTACTCCGTCTTGTACGGTTGTTATGAATTAGAATGGACTCAACAGCAACAGATCTTCTTTTTTTTTCCCTGATAAGATGTTAGAAGACACGATGTTGCTAGAGTCAAAACATATTTAAGTTGCTTACTCAATGGATAACCCAAAGAGTGTTAGTTACTAGACTTATACTAGTTGGCATCTTCAGATGTGGTGAGTACCCTCAAACTCTATCCTCAGCCCTGTGTGCTCTTAAGCAACACACAACTGTGAAAGGTAGGAGCTAAAAAAAATCTTTATAGGCTAATTCTGTACTTCTGACCCTGCAAGATACTATTTAATAAAGATAAAATGGAAGGCTTTGTACTTAGATAATAAAGAAAAATTGTCTCGGTGAAAAATCTGGCTTAGTGGCAGTGAGTGTAAAAAACTTGAGAATTGCATTTAAATTCAATGAACTGATAGGGAAAACCTCAAAGGTGATACTATACTTCTAGAAACTCATTTACCTAGAAAAGGAGGCAAGATAAATAAACACTTATTTTTTAAGCACGGTGTGCCAGTACCTAGATTTAGTATTTTCAAAGACCTCTGTTGGATTAGTTACAGTCTGATTTAGATGTGTCATTGTACATTAAGCCTGGCTGTAACAATTCAAAAAGGGCTATAGATGTATCAGGAGCCCTGGTGGCATCATGGTTAAGGTCTCGGCTGGTAAACAAAAGTTGCCAATTTGGATCCACCAGCCACTCCTTGATTACCCTATGGGACAGTTGTACTGTGTCCTACGTGTTGCCATGAGTCACAATAGATGATAACGGGTTTGGTTTTGGTATAGACATATTAGAATAGGTCCAAAGGAGAGTGATGGAGGTAATGATCAAACTTGGAATCACATTCGTTTGTCAGAAAGAGAGGCACAGATGTCAGGCTGAGCTGCCTGAAACATCTGTCTTCCTACATCTTTACTTCCAAAGTTACATGCTTAACTCCACAGAGTGTCCTACCCACAGCAGCAGATCCAGCCACAGAAATGTGTAAAGGGGATGAGAGCTTTGCTGAAGTCTCCCCACTAGCTCTAAAAATCATTTGTGAGAGAATCTAGAACCCAAGATATCAATATTTGAAAGGCTGGTATGACAGGAGAAGCAAAACTACCCCGTGTGGCTGCAGTGTTTTAGCCGAGATAGAAGAGTCAATGAAGAAGAGAATAAATGCTTGTTAAAAGTAATTACGTTCTAAAATACATCAGTGTGTCAAGTTGCTAAAGAAGGAACTAGCTTCCAAGTGACCCTCCCCCCCAAATGACAAAAACAGAATCAATTGTTAGCCATCACCTAGGTGGAAGTATAACTGTCTCTGATCAAGCTGCTGCAAGACCCTGGCAACACAGTGTTAAGAGCTTGGCTGCTAACCCAATGGTTGACTGTTTAAGTCTACCAGCTGCTCCTCAGAAGCTTTACGGGGGCAGTTGTACTCTGTCCCGTAGGGTCACGTGAGTCGGGATAGACTTGACTGTAATTATTTTACTTTTATTGCATCTAAAAAGCACTTAAAAAATGAAAATTTTTTTACAGATGATGACATAAGACCCATAAATATTGGCTACCAAAGCAGGAAAAATTGAAATTAGTGTAAATCTAAAATGTTGAAAGATCCAATTGAATTCTGTGTGACATTCAGTATTCACATTTAAGAGGCACTGTGAACACGCCTGCAGATTTTTATTAAAAACCAGGCCGTGGAAGTGATAAAACAAATTGTTTTGTTCTATAATCCCAAGGAAAGATGACCCATGAATATCACAGTGGCACCATAAAAGGACACATCTTACAAAGAACTGACTGGTATACATTTGCATGTTTCTGCAGTAATAACCAAAAATCCTTTGAAAACGGGCAGACTGATGTCCAGTGTAATTTTCAGTGATTTGATTCCCTCACTGAGTGGAGGCCTGCTAATGAGCATGTGCCTGGAAAGCTTTATGAGAGAACTCCTTAGTTGGTTATTAGCTCTTCTGTTTTCCGAAGAGCATGAAAAGAGCAGCATATTATGTATTTAACCAGCTGCAATTTAATAAGGACAATAAAGTATAAATCTACATTAGTAATTAGTTCTGTTTTGCATAAATAACAAGTAGTGTATCCAGTAATTGCATTTAGAAGTTTATACTTGCAAAGAATAAAAATGGAAAAATTTGATTAGAATTTTAGGATGTCAATTTAACCCTTCCTCCCTCCCAAGTTTCTCTTGAAAAGAGTATACATATAATGCTGTAAAGAAAATGAGAAACAGATGACCACAGTATTGACTTGGGCAAGTATCTGAAAATCTCCAACGCAGGGTGTTGATTAAAGATGAATTTAGCAGGCCAGGTTGGGGTGGAAGGTACGAACTAAGGCCTTGGGCTTGAGGCAAGAAAGCATTGGCGCCACCTGCTGGTAGTCATGTGTCACTGGAATGGACTCTCCAACTTGGGTATGGTAGAGCAACTGCGTTGCTTCTTCATCACAACGCCGGCTAGGGCTCTGGGGTTTCTTTTAATTAATTTATTTTTTCTGTTTAGGATATGTATTATATCATCTCATTCACCACAATAACTATAAAAGTATGAACTTTAAGTGAACTAATTTTACATCGGGCAAAAATGAAGGCACAGAGGAGTTTTTCCCCTTTTCCCAGGGCTACAGTTACTGAACGACAGAGCTGAGATACAAATCCAGACACAAATCCAGAAAATGGCAATCTCCTTTGCTATTGATGCTCCTAGCCACTAATGCATTATTATCCAGATGTGTCAAAGGCCACTGTGGCACATCTGGAGTGTGAAAGTACAGTTATTGGTGAGGATACTGACTGTAGGAGCATGGAAAAAAAACGATGAAATGCAAGTCAGCTGACCTGTGATTTAGTCCTTTTCAGTATCTTATTGGTCTTGAGACTCCAAGGTGACAACCAACCCATCACCAGCTGCTCTCATCTCTCACATCTCACAATGTTTTCATGAGAATCAAGTGTGAAAGCACTTTGTCATCAGCTTCTTGGTTTTTTAAAATTTTACTTCTAAACTAAATGAGATCATTTGACATTAAAAAACAGACTTACTATCTTTTTTACTTGCAGACATATCACATTTAAGTTGTGAGTGTAGTGGTTAAGTGGTATGTCTGCTAACAAAAGGTTGGCAGGTCAAACCCGCCAGGTGCTCCTTGGAAATTCTATGGGGCAGTTCTTCTCTGACCTCTAGAGTCACTATGAGTTGGACCTGAATCGACAGCAGTGGTTGGGTTTGCAAAAGTTAAATTTACTAATGACTATTTAAGTGAGATTTTTGTGCTTTTAATAGAAGCGTAAAGGTATTTTCCACTGAGTTGCCTGATGTCCATCATTCAGTGCGTGATTTGATAAATTAATTCTAGCAAAACATTGTTTCCACAGGAGAATATATTCCCTTTCTGCTGTTAGAAGACAAGAGTATAAAACTGGTTTCAGCTGCCAAGAAATTTAATTTAATGCCCAGTGGAGCCCATGTGGGGCCCTGGGGGTATAATCATTCAGTGTTTACCTGCTAACCAAAAGGATGGCAGTTGAAATCCACCAGCTGCTTCTTGGAAACCCTATGGGGCAGTTCTACTCTGTTCTACAGGGTTGCTATGAGTTGGAATTGACTTGATGGGAATGGTTTTTTTTTTTTTTTTTGGTGTGCAGCCTGTCTCTGCATTTAGGGACATCTACGTCCTCAGCCGTCTTCATCTTCTCTCTGGGGACCCTGTCATACAATTTACTCACCCTTCCTTGCAAGTGTAAGTGACAGTGTTTCCAAAAGTGAAGTTACTCCCTGTGATGACAGCATCTTTGATGGCAAATGGCTCTCCACAGAAGGCAAGGTGACAGGCAGGTGGCGCTGGTTCCCAGCTGCCCGATGCCGTGCATTCAGTGACTGAAGGGCCCTGTAAGCTACAGGAAGAATGGCATCATTCCTTTGACTGGATGACATAGCAAAGACTTAGAAGAAGAAAATAGGTAACATATGAGCAATTTCACAGGAAATCTCAACAGGCAATACCACTTGAAACAATGAATGGGCTACAACAAAACAACAACAAACAACATCTGGTGCAAAATAAAACAGATGAATTTGCTCTTTGGGGGTGTTCATAGGGCACTCAGACCTTGTGAACAGATGACTTGGATGAGAACTCGCTCATAGGCTGGTTTGGGTCTAAAGGAAAGGAAACATCTGAACAGCTAGAAAATCAGGGTAAATTTAGGTCAAACGGGATGTTCATTGCCATAAGCCTGGGTTGGAACTGTGTCGCTCCTGACTCTGACCTCTGGTCACTTTTTGCATTCTTATGCCATGGCTTCACCACCTTTTCTCACCAACCTGATTGTGACTGTCTGTGCCATTTATGTTCACTGCAGATCCTGTTGGCCATGGGATCAGTTGATCACAGTCTGTCTCTCTCTATCGTCCCTTAGGTTGAAAATACATCACCATTGCCACATGTTTACGTACACCATGAATCAAATTAATCTCTTACAGTGTTAAACACCTAGTTCCTCACCTTGGCATACTTTCTACAAAATCCGTGCAATCCTGAGTATGAGCTTAGTAAGTTGTTTAAAACAAAACCGTGTTACAAAAGTACTTGACCAGCAATTGTGTTATGCCTCACAGACAATTCTCACTTTCATATTTAAAGTCTGACTACTTATGGTAGTTGAACTAAGGCTTTATGAAGTGGTAGTTTGATCAGATATTTACTCTTTTCCTGGGCATTTTCTATAAGCTAGGTCTCAAGAAGATTACAAATTTGAAAATATCACTTAGACTTAGGAACATGTGTTTAAAGTCAGGCAGTCATATATGAATGAATAAGCAGTGAGGTACAAGGTATTGTAGGAGGGTTGACTGTTGCTTACAGACTTTACCTGTATCCTCTCTCACATGAGTATGTTGCAGTAGAAAGGTAGGTCAGCCCACTCACAATATATTGCCCATTATTTATATCTTCGGGGCTAGAACACTTCACCAACTCACACACAGGAGGATAGTGACTCCAAGAACCATTAGCAAGACAGGAAGATTCCTTACTACCAGTCAGAGTGTAACCTTTATTACACCTAAAGAAAATAGAGGAAAATACAGAATTTTCATCATTTACATAATTTTAGCTACGCTCAACCTCCTCCTAAGATACTGAGAATTGACACATAGAGGAATAATTCTTTTTTTTCTCTCTCTCTCTCACACATTTTGTTACTACTGAAGCATTTATTATTATTATGTTTTCAAGGTCAATACTATGTATCTCCCCCACAGGGCTCTCGCTAGGTGATAAGTAGGCTGACAGATTTAAGGATTCGCCTTGTCTCCAGTTTGCACCATAGGTTAAAAGCTTCAAGCAAAATTTTCTTTGGTTGGAGGTGATCTGTTCCGTCATAGGAGATAAACTGAGTTTGCAGCTATAGCTCCAATTCATAATATTCTATTAGTTTGTGTACCCCTCTACACGCCATCATGCCTCAAGGGAGAGCTAGTGGCAATAATAAGTACCTGGACAAAAGATTTAAGAATTTTAGATATCAGCTACCGTAAGGTTATTGGGCTAGTTTTTTTCACACTACTCATAATTCAATTAATTCTGTATTACTTCAGAACTGTCCTCTAGGATTATTCTTCCCCTCTTCTGCAAGCTTATCATCAATTTCTACCATATAGTTTGAACACTTACCTATATATCACTTTATTGCCATAGGTAAATAATGACCCATTGATGTCACCATTTTCTGGAATAGCTGGTTCACCACAAGACGCAGCTTAAAAGGAGGAAAACCAAGAAGCATTATTTCTCTTAACTAAACAAACAAAAAACCAAATTGAGTGCCATCAAGACAATCCTGACCCATAGCAACCCTATAGGGCAAAATAGAACTGCCCTATAGAGTTTCCAAGCAGCACTTGGCAAATTTGAACTGCTGACCTTTTGGTTAGCAGATATAGCACCTAACCATTGTACCACCAGGGTTTCCCTTTTCTTAACTAGTGTGTATAAAAATCTCTGAAAGCTCAAAGAGGCAACTCTAGTTTTTTTTTTTTTTTTCTTGTCTTGTTTAGATGTAGCCTAATAGCTGGGTTTCAGATACAAAGAACACGGATACAACATAACACTACATTTCTATACTTTACATTACTAGAAGTGCCACACACTATAAACATGGAACACTGAACAAACCTTCACAGTATGGTATCAGATGATCCCATTCTCCAGATTCCAGACATATGAGTTTGGTTAACCCCATCAGCTGGTAGCCTTCCTCACAAGAAAATGTGACTTCAGCACCCACTGTATAAATCTCACCAGAAGAGTGGCCATTTTCTGGATTTCCTGGAGGCTTACATTGTATAGGTTCTCAAAAGAAAGAAACATTTTTTAAGGGCACAATAAGTGGTTTTCACACAATTATGCAAGATCTTACAGCAAAATATTTCCCTACAGTTAAGGTAATGGGTAACATTCTGAGAAGAGCTTTTGAAGGGATGTATGAAGTGACACACTGGCCACTAGGCTGGACATGTATTTAATGAGCACTCTAAGCCTGGTGTCATGAGTTGGCTCCGACTCGACGGCACTTGGCTTTGGCAAACCTGGCGTCACAGTGGTTAAGAACTATGGCTGCTAACTAAAAGCTCGGCTGTTCAGACCCACCAGGCACTCCTTACAGACTCAATGAGGCAGTTCTACTCTGTTCTATAGGGTCACTATGAGTTGGAATTGATGCAATGGCAATGGGTTTGGTTTTTCTTTTGCTAACCATAGTATTTTGAAACAGCAATGATTAACAAAAATGAACAAAATTTATCTGGCCCAAAAGGCTGTTATTCACTGGGGACCTAGGGATGCTGCTAAGGGGATGACGTAGGAGAACCTCAGCCCCCTCCCCACTTCCTCACCCCTCCACCCCCTACAACCTCACACCTATTTTTAAAGAGTAGTTGACATTTTTCTCAAGTTGATGGAAAGACTGTACAAGAACAGATTCAGGAAAAGTCCTCAGATTCCCATTCCAAACAGACTGCAGACCATAAGCTCCTCCTAGGTACAAATTAGGGGTCATCACTGCTAGGAAGGGAAATCAGTTAATGGGAAGCTTGGGCCTGAGTGTAGCCACAGGTAACAACATAATTGTTTTTTTTTATTATGACTGAGTGAAAATATACATTCCCGTATAAATTTACCTGCCCACCTCTATGCAGCTTCCACTGCTCTCCCTGCCCAGTGACAACACACTATTCCTCTCTGCTCCATACATGTCTCATCCTCCCAACAGTCTCCATTCCCCTCCTCTCCACCCACTCTCCTTCCTCCAGCCAGAGGTCAGCAGGATGATATCCTATAGATGCATAGAACCATAAAGTGCATCCAATATATGGTCACAACATAATTCTTGAATTCTCAAAAGGGGAAAATAGAATGAGTCAATTTTTCTGAAGGTCATTTTGGCTATACATATCAAGAGCTTTAAATGAAAATCTCTAAAAACTTAAGTGCAAACTGTAGGACTTGGTTTTGTGAAAATGACCAGATGTAAACACAAAGATTTATGTCTAAAAAAATGCATAATTTCCATAATGGATACCACTCACATGTTAAAATACTGACAAAAATTAATTATAGAAAATTCTCAAAATGGATTATAAAAGAGGAATTTAAACCATGTTTTCAAAATATTCAGTGACATAAAAATTTTAATGATGTAATGGTACATGAAATAAAATATAGAACTGTATATATAATGTGTTCATGTATATATCAATACGTGCATAAACATCTTTATGAATACATACACAGTAGGCACACATAAAATATATTGGAAATCTACCAAAATAAATAAACACATGCTGACATATGCACAACTCAAACCCATTGCCACTGAGTTGCTTTCAATGCATAGTGACCCTACATGACAGACTAGAACTGCCCCATAGAGCTTCCAAGGAGAACCTGGTAGATTTGAACTTCCAGCCTTTTGGTTAGCAGACATAGCACTAAGACACCCAGGTTTCCTTATATACTTGAATTTTGACAGTAGGTATTTCTGGAGGTTGGCATTATGGATGATGTCATTTTTCTCTTCTTTTTTAATAATTTGCATATTTTCTTAAGGAAGTGGTAGGTTTAAAAGAGATATTTTAATGATACTTTTTATCTGAATAATCTAAAATATTTAAAGACATTCTACAACATATATTTTATTTAATCATAAATGTATAGATTAAAACTATGCCTCTTAGTCCTTCAGACATTCACCACTACACGGCACTCCACCATTTCCTTGCCATTCTCATACTTCCATTTTGTATTTATATTTAAAAAATAACTTATAATACTTGTGTGCCCTTTGAACCCAAATTTAGAACACTCCCTTAAGTGACACCCTATGGCAAGCTGGTTTCAAAACTTCCTAGCTGATGCATTGGCTTACCTTTCTGCAGTGTTTACCTTTCTTTCAGTTGTGTTTTAAATTTAGCACCTTTTCTCTTATGGCTTTGTGCTTAAAAAATTTTTAATGAAAGTGATGTTGACAGAGTCAAGATGGCAGACTAAACACATGTCTCCATAAATCCCTCTGGAAACCAAGACCTGAACTGATAGTTAAATGGAGGCTTCTGGACACATAGTGATCCCTAGGACACAGCATAGGGCTGTTAATTTGGACTTCATAACACTGAACGCAAAACCTCCTGTCTTTCTCTGACCCCACTCTCAGTGAGCATGGGCTTGCATGGACTGAAGGTAACTCAGTATTTTAATTTTTTTTTCTCTCTCTTAGCTAGCAGGCACAGCTGGGACCTGACTAGCTGCTAATCTCAGATGCACTGCTGGTGGGATCGGCAAGCCAAATTGCCATATTTTGAGAGCCTGGCTTTGGACTCTGTATCTCGGCACCTTTGGCCTCTCTGCCTATGCCATACAGTAGCTGATACCAAGGCGGTGGCAAGCTTGTGCAGGACGCAGTCTTGTTCCATTGGGAGGCACAGAAACCCATACAGAGGCTCCATCTGTAATTAGTTCCTAGGTTGGGAGGCAGTGCCTGCCTGGGGGAGAGTGTTTTTCTGGCAGGAAAGCAGTATTTTACACAGTGTTGCCCATAGCTGTGGCCTGGCCACAGAGGCTGTGGACTCTATGCATCTTGGCACCTTTGGCTGCTCTTTTGGTCCCAGCTAGGTGGGGAGCTTGTGCAAGACAGCATCTAGTTCCACTGGGAGGTGGATATACCCACAACAAAGCATCAGCTGCACCTCATTACTGGGCCAGGAGGCAGTGTTTTCCCAGAGCAGAGCACTTTTCTGTCAGAAAAGCAGTATTCTACACAGCGTTGCCTATAGCTGGGGCCTGACAGCAGAGGCCAGTAGGGCAGTAGCCTTTCTGTATTTTAAGCTAGTTTATAACATCTGAGGTTGAATATAGAGTTGCTTACTTGGCTGGCTGGGAAGAGGGACCTACAAAAATGAAAACCTGACTGACTTTGGAAGTTGTCAGATACTTTTTACCTCTCATTTTAAACAACTGTGGTCCATCCTCACAGCATCTCTCCCAGCCTCTATTGACTCACATGATGCCCCCCCCAGCAACAAACTCTGGAGAAAACCATAACCAAGAAATCACCCATTGCTTCATAAGTCCCACAAAAGAAAGCACCTCACAACTTCCTAGATGAAGAAGCTTTTCTGAAACTACTTGAAGGTGAATACCATATATAGAGCCCTCCTAGATTTTATACAAAATGCAGCAGAGCAAAATGAAAAATTAAGCAAGCTGTTTGATCTGATGGAACATCAATACTCTGAAATGCAACAGATCAAGAACAAAATCAAAGAGACAGGAACTTCAATTCAAAGCCAAGAAAACAGAATGTGAAAAATGGAAAATAGACTTCTGATTTGGAAGACAGAGTTCCTGACTCCAGCATCTATGAGGAGAAATCAGGAAAAAAAAAAAGAAGAAGCATTAAGAAGCATGTGGGGTTCTATTAAAAGGAACAATCTATGATTAACTAGTTCCTTAACAGGGTGAGACACCTAAGAACACAGAGTATTGTTGCTGAGCTGCCAACAGAAAATTTCCCAGAAATTATGAAAATGAAATTAAGACATTCATAGATAAATAGAAACTCAGAGACTTTGTAAAAACCAAACCAAAACTACAAGAAATACTAAAAGAATCTCTTGGTTTAGAAGAACAAACCTACTAACTTTATATTTTAGAAGCAAATATGGGACACATCACCCAGAATCCTACTCAGTTAAGGAAAGCTCCAAACTCAAGCAAAGCTATAATAGTGAAAGAAATAATCCAGTGATCATATCATGAAAATTAGGATGTCATCATATTAAAAACAGGGATGTACTACACTCGTTATAGGCCTTCCAGATGGAGAGGAAGTTGATATGAATGGTAGTAACTGAAACTGGGTTTATACATAGTTAATTAAGGGGCATCTTAAGGGCAGCCATAAAACACAATAAAGATGTGACATATCAAATCAAGAAATGTAATACAGGAGTCTCAACAACCACAAAACCAACTCTGAAAAAGGTGAAAAAGCAACTCACAGAGAAGAATGTCCCAGAACAGATTAATAAGAACAACAGAGAAAACATCAACACAAAAGTAAACATAACACAATGGCTGCACTGAACACACACCTATCAATAATCACATTGAATGTGAATGGACTGAATGCTTCAGTAAAGAGACATCGAGTAACATCTGGGATCAAAAGACATGATCCATCCGTATGTTGCCTACAAGAAACTCACCTTAGACTTAAAGACAGGAACAAACTGAAAATTAAAGAATAGAAGAATACATATCAAGCTAACAACAGACAAAGAAGAGCAGAAGTGGCAATTCTAATCTCAGATAAAGTAGATTTTAATGTAAATTCCACCATGATGGACAAGGATGGACACTATTTATTGCTGAAAGGTTCAATACATAAACAGGACGGAACAATATTAAATATTTATGTACCTAATATTAGAGCACCTAAATACATCAAAGAAACACTGACTACACTCAAAAATGAGACACATGACTCCACAATAATAGTGGGAGAGTTCAACACTCCACTTTCAATATTGGACAGATCGTCTAGAAAAAAAGCTCAATAAAGACACAGAAGAGTTTATTGCCACAATTAACCAACTAGACCTCACTGACATATACAAAACTTTCTATCCATCATTAGACAACTACACCTTCTCCAGTGCACATGGAACATTCTCTAGAATTGACCATGTGTTAGGACATAAAGCAATTGTCAATAAAATCCATACCACTGAATTAATGCAAAGCACCTTCTCAGATCATAAAGCCATAAAAGTCAAAATCAATAGCAGAAAAAACATAGATAGAAAGCAGAACTCATGAAAACTGAACAACATCTTGCTCAAAAACCCATGGGTTATAGAAGAAATCAAGGATGAAACAAAGACATGTATGGATTCCAACGAGAATGAAAACACTTCCTACCAGAACCTATTGGATACAGCCAAAGCAGTGCTCAGAGGTCAGTTTATCTCCATAAAGCACACATCTGAAAGGAAAAAGAAACCAAACAGAAGAACTAATCCTACAGCTTGAATAAATAGAGAGAAAGCAACAGAGGAACCCCTCAGGCATCAGAAGAAACCAGATCATAAAGATTAGAACAGAACTAAATGTGTTAGAGAATAGAAGAACAATTGAAAAAATTGAAAAGACCAAAAGCTGGTTTTCTGAAAAGATCAAGGAAATTGACAAACCACTGGCTATATTTACTAAAGAAAAACAGGAAAGGAAACAAATAACCCAAATAAAAAATGAGAGAGGAGTTGTCATAACAAATCCAACAGAAATCAAAAATATCATAACAATAGTATGAAAGACTGTACTCTAACAAATTTGAAAACTTAGAGGAAATGGATAAATTTCTTGATTCATATCACCTACCAAAATTATCACAGGGTGAAGCACAACTTCATAAACCTATCACAAAGGAAGAGATTGAAAAAGTCATCAAAAAACTGCCAGCCAAAACAAGCCCAGGCCCAGATGGCTTCACCACAGAATTCTACCAAACTTATAGAGAAGAGTTATGTCCAATACTACTGAGACTACTTAAGAGTATAGAAAGGGATGGGATACTCCCAAATTCATTTTATGAAACCAGCATAATCCTGGTACCAAAGCCAGGGAAAGACCCACCCCAAAAGGAGAACTACAGACTGATATCACTGATGAATCTAGGTGCAAAAATCTTCAACAAAATTCTTGCCAATAGAATACAACAGCATGTCAAAAAAATAATCCATCATGACCAGGGATGCAAGGCTGGTTCAACATCAGAAAAACAGTTAATGTGATCAACCACATAAATAACACGAAAGAATCACCTGATTTTGTCTATTGATGCAGAAAAGGCATTTGATAAAGTACCATCCCTATTCATGCTGAAAACTCTCCACAAAATAGGAATAGACAGCAAATTCCTCAATGCAATAAGGGCCATTTATGCAATGCTAACTGCCTACGTCATCCTAAATGGAGAGAGACTGAAACAGTTTCCCTTGAGAACAGGAACTAGACAAGGATGCCCACTCTTACCTCTCCTACTCAACATTGTACTAGAAGTTTTAGCCAGTGCAATTAGACAAGATCAAGAAATTAATGGGCATCTGCATCAGCAAAGAAGTCAAAATCTCCCTCTTTGCAAATGATATGATTGTATTTGAAGAGAATCTTAAAGAATCCATAAATAAACCACTCAAACTGATAGAAGAACAAGATAAACATAAGTAAATAAAGTAGGCTAACAATGAGATTATTAAGAAATCACCAAATCAATATCATTTACTATAGCCCAAGAAGATAAAATACCTAGGAATAAATCTAACCAGAGAAATAACAGACCTTTACAAAGAGAATTACAAGTCCTTACTACAAGAAACTAAGACAGACTTACATAAATGGAGAAATGTACCCTGCTCATCAATAGGAAGACTTAACATCGTCAAAAGGTCTATTTTGCCCAAAGCAAGCTACTTATATAAGGCAATCCCAATACAAATTCGAGTGACATTTTTTAATGAGATGGAGAAACAAACTACTGTTTGGAAAAAGAAGAAGCCCTTGATAAGTAAAGCACTACTGAAGAAGAAGAACACACTGGGAGGCCTCTCACCACCTGACTTTAGAACCTATTACACTGCCACAGTAGTCAAAAGAGCCTGGTACTGGTACAAGAACAGACAGATAGATCCATGGATCAGAATTGAGACCAGAGATGACACCATCTTCCTGTGAGCAGTTAATGTTTGACAAAGCCTCTAAGACATTAAACTGAGAATAAAACAATCTCTTCAACAAATGGTACTGGCAAAATTGGATATCTACCTGCAATAAACTGAAACAAGACCCATATCTTACATCTTAACAAAAACCAATTTTGACTTCTTCTTTGCTGATGCAGATGCTCATTAATTTCTTGATCTTGTCTAATTACACTGGCTAGAACTTCTAGTAAAAGATCTAAATATCAAATTTAAAACAATAAAGCTCATCGAAGAAAAAGTAGGAACAACTATGGAAGTTTTAATACACAATGTAGACAGACTTCAAAATCTGTCAAACCAACCACAAACAACAGAAAACAGATAAATGGGAACTATTAAGAATCAAACACTTTTGCTCATCCAAAGACTTTATGAATAGAATTAAAAGGTCACCTACAGAATGGGAAAAAATATTTGGCAACTCTATGTCAGACCAATGCCTGATCTCCATGATCTATAAGGTACTACAAAATATCAATAAGAAAAAGAGAGAATCCAATTAAGCAACAGACAAAGGAGATGGACAGAGACTTCTCTAAAGAGGAGATTCGGGCAGCCAAAAAACACATGCAGACATGCTCACGATCATTAGCTATCAAAGAAATTCAAATCAAAACTACAGTGAGACACCATCTCACCCCAACAAGGTTGGCCATGATCTAAAAAATGCAAAACAAAAATGCTGGAGAGGCTGTGGAGAAATTGGAACTCTCCTACATTGTTGCAAAATAGTACAACCTCTTTGGAAAGCAATCTGGCACTTTCTTAAAAAGCTGGATCTGAAGATACCATTTGACCCAGTAATTTCACTGCTCAGAATATATCCCACAGAATCAAGGCCATTCACACCAATACATGCACACAAATGTTTATCGCAGCACAGTCCACAATAGCAAAAAGATCGAATCAACCCAGATGCCCAACAACAGAGGAATGGATAGGTAAACTATGGTATATATACTCAATGGAACACTATGCAATGATAAAGAACAACAATGATTTTAGGAAACATCTCATAACCTGGTTTCAATTGGAGGACATTTATGTGGAGTGAAAGCAGTCAGCGACAAAAGGACAAATATGAGACCCCTCCGATGAGAACTTAAAAACAGACTCATGCATAGATGAAAACATTCTTTGATGGCTGCAAGTGTGGAGAGGGAGGGAGTGTGAGGGGGGAAGGGTTTAGAATAGATAGTTGGTAGAAATTTGGTTGGGTGAAATCTGTGGCAGCACACATTAGGAAGACAATCAATATTAATTGGACTTTAATCTAACATAATTACTGCTCCCATCTTAACCCAATATTGCAAGGACAGAGTAGCTAGGGTGGGGAGCTCGAGACCGTGCTCTCAGGGTAAACCAAGGCCGACTGGCACAACTAGCATTTTGCTAAGAAAGCTCTCTGCACTCCACATTGATGAGTGACATCTGGGGTCTCAAAAGCTGTCAAGCTGCCATTTGAGGATACAGTAAATGGCCCCAACTCAGCAGGAATGGATGATCACCAGGGACCAAAATGGCATGGGGGAGAGAGAACCCAGAAGACAGAGAGACCCACGTGAGTGGGTGACTACATCAACTTGTGACCAAAAGAACTAGATGGTGCCTGGCTACCACCAGAGATAGACGTGATGGAGCTCACGAAGCTGAGTCTCACTGGCAACACAAGAATAAAAAGGGGTGTACCCTGAGATCTCCACTAAAAGACTGCAATTGATGGTCCAGGAGCCTTGGAGTTCCCCTGGGATCATGGCTCATGGCCCTAATGCTGCCCCTGTCCATAAATCATAATAGAGGTCAACTCTCAGACAGGAACTGATTGGACTTGGAGACACAAAGTGACCGTATCATGTGCACACTGTATAATTCTATGCAGCTACAACATGTTGTCCAGCTGACCTCTTACAGCAGAAAGAGGAGTGGGTGTAGAGGAGGGGATAGGAGATTGTCTGGAGGATAAGACATGTATGGAGCAGACAGGAAGAGTGTGCTGTCACTGGGCAGGGAGAGCAGTGGGAGCTGCATACAGGTAGGCATGCAAATTTGTATGGGAATGTACATTTTCATTCAATCATCATCATAATAATAAAAAAATGGAAGTGATGTTGCTTTGTTTCCTTCTACATGTAAGAGCCAGCCAAGTGCTGTCGAGTCGGATCTGACTCATGGCGACCCTATAAGAAGCCTCCAGAAATTTTCCTCTGGTTCCTCGTCTATTCATTTTCCATGTCCTATTTTCAGTTGTCAGGATAATTCCCCCCTTTGTTTGAGCAGGAATCCTTTTGCAAATAATCTGTCCACCTGACTTTGGCTACTCTAATGGTTTCATTCATTATTTCAAAATCCTCTTTACTTTCTGTCCTGTTTTCTGCAAGTTGCTCCTCACCATGAATGCAGAAAGACAGTAGATTGAGAGATGGGCTGCTATTACAAATGTATCCCCCAATACAGACAGGTGTACATTTGTTAATAGCAATATAATTCTGTGCCCTGGAGACAGCAGAAAGATAGTGAGTGTGAGGATGTGATCAAGCATCTTCTTGTTACCGAGCATCTCTGTTTGCTTTGATTCAGGGAGGAGAGCCACTGTTTTATATTTCTGGATCAACTTCTTTATTATCACAGTATGCAGACATTTCTTCAACATTCGGTTACTACAGACTGGCTCTCAGTTTTGTTTTTCAGATACCAAGAAGTTAGACAGATACAAAGATCAAGTACCTGTAATTGTTATTCATATGCTTTTGTGTTTCTCTGCCCCTCTAATAACCTTTGAAGTTGAAAATGTCCTATTTTTAATAGCATACATTTAAAATATACCTGAATAAAGGAAATTGAAGTGGGAATTCCTAGTTATACATACATAGTTACCTGTGCAAGTTTTACCATCCCCTGTGTATGGTGGGACACAGAAGCATAGGTAAGATCCGTTTGTATTCAGGCAGGACCCGTGCTCACCGCAGTCTGACCCAACCGCGCATTCATCAACATCTAAAATGAAGACCACTTGCAAATATTAAAGTTGAGCCATTTTTCTTACATAAAATATCTGTTTTCACCTTTAAAGTATTATACATTATTTAACTCATAACACTTTATATGTTTTCATAAGGTTTAAATATAGCAGCCATAAGTACATCCCAGATATAGAATCAAAGCTATTGTTTTCCTTGTTCGTAGTTTACAGGTAAGGATAGTTTGACTACTAAAAAATAAAAAAATTTTAAATAATAAATAATTAATAAATAAATTTTAAATAATAAAATTTTAAAACCTTTTTTTTTTTTTGGCACCTCTGTGGACAGTGGAGCCCAAGTAGGGTAGTGGTTAAGAACATGGTAGCTAACCAAAAAATCAGCCCTTTGTATCCACCAACTGCTTTTTTGGAAACCTTATGGGGCAAAATAAAACAGATGAGTGTGCTCTGTCCCATAGGATCACTATGAATCGGAACTGATTGGACTTTTTTTTCTCTCCTGTGGACAGCAACTAGATCACTAAAGCTTGCCCAGAGTTTACTGGGATGACATAGGACTATCAAAGGCCTGCCACGAGAGCCTCAGGAATTCTTGGTCACAAAATAGATTTGGGATGACTGTCACTAGTAAGTTCTCTCACCAAGGCAAAATGGTGTGATGCCATTCCAGGTACCGTTATCTGTACAGAACATCCTTGAATCACCCAACAAATAGTAGCCATTGTTGCACTGGTAGGTTACAGTGCTGCCAGCATGAAAGTCATTAGCTGAGTAAAAGCCATTCTCCAGAGGAGGTGGCACGCCACAGTGAATACCTGCAGTGTGACAAGGAAAAACACAATTCTATTAGGACCAAATGATTGAAGGGCATTACACTCCTATTAGGTATTCATTCAAGCATGACATTTTTCAATGCACAGAAACAGGAGACCAAAAAGTCTCTCAGGGGGCAGCCTGCTGCAGGCACACTTGTACTCTCAGCATCTCGTACACTTTCTGATGTGTAACGGGCACGCAATTCATTCATTAAAAAATATCGACTGAAGTCTTGCTATCTGTTAGACACTAATCCAGGTGCTAAAGTTACAGCAGTGAACCAAACACGTTCCAGAGAGAGTAGAGAGACAAGAAACAGATAAATAAATATATGTTATGCTGTGTGGTGGAAAGTGCTATGGAGAAATGTTCCTGATCACTCTACCTAAAATAGCAGTTGTACCTACACCCGACTCTCTCACTTGTTATTTCTCTACCCTGATTTAAATTTCTTCACAGCCCTCACTACTAGCTCTTGCCACTATTATTTATTATGAGTAAATAATACTATATTTACATGTTTATTGTCCGTTTCTCCTGTTGGAATGTAAACTCCAGAGCCCTTTTTCCCAGTTGCTGCATCCCCAGGACTTACACAAATTCCTAGCATATACCAAAACAACAACAACAAAAAACAAACCCACTGCTGTGGAGTCAGATCAGACTCATAGCAACCTTATAGGTCAGAGTAGAACTGTTGCATAGAATTTCCAAGGAGTGCCTGGCAGATTAGAACTGCTGATCTTTTGGTTAGCAGATGTAGAACTTAATCCACTACACCACCAGGGTTTCCCCTAGCATATAGTAGGTACTTTAAAAGTTATCAAATGAATGGATGGATGAATAAATATATTCAACTAAAAAGGCCCAAACCAAATGCTTTGCTGTTGAGTTGATTCAGACTCATAGTGACCACATAGGACAGAACAGAATTGTCCTATAGAGTTTCAAGGAGGCCTGGCAGATATGAACTACAGACCTCTTGGTTAGCAGCCATAGCTCTTAACCACTATACTACCAGGGCTTCCCAACTGAAGAGATTTCTTCCTTATTTCTTACTTGCAATGAGCATGTCCCTCTGAGCCTCCAGCCTGCACAGTCTTTCTTACCCTCACACCCAGATCCTTGCTCTGCCATGTGCGCTTTCATAGGTGGTCTTGTTGGATCTTCCCTACCCACCACTTTCATGGCTGCCAGCACAGTTAATTACACAAACGAAGGACTACGTGCTATATTTGTTACCATGAAGTGCCTAGCTTTTGTGTGGCTTTCCTGATAAGTGTTCTTATGGTCCCAATGTTTTTCAACAGCCACTGAAATGACTTCAACAGAGGCAGCTCACGTTCACAGCGGGGAAGTGGTTGTGTCCATTGGCCTTGATTCAGACACGACTGCACGGGATTCCCGACCATCTGGAAGCCTGGATCACAGAACAGACTGACTTTGGAACCTGGCTTTAAATCTGTTGATGAGGCTCTCAGGTGAGGTACTGCTCCTTCTAAAGGTGGGCAATCTGAGGGTGAGAAGACAGGGGTGGAGCTTGTTAGCAATAAATACGGTGGCAAAGCTGTCAAGTCCAGGGTTTCAGGTCTTACTTTGTACCAGCATCTGAGAGCTACTCTACTGATACTAAACAAGATAACCGACAACCAGTTCACTGGCAAGAAAAATTAGCAGCAAAATTTATTTGGGTTAACAAACAACCTTCCGTCTTTCTGCAAAAATCTGACGAACACTTTCTATGGGAGAAAAAAACCCAGTGTTTTAAGAAAATTAGTGAAACATTCTTGTGAATGATCAAACAACCGTAAATTCTAGGGCATTTTCAGGAACTCTTTAAATACAAGGTCTTAGTCCTATTGAAAAGACTTTGATCTCTCAGACTTAGGCTATTCAGTGTGCAAATTTAACATTCATTGCTTTCTTCTCTCTGCTACATACCACTATTCTAGTTCTTTCATTTAGATGACTGTAGAAAAGTGCTGATTTAAGAGTGGCCCGTATCGAATAGAAGCATGGGATTTTGGCTGGCACGTTAAAAATTAACTTTACTCCCCTTTTCATTCCAGTTCCTACTTTTATTTTGTTTTTGTTCAAATTTCCAATGAACAAGTACACTGTTGTACAGAACGCACTTCAGAATTTGAAAGAATAATAAGTGCTTTGGATGAAGGTAGGTCAAAAATGATTCACTGGCTAAGCAACAGACTGATTAAAAAAACCCAAAGTAAACCCACTGCCACTGAGTCAACTCTGACTCACTGTGACCATACAGGACAGAATAGAACTGCACCATAGAGTTTCCAAAGAGTGCCTGGTGGATTCGAACTGCCAGCCTTTTTGGTTAGCAACCATAGCACTTAACCACTCCACCACCAGGGTTTCCAGGCACACACTCTTCGAGCAACAGAGAATTTTGAATTGTTCCCTTTTGCTAGAAAACCATAGGGTAGCTCAGAGGTGAAAGGTCTGTGGAAGAAGGAAATTCTAACCAGAACAGAATATGCTCTTGTAATCGATCTTCACTTTCCCCACAACTCCCAAGAGGAAATCAGGCCAGGCTAACACATTTCCTTTATTTAGTTCTTCTGGGCAGGAGGTAGCCAGTGATTTCACCTGAAAGTTTAAAAATACATCTTTAGATAAGCTTTACTTGTTTCACAAATACAGCTATATCTCTGCTTAATCCTATTGAAAACATTCACAGATGTTCAGGGGAGGGGCAACAGCAGGTATTTTTGTGATATGATTTCAGGAGTGACAAGAGAGTTCTCTCTTCTCCCTCCCACTTGTCATTACCTCTCCCCCAAATCTCTCCCACTAGGTTCATTATTGTCAAAAATTATCCTATATGTAGGTAACCATTTCTTGTCTAAAGCTTTGCGGTTTGTTAGGGTATTATAGCGGCTCCCAATCTAGTCCATCTCTGATCGAGGGTTGAAGAAACTGAGGTTTAGAGAAACTGAGGTTCTGCTACTGTAATAGTAAGAGTAAGCCTTTATGAAGCCCTTACTCTGCCAAGCCATGTTGTTATTGGTTGAATAGAGTGGATTCTGATTCATGGCGATCCCATGTGTTCAGAGTGGAATTGTCCCCATAGAGTTTTCAATGGCTGCAATCATCCAGAAACACGTCACCAAGCCTGTCTTCCTACCTCTGGGTGGGTTCCAACAGCCAATCCTTTACTTAGTAATTGGATGCTTAACTGTCTGTGCCACTCAGGGACTTCAGAGCCATACCCTGAGATACACATGCCAGGTTTTGTTCAATCATGTGAAAAATGTAGTATGTAGTTCTATTTATTTATCTTTTATTGATATGAAAACTGAAGCTTAGTGGTGACTGAGAATCATCACAGCAAGTTCATGGTAGGGTTGGGATTTGAACCAGGCTGTTTAGTATCAGACTATCTTTAATCACTAGCTCATCTGTTGCTTTCTATATATGATCTTGTGCAGAGGAATTTGAAACACTTTATTCTCTGTGATTCTTCCATTTCTAAAATTACTTAATTTTATAAAATAATCATTTCCAATAAAATTTAAGAATATCACCAAGCAACTAAAATGAGCTCTTACTGAAGGTTATTGCAGTTAACCTCTGCCTGACTTACTCTCGAAGCACACCATCAAATGATAATGGTGAGAAATTCTGAAAACCAAGAGCTTACAATAAGACATGGCATCATTAGGCTGGTCACATGTTACTAGGTTTGTACCTTTGCATCTCATTACTGTCATACACTGAAAATGGAATTGACCTGCTGTGGAGACAGGACATAGTCCCAGAGGTTGAGCTGGCTTATGGAGCCCACAAAAGACTCCGCTGGGTTGAATCCCTCTCCTTTTATGTCTTGCTCTTGCCCCAGAACTAATGCACCACCACCTAAAGGGAAAGAAAGAGAGTAAAGTGGAGGAGCACCAGTCTGATTGTTAATCTAAAATGCTAGCTGAATGAAACTATGGCCAATATAAACATATCACAGATTACTGAAAAACAAATTTACTTAAACTTACTTCTTACTTTATCAATGAGGACAAATCCAGTGCTTTATATAGCAATTTCAAAAATAGTCAGCTAGGGTTTGGAAAATCATATTGGATTCAGGAATATTTAACTGTACAGCTACATACATGTATATAATATTTTATGTCACACAAAATAGGTAAATTAATCTCCGTGATAGACTCCCAGCAGCTACTCTTCATTGTCTTATTGCTTAGCTTACAGTGCTGTATTTATTAGTATATTTATTATAGTTAAATACAACTTATTTCCAGAATATATAGTTGTTTCATTCAGTACTCTCTATTTAATCTTCTTGCATTCTAACACCCTTCTGAAAATATCTTAAACCAATGAGGAAAGTGAAAAATAATGCCATACATCACGGAGTGACTCTATTGTGTGTGCACTTTATGGTTCTATGCATCTATAGGATGTTGTCCTACTGGCCCCTTACTAGAGGGGAGAAGCAAGGGTGGAGAAGAGGGGACAGGAGATTGTTAAGAGGATATGACATGTATAGAACAGAAAGGAGCAGTGTGCTGTCAGCGGGCAAGGAGAGCAGTAGGAGATGCACATAGGCGGGCATGCTAATTTAAATTGGATTGTACACTTCCACTCAATCACAATAAAGAAAATATATATTAAAAAATAATGTCATACTTACAGTCCTTCTATGGATGAATGGATGCAGATAGGGTAAGCTTATCATCACGTATAATGCTGGGAACCCTGGGTTGACTAAAACTTTTGCATACATTCATACTAAAACTTCCTGAATACTTATTTAAAAAGAAATATTTTTCAAAAACAGCTTGAGTTTTATTTGAAGAAGGGCACACAAGAACTAAGCTAATAGTAGCACTCCAGCTTGTACACTGAGCATAAAACAGCCTCTTCCCCAAGCCCCGAACAAAACCCAAACAGTAGTAATCAATCTTTTCCCAGAAAGACAGTTTAGCACCACCTGTTGTTAGTTCTACAAGCTTCCTGATATCCTTAATGTATGTCCTAAAAGGCAGTTCTTACACAGAGGGTCATGTAGTTCACCTTGGAAAAAGCTGCTGATAACTCAGCATGGACAACCAGGGGGGAGGTAAATGTGACAGACAACTGTTGCTCTTTGTCTAAAACCAAGAACAACAAACACCAGCAGACTTGACGTCTGTCTACAGATCACTACTGTCAGAGTCTAACAGAATTATGCTCATTTTGCTAAGACATACCAGGTATGGCTGAACCAACAGAGAGGCCAGAGCCACCATCTGATAATTTCCCATCGATATACACTTTCCAAACTCCACGAACACTTGTCCAAGTAATTGCAATATGGTGCCACCTGCCGTCATTCACCGCAGGACAGTCTGTAATCCTTTCCTTGCCATTCACATAAAGAACCCAGCTGTGGAGAGAAATAGTCCAGGGGACACAGTCATCAGTCATATGCTGCAATCCCTTCTGTATGAGAGTTTATGATTTTTCTTCTTTTTATGTGGGTGAAGTATTTTATGTAAACTCATTCCTCCTTTTTCTCTTTTTGGTCACATTTCTGAGGATCTGATTCACTAACTAAACTTTATTGTGGTTTATTGAGGAGTAGGATTAAGTCTTAGGACGAGTTGAGAAAAATAAGTTCAGTTTGAGTCAAGTCACCAACTGGCTATTCTGGAGAAGGCAAATGAAGAGAAGAGTTAGAATTACAGAAGCATCAGGCGAGTTTCCTTCCTCTAGAGTACAGGTTTTTAGAGATCAGAAAAAGTAAGTTCCAGAGAAAGTAAGCTGTGTTTTACAGTTGCTAAAGCAGTCACATGCAGATAAAATAAGTCAATCCAAAGAAAATAATCTTTGGAACTAAGTAAGAGTAGCCAGTTAAGAGAGATTTGCAACAACCATGTTAACGTGACAATGATAATTAACAACTTAAATTGAAAAATGCATCTTGTGACCACAAATAAACTTTGGTCTCTATGTGTTTGCCTTTTCTTACCTTTTTATGTAAGTGAGATCATATTTTTCTTTTTTACAATGGGCTCATTTCATTCAGCATAATGCCTTGAAGTGGCCTTTATGTTGTAGCATGTGTTGAGATTTCATTTCTCCTATTGAGTGAGTAGTATTCCATTGTATGTAGTGCTACATTTTGTTTATCCATGCATTCACTGAGCACTTAATTTATTTCTAGCTTTTGGCTGTTGTGAATAGTGCGGCAGTGAATACTGGTGTACAAGTATCTGTTTGAATCTCCATTTCAAGTCTTTGGGATATGTAGCGAAGAGTGTAATTGCTGACCATATGGTAGCTCTACTTTTCAGTTTTTTGAAGAACTAACACACTATTTTCCAAGAGCTGTACAATTTTGCATTCTAAACAGTAATGGGTAAGAGTTCTAATTTATCCACATTCTCACCAACATTTATACTTTTCTATTTTCTTTTTTAATCTTAGCCATCCCAGTGTGAGTTAAATGGTATGTCACTGAGTCTTTGGTTTGCATCTTTCTGATAGTTAATGATGTTGAGCATCTTTTTACGTATTTGGTGGCCATTTGAATGTCTGAACATTTTGATCAAAGATTCTATCCAGAACAATATTAAGTGGACTTCAGCATAACTTGAGTACTCCTTCCATCTCAACTCGATATTGCATGGATAGAGTAGCTGGGGCAGGGGGCAGGAGACCATGCTCTTAGGCGAAATCGAGGCCAATTGGCAAAACTAGCATTTTGCTAAGAGGGTTCTCTGCACCCCACATTGGTGAGTGGCATCTGGGGTCTTAGAAGCTGCCAACCTGCCATCCGAGGGCACAGCAAATCATCCCAACTCAGCAGGAACGGATGCTCACTGAGGACCAAAATGACACGGGGTAAAGACAACCCAGAAGATAGAGAGACCCACGTAAGTGGGTGCCTACATCGACCTGGGACTGGAAGAACCAGATGGTGCCCAGCCACCACCAGTGATAGCCGCGATGGAGCTCACTAAGTTGAGTCTCACTGGCAACACAAGAATAAAAAGGGGTGCATCCTGAGATCTCCACTAAAAGACCTCAATTTATGGTCCAGTGGTTTCAGGGTTCCCCTGGGAGCATGGCCCCCGGCCCTGATGCCGCCCTTGCCCACAAACCATAATGAAGATCCACTCTTTGGACAGGAATGGATTGGACTTGGCAATGCAGAGTGACCATATATTGGTTGCACTTTATGGTTCTATACATCTATAGGATATCAGCCTTCTGACCTCTGGTTGGAGGAAGGAGAATTGTTGGAGAGGCGGGGAAAGGAGATTGTTAGGAGGATGAGACATGTATGGAGCAGAGAGGAATAGTGTGCTGTCACCGGACAGGGAGAGCAGTAGAAGCTGCATATAGGTGGGCATGTAAATTTATACGGGAATGTACATTTCACTCAGTCATATCAAATAAAAAATAAAAATAATAATTAAAAAAATAGAAAAAAAGATTCTATCCAAGAATCCTGATGAAAAGGGGGAAAATACAAAGCAAAATTTCAAATTATCATGGAGAGACATTCTGGAGCCACAGAGGCTGAATGAAACACTCAAACTATTGCTCTGAGATAATCTTTAAACCTTAAACCAGAAATATTCCTAGAAGTCTTCTTAGCATCAAACAAGAGTTTCACTGAACTAGTAAAGAGTATCATGTTCTTTTATGATCTGTCTAAATGGGATCAAACTGACAACAGCAACTTGAAAGATTAGTTAGGAACCTTAGTTATGCTAACAGGGGACCAGTAACCCACAAAAGAAGGGTCAAAATAGTTGTACAACTTGAAGAATATACTCGGTATCATTGAACTGTACTTATAGAAACTGTTGAATTGGTGTATATATTGTTGTGTATATTCTCAAACAACCAAAAAATTAAGTAAATTAAAAGACAAGGAGTTAAGTAATAAGGTGTTTTGAAGTTATAAAAAGGAAAGTGTTCATTCTAAAAGAAAAATGCAAACAGAGAAAGTTGACAAAAATTTGTTGATTGCATCTCTGAGGCATCTCTTTAGCCCCTGTGTTAACAGGCTTATGAAAAAGTAACATTGATTGCTGTCTCTCTACATTTTCTTACTTTTATCTCCCTATTCTAGCAGGTAACAGGTTCTCCTGATATATATATAGTTTTTCCTCATTTTCTCTTGATATATATATGTATATATTTTAAAACTACACATATTTTTAAAATATCAGAGACTTTGTTTCTGAAAGCTCAGGTCCATTAAGAAGAATAGAGTTTGAGGGGTGGGGAGATTTCCACCAAAATAAAGATTCCCCTGGTTGAGGAGAAGAAAGAGAACTCAGTGGTTCCCTGAGATCTGTAGTCTTTTCCCTAGCAGCAGGCTGTAGATGTCTGTGGATCTGAGAGGAAAACATGTTTATGAAAAGACACACATCTGAGTTTGAGACTGATTCATATTTGATACATGTATCAGTGGGTCAGTAATGTCACAGAAATTAATCAACTTTTAGAGGAAGTCCTGATGTGTAAAATGAGGAGTGCCAGCCTTAGAGTCAGAGTTTGAGTCTTAGCTCTCCCATTCCTGGCCTTAGGTAAATCATTTGTTGTTATTATTGTTATATGCTATCAAGTCATTTCCAACTCATAGCAACCCTATGCACAATAGGACAAAACACTGCCCGGCCCTGTACTGTGCCCACAATCATTATTATACTTAAGCCCATTGCTGTTGCCACTGTGTTGATCCATCTCATTGAGGGTCTTCCTCTTTTTCGTTGACCCTCTACTTCGCCAAGCATGATATCCTTTTCCAGGAATTGATCCCTCCTGACAACATGTCCAATGTAACTAAGATGTAGTCTCACCATCCTTGCTTCCAAGGAGCACTCTGCTTGTGCTTCCTCCAGGACACATCTGTTTGTTCCTCGGACAGTTCATGGTATATTCAACATTGTTCTCTAACACCGCAATTCAAAGGTAAATCATTTAGTCTCTCAGAAAGTTAGTTTTACTTTCTGTAAGCTGGGCATGTGTTCCTCAGGTCATCATGAAGCTCAGATGAAGTAATATATATGAAAACACAATGCTATGCCATGGATTGAACTGAGTCCCCTTGAAAACATGTGTAGCCATTTGGTTGGACCATCATTCCCAGTATTCAATGACTTTCCTATGCTATAAATCCTAATCTCCACTTGTGACTAACAGATGGAATGATTATGTCAAAAGGGCATTAGGGCAGGACTGCAACACCTTTGCTAAGGGAGTTTCCCTGGAGTGTGGGTGCTTATACTACCTTTTATCCTTTCATCCTACAAGGGATAAAAGGAAAGGGAAGCAACCAGAGAGTGGGAACCTCATACCATCAAGAAAGCAGCATTGAGAGAAGAGTGTGTCCTTCAGACCTGAGGTTCCTGTGCCAAGATGCTTCCTGATCAAAGAATGATGTAACACAAGGAACTTCTTCCAGAGTCAACAAAGAAGGAAAGCCTACCCTTGGAGCAGACACTTAATTTAGACTTGTAGACTACTAGACTGTGTAAGAATAAACTTTTCCTTGCTAAAACCATCCAGTGCTGATATTTCTCTTAAAGCATCACTGGATAACTAAAACAACATGCGTAACATATTATCACTAAGCCTTTGCTTTCTTACAGGACTTGTCCATGTATTTCATCTGATTATTGATATCCTGCTGTCCTGCTAGTGCTCTGGACCATCCTGATTCTTGATCCCCCATTTCAGCCCTGCCCTGATGCTGGGGTAAAGTCCAAGCCCAAGGCTAGTCCTCTGCTTCACTTCATGGGTCTTCCCACATGACATTTAGAACAGTTCTAGGCAAGCTATTCAAATCTCCAACAGTTACCTGCAGGGACTGCTTCTTGACGCTTGGCTTACCCATTATAATCAGTCAGGAGGAAGGTGTTGTCCCTGCCATTCTCAAGTGCATAAGAAATTGGTGTTCCATAGTTGAAGAGGTCAGATGATTTCATCCAGAATGTGCAGCTTATAGCACTGAGAGATGGAAGCACTCCATCCAGCATGACATAGCCATAGATTCCAGAAACTTCAAAATGGAGATTAAAACCTGTGGACTGTTCTACAACAAAGAATAAAGTTGTACAAATTATGGCGCTTGAAAGGTATCAGTCAAGAGTCTGAGCCAGAATCAATTCAACAGCTCACAACATAAACAGTACCATTGTCAAAGGAAGTTTATTTCAGTGAAGAAGATTATTTGAGAAGCAGTTTTAAAGTTAAATGCATAGTATTCACAAAACAGGTAACAATCTTTACCAATAAGGTAACTGGTGAATATCTAAGATAGCAAAAGCACTCAGCAGTGAAAGGAAGCAGAAAAACAAGGAGTAGCTGGAAGGAGAGACGGAGGCGGGGAGTTATTAAAGAACGAAGACACTACTCCTGCAGTCGAAAGACTGGAACTCCCTTAGCAAGAGGTTTAGGATTGGTTTATTGATTCTTAAGAATGTCAAGGGATTCTCACCTCATAAATCAAGTAGCTTATCAAAGTATTCTTTCCAAACAGGTGGAATGTGAAGAGATCTGCTTAATACAATTTTTTCCATCTCCTGTGACATCTCTAAGCTTAAATTTCTTCATCTGTACTGTTAGAGATAATAATAATCGTGCCTGGTATATTGGATAGCTATCTGGGTGGCACAAGTGGTTAAACCCTCTACTACTAGCTGAAAGATCAGTGGTCCAAACTCCCCTTGAGGCACCTCAGAAGACAGGCCTGGCAATACACGTCTGAAAGGTCACAGCCTTGGAAAGCCGTGGAGTAGTCCTACTCTGTACACCTAGGGTGTCCGTGAGTTGGAATCAACGTGATGGAAACTGACAGCACTTTATAGGATGGCAGTGAAGATTTTTCAAAAAGTGCAAAGTGCTTGGCATAGTTTTTAGCACATAGGCAATGCCTGCTGCAGGTAAAAACAGATATTGCTATTATTTCACTATTTTGATTGTGGTTAGTACATTAACACTGAGTTCATACATACCTGTTTCACATCTACTGCCTGAAAATCCTGGCTGACATTTGCAACTGTATGAGTTTAATTCATCCACACATGTGGCCTGGTTTCTACATGGGTCAGACTGGCATTCGTTGATGTTGACTTCACAGTGTGATCCTGTGAAGCCTGCTGCACAATGGCACCTGAAGTGAAACAAAACGACATAACAGAATGACTGCAGGAAGGCATCTCAGCAACTGTCCTGTTTATGGTAACATTGTCCAAAAGGACAATGAAAAGTGAAATGCTGAAACATATTTTCTACATCAAAATAGTATTTTAACTGATAGTTACTTTTTTTAGTTCATCTAATAAAGCCTATTTAAATCAACACATATTAGATAAATTGTAGTAGTATGACAAACTATAAAATTAAGATGAAGTATCATGCACACACCATGGTTTGTTTCCCCACAGAAGTGCTAGGAAAAGAACGGAAAATGTTCAGACACTGTTTTAAATGCTACGTATATATTCACACTTTCTATATGTCCAGCCAGTCTTTATAACCATGAGGCAATACTATATTAGTCCTGTTTTACAGATCTGGAAAGTGTGATTCAGATAGGCTAAGTAATTTTCCCAAGTCCTAGTTAAGAACTTGGCAGCTAACCAAAAGGCTGGTAGTTAGAGTCCACCAGCCAATCCTTGGAAACTCTATGGGGCACTTCTACTTTAACCCCCAGGGAACTGAGTTGCCACCAATGAGTTTGTTTTTTTTTCCCTGCTACTAAGTGATACTTGAAAATACAATGTTCAGTGAAAAATGAAATGCAAATATATATATATATATAATATGATACCACTTATGTAACACTTCTAAAAATATCACATGCTGTTTGTGGAGTCACATACGTCATAAAGTATATAATCTAAATGAGGAAGATAAATACCAACTTTAGGACAGCAGTTAACTCTGGCAAAGAAAGGAGACTGTGTATGAGTGTGCACACTGGAGGGAATCCAACACTATTTTTATCATTTATTTATTTAAAACAAAAGAATGGCAACATTACAGTGACGGATGCATGATTTTTATTATTCTCTGTACTTTTCTCCATAGTTGAAATATTTCAGAATTAAAAAAGGCCTGTTCAAAAAGATCATGGCTACTGATCAAAAGGTTGGCAGTGGACATTCACCAGCTGCTTCTTGGAAACCCTATGGGTCAATTCTCTGCCCTGTAGGGTCACTACAAGTGGGAATTGACTCAGTGGCAGTGGATTTGGCTTTTGTTCAATAAAGAGTAACTAATATTGTGATTAGCAGTTACATGTGGAAACTTCCTTGATACGGCTATAAAGGCAAATATGAATAAGTGGTCTTGAGGGAGTTTAAAAGGAAATCTCAGTAGGAATTGGGGAAGCTTTACTGAGTTCTCTGTATTTCATGGTATATCCACGAAATCTGAATTTCACTTAACTTTATTCACTGAGGTTTGTTATCATCACAGCACTCCAATATCTTCAACTACAAAATACTCACTTTGGTGACAACCTGCACTCCTTTTGGAATAGGAGAGTTTACCTTCATCTTTAATCCAGCTAAGATTGAGATAAATTTGATATTCCTTTACTCTTTTGAATACTAGGGAGAATTTGGAATCCCTTTATTTAGCTTCATCTGGAAATTTCTCATTACCATGGTTAGATGCTGTACGACCCAGAATGCAAAGAGCCTGTATTAAGATGATACACTGAAGAAATCTCACCTCCACAAACATCAGTAGAATTGCCTTTCTATTTCTTCTTGCTGATGTCCTGGCTATTTACAGGGGGACTTGAATGAAATAGGACTGAGACGGGAAGAGATTGGGAAATGTTGCAACTGGACTTTATTTATTTTTTTCTTTAACTTCTGCAAACTTACAGAACCAGCAGCATCTTGAAGACAATAAAGTTCTCTAAGACTTTGTAGGCAAGGTCTGTCGGCCTTCAGTACTGCAGGAGCCACAAATCTTGCAAGGGGGTGGGTGGAGGGGCAGTCTTAATCACGGTGGTAGGACAGTGTGTTGGTTTTCAAAACATTCTACTGACACCCTAGGAGCTGTCTCAGAGAGACAGTCTTCCTCCTGCAAAGTTGTTATTTTCAACCACAGAATGACAGCTTTTATTGTTTTGTTTACACTCCTAGGTTAGATTTGTCTTGAGTCAGGGTTATTAAACCAAAAAAAAAGTTTGAAAACCTTGGAGATAGCATTAAACCAGTACTGTAATAGTATGATTGCACAATTCCTTCTCATTTTATCTGTTGTGCAAACTTCAGCTAAAATATAAAATATTTATAAAAATACGGGTTTTTGTCTAGTGTGTGGTAGTTAAATGTCACGGCTGTGAACCAAAACGCTGGCAGTTTGAATCAACCAGGCACTGCTTGGAAACACTATGGAGCCATTCTACTCTGTCCAATAGGGTTGCTATGAGATGGAATCAACTCAACAGCAACTGGTTTAGTGCTACTGTATATGTTTCTATGTAATTGTAGTTCAACTTCTATGGAACAATGGTTATCAAGCCTGGCTATGCATTAGAGTCACTGGGGGAACTTAAAACATACAGTTTCCTTATTTTAAAATTACTGACTTTAGTGAATCGGAACCTCAAACGAAGGGGAGATTCTACAGTAGCCTGTACTTGGCCAGTGTTTGAGAAAGTCTGACTCAGGATTCAAAGAAATATGTCACAAAGGTTGCAGAATGACTGAACAGTTAACAAAATAAAAAAAGTGAGAAGAACCAAACATAGCTTTTTACCTGAAGCTATTGATGCCATCTTTACACGTAGCTCCATTTTGGCATGGTTGACTGAGACACTCATCCACATTTTTTTCACATCGAGTGCCTAGAAATCCGGGTGGGCATTTGCACAAGAACCCCCCAACCTGGTCTTCACAGACTGCCTTATTTAAGCATGGGCTTGGCTGGCATTCATTGACTTCTATTTCACAATGTAGTCCTGGAGGGACAAGAATGAGAAAGAATCCAAACAATCAAATCTCTAGGGAAGGCCATCATCAAGGTCTTGACTTATTAGAGAGTGCTGATTTCTAAAGCACTGGGAGGGAGGCTGTGGGCTGCAGAGTCATTCACTCACCTAGCAAATTGACTTGAGAAACAATTCTTTAACAAGCCCTGGCTTTTGAATTCTGCATTTTTTATAATCTTCTCTTTTAACCTCACTGTCTTTCTGAAGCTAGATTAGTAGTGGACATCTAATTGAGACATTAATGTTTAAAGAAAGAAAACTAGTACATTTAGTCCAAATTTTTCCTGTTTCTTCTGCTTTGCTTCTTTTCCTTCACCAGCAATTTCCTTAAATTTTTTCTTTATCTATTAAGTTAAAAAAATGATTATGTATTAGGGGAAAGTTTACACAGAAAATTGGTTTCTCGTGCAATAATTCATACACAAAATTTTCTGGGGCGTTGGCTCCAATCCCTGCAATATATCAGCACTCTCCCCCTTTCCATTCCAGGTTCCCTATTTCCATTCATCTGGTTTCCCTGCCCCACCCTACCTTCTCTGTTTTGTGCAAATGTTATCCTTTTGGTCTGCTATGTGTGATAGTTCTAAGGAGCACATTCCTCACAGGTGTTACTCATTTCATAGGCCAGTCTATTATTTGGCTGAAAGGTGATCTCTAGGAGTGGATTTAGTTTTAAGTTACAAGAGTGTCTTAGGGCTATAGTCTCAGAGATTCCTTGTTTCTGTCAGACCAGTGAATCTAGCCTTTTTTTTTTTAAAGGAGTTTGAACCTTGTTCTACATTTTTCTCCTGTTCTAACTAGGATTTTCTGTTGTATTCCTGGACAGAGTGGTTAGCGGTAGTAGCTGGGCATCACCTAGTTCTTGGTCTCAGGCTACTGAGGCTGTGATTTTTGTGGGCCATTAGTCCTTTGGGCTAATTTCTTTCTTGAATCTTTGGTGTTCTTCAGTCTCCTTTGCTCCAGGTAGGAAGAGCCCAATAGCTGTATCTTAGATGGCCATTTGCAAACTTTTAAGACCCCAGATGTTACTCACTGAAGCAGAATGTAAAGTCTTATATCATGCTGATTGACATAGGTGCCATTTGAGACTCTAGTTCTTAGCCTTCTAGACTAGTAACTCAGTCCCTCTAGGTGTTTGGTTATATCCCATAACCGTGTCCCCTATGCACTCTGTTATGTTTGTGAATATACATGTCACACATACTAATACATATATAGGAATATCCACCACCATACTATATATGCACATGGGTGTACTCCAGCATAACCTCTCACATCTACTTAGCATAGATACCTATGTCTCCATTCATACATTATTGTTTATTATTACTGTTTTTGTAGGATTGTATATGTCACAGTATTTACCATAGTTGTCCTTTATTCTTGAATATCTCTGTGTCTTTCTTTGACTTGGTTCTTTTGTGTTGACTTCCTTCATATTATGTGCCACCTTTCTCTTCACCAAAATTAACATGTGTCTACTATCTAGTCAATAATTCTTGCTCCTTCCCACTCTCATCCTAGATAACTATTAAAGAATTTTATTTTCTGTGTGTAGTGTTTTTTTTGACTTTTTATAACATGGTCTCATGAAATACTTGTCCTTTGTGTGATGGACTTATTTCACTCAGCTTAATATATTCCAGATTCACCTATGTTGTGAAATGTTTTACAGATTCGTCATTGTTCTTTACTGTTGTGTAGTATTCCATTGTGTGTTTGTACCACAGTTTGTTTATCCACGCATCTGTTGATGGGCACTTAGGTTGTTTCCATCTTCTTGCAGTTGTGAATAATGCTGCAACGAACACGGGTGTGCATGTATCCATTCATGTCATGGCTCGTATTTCTGTAAGATATACTCCTAGGAGTAGAATGGCTGGATCATATGGTGTTTCTATTAGTAGCTTTTTATGGCTGTTACGTTGTTTTCCACAATGGCAGTAGCACTTTACATCTCACCAGCAGTGTAGGAGAATTTCAGCCTCTCCATACCTTTGTCAGAATTTCTTTTTTTTATTTTTTAATCTTTGCCATCTATGTCTTTGGTGAAATGTCTGTTCATGGCCCTTATCCACTTTCTGGTTGGGTTATTTATCAATTATTTTTGAGGTGTTGACATTTTCTATGAATTTTAAAGATTAGAACCTTGTCAGACATGTTGTTGACATTTTTTCTTCTAGTCTGTAGGTTCTCCTTTTGTTCTTTTGATGGAGTCTTTTTTCTTTATGACTGAGTGAAAATGTACATTCCCATATAAATTTACATGCCCACCTACATGCAGCTTCCACTGCTCTCCCTGCCCGGTGACAGCACACTATTCCTCTCTGCTCCATACATGTCTCATCCTCCCAACAGTCTCCTTTCCCCTCCTCTCCACCCACTCTCCTTCCTCCATCCAGAGGTCAGCAGGATGATATCCTATACATGTATAGAACCATAAAGTGCATCCAATATATGGTCACTTTGCATTGCCAAGTCCAATCCATTCATGTCCAAAGAGTGAACCTTCGTTATGATTTACAGGCAAGGGCAGCATCAGGGCCAAGAGCCATGCTCCCAGGGGAACCCTGAAACCGCTGGACCATCAACTGAAGTCTTTTAGTGGAGATCTCAGGTTGCACCCCTTTTATGACGGAGTCTTTTGATGAGTGTGTTTAATTTTTAGAAAGTCTCAGTTGTCTAGTTTATCTACTGCTATTTTGCATTTTTAATTATGTTTGATAGTCTACTTATGTCACAAATTTAGGACTCCTAACTTTTTCCCTATCTATCTATCCATGAACTTCAGAGTTTTAGTCCTAATATTTAGGCCTTCAACTCACTTTGAGTTAGTTTTTATGTATGGTATGAGGTATGGAGCTGGTTTCATTCTTCTGTAAATGGATATCCAGTTTTGCTAATACTATTTGTTCTTCCCCATTTAGAGGATTTTGACCCTTTATTGAAGATTAGCTCTCCAAAACAGAGTGGGTTTACCTCTGGGTTCTCAATTCTATACTATCAGTCTACGTGTCTGTCATTGTACCAGTACCAGGCTGCTTAGACCACATAGCTGTACAACGTGTTCTGAAGTCAGAAAGTACAATACTTCCTACTTTGTTCCTCATTAATGCTTTAGCTATCCAGGGTCAACTGAGTTTATGTATATATTTTTTACCACATTATTTTACATCCATTTGCAAAACTATCTTACATGATTTGTACCCAATTCTTTCTCAAATATTTGTCTTAGCATGCAAGTTCTTGTTCTTTCTGTCTCTCTGCTCTGTTTACCCCCTTCTGCTCTATCTTCCCTCTTTGTCTGTGTCTCACACTGCCTGGCACAGTACTCTTCACAGAGTAGAAAGTTTTTAAATGCTTAGTGAGTGAAAATGCAAAATGAGCAGTAAATTAAAATAATAAAAAAGCCATGTTCCCTGCAGAAAATGTAAAAATCTAGAAAAAGCACATTAAAGGAAATAAAAATCACCTTTAATCTCAGAAGTATTTTCCAATATTTTTTCTCTGCGTAAGTACAGATAGCCACACAAAGAAAACACAATCCTATTGTTTATACGGTCATAACTTTTTCCCATAACAGTATATTGTGAACACTTTCCTATAGTATTAAGTATTCTACATGACACTGGACTTTAATCAAAGAACTATTCAATGGATCTATCCATGCTTCCCCCTTTTTTAAAATCAAATCACATCTATTGGGATTTTGTAATTTTTTAATTGAAACAATTCTACTCATGCTTTTACAAAGATTTCATAATTTTTCTCCATTTAGTCATTTGATGAAATTTTTAAACATTATAGTAATTCTGTCTCCTTGAAAACAAAACACTTCTGGTGTTTTGATTGAAATTGATTGTACATAAATTTGGGGAGAAATCAGACTATAGTACTAACAGTTTCCATTCAAGAATGTGTCTCAATTTCTTAAGGTCTTTTTACTTTTCAGTAAAATTTTGAATTTTTCTTCATATATGTTCAAGTATCTTATGCTTTATGTTGCTATTGTGAATCAAATGTTACTCTATTATATTTTTTGTTTGTCATAGAGAAATGAACATAAAATATTTAAAATGCTCACATATTTATTTTCAATAGCTTATTAAATCCCAGCAACTTATATCCTATCAACTTTTAATCAAATTTGAGTTTAATCTTTTGTACCATGTCAGCAGATATGACAACTAAGAGTATATGGCTCGATCTCCTTTTCTTCTATTTGACTTTTGCGGAAATTCTTCTAGTCCAGTGTTCCTCAAGTATGGGTGAATTGACTTCTGGGCCCCATCCAAGACCAAGAAGAAGCCTGTCTGGGGGTGGGCTCAGGATTTTGTGCTTCTCTAAAAACAGTGTGTGTGTGTGTGTGTGTGTGTGTGTGTGTGTGTGTGTGTGTGTGAAGGGGTAGTATCTGACCTCCTCTAACTCCACAAAGTGGAACGAAAACCAAGACCAACAGCCAAGGCTGATTCCTACGAGGCAAAGGCAAGCTACGCCTCCTCTCTCTGCCATCTTTACTAATTCTCACATCACTGGTCCATTGCATAGTGCTGTCTACTTCTCTGCTGGGTTCAGTAATTCATTGCAATGGGCACACAGAACTCACAGACCGTATTTAAGATTGTGGAGTTTATTAGGGAGATAACAATTATAACTGAAGTTCAGGAACACTCAAGATACAGTTCTTGTATCAAGACAGCCTCTTTCCAATTGTGTTCACATGCCTCTCCCTAGCTCTGGGCTTCCCCTCAGAGACACGTAGTTTTTTTCCTTCCATAGGCTGGGAAGCCCACTGAACTGTCTCCTGCTGCTGCGTCTCTCTTCCTGGTCTCTTCCCCCTTGGTGGTGGTGGGCTCTCTTCTCTGCTCCGGAATTGCCTTTCTTATAAGGCAAAACTGATCGATCTCCTTAGCAGATCCAAAGTACCCTATCACACTGTTCTGTACAGTCACGTAGGTGGGCATTGTAAGACCATGGCAAGAAAGGCCATATTAAGTGACTCATCACACTGCACTTCAGCTTCCTAGATGGTTCTTATGAAAACCAGAGTTCAATGTTTTAATCATATTGAGTGTTGATTTGAAATATGCACTTTTAATCATATAATAGAATTAAAATAATGTTGACTAAAAAAAGACCATTTGCTTCCAAAGAAGCTATATGATTTATTTGGCATTTTAGGAACCCTCTGTATTTCTTCTTAAAAGATTTTAGAATTCAAAGAAAATATTAATGTAAAAAGGCCTTATTTTTGTGCAAACAATATGCAATATCTACATTTGTTTGCCAAGTACACCATCTTCTGTGAGGTATTTTTGTAAGTATGCTATGCTATGCTATATATATATATGTATATATATATGTATATATATTTACAGCAACATGTGAACAAAATTTGGTTTAGTGGCATTTCCATAAGTACCTAATGGGGGGTAAGGCATGCTTGGCAAACAAACATAGAAGAGTTGCTTTGTTTGCAAAGAATATGGTATGTGGAGCTTTACAGAATTTTAGGACAATATAGGAAGAATGGAAACATCTTACCTACGAATCCTTTCACACACAAGCAGCGATAGCCAGCCAAACCATCCACACAGGTGCCTTTATTTAAACAAGGATTGGAGCTACATTCGTTTATATTTTCTTCACAGAGCTGACCTGCAAAGGATCACAGAATCTTTGGGCTGAGAAACTGAGAAGGATATTAAGACCAACAGTTTCAAGCAACTTGTTCAGATGTCAGAGCAGAGCAGTTGGAAATCATGGATTGCATGTTGGTAAAGCATTTTGCTATTTGTGAAATACCATGAAATCAAACATCTTCTTGCATTCTACAAACTGCAAAAATAAGTAAATAGTCTGACAAGAAATCTGACACCAAGTTGTATTTGTTGTTAAGATGATTAAGTGCAACTTGCATCAACAAATTTCACATGTTACTTTTTGCTAGTTGTTTACCCCTTAGGAGGATTTATTCCTTTATAGATAAGAGGTGATAGTTACAACATTTGAAAACCAATATGGGAGAAATATATTGAATAAAGAGAACAACTGATTTTGTTTCAAAGAAGTCTATAACATTTACATAGCTAGGCAAAGAAATCAGTCTAGAATCTTAAGTTTTGGAACTCAACTATGAATATACAAAACTCCTTGCATTGAAATGGTTAGTGTACCACTGGAATTCTGTAACCCATATCTAGTAATTTAAGTACTTCAGCAGTATGAAGATGTGCTAAGGGCAAGTTTTACCAATAAAAGTCAACTTTGGAGAATAGTAAATATATGATGGAGTGTATACTTTCATATAGACTACAATATTTTTTTTTTGATCCTTCGTGGTACAACCACACAATAAATTTCATCCTCAGTAAATATTTATTTTGATTTAGAAGCTTGCATCTATTTTTCCCATGCTATGTGTCTGCCATTATGTTCACAAATTTTCGCTAGGATTCAACCCTGGGTGTCACTGACTTGAGATGCAGAATTTGATAAAGATATGTGTGGTGGACATGTATCATTCTCATGCTGTGTGTGCAAACACAACTACATACACATGGTAAAGAGAGTGGAGGGGATTGAGTGAGAGAAGACTGAAATCGGACAAGTTATTGGGTTACAGATCTAGCTGCTGAACACACGGCCTGCAAATCCGTAACTTCCTCAGTTGGTGTAAGAGTCTGCACGCCTCTCCAAATGTAAGTGGAGTGTGATTGAATTTACACACGACATGGCCCCTAACTGCAAGCCACCACTTTATCTGGTATAAGCCAAGTGCCAAGTGCTGTTGAGTCCCATGAGTTATCTGGTATACATGATCCCAAAGTTATCTCTTCTCTTGTCAGAGGTAAAACAAGCCTGTTGAAAGACAGCAGTTTTGTCTGCTCTACTTAATTGCTGATTTAAGGGATTTTCAAGGACTATTTTCATATCCACAAGTCTCTTACAGACTTTTGAACTAAATTTCCAGACATAATATGATTCTACTGTATAAATTCAGTGTGTTTCCTTATATGACTATGGTTACTACAGCTGTATGAATTCCAAATGGAGAAAATAAGTAACAGCTGATTTAAGTGATTGCTCCTATACATTAGGGGTTTTACAAAACTCAAGCAATTTCAAACTGCAAAATTGATATTTAACCTCTTAACATCACAGTATGATAAGAACATTTCCTAAAGCTTACAAATAAATTAATATTAGAAAGTATGCCTCTTCAGTATGTTTATAATGTCCTACGTATGTACTCTAGCAACACATTTGTAATTTAGCTCAGCAACAAAATTTTAATGACTCCAAAGTTTATATTGTAAAAACAAGAACATTTTGTCTTACCTGTATAACCAGAAGGACACTCACAAGTGAATTTTCCGACAAGGTCTTTACAAATTCCATTGTTGAGGCATGGAAGTGAGGTACATTCATCAATTTCTATTTCACACTTTAAGCCTGAAATGCAATCCAAACAAATGAAGGGCAATCAAAGAGAGGGGCCGACAAGCATGACAGACTCATGCTTGTTTAAAGATAAATATTGCAGAAATGTGAATTTATAGGGTGGTAGTGGTGAAGGAAAACAAAATGTTTATTAAATGCTACCCTCTAGTTAAATTTTTAATGAAAACACTGCCACTTTCTAAATGGATATATCATTACAAAGATGCATTGAAGATAGCAGAGGATTATAGATTGGGAAAGGAATAAAAATTAAAGTGAAAACTAGAAATATGAAATGTGGCCAGAAACAAGGTAAATTCCAAAGTAAAAAACTGTGGTTATTGTTGTTTGCTATTGAGTCAATTCTAATTTATAGAGAATCTATAGGACAGGGTAGAACTGCCCCATAGGATTTCCTGGGCTGTAATCTTTACAGGAGAAGATTGCCAGGTCTTCTCTTCTGTGAAGCTACTAATGGCTTAGAATCACAGACTTTGTGTTTAGCAGCTGACTGCTTAACAGTTGCATCACCAGGGCTCCTTCTAAAGTAAAAAATAGCCCACTACTGTTAAGCTGATGCTGACTTATAGCAACCGTACGGGGCAGGGTAGAACTGTTTCATAGAGTTTCCAAGGAGTGCCTTTGAACTGCTGAACTTTTGATTAGCAGCTGTACCACTAAACCATTACAGCACCAGGGTTTCCAAAGTAAAAGATAACCAAATCCACTGCCATTGAGTTGATTCTGACTCATAGCTACCCTATAGGTAGAGTAGGATTGCTCCATAGAGTTTCCAAGTAGCGGCTGGTGGATTTGAACTTCCAACCTTCTAGTTTAACAGCTATATCACTTAATCACTACACCACCAGGGTTTCCAAGATAGGAAGTCATAAATACTTGCTACCAAGGTTACCTGTCTGAGGGGGTGGGTACAGCTAAATCCTGCCAGATCTCAGCTTGTTGCATACAGAGCTGAGTCCTAGAGTAGGAATGCATCTTCACAGAGGAGGCACACTGTGGGCTACCTCTGCCAGAAACTCATGTTCTTTCACTCAACCAGGGATGCCCAATATGTCCGGCCCCCACCAACAGCATTTGCATTACCTGAAAATTTGATAGAAGTGCAAATTCTCAGATCCATTCCTAGACCTCCTGAACCAGAAATTCTGGTGGGTGGGATCCAGCAGTCTGTGTTTTAATGAATTCTGAGGCATGTTAAAGTTTGAAAACCATCATCCTATACCATGTCCTTTCTCAACCACCACTCACTATAGGATTCTACAGTGAGATCTATTATCCTAAGAGAATGTCAGGACCAAGAGTTTTTATGAAAACTGAAACATACACACATACACACATTCACAAACACCCAAGGAAACTGTGACACCAAACCAAACCCACTGAGTTGATTTCTACTCATGGTGGCCCTACAGGACAGAGCAGCACTGCCCCACAGGGTTTCCAAGGAACAGCTGGTAGATTAAAACTGCTGACCTTTTGGTTAGCAGCCAAGCTCTTAACAATTGTGCCTCCAGGACTGCAAGCACAGTGCTAATGTCTTTTGATTTTCTGGAGCTACATTTTATTTTCCAATTTTCTTTTTGTGGCAAATTCTTCTATTAAATAACATTTTTCTCATTAAAAGTGTTTTGTTGGCTGCACCAAGTTTGAAAAAATGCAATCTGTCTAGAAGAAAACAGTGATTATTTTAAATAAATTTCAACTTCAAAGGGCAGTTGTTACCCCTCAAAGATTGTATTTCTGGACTGAACTGGAAAATCAACCAAACTGCAAGAAAACATAATGAAGTCCAAGACAGTGTTTTTCTGAGCATAGGATACAGAAAGATAAAACAAAGCAAGAAGTCACAGCTATTCACAAGAACTTTCACTGGTTTATAGAAAACATGAGAAACTGAGAGTTTGTTTGAAGGTGTGTGTGGCTAGATAATCTTCTGTCTGTCATGCATTTATTTGTGTTAAAATAAAATCTTGAATGTGACCCTGGAACTGTACATACTACAGTTTAAATTGTGGTTTATGATGTGATTTTTACAGAGACTTTCCATGTGATTCTTTATACTTTTCCAAGCTATGCAAGACAGCTGTTATTTATGAGGCATGTATATGGCTTTCACCTATTAGTTTGTATTTTTCAATCAAATCTTTATGCATTAATATAATCTAATATAATTCCACTCTCTCCTAGAAAGTCACTATGAGTTAGAATCAACTCAACAGCAATGGGTTTGATTTCAGGTTTTTTGTGATCTAACGTATCTTACCAAAGAGAGTTGGTGGCACAATAAGTTTAAGCGCTCAACTGCTAATGGAAAAGTTGATGGTTTGAACCCACCCAGCAGCTCTACCCTACTGGAAGTGAAGAAGATTTGAAACACTTACTGATGAAGATCAAGGACCATGGCCTGCAGTACAGATTGCACCTCAACATCCAGAAAACAAAAATTCTCACAACTGGACTGGTAAGCAACATTATCATAAATGGAGAAAAGATTGAGGTTGTCAGGGATTTCATTTTAGTTGGGTCCACAAATCAATGCCCATGGAAGCAGCAGTCAACAAATCAAAAGATGCATTGTATTGGGAAAATCTGCTTCCAGAGACCTCTTTAAAATATTGAAAAGTAAAGATGTCCCTTGAAGACTAAAGGAAGACTGACCCAAGCCATAGTATTTGCAACCACATTATATGCGTGCAAGAGCAGGACAATTGACAAGAAGACAGAAGAATTGATACCTTTGAACTGTGGTGTTGGAGAAGAATATTGAATGTACCACGGGCCTCCAAAAGAACAAACAGACCTGTTCTGGAAGAAGTACAACCAGAGCGCTCCTTGGAAGCAAAGATAACCAAGAACTGCTTTTTACGTACTTCGGACATGTTATCAGGAGGGATCAGTCCCTGGAGAAGGACATCATGCTTGGCAGAGTGGAGGGACAGCAAAATAGAGGAAGACCCTCAATGAGATAGATTGACACAGTGACTGCAACAATAGGCTTAAGCATAAAAATGACTGTGGACGTAGCCCAAGGCCAGGCAGTTTATCTTTCTGTTGTGCATAGGGTGGCTGTGAGTTGGAATTGACTTGTTGGTACCTAACAACCACAACATCAGCTCCTAGGAAGAAGGATCTGATGAGCTACTCTTATGACAATTACTGCCTAGGAAACCCTCTGGGACAGTTCTACTCTGTTACTTTTGGTCACTATGAGTTGGAATCAGCTCGACAGGACCCGACAGCAGTAACAATGTATAGTACAGGGTGTATTTTCAAAGTTACAAAATTTGGTATTGCAAATGACAATGATTTCACATGAAAATACATTAAAACTTTTATTTCTCTGTGTTACCTGTATATCCAGGTGAACAGAGGCAAACATAACCAAGCCCAAGTTGTTGGCAGGTTCCACTATTGCGGCAAGGATTTAAGAAACATTCATGGAAAACCTACCGGTGACAGAAAAGAAATCTATCAGAGACAAAATCCTCTCTGTTAATTTCAAAGCAGTATGACTAGGGAGTCAATGAGTTTCAATACTAGCCACTTAGTCTTGGTTTAAATGAGAGTTAACTCAAAATACCTGGACTTCTGTGTGCATAATGCAAGTATTTGCCATGTATTGGCACACATGATATATTTTATTCTTGAATTATGTTATGATAAATCCAAGTAGTATTTCTAAATAAATACGCTATTTACATGTTACAATCCATCAGAGGGGTTTTTTAAAACATACTAAAGTCATGGTTCCAACCCAGATCATCTAAATCAGAAACTTTGTGCATCCCAGTTTTAAGAAGTCAGCCAGTGGGCCCTGACATGTCTCCAAGATTGAGAGCCACTGCTGTAGGGCTTCCCCTATATTTCTGTATTTGCTAGGCTCAGTTTCAAGTACACGTTGTTGTATTTGGAACTAAGCTCTAGGAAGTTGAAATAAGAAAAATAATTGCAATAGCCTCTTTAAAATTAGTAACAACCAAGGAATTCACGACATTGGGCAAGGTGAAGTCGGAGTAACTGCTAACTGTACTAAAATAATTGGATTTAACAACCAGTCTTTTATAATAACAGAAACCATTGCTTTAGTTATATTCTAATTTTTCAAACCCACATCTTATTCAACTAAATGATTCTTTTTTTTTCTGTAGAAAAAGTTAAATAATTTTCATGATAGCTGAGTAACTCTATCAATCAGAAAATGTTTTTAGCTACACCAAATGCCCTTACTTAAATAGTGGGTTATGCTGTGATATAACTTATTAGTGTATCAAAAGGCTCTCTGCATCTATACAGTCTCAGTGCCATATGTTGCTGGGAAGAACTGATGTTTTTGGTACTTAGAACTTCTAATATAGCACTTTTAGAGAGCTTCCATTGAAAGTCATAAGTAAATGTAATTATTCATTTATAATATTTATGAGTTCTGATTTTAAGTCTCAATTCTAGTAGTCTTCCTTTGTGTGTCAAGTATAATGGCAAACTATTTTCCAAACTTTCCACTGCAGAAAATTTTATAATTGGAAAATGGACTTGCCTGGCTGCTGACATCATGCTTCTTTTTCATGTGTCCAGAGGAGGAACGTGGTACTATACTTTCCTCTGCTGCAGAGAAACTTGAACTAAAAGCTAACAAAATTAATAGAAAATCATGTCAGTCTGTGGTAGCTATAGCCAATAAGTAGACTTTGGTCAAGATTCTGGTTCTCAGAGGGGGCAAAGCCTCAATTTTTTTTTAAAGTAATATTAAGAAAGAGAGCATAGATATGGATGGCATAGGTCATTCAATCCCACACTCTTAGAAGGAAATTTAGAAGTTGGCAAGTTCAGTATTTCCCAAACAAGAATCTTTGAGTTACTGTCCTCAAGAAGACCTCAAAAGGACAATTTAACAAGTTGAGACAGTAACACTCAGAATTAAAGCTACCAAGGAAACAAACAAAAGTAAGTCCCCAACACATAATTACATAAGAAATCAAGTGTATCATCTTACTTGAACAATCTGTGATGGATCTAGAACCCTTGGTTGCTGTAGTTCCATAAAAGGGACAAGCTAAGCAGAAGGACTTCCCTGGGTCGGGTTGGTAGTAATCTTGAGGACATGGATAACAGGGCATTAACCCAGAACGTGAGAATTCTCCCACTGGGCAAGACACTGCAAGGTAAAAACAAATAATTTGTGCATATGAAACAACACACCTACCTTAAAGAAACATGTACTTTGGTTATGAGAAAGCTATGGAATTACTAATATAATGCCTTCCACATATTTAACATTCATACTGTCTTGTCACCTAGATAAACATTTTATTGTGTTTCCTTTCTGTCTTTAACAACATACCAGTGAACAAACCAAACCCGATGCCATCAAGTTGATTCCAACTCGTAGCGGCCGTGTAGGACAGAGTAGAACTGTCCTACATAGTTTCCAAGGAGCAACTAGTGGATTTGAACTACTAATTGTTCAGTTAGTAACTTGAGCCCTTAACCATTGCACTGCCAAGGCTCCTATAACATACATTAACTCCATAAAAATTAGAATTGGCAACACAATGATGTATTCCCATTTTTCAGGTTAACATTTTAAGTGTTGCTCATCATTAAATGGTATTTTATAGCATGATTTTTAGTAATACAAATACTTACATCTATTGACCATGACTAAGCTACTGGAGAGTTAGGTTATTTTCATTTATGTGCTATTATGAAATGAAAATTTCTACATAATTCTTTGTATCTAGCTCTGATTATCTCCTTTGGATAAATCAAAGGAGTTAAATTGTTAGGTCAAAAGATACGAAAAAAAAGTCATTTATATATATCATATCATGTCATGAAAAACAGTTCCAATTTACAGTGCCATCAGCAATGTATGAAATTTTGCTTCTCACTTTACATTCAGCAGCAGAAATAATTATTTTTTTAAAAATTCAAATTGAAGATGAAAATGGAATTGCACTATCATTTTAATATGCATTTTTGAAGAGAAATGACGTTATTCTCTTATGTTTACTAGCAATTTTATTTGTTCTATAAAATTATTCATTATTCATTGGAAATCTTACTTTTATAACTGCTTTATAAATCATGGGTGTGAATATTTTAACATACTTGGAGCAAATATTTTTGCCAGTTTATAATTTTGTCTTTTAGTTTTATTTAACTGCCTTAGTTGAATGGTCATGGCTTTTTATTCATTTCTATTTAATCATGGAATAATACAAGACAAAGGATTTTCTTATGAAAACAATTTTTGTTAAATCACAGTAGTTGATAATATTCCCATTTCACTTGCTATTTTTAAAATAATACGAACTATATTTTTGCTTTTTTCTTTGATGCAATTGTTTTCTTGGAGGTCTGACTCAAAATGTTATTTGCACAAAGGTATTATAAACTCCTTAAATTTAAAATAGTTTCCCGAGTCTTAGGTTTCCAAAAATGATGGTCTGTTTAGAAAAAGTATCTTCCAAAGAGTCAATTAAAGTAGTTAAATAAAAGCATAAAACTTCCACTGTAAAAGTATACAATTTCTGTTTGAGAGAGTACCTACAAGTGTATATTAAAAGTTAAAAAGACATTCCATCAGAAAATGGGAAGATGCTATTACAAATTAAACTGTTTATAAAAAAAAAATACTTTCAGTATAAAATTACTCCCCCCCAAAAAGACTATATCCCTAAAAACTAACAGAATACCCAAAATTACAGTACAGTAATAGGATATTCAAATTAAAAGTCAGTGTCTGTTTTCCAGAATAGCCAATGGGCTGTTGTGATGTGTATAACTTCTTTTGGAACATTTTGGCTTAAAAGTGTAAAATAGATTTCCATGTAAAAATTAGCTTAAATTACATTTCCAAGGGCAGACATATTTCTAATTGGGAATATACTCTCAAGAGTGGTAGTTAGCATTTAATATAGTTTTTGTATGTACAGTAAGTACACTTTTAAAAACAAAAATGTCTATGCCATAAACATATATATAAAAAAGTACTATATACTATAGAGAACCCTGGTGGCACAGTGGTTGAGAGCTTAGCTGCTAAACAAAAGGTGAGCAGTTGGACTCTACCAGCTGCTCCTTAGAAATCCTATCACTGAGTTCCACTCTATCATCTAGGGATGCCATCAGTCAAAATCAACTCGATGCAGTGGGATTTAGTTTGGATACAGTATATATCACGCTACTATACAAACACACACACAAAAACATACGGATACAGCTACACAGTTCTAAAAGGACTAATGCCATAAGAAAAAAGGAGAAAAAGTTTCATTTTGAATTGCGGTCAGAGAAACAGTGCTTTCCAAGTCAAGAAAAATGTAGCAAAATCTTTATCATCTACTCCATGTTACAGAGAAAGAAGAAAATCTAAATGTGCCAAAACTGATATTAAAATTCAATTAAAAGTAATGCACTGAAGTAGCCAGGAAAAAAAAAGTCATCCCAAGCACAAGTCTGATGTGCACCACCAAAGGCCAGATTTGAGTCTTGAATTCCATTTTCCACTAAACAAACAGATTTCTTAGAAGAATGACTGGGGTAAAAAAAACAGAAAACAAACAAACAAAAAAAACCCCACAATTTATATAGGGACATTTTGATAGTCAAAAAACATACATGTTTTCAAAAGTCAAGTTAAGAGGACCTAGGAATAAGATTGAAACAAGTCAAGCCTATAGGAAGCCTTGAATCTACTCAAAAGGAAAAACAAAAATAACAAAAACTTATTTTCAAACAATTGGTATAACAGAAGGGTTAACTTAGTACAAATTCAGAGGAAACTACCGTATAAGTTGAATAAGTTTAATTTCATTTCTCAGAATGAATAGATGCAAATTCATATACAAAGGTTAGTACAGTCAACACCAAGAAGAAGAACAGGACTCTCTCCATTTATAATATTAGCAAGCAGTCTCCTGAGGTTCTACTGCTACTTGTGGCTACCCATTTATAGAACATCCACGTATTAAATAGCTTTCAACAAAACTGTTCCATGCTCCTTACACTTTCTAGAGGCCTTTTCATTTAACTCTGATGAAAGTTCTCGCAATCATGCTTTCTGCTGGTGTTAAACCAAAAACCAAACCAAACCAATTGTCACTGAGTTGATTCCAACTCATAGAAACCCTATATGACAGAGTAGAACTACTCCACAGAGTTTCCAAGGAGCGCCTGGTGGACAGAAACTGCCAACCTTTTGGTTAGCAGCTGTAGCAATTAACCACTACACCACTAAGGTTTCCACTGGGGTTAAGGGCAATACAAATAGCAGTAGGGCCAGGTAGAGTTTTGCTTTTCAAATGGACTTCCCAAGACAAAGTCAGAGGTCAACGACTCTTATCCTCAGCTTCATCCTAAAAGGTCAAAGTAGGAAGTAGTGTCCTCCTGGCCCCCAAATAATCTTGCCTTGTATGTGAACATGTTAATAATGACAATAACAACAACAGCAACAACAAATCATTTGTGGAAATTTCTCTTTAAATATAAAGTTAACTTTCCAAAAATGAAAAAATTCAGTCTCTTAAGTTAGTAGCCAAAGACTCAACAATATTTAATGACCTAAGAAGTAATCAAAGGTCAAATGTATAAAGGATCTGTTATTACCTTACGATAGTCATATATTTAAATATAATTGTTTTGTTGACTAATTCTATTTTAAGCTCAATATGCTAAAGAACTTCAAAATATAATAATCTTATTAAAAAATAAGATAAACTATACAACATACCCAATCAAAATAATACAGAGAGTAAGACATAAAAAGTTGAAAAGTATATAAGTGGGCGTTTTAGAACTTATAAACAGTTAAGTTTAAACACAAATCGTGTTTATTCAGCACCACGAGTGAGTGATGAGTCTTCTTACTAGAAATTCTCACCCATGCTGAGCAGGCATGGGTGAGGCACGCCCACCTCCATGCAGCTCCCACTGCTCTCCCTGCCTGATGACAGCACACTCTTCCTCTCTGCCGCATACCAGTCTTATGCTCCCAGCAATCTCCTATACCTTCCTCTCCACCCACTCCTGTGCCTCTAGTAAGAGGTCAGCGGGACGACATCCTATAGATACATAGAACCATAAAGTGTGCACACGGTATGGTCACTCTGTGTCATCAATCCATTCCTGTCAGAGAGATGACCTCCACTGTGATATATGGACAGGGCAGCATCAGGGTCAGGGGCCATGCTCCCAAGGGAACCCCCAGGCCCATGGACCATCAATTGTGGTTTTTTAATGGAGATCTCAGGGTGCACCCCTTTTTATTCTCGTGTTGCCAGTAAGACTCAACTTTGTGAGCTCCATCACGGCTATCACTGGTGGTGATCAGGTACCATCTAGTTCTTCTGGTCACAAGTCAATGTAGTCACCCACTCACATGGCTCTCTCTGTCTTCTGGGTTCTCTTTTGCCCATGTCATTTTGGTCCTTGGTGACCATCTGTTCCTGCTAAGTTGGGACTGTTTGCTGTACCCTCTGATGGTAGCTTGCAGCTTTTAAGACCCCAGACACCACTCACCAATGTGGGATGCAGAGGGTTCTCTTAGCAAAATGTTAGTTGTGCCAATTGGCCTTGATTTCCCTTGACAGCATGGTTCCTGGCCCCCCACTCCAGCTACTCTGTCCTTATAATTTTGGATTAAGATGAGAGGAGTAATCATGTTATGTTGAAGCCCAGTTAATATTGATCTAAGCCCTCCCCGCCTCACCCTCCCTCCTTCTGCACTCTTGCAACCATCAAATAGTCTTTTCTTCTATGCGTGAGTCTGTTTTAAAGTTCTTATTGTAGGGGTGTCATACAATATTTGTCCTTTTGTCGCTGATGACATCTCACTCAACACAGTGTACTCCAGTTGAAACCAGGTTATGAGATGTTTTCTAAAATCATCGTTGTTCTTTATCACTGCATAGTGTTCCATTGAGTATATGCACCATAGTTTACCTATCCATTCCTCTGTTATTGGGCATCTGGATTGATTCCATCTTTTTGCTATTGTGGACTGTTCCGTGATAAACATTCATGTGCATGTATCAGTTGGTGTGAGTGGCCTAGATTCTGTAGGATGTAGTCTGAGCAGTGGAATTACTGGCTCAAATGGTATATCTAGATCCAGCTTTTTAAGGAAGCGCTGGATTGCTTTCCAAAGAGGTAGCACCATTCTGCAATCCCATTAACAGTGTAGGAGAGTTCCACTTTCTCCACAGCCTCACCAGCATTTGTTATTTTCTGTTTTTTGGATCATGGCCAACCTTGTTGGGGTGAGATGGTATCTCATTGTAGTTTTGATTACAATTTCTTTAATAGCTAATGATCATGAGCATGTCCACATGCATTTTTTGGCTGCCTGGATCACCTCTTTAGAGAAGTGTCTGTCCATCTCCTTTGCCTATTGCTTAATTGGATGGTTTATCTTTTTCTTATTGATATTTTGTAGTACCTTACAGATTATGGAGATCAGACATTGGTCTGACATATAGTTGTCAAATATTTTTTCCCATTCTGTATGTAGCTTTTAATTCTATTAATAAAGTCTTTGGATGAGCAAAAGCGTTTGATTCTTAATAGTTTCCATTTATCTATTTTCTCTTCTGTTGTTTGTGGTTTGTTTGACAGATTTTGAAGTCTGTCTGCACTGTGTATTAAAACTTCCATTGTTGTTCCTACTTTTTCTTGGATGAGCTTTATTGTTTTAGATTTGCTATTTAGGTCTTTTATCCAGTTTGAGTTGGTTTTTGTATAAGGTGTAAGATATAGGTGTTGTTTCAATTTTTTGCAGATGGATGTCCAATTTTGCCAGCCTCATTTGTTGAAGAAATTGTTGAAAAAACATGTATATATTTTTATTGCAGACTTTCTCCCCAAGTTAGTTTGTATAGTGACAAAATAAGAGCCTCTAGCAAATCTATTTCTACCATCAAGTCCGATCTTGTTTAACACAAATTTAACGACATCAAAACTGGCATTACACACCAGACACAGTTTAAGAATTTAAATTAGTTCCTAGAGAAATTCTAAATGCCTTGGTGTATGTTAGACTGATGAGCACTACTCTCCCAGCTCCTCAGACCTATCAGACGTCCATCTACTGTGGTCCTACTGGACAATCTAAACAGATAACAAATATGAAAACCTTTGTTCTGTTGTATATGGTGTCACTTGATGGCATCTAGCAACAATAAATTTTCTCCCCACAGGACTTTAGAGGGCAACATCGCTCGAGACGCTGTACAAGGGACTCTCATCTTCACCATCACAAACAACTGTCTAATAGGAAGGGCAGTCTAATTGCATGTAGATGTATCTAATTGGATTCACTGTCTTGGGTGTACTCACAGGAAAGGTGTGTGACTGTGTGTGTGTGTGTGTGTGTGTGTAGATCAAAAGGAATGAGGAATAAGCACATCAGCTTCTGAAAACTTCACTCATTTAACTCATTCAAGAAGGAACTAGGCTTTCAATTTTCTGATTACTACAGACCACTGATATTAAAAAAGAATGTAGAGTGTGGAAGGTGCACACAGTTTTGTTTTTTTTTTAATTTCCAGAGGTAGGCCAACAACTTTGTACAAACTCCAGCTCTTTTGATTTGCAAGTACAGTAGCTGCAAGTTTTTGGAGGTTCTGACAGTAGGCTGACCTTGACCATTTCTCTTAGTTTCATTGTAATTTGGAAATTTTCATCATTTTTTTTATAACTTCATAGGTATTTTTCTGGAAAACTGTAATCAGTAGGAACATGAGTCAGATATGTTTAAAAACTGGAACCTTAAATTTTTCACTTCTAATCCTTTAAACCTTTGTGGTCCCTGACTGGTAGAAACAGCATTACCTCAGCACTTGTTAGAAAGCAAGTTCTCAGTCCCCAACCCGATCTCCTGAATCAGAAATTCTGGGACTAAGACCCAGTAATCTGTGTTTTAAACAAGCTCTCCACACCAAAGTTTGAGAACCAAAATTAATAGTTATCAACTTATTCTCTTACTTTAGAAATCACCTGGAGGGGATTAAAAAGAAAATCACTGTCCAAGGTATACCCTAGAAAAATTAAGCTAGGATTTCTGGGGATGGAAACTGGCCTTCAGGACTTTTAAAATACTGTTTTAAATGTGCAGGTGATTCTCATGTACAGCCAGAAGGGAGAACCACTGATGAAAATCTTCAAACTGGAAGAAGTCAAATATCATAACTCATAGAATAATATATTTTTACAGTTTCAAGGATCATTAGATGGGCCTATTTTATAAACGAGGAAACTAAGTTCATAATGTAATTATCTTTCTGTCATATCGTGAAGCCACAGGCTTATTACTGTCTAAGGTCTGAAAGTAAGTCTTATATTGCTTGTGTGTTCCTCATGGCACTTAGAAACTAAGAGTTGCTGTCTAGTTGACTGTGACTCATGGTGACTTCACATCTGTCAGAGTAGAACAGTGCTCCACAGAGCTCTTACTAGCTGAGTTTTTGGAAGTAGATCACCAGGGCTTTCTTCTGAGGTGCCTCCTGAACCTCCAAACTTCTGGTTAGCAGCCCAGTGCACTCACCATATGCACCAACCAGGGACTCCCTAATAATGTGGTTGCTGCTGTTAGTTGCTGTTGAGTTAATTTTGACTCATGGCAACCGCATATGTGCAGAACAGAACTGTCCCATACATAGGGTTTCCAAAGCTATGTCCTTTTGGAAGCAGATCATGAGACCTTACTTTTGAAATGCCTCTGGGTGGGTATGAACCACCAATCTTAAGATTAGCAGTCTGGTGTTTAACTATCTGCATCACCCAGGGACTCCTAACACTCAATTTGTTGCCCATGAGTCAATTCTGACTCAGAGTGATCCCACAGCAGCTTCCTAACATTAGCACATGTGGGTATTTATACTATAACATTGAATGGCAGAATAGAAATTCTCTATATAGAGAGTTATTTCTATTCTTTGCATACAGTAGACATATGGTTTCCTTGAAAATATTTCATTCTCCCATGTAGAATCTAGTAGGCTTAAAGAACTATTAATATCTAAGGATTTGATAACCTCCACAAGCAGAAATGTCCACTGCTCCTCTTTTCACAGTTGAAGTGTGTTTTGGACATAACAGGCAGCTCCGGGAACCAAATGCTGGCTGATAAGTGCCCAGAGGACATGATTCACAAGTCTCAAGTCCATTTGATGAGTAGGTGCCTTGCTGACACTGAGCTAAAAGGGAAAATATTGTATCATTAATAACATTGACATTAAGCTGTACAAAATTAGCACTGCATATGACAGTTAACTGCATTTTAGCTTACAACATAATCAGCGATGTGAAGAATTCTTTCTTGATTAGCCAAGCATGTACACTGTATCCTAGACTCCCTCATGCTTCTGTATACTAGTAAGTTTTAGACTCATTTTGAATTGCTTCCTTTATTGTCTAGCACAGTGATTGACACATAAAGGTATTCCACAAATAGATGATGAAGTTAGATATAGACATCTCAGAACGGTGCTATCATAGGAACAAATTGGACTCTGGGGAAGGGAAAATGCGCTGTTGAGCGACAGAGCTAAAACCGTATATTCAGTCAGGGCCTCATAATTATCTTGGAGTCTTTGTCACTCTGTACAAGGAATAACCTTGCTACCTCCTGCATACAGATAGCATTGCATTTGAGGGCTGGCGGAGTAGAAAGATAAAAGGAGTCTCAGCATCAAGCTGAGAGAGGGTAATTTTCTAAAAGTCGTGATGATGGCTTAGAGTAGAGTAGAAGTAGGACCAGGCCCCCAGAATCTGAGTGTACTGTCCTCTCTTGCCCTTGTCCCCAAATGACCCTCACTTTCAGCATTGCTAGTATTTTTAGTGCATCAGCAATCACATACCACTGGTCCTGAGCTTATTGACTACTCTTTAAATACTCACACCTAGATTTGCAACAATGGCAACCAGTAGATCAACTCTGAAATTCCTTATTTTAGATAGGTGTTACTATAAATTTAATTATGAAATAAAGCGTTTTTAGAGTACATAAAGAGTTTCTTATCAGCATTCCCATCAGGAATTGTCATTGGGAATAACAGTAAAATATTTTGAAAATGTTAAATATAAAACATTATTTTGAAAATATTAAATAGTTAAATATTTTAAATGGATACATACCTGTCGTCATTCATTTCCAAGTAGAGAACTGATATCATCATATTAAGTAACTAGTCTAACAAAAATTAATGATTGTTAAGTATCATGAAAGCCCTTTACACCATTTAATGTTAAGATTCAAGAAAAATCCAAGTTAATTGATGTGGATTGAAGTTACTGATGTGGGCTTTGGCTTATAGAGAGTAATGGCATGATTTCCAAAGGGAGGATTAATCTTTTTTAAGTGGGGAAAATATTCACATAGTAGAACACAGTATTCAGAAGAGAAACATTCAGGTAATAGAAAACCAAAAGTAAAGGAACAAAATTAACAATTAATGAAATTTCCTTAAGCAATACTCTTAGCTCATTCTATTTGCAATTTAGATGTCAGATTTGGAAACTAAAGCCAGGCTTCTCTTGGTCAAAAGCGACACTAAGTTACTACCTTTACATTCAGAGATGGTTCTCGAATGGAGATACTCGGTACGAGTCCCGGCTGGACACGGTTTGCACTCGAGTTGCCCTTCTTCATCTTGATAGGACCCTATTCCACAGCTTTCACAGATAGAGTGCTCCCGAGAATAGAAAGTCCCCAAAGGGCAGTTTACTGGAGGAAAAAACAAGCAGGGTGCACTGAAGAACACAGCCAGTTAGTTATAAAACTCACTCAGGTTCTTCTTATCTAAGACACAGAAGTAATAAAACACGTTTCCATACACTGTTGTTGTTGGGTGCTGTCTGGTTGCTTCTGACATATACATACATGGGTTCTATTTCCACTGTTTTACTGACAAGACTAAAATTTTCAGAATTTTGGAAACTAAAAGTAGTAGATTCTCTTTAGGGGAAAATTTAAATTCTTGCTGACAAACTTAAAAAAAATAAAAAACGAAACTCATTCGTGTTGAATTGAGTTAAATTCATAGTGATCCCACAGGACACAGCAGAATTGCCCCACAAGGTTTCCAAGGAGTGTCTGGTGGATTAGAACTGCTGACCTTTTGATTAGCAGCCAAGCTCTTAATCATTAGGCTGACCATGCTTAGGGCTTGTATAATGGGTTCTTGAAAATGTGGGCTAAAGGTGTGATAAAGTAGATCACCAAGAGAAACACATACAAGTAGCTACCAAAGAAAAAGCTACTAGATAAAAGAATGAAACAATGTGTTTAGGTTAATTTGCGGCTTTGAGATATTAAAAATAGTTTCTACTCATACATGGTTCCCTGGGTGATCTAGTTTATCAAAAGCTTTAGCCCACATTTTAAAGAATCCATTACATAAGTTGACCCATCCATGAGTTGATCCTCTCCCTGTGAGTGTCCAGATTTTTGTTACAAGATATTCCATTATCATAAATGATAACTTTTTTTGAAAATAGGCTGGAATTTATCTAGATTAATCTAGAATACAGGTTAAAAGTTAAGGGGCTGGGAGGAGGTGGGATGATGACAAATGACTGCTTAATAGGTATGAGGATTCTTGGGAGGTGATCTGGAGTGGAGACTCCCTAAATCTCATAGGGCTAGGCTACAATTAGGGAAAGCCAGGATAAATTCTAATTTTATTTTCCTTTAGTGGTGTGATAGAAAAAACAGCAAAAGTTTCTCCAATGGCTAATAAGCATATGGCACAAGACCAGACAGTGTTTCATTCTGTTGTACATAGGGGCACCATAACTTGACAGCACCTTACAACAATAACAAGTGAAACAAAGAAGGAACTGACCTATGACACATGCTTTCTGATTTAAGTTAGATTAGGGTCCTGGTATTATCTTATAACCATCTCATGACTATGATTCAGGGTGCCTGATCACGAGTTGACCGTAGCCACCATGTAGCCAGGTAATTAAAAGACCAGAACCAATCCTGTAACACTTTTTAACCTGTAATTGTGCATGTAAGCTGGCCATGGTCCTTCTTCACATAGTCTCACCTGTGACAGTGATGAATTGCCCTACTACCAGTTGAGACCTTGTGATGATTTTCTTTGTGCTCTGCAGTGTGTAACCCTTTGCTGTTGTGTTAATTCCTGATCACTCTACAGGACATAGTAGAACCATCCATAGTGTTTCCAAGGAGTTCTTGCTTGGCTGTTAACCAAAAGGTTAGGGGTTTGAATCCACCAGCCACTCCTTAGAAATCCTATGGGTTAGTTCTACTGTGTCCTATATGGTTGCTATGAGTTGGAACTGACTTGATGGCAACAGATCGAAGCATATAATAACCCATGACTGATTCAGGGGAGTCCTTTGGCTCTACTATGCTGGGTACATGCTGATGGTGTCCTTCTTCAAATGACTGTCTTTGTCTTCCTTTAATAAAAATCTCTTGATTAAATTTGAATCTGGGGTCTTTTCTTGCTACAACAGGGGTGATGAAAATGTTTCAGAACTAGATGGAGATGATGGCGCCACAACATTGTAATGTGCCAAATGCCACTGAAGGGTATGCATTAAAATGGTTAATTTCATGGTACATGAATTTCATTTCAATCTAAAAAAAAAAGTTAAGGCTTAGGTGTTGGTTGCCTGGGTGGGAATCTTTAGCTACCCCATTTACTCTCTTAAGACTTATTGCATATGCTCTTCAGTGTCTCTAGCTTCAATTTTCTCTTCTCGAAAATATGCTGAATAATCATGGTATATCATTAAGAAACCTGACCTGTTGTTGATGAGTCAATTCCAACTCATAGAGGCACTATAGGACAGCATAGGATGACCCCATAGAGCTGTCCAAGGAATGCCTGGTGGATTTGAAATGCTGACCTTTTGGCTAGCAGCCATAGCTCATAACCACTATACCACCAGGGTTTCCAGTAGAGCTGCTGAATTGGTACACATATTGGAAATGCTCAGATAGCATTAGCTACTGTTATTCTTGGAACAGTTGCTGAAAGCTCTGAGGTCTGAAGATCTATAAATAAAACCAGTATGTAAGCCTCTTACTTACAATAGTTTCCTTGTTCTGATCCTTAGTGGTTCCATGCACCCTTGAGACAAATCAATAATTATAACAACCACAGAACAATGTTTCATTTCCACATCCCTTCATAGCTGTAAAAACAGCTTTACTATCTCATCTGATCCCAAGTGCACTAGATACTTTTGATCCCAAGGAAGTAAGTGCAGGAGATACTGATTCTTACCACACATACGCCCTCTCAGCACTGATCCTGGTCTGCAGAAGAGAGAAGCCTTTCCTGTTTCTAATGAATTGGTATCAGCCACAAGTATTTCAGAGGCAAGTTGAAAAGAATGCAAGGGCTCTTTATTGAGCGTCCTTTTCAGTCGGTTTGTGACAGTTTCCAATATCTTGATGAGTCGTTTCTGGTTTTCCAATTCAAGGGTATCATTTCTTTCATCGGGTAATGGCACACTAGCTGAAAGAAAAGCAACACAAAATAAAACATAGCATACACACATACAGTGTTTCGAGAAGTCATTTGTAGGTAGCTTTCATCAAAAATAGCATACTAAAGATATTTCAGAAAAATAAACTCAACTATCACTTTAGAGCAGCATAATTTTTCTCACTCTGTCGTATACTAGAACTGTATCACATTTTGGGGGAGTTCTTCAGTACAGCATATTACCAAAACCCAAAAGATCTACTGCCATCGAGTTGATTTTGACTCTTAGTGACCTTATGTGACAGAGTAGGACTGCTTCATTGGGTTTCCAAGGAGTGCACAGGGGATGCACACTGCCAGCTGTTTTGTTAGCAGACACAGCACTTGATTACTATGTCACCAGCATATTAAACACCTGCAGATGGGTGCATTTTAAAAACACACTGGTGCTCACCGTGCTGAGATTAAAAGAAATACAGGGTGTTTATTGCTGCGTGAATCCTAAAATACACATGTGATATTAAAGAACAAATACACCAAGATTCAGTTGATTGAACTCCGGAATTCATCGCACCCTTGTGGTGCAATGGTTAAGTGCCAGGATGCTAACCAAAAGGTCGGTGGCTTGAATCCACCAGCTGCTCTGAAGGACAAAGATCTACCAGTCTGCTTCCATAAAGACCAGAGCCTTGGAAATCCTGCAGAGCAGTTCTACTCTGCCCTACAGGGTCGCTGTAAGTCAGAATTGCCTCAACAGCAAGGGATTTAATACTCAGTTCCAGGGTAATTTCCTCAAAATAATAAAAAATGAAATATCTGAGAAATAGGTTTTCAATCAATTTTACAAATCATTTTTTCAAACAGTTTATCTTTACCTGTAATGTTAAAAATTAACTTGATTTTATGGTCAGATAGTGGGGCACTTCTTTTGGTCCGTGAAGGTCTGGCTTTGCTGGTGTCCGTGGGAGATTCCTGTACGACCTCCAAGAAGTCATCGTAAGAGTAATCCAGCCTGTTAGCTGCACCCCAACCACCTGGTCCTGGACAGTTAGGGCAGAGAAACAAATGATCATACAGCTGCATCTTCATCACTCACTGTTCAGGTCCTGGTATTAAACCACAAGAAACAGAGCTGTTAAAAGTCTAATTGCCTTTGACTGTTTCCTAAACTGCCTGTAACATACAGCATACACGATTTAGTCTACAATCTTCTATTGCAATTTTTTGGCTCCTCATATTAAAGTTAGTTTATTACTGAATTAGAATAGTAGAAGAAAGAAAAGGCTCTAGGCATTTAAACCATTCTACTTCTGAGTCAAGGAGTTCTGGTGGTGCAGTTGTTCAAGTGCTCAGCTAACTGAAAGCCTGACACTTTGAACCCACCAGCTGTTCTGCAGAAGAAGGATGTGGCAGTCCACCTCTACAGAGACCACAGTCTTGTAAACCCTATGAAGTGGTTGTACTCTGTGTCACTATGAGTCCAAGTCCGTTCCACAGAAACAGGTTTGTTGTGTCTTCTTCTTCCTGTTTTGTTTGGACTTTTGAGTTAATTACCCTAGTCTTAGAGGTAAATGGAGGTGTCAGGGAGAGGGTAGAATTCTAATCAGTTCTTATTTCACTTCAAGGTTTGCTGTATTCTGCTTTACATTTTTCTCCTTTGTTTTCTTTTTTTTTTAAATATCAATTTATAGTCTTTGTGTGAGGACTATTCAAGATAACCTGTATCAGATTTTGAAAGTGGGAGGTAGTTTATGGAGGCAGCACGTGAGTTAAATGTTTATGTCACACAACTACACCACAGACAACAGAGATGAGTACAATTCATTATAATTAGCCGCACTGGCATCAGATTGCAGCTTCCTGATATACGATGTAGAATTGTGTGATCTTAGTCAAGTTACTGTCATCTCTCGGAGTCCTCAGTCTTTTCATATGCAAAATGGAGATAATGATTCTTACTTCACAGGCTGTGGAATAAATAAACACTATGGGTAAACTGGGAACCCTGGCGGCATAGTAGCTTAAGTGCTACGTCTGCTAACCAAAAGGTCAGCAGTTCAAATCTGCTAGGTGCTCCTTGAAAACTCTGTGGGGGCAGTTCTACTCTGTTTTATAGGATTGCCTCGAGTCAGAATAGACTTGAAGTGAAGGCAGTTTTTTTTCCTTTCTTTTTTGGTTTTTACATATAAACTGGAAACCCTGGTGGCATACTGGTTAAGTGCTATGTCTGTTAACTGAAAGATAGGCAATTCGAATCCATCTGGTACCTCTTGGAAATTATATGGAGCAGTTCTACTCTGTCCTATAGGGTCACTATGAGTCAGACTCAACTTGATGGCAGTGAGTTTAGTGGACTTTTTTTTTTGGTTTTTATATATAAACTACGGAAGCCCTAGTGGTTAAGTTCTACAGCTGCTAACCAAAAGGTCAGCAGTTTGAATCTACCAGGTTCACCTTGAAACTTTATGGGGGCAGTTTTACACTGTTCCACAGAGTCACTCAGTGGCAATGGGGTATGTATAATCTATATAGCTGACTATCTGACTCACTGTAAAACATTGGTAAGTGATATTAATATTGCTACTCAGCTACATGCTTTAAAAAATCAAATTATATTTATACAGGCCTGACCATTTAAGTAATTTTTTAAAAATTAATTTATGTTTCTCACTATTGAAATTAGGCTCCAAATATTTGTCTTTTCACTTAAACATTTTTTTCTGTTATGTATTTACTGTAGAAAAGGAAATTAGGTGAGTGAAGAGAAAAAATACAGAAACTTTCCTACTGTTTTGCCACATGGAAATAATCACCATTCATAGGAAGCAAGCTTTTTCCTCCTATGAATGTATGTATTTGCGTGTGTGTGTGAGGGAGAAAGAGACAGAATGTGTATATGTGTGTGTGTGTATATATATATAATGTATATATATGGGATAAAAACAAATATAACACAATTTTAACAAAACAAGATCATATTATATACATTATTTGATGATCTTTTTTTCATTTTTTTTCACCTAAGTACGTATCATTGGGCATCTGTGTGTCAGTGAAGTAACGTCCACCTTGCTACTTGGAATACTTCTAAAGTATTCTCTTCTCTAACCAGGTCTCTATTTTTAGACTTTTAAGTTATTTCAAATTTTAAAGTATTCTTGTACATTCGGTGTTTCAACAAATCTAAGATACTACCAATGAGAAGACATATTCCAATTTCAGAGATGTCAAAAAGAAAAATATGCATCTCAGAATTTATGACTTATGGTACGTTTTTGCACACTGGTCTGATTTTATCGTAAGAAATATCTTACAAATGGAGTTTCTGGTCCTGAGTATATGAATATTTTTCAGGCTTAGATATATATCATCAACTGCACTCCAATTTCTCCTCTGCATACAGTATGTGTGTTGTCTTTCCCCAGTCCCTTACCAACTTCATGTATTATAATTCTTATTCATATTTGTTTATCTGAAGGTCAAAACTGGCATCTTATTTTAGTTTTAATTATATGATTATTAATTAAAGCATATTTAAATATACATATTTATTGGCCCTTTATCTCATCCACTATGACTTACTAAAGCATTCTTATTAATCATACAGTGATCTTTTGGCTCTTTACTGGGAAGGCATTTAAGGAGGAAGGCTTATTTGTCTTTAGGATAATATATAGGACCTGCCAGCACCTGAACTTACAAAACTGGAATTTGAGTCCTTATTAGATGAGAAATACCAAGTATTCCACAGCTTTATGTTGACAATTGACTCCCTCTGTTTTAATCTATGTACTCTTGCAATGTGTCTCAACAATCTGGGAGAGGAAGACTGGGTCACGTGTAATAGAAAAAGCATTGTTATTCAGACTGTGCCACTACTGACTCCACTATTAGTGCTACTTAATTTTTTCCTATCTAAAGCCTTAATTTCTAAAATATTCACTGAAGAATTTTACTTAATGGTTAAAATGGAAAACAACTCAAGAGTGCACCAATAGAAAATTTTTCACATGGTTAGGAGGTTAACAGCATCAGGTAAGGAAGGTAACACCATCAGGTAAGGAGGGGAACAGCATCAGGTAAGGAGGGGAACAGCATCAGGTAAGGAGGTATCATAGATTAAATTGTGTCTCCCCCAAAATATGTGTAGTCATGTGGCCAGTCCATAACCCCCAGTGTTTTGTGATTGTCCTCCATTTTGTGATTTTCCTATGCTGTGCGTTAAAGGATTAGGGTGGGACTGTGAATCGCTTCATAAGATCACCTCCCTGCTCTGCTGTAAAGGGCATTTCCCTGGAGTATTGCTTGCCCCACCCTTAATCCTTTCTTCCTGCAAGAGATAAAGGGAAATGGAAGCAAGCAGAGAATTGGGAACCTCACACCATCAAGAAAGCAACACTGGGAGAAGAGCATGCCCTTCAGACCTGAGATTTCTGCGCCAAGATGCTCCCTGGAGAAAGAATGATGCCATACCAGAATTTCATCCAGAGCCGACAAAGGGGACAGCCATCCCCTGAGCGGACATCCTGAATTTGGACTTATAGCCTACCAGACTGTGTAAGAGTAAACCTTTCTTTGTTAAAGCCATCCACTCTGTGGTATTTCTGTTAGAGCAGCACTAGCTGACTAAAACAGGAGGATAACAGCATCAGGTAAGGCAGATAACAGCTTGTTGCTGTGTTGTAGGAAGCTATGCCACTGATATATAGATGACAGCAGAGTCACACATGGTAGACAAGTTTCAGCTGAGCTTTCAGACTAAGACGGACTAGGAAGAAGGCCCCAGAAGTCTGCCTCTGAAAGGAATTAACCAGGAAAACCCTTATGAATAGCAGCCAAACATTGTCAGATATGGTGCCGAAAAGCGAGCCCCCCCAGGTTAGAAGGTACTCGGATGACAACTGGGGAAGAGCTGCCACCTCAAAGTAGAGTTGACCTTAATGATGTGGATGGAGTAAGGCCCTTGGGATCTTTGTTTGCTGATGTGGCATGACTCAAAATGAGAAGAAACAGCTGCAAACATCCATTAATAATCAGGACATGGAATGCACGAAGTATGAATCTAGGAAAATTGGAAATCATCAAAAATGAATCAGAATGCATAAACATTGATATCCTAGGCATTAGTGGGCTGAAATGGACTGATTTGGGCCATTTTGAATGTAACAATCATATGGTCTACTATGCTGGGAACAAAAACTCGAAGAGGAACAAATGTTGCCTTCATTATCAAAAAGAACATTTTGAGATCTGTCCTGAAGTACAAAGCTGTCAGCAACAGGATAATATCCATACGCCTACAAAGAAACCCAGTTAATACGACCATTAATCAAATTTATGCACTAACTACTAGGACCAAATACGAACAGACTAAAGATTTTTTCCAGCTTTTGCAGCCTGAAGTTGATCGAACATGCAATCAGGACACATTGATAATTACTGGTGACTGGAATTCAAAAGCTGGAAACAAAGAAGAAGGATTGGTAGTTGGAAAACACGGTCTTGGTGATAAAAACAACACTGGAGATCGTATGATAGAATTTTGCAAGACTAATGAGTTTTTCACTGAAAATACCTTTTGAACCAACACAAACGGCAACTGTACACATGAACCTCACCAGATGGACTACACAAGAACCAAATTGAATACGTCTGTGGAAAAAGACAATGGGAAAGCTCCATATCAGCAGTCACAACAAGAGCAGGCACTGACTGTGGCAGAGATCATCAATTGCTCATATTCAAATCCAAATCAAAACTGAAGGAAATTATAACAAGTCTACAAGGGCCAAAGTATGACCTTGAGTATACCCCTCCTGAGTTTAAAGACTATTTCAAGAACAGAGATGAACCACACAGGTTTTGGAATGACATCAAAGACATCATCCACGAAGAGAGCAAGAGATCATTAAAAAGACAGGAAAGAAAGAAAAGACCAAATCTGATGTCAGAAGAGACTCTGAAACTTGCTCTTGAACATCAAGCACCTAAAGCAAAAGGCAGGAATGACGAAGTAAAAGACCTAAACAGAAGATGTCAAAGAGCAGCTTGAGAAGACATGTGTAAGGAGCTGGAAATGGAAAACTAGAAGGGAAGAGCATGTTCTGCATCTCTCAAGCTGAAAGAACTGAAGAAAAAAATCAAGCCTTAAGTTGCAATAGTGAAGGATTCTATAGGGAAACTATTAAACGACTCAGGGCATCAAAACAAGATGGAAGGAATACACAGTCATTATGCCAGGAAGAACTGGTCGATGTTCAGCCATTTGAACAGGTAGCATATGATCAAGAACCAATGGTACTGAAGGAAGAAGTCAAAGCTGTATTGAAAGCACTTGCAAAAAACAAGTCTCCAGGAATTGATGGAATATCACTTAAGGTATTTCAACAAACTGATGCAGAGCTGGAAGTGCTCATTCATCTATGTCAAAAAGTTTGGAGGAAAGCTACCTGGCCAACTGACTGGTAGAGATCCATATTTATGTCTGTTCCAAATAAAAGTGATCCAACCAAATGCAGAACTTATAAAACAATATCATTAATATCGGGAAATTCTGGTGGTACAGTGGGTTAAGTGTGACGTCTGCTAATTGAGAGGTCAGTGGTTCATATTGACCAGGTGCTTCTTGGAAAATCTATGGAGTAGTTCTACTCTGACCTCTAGGTCGGACCCATCTTGATTGCAGTGAGTTTGGTTTTGGTTTTTTTGGTATCATTAATATCACACACAAGTAAAATTCTGTTCAAGATCATCCAAAAGTGACTGCAACAGCATACTGACAAGGGACTGCCAGAAATTCATGCTGGATTCAGAAAAGGACACTCAACCAGGAACATCATTGCTGATGTCATATGGATCTTGGCCGAAAGCAGAGAATACCAAAAAGATGTTCACTTGTGTTTCATTGACTATGCAAAGGCATTTGATGTGTGGGTCATAGTAAGTTATGGCTAACATTGCAGAGAATGAGAATTCCAGAACACCTAGTTGTGCTCTTAAGAAAATCTGTATATGGATCAAGAGGCAGTTGTGCAAACAGCACAAGAGGACACTGCGTGATTTAAAGTCAGGAAAGGTGTACATCAGGGTTGTATCCTTTCATGATACATTTTTAATCCGTATGCCAAGCAGATAGTCCAAGAAACTGGATGCTATGAATAAGAATGAGGCATCAGTATTGGAGGATGACTCATTAACAACCTGCATTACTCAGACAATACAACCTTACTTGTTAGATATGAAGAAACACTTATTGATGAAGATCAAGGATCACAGCCTTCAATATGGATTGCAGCTCAACATCAAGAAAACAAAAATCCTCACAAGTGGACCAGTAAGCAATACTGTCATAAATGGAGAAAGGATTGAGGTTGTCAAGGATTTCATTTTAAATGGGTCCACAATCAACGCCCATGGAAGCAGCAGTCAAGAAATGAAAAGATGCATTGTATTGGGAAAATCTGCTACAAAGGATCTTTTTAAAGTATTGAAAAGTAAAGACGTCACCTTGAAGACTAAAGTGCACCTCACTCATGCCATGGTATTTTCTATTGCCTCATATGCATGTGAAAGCTGGACAATGAACAAAGAAGACAGAAGAAGAATTGAAGCCTTTGAATTGTGGCATTGTAGAAGAATGTTGAATGTACCGTGGACTGCCAAAAGAACAAACTGACCTGTTCTGGAAGAAGTACAACCAGAGTGCTCCTTGGAAGCAAAGGTGGCGAGACTACATCTTACATACTTTGGATATGCTGCCATGAAGGATTATTCCCTAGTGGACATCATGCTTCGTAGAGTGGAGGGTCAGCAAAAAGGAGGAAGACCCTCGACAAAGTAGATTGATACAGTGGCCACAACAATGGGCTTAAGCATAAAAATGATTGTGGACATGGTGCAAGACAGGACAGTCTTTTGTTCAGTTGTTCATGAGGTGGCTATGAGTTGGAACTGACTCGATGGCACCTAACAACAACAACAACATGGTAAATTGATTTAATGTAATAATATGTGGCCATTAAAACTGTATGCAATGGTCTCAGAGAACATCTAGCTCCATTGGCATAACATAGTTTATAAAGAAAATGTTCTGTATTATGCTCCGGTGAGTAACATCCAGAGTCCTAAACGCCAGTGACTGGCCATCTAAAGAAGAATGAGGCATCAGTACTGATGCAGTCTCACCACTTCAGGAACAAGGAAACTAAAGATACAAGGGAAAGATTAGTCCAAAGGACTATTGTTCTACATTCATGGACCACAACTACTAGGGCCTCCATCAGATCGAGTCTAGTACGACTAGAAGGTGCCTAGCTACTACCACTGGCTGCCATGACAGAGATCACAGTAGAGGGTCCTGGACAGGGCAGAGAAGAATGTATAACAAAATTCTAACTCACAAAAAAGAACCAGACTTACTGGCCTAACAGAGACTAGAGAAATGCTGAGAGTATGGCCTCCAGACACCCTTTTCTAGCTCGGTAGTGAAGCCACTCTTGAGATCCACCCCTTAGTCAAAGATCAGACAGGTACATAGAAGAAAATGAGACTAAAGGGGCATACAAGCCCAGGGGCAAGAACAAGAAGGTGAGATGTGACAGGAAAGATGGTGACAGGGAACCTAAGGTAGAGAAGTGGAGAGTGTTGACATGTCATAGGGTTTAACCAATGTTGTAAAACAATATGTATACTAACTGTTTAACAACAAGATAATTTGTTCTCTAAATGCAACATAAAAGGAAAAAAACTATATGCAAGTAGAGTATTTAATGAAAGTCCTCACTATAATGCTAACTAAAAAGTAATGATCACAAACAGTATGGGTAGTTTTACATACACATGTGCATAAAAACCAAATAAACCAAACCCACTGCTGTCGAAATGATTCTGACTCATAGCAACCTTATGGGACCAAGTAGAACTGCCCGTACAGTTTCCAAGGAGCACCTGGCAGATTTGAACTGCCAGAGTTTTGGTCAGCAGCTGTAGCACTTACATACTATACCACCAGGGTTTCCACACATGCATAGTTATGTATGTATAATATTAAAGGAATTATTTCAGGGATTTTGGATTACCTTAAATTTATTCTTTGTTTTTCAGCATTTTTAAAATTTTTGCAATAAACATATATGTACAAATGATATTTAAAATTGTTTAAAATCTGAAACAGTCAACATCACTTGCAATGTTAAATCACTATAAGTATCACCAACTAAAAATTGTCTGTTGCAATATGACTGAAAATTACTTTCTCAAGTACTTTTAAATACTTTATACTTATTCATTTATCTTTACAGTGGCTCTGAAGCTCAGTGCTCTTACATATCCATGTTACAGGTGATGAAAAGGCACAGAGTGGTCTGATAATGTGCTCAAGATCATACAGCTGGTCAGTTGTGAAGTTGTGATTTATATTTAAGTAGTTGGGTTACACAGTCCATGTGTTTAACTACTACCATTTAAAAAAAAATAAAGGTAAGAATAATGACTGCAAAGGATGACAATTTTGCAAATCTAAAACCCAATAGATACAACTGAAGTCTCTAAGAACTATTAAAGCAATAAATCAAATGCACAGATAAACCAGCAAAAAAAATCACATACCTAAAGTACATAACAACACTGGAGAGAAATGCATTCCTTAGAAGAATCTGTTGTACAAAAGGGTAGTAGAGTTTCTCACAAGCAAAGATGGGAAGGCAGGCAGGGTAGTAATTCAGGATGAAAGGAAACGGGGAACTAAGAATTGAAATGGGGTAGGGGGTAGGCACCCTGTGTGAGATGGAATCGATGTCATGGAAGATTTTGTGCACAAAGTACTGAATGGGAAACCAGTGTGCTCTGTAAACTTTCTGCTAATGCACAATTTAAAAAAATCACATGTCATATTTAGAGGTAACATTAATGTTCAAAGCAACAGATATACTAGACCTGAATAAGCTGAGCTCTAACATATTCTGAAGAGGTATCTGAAAACTTCACACATGTCATGTCAACTCTTTTAAATTAATATACTTAATTTCAATTTAAATTCAACTCCACACAAAAATTTGTGTTTGTTTTTTACAACTATTACTACCCTCTTGTAAGATTATGATTGTAATGTGAATCATAGTTTAATTTTCTTAGTTGTTTACCATCCTGAGAAGTTTTGAGTAACATTTTGAAATAATTAATTTCAGTTAATTAATAAGGGTTAATTACGGAACTTTTCCAGTATGCTTCATTTTTCTGGAATTATTTATCTTGCAGATTGGTTTTGCAAACTACCAACATGAAATAATTTAATTACCAATTGCAAAGCCATTTTCATAGTCATAATTATATTCTAGACAATATTTTTTGGTCAGGTCCTCCAGTCTGCAGTCAATGTCATCAGCATCGTTACAAAATGTTGGGACCTGCAAATAAAAAAAAACAAAACAAAACAGGATAAAATGTAAATCATACCTCTGTGTTCTTTAGATAAGCCCTTTGCTCCCCTAGCCTTCATATCTTTTACAGCAAGAGGGATGGGAAGATTCTGAGAGCCCTTCATTCTTTTGACAATTTATATGCTTTATTCATGTCCACAACCCTAATACCCAGGATAGAACACACACACTAAATCTTTGTTGAATGAAGGAATCGATGTTTAAAATCCCCTTCTGACCTGTGACACCAACTGTAGTAAGTATAACTAGCCACAATTTAGTTGCGGTATTTCTGACAATTCACAACATGGGTTCCATTTCATTTTTAAGGAATGGCTTACCAGTTTGGGGTGGTGTATAATTAATATGAAGCCTATTATGGCCTTTTCAAATACACATTTATACTGATAGTGACCTAACAAATACAGTGGTTTTCTTAGTTTGCTAGCAATCACCATAGTGTTTTTCTCTTTTTGGAAATCGGTATATTAAGTAGATTTAAATTAAATTTTATTTAACAAGTGTTTGCTATATAACTGTATAACAATATAACAGTGCTTGCATCATAGCAAACAGCACTACAAAATGTTTATTAGTAAGTGCTGTCCACTCTCTTATGGACATAAATATGAATAAACACATTTCTTGCCTTTGAGATACTCAATACATTTAAATATATTGCTCTGCTTTTCCTTAACCACTGAAATATTCCTCAAAAAAATAAAATAAAATCATTTAAATATTCACTGTGTTAGACAAGAAATACAGTTTACAATCTTTGGCAGTTTTTATTTTAGACTTTAAGTAATAAAGCAGGATTTTCTCTGACCTTCTGACTCAGTGAGTTTAAAAAATTCACAGAAATTTTAAAACAGACTTAATTTATAATTCATTCCAGAAGTCCAAAACCTACAAGTAATTCTAAATATTAAGAACATGTTTAGACCACACACACAAAAGAAATAATAAGGACAAGGAATTTCAGTTGTATTTAATCAAGAGGCTACGAAAAGCTCAACATTGTTCTTTCAAATATGACAAAAAATAAAGGAATACTACTGACATACCATTTTCCCCAGGGTGGTCTCAAAAGCATCAGAAAACTTCTTCAGCAGATCTGTATCATCACAGCGAGTTGCTTTATAAAGCATTTCAAAGGGCTTGAACCCATGATTTGCAAAACGTTTTACTGGAAAATATTGAGCAAAACAGCTTCAACTGGTTAGTGTCTTCAAAGGATTTAACTTTCTATGGAATAATTCTGACCTAATATTTTAATTCTAACATATTTATGAGTTGTTATAAAGACCTGAGATGACAGTTAAGGGAAATTTCTAGTCATTCATTTATCGCAATAAGCAATGAACCAAGCAGTACTGTGCTCAGTTCCCTTGTTATGAGAGTTTGCTTTTGATATATTATTTTTTACTTTTCAATCATATGAAAAAGTTGACATTTAAAGTAATAAAGGATGTAAAAGTTGTTTTCATATATTCTTGGGAATTTTTGAAAAACACTGGTTAGGTCAATGATATGTTTTCAATCAGTGTTGTTAGGTTCCACTGAGTAGGTTTCAATTCATAGAGAGCCCGGTGTATGACAAAATGACACACTGCCTGGCCCAGTGCCATCTTCACAGTCACTGTTCTGTCTGAGCTCACTGTTGCAGCCTCTGCATCAGTCCATCTCATTGAAGGTCTTCTTGCTTTTGCCAGCCCTCTGCTTTACCAAGCATGACATTCTTCTCCAGCAACTGGTGCCTCCTGATATCATGTCCAAAGTAAGTGACACTAAGTCTCACTATCTTTGCTTCTAAGGAGCATTTGGCATTGAAAGTTCTTTAAATTCTATATGCAGCCGTATTACTTGAAAGTTTAATTTCCACATAGACAAATTTCTGTGCAGAAGCTTTCATGGTTAGGCTCAGGAAGATGTCCCCAAATATTCAGGGACAGTCTGTGTATAAATAGCATTGCCATTAAAATCTTAGCTTCTAAAGCTGTGAAAAAAGTGAGTAACATAGCTTCTATTTACTTTCCTAATTTATAAAAAATTGGGTCAAGAACTGTTCTTCTGAGAAAATGGCATTTAAATTCCATGCACGGTTCTACATCAAAGATTCACTCTAGAAAATATTCATTGGCACCAAACAAGTAAATTTGATTATTGAAATTAGCAATACATATTTACCATTACAGAATAGTTCAACTTGTATCTAAATCAAATCTGAAAAGGACATGACTGATTTATTTCATTTCATCAGGTACATAGATCTTATTTTAAATATCAACCCTTCTGCAGAGTATAAGGAAAGCCCTGGAGGTATAGTGGTTAAGTGCTACAGCTGCTAACCCAAAACCCCTGCTGTTGTCGACTCAGGTCCAACTCATAGAGACCCTATAGGTTGGAGTAGAACTGCCCCATAGAGTTGCCAAAGGATCGCATGGTGGATTTGAACCGCCAACCTTTTTGTTAGCAGACATAGCATTTAACCCTCTATGCCACCAGGTCAGAATATGACAAGTATTCCTGGGACATGATATGTGGCAGTTCTATTCTGTCTGTAGGGTTGCTGTGAGTTGGAATTGAGTTGACAGCAGTGATTTTTTTGGAAGACTATAAAAATATATCTTAAGATCCAGTTTAAAGTCAAGAATGATATATTGACAAGTCTCTTTAGATATTTCTGGTAAACATCAATGAAAGGGTCCAGATGGTTTCTACCTTCAAGTGAATCTTACTCTAAAGGAATCCAAACTATTAATAGGTTAATATTTTAAATTTAGGAATGAGTATTTTTCTTAACCACAAACATCTGGAATTCCTGGCACCATTTCCCACCTATCAAACCTGATCTCTGTAGTAAGGCAATTTCCCTCTCTCTCTCGTTTTCTTTCTTGTGATTAAGTGAAAGTATATAATCCGAATTGGTTTTGCATGCCCATCTATCTGAAGCGCCTTGTGCTCTCTCCACCCAGTGACAGCATGATCCTCCTTCCCTTCCACACTTCTAGTGTCCCTTCAACAAGCATCTGTCCTCTCCAACTTCTTCTCTCTCATCTAGAGACCAATAGGACCACCTCCTATAAATGCATCGAATCATAAAGTATGCACACCATATGGTCACATTGTGTTCCCAAGTCCAATCCATTTTTGTCTGAAGAGTTGACGTCATTACTGGTTTCTTATCAGGGCCAGCGGCAGGTCTAGGGCCCGTGTTCCCAAGGAAGCATCCAGGCTGTCAGACCATCAGTTCAGGTCTTTTTTAGAAGAATTCTTGGGCTGAACCTTTCTTTTTCTCATGTTGGCTTAGGGACTCTACATTGTGTCCCCCATCGCGGCTATCTTCGGTGGTGGCCAGGTACCATCTGGTTCTTCTGGTGTCTCATGTTGATACAGTCTTCCATCCACATGGGTTCTTCTATTTCCTCGTCTCTTTTTCCCTCATGTCTTTGATGTTCTTGGCGATCATTTGTTCCAGATGAGTTGTGACCATTCAGTGTACCTCAGGTGGCAACTTGCTGGCTTTTAAGACCACAGATGCCACTGACCAATACGGGGTGCAGAAGACTCCGATTTTTCTCTCTAATGCTTTATATTTAGAAATGTGTATGCGTGTAACCACACACACATTGACATATGCTAAAAGGGTTCAGAATAGAATGAAAACTTACTAGCACAGTCTGGCCATTCAGCAGAATATGGAGGTTTCCAGATACCATCTTCATAAGCACAATAATATTTATCAGTAGACCCTTCTGTAAAATCATAACCGTCGAAGCAACGTAATGTACAGTTAACCCCAGTGTTATCTTGAGTACATATAAAATCCCCGTTTATAGGTGTGAATGGAACTTCACAGGGAGAACCTGTGCAAAAAAATATACATATATTTTTTATTCAGATATAATATTATGAGAAATACAAATAAAATTTCATGAGTCTAAGCTGAATTTTTAAAAGGACTCATCCACCAATCTTTTAGAAAAAAGCTTTCGTTTATAAATCTTTGGGGACGGGCGATTGTGGCAATATGTCTGCTTTTAGGTTCCCAGGTGGGCATATGTTGAAAAGCTGTACCTCTGGGTAACTGACTATTGTATATATTTTATGAGGACCTAAAAGTATGTCTGATTTCAAGACATTTTTGCATTTTCTCAGTAAAAGTGAAAACTGCATAACACTATGTAGCAAGTAACTTTTTAGAATATACTTCCTCAGCATTCAAAACAGGATTAGGATAACAATGTTTTATAGCTCTAGAAAAAAATGTTAATAAGTGTTAATTTAAGATTAGCCTGGATGAAAATATTTCTACTTATTGTGAAGGTAAATGGACATGAACGACAATTGGAAATCTAAGTAAAATCTATTGGCATTCTAACTTTAACGATCTGCTGCTCATAGCCTATTTTATTTCCAAAAACAGCAATTATATATACCAAGGGTCAACTCGATATTTTTTGGCCTTGATAGTGCAGTGGTCAAGCTCTCAGCTGCTGACTAGATCAGCGATTCAATCCCACCAGCTGGTGCATGGGAGAAAGATGTAGCAGTCTCCTTTCATAAAGATTACAGCCTTGGAAACTGTAAGGGGCACTTCTACTGTGCCTTAAAGGGTCACAGTGAGTTGGATTCGACTGGATGGCAATGAGATAAGCTGAATACCTTTAATGACAATGTGGATGTCACATGTTCTGTTATTGCCTGATGGGTCAGTGGCTGTATATTGCACTATAGTCTCTCCATGAGGAAAAAGGCTTCCTGGTGAATGACTTCTGCTGATGACCAGTGCAGCCCCTGAGAAGGAAAGAAGGGTCAGATGCTTAGATTACTGGTCTGCAGTCACCGTATTTCTAGTCACATTATTTGACCTGAAGTTTCATTTTCTACTTATATAAATCAGCTGAGTATGCTATTCATGTTGATATTGGCCACTAGCAGGAAAAAGACTATTTAGTATTTACACCTTAACAGAAATAGTAGACTCAAAAATGACTTAAGGCATCCTTGCTAAATCAATGACTTTCCTTGAATAGGTCAGTCTGTTTGGACACTGACAATTTAATTAAAAAAATCTGTTCATTTATTTACTCTTTATTGTTGTTTTCTGAGTTTCAGTGAAAACTTTAACATGAACTTCAGTTGTATTTGATCATTTTTTCTGCTTTCCTGTTAACAGGAGCTATGGTGGCAGTGTGGTTAAATGCTCAGCTGTTAACCAGAAGGTTGGCAGTTTGAATCTGTTAGTCATGCCTTAGAAACCCAACAGGGGCAGCTGCATTCTGTCCCATAAGGTTGCTGTGAGGTGCAGTGGACTGAATGGCGAAGGGTTTGGTTTTTGCATGACTTAATAATTTATTTAACAAAGATCTGACAATTGCATATAAATACTTGGCTTTGTGCTATAGACACCAAAAAAAAAAAAAAAGGCATAGTTTATACCTTTAGGACTCTATAAGCTTAAAGATTTAACACACTTATCAGTATCCATTTACGGCACCTGCCAAAGCCAAGCCAAGTGCCGTCAAGTCGGATCCGACTCATGGCGACCCTAGTCCTTGTTTAATAAGTATCTATTGACTAATGAATGAAGGAAAACTTCATGGGTGACTAATGTTAAATTATATAATTATTCTAACCTTAGAACATATTACAGTATATAAGTATTCACTTTGCTTAGCTGCACTTTGCTTTGTTTCTCTTTTATCCTTTAAAAGTTATTCTTTAATAAAATCTAGTTCAGTGTTCCCTGTGACAGTAAAAGCTCTGCATGCTCACCTGAATTGTCTGAGAACTGAGGCTCATCCCAGGTTGCCACATACTCCTTTTCAGAGACCTGGATTGGAGGTGGGGATCTGCACCAGTCTATGACAGGTGGTTCTACATCTAAACACATGAAACAGAAAGAGAACTCACAACTGATATTTGAAAGTGATATGAGGATTTGTAAAAGAGAACTGAGATCTTCTCATGCCTGCAGGGAACTTGACCATATCAAACCTAAGACTGGCCCTGTGGCCCCTTTAATAATGAGGTGTATTTTATCCCTGATCCCTTAATATACTGAAAGGAAGAATTGCTTCTTGCAATACTGCCCTCTATGTGCTAAAGAAGAAATATCAGGTTCCTCAAGTCACCCAGAAACCTTGGTGGCATAGTCGTTAAGAGTTACATCTGCTAAACAAAAGGTCAGCAGTTCAAATCCACTAGGTGCTCCTTGGAAACTCTAGGGGCCATTTCTACTCTGTCCTCTAGGATTGCTATTAGCTGTAATTGAATCTACTGCAACAGGTTTCGTTTAATGGATTTTAAGTCACTGTGAGCACAGCTGTGTGAAAGGCAATTCTGGATTGGCTAACAGATACTTAACCTGTGAGTTCTAATCACAGCAGTTGAGCTGATCCACCCAGAAGCAAAGAGACCCTCCCTAGATAAACTGAAGGAGAGAAATGGCCAAAGCAGGTACTCCCATGATCTGCTTCTTGTCTGAAGTTGAGACTGAGCTGATAGATGACTAAATGGGGGGACCAAAGTGCAGCAATTAGAGTCATGTTGTAGAACATGCAAGATGCAATGACAGTGTGATACTGCCGGAAGGTCAGGACGTTATGCCCAAGTGGGACACTTAGTTTGATAAGTTCTAGGTGAAGTCAATAAAGGCAGTGTTGTCACAGGAGGAGTGAGAGGCTGAAATGCAGAAGAGAAGTATAGGTAGAAATTAAAGAACTGTGAGTCTTTGTTGCTGGGCACTACAATCCGGGAATAAGAGCGGATTAGGGGTAAGGGTGAGTGAACTAGGTTTCAAAGCCCTGATTGAATGTGGCAGAATATTTAGGATATCAGTAAAGAACAACAAAGGGGTAATTCTAATGCAACTACAGGTTTTACACATCTGAAATGCCCTTACATGTATAGTCACAAGCCTTTGACATTTGAAGAAGATGGGCCAAATACTATTTTCTAATTTTGTAGGGGAGGAATCTCAGGCTAGGCAAATGTAAGGAACTTGCCTGAGGTCACTCAGCTAGTAAGTTGTGGAGTCGAAGGCCTTGATAGGAAAGGATATTTTTAGCCATCAACATAAAATCACCTTATCCTCTAAAGTTCAGTGACACGTAACCGTAAGAATATGCAGATTTCTGTGATAAACTAAGTGTTATGAACAAAGGTCCCATTAGTATTTTCCTCCTGATTGTCATTTCATTAGTGCAGTGTGTTTTCTACTTTAATAGACTGAAAACTTTGCAGGCCAGTGACAGAATCTCCTTTGCTTCACTGCATGACACAACACCTGGCCCATAACGGCTGCTCAAAAAGAAAAAAAAAAAATTGTTAAGTGAATAAAAGTAAGGAGTACACATAAGCTATCAGTGCACTTTGAGAGCGCGTAAGCAAGCCAATTCATAGTTAAGTTTATGGCGGTATCTACTATTTTCCCAAAAGAAATCGCAAATGGACAGTTCCAAGATTTTCTGAAGTTATTTGATCTTATCTAAAAATTTAACAATTGAATCTCATGTACAGGTTAGCAGTAAGACTAGGTCTATAACTGTCAAAAGAATGGAAGTACTAGCAGATGATTTGTCTCCAAAAAGAAGGAAAACCCATTTCACGGCAAGTGAGAGGGTATTCTGCTCAGTGTTCCTGGTTGGCTCCATCAAGCTCATCCTCATTCATGAATAAACTACCAACACCCTATTATCTGAAGGAAACAAGAAAATGCTGTAGAATATTCTTTCTTTCTCTCTACTTCCCTCCTTTCCCTCCTCTCTGCTTTTCTTTTTAACTCTCCCTCTTCCTCTTCTCTCTCTCTCCTATAACTTGAAAATTCAGCTGGTGTCTAGCTAGACACGTGAGTACGCATTTTGTATTTCATCATGCTGACTCTCCATTATGAAAAATTGAAATGTGGTAGACTCCTGAACCACATTTCCAAATTTGAAAACATAGTATCAGATGTAAGAAATCCAACATATTCTTCATGTGAGAGCTGAAACTCACATTTACAGCAACACTTGAAAAAGTACTACATAAAACATAAAACTAAGAACCATGAAAAGAATGGTAATGATTTTTACCTGAGTCTTTCACCTACTTTTGTCAAAATCTGTAATTTATAAGGTAATGAGCCACTTCAATATGCTTTAGTTATTTCAGTAAGCTATGTAAAATTCTTAAAATAAGGTAAATGTATTGTACTGACTTTTAAGTAACCATAGTAAAATAAGTCTGAGTCTAGATGTTAGACATGAACCACATGTTGACAAATCCCAAGTCTGGCTGCTAGCCTCTTCACTTACATAATTTCATCAAGTTCACAAGTGACCTCTGGTGTTACTTCCAGCGTGTTCTTTTCAGTCAGTAATATTTTTTCAGAAGTTACATACTAATCATCCTTTCCTTATTAAAACTCTCCTCCCCTTAGCTGTCAACATGTGGTTAATATCCAGCTTTTGCAGAGCGCTTAACGTGTATCAGGCATTTGTTCAAGAGGTTTACGCATCTTAACTAATTAAAAACCTCACAATAACTTTATAACTACTGCATTTATTATTTCTATTTTCTGAATATGAAAAGCCTGGGAAAGAGATTTTTTAAAAGGTGAGACAAGTAATAAAGACTTGTATCAGAAAAGCTAAGGAGCGGGAGAGTTTTGATAAGGAAAGGATGATTAGTACATAAATTCTGAGGAAACATTATGTAATTCAAGGGTAGGAAGGGACACAATAGAAGTAACACCAGGGGTCACTAGTGAACTTGATGAAATCAAGTTTAAGTAAGTGAAGAAGCTAGCAGCCAGACTTGACGGAATTTGAGATTAAATTGCAGTTAAGAAGGCAGAGATGAGAACCAAGAAGACTTTTCCAAAGATTTACATGCAATGAGGTCAAAGAAATCTCTTGGCAGCTAGAAGTTATGTAGGTTTCAAAGGAGTGGCTTTAGCAGGTTTCAATGCCAAGGGGAAGAATTAGCCAAAAAACAGTTAGCTGAAGGTAAGGAAGAAGTCATTGGGGTATTGAATTATTTTCAACAACCTATTCAAATGTATTGAAAAGAGACTTACCAATAACCTTGATATGGAAAGTACAGCTGGCTTGGTTGCCGGATGGGTCGGTTGCTGTGTATGTGATAGCAACATCTCCAATTGGGAAAAGGTAAGGTGGGGAAAAAGCTGGATGGACATGGACGGACACCTTTTGGAGATAAATAAATGTGTTGAGAGTTAGAATTCACATAATAGTACATTTGTTATTTTTTATTTATAGATTATTAATAAAAGTAATATTAAAGCATGATAACATACTTCACACGTAATTGAGAAGAGCAAAAACCAAGTGTAGCCTTTGGGTGTATTTCTTTTCATAGTGTGCTATTTACATAGTTCATGGAGTTGGGTTATTATTACACAGCATATGTTCCTTGATTTTTACATGTAATGTCTTAAGACTTTTTTTTTAATGCTATTGCATAATTTTCTGAACTTAAGGTGACTCTTAAATGTCTCCATAATAATCTGTAGAATGAGTATATACTAATTCCTCTAAGAAAATCTGGTGAAGGACATTTAATTTGGCTTCAAATTCTACTACTGTAAACAGCAGGGGGATGAATGGTTTCACACCTACAATTTATAATCCTTGAAAAGAATTATTAACCCCAAAGTCATTAATGTTATAGTAGTAGATAATACAAAATTCCTTTCCCAAAGCATAATGACAGTTGGTATCCCCACTAGGAAAGAGCATGATGACCTGCATTACCCGGGACCGTAGAATGGTGACATGTCTTCTGTCTCAGGCATATGATAGGAAGCAGGAGTCTCAAGTAAGATTTAGTTTTCTTCATTTCAGGTGTCATTTTTTTCCCCTTTCCTAAATGTCATTTTTCCTAGACCTTTAAATGTGCTGACTTTACAAAAATATGTCCAAATGCTTCTCTTATTTTACCAAATTTTTCTGGCAGCTCATGAGTAGTTTAGAACTGCAGATTCTCTGGGCTTTCTTTGTTGTTAGGTGCTGTCAGGTAGGTTCTGACTCATAGTGACCCTATGTACAACCAGACGAAATACTGTATAATCCTGCACCATCCTTGGAATCTTTTTATACCTGAGCCCTTTGCTGCAGCCACTGTGTCAGTCCATCTGGTTGAGGGTCTTCCTCTTTTTCACTGACCTCATGCTTTACAAAACACAATGGCCTTTTCCAGGGGCTGAGCCTGTCTGACAACATGTCCAAAGAATGTGAGATGTAATATCACCATTCTTGCTTCTAAGGAGCACTCAAGTTGTACTTCTGAGACAGGTTTGTTCCTCCTTTTGACAGTCCACAGTATTTTCAGTATTCTTCAAGAACCCTACAGTTCAAAGGTGTCAGTTTTTTTAAGGTCTTCCACATTCACCATCCAGCTTTAGCATCCATATGAGGTGACTGTAAACACCATGGCTTGGGTTGGGTGTACCTTAGTTTTTAAGGTAATGTCTTTCTTTTTAACAATTTAAAGAGGTCTCTTACAGTAGATTTGTGCAATGTCTTTTGATTTTTTGACTGCTGCTTCCATAGGTGTTGAATGTAGATACAAGTAAAATGAAATCCTTGCCAACTTCAATGTGTTCTTTGTTTATCATAATGTTTCTTGGCAGTCCACTTGTGAGGATTTCTTTATACTGATGTGTAATCAAAACTGAAGGCTGTGGTCTTTGATCTTCACCAGTAAGTGCTTCAACTTCTCTTCACTTTTAGCAAACAAGGCTGTGTCAGTTGCTCAACATGGAACATGGGTTGTTGATGAGTATCCCTCCAGTCTTAATGCTGTACTCTTCTTCATATAGGTCAGCTTCTCAGATTACATTGCTCAGCGTATACACTGAATAAGTATGGTGACAGGATACAGCTCTGATGCACACCTTTCTTGACTTAATAAAAACTCAGTATCCTCTTGTTCTGTTCAAATTACTGCCTCTAGATCTGTATACAAGTTCCTCATAAACACAATTAAGTTTTCTGCAATTTCAATTCTTTGCATGCTGGAATTCCTAGTCTTCACCATTTTTCAGGCTTTCTTTGCCTCATCGGAATTTTCTTCCGTTGTACATTGAGTATTGTGTTTGTTCTAGTCCTCCTTACCCCTTTTTTTAAAAGTCATTGTATGTTGGACCTTCATGCTCTGTAATCCATGGCTATTGCCTTACTTATTCTCACTGAGTGTAAACCCTATTAGGTTGGTGCTACAGATTGAATTGTATCCCCCAAATACGTGTTTGTGTGTGTACGTTGTAAGTACAAATCCATGTATCTATAGTTATAATCATATTTGGGAATGGAGTCTCTTTGTTATGTTAACAAGGCAATATCCATATACCCAAAACTATTGTTCTTGAGTTGATTCTGACTCACAGCAACACTGTAGTGCATGATTTGTCTTGAATCAATCTCTCTTGAGATATAAAAGAGTAGATTAAATGAGCAAGTTAGTAAAGATGGTGGAAGACAGATGTCACACCACATGAAGATCACTAAGAAACTGAGAACAGAAGGTGAAAAGAGAGAAGGACCTTCCAGAGCTGACAAGGAAAGGACGTCTTCCTCCGGAGTTGGTGTCTCGAATGGAGACTTTGGCCTCCCAAACTGTGACAAAATGCATTTCTGTTTGACAAAGCCATCCACTTCTGGTATTTCTGTTATGGAAGTGCTAGGTAACTAAGACAGTTGAGAAAGTGAGGGTTAAGCAAGACACAGTTGGGGACATATCATTTGTGCACAGGGAGGTGTCCCCGAATTAACGCAAAAACAAGGTATGAATTGGGACAAACAGAGACAGCTGTGAATAGCTCAGCAGGTAGTTATCTTGCTAAAGGGAATAAAAACCAGGTTTATATACTGAAAATAGCCTTTGAGAGGCTAAGGGAGAAAGAGATAGAAATGAAAAAACGTTTATTGTTTCCTACTTGCTGGTAGTTGAATTATCCTTATGCAGAGCCTAAAAGATATGTAATCCATGTGTCAGTGTAATTCACAGGCAATTGCTGAGGTACAAGGAGGAGACAGTGGAAATGAAAAAAATATCTATTGCTTCCTACTTGCTGGTGGTTGGACTATCTTTATGCAGAGCCTAACCATGTGTCAGTGTAATTCACAGGCAAACGTTGAGGTACAAGGAGGACCATGGAGCTTTCATGGGACTGAGAGTAATTCCATAAGGACAGTGAGTTTTAGTAGGAGCTGTAGTAAGAGATGAAACTAAGAGACAGCAAGTACTAGTGCAGGAAGGACCTGCACTGGCGAGAGTGCTCATCATATCCTGGGATGCATTCCTGCACTCTTCTTAGAGGATGCTGCTGTTGCCGGTCATGATGTAGGATGGGTTCACGGGCCTTTCAGTGGAAAGTGGAAATAAAATACAAGAGCAACAGCTCAATATCCTGCATCACCTACGTACAGTACAGTCAGCCCTGGAAATCACATGTGCGCTTTAAAAAACAGGTTTAAAACAACTTTGATTTTAAGTATGTTCAATATAGTTACCAGAATAGCTCTTTTTTGTTCTAACTCCCTCCAAGTATATCCTGGCTGGCACAACTTATACATACTTACATGCAAGTGTGAAAACAATTTATTAGAGTATTAGCAGATGCCCAATATCACACATATTTATAAAAATTTACAATCTATTTGAAAAAGGTTTCAAATATCTGAACAAGCCTCACCTTTCCACCAGAGTTGTCTTTGGCTGTCGGGATCTGCCAGGTGATATTAGCGGAGTTTTGCTGTTCCTGAGTCTTAGCCTCTATGTCCCTAGGACAGGTGATTTGAGGAGCTTCCACATCTGACTCAGAAAATATGCAAGTCAATTAATACATTGATATTTAATTCTAATTAATTTAATTAAAAAAGAGGCCAAATAACATAATTTTATTAATACACTCTGAGCAATGTGTTACATGACTGATTTGTAACTGCCTTTAGGATAATTTATCTTAGCATGGCTTATAAGGTCTTTCCTGCACTGGTACCTATTGATTTCTTAGTTTCATCTCTTACCACGGCTTCTACCTGTACTCACCTTCCACACTGAATTACTGCTAGTCCTGTGAAGGCATATGGTTCTCCTTGTACCTTGGCATTTGTACGTGTTCTTTTACCACCTCAGTTAATGCTCTCTTCTCGTTTACCTAGATAACCTTTAACTTTCAGTTTAGACATCAGCTTCCCAGGAAGCTTTCTCTGATTCACCAGGTCCATTCTAGGTGCTCACTCCATAAGTCCTCACAGCTCTCTCTGCTTCCTAAACCATAAAACTTAACACCTTATTTTGAAATTCAGTTTTCTCCCTCAACAGAAGTCAAGTTCTTTGAAGGTCAGGATATCTCTTGTCCCATTGTGTTATACAGTGCCTGGCATATCCTTAATTCATACTTTTGAATTAAAGAAAGAAACAAAAGCAAATGAATGTTAATACAGTGGGAAAGAACAGCATCTGAAAATGAGGCTTTCAAGTGAAATTAATAGTACTAAAACAGTACTAATCAAAATGGATAAATTAGTCAATGTTACTTTCTGCAGTGTGAAACTTCATATTACTGATACTGAGTTAGATGATCCAACAATACCCATAGGTTCACATAGATCACAGTGGAGCAAAATGCAGACAGTCTTATATAATAAAATGTTAAATTGGATAGTTCTAACTTAGAGCTGAACGTATTTCAATTGATTTGTATTTCAGATCTTCTGTCTCTAAAATTATATTCATTTCATACTCTCTTTTTCGGACTCTCACATAAACTCCAACTATAGACAACTATAAAGTCATACTTGCACCTAACATGATATAATTTCCCCTACAAAGATGCGTAGTAACATCTCAAGTCTTTGAAAATTAAAAAAAATATTTGATATTTTCCATTTATATTTAAATAATAGCTTGACTGAAATTGCAATTTAATGATTATATTTATTATCTCCTCATCCTCTATAAATACTGCTTCTTCCTTCTGAATTTAGAATTGTAAATGAGAAGCATAATGTGAGTCTGATTCTTATTTCTTTTGAATGATTTCTCTTTTCTCTCTAGAAATCTGTTTAAGATTTGCTCTTTAAATTTAGACCTCAAAAATTTCACCCCAAAGGACAATCTTCATGTAAAACTTTAAGCCTTTCTGTACATCAGGGAAACTTTCTACTACTGGTGGGGAAATTATTTTCCTTCATCCTTTTCTTCTTTTTTGGAACTCCTTTTTAAGTGGATATTAGGCCTTTTAGATTGTTACCTCTTAACATCCATCTTTTTGGTTTGATCAATTGTGATACTGGGCTTCTTTATGTAATAGTTTTCTATTATAAGAGAGTACTCAGTTTGGTCTTCTAAATCATAAATCTTTTCTGCGAAATCTGTTCCATGCTTCAGCCTTTTTGTAGAGATACAGATTTCAGGATATTTTTATTTCTGAGAACTCTTTCTTGTTCTCTGTAGCTCCTTTTTCATAGTAATCTGTTCTTGGTTCAGGGAAGATGGCAATTTCCTTCTGTGAAGGTAATGGTATGCAGGCTTCAAAATGCTGATAGGTTTTTAAATCTTTTTTTAACATCATGTCTCAACTGTTTGATATAAAAAAAAATTCTCAAAGAGTTTCATTTGCTGATGAAAAACTTATTAACTTTCAGCCCTAATATTATCCTTGTATTTTCAATTTCTTCTGCCCTCGCATGAGATTTAAAAATTTTAAACCCATCATTTTGAATCAGAAATCGTCATAGCACATATTTGGGTAATACCATTTTATCATTGGTTTGCAGCAAAAGGTGGATATTAATGAAAATTCTCCTGTAGAAAACTAGGACAGTCTCACACTGTACCTATATGTCATTATTTAGGATTTTTTTTGAAACCTGACTAATCAGTTAGGAAACTTACCCTTACAGGTGGCTGTCTGAACTTTGGCATTCCATCTTCCGGAGGTGGTGCACCTCACTTCTCTGGCTCCAGATAAAATGAATCCTTGGCGGCAACTTAACTGACAGGCAGTCCCAGGTTTGGTTGGCTGCTTGCCACAGTTAGGGGGAGACACAATGACACCTTTGGGCTTCTGAAAGGTGGAGCAGTGATGTTCTGTTGTTGGGAGATTAGAGAAAGTTATTTGTCTTTCCACAAATTAAAAACGCCACAGAGTCTCTTTCCTCAGAAAAAAATAAAATTTTCTGCCTTGAGATTAACAGAATTCATCAAATGATAACTGTATGATATTGATCAAACAGTGTGTTGTAAACAACAGTAAATATACCTCTTTAGGGTATGTAATATTTTGCTATGTATCAAAATCTTGAGGCTTCTATTTGAGAGTTTTATCAATGCTGACAAAGTTTTATCAATGGCTTGGAGCACTTTCATTAGTTTGCAGAATATTACTTTGTGGCTTTGAAATACGCAAAGCTGAGTAGGATACCATTGTTTATGGATCAACAAGTATATTCAGCAATCGGACTATTTTATGGGCATTTTGGTGCTGACTTTAACCAAGCATATTAAATGCAAGAAAATTATTGTTTATAATTCAGTCACGACCTTAACTGTATCTTCAGGAGATGAACTGGACAGAATACATACAGGATGAAAAAATCAAGGCTAGGACTTAACGTGGCAGGAGGTCTGACAATTAAGTCCATGAACTTAACTGTTCTAAGAGCTATTCACCTCATTGCTGAGTATCAATACAGTCATCTTTGAAGAGCTCCCTTTGGCAGGCTATGCATCGATGTCAGCAGCTAGTCCACCCTTCAAAGCAATTTTGGAACTCTTTCTGGAATAGCCATTGTGCTTAGTGGCAAGCCGGCAAGTTTGCAAAATTGTATAGTTGTCTGTGAGGGAGTTTTTATCCAGCAAACAAATAACTGAATTGGAACACCCTCTCTACTCACCTGATCTGGCCCCCATTGACTTTTGTCTTTATCCGAAGATAAAGAAAATATTGAAAGAAAGACATTTTGATGACATTCAAGACATCGAGGGTAATACAACAATGGCTCTGATGGCCATTCCAGAAAAACAGTTCCAAAACTTCTTTGAAGTGTGGACTAGGTGCTGGCATTGGTGCATCGCTTCCCAAGGGGAGTACTTCAAAGGTGACTGTAGTGATATTCAGCAATAAAGTATGTAGCACTTTTTCTAGGATGAGTTTGTGAACTTAATTGGCAGTTCTCATCTGTGTGTGTCTGTGTATACACTTGTGGACTCTCATATTCACCTTTGTTGTAGCAGTCATTCTGCTGCCAGCACTGTTGCTCACTTCTTTAGCCCGTATGTCCTACTTACTCAGTACCTGGTATATTCAGCTGTTGTACTAAGTGCTTTAGATTGATTGACTCATTTAATCTTATGCAGTAGAGAGTGGGGCTATTATTTCCATTTATAAACAAGGTAAGTCAGATATAAAGCAGTGACTTTCCCAAGGCCACCTAGTAGGTAAGTGGTAGAAGCTGTGTGCTCGTAACCTGTCTGCAGTTCTGCCCATTCCCCGAAACAATTTCTCTTGAGTTTCTGTGCCTGCAAAAGCTGTTTTCCCCCAGAAATTAGTTTGTGTCTTTTTTATGGTGTAAGCAACTTGGTTGCCCAGGCTTCCTCTCCTGCTCTGAATAACAGGAAAAATCAGAGTCAAATTTGCTGTTCCAATATAACAAATGAGTTATGTGGGATTCAATAATGTATACAGGGGATTGGTTCCTTACGAATTAACCCTTTTGCTATTATAACTTTGAGGATTTTAGTCCATATCGATGTTCTTTTTTATTGTTAGTTTATCATATTTTGTACAAGCATGTCTTTATTCTTCACATAGGCTAATCTACTGATATTTTCTTTTGAAATTATTTCCACTGCTTTTATAGATTTTCATAACATCTGAGATCAGTCAATATTCACTTTGTACATTTTATATATTTTCTTCTATGTTTTAATGGTTTTATTTTTTAATTTATACCTTAACACGTATGTAGAATTTATATAGGTATCTGGTGTGAATTAAAGACATACAGAAGTATGGTTTTATTGTCTTTTTCCCAAGAAGCTAGTCAGTTTTCATACACGATTAGTTGGATATTTTCTTCTAAACTGGCCTGTGATGCTTCCTTAATACTATTGTTACATGAAACTGTTATATGTTTTAGGATCTATTCATTTCCTTTGATCTACATGTCAATCATACTACATTCCTAGTTTTTGTAGCTTCAGTATGTATCTTAAAAACATGGAAGACCTGGTTTCCCTTTACCCTGCTTCTGTTGCGTTGATTCCAAATCATAGAGACCCTATAAGACAGAGTAGCACTACCCTGTAAGTTTTGAAGCAGCAGCTGGTGGATTCAAATGTTGACCTATTGCTTAGCATCTCAACTCTCAACAAATGTTCTACGAGTGCTCCAGTTTCGCTTTACAACTCCATATCCTGCTTCCTTTTCAAACTTATTTTAGAGATTTTGTCTATCTATTCTTTCAAATGAACCCTAAAATGTGGCAAAGAAAATATCCTTATGGTTTTTAATTGAGGTTACATTTTCCCGTATATATGTTTGGAAAGAACTTATGCCTAACATACTCTTGTATGACTAGTAAAGTTTTTCTTTATTGGTTCCTTAATAATATTTTGTAGTTTGTTTCATACAAGTTCCACAGATTTCTATTTAAGGTTACTATTATATATTTTCTGTAAATATTTTGAATGTGATTTTTCAATATGTACTGTTTGTCAACATACACAGAAAAGTAGAAAAAGTTATTTGGTATCCTTATGACTTTAAGGAACTTTCATTTCTTTAGTCAGTTTTCATTTTTAGGTTGAAACATACTCTACAAATCATGATGATTTTGAATCCTAGTAACTAAACCTCTTGATTTTTTACAAGGACTAGAGCTTAGAAAACAATATAAATAAATATGGATGATTCAGAGCATTCTTTTCTTTTTCCAAACTTACTGTCTACTGTTTCTCTCTAAGTGACCACATCTTTAAGATGGATACTTTTTATTGTGCCAGAGTTATCAATGTAATTTGGATTTTCAGAAACTCATTTAAAATGTTTTAAATACCAATGAATGCATTCTTTCTTCTACTAAGCAACCATGTGAATTTTTCCAGTTTGAAATAATGAAGTAATTTATTCTGCTAATGGATAACTCAATTTTAAAGCCTTGTTGCATTCCTAGGATAAACTCTTCTTGTTTTGGTATCCTTTTTTTTTTTTTTTTTGACTGCATATTGCTAATATTTTTATTATTATTGTTATAACAAGGTTTGTCTCTAATTGTCTACCTTTGGCAATAATTCTCAGGCTGACAACAAAATGAAATGGTTAAATAATAAAAACTCAATAGCTTTCCATTTTTTGGACCACATTATTAAATTACCACTTATTAAAAGTCAGAAAGAATTTTCACTTATTGATCCATCAGTCATTTTTAGTACTAATTAGCACTCTGTTAATAAATCCCATTTTTAATTAGTAATTATACACTTGCACTTCTACATTTTTCTTAAATCATTTGGGAATTTAAATTTTTCTAGATAAATCATACATAATATCAAGCATTTATAAATCATTTAAAAATGAACTTGAATCTCTGTTGTCGTTCTACCGAAAATTTTTCTCTATTTTCCTTACCTATATTTAAAAAACTATTTTATTACTTTATCTAAAATATCAGTCTTACCCAATCTACTGCATCAATCTTCCTTTATAGTTCATTTGCTTTACTTAATGATTATTGTTATGTTCTTTTAACTTTCCTTTTGATTATTCTTTTCTTAACTTTTGAATTTCATGTTCAGTTCTGTTATTTTCATTCCTCCTTGTTTAATAATGAACAAATTTACACTTTTAAAAGTTGTATCAGTGTATAATTTAGGCCACACTGGTTTTAAAAGTTTCTCAGACTTTTTTTTAAGTCATTGTTTAATTTCTCCCTTGTTCAACTAATTCATTTCTTCTATCTATTTTTGCATTGGGATCTTTATATGTTTGTATACTTTGATTTAGTTCCACATTTCAGAAAATGTTATGAACATTGATTCTGTCATACGTTTTTCCATTGTTTGACTTTCGATTATGCATAGAATTATTTTGAAGTACAAAAGTTTTAATTTTTATGTATTCAAATCTATTGTTCTTTTTATTCTTAGGAAGTTCTCCTCCATTTAAAACAGAACTCTTTTTTCCATTTTTTATTGCTTTGTGTTTCTATTTCACTCTTTAATTTGCCTGGAGTTCAGCGAGGTTTTTTGTTTTTATTTTGTGAGGTGACAGTCAAAACTGACAAAGGTTTAGATGAACTCTTTTCCCTTACTGATTTCTGAAATAAAACCCTCCAAAACCGAACTCAGTGCCACCAAGTTGATTCTGACTCATAGCGACCCTACAGGACAGAGTAGAACTGCCCCATAGAGTTTCCAAGGAGGGCCTGGTGGACTTAAACTGCCTGACTTTTGATTAGCAGCCACAGCACTTAACCACTACACCACCAGGGTTTCCATACTCTTAATTAAATATCATACTCTTCTGTAGACTAGTGTTTGCTTCTCAGCTATGCTGGCTGTTCTATCCAGTTGCACTGTTGTGTGTATATTTGCACCATTAACTAATTACTACATCCTCATAATCTGTTTTATGGTGGTAACAATAAGTTCTACCTCATTGTACCTCATATTCCAGGTATTTTTTATCTGCACCCTTTGATACAGAATCTCTATGAGTTAGAATCAACTTGATGGCAATGTGTAGTCTTCAATGTAAGGGACCTGCGTGGTATAGTCTCTAAATGCTTCACTGTTAACCCAAAGATCAGGAATTTGAACTCACCAGCTGCTCCGAGGAAGAAAGGTGTGGCAGTCTGCTTCTGTGAAGATTACAGCCTAGGAATTCCTATGAGACTGTTCTACCCTGATCTACGTTGTCATATGAGTCAGAATCAGCTGGATAGCAAAAGGTTTGCTGCTTGTTTTTATTCTTCCATGTACTTTCTACTTACTTCCATCCATTTTCCAAAATGGGAATTTTTGTAATAGTCATGGTTGTCAATTTTGGTGCTAAGTGATACATTCTCCAATAAATTATAAGGGTACAATTTCCTTTCATTTGTTATACTTGAAACCCACAAAGATTTGCATATACTTCAAATCATTACAGAGATGGGCACAATAATTTGAAAGTGAATTTAGGCTAGGATAACTGCACGGGAACCTTACTGACTGTATTAGCATTTTTAGTAAAAGGTTGAGTCCCTAATAAAAGGAGTTGGGCAACTACAGAAGCAAAAAGAGGTAATTCATGGAGTAAACATTAATGTTGCTGTTAGTCTGAGGAGACGGGGCCCCAGCTAAATAAGTTTTGTGATCCATTGTCTTACTGTTAAAGCATCCCTTTGTGGTGATAGATCAATGATATTCACTTAATTTAATGCTATAAAACATCTGAGGCAGCTAACTCCCTCTGTGCTGACTCTATGCTACCAAGCATATTCATGGTTTGGGTTCTCTTGTGGCTTTGCCTGAAGGGAAAGAAAATGCTGATCAGGTCTGTCTTTCAGTACACATAATAGTTTTACATCTTGTTGCAAAAGAATAGACTCTTCATTTAATTGTAAATTTTATTCTCCTGTCCTGATGCGGTTACTGTCTTCTTGGTATTATAATACCATTTTTCTGGGCCTGCATGTTTAGGGAGTCACCATGAATCAGAATTGGCTCTATAGCAACTGGTTTAGTTTTTTGTTTGAGAAGGCCAGCATCCTTCCTGATAGGACTTTCCCTTATTATTGGCCATAGATCTAATATTGTCATAACTGTTAAGTGCTATCAAGTCATTTCTGACTCACAGAAACTCTATGTACGACAGAATAAAATGCTTCCCAGTCCTGTAGCATCCTTACAATTGTTGCTAAGTTGGAGACCCTTGCTGTAGCCACTGTGTCAGTCCTTCTTGTTGGGATCTTCCTCTTTTTTGCTGACCTTCTACTTTACCGAGCAAATGTCCTTCTCTGGGGATTGGTTCCTCTTGATAACATTTCCAAAGTATCTGAGATAAAGTATTGCAACTCCAGCTTCTAAGGAGCATTCCAGTTGTACTTTTTCCAGACAGATTTATTCCTTTTTTGGCAGCCCCTGGTATATTCAATGTTCTTTGCCAACACCATAATTCAAAGGTATCAAGTCTTCTATGGCCTTCCTTATTTGTTGTACAGCTTTCCCACAAATATGAGGCACCTCAAAATATAATGGCTGGAGTCAGGTGCACCTTATGTCTTCAAGGAAATGTCTTTGCTTGTTAACATCTTAAAGAGGTCTTTTGCAGGAGATGTGTCCATTGCCATAGGTTGTTTGATTTCTTGACTGCTGCTTCCATGGGCACTGACTGTGCATCTAAGTAAAATGAAATCCTTGACAATTTGAAATTTTTCTGTTTATTATGATATTGCTTATTGGTCCAGTTGTGAGCATTTTTGTTTTATTTACGTTAAGGTATAATTCATACTGCAAGCTACAGTCTTTTATCTTCATCAGTACTTCTTCTTCACTTTCACCCAGTAACATTAAGTCATCTGCATATAATAGGTTGTTAATGACACTTCTTCAAATCCTGATGCCACATTCTTCTTCATATACTCCAGCATACAGATTGAATAAGTATAGTGAAAGGACATATGCCTGACACATACTTTTCCTGATTTTAAACCATAAAATATCACCTTGTTTTGTTCAAACGACGGCCTCTCAGGCTATGTATAGGTTCTGCACAAGCATAATTAAGTATTCTGGAATCCCCATTGTTTTCAGCATTATTCATAATTTATTGTGCTCAACACAGTCAGTTGTCTTTAATAAACAGTAAAATACGGGTAAACACCTCTTTGTTGTTCTCTGCTTTTAACCAAGCTCCGTGTGACATTAGTAATGATATCCCTCATTCCACATACTTTCTTGAATCTGACTTGAATTTCGGGTAGTTCTGTTGATGACTGTTGCAACTATTTTTAAAATACCTTCAGCAAAATTTTACTTGTACGTGACATTAACAATATTGTTCAATAATTCCCCCTTCCATTGGATCGCCTTTCTTTGGAATAGGAACAGATCTGGGTCTCTTCCAGTCAGCTGGCCAGGTAGCTGTCATCTAAATTTCCTGGCATAGACTAGTGAGCACTTCTAGTGTTGCATCTGTCTTTCGAACACGTTAATTGGTATTCTGCCGGTTCCTGGAGCCTTGTTTTTCACCAGTGCCTTCAGTGCAGCTTGGACTTCTGTCTTCATTACCGTTAGTTCCACCAGCTGCTCCTTGGAAACACTGTGGAGCAGTTCTATTATCTCTCCTATAGGGTTACTATGAGTAGGAATCAGCTCAACAGAAAACAGGTTTTTGGTTTAATATTTGTTGGGTGCCACTGAGTTGGTTCCAACTCATAGCAACCCTGTAAACAACAGAATGAAACACTGCCCGGTCTTGCACCATGCCCACAATTGCTTTTATGCTTAACCTCATTGCTGCAGCCATTGTGTCAATCCATCTTGTTGAGGGTCTTCTTCTTTTTCACTGATCCTCCACCCTACCAAGCATGATGTCCTTCTCCAGTGACTGGTCTTTCCTGACACCATGTCTAAAGTATGTAAGATGTAGACTCATTGCTGTCCAGTTGATTCCAACTCATAGCAACCCCATAGTTCAGAGTAGAACTTCCCTACAGGGTTTCCAAGGTTAAAATCTTTGTGGAAGCATGCTGCCACATTTTTCTACCTAAAATAATCTTCATTGTCTCCCTAAAATCATCTTGGAATGGACATTGGGCTTGAACCACAAATATTTAGGTTGGCAACTTAGTGCTTTAACAACGGTGCCACCAGGGCTTCTTGAAATGGTATGATACATCTTTGTTGTGCTTTACAGCTGCCCCTATGAACCCCCTTAATAAACTATTTATAAACCCAATTTTAATTACTACCAGTCTTGTCATCTTCCTCTCCATCCGGAAGGACTATAACGACTGTAGTACATCCCTCTTTTATTATGATGACACCATAGTTTTCATGATGATCATTGAATTGCTTCTTTCCAAATCAAAGCTGTGATTTACTTTGGAGCCTTCCCTAAATGAGTATTGAGTAGTGTGTCGTTCTAAAATATAAAGTTAGTGGTTTCGTTCTTCTAAGCCAAAGCCAAGAACTTCTTTCAGTATTTCTTGTAGTTTGGGTTTGGTTTTTACAAAGTTTCTGTTTATCTGGCAATGTCTTAATTTCATTTTCGTATTTGGAAGATAGTTTTGCAGGATATATAATTCTTGGTTGGAAGTTCTTCTCCTTCAAGACTTTGAATGTGTCGTGCCACTGTCTCCGTGCCAGCATGGTTTCTGCTGAGAAATCTGACGACAGCCTACAGGGTTTCCCTCTGAATGTTAGCTTTGCCTTGAGTCTTGCTGCCTTTAAGAGTTGCTGCTTATGTTTCATTTTGTTAAGCTTGATTATAATATGTCTTGGAGTCTTTCTTTTGAGATCTATATTGGGTGGCATACGATATGCATCTGAGATGTCTATATTCTCTTCCTTCATGATTTCTGGGAAGTTTTCTTTCAGCAGCTCAGCAACAATATTCTCTGTGTCCTCAGATGTCTCACCCTGTTCAGGGACTCCAATTAATCGAAGGTTGTTCCTCTTAATAGAGTCCCACATGCTTCTTAATGTGTCTTCATTTTTCTTATTTCTTTTTTCTGATTTCTGCTCATAGACACTGGCATTAGTAGCTCTGTCTTCCAAGTCAGAAGTTCTTTTTTCCATTTGTTCCATTCTGTTTTCTTGGCTTTGAATGGAAGTTTCTATGTCTTTGATTTTCTTCTTGATCTGTTGGATTTCAGAGTACTGCTGTTCCATCAGATTGAACAACTTGCTTAATTTTTCATTTTGTTCTGCTGCATTTTGTATAAGGTCTAGAAGGGCTCTGTATATAATCATTTAGTATTCACTTCCTGATGCTTTCATAAAAGTTTCTTCATCTGGAAAACTCCTTGGTTGCTTTGTTTGGGAGCCTTCTGAAGCCATGAGTGATTGCTTGTATGCCACAATTGTCTGTTGCTTTTTGGGTCCCATGTGAGTATATAGAGGCTGGAAGAGGTACTGTGAGGATGGATTGCAAATGTTTCTCTAGGCTGTCTTCAAATGTAAAGCAAAAGGTATCTGACCGGTTCACAAGTCAGTTAAGTTTTCAGGTGTAGAGGTCTCTCTTCTCATCTGCCAAAGTAAGCGCCACTATATCCAACCCCAGATGATAACAAACTAGTTCAGAATACAGCAATGCTACTGCCCCGTTGGCCTCTGTTGACAGGGCCTAGCCTTAGCCAACACTGCGTTGAGTACTGGTTTTGTGATAGAAAAGTGCCCTCCTGTGGGCAGGCTCTGGCTCCCAAGCTAAGAATTAGGTCCAGTTGTGGCCACTGTACCCAAGATGGCGTCCTCCACACAGGCAGCAGACAGAGGGGCTAAAGGTGCCGAGAGGTAGTGATTCCTCTGCTTCTGTTGCAGGGCCCCCAATGTAGGCAGCACTGTGCAAAATCACTACTTTTCTGACGGAGAAGCGCTGTCCCGTTTGCAGGCGCTGGCTCCCAGGCTAAGAACGAGGTCCCGCTATAAATCTCGGTACCAACATGGCGTCCCGCACCCTGACCGCAGAGCTCCGCACAAACCCCGCTGAGGCAGCTTCAAAACGAAAGGCTCAAAGTGTCTAGATTAACAAAGTCCCGAGCCTGGCTCTCAGAACATGGGAATTTCGCCTGCCTGTCCCCCCAGCAGTGCGTCTGAGTCCAGCCGCCAGGCAGGACCCAGCTCTGCCCGCCAGCCGAGACAGAGGAAAAAAAAGTCAAACTGGTGCATTTACCTTCCGTCCGTGAGAGCCGGGGCTAGCCAGGAGCAGGAGTCAGCGAAAGAGAGGAGGTTTTTCGCTGAGTGGTCTGAGGCTGATTAGGTGATCTGAAGGCTCTGTTTGATTGTCAGTTCAGGTCTTGGTTTCCAGAGGGATATGAGGAGACGTGTGCTCAGTCGGCCATCTTGACTCCACCCCCCGCCACCAGGGCTTCTAATATTACAGTTGATTAATTTTTTACACCAACTTGGTAAGATCAATTTGTGAAACTCAGTTTTCCCACCCTGCATCCTGTATACATATATAATTTTTGTTGTTGTTTGTTGCTTCTGAGTTGACTTTCAGCTCATAGCAATTCCATGGGACAGAGCAGAACTGCCATAAGGTTTTCTAGGGAGCAGTCTTTAAGGGAGTAGAAGACCACATCTTTCACCTGAGGAGCTGCTGGTGGGGTTCAAACTATTTGGTTAGATGAGTGGTTAACCATCATGCCACCAAGGCTCCTTTATAGCCATTTAGTTCCTAATTATTTCTTTTTTCTAGAAGTTGGTTATTAAATGATATACTTCCTAATGTTCCCAGGATACCATTTCTGACTCATAAGCAAACAAACAAACAAAATAAATTGCCACAGAGCTGATTCTGACTTATGGTGACCACATGTGTAGCAAAGTGAAACCAGGCTCTATCTGATTTTCAGTGGTGGATTTTTAGAAAGTGGCTTGCCAAATCTTTCTTCCGAGGTACCTCTGGGTAGGCTTGAATGCAGTGAAGTACTTAATCCCCTGCGTTTACTGCATGGTAGTTATCAACATCAGCATCATCACTGCCATTGTCAGTTGTAACAAAGTGCATAAGAAGCAGCAAACTGGAAAACCTACTGAGTTTACTGTTACTAGATTCAAGAAGTAAGGTAGCATAACGCTTAGTGAGGGATAAACCATCAAACCTTCTGATGAAACAGAACATTATAAGCCTTCTTAAAATTTGTAACAATGTTATCTTTTCATCAACAAAGTAAAGATTAACTGTCTTTAACAAAAGGACTTACACATCATTTGCTTTAAGAAACTCCATCCAATTTGAGCCCATTAAAAACAAATGGTGCTATTTAAAGCTGTAATCTTCAGTAAAATGAAAATTTGAATTCTGGTTAAGTCTTTTTACCACTGGAGAGAAATAAAACAGTGTATTTATGTATCTGTAAGACTAGTCATATCTGTAAGTGGATAAGCACCTATATAAATTGTAAATTGGTCTTTAGTCCCAGGTCTTCTGAGAAAATAGCAGAAATCAGTGAGCAAAAGAATTGAATCACAGAAGGCACCAAAACGTTGGGGGCTTACCCACACAGCGAGGTTCTGGGTCATCCCACTGGGCGTTTCCTTGACAGGTAAGCTTTGCACTTCCTTCTAGTCTGTACCCATCATCACAGGTCACCAGACATGTTGTTCTGTAGGACATTTCCCCTGTAGAACAGCTGATGCGGCCATGTTTGGGCTGGTGGAGCTGGGGACATGTTCGCACTACATCAGAGGAAAATAGATCATGTTTTACTAAGTAAGGGCAAAAATTATAACATCAATAATACCTACTCTTTGAGCAAGAAATGTCTTCTTAACATTTCACACAGTAAACAACATATCATCATTTCTTGAGATTTTTCAGGGCGACAGAAAGTCTTATCAAATGCACTGTTCAAACAGTTGTCGCTGTACTCAGTCCTCTGCCTGTAAGGAGGAAATCTAAACTGAGCAGTCTGGCCCCAAACAGATGATGATGGAGCAGTTGGGAAAGGGGGGTATCTGCAGCCCTCGGTTAGCCTTTTGCTGTGGTTCTTCCAGGTTATACTCCAGCGAAAGGGAGAGATTCCCCCCTCCCAGGACAGATATTTCAGATTCATGACCTAATTAGTTATCAGACCTCATGGGTATATATTGGGCATTTTTATGATCCCATATTCTGTGAAGTGGCCCAACCCCTGCACTTTTAAATTGCAGTATCCTATTCACTGATCACAACTTTTATCCTCCTAGCTTTTTGGCTTCTTTCTCTCCAGCACGCACTGCAAATTCTGCTTCATAATGGTACTCTTAGTTTCCTCTCTGGCTCTGTTTTCTGGTATGGTGGCAAAGACTGCTGGTTACTCATTTAATATCCATTCTTTCCTTTTTCTTTAGTAACCAAACTTCAGTTTTATTCAGCATAGTTATATGTCTAGCATAAAGGTTATAGCTTTCTATCTTCATTGCAACTAATGGGGCTGCCAATAAGATGTAAGCTGAAGTTGTATAGGATTTCTAGGAAAGCTTTTTATAGGAGACTCTTTCACTTGAAAGGGAACCCTAGTCGAGAAGTGACTAAGAATTTGGCTGCTAAACAGAAGGTCAGCAGTTTGAACCCCCTAGTTATCTCCCAAGGAGAAAGATGGGGTAGTCTGCTTCTGTAAAGATTACAGTCTTGGAAACCATGTGAGACAGTCTAACTTAGCCTTATAAGGTGTCTCTGAGTCAGAATCAACTTGATGGTATACAACAACAACAAAGTCTTGATGAGTGAGTACCTTTTTGACTTTGCCCCTTTTCTCTCCTGAAGTACAAGAGGGGCACAACACCAGAAGCCTGTAAATTAAGCATCATGCACTAAGACAGAAAAACAAAAAGGAGGGAGGGAGGGAAGAAGGGGGGAAAGGAGACAGGTAGAGAAGGAGAGAGGAAGGGAAGGAGGAGAGAAGGAAGAAAGGAAAGAAGGGAAGAAAGGAAAAAGGGAGGAAGGGATGAAGGGATGAAAGAAGAAAGGAAGAGAAGGAAGAAGGAAAGAGGAAAGGAGGGAGGAAGGAAGGAAACAAGGAAGCCTGGATCTTCATTAACAATATAGTAATCACACAGCATTGGGTTATCTAGTTCTATCCTTTTTTTTTTTTTGATCCCTGGTGGTGCAGTAGTTAAGAGCTCAATTGCTAACTGAAAGATCTCAGTTCGAATCCACCAGCCAGTCTTTGGAAATCCTATGGGGGCAATTTTAGTCTGCCTTACAAGGGTCACTATGAGTTGGAATTGATGTAGTGGTAATGGGCTTTTCTTTTTTTAATTGCTTTTGCTCCCCCAAATATAGACCCTTAATAGGCTTGAGATAATGTTATTTGGATCTTTGATAACAGCGAGCTATACACAATTAATAATCCTATCTGCATCCATCCACTTTTCCTTTGTTAACTTTCTACAGAAAGATCTTTTCCCTCTTTGAGGTTGTGAGATTTGTTTGTGCGCCAATCTTGCTTACAGTTACAGCATGCAATACTGGATCACATTCCCCTAGTCTGAGAAGTGAGCAAGTATAAATGCTCACATGGTTCCTTTTTCTGCCAGGTTGAAACCACCATGAGAAAGCATCTAGATGGGTGTACACTAAGCCCCAGATGCTGGACCTACCCTGGGCCTCTGCCAGCTTCAGTATCACCATTAGTGGATGTGACAAGGGGTATGCAGGAAAACCTGCATGTCTGACCCTTCTGGCCTCCACAGTACATGAGAGAAGCCACCAAACTACCAAAGCACGCTCTGACTGCTCTTGCTTCTACAAGCCCTCCAAAGGACTTCCATGGTCTGAGAACTGCTAGCAAGATTCTTTTACTACCAGCCCATCAAAGCCTTACAGTGTTATCTTTGACTCCTTCGCAATTAATTCTATCATGTTCTATATTTCTGTTTATAACAATCATGTAAGAAGCCCAAGTATATAAAGTCATCCCTCATCTACCGGTGTAATCCCCATGTAGCTCTGATCCAAACCTAACCCTACACACCCTTGCACCATTCCCTCTGGAATGCATGACTAGTCTCCAGCAAAAGCTCTTGTATCCTAAACTTTCTTTCTGAACTCTTAATTGACTTTATTTCCTAATCAAAATTTTGTTTCTCCTACAGACACAGCCTGGAGGTGAGAGATGTTTTCTTTGCTCCTTATTGCCATTCCTGATCATTCCCATCTCTCCTTCTTAAAAATCTCCAGCTCCTTTGAAGTAGCTAATCATGTATCTAACATTCTTGTTTTCACTTGTCTATTGAATTCTGAGTCATTTTTTTCTTTTTTTGTCATTCTTTGAAAATTTTAGTCTCTGTATTTCTCTCTTACACATACCTCTTGGTAATTTTATTAGCTATATACATAACCACCGCAGCATCCCAGGGTTGTATTTCTGATCTTATCTCCTCCAGTGAACATGTGCTTCACCCTACATCAGCCACCTCTCTCATTGCTGTATCTTCTAGACCTCACCGCCACCTGCGCCAAGGATTCCACTCTCTGGCAGCCACCTTCATCTTCCAGGATCAGTCCCCCAAGTGCTCTCACGCCATTGACTCTAATCCTACTTGGGCCTCCAATCTCTGTGTTCCCTATTTAGAGGAGATTGTCTCTAAAGAGCTGTTTTATACTCCTGTGTCTACCCATTCTTGCCTCCAGTCGCAGCTTATACTCATTCCAATTAGGATTTCCAATCAGGGCAGGTAAAGAGTACAGGGGAGAGGAGAGGAGAGGAAACAGAAAGAAGAAAGGAAGGAGGAAGAGAGGAAGGCAAGAAGGGGGGAGAGGGGAAAGAAAAGAGCAGGGGGAAACAGCGAAGAAGAGAGTTAAAAGAAAAAGTTAAGGAAGAGGGTGAGAAGTAACCTCTCCAGACCCGTGGAAAATGCATCCTTTTGGTTAGATGGCATGTAAATTTCTGTCATGAACACAGATACAGAAAGAAAAGGAGAATAGCTTTCTGTTGTGTATGCCCCCAAATGGGCACATATACTCACTTTGATGGCTTATAGCTACAATCTTACAAGCATGAGGCACTGAAAAAACAAAACCAACAACAATCTCTATAAAAGAACAAAGGTTAGTTTGCTCAGATAGCATTGCTAAAGGTCGGAAGACAACACAGCAATCTCGAAGGGTTTTTTTTTAACAGAATTCTTTGCAATACAAGAACATCATTGGGATTCTGGGTAAGATATTTTTCTCTCTTCCACTTTTCTCCATTTGCCAATTTTTTACACCAGGCATAAAAACTAAGGTAATAGGAATGGAAGTTGGGTGCAATATAGTCAGAGTGCATATCAAATAATGTCCTTGTTTGTTAGAAAGTCTTCTGAAGGAAGCTGTTCAAATTGCATTAGTCAGCACAGCATACTTACTGAGTACATTAAGTATGTGTTTAAGACTGATTACTCCATAGAGAAAATCTACGACTGGAAGTTAGACCATACATCCTAGCCTCTTCCACCCCTGGTGTGTTTTGGAACTGAAATTGTTAGTGACAAGGGAGTAGAAACATTTTGCCTTCCACATTTTTATTGAGTGTGTCCATTATGCAAGTAGAATATTTATTGGGTGTGCTTGTCAAGTGAGTAGAAGCATTTGCCTTTTATTGAGTGTGTTCATTATGTACAGCACAATAGCAAGTACTGTGTGGAATTAAGAGGTATATTACTATGATTAATATGTATAAAATCTGGAACATGCCATATTAAGCAATTGCTTTCAGCTTCAGTAAAATGCTGAAATCACACAGCCTTCTGAACCCTAGACAAAAAGGATTTGCAACATATCTTGACAGTAATGACAGTAACTTAAAGTTTATTTGGTGTATCATATTGTTGTTGTTAGGTACCTATGTGCAACAGAACAAAACACTGCCTGGTCCAGTACTATCCTTAAAATTGTTGCTGTTTGAGCCCACTGTTGCAGCCATTGTGTCAGTCCATCTCATTGCGAGTCTTCCTCTTTTTCATTGACCATCTACTTTACCAAGCATGATGTCCTTCTCCAGGGACTGGTACCTCTTGATAACATGCCCAAAGTATATAAGACATAGTCTCACCATTCTTGCATTCCAGTTGTACTTCTTCCAAGAGAGATTTCTTTGTTCTTTTGATAGTCTTGTGGTATACTCCATACTCCGCCAACACCATGAGTCAAAGGCATGAAGTCTTCTTCAGTCTTCCTTATGCATCATCCAGCTTTCACATACATATGAGGCAACTGAAAATATCGTGGCTTGTGTCAGGCACATCATAGTCTTCTAGGTGACCTCACTGCTTTTTAACACTTTCAAAAAGTCTTTTGCAGCAGGTTTACCCAATGAAATACCTCATCTTATTTCCTGACTGCTTCCATTGGCATTGATTATAGATATTAGTAAAATAAAATCCTTGACAACTTCAATATTTTGTTTATCATGATGTTGCTCATCTGTCCAGTTGTGAGGCTTTTTGCTTTATGGTAAGGTATAATTAATACTGCCAGCTGTAATCTTTGATCTTTGTCAGTAAGTGCTTCAAGTCCTCCTCATTTCCAGCAAGCAAGGGTGTACCATCTGCATATCACAGGTTATTCACAAGTCTTCCTCTAATCCTGATGCTGTGTTCTTTATATCTAGTGTCTTAGATTATTTCCTCAGCATAAAGGCTGAATAAGTATGGTGAAAGGATACCGCCCTGAAATATACCTTTCCTGACTTTAAACATCACAGTATCTCCTTGTTCTATTCCAATGGCTGCCTCTTGATCTATACACAGGTTCCTGAGAAGCACAATTATGTCTTCCATAATTCCAATTCTTTGAAATGTTATCCATAATTTTTTATGATCCTCACAATTGAAAGCCTTTGTGTAGTCCATAAAACTCAAGTAAACATCTTTCTGCTATTCTATCTGTCTTAGGCTGGGTTTTCTAGGGAAGCAAAACCAGCAGCATGTATAATATGTACAAAGAGAGATTTATATAAAGGAAACAGCTCCCACAATTGTAGAAGTGGAACCATCCCAAGTCCTGGCACAAGCCTCACATGGCCATGGGAGCCGGTGAACCCATGCTCAGCAGGTCAGACACTGGAGTTCCAGATCACAGACTGTGGCCGGTGGATCCCAAGCTAGTAGGCGAGACTGCAAGATTTCTGCTGATTCACAGAGCTGCAGGGGCTGATGAACCTAGCATCAGCAGGTCAGAGAACAGAACTCTCACCCACTGCCTGCCAGGGTTTGCGAAACCAATAGCTGCTACTCCAAGTCCCAGAAATCAAACGCAAAAAGAGCAGGAGCTACTGGCAACATGAGCAGACAGAAGTAGGAGACGGAAGGCAGAGAGATGAGAGCTGAGGGGTGGGAAGCCACCACAGGCCCCACCCTTGCCACTTGATACAGCCACCAAACATGGAGAATCGTTGTCCAGCCAAGTTGACACAGACTCTTAACCACCACACTCTCCTTTAAGCGAAGATCCATTCAATATTAGCAGAGATATCCCTAGGTTCACATCCTCCTCTGAATCTCACTTGAATATCCAGCAGTTCTCTGTTGATGCACTGTTGCAAACACTTCTGATTTATCTTCAGTGTAATTTTACTGATGTATGATATTAGTTGATAACTTACATTCTGTTGGATCATTTTCCTTGGAATTATCTCTTGAAATGTAGAACATGGACCAATTGTTTTCCGTAATGACTGTTTATTTCCTCCATCTTCTTTTGATGCTTTCTGTGTCATTCAGTTTTTTGCCAGAGAATTCTTCAATATTGCAACTTGAGACTTTAATTTTTTTCTTCAGTTCTTTTGGCTTGAGAAAATGCTAACCATGTTCTTCTCTTTTGGTTTCATTCTACCTCCAAGTCTTTGTACATGTCATTATAATATTTTATTTAGTCTTCTCAAGCTGCCCTTTGGAATCTTCTGTTAAGCTCCATTACTTCATCATATCTTGGTTTTGCTTTAACTATTGAGCGTTGAAAAGCAGCAAATTTCAAAGTCTCTTCTGACATTTATTTTAATTGTTTCTTACTTCTCCTGTCTTTTTAATGACCTTTTCCTTTCTTCAGGTATGATGTCCTTGATGTCACCACACAATTCGTCTGAACTTCAGTCATTAGTGTTCTATGTATAAAATCTATTCTTGATATGGTCTCTAAATTCAGGTGGAATATGTTCAAGGTCGTACTTTGGCTCTTGTAGACTTGTTTTAATTTTCTTGATCTTGAACTTGCAGATGAGCAGTTGATGGTCTGTTCTGCAGCTGGCCTGGGCTTTGTTCTCACTGATATTGAGTTTTAATATCTTTTTTTTTGGTATGACTGAGTGAATCTTTGCATCCCACGTTGGTGAGTGGCGTCTGGGGTCTTAAAAGCTACCATCATTTTTTTTGACACTTGTAGTTGATTTGATTCCTGGGCATTCTATTTGGCAATGTCCATGTATACAGTTGCCATTAATGTCAGTGAGAAAAAGGATTTTCAGTGAGGATACCACTAGTCTTGCAAAGTTGTATCATGCAATGTCCAATATTATTTCTATCACCAAGATTATATTTTCCAACTACAGATCTTTATTCTTTGTTTCTAACTTTTGCATTCCAGTCACCAATAATTACCAATTCATCTTGATTGCATGTTTGATCAATTTTGGGCTGCAGAAGTTCATAATCATCTTCAATTTCTTCATCATTGGCATTAGTAGTTGATGCATAAACTTGAATAACAATATTTACTTGCCTTCCTTGCCGGCATATGGATATTATCCTGTAACTGATAGTGCTGTATTTCAGGATAGATCTCAAAATGTTCTTTCTGAGGATGAATGTGACACCATTTCTCTCTCTCTTTTCTTCTTTTCTTTATTTATTTTTACTGTGATTGAGTGAAAATGTACAATCTGTTTTAAATTCACATGCCTACCTATGCGCAGCTCCTACTGCTCTCCTTAGTCAGTGACAGCACACACTTCCTTTGTGCTTCATACAAGTCATATCCTCCTAACAACTCCCTGTCCCTCTCTTCCACCCTCTCCACTCCCCTCTTGTAAGCCATTTCTCTTTAATTTGTAATTCCTGGCATAGGCAACCAAAAGATTATCTGAATCAAAATGGTCAGTGCCAGCCCATTTCAGCTTACAAATGCATAGGATATCAATCTTCAACTTTTTTATCCATACATTGTATATTCTACACTCCACTGAATAATGGGTATTTTCAGCTGTGTGTTATGATTTAGAGTGATGCCATACCAGCAAACTATAAAAGCTTGATTCTGTCCATGCCATTAAGCTCAGCTCTGCTTTGTGGAGGCATCTCTACCACAAAATACCTCTTTATGGTATTTTGAGTGCTTCTAGTCTAAGGAGCTCATCCTCCAGCATTACACCAAACAACGTTCTGCTGATGTCCTTAAGGTTTCACCCACAATTTTTTCAGAAGTGGATCACCACGTCTTTTTTTTCTGGATGTCTTAGGAAGTACCACTGAAATCTGTCCTCCATGATTGACCTTGCTGGTATTTCAAATACTGGTGGCACAGCTTCCCACATCAGAGCAACCCACAAACCATCACAATAATGACAAAGTGACAAAGGAGTGGTGGTGGTGTTTCATACAGATGCAGATGATATTTCTTTCCAAATGTTGGTTTTAATAAACTTTCATTGCCCCACAGAGAAAAATAAATCTTACACAGTAATTATCATTTAATCCTTAAACATTGTTCATTCTTTTTCCATGAAAGAAATAAATTTCATTTTTAACAGGAAAATGCTTGTTTGTTCACTCAAAAATTCATGTATTAGTGTATAGCTTTGCCTTTACTTGTATATTTATGTTGACAAACTGAAAAAAAAAGTAATAAATACGTCTTGGCTTACATTTCTGCTAAAGAAACTCCAAAATATTTATTTAGCCTTTTTTGAAAAGAGTAATTATTATTTTACAAGAAATAGTTTAGTATGCACTAGACAATGTGAAAACCAGCTGTTCTCATTTTCGAGACTAATCAGATTTTCCCCCAGATACATCCTTCCTGTCAATCTCCAAATTGTGACAGCATCTAATACTGAAAAAAAAAAATAAGTCTTATAATAAATACAGGGTTCTCATTAATGTTTGGATATTTTTCTAAGGAAAAATAGTATCATCGAATTTCATTTACCACGATTTTGCGGTTTAACTAGTTATTATTCAGAATCCACAAAAGAATCCTTACTTAGAAAGACATGTGTTATTCAGAAAAAATTGTAAATAAGCCAGGAATGACAACTTGAAGAGGAAGAGTTACATATGAGGAATTAGAAAAAAAGCTACCAGTTACTTTTCAACTTTACAAAAAATTACCTAATGTGAAATTTCTAACAGCGTTTGCATCTTATACTGCTCTTCCATTTCTGCTTCAATTTTAGACTTTCAAGGAAAAAATAACATAACTAGAATTATTCTGTCCTTATAATTACAGATTTAAGTTAAATCTGTAAAATATTACTGTCTCCATACCGTTATTGTGAGGTGCCTTCCAATCAGTTCTGATTCGTAGTCACACTGTATAAGAGAATGAAAGACTGCCTGCTTCCATGCCATCCTCCCAAGTCACTGCTGTTGGAGCCCCTCACTGTGTCACTGTGTCAATCCATCATGTTGAGCGTCTTCCTATTTTTAGCTGACCCACTACTTTACCAAGCATGATGTCCTTCTCCAGGGACTCGTCCCTATTGACACTACGTCCAAAGTACTTGAGATGAAGTCTTGCCATCCTTGCTTCTAATGGGTTTTCTGGTATACATCTTCAAGATACATTTGTTAGTTCTTGTGGCTGTCTGTGTTATATTCTTCTTCCTATCCCCTCTGAAGCAAAAATGAATCCTTACCTGACTGTCATATCTCACTCATCCTGATTGTAACAGACACCATTATTTTATGTTACTAATAATTTATAATATCAGTGACAGGATCTGATGCCATTGATTTTAAAGTGCACCTCAATGTTGGAGATACCAAAATGTAAAAAAAGTTTCAGAATTAATGAGATATACTATAGATTTCATACAACAATATTTCAAGTAACTAAATCCATTAACCAACGATGAGTCAAAGGAAAGGGGCTGAGTAAATATCTTAATTCAGGATGACCGTATATTGGTGGAACCCCTTGTAGTGTAGTGGTTAAGTTCTATGGCTGCTAACCAGAAGGTTGGTAGTTCAAATCCACCAGGTGCTCCTTGGAAACTCTGTGGGGCAGTTCTACTCTGTCTATAGGGTTGCTGTCTCCTATGAGTCAGAATTGATTTGACAGCTGTGGGTTTGGTCTTCAGTACACTGGTAGTAGACTTGGTAGTGAAATTGAAGGGATCCTAGGAAGATCCAGGGTCCTATAGCATCTCTCAGACTTTGATTATAGTTTAGCTGACTTACACTGATGTATCAACTGCAAGCATACTCATATTCAGACATGAGACAAGCCAGTAGTTAGTGTATATCTTTATCTAAGTACTTATCAATATACGTATTTGTCAAATTCAAGTCTTCATTCATTCACCTGAGGCATAACCAAGGACTGAGGTAGAAAAGTGGCATTCTCTCTAGCAGAGGTGATAGACAAGTTAACTGATGATAAAAATACCGTCTGTTGGTTGCATTTTAACAAGTTGGTAAAACTGGGCAATGTGTTTGTTAGAATTTCCTTCCCTGTGTGGATGCAGGTTAGTGATGGACAACAGAGGAACTTGCACTTGATTTTGGAAGGCAGAAGTAAAGCAGTGGTCACTATAGACAGCTGTTATGGTGGAAGAGCACAGAGATGCTCAGCTTGTCCTTGCTCGTCTCCATTCTATGTCCAGTTCTTCGTCACAATTGCTGGCATTATTGACCAATGGTGGTCCCATTTCCACTGCCAGTCTGTGGCTGCCCGGAAGTAAAGCTCCTCTGAGGCCTCCCTGTGAGTCCTCATTTGTAGCTTCCACTTCAGCAGTGAGGTGAGCTGGGTTTCTCAGACTGAGCTGTCAGGAATTCTATCATACTCCAGTTTCTTGTCCAGGGCCTTCCATTTTTCCATTCCTTCCACAATATGTAAGGCCCAACTCTTAAAACACAGCTCGTGTCCCATGCCACACAAGGTTTCTGTGATCCTATGTCTGCCCTTAACTGACACAGAATGTAATTGTTCAACTGAGTGAAGGACAGATGTGGGGATGTGCTTACAAAGGCCTCCCAATCCAGGCTGAGGAAACTGGTAACAGGGGAGGGATTATCATGATCAAGGACAAAGGCAGAAGGATTGAACGATCAAGGCTGAGAAAACAATTTGCAAATGGATGGACAGCTCCTGAGAAGATGTGGCCATTTCCTGTGGCATTAAGCTTCAGGATATAGATTGTGAAAGATAGAGAGGGAAGCTGAGACCTGATCTTATGTTGAAGTTTTCAGATACCCTAAAAGTTTACCCTCAATAAGATGAGTTGACACAGTGGCTGCAGTGATGGGCTTAAGCGTAGGAACAATTATGGGCATGACACGGGACTGGGCAGTGTTTTGTTCTGTTGTGCATAGGGTTGCTATGAATTGGAACTGACTTGATGGCATCTAACAATGACAAGAAAAGTTTTCCCAACTTTTCCTCTTCTTCTTTGGAGGGCCAGCAAGTAGGATGTTAAAATGGAATGTTTTCTACCCTCTACCTCGAGATATTTAGAAGAAGGAGCAGAGATGTAACACGGAGAGAGCTTAAAACTCTTTATAGGAATACGTTTAGAGGCATATGATTGAATTTTTCAGTAATTGTATAGAGCTTTTTATCCTTTGAGACTGTATAACTGAAAATGTCTTTCTTTTGCCTTCACACATTGACAGTAGCTTGTTCAGAAATCTAGATGCTAATTATTTGCGATCAGACTCCTGCAAATGTACTGTTACTTGCCAGCATTCAGAGTGGCTAAAGGCAGGGGGTGGAAACTCTGGTGACGTAGTAGTTAAGCAGCACATCTGCTAATAAAAAGGTCAGCAGTTCAAATCTACCAGGCGCTCCTTGGAAACTCTATGGGGCAGTTTTACTCTGGCCTATAGGTCACTATGAGTTAGAGTCTATCCAATGGCAGTGGATTTGGGTTGGTTTTAAATGGAGGGGGCAGTGCTAGTCAGATTCTCTTTTCTTTGTAGATAACGTAATTCCTAAGAAACAGATAAATTTTTTCTTTTTTCCTAGAGGATTAAGAAATTTCACTAGAATTATTTCCAGACATGGTTTAATTTTTAATTTTTATTTCCCCTCCCTCTCCCGCCCCAGCACTCAGGAAATGATTTTAAACTGAGTCTCAAAGATTTCAGCTGGGTATATTATCAAGATTTGAGCTGACAGATATATTCTTTGATCTTCTATTGTGTTTGTCCTCCACTGATTCTATTCTCTCTCAGGATTCCTAATATAAGAATACTCTGTTTTCTGTGACTAGTCTCTTGTCATTTTATCTATCCTTTCATACTTTTGTGCCTTTGAAATTTTGCTGTACTTTGTGGAAGAATTTCTTGAGTAAGTATTCTAATTTATTAATTTGGTTTTTAACAATGTCCATTCATTGTGTTAGCAAATTTTTTCCCTAAGAAATGTTTTTGCTCTCTTATTTCTCTGACTTTTTGGACGTCTGCTGGAGTTCACAAATGACCTAGAATTAGTGAGTAGTAGGCTTCCCTTCTGGGTGTAGGAGCCAAGAAAAGACCAGAAGAGAGATGCCTTACTCAATGCATAGTTCCAACTCATAGCAACCCTATGCACAACAGAACAAAACTGATAATAAAAGTATAGGCTATTTCCTATGGCATTAGGCCATAGGAAGGACAGATGTGGGGATATACTTACAAATTTCTAGCAAAATCAATTTCCTAAGAGATGAAGTAGGAGTGGTTTTGCCAGATTTTGAAAAAAAAAAAAAAAAACCCCAAATAAACATAACTTCATGATGTGCAGTTAAGTATGAATTCCAGAAAGTCAACTATTTTTTGTATAAGTAGGTCCTAAATCTTGCATGGGAACTATTTATACTGAAAAGTTCTTTTGTTATTTGAAATTGAAACCTCACTGAGTATCCTGCATTTCTTCTGATGGGGATCATAAAGTCCTTTAGCTTGCGCTTTTGTTGCCTTTTCTTAAATATCCCTTCTTTCTCACCATACTGGTGAAACCTGAGGAAGTTGGCTGTACATCAGTTATAAAGAGAAGTAGAAAAGTAGCTGGTGCTATCAAGACTGGAGGTGGATGACAGTAATATTCGTCTCACTGTTTCTGCATACTTCATTGCGGGGGGCCTGGAGCTCTACACAGGACACTGGTTGCTTCTCTTCTGCCCTGATTAGGCTCTTGTGTTCTACTTTCATAAATTCCTCACTTTCTATAGAATGCTGTCTAGCCCAAGTGAAAAGTAGAGATGTACATATTGATCAACTGTTCCTGTTGTGGGACCAGTGTCCTGCACTCCTAGTTGGCATCAAATACCGCTTTTACTATTCTAGAACTCTCCCTGATGTTCTATCTTGGCTGCTTGAAGTTTGAGGTTTGGGGTAACTTGTTCATTTACTTCCCAGGCAGGCCCTTCCTTTCCCTGTTGGTAAAAAGAGTACAAAGAGCATAGTTTATGATGATGTGGTCAGTTGAACTTAGTAGTTCTGACTTCAAACTTCCTATAATTTTTCCTGTTTCTGTGGTGTGTGATCTATGAAATAAAAAAAATAAAATAAAATGAAACCGAACTGATTGCTTCATTAGAATTTAAATCAAGGAAATCAAGCATGGCAATCAAAACACCACGTGGACTGGTAGTTTTCATACCTCTGCAGGAGCTCTCTGAACCAGACCACAAACCATTGGGTAGACACAAGAAGACGCTGCTTCCCACGAGGTCAAATCCAGGGAGACATCGGACCCCACAGGCTGCGTTGAAGTGGTTGTTGCAAGTGTTCTGGATAAAGTAACCGTTTTCAGGCGGCTTCAGCATAGGGCAGTGGACAACTAACATTTACAGGAATAAAAGCAAAAAGCAACATTGGCCTTTGTCTAGGATACATCCTCTTTCTTTTTCTTCTTAAAAGAAAGTATGTCTTACTTCAGTCTCAGTTCCCCTCAACATTCCCATTTCTGACATCTGAATTTCCAAGTGCATGTATAGAAGAAAAACCTTTACATCTGGCTCCTTATGAAGTATTTACTTCCAAGCAAACCTTAAATCAGGCTTTTTTTTTTTAAGCTTTAAAAACATGTTCATTTTCAAACCTTTGTGAATATGAGACATCTCAGTGCTTGACCTTCTCATGTCACTATTTCTCTCCTTAATTACAGTGGCATAAAATACAAAAGAACAAAGAAGTACAGCAAAATGTATTTGCTACAAACTCCAGGAATCACAGCTTGTACATGGTATGTAAACTAAAATAAAAAGCAAACCTGTTGCTGTTAAGTCGATTCTGACACGTAGTGATGCTGTAAGACAGAGTAGAACTGCCTCACAGAGTTTCCAAGGAGTACCTGCTCAATTCGAACTGCTAATCTTTTGGTTAGCAGCCATACCAAAACAAAATCCACTGCTGTCAAGTCGATTCTGACTCACAGCAACCCTATAGGACAGAGTAGAACTGTTCTACAGGGTTTCCAAGGAGTGCCTGGTGGATTCAAACTGCTGACCTTTTGGTTAGCAGACAGAGTACTTAACTGCTATGCTACCAGGGTTTCCTAGCAGCCATAGCACTTAAAGATTTTTAATGTGAATAACTATTGACACATTTTATTTATAAATGTTTTTAAATGAATTTGACTATCATCAAAGACCAAATTAGCTCATTAGTTATTCAAATATGTCATCAAAACTGTGACTTTATTCTCTCAGATCCATTTTAGAATTTTTTTTTATGCACTAAATCTTTCTGATTTCATTGCTTAATCACTCTGAGGATCTGAGATCCTCTTTATCTGGAGCAAAATGAAGATGTGTTTAGTGGTAAGAAAAAAATGCTATACAAACAAAGCAAATATCTCTATCCCCCCCACACCAGTAAGATTACAGAAAGAGATGTTATAATTCACTATTAGTGAATTCGATTAAAACTCCAGTATTATTCCCCCCACAGAGATGGGTCAGCTCTAGGATTTCCTGTTTCCCAGTGTTGACACTGTGTGGTGGAAGCTGACCTTCGCAGGTCTGCCCAGATGCCCGGTAGCCCTCCTTGCAGACACAGTCCTCAGGGGCTGTGCTTCCAGGCGGAGAGGTGTGATTTTCATCAGGACATGGAATGCAAGTGCTGATCCCTCCTGGTGAGCCTTCAGGCTTGTATGTCCCCGATGGGCAGGCTGCGGGCAGACGACAAACAAGGAATGTCCATTTCATGTGGTATGTCATTTGATACTTAAGAAATTTTGGAAAGAAATCAGAGAGGGGGACAAAAGTCAAATAACATCTATTCATAGAAACAAAATATAATTATAAGGAAGAAGAGAAATAAAAAAATTTTAAAGAGTTTGTTATTTGCAGGTTATGAAATGGCCTCCTGTGGCCCACAATTAATTCCAGTTACAACACAATGCAGCATGATAAAGTCTGAGATTATTTGTGGGCAACTGAAAATAGCAATGTATGTTAAGGGACTGAAGGAAATAAGTGAGCCCTGATTTAAAAAACAACAACAACAACTGTACAAACATGACCCATCCTGTATTCCATCTCTCCTCCCATGAAGATCCATCCTCATTTGTTCTCCAGATCCTCTCCCAGCAGAGAGTATCTGAGGTTATGCAAAAAGCGCAGGCTGATGGTTTCTCTTCAAAGCTCTTGAAAAAGAATGAAGAGAAAGTGAAGGTCTTGAGGGAAACAATCCAAGCAATGGGAAATAGACTCTTTGAAGTAGAAGGAAAATAGTAATAATAATAAATAAATAAATAAAGAGCCTGCTTTTCCCAGGCTCCAGGGGAAGAAAAAATAAAACCAGGATCTAGTCGACCATGCTTCCAATTCTAGCTCTGCACTGACAATGCAACTGTGAATTTGTAACTTAATCTCTTTGAATTCACACATCAGAAAAAGAACTAAAAATTAAACATTCAGCAATAGAGGAATTGTAGAATAAAGAGACTTGCAGTGCTCAGTTAAGTCAAGTAAATGTAACGTGGTCCCACTATGCATCTGATTATTAATAAACAGAAGCAACCAGTGATGCATACTTACGTGATAATGGTATGTATAAATTACCTCAGCTATCCTCACAGTGTTATCATTAATACTCATTAATAACATTATCTATATATGTAATGCTATGACTGGAATTGTGTTCCTCCAAAATGTGTGTCAGCTTGGCTAGGCTGTAACGCTTATGTAGTCCACGCTTTTGTCATCTGATGTGATTTTCCTACATGTTGTAAATCCTGCCTCTATGATGTTCACAAGGCAGAATTAGAAGCAATTGTGTCAATAAGGCAGAATTCAATTTACAAGATTCGGTTGTATCTCAGCACACATTAGAAAGAAGATCAATAAGGACTGGACTTCAGGACAATTTGAGTACTGCCATCTTAACCCAATACTGCAAGGACAGAGTAGCTGGGGCAGGGGCCGGGGACCATGCTCTCAGGCGAAATTGAGGCCAATTGGCACAGCTAGCATTTTGCTAATGAGGACTCTCTGCACCCCACATCGGTGAGTGGTGGGATCTTAAAAGCTGCCAAGCTGCCATCTGAGGGTACAGTAAATGATCCCAGTTCAGCAAGAACGGATGATCCCTGAGGTCCATAATGACATGGGGGAAAGAGAACCCAGAAAACATCGACTAGTGATCAGAAGAATTGGATGGTGCCCGGCCACCACCCGTGATAGCCACAAAGGAGCTCACAAAGTTGAGTCTCACTGGCAACCAGATAATAAACAGGGGTGCACCCTGAGCTCTCCAATAAAAGACAGCAGTTGATGGTCCAGGGACTTCAGGGTTCTGCTGGGAGCACAGCCCCTGGCCCTGATGCTGCCCCTGTCCATAAATCATAATGAAGGTCAACTTTTTGGACAGCAACAGATTGGACTTGGTGATGCAGAGTGACTGTACCTTGTGGGAATTTTATGGTTCTATACATCTATATGATGTCATCCTGTTGACCTCTTGATGGAGGAAGGGGAATGGGTTGAGAGGAGGGGATAGGAGACTGTTGGGAGGATAGGACATATATGGAGCAGAGAGGAAGGGTGTGCTGTCACCGGGCAGGGAGAGCAGTGGGAGCTGCATATAGGTGAGCATGTGAATTTATGTGGGAATGTACATTTTCATTCAATCATTAAAAAAAAAGATTAAGTTGTATCTTCAGTTAATTTCTTCTGAGATATAAAAGAGAGAAGCCAGCAGAGAGCCAGGGGACCTCACACCACCAGGAAACAAACAGCGTGTCCTTTGAACCTAGAGTCCCTGCACTAAGAAGCTCTTTGACTGGCAAAGATTAAGACAATAAAGTTCTCCTGGCGCTGCAGAGAGAGCAAGACTTTCTTCCAAGCCAGTGCCCTGAATTTGGACTTGTAGACTACTAGGCTACGAGAGGAACCCTGGTAGTACAGTAGTTAAGAGTTAGGCTGCTAACCAAAAGGTTGGTAGTTCAAATCCACCAGCTGCCCCTTGGAAAATCTATGGGGCAGTTCTATTCTGCCCTACAAAGTCCCTGTAAGTCAGAACAGAGTTGACGGCACTTAACAACAGACTGTCAGAGAATAAATTTCCCTTTGATGAAGCCGTACTTTTATGGTATCTCTGTTATAGTACCACCAGATACCTAAGACATGTATTGATATTATTAATAAGTATATTCATTTGGCATATCCATTTTAAAAAATAAGAAAATGGGAGGTTAGGGAGATTTAATGACATAAGGTTATAATATAGGGAGTGGTGTTTTCTTAACAAATGATTCCATAGTATTCAGTATGTCCCAGGTATTTTTCTATATATTTTATAAATGTTACTTCTTTTGATCTCCTTGAATGCCTTTAAGATTGTGGCTTTTCACTCTCAGATTCATTTGAGATTTTTTTATCCTCATAAATCATTCTATCAATCTCATTCTACAGATATGAAAGCTAAGGCACTAAGAATTAAGTAACTTGCCAAAGTTACATGTGTAAGTAGATGTGCAAAGATAATATTAAATATTTTTTTTAAATATTGATGAATGATTTAATAAATAAAAAAATCAAAACTTTCCTATGGATAAAGAAAATATGTTAAGAGATTTCTTGCTAATATGTGGGGGAGACAGAAATGCTCCTATAGACAAACTGACAGAGTTGTCTCTTCCCATCAATTCATTGATATTACTATTTGAACACTTTTCTATGGCATAAATTTGATCAGATCACTTTACGCCTAAAAATTACACCAAGAGAATAAGGCCCTATTTCTTCAGCCTGGCATATAAAGGCATTTTTGATCTCTCTGTTATTCTCACCAGTGAATTTAAAATCCTGATTAGAACGTTCTTCAGAATTAAGCAGAGCTAGTCGACCTCACCCTCATCCCCCGATGTATTGCATTTGGGACTTTGAGCAATTAATTTACTTAATTTCTCCAAGGCACAAGTTTCTTCATGTGTCAGTAATAACACTTCCTTTATATATATATATATATATATTTTTAGGATTAGTTTAAACAACGTGAATAAAGCAGTCACACCTTGTATGCAGGTAGCGTTTGGTCAGTATGAGAATGATGTCCCCAGACTGTCATTTTGTCAAGCTTAAAATAGATAATTATACTGCTTTTATAGACTTGTGCTTAGTAGGTGCTCTGATGCTTGGTAACATTGCCTCCCTTTGGAACCATCCACTTAGCTTCTGCCTTTGCAAACACTTTCTTTGCTCTGACTAAACTTTCAGCATCCTTCAAGATTCTTACTCTTCAAAGTTTGTCCTTGCCTTCCCTTTTTACTCCCAGAGTACACTGCAGGTAATGTATGCACAAAGAGAGTTTGGGGATTTTTCAGTTGTTTGGTGCAGTCAGTGTCTGTCCCATTGCCTGATCCTGCAGTCATTCAGCGAAAGCAAGCCAAGGGAAACGCAGTACTGTTGGAAGGCAGATGGTGGGCTTGGTGTGGAGCAAGGACTAATGTCAAGAAGACTAACAACAGAATAGATGGAAGGGTATTACATGGCTTTGAGTCGAGACAACTGAGTTGCAGATTGGGTCTTTGGCTAATAATCTATTCGGTCACCAGTTAATTAATGAGTTTTATTTTCCTTTCCTACACAATTCAGAAGTTGAAATATTGATATTTACAGTTCCTTCCAAAGATAGCATTTGATAATTCCATTAACAGAAGAGTACTAAAAAGCAGAGAAAACTTGTATACAAATGGGCAGATTCTGGCTAAAAATTTTATAATTTTTTTGAAAAATAATATATGAAAAGGAACTAATCTTACAATAAAACTGTCCCAACTCTTTAGTAATAAAAAATTTACAATTCTGGAGAACAGTGCTTTAGATAAAAATATCCAAAAGTGCATTTGGAAATGTATTGTGAAATTCATATTGCTAATGGAAAACAGACATTTTTGAAAGCATTGCACAATTCCTAGTGGGAGAGAGGTATGATCAACTTCCTTGATTCCCAAGGGTGAAAAATTCCTCAGCTAAAAACAAGAAGTAGAAAAGATGAAATAAAGCTCTGGTTTGAACAAGTTTCACAACTGTTGAATAAAGAGCTATGGTATTGGCTCTTTTTTCCTCCCGTTTTTTGATATGATATGTTTCCCTCCTGGAAAGGTACCAAAGTTATTTCTAATTGCTCTTTTTGTTGTTGTTAAAACAAGCACTTTCACTTTTCAGAAATATCTTGACAACTATCAACTACTATTACTAGAAGTGTGATTCTTGAAGTTACTGTGTTGTGCTAACATTAGATTTTTCTTCAGCTGACTTAACCCAATTCTTTGACTGACATAAATTGAAACACCAAACAGTGTGGAATCTATAAAATACCAAGAAGTCTCCCTTCTCTCTATCTTAACCATAAAATGTCAATTCCTTGGATGAGTTTTTAAACTATACTGTGTTTTGTAAATTATAAAATTCTTGACTCGACGGCACTTGGCTTGGCATGTATAATCTCAGGAATAAAGGAAAAAACAAAACAACAACCTTGATAAATAATTAGGAGGTTTTTTTTTGCACCACTCATCTTTAAAGGTTAATGATTCCCCTTGCAGTGTCTAGTTTCAGTTAGTTGCATTAGCTGCCTTCAAGCTGTGCACTGCACATCTCCAGCGGACTCCCTCACACACAGATTACTATGGCGCCCCCTAGAGTTGCTCAAGTCAACAGCCCTAATTTCTGCTGTTTCTAAATAGGGCACCAAACACAAATCTGGGCCCTCAGAAAAAGGCTTATTATTACTATAATCTTCTTCTTAACTTTAAGAATAAGAACTCTATTCCTAGGAAAGTTGTTTTGGCATTTCTTAAAAGAAGCTTAATATCCTTAAGCAAGAACTCTCATCCTCCTTCAGTCCATCACAAGCATTAATCTATTTTTTTACCTCTACACATTTGCCTATTCCAGATATTTTGTATATGTGGTATCCTAAAATATTTATCCTTCTGTGTCTGATTTATTTCATTTTGTTCTAGAATTTTGAGTTCAGAGATTTCTTGTTCCAGAAAGGAAGTACTTTTAAACCTCATATGGAGTCAATGTCTTGAAAAATATAAGACAAGGAACAGTTTTGTATACAGGGACAGGGACTTTTTTTTTTACTAGACAGCTAAGACATCTTCTATTTTCAGTAGAATTAGGTGAGGAGATTTTCAACCACCCCTGATTCTGCACATCTCAACCTGTGTGAGCTACACTGGCACCTTGCCAATCTTCTTATAATTGGCTAGTTCATTTGGCTAGAGTACAGACCATGCGGACAAAATCATAATTTTGAGCCCTGTGTGGTGCCATAGCAGCAAATGGCACCCAATCTGCAGGATACCAGGTTGCAAAGTTAAGCATCTGTTCAAACTAGCCAAAAGATTATTAACAGATTAGGATAAGTCTATCAAAAACTAAAATATAAAACCCTCAAAGGACTGTTTCCAGAAGATGATACATCAGCAAAGCAACTATCATGTTAAGAATTTCTATAAATGCACACATACATACATTCACACATAAATACAACCTGGTTGAGTATCGAATACTTAGGCAAAGTCTTTTTCACTGAAAACTCTGTAGACTTAATTGTCTTAAGGTATTGATGATTTGGATGAGAAATGTGAGATTATCCTGAATTTTATAATTAAAACTTTGTGGACAAGCACTTTTAAGGGACACCTCTGCAGATCATTAAAATTATTTTTAATCTTATTTTTTTTTACAATAGTTAATTCAGAATTGCATAAAGAAGAAATTTAAAATCTGCTATAAATTAAGTCACTCCAGTTAATTATTTTTTTTAATGTTTGTTACGGGCTGAATTGTGTCCCCCTGAAAATATATGTGAACTTCCTAGGCCATGATTCTCAGTACTGTGTGTCTGTCTTCCATTTTGTGGTCTGATGTCCTATAATTATTCTATGTATCCTAAATCTAACCTCTGTGATGTTAATGAGGCAGGATTAAAGACAGTTTTGTTAATGAGGCAGGATGCAATCTGTAGGATTAAGTCATATCCTGAGTCAGTCTCTTTCAAGTTGTAAAAGAGAAGAGAGAGCAGAGTGGGGCTCTGTCTCACCAAGAAAGAAGCCAGGGGCAGAGAAGAGTTTTGAGAAACTCTTAGACTCAAGGGAAGACTGAGGACAAGGACACTCCTCCAGAGCCAACAGAGAGGAAAAGGTCTCCCTGGGAGCTGGTGCCCTGAATTCAGACTTCTAGTCTCCTGTGCTGAGGGAGAATAAAATTTCTGGTTGTTAAAGTCATCCACGTACAGTATTTCTGTTATAGCAACACTGGATAACCAAAACAGACATTTAGACTGATTCTAATTTTTTAACAATTATAAACAATTGTTTAATAAACAGCTTATTCACTAAATCTTTGATGCATTTGACTTTTTTAAGTATAATAATATCAATTTTTAAAGTGGTGTGCTAATTACCTAATCATTTTATATTCCTATTGTTACGAATGAAAGAACATGTCTTACTGTGCTGTAATCAGCATTGAGTATTAATAGCTTTTTTAAAAATTACCAGCTAATCATTATTTAAATATGAAGTCCTATAAATTTCAAGACAACTGCATTTCAACTTTAACCTAAGTTAGACTCATCCTTAAGATTTATATATGCTTAGGCCCAACAGAAATCTGTTGTTTGAGGAACTCAAAAACCTTGGGAGAAAATGCCAGTGGTGAGATTCAAAATATCACAACCCAGAGTGATGTGGTGACTGATCAATGAGAAGAGACTGTAGCAGCAAGACAGAGTTTTATATGCTGACTAATCTGCCATGTATTATCTCTCTAGGTGTTGGATGGCAGAATGGACCTGTGAGCCTGGAAAAGGGGTCAATTCAATTAAGGAACACTCAGGAGACTTGGGGCACGAGCTGTTTACCAACTGGTAAATAAGCTTGTCAATATTTTAACACTACAACTATACTGACGCATACCTGCGTGTTTCAAGGAAAGAAATAGTCGATATACAATGAACCTAATAACACTTGGCATTAATATCCAGAAAGGAAGAAAGTGTCTGTGTGAAGCGCGGTGCTTGTCATCACTTTGTTTCCCTTTGTGTTCTATAAAGACAGATGAGTTATAAGTAAAATCTCAGGATTGAAATATTATAGTGACCTTTGACCTTCTCCCCTCCCCCTCCACCTAACATTCAATAAGATACTAAGGTCTGCAGGTGTTTGTAAATGTGGCACTATCAGTTGATGTTTTCCATCTTTATTCAGGCCTTTATTGTTTTAAACCTAAATTGATATTGTAAACTCCATACATATATTTCTTCTCTAGATTATTTTGGATTGCTTTCTGACCATGGATGCCAAATTAATGTAGCTAAAACATTGCTTTGGCCATACAATTTCTGTGCTCAGAAATCTTCAGTGGCTGTCACTGGCAGTAACCAAAAGGCCATCACTGAAATTCGAGGTTGGAATTCAAGCTCCGAATTGAAGGACCTGTCCAACCCAGTCCTTGCTACTTATCCGTTCTTGCTTTGAGTCCCACTATGTCTGTACTTTTTCCCATAATAGTATCCCCTGTTTCTGTGTCTAAATCTTGTTCATCCTTCAAACTCATCATCTCTGTAAATAAAGATAAATTGCTTTGAATAGCTACAGCATTTTATGTATCATGCATGTCACATCATTTGTTCCATTCAATCTCAATTGCTTAGGACAAGACTAGTCATGATTCTTGGTTTAAGACATACATTCTAACTCATTTATAGTAATTACTGCTTTGCCTGGCTTATAGTATAATAAGCTATGTTAAGGCAAAGACTGTAAAACAATTGTACCTCTCAAAAGTACCTAAAATATTCAACAAAGAGCTAAAAGGAATCAATGGATGAGTTTCTTTATAGTCTTCGTAAGACTTGTTTCAGAATGACCTGATATGCCTAGTATTCAGTTGGTGATCTGTGTGGTCTAGTCTACTGCACCTTGAAGTACTCTAACCACTTAATGTTCCTTTCCCCACAACATTCCATAATAAAATGCTTGGATTATATTCTGAACAATATGTGTGTAAATAAAATGGCTCACATTGTACTTTGGCAATTGCAATGCTTTCAACATATTAAATTTTACCATGTCATCACCTTTTCCCCATTTCTTCCATCAAAATAGGGTGTGGTGCAAAGAAGTGAGTGCAAGGGTGAGAATGCTGCAAATTATTATTGGCTCAGGCACTGTCTGACCTTCTCTAAGTTATGTAACCAACTGGAAAACTGGTTTTTGTATCACTGCAGCATGGGTGATCATGTTTGTGGTCAAGTGGTTGTAAAATTAAAGTTTCATGACCCTCTGTAATGAGGAAAAAGATATCACAGATTATGGAGTAATGGGCTATATCCAAGAATAACACAGAACTCTGTGCTCTCACAAAACTTTGGGACAGATAATTAAACACAGGCAATATACCATCTGATATGACAACATCTAAGAGGAACATCACCCAGACTTGAGGCAAGGGTGGGATGGGCAGGCAAGATTTGTTGGTCAAAGTGATTTCAAAAGTGAGACCAGAACCATGAACAGGAGTGATGGAAGGAATTGGAGCAGGGCGATCAATGGCTTTCCAAGCAGAGAGACCAGCATGTGCAGACCCAGAGACAAGAGAAAGCATTTTATGTTTGAAAAAAGCCCCAACAAAATCTAGTATTCTGCAACCAAAGGGTCAGGAAAGGGTAGCCTAGCAAGAGGGAAAGCTTTTAGATAACAAATGCTGTACTCCAGTCAAACATCACAGGAAAAAGAAAACTGTGTGGCTCCTCTTCCATCAACACTAGCAAAGGTGCAGTGTGTTGTCTACACGTCCATCTTTTTGAGGCTATAACAAGGCCCTGAATGCCAGAAGAATGATCAAATCTGTCCTGAAAGAAGTATAGCCAGAATGCTCCTTAGAAGTCACAGTGGTGAAACTTTGTCTCTCTTCCTTTGGACATATTAGGAGTGACCAGTCCTTGGAGAATATCACACTTGATAAAGTAAAGCTGAAATGCATAAGAGGAAGACTCTCAATGAGATGAATTGACACAGTAGCTGCAACAACGGGCTCAAGTATAACAGTGACTATGAGGACGGCACAAGAGTGGGCAGTGTTTTGTTCTCTGGTGCAAGAGGTCACTATTAGTCGGAAGTGACTGGATGGTGCCTAACAGCATCAGCAAAGCAAGGTACCCCAATACCTTGCTGGAGTGCTATCAGAAAAGGCCAAGAACAGAGTCCATTCTTGGGTCCTGATGGATGGTAATAACACCTCTTATTCTGAGATGTTTGTAAAGCTTACTGAGGAGAAGGTTGTGTGTGTCTGTATTTCCAACCAACTAAATATAACAAGGTGCTTCTCTCTCTCTTCACTGGTGTATTGCCAAAGGAGGACTGGTAGAGAGTCAGAAATTTCACCACCATCCAGCCTTAATGAGCGCATCACTCCTCTTCCTGTGGGGTCAGGCACTCCCACTCCTGGTCTGGATGGTGTCAGTGGAAACTTAGTGGTGAACTAGAACTTTCATACCTGCCCACAGGAATTAGAATTTAATTTTAATTTAATTTTTCTGATATTGCTTTAAGTGTTTTATACATACTGATTGTTAGTTTGATTTATTTCTTCTTATAATTTGTTCTAAAGTTCATAAATTATTTTTTGTAACTGCTTCCATGTGCTCACAAAATTTATAAATCAAGATTTAATGGAAAACTGCCCAACCATTAACATTACATACTTGTTAAATGATTGCTTAAAGGATAAAAATCCAGTGGAACTGAAATACTATGCCTTGCACTGTTATATGAATGAAAACAAAAACCCTACTCCAAATATCAATACATGCAAACAGCTGTAAACACACACACACACACACACACACACACACACACACACACACACACGCACACGCACACGCACACACAATGCCATTGCTTGTAGGAATAAATTTAGAAATAATCTCAGTAACTAGATATCATGAAAGAGACAAATGTGTGATTAGCCACTTCCTATTACTGCTGAACTCTGCCTTCCAGATGGCTTCCTTTGATTCTAAGCCAGTGCTTCTCAGGGTCAGTAGACTTATTCACCTTCACTTCTCCAAAAAAGGAATGGAAAATTCTCAGGGAGATAGGAACCAAGCAGAGTTTCCATATGCTGTGTTCTAGTATCTAAATATACTATTTGCTTTGTTTATTTACCAGTTCATTAATTCACCAAAATATTATTAATGCTTACTACAAGACCAGGTGCTGGGTAGCAGAAGGTATAAAAAAAAAAATGAAAGAGATATAATCTTCTTCTAAAAGAATTCAGAGAATACTGGTAAATAAAAACCTACCCCAAATTAAAATACTGTGTTGTAAGTGTGAACATAGAAATGATATTTAATAAAAGCACAGAAATCTGTGTCTGTGTCAGGGCAATGCATCTACAGAAGAAGGGAGGAAGGAGGAGATTCCTAGGAATACCGAGTTTGTTATGAGTCTTGAAACACCGTTAAGAATTAAACAGGCAGATGAGACATGGGCTATTCTAGGAAAAGGGAATAAATGGGCCAACACTTGCAACCATGAAACAGCTTGAGGAGCCTGGGCAGTTTATGATGTTGGGAGTATAAGGTACTGTAATGTTTATTACCAAAGATAATTCAGCTCTAGTAGACTCACACAACATTGATGTTTCTTCTAAAACTGTTTAAAAAGAGACACATTGCTATTCTGTAAAATCTTAATTCAGAGCATTAATTCAGCTTGTCAATATAAAGCAGAATCTTTTGACCTCAGTACTATTTACACAAAGAACTTGTAGGGGGCTGTGCTGTGTGTTGTAGAATGTTTAGTAGTATCCCTGGCATCTACTCACTGAATACCAATAGCTGTGACAACCTCCAGCTCAACAATCAAGACTCCAGACACTGCCAAATGTCCCCTAAGAGTAAAAGTGCTCCTGTTAAGAACCACTGGTAGAGGGTAATAATTTATATTTATCAAACACTTAGTATATGCCAAACACTGTAGTCAGTTTTTACAAGCATTCTGTATCTTAATTGTTACAACAATCCTACTATTATTAATCCTATTTTACAGACCAGGAATCTGAGGCCCACAGTGGTCAAAACTCTTGCCAAGAAAATAAGTTCATAAGTCAGCAAACTAGGACCCATGTTCTGGATTCACGTTACTAACTGTTATCAATAACTCCTTATGAAGATGGTTGTGGAAGCATTGTTCACTTGGCATCATCAGCAATAAGCAAGTCACAGTGTGATTTCATCGAGTTTGGAATGATTATTAATTTGAACAATTGTAGTCTAATTTCCTTTAGCATAGGCTATCATTTTCAAATGACTAACAATTCCAAACTTGACTAATCATCTAACATTTAGTAAGTAGCTATCCTGGGCAGACCCCAGGGACCTAACATTGGGGACACTAAGCTATAACATGGTATCAGCTGTTGATTTTAAATATATCTCAGAGAGAGTAGCAAAATATCTCTGGATCATTTCCTTGAAGGATATTGACTATGGAAAGATGTGGATGGATCCCAATAAGCAAGCTAATGTCATAGAGACCACATGGACTCTGGGAACAAAGACAGCTAGCTCCACTGTTTTCTAGCTGAAGGATATCATTAGGCAAAGTTCTTATGTTCTCTAAAGCTCAATTTCCTCTTCCTTATATAAAGATGATAAGTTCACAAAGACTTACAGGAGACATGAATGCAGCATGGATCGTTTTAAGAGAACTAGTTTTCATAAACACACCATTAATATGTATACTTATCTAAACTGATATGCCTCAAAATTTTTTCATGGTACCTTTTTAAAATTAGCTTTGATTGATTTTACAGAAGAATTGTTTATTTCTCACTCTCAAGTCTTACTAGAGTACATTGCCTCACTGTGAAAAACTTCCAACACAACTGAAACTCTTGTTATCTGAAAAGTCTCCTTTAACCAAGGCCTCTAGCTTTCCTAAAGAACCCTGATGGCACAGAGGTTAAAGCACTCAGTTGATAACTGAAAGTTTGAACCCACAAGTTGCTATCAGGAAAAAGATGTGCAGTCAACTTCCAAAAAGACTGCAGCTTTGGAAACACTATGGGCAATCTACTCTGTCCTGTATGGTCACAAGTTGGAATCAACTCCATATCATCAGGTTTTATTTGGTCAGGTTTTCATCCTGTGATGATCTGCTGGTTACTATGATTCTAGAAGCTATGCCATCAGTATTGCAACTCCTAGTGGGGTCACCCGTGGTAGACAAATTTCAACAAAGCTTCCAGGCTAACACAGATTAGACGAAGGACTGGATGATCTATTTCTGGAAAAAAAAGGCCAGCAAAAACAATATGAACAGCAATGGAACACTGTCTGATATAGTGTTAGAGGATGAGCCCTTCAAGTAGGAAGGCACTCCAATTATGTTTGGGGAAGACCTGACTCATGAAACTAGGGTCAACCTTAATTATGAGGATGGATTCAAGCTTTCAGAATCTTCATTTGCTGATGTGGCACAACGCAAAATGAAAAGAAATAACTCCAAATATCCATTAATAATCAGGATGTAGAACGTGTGAAATATGAATCTAGTAAATTTGGAAAGTGCCAAAAATGAAATGGAGGAGGCAGAACTAAGATGGCAGAGTAGTCAGCTGCTTCCTCTGACCCCTCTAACAAGAAAGACCAAAAAGAACAAATGAATCCATTACTTGTGACATTCTAGGAGCCCAGACCATCAAAGGGAAAATGGAGAATTTGGACAGAACAACAGGAAAGGGAAAACATGAGCACCAAAACTGATCCACTGGGAAATAGCTGTGGCTAGCATGGTGAGCTGAGCATGGTAGTTGGAGGGCATCCTGACCAGCAGAAGAAACTGACTGGAGAAACCACTCGTGCCTCCAGAATCAGTGAAAAACAGCATGAGATCATCAAAAACTAAGTATTTGTGTATAACCACCGTGCAGGCCTAACTCTTTCCCTTGAGATAAATCTCTTTTCCATCTGGGATCACTTTCCTCTCCCTTATCTGTCCTGTGCTTGACTCTGGAGTTTGATGCCATTAACTGAGCTTGAAAGTAGTACTCCTTAAGCCTGCCCTGAGCCATTCTCTGAGACATGGAGAGGGAACAGTTTTGAAAACAGGGGGAAGGGCAAAAGAAAAAAAATCTGCTGAATGCTCTAAGCTGGAAATTCAGTGCAGAAATTGTTCCTTTGCTTATGTGCAGATATAAGGGGATATGCCATCCTCACAGACACTCAAGGGTGGCTGTTAGCCCTCTGCCTTTCTCAGAGGCTGCCTGAGTCTAAAGCAATCACCCTTGACAATCTAGGACAGTCGGCGAGAGCCTGCAGCATACACTTGGGAACTGACTACCTGGAAACCAGAGTTGAATCTATACAAGTAAATGGACTCTTGGGATCCCATGCATAGTAACAACTCTAACTACCTGGTGACAAGACATTAGAACTTGAAAGGCAACATCAGTGAAACTATCACATACGAGCAGCCTATCTGGACATTTCAAAAAAAAAGAAAAAAGAAAAAGCTAGAATACAGTAAGCAAAAATAAAATAAGTAAATACAACTTGCTGATGGCTCAGAGACAACAGTCAGTTTGAAAGAGGCAGGCCCTAATGGCTTCAGAAAGCTCCCAAAACACAGATTGAAATTTTCCAGAGGAACAGAACTTTCTAGAACTATCAGAGGTCAATTAATATTAAGATTAATATTTAGGGCTCTTTAAGAGATCAGGAAGAAGATAAGGCAAAATGCAGCAGACCATAATGACAAATTGAACAGATTAGAAGAAAGCTTAGAGTGGCAAGAATTAGAAATTCAGAAAATTTGTTATAAAATTACAGAATTAGACAACTCAACAGAGAGCCAAAGAAGCATAATTGAGGTAATGGAAGGCCAAATTAGAGAGATTAAAGATATAGCAAATGGCATCAAATATTTAAGGAAAAATCAAACAAAAGAATTAAAAAAAAAATCAAACACTAAGAATTGTGTGAGACTCTATGAAGGAGTAATCTACAAGTGATTGGAGTGGCAGAAGATGGGGAATAATAGAAAACACAGAGAATTGTGGATTTGTTGACAGAAAACTCCCCTGACATCATCATGAAAGATGAGAAGATATCTATCTAACATGCTCATAGAACTCCACAAAAGGTAGATCCCCAAATAAAGACACCAAGACATAATATAATCAAACTTGCTAAAACTAAAGAAGACTATTTTAAATGTAGGTAGGGCTTAACTAAAAATAAGCTATAAAGGAAAATCAGTAAGACTAAGTTCAGACTACTCAGCAGAAACCATGCAAGCAAGAAGACAAATGGGAGGACATATACAAAACCTTGAATGAAAATAATTCCCAGGCAAGAATTACATATCCACTGAAAGTGTCACTTAAAATTGATGGTGAAATTAGGACATTTCCACAAACAGAAATACAGGGAAATTGTGAAAACCAAACCAAAATTACATGAAACACTAAAGGGAGTCCTTTGGTTAGAAGATCAGTAACTTTAGGTAACAACCCAAGAGTAGAACACAGAAGAGAGCAAATGGATACTAACTGAAATAGTGGAATTATAAAAATAAATCAAAGGCAAAATACTGAAAATACAGAAACAGAAATATCTTTATGCAAAGATAACAAGAAAAGAGGGACTTAAAAGAAAATGCAGTCAGATAATAATGTGCTATAGAGAAATTAAGTTCTGGTCTAAATTTAGAAAAACAGAAAGAAATAAATACTAAGGTCACTACAAAGGAAGCTATCAATCCTATGCATTGAAATAAAAAAAAAAGGAAGAAATCTCAACAAATACAAAGCCACCAATATTGGAAAAGATGAAGAGAAAATACATGACGAAAAAAGACACAACACAGAAAATTAAGTGGAACAAGGAGTTGCCTACAACACAGAAGAAAGACATCAAAATGACCTGTCAATGGAGACACTGAATGTAAATGGCTTAAACGCACCAAAAGAGACAGAGTGGCAGATTGGACTAAAAATCATGACTCATCTACATGCTGCCCGCAAGAGACACACCACAGACTCAACAACACAAAAATACTAAACCTCAGAAGATGGGGGGAAAAATGTATCCAACTGTTTTAGTTAGCTAGTGCTGCACTAACAGAAATACCACAGAGTGAATGGCCTTAACAGAGGAAAGGTTATTCTTACACAGTCCGGTAGGCTACAAGACCAAATTAAGGTTGACTGCTCTAGGGGAAGTCTTTTCCCCTTGTCAGCTCTGGAGGAAAGTCTGATATTGCATCAGTATTCGTCCATGGAGCATCTTGGTGCAGGAACCTCTGATCTGAAGGATGCATTCTTCTCCAGGTGCTGCTTTCTTGATGGTGTGAGGTTCTCAATTCTCTGCTTGCTTCTCTTTCCTTTTGTCTCTTGTAGGATGAAACGATTTAGGAGTAGTGCAAGACATACTCCATAGAAACTCCCTTTACAATGGAGCAAGGAGGTGATCCTATGAAGGGATTTACAGTCCCACCCTAATCCTTTAACATACAGTAGCAAAAGCACAAAATGGAGGACAATCATAGAATACAGGGAATCATGGCCAAGCCACAGGGCTACACCTATTTTGGGGGGCACACAATTCCATCCATGACACCAGCTAACAACACCCAAAAAAGAGCAGCAATGGCAATATTAATCTCTGATAAAATAGACTCTAAAGTAAAATCCACCACATAGGATAAGGAAGGGCATCATATAATGATTAAAGGATCAATACTCCAGGAGGACATAATCATATTAAATCATATTTAATCATATATAATCATATTAAATCATATTAAATATCTATGCACCCAATGACAGAGTTCCAAAATAGATAAAGCAAACACTAATGGCATTGAAAACAGAAAATACACATCTCCACAATAATAGTAGGAGACTTCAATGCACCACTTCCAGTGGACAGAACATCTAGAAAAGAGCTTAATAAAGACATCGAAGATCTGAATGCCACAATCAACCAACCTGACATCATAGACAGATACAGAACACTCCATCCAACAGTACAACAGTAGCCAAGTATACTTTCTTTTCCAACATATATAGAACATTCTCCAGAATTGACCATTTAGTAGTCTACAAAGCAATCCTTAGCAAAATTCAAAGTACTGAAACATTACAAAGCATCTTTTCAGACCACAAAGTCATAAAAGTATAAATCAATAACAGAAAAAGGAAGGAAAAAGTTAAACACATGGAAACTGAACAATATCTTGCTTAAAAATGACTGGGTTATAGAAGAAATCAAGGATGGAATAAATAAATTTATAGAATCAAACAAGAATGAAAACACATCCTACCAAAAGTGGTGCTCAGAGGTCAATTTATCTAAATAAATGCACACATCCCAAAAGAAGAAAGGGCCCAAGTCAAAGAACTAACTCTAACTTGAACAAGTAGAAAGAGAGGAACAAAAGAAACTCTTGGCACCAAAAGAAAGCAAACAATAAAAATCAGAGCAGAACAAAATGAATTAGAGTATAGAAAACTGAATGGCAGAGCTAACAAGACCAAAAGTTGTTTTTTGAAAAGACTAGCAAAATCAATAAACCATTGGCTGAAGTGACAAAAGAAAAACAGGAAAGGACACAAGTAACTCAAATAAATGGATGCTATCACAACTTTAGGCCCAACTGACATTAAAAGAGTTTATACTGTGATAAATTGTACTCTATTAGGCCCAACTGAAATTAAAAGAATTATAAAAGAATACTATGAACAATTATATTCTACTAAATTTGAAAATCTAGAGGAAATGGAGAAATTTCTAAAAACACATACCTACCAGAACAAACACAAACGGAAATAGAACAACTAAATAAACCCATCGCAAAAGAAGATATTGAAAAGGTAATTAAAAAACTCTTAACCAAACTAAGCCATGTCCCTGACAGCTTCATTGGAGAATTCTACCAAACTTTTGGAGAAAAGTTAACATTATTATTACTAAAGGTATTTCAGAGGATAGAAAAATGTGGAATATTCCCAAGTTCATTTTATGAAGCCAGCATAGTCCTGATACTGAAACCAGGTAAAGACATCATGAAAAAGGAAAATGGTGACATAGTGGTTAAGTGCTACATCTGCTCACCAAAAGGTCTGGAGTTCAAATCCAGCAGGCACTCCTTGGAAACCCTATGTAGCAGTTCTACTCTGTCCTATGTGGCTGCTATGAGTCAGACACAATGGCAGTGTGGTCTTGTTTTGTATTTTCTTTTGTCTCTCATGAACTTAGATCCAAAAATTCAATCCTCAACAAAATTCTAGCTGATGGAATTCAACAACATATCAAAAAAATAATTCGCCATGACCTAGTGGGATTCACACCATGGATGCAGGAACAGTTCAACATTAGAAAGACAATTAAAATAATTAACCACATAAACAACACAAAAGACAAGAACCATATGATTTTATCAATTGATACAGAAAAGGTATTTGACGAAGTCCAACACTCATTCATGTTAAAAACTCTCAGAAAAGTAGGATTAGAAATTCCTCAACATAATATGAGGCATCTAGGCAAAGCTAACTGCCAACATCATCCTAAAAGGAGACAGTCTGAAAGCATTCCCCATGAGAATGGGAATCACACAAGGTTGCCCACTGTCACCTCTTTTATTCAACACTGTGCTGGAGGTTCTAGCCAGAGCAATCAGACAAGGTAAAGAAATAAAGGGTATCCATATTGATAATGACGAAGTAAAAGTATCTTTATTTGCAAATAATATGAACTTATACCCAGAAAACTCTAAAGAATTCACACGCATATACACACACCACCCAAAAAACAAACTACTGGAACTAATAGAAGAGTGCAGCAAAGTTATCAGGATATAAGGTAAACATACATAAATCAGTTGGATTCCTTTACACCAACAAAGAGAATGTTAAAAAGGAAATCAGTACCATTTACAATAGCTCCCAAGAAGATAAAATACTTAGGAACATATCTCACCAAAGACGTAAAATACTTATGCAAGGAAAATTACAAGACTCCTGCAAGAAAGCAAAAGAGACATACACAGGTGGAGAAACTTACCTTGCTCTCGAATAGGAAGACTTAACACTGTGAAAATGTTTATTCTACCCAAAGTGATCTATAGATTAAAAACTGGCATTTTTTAGTGAGATGGAGAAACAAATCACCAACTTCTTACGGAAAGGGAAGCAGCCGTAGATAGTAAAGCATTGCTGAAACAGAAGAAAGTAGGAGGCCTCACACTACCTGACTTTAGAACTTATTACACTGTCACAGTAATCAAAACAGCCTGGTACTGTCACTAAAACAGATACATAGACCAATGGAACAGAATTAAGAATCCAGATATAACATCATTCACCTACGAGCAGCTGGTATTTGACAAAGGCCAAAAGTCCATAAACGCAGGAAAAGACAGTCTCTTTAACAAATGGTGTTGGTATAACTGGATATCCATCAGCAAAAGAACGAAGCTAAGCTAAGTGCTGTCGAGTCGGATCAAAAGAACGAAACAAGACCCATATCTCACACCAAAAATACATCAAAGACCTAAATATAAAATCTAAAACAATAAAGATCATGGAAGGAAAAATAAGGACAACACTGGGAGACAAAATACATGGGATAAACAGAATACAAAATATTAATAAAAATGCACTAACCTCAAGTAGAAAACACACGACTGGAAACCCCTAAAAATCAAACACTTATCCTCATGCAAAGAATTCACCAAAAGAGTAAACAGACTATCTATGGACCGGGAAAAAAAAATTGGCTACCACAAATCTGATCAGTATCTAATCATCATATGATACAAGGTACAGCAAAATTTCAACAATAAAAAGACTAATAATTCAATTAAAAAATGGGCAAAGGATATGAACAGCAACTTCACCAAAGAAGACACCCAGGCAGATACACGATAAAATGCCCACTATCCTTAGCCATTAGAGAAATCCAATTCAAAACTACAATGAGGTACCATTTCACACCAACAAAGCTGCCATTAATCCACAAAACACAAAGTAATAAATAGTGAAGAGGTTGCAGAGAGACTGGAACTCTTCTACTCACTGCTGGTAGGAATGTAAAACATTGCAACCACTTTGGAAATCATTTGGTGCTTCCTTAAACAGTTAGAAATAGAAATACCATATGACCTAGCAATCCTGTTTCTTGAAATATATCTTAGAGAAATAAGGGCTATCACATGTATAGATACATGCACACCAATGTTTAGTGAAGTGCTGTCTACAATATCAAAAAAAGTGCCCATCAATAGATGAATGGATGAACAAACTATGGTGTATTCACACAATGGAATACTATGCAATGATAAAAAACAATGATGAATTTGCAAAACACTTGATGACATGAGTCATATGGAAGATATCACACTGAGATTAGTCAGTTGCAAAAGGACAAATATTGTGTGAGACCACTATTATGAAGACTTACAAAAAGGCTTAAGCATAGAAGAAAATAATCTTGGATGGATACAAGACTGGGGAGGGAGGGAGAGAGATAGTCACAGATTAGATAGTAGATATAAATTGGATTAGGTGAAGGGTGTGATAGCATGCAGTAGAAGAGAGGTTAGCACAACTGGACTAGACTAAAAGCTAAAAAGTTTCCTAAATACAACCCAGTGTTTTGAAGGACAGAGGTAGCAGGGACATAGGTCTGAGACTATGGTTTCAGGGGACATGTAGCTAATTGATGTAAGATTTTTTAAGAAAATATTCTGCATACTACTTTGGTGAGCAGTATCTGGGGTCTGAAAAGCTAGCAAGCCACTGACTAAGTAGCTTCAACTGGTCTCAATTGACCTGGAGTAGAGGAGAATGAATGACAGCAAAAACATGAACCCAGCAGACAGAAGGTGACATATGCTTCAGAGACTACTTCAGCATGAGACCAGAAGAACAAGATGGTGCCTGGCCATCATCAATGACTGCCCTGATAGGGAACACAGCATAAGTTCCCTGTTGTAGTAGGAGAAAAATGGGTGTGTAAAACTAGAATTCTATTAATAAAGACCACACTTGATAGCAGGTTAGACCGGAGAGTTCCCTAAGGACATACCCCCTGCATAGTCTTTGATCTCTGTTAGTCTAGACCTGGAATCAGTACTAAAGCTAACTCTTCAGGCAAAGACTGGATTGGACTACAAAATACAAAGTAATACTAGTGAAGAATATACTTCTTGGCTTAAATATATACATGAGGCTACCTGAGCGGCTCCTCTGTAGAGGTGAGATAAGAAAGTGGAGGGGGACATGAGTTGGTTGAATGATACAAGAAGTATAGGGTGGAAAGGAGGAATGTGCTGTCATGGGGTAGGGAGGAGTGACAGAGCAGTTATTATAGCACAGTGGTATATCTTTAGGGTTTTATACGGCAAAATGACTTAGATTGTAAACTTTACTCAATGCGCAATAAAATATTTAAAAAAAAAAACAAAACTAGAAAGCAGCCATCTAGGTAGCGTTATATGGTCCCAGTTCACCTGGAGCACAGGACGATGAAGGACATCAAAGACATGAAAAAAATATAAGCCCAGGAAACAGAAGGTGCCATATGATTTGTAGATGACATCAGCCTGAGAATAGAAGTAGATGGTGCCTGGCAATCATCAGTGACTGCCCTCACAGAGAACATGACATACAATCCCTGACATAGCATGAAAGAAATGGGTGTGCAGAACTAGAACTCTATTAAAAGTCCAGACTTTATGGTCCAAAAGATTGAGTGTGCCCTAAGGACATGGTCCCTGGACTCTCTGTAAGCCCAGAGCTCAAACCAGTACCAAAGCAACTCTCCAGACAAAGACTGGACTATAAGGCATAGACCAATGCTGGTGAAGAATGCTTCTTATCTTAAATATATACAATAGGCTGTCTGAGCAGCTCCTCTCTAGAGTGATATGAGAGGGTGGAGGGGCACAGGAACTGGATAAGGGAAGTACAGAGTAGAAAGGAGGAGTGCACTGTCACAGTGTGGGGAGAGCAGTTAAGAGTTCTATAGTGGTGTGAGTGGGGGATTATATGGCAAAGTGACAAATGTTCTACAGCGAAGGTCAATTAACAAGATGATTATTCAAACGTATGCACCAACTATTAATGCCAAAGAAGAAGAAACTGAAGATTTTAATTAACTTTTGCAGCCCGAAATTGATTAAACATGCAGTCAAAGTGCAGTGATAATTATTGATGCTTGGAATACAAAAGTGAAGAATCAGTAGTTGTAAAATATGGTCTTGGTGATAGAAATGACACTGGAGATTGCATGATAAAATTTTGTGAGATCAACAACTTGTTCACTGCAAAGTTATTAAAAATAATATAAATAGCTGTTCACCATGAGTTGGATCCGACTTGACGGCACTTGGCGCAGCTGGCTGGCTATGCAGACCTTGTTAGGTGGAAGACATAAGAATCAAATTGACTACATCTGTGGAAAGAGATGATGCAAAGTCTCAATATCATCAGTCAGAAAAAGGCAAGGTGCTGACCGTGGAGCAGATCCTCCCTTACTCATATGCAAGTTCAAGCTGAAGCCGAAGAAAATTAAAACAAGTCCATAATAGTCAAAGTACAACATGGAGTATCTCCCACCTGAATTTAGAAACCATTTCAGGAACAGATCTGATTCATCGAGCAGAAATGACTAAAGACAAATTGCAGGATGATATGAAGTACGTCACATGAAGAAAGCAAAAAGTCATTAAAAAGACAGGAAAGAAAGAAAAGAGCTAATTGATTGTCAGAAGAGACTCCAAAGCTTGCTCTTGAACTTGAGTATCTAAAGTGCATGGAAGAGCTGATGAAGTAAAAGAGTTGAACAGAATATTTCAAAGGCCAGCTTGAGAAGACAAAGTAAAGTATTTTAAGGAAATGCACAAAGATGGGCAGATAGAAAACCAAAAGGGAAGAACACACTGGGCATTTCTCAATATGAAAAAACTGAAGAACAAATTCAAATCTCAAGTTTCAATAGTGAACCATCCTATGGGCAAAATACTGACTGATGCAAGAAGTATCAAAAAAAGATGAAAAAAACATATATACAGACTCTTTGTAGCAAAAATGATTGGTCAATGTTTAACAATTTCAGGAGGTTTCATGTGATCAAGAACTGAAGATACTGAAAGAAGAAGTCTAAAGCGCAGTGAACGCATTGGTGAAAAATCAGCATTAGGAACTGATGGAATATCAATTGAGATGTTTCAACAAACAGATGCAACACTGGAAGTCATTTATACAGTGCTAAAAAGTTTGGAATACACCTACCTGGTCAACTGACTAGAAAAAAATCCATATTTGTGCCCATTGCAAAGAAAGATGATCCAACAAGGTGTGGAAAGTATCAAATAGTATCATTAATATCACACACAATTAAAACTTCACTGATGATAATGCAAAAGGAGTTGCAGCAGTGTAACAGGGAACTGCCAGAAATTCAAAGAGAATTCAGAAGAGGACATGGAACGAATCGTATCTTGCTAATGTCAGATGGATCTTGGCTGAAAGTAGAGAATACTAGAAAGGTGTTTATTTGTGCTTTATTGGCTATGCAAAGGCATTCAGTGGTGTGAATCATAATACATTATGGATAATGTTGTAAAGAATGGGAATTCTAGAATGCTTAATTGTGCTCTTGTAGAAACTGTGTATAAACCAAGAGGCAGTGTTCAAACAGAGAAAGGGGCTACTGGATGATTTAAAATCAAGAGATGTATGTGTCAGGGTTGTATCCCTTCACCATAATTATTCAGTCTCTGCTGAGAAAATAATTTGAGAAGCTGAACTATCTGAAGAACAGCACAGCATCAAGACTGGAGGAAGACTCAGTAACAACCTGTGATGTGCAGATGACACAACCTTGCTTGCTGAAAGTGAGGAGAACTGGAAAACTTACTGATAAAGATGAAAGACTATACAGACTTCAGTATGGATGACACCTCAATGTAAAGAAAAAAATTCTTACACCTAGGATGACAAAACACCATCATGATAAATGGTGAATATATCGATATTGTCAAGGATTTCCTTTTACTTGGATCCACAATAAACACTCACAGAAGCAGGAGTCAAGAAACTAAGCTACATATTGTGTTGGGGAAACTTACTGCAAAAGACCTCTATATAGTGTTATAGAGCAAAGATGTCATCTTGAGGACTAAGGTGCACTTGACCCAAGCCATGGTATTTTCAATCACCTCATATGCTTACAAAAGTTATACAATGAATAAGGAAGACTGAAGAAGAACTAATGCTTCTGAATTATACTGGTGGTAAAGAATATTGAATATATGATGAACTGCTAGAAGAACAAACCTGTCCTGGGAGAAATACAGCCACAATGCTCCTTATAAGCAGAGATGGCAAGACTGTGTTAGAAACAGTGATGGCGAGACTATATTTCATGTACTTTGGGCATGTTACCGGATAGAACCAGTTCCTAGAGAACAACAACGTGTTTAGTAAAGGAGGTCAGCAAAAAAGAGGAAGACCCTCAATGAGATGGACTGACATGTACGGTGCAAGACTGGGCAGTGTTTTCTTCTGTTGTACGTAGATAGGTTTGCTGTGAATAAGAACCCACTTGAAAGCACCTAACAGCATTAACTTCCGTTGTCTTCCACATATTTTGGTTAGATGTCTTTCACAGACTTTTGGGTACTGGATCATTTGGGGCAACACTGGTGGGTTTTGAATTCAGATACATTGTAGGGTGGGAAGATTAAAACCCATTGCCGTATAGTCGATTCTGACTCACAGTGAACCTGTCGGACAGAGCAGAACTGCTCCATAAAGTTTCTAAGGAGTGCCTGGCGGATTTGAACTCCTGACCACTTGGTTAGCAGCTATAGCACTTAGCCACTGCACCACCAGGGTTTCCAGGAATGTCTTAGGAGTGTTCAGTTACCACCGTTCTTTTAGCCTCCCTTTTCTTTGACCATTGTTAAAGTCTGTGCCCCTTCTAAAGAACAGCCCCAGGAGCACAAAAAGAAAATTTCAATAAGAAAAACTGAAAGTGGTAGCTACTTATTTTATTCAGCTTACAGACTTACAGAAAACTCCCCTTCTTATCTCTCAGTTTTAGTATCCAGTGATATTCTTGTCACTGGAATATGTATTAGAACATTTAGGCTTTTCCTCCTAGAAAGTCTGATTTGACAGACAGATTTAACTACGAGAAACAGCCTTTTCAAATAGGCTACATGGTAGATACTTTGCCATAAATTAAAGTCTGTGGCTTGAAGATTTCTATAAGACTATATTACACAATGTGAGGTAAAATAATTTTATTACAAACTATAGATTTGCTAAGGGTGTATAAAAACTTGCATTTGTTTTTATTTTCTTGAAATGTTCTGAGATGAGGTTAAATAACATCACTTCCAAGATAAAGACTAACAGGTAGTCTTTTTTTTTTTTTTAATTGTGTTTTAAGTGAAAGTTTACAAAGCAAATCAGTTTCCCATTCAACAAATTGTTCACAGAGTGTTCCTTTGATGGCAGTATTCACACTGTGTCAATACTCTCCCCCATTTCCTCCCTGGGTTATCAGTTTCCCTTGTCTGGTTTTCTTCTCCTTCTGGCCTTCTCATCTTTATTTGGGGGCAAATGTTGCCCTTTTAGTCTCATATAATTGTTTGCTCTACTGAGCATGTTCTTTTTGGGTTTTACTGTTGATTTTACAGGTCTGTCTATTGCTTGGTTGGAAGGTGGTTTTCTGGGAATATCTGCAGTTTTAACAGGTAGGCTTTAACAATAAGTCCCGGTAAACCCTGTTTGCATGTATGCTTCCCAGAAATTGAGAAAGTGAATTATTTTAGAGGTTGGGTAACAACTCCTTCTGCAAATCAAATGGTTTTCAGTTCTTCAGCTTCACTAAAATTGAAAAGGGACTCGAGGGAATTGTCAGCTAATAGATCATTTAAAATAGTTTTTGATGATAGATAAGTGATGTTACTTTTGGCATACAAACTTCGGAGAAACCAAGAAGGAAAAAAAAAGAGTGACCTTGATTTAACATCACTCTTTCAATTACATCTACATATTTATATGCAGATTTTCAGCACTAAAATGTATAAAAAAGAAAGAAAGAAATGAGTGGTGCTATATGCTCACAATCTAATAGTGAGCAATGTAAATCCATGGATACAAGAACCAACTAAAAATATTTGATGTTATATGGTCTCTTATTCTAATAGTAATATAAATACATGAGTACATGAACTAAAAACACATCTTACAAAGAGATGGATTTCCAATCATTTATTTTTATGATAATAAGCATCAAAACTTACATTTGATAAGTGATACGCAAATATCAGTCTTACAATTAACTCATTCTAGAAAAAATGTTAGTCACAGGAAATGTAAAAACTTAATTTCAATTCATATTCACATTTTTGTAGTAGAAAAAAAAACAATCTGTTGCCATTGAGGCAACTTTACAGGACAGAGTAGAACTGTCCTATAGAGTTTCCAAGAAGCAGCTTGTGGATTTGAATTACTGATCTTTTGGTTAGCAGCTGAGCTCTTAACAGCCAGGGCTCTTTTCTTGTTTTTGTAGTAGAAAAGGACAACAATGTGATCAACAAAAGATTTTAGGCCATAAAAATGTATTACACAAGGGCAAAATTATGTGATGAAAGTAGAATGGAATAGATCTGGAAAGCCAGAAACCATATAAATGTTATGTTTAAAAAAAGGTGGTGGTTGTCCTGTGTCATCAAGTGTACTCTGACTCATGGCAACCCCAGTGTGTTACAGAGTAAAACTGTTCTACAGAATTTTCCTGGTTTCATCTTCACCAAATCAGTTCCCCAATTCTTTTATTCAGCACTGTCACTGGGTAGGTGTAAGTATAAATCATTTACACCTTCACACCACCCAGGAAAAAAGGACTTGCTGTTAAATATAGACTACCAAAAACCAAACCTACTGCCAACAAGTTGATTTCAACCCACAGTGACCTTACAGGACAGAATAAAACTGTGTTATAGGGTTTCCAAGGCTGTAAATCTTTCCTGAAGCAGATTGTCACACCTTTCTCCCAAAGAGTGACTGGTAAGTTTGAACTACCAACCTTCTGGTTAATCACTGAGTGCTTAACTATTGTGTCACCATGGCTCCTAAATGAATACTAAACCCCCTGCCGTTGAGCCAATTCCAGCTCATAGCAACCCCATAGGACAGAGAAGAACTGCTCCATAGAGCTTTCAAGGAGCACCTGGCAGATTTGAGCTGCCAATCTTTCACTTAGCGGACATAGCACTTAACCACTACACCACCAGGGGTTCCATATGGATACTGGAAGCTATCAAACTGGCTCTAGTACTATATTTAGATTTCAGTTGTTACATGCAAAAGAGTGATCATCGTTATCAGTACCTGGTCCACTCCAACTCACAGCCAGGTGTGCAGAGTAGAACTGTTCCATGGAGTTTTCAAGGATGCGACTTTTTGGAAGAAGATCACCAGGCCTGTCTCCCAAGATAACACTGGGTGGGTTCATACTGCCAATCTTTCAGGTAGTAATAGAGAATTTACCTACTTGTGCCACCCAGGGACTCAAAAAAGTGATGTGTAATAGTTTAATTTTTAAAATATTGTTATGGATTAGATTGTGCCTTTCTTCCCCAAAGACATGTTGAAGTTTTGTAAACACAACTCTGTATGGAAACAAAGCCTTTGAAAATGTTGTTAGTTAAGTTAAACATGAAATCATACCAAAGTAGGGTGATTAGTAATCAAATCTGTGGTGTGTCATTTTTAATTAAAGAGAAGAGATACAGAAACAAGATAGGGGAAAAATGGCAACTTGATAATGGAATTATGTGTTGGGATACCAGAAGCTGGGAGAGACATCTAAGGATCTTCCCCTAGAGTATTCCAAGAGGACATGGCTGTATCACTATACTAAATTCAGGTTACTAGCCTTCAGAACTCTGGGACTATAAATTTATGCTGTCATAAACCACCCGCTTTGTGGTATTTTGTTACAGCCATGTTAGGATGATAATTCAAATGTTAATACAGTACTATGGAAATGATATCACTGAAAATCCTGATGAAAAATTTTAAGTGGTTCCTAGAAATCAGTGAGTAGTACTTGGTTTTTCAATTTTTTTTTTTTAAGAGATTACATGAGCAAAAAATTTGAAGACCACTTATTTAGCAGATTTTAGATGTTTCTCCTTTGTTGCCTTAGCATTGTTACTGAAAAGAGTCACTTATTTAAAATGGAGTTTCAGAAAACCAAACCAAACCTACTGCCATCAAGTCGCTTCTGACTCGTAGTGACTCTGTAGGTCAAAGTAGAACTGCCCCATAGAGTTTCCAAGGGGCTCCTACTGGGTTCAAACTGCTGAGCTTTTGTTGGCAGTCATAGCACTTAACCATTACACCAAGATGAAGTTAGGGAGACATAAAGGGAAAAAGGAAGATTTTACAATGTTAAGCAGAAATTGGTCTCAGTCCTTGCCTTGACGATTTTAGAATATCGGACATAATTTTAAGTGTATTTTTAAAGAATGCAATACATGGACTTTGGGGTTTGTGATGCTCTCTACTAAAAGAGCTCTGGTATCACACTGGTTACAAACTCAGCTGCCAACTGACAGGTCAGTGGCTAGAACTTGCCAGAGTCTCTGCAGAGAAAAGACTCAGTGACGTGCTCCTAGAAAAATTACAGCCTAGGAAATTCAGTACAGCAGCCTACTGTGTCATACAGACTTTCAGTAAGTCAGAATTAACTCAGTGGCACACAACAGAAGACCAGTGGTCTAATTTTATGATTCTTTTCTGCAGCAAAATCATGACAGACTAGAATCATGCACTATTGGACTTGAGTGCCCACCTCACTCAGTGGAAAGTAGACAAATCAGCCTAACCTAAGCATTTTATAGACACACACACACACACACACACACACACACACACACACACACACACACACATTTGAATTCAAAATATTTACATTTGTTTAACTTTCGCCAATAGTAAGTCAAATATGGTGTATGGCTGATGTAGTAGACCGGTCATTTTAAGACAATTTGCTCATTAAGTCTGTTGTGAATAGCTAGTTAATGCCTGTTGTAATTCCAAGCAGTTGCAGCTGTTCTGAATTTCCTCTGCAGGGATTTGAGAGACACAAGTATAGAGTCAATAGGCATCTTGAGGACAGTGCTCCATTACAGACCTGGTTCCATTTCAGTGAGTCTGGAATGATTAGCAGGCTGAAAATTATAACTGGATGGAGACCAAGGCTGAGTGCCAGCCAGCTGGAGCCAAGTCTTCACTTACACTCTTCTTTTTAATTCGAGGAGGAGGTACCATAGAAATGGAGACCTGGGATATTTATGTGGGGATATTTCATTATATATTGTAAATACGTGCATACAACCTCACTCCCATGCAACTTCCCCTAAACGAGCACACATTTTTCCTGTATAAATACTGTAACACTTCTTTGGAAAGAGAGGACAGAGAGCTCTAGAAATATTTGAATGGAAACCAAAATATTTGGAAATCTTGTTCTCTGAACAGAGCTTAGCTGGATTTTTTTCAAAAACATCCCCAGTGATGCCTAGTAACGGATGTGTAAGGTGTAAGGAATTTGTACAATGTATTCCTGTTTGCTTTTTATTAGTAAATATTGCTAGCATATTGCGGCTGGTTCTTATCAGTTTAATGAGGAGGATGGATAGCCGCTGCCTAGATTAGGCTAATTTGTCCAGTTTTCACCAAGTAAGGCGGGTATTCAGGCGAAATAGTGCACATTTCTAGTCTGTCATGATTTTACAACAGAAAAAAGTCATAAAATCAGACCATCGGTCTTTTGCTGTGTGCCACTGAGTTAATTCTGACTTACAGGAAGTCTATATGACACAGTAGGGCTGCTCCACTGGATTTCCTGGGCTGTAATCTTCCTAGAAGCACATCATCAAGTCTGCTCTCTGAAGACTCTGGTAGCTTCCAACCACTAATCTGTCAGCTGGCAGCTCGACATGTAACCATTGTGCCACCAGAGCATCCTGTAGTAGACAGCATCACAAACCCCAAAGTCAATGTATTGCAGTCTTTAAAAATACATGTAGAATTATACCTGACATTCTAGAATTGTCAAGACAAGGGCTGAGATCAGTTTCTGCTTATCACTGCAAAATCTTCCTTTTTCCCTTTTATATCTCCCTAACTCCACCTGAAGTAAGAAACTCTTTCCAGTAACAATGCTAGGGTGACAAAGGGGAAGAAACATCTACAATCTGCTAAATAAGTGGTCTTCAAATTTATTGTTCATGTAACGCGCATGCACCCCCAAAATTGGAAGGCCTTGTACCCCTCATTGATTTCTAGGAACAATCTAAAATTTTTCATTAGGATTTTCAAAAAATGCAATTTCCAAAGGGTTGGCAGTTCAAATCTGCCAGATGCTTCTAGGAAACTCTATGGGCAGTCCTACCTGTCCTACAGGGTCGCTATGAGTCGGAATTGACTCAACAGCAACAGTTTTTTTTTTTGTATTGGCATTTGAATTAGCATCCTAGCGTAGCTGTAACAAAATACCACAAGCCAGGTGGCTTATGTGAGCAGAAATCTATGGTCTCAGAGTTCTGAAGGCTAGTAATCTGAATTTAGTGTGTTGATAGGGCCATATTCTCTTGAAAGCCTCTACAGAATGATACTTTGATGTCTCTTCCAGCTCCTGTAGCCCAAGAATATAATTCTATCATCAAGTTGCCATTTTTCTTCTTTTTTCTGTGTTTCTTCTTTTTAATAAAAAAAAAGGCACCCATCAGATTGGATTAGGACTCGCCCTACTTTGGTATGATTTCATGTCTAACTTAACTAATAATAGGAGAAACTGAAATAAAAAAATACTAATACATGTCCAAAGTCACATAGTTTATAATTGACAGTGGTTGGGTTTGAGCTAGATCTTTCTGTTTCTAAACATTTGGGGCACAGTTTAGCGTCCATATTATTTGAAAAGCAACATATGTAAGAAATGATTTTCAGAAATTCAAAATAAGTGGTGCAATATTTTGAAAATAACATAGGACTTAGAGGAAAGGGTCCTAGGTCCTTTCTCAGATTCTGCATAATACTCATCTTTTCATAGGCCTCAATTTCCTCTTGCAGAATAAAGGGTTTAGAACAGAAAATCTCTAAGAGTCCTTCTGGCACTGAAGAGGAATGATTTGTTTTTCAAAGGCATTGTTTCTGCAGTGGGGAGAAATACTCAGAATTCCAATTATTCGGAATGAAAGGTAGTGTCCTCTCCTTGAGTAATAAAATAGCTGTCATCTAGCCATCTTTCAGACCTTAGTTAAAAGGAGACTACCTTTGGAGGAAACCCAGGTGGCGTAGTTGTTAAGAGTTACAGCTGCTAACCAAAAGTTTTCAGCTGAAATCCACCAGCAGCTCCTTGGAAACCCTATAGGGCAGCTTTACTCTGTCCCAGAGAGTTGCTATGAGTCAGAGTTGACTCAATGGTGATGAGTTTGATTTGGTTCAGTTTGGTTTTATTATCTTAGCTTTGCCTCCTCTGGGGTCCCTTCATCATACCATGGACCTTTATACTGAATAGCACATATCACAGTTTGTAATTATGCCTCTATTCATGTGGTTATATTGTAATTTCCAAAATTTACTCACCACTGAATCCTTCCCTAGTTCCTAGCTTATGGCTTGACATAGAGAAGGTGTTCAATAATATTTATTGACAAAATGGATTTTAATAGGACCTCACAGATTCCAGTTTTTAAGCCCTGGATTATAGGGGACCAATATTCTTTTCTGACTTTTGACATTCGTTTATACCTTTAGATATTTGTTTATTTTCTTCCTACCTCTTAGTAAGCCAGAGAAGCAGTCAACAATGAGAAACATCTACTGTAACTACCTAAAGTCACAGCATACACATTGGAGTCCCAACACTACATTTCTTAAGCCATTAAAAACAAATACATAACAACACCAACAGTTTCATCAATGGAACTACATCTGATTTAAATCGTGTCAATATGAAAGAATTAAGCTGAGATTTACCAATCAAAGAGATGGGATGGATAACTAGTCCTTTTGTGCTTGTTCTTGGCTAGAACCATCAGCGAGTCATTCTCCTTTCCCTCCAATGACACCCAAGCAACAGGCCCATCCAACCTTGCCCATTTTATGGACTGCTCTGCCTTTCAGAATATACTTCAGTAGCAGCCACATTTAGGCCATGGAAGAGGGGCTGTAGCACAATGTGGCTGAGGTAGTCGGGCAGCCATATGGAAGTGGCTTATTGGCAGGGAACAGTCCAGTCTAGGACCACACAGAAACCACACATGCTGACTACAGCACGGAGCAAAGAAAATGAGAACTTCTGCCCATGTGTGCATATGCTGGGCTAGTGCAGGAACAAGGGAGAGGGTACTGGGGAGAGTGCCAAAGTGGGCTGTTGATGAGAGTGTGGGAAGATTTGAAGGGAGTGGAAAGTAAAAGGAGACATTTTGCCAATTCAAAGGCAGTTGGGCCGATTCTTCTCGGCCCCGTCTCTCTGTTTAAGTGAGAAAGCCTGTTGGGTGGGATGGAAGCATGGCCAAGAAGGGAGGGATTCCTCTGGGTAAGCGTGGATGGTCAAACCCAAGAAAGGCTGTGTCTGCCAGCTGGGATCAGAGCCAGGAGGAGGAAGCACGGTGAGGGGCAACAGAAGTAAAAGAGAAGAATGATACAAGAGGAAATGTCCCCCAAGGCATAGGAGAGAAAATAGGAGAAACGAAGGAAAGACAGAAAGCTGGACAGGTAGATGGAGGAGTACCACACTTCCATGCTGCAGAGCAGGCTTGTCTACCAACCATCAGAGCACAGAAATGTCGACAAGAAACAAACAATAAGACCACATGGTACAGTATAAAGTAAACCTACTGCTCCTAAATTTTCCTGGTCAGTGTTAATTTCCATGGGAAAGCATTTTCCCAAAACAACAAATCACAGAAGAGCTGCAAACTATGAAAAACATGTTGCTTTGTAGGTAAAAAAAGAACAAATGAGAAAATAAAAAACTATCAACACAGAAAAGCAATACACTGTATTTGTAAACATCAGAATGTCCTAAAATATAACGTAGTACATAAGAATCCTAAATTGATCCGACTCGATGGCACTTGGCTGCTTGTCACACTTGGCTGGCTGTCTTTCTAATAAAATACAAAAATACAAACATCCCTCCTTTACGGCTCCTAGATCAAAAAACCAAACCCACTGCCAAAGATTCAGTTCTGATTCATAGCAAGAAGAACTAAAAATACAAGTGTCAATCGAGTAAAAATGCAATGACACTTCTAGAACTTTTTGTTGCCCCTTCGTTGAGAGTTTTAAGAGTTAAAAGGTCATTAAGTGACTGTTGTGATTTTCTGTGATAAGCTGATAAACTGCATGTAGTTTGGGTTCTAGAAACCCATAAAACTAAATTAACTGGGACATTTTTGACTTGCGTGAGGGCAATACAGATTCAGTGAAAGAATTCTCATCTTCCATGCAAGAGACCTGGATTCCATAGCCAGTTAACGCACCCACATCACGGACAGCCATCCCCACCTGTCAGTGGAGATTTATGTGTTGTGAAGATGCTGAACTGGTTTCAGCAGAGCTTACAGCCTAGGAGGAAAGACCTGACAATCTACTTCTGACATTTAGCCAATGAAAACCCCATGGAAGACTAGGATCCGATTCTCAGTGATCATGAGGATTGACACGGGATTGGGTGATGTTTTGTTCCATCGATCATAAAGTCGTTGTAATTCAGGGCCCACTCAATGGCAGGTAACAACAGCAAGTACTGAGAGGCCAGATATGGCTAACATATTAGACTACTTATTTATAAAATCCCAGTATCTTTCCCTTCACAGTTCTGAATCTAGGCTTCAAGAAGCCTTACAAGCTTCCATTCATCCTCCTGGACCACAATCATCACCATGTAGCCCAGATGACCCTGATAGCAGATGAGAAGCCACATAGAAGTGCAGTTCACCAAAACAAAGCCATTCTAGACCACATTATAGGCAGCTGACCCCTAAACATGTACAAGAAAACAACTGAGATCAGTACAGCCACCTACCCAACATGTAACCCACTGCCACTGAGACGGGTCTGACTCACAGTGACCCTAGAGGTCAGAGTAGAACTGCCCCGTAGAGTTCTAAGGAGCACCTGGTAGATTCAACCGTTTGGTTGGCAGACATAGCACTTAGTCCACTATACTACCAGGGATCCCACCCAATGTATAGCTGATTGCAAATGAATGGCTGAGCACAGCCCAGACCACAAGAGTTGCTCAGCTTGCCCACAGACTCATAAACAACATTACATACTCATTTTTTTAAGCCATTGGACTTGAGACCCACTTGTTACACAGCAATAGATAACCAACAGAGTTACACACAAACTGGAGACTCACCTGTGCATTCATATTGTAGGCCTTTCCCATAATACCCCTTTTCACAGATGCACTCGAATTGACCTGTGTGTGTCCCACATTTGCAGCTTGCCATTCGGTCACAACAGTCTTTGCCAGCTTCACAAAGATATGAGCAATGGGACATATCCTCTTGAATAAAGCTCCCAGAAGGCAGATCTACCAATAATATATGACAGAAAAAAATGAAAAATGAACTGTTACATTCTCTGGTCTCTAAAATTTAGATGCAGGCTGGAGAAAATATCTAATTTCCAACTGCTCCCCACCCCCATCTAAATACGAATGTGCATGATTTGCACTGCCACAGTCTGGGAATTGCTCTCAGTCAGTTAAATCATTTCAGTCTGGGACCTCATCATAAGTTCTCAAGGCCATGCAAGGTCAGGCAGAAATTAAACACTTCAGTGAGGTCTCTCCAGATGCAGCAGGAAGTAACACAGTCAGTTCCCCGGGTCACTCCTGGCCTACACACCATCACTATTCCATTGCCTCAGTGAGGTCAGGCAGCCCAGCCAGGTTTCAAAGTCTTTGTTGAAATTAGAAATAAAATCACAGTCCTGGCTGCTATGTAAGGGTGTTGGCCATGCGCTACTGATTTAAGAATAAATTTTAACTACTATGTTTGTAGGGATTTGATTGTAGACTTAAATAACAGCACCAGATAAACTAACAGAATTACAATCCAGTTTATTTCCTAATTTCAAGTAAATTGTCATATGTTATGTAAACAGAGACCATTCTGATAACTGGAGCCAAGCTCAGAAGTAAGGTAGGCTGGGAACTGAACAATTTAGTCAGAGTTATTCAGAAAGCGACCTAATAAGTCAGGGTAGCGTTCAATATAAAAACAAACAAAACCCCTCAATGTCATTGAGTTGATTGTGGCTCATAGTGACTCTCTAAGATAGAGTAGAACTGCTCCATATTGTTTCCAAGAAGCAACTGGTGAATTAAGACCACCAACCTTTTGATAAGCAACTGAGCTCTTGACCATTATACCACTAGCTCTAAGGTTCAATATAGCTGATCCAAAACGGATAGTCCATAATCAGGCAAACAATAAGTCCATTTATTCTGCTGGAGGAGTTCAAAGTCAGTCTAATACTAGGGCTAGGTCAACGGCACTAGGTCCAGACATATTAATGAGCTGATAGTAGGAACTCTAGTGGGTAAGTTTCAGCAAGGGATGTGGTTTGCAACTGAATACTTGGGAAGAAGACTAGTGATGATCACAATTACGGAACATCTGCTCTTGTGCATTATGGCTCTGACAATCAAGGTAAAAGGGAAGATTTCATCTCCTAGGACATACAACCAACAAATCCAGGTGCCATAGTACACAGCTCCATCCAACACAGTACGGTGGAGGTCAAAGGTCTGCAACATGGGACCCATGTTGGGGCACAGGTTTACTTGGCAATAGAGCAAAATAAGAAGCAACAAAAACCTAGCCAGTACCAGTGCACTGGCATTCACATCTGGGAGAGAGGTAAGTGGGAGAATTATTATATAAGGAGAAAGTTATGATTTTGTAGCCTATATCTCCTGAGAATGACTAGAAGCATGAGCAAAATTGAGACCGAGAATGGGTCACTCCAAATTGAAAGCAGCCTTAAAAAAACATAAAGGAAGAGAAATGAGGCTCATTCCCTGAGAAATGATAATGTCTTTCCAGTAAAGACAGAGTCCCCTTTACCAAGTCTGGAAATTTAAATAAAGTGTGACACACTCTAGATATTAATTTACTATAATAATGGTGGTGCCTTCCAAAACCCTACTGAGTTAGAGTAACCAAAAACCCTCTCTGTGAAGACTCTGGCCCACCCAGCTTCTGAATCAACTCCCTTCAAAGCAGGCAGCCCTAGCTCTATAACACAGAGAAATGACAGGAATGGAAATTAGTCTTCTATGAGACATACTTGTGTAATAACACACAGAACTTCATAATTCCATCTAATAATGTCCCCAACCACAACCACCCTGTTTGCCCACTTGCCTGGACTTCTGTTATGTGCTAGAAACAATACTTTGTAGAGTATAAATAATATTTTATTTAGTCTTGGCACATACTACACTCTCCATTTGAAAAACAGAGGAAACAGGAGTGCAGTGTATTAGATAAACTGCCAAAGGTAATAACAATAATAACAATAGCGGGTGGTCACTGGGGGCTTAGTGAAATAAACTCTCATTAACGCACTTAATCCTTGCAACAATCCTATGAAGATGGTACTCTTTTTATTGCCTATGATGTTAACATGAAACCTAATGCATCCAAAAGTTAAATTACTTGTCCAAAGTCACTCAGCAAGAAGGTGACAGAACTGAGATTCAAACTTAAGCCCAACTATTAAAAACTAGATTTCACTGAGTTGCAGGTCCAGAATTGAAATTTAAAACTGCCTTACTCCCCAAACTCATTTTCTTGCTGCATCTAAGGACCTTCCTAAATCTCTGCCCACACTACTAGGATGATAACCTCCACGGACTTTGTCAACACCATCGTTCAGAGAGGTAAATCCTTCTTGTTGTATCCCGAGCTGCTGCTTGAAATCCTGTTCTATATACCCCTCTCTTGGAACTATGGGAGGTCTGACCTGCTCACTATGAGCATCACTGACTGCTTGGAGCCTTGTGCTGCCCTGATTTACCATTGAACTGGGTCTTACAAGTGGATCAAGGATCAAGACTCTTTTGTCCCCTCACTCTGGTCTGAGGCTAGATCTGTCATCTCTTCCCAGTCTGCTTTCTTCTCTTGGCTCATGAGGAAGCACATCCATATCACTATGGCAGCTTTTGTAACTTAAGTCAGACAACTAACCATCCTTATGAACAGTGTACAAAGAATCCTAATGAATGGATTTGCAGATCTTCTTCCCTTTGGGGCTTATTGCTCTTAAGCTTATACAGACACACATTTATCTTCAAATTGTCAGATCAAGAAGTATGTATTGTCCCTATATCTTCATGTGTACTTCTGGAAACATTCTGGTGAGATTGACTGTGCATGTCTCAGAATGTTTATTTCATCTGTCCAGATAACTATAAATGAGTTCTAATTCAAGGCTTCCTACTCTGTGTGTAGCCTTGAAACACACCTAAATTCATTCCATTAACTTTAGCAGTTCCAGGTGGGAGCATATGAATATTTCTATGAAAATATATCACAGCTGTTAAAAATAACAACAACAACAATACTCCTGTTGTAAGGTCAGAGTGTCATCTCTACTGATGAAATTCAACTCATTTCCTTAGCTCCTTACACACAAAGGACACATGGGCAGTAAAGACCTAGTGAGTCTTTGGTATTACTCTCCAGTGGATGTCAGGCAGGAAGAGAAAAGAAAACTCCAATTCCAGGCACATTTGTTATGCCACTAGGATTCCATTACCTTCATGCAGTGCCCGGCGAGCTAACGCTTCAAATTCTGTGAAACTGTGGAGGAGAAAGCAGTGCTCCTCTTTTGGGGTGGAAGCCATGTCATTCAGTTCTCGAATGTTTCCTTGCCATATGCCAAAAGTGAAGATCTCCACTCCAAAATCCCTCAGTGATGCTGCAATTGGTCGAGGATCACCTCCATTGGAATATCCATCAGTAATGAGAAATATAACTTTTGTTGAGTTTTCTCTGGAATGACGAAGAATTTGCTGTAACGAAACAGGAAAAGCATGAGTTTTCACTGTGTTGCCTACTAGGTGCTTCTCCTCTTGTGTCAGTTAATGTTTGTGGAGACCATTAGCATTGCACAGCAGTAGGGGACGGAAGCACCGGTGGGAGAGGGTGCAACAGAAACCGACACAGACTAGAGCCTGCAACGGTCTTCTCATGTTTAGTCCCTCAAGCTGCTCAGGAGAACTACAATAAATATCGAAAATATTGAAAATGTATTATTATTGTTATTTTAGTGTTATGTAGCTTACCAATGCAGGACAACAAATGTCTGTGGAATGACTTTAGTTATCTATTTATTTATTGTGATTGAGTAATCTATTTATTATTTATTGTGATTGAGTGAAAGTGTAGAATCCAGTTTAAATTTGCATACCCGCCTGTGTGCAGCTCCTACTGCTCTCCTTGCCAGGTGACAGTATACTCTTCCTTTCTGTTCTATACATGTCATATCCTGTTAATCTCCTGTCCCCTCTCCTCCACCCTCTCCACTCTGCTCTAGTAAGAGGCCAGTAGGATGACATCCTATAGATGCACAGAACCATAAAGTACACACACGCTATGGTCATTCTATGTCAACAAGTCCAATCTATTCTTGTCCAAGGCATTGACCTTAGTAATGATTTATGCACAGGGGCAACATCAGGTCCAAGGGCCATGCTTCCAGGGGGACCCCAAGGCCTTTGGACTATTTTATTTTTTATTACTAATATCACTTATTGGTAAGTTATTCTTAATTGGGAGCCCCGGTGGTACAATGGTTAAGCACTTGAATGCTAACTGAAAAGTTGGCAATCCAAACCCACAAGTCACTTGGCAGGAGAAAGATGTGGTAGTTTGCTTCCATAAAGATACACCCTTGGAAACCCAAGGGAGCAGTTCTACTGTGTCCTATAGCATTGTTGTGACTCAGAATTGACACAACAGTACATAACAACATTCTTTATTGATTTCTAAATGTGAACAAAATTTGAGGCCTATGGATATACTTCTAGGTAAATGCACACACACATACACAGTCTGGAATGTTCAGAATTACATGTGTGCATGTGGTACGTATGTATTCCAAGGACTCCTCAGTAGTGTAAAGGCTTAAAAGACTCAGTGACTAACCAAAAGATTGGACATTCAAGTCAATTCAAATGTGCCTTGAAAGAAAGGCCTGGTGACCTACTTCCCCCCCAAATCAACTATTGAATACCCTAAGGAGCACAATTATATTCTGATACTCGTGGTGTCACCATAAGTTGAAGTTTCCTTGACAGAAATTGGTCATAAATTCCACACATATAACATATATATGTTCATATGTAACACGTATGAACATATCCTTGCATGATCGCTCCCTAAAAGCCTAAATGGATGAAAACTTTGATGGTTCATGCCTTTTCCAGTTCATGGCTGACCTGCTTACAATGTTTATTTTTCCCAGTGTTCATCCAAAATTGTGGAATTGATTCAATACTTCGTCTATTTTGGACCACCCAGTTTTAGTACAAAATCAACTGTTCTTAGTCATAACCTATCACAGTGTGGAAAAATAGTGATTTCTTAAATCTGACACTGTGGCTTTATTATTTTAGGACAAGTAAATTATGTTTTACACTATTATACGCTATTATTTCTTCATAGACACAAGAAAAAAAATCTTATTTTTGTTTTTCAGCCAGTTCCTTTCGTTTTCTACCTTCTCTTCAGAATGAAACCTTTAAAGAAAAAGCTTTCTATTTATTACTACGGATGTCTTGTAATATTGAACTGCAGATGCACAAGAAACGTGATAGAGAATCTGCCATTGTAAGTCAATTTGTTATTGCGGCTTTCACTAAAAGTGGGTAGCAAACATAAGCACCAAGATACATTCTCTAGCAAATTCTTGGAAGAAATTCAGTTTTATCGAGCAATGTTTTAGAAACACTACATGATTTTCAGAACGTAGGCAGGAAGAATGACAGTCATACTCTATGATTTTTAAAGCTAAAGGAATATTATGATAATAAATGCCTCATTCATACTACAGAGTATAATCAGGTATAAGATTCCCTTAGTTTATACGATTCTTTCATGTCTGTAGAAGGTTGTCACCTGTTGAATTATGTTCCCACGAAAATATATGTAGCAATTCGGTTAGGCCATGATTTCTGGTATTGTGTGATGTGCTTATATGGTATAAATCCTGCCTCTATGATGCTAATGAGGGAGATGGACAACACTTGTGTTAGTGATGTAGGACTCCATGTGTAAGACTGTATTGTACCTTGAGGCAACCTCTTGGGATATAAAGGAAAGGGAAGTGAGCAGACACTGAGGACCTCATACCGTCGGGAAAGAAGCAGTGCTGGTAACAGAGTATGTCCTTTGGACCTAGGTTAGGCCTGTGTCTCAGAAGTACCCAGTTCAGGCGAAGACTGATGACAGAGATCTTCCTCCTGAGTCAATAGAGAAAGCCTTCCCTTGGAACTGTAACCCTGAATTTCAAATTTAGCCTACTTTTCTGTGAGAAAATACATTTGTTAAAGCCATCCACTTGTAGTATTCCTGTTATAGGAGCACAAGATAACTATGACAGAGGCATTCTTCATACTACATAATCAGTGGATATTGATTATAATCTAATAATTCTATAAATCTAATAATCTAACTTTTTTTTAGTTTACATATTTGTGAGCTAAAGTTGTTAACCATGAATTTAAAGAAAGTCAATTAAACTTAATTCTAATCTTTAAGGAAACCTGATGATGTAGCTAAACACTCAGCTGCTAATTGAAAGACTGGCAGTTTGAATCCACTGGAGAAAGACCTGTCAATCTGCTCCTGTAAAGATTATAGACAAGAAAACCCCATGTGGCAGTTCTACTCTGTCACATAGGGTCATTATGAGCTGAAAATTGACTCAACAACAAACTAAAAATGACTCAGGAGAACACTCAAAAGCCAGAACTTTAAGAAGAGACATTCAAACACCTAATTCCACCTCTTCTCAGAAACCAAATGAAATAGAATTACGAGATTGTAACAAGAAAACAGAATAAATTTGGTTAGGCCATGAATAACAAAATAAAAAAAATAAAATAGATGATAAAATAAAATAGAAAAGACAAAATAGAATAAATAAAAAACAGAAATACGAGATTGTAGTAAGTCCCACAAATGTGTTCTTGACTACATAATACAGGACAATAGATACAACTCTTCAGATGTTAAGGTAGAGAAAGTGTCATGAACTGTGTCCTCCCCCCGAAAAATGGATGCAGCCATTTGGCTAGACCATGACTCCTGATATTGTGTGATGTTCCTATGTGCTATAAACCCTGCCTCTATGATGTTAATAAGGGAAGATGGACGGCAGTTGCATCGGTGCAACAGGACTCAATGCACAAGGTTGTCTTATGCCCTGAGGCAATCTCTTGAGACAAAAGAAAGAAGCTAGCAGAGAGATCTGAGGACCTCATACCACAAAGAAGCAGAGCTGGAAGCATAGTGCTTCTTTTGGAAAGATCCAGGATCCCTGTGCTTCAGAAGCTCCCAGTCCAGGGGATGATTAATGACAAGGACCTTCCCCCAGAGCCAACAGAGAAAATATTCTCTTGGAGTGGATGTCCTGAATTTGGACTTACAGCCTACTGGACTGTGACAGAATAAAATTTCTTTTTTTAAAGCTATCCACATGTATTCCCATTAAAGAAGTGCCAGATGACTAAGACAGAAAGGTACATGAGTCTTGAGTCTTTTGAATTCCTAGAGAAGATTGGAAAACAGAGTTGGTGGCCTGAAAAATTTTGCATTACCAAGGGTGTGGCAGTGGAAATACCACGGACTTTGTGAACCAAAAGCTAGATGGGGATGATTCTTTCTTAGGTGACATTGAAAGGGAAGTTGTGGAAGCCCCAGGAGATAGCTACATGAAGAGCAACCCAGCTGACATGATGTAGATATCCTGAGCTGTAGATATCCTGATGCCCAAAGCTCATGACATGGCAACTGCATCTCCCAAGATGGTACTGCAGGAGATATCAAAGCTGAGAGGGAGACATTCTCTCTCTTGCTGCAGCTTTGTAGAAGCCACAGACTCAGACTCAACTAAGGGAGGAAGGAAAGAGGAAAAATTCCTAAGTATGACTGGGTTTTTAAAAGGAAAGTGACTCTGAAATTTCTGATTTTAAGGTTGCCAGAATATATCGCTCATCAAGTGAGTTGTTGCCACAAAAATATATAAATTAGTTTTAAAGAACACAAAAAATTATTTAAAAAAAAACAGCTGACAGTGAAATACTTTATCTTTTGTATACAGTTTATCATGAGAGAAAGTAAAGATGCTGCTGAAAGTGACTAAGTGTACGCCAAAGGGAATCAGAGGCCACCTAAAGAGGCCACTTCTGGCCAAATTTAAGGAGCAATTTGAGTATTAGCAAAATTATAATTAAAAATGATAAAATGTATCAAACATTACATATACATGCATGTGCATATGAGTTTTTGAACTCATCCTAGGAAACACACTATGTACCTGTGTGCTGAATCTCACTATGGTCATCTTGGAAACACTCCCCCAGGCAAGCTATGTGCCAATGCCAGGACCTAGTTTACCCTTCAAAGCAACTTTGGAACTTTTTCCTGGAACGGCCTATCAGAGCAGTTGTCATATTATCCTTGATGTCCTGGATGACATGAAAATGTCTTCTTCCTTTCAATATGCCCTTTGCCTTGGGCTACTGAAAAAAGCCATTGGGGGCCAGATAGAGTGAGTAGGGAGGGTGTTCCAATACAGTATTTGTTCACAGACTAAAAATTCCCTCACAGACAACTAGACAGTTAAGTTCACAAGCTTGCCACCTTGCCACCGTGAGCAATGGCCATTCCAGAAAGAGTTCCAAAACTGCTCTGAAGGGTGGACTAGGCTTTGGTGTCAGTGCCTAACTTCCCAAAGGGAGTACTGTGAAGGTGACTGTAGTGATATTCAGCAACGGGGCGTGTAGCGCTTAGAACAGTTAAGCTCACGAACTTCACTGTCAAAACACGTATCTATCTGTATACGTATTTATGTATGTACATAAGTGCTCATCTGTTAACAGTTAAGTTTGGTGGTTCAAACTCACAATGTCCCATGGGAAAAATAATTGGAATTCTATCTCCTTGAAGATTACCATCTAGAAAACCTCATGGGGCCGTTCTACTTTGTCACACAAAGTCACTTTGAGTAAAAAATCATCTGAAGAGTGCCAACAACACCACCGTTCACTCGAGGGTAAAAGTCATATATTTGTGCTTGAGTGTGTGTGAGTTATTGTCGTTGTTCAACCATCTCCGGGGATACAGTCTATCTGTCGTTGATGGCATGAAGTGAGACATCATTTGATTTGTCTTTACAATTATACTTCCCAGCGCTCGGAGGGTAACCCCTAGGTCTAGCACGGCAAGCTGTACCAAGGTGTATTCACATCATCTTTGCTGTTGATAAACTCTCTCTCTTAACTCCTAAAATCATAACCTAACCTCCATAGATACTACCCTATCCTTCTGTTTATTTTCATGACTCACTTCTACAAGGCCATGGCAGTTAGCTAGAAGCAAGACACTAAAAACAGAATTTTGATGGAGAGGAGGAGAGGAAAGAGTAACCTTTTTCAGTACAGCTTTCTTGACAGTACCTGGCATAGAGGACATGCTTGGGCTTGTTCAGTGAATAAATTAGTAGATAAACTCTAGGATACTCTGGAAAGTATTACCTGAGTCAGTTGGTCTTGAGTGAACAGGAGATATGTAAGAATATCTCTGTGTGTCTCTGTGTATGCTGTGTTTTGTATGCTGTTAGTTGCCCTTGAGTCAACCCCACATAAGCACAGCAGAACTGCTCCATTGGGTTTTCAAGGCTGTGACCTCTCCGAAACAGATGGCCAGGCCTGTGCCCCACAGCACTGCTAGGTGGATTTGAAATGCCAACCTTGCAACTAGTAGATGAGCATTTAACTCTTTGCCCCTCCTGGAGGTTGTCCTGTGCTTTGTAGTTTATTTATTTATTATGACTGGGTGAAAATGTACATTCCCATATAAATTTACATGCCCACCTATATGCAGCTTCCACTGCTCTCCCTGCCCGGTGACAGCACACTATTTCTCTCTGCTCATCCTCCCAACAGTCTCCTCTCCCCTGTTGTTTTATTTTGTTGCCTCTACTGTTCTCCTGAAATAACCAATTGCTATTTGGTAAAATTAATCTTAGCTCAATAATATTCCTTAACATCTCAGGTTAGGGATTAGACACAAAACACTTTGCACACAACTCTTTACACACTTTGAATTCTATTTTCCTTCTCTTCTTGCACAAAACTGATGCGTATTTACGGGAATCATTGTATCTGCTGCCGTGACACCATATTAAGCTTAAAATAGCAAGAAGAAGAGCAGGACTAGTAATTCAAGTAAAGAATTACACAACATCTGGCTTGGTATGTACTTTAAAGACGGGGGGAGGGATGACTTACTGAAAATAATTTACCCCCCACCCCAGCTTTGGGCTTCGCCATACTTGAGTGAAAACATAGTTCAATAAGAAAAACATTTTTCATTCCACAGTTTTAAGAAGCAAATAGATCTGTGGTAATGCTTATGGAATGTGGTAGAGGCACAGCACTTGATTCTCCTTTCAGTGTCACTGTAATAGTTTACACCATCTGCTATCTTTTGTGAGTCATTTAAGAAATAGAATGTTTTGGTCCAGAATAATGAATGAGGTGAACCCTTTGCTGCCAAAGAAAAATCCAACATGAACTTTGTCTAGTGAAAGGTTATCACCATCTGTATTGCATCAAGCCTCTGATTAGTTTGTATAAATATCTGGCAGGAAAGTAAGTGCCCTCTCTCCACAACTGTCATTAGAATGCTAAAAATGCAGGGTTGTGTAACACTATTATAACACCCGAAATCCATCATCATTGCACAAGACAGCAACTCCAGTCCCCGAAGGCAGGCTACTAGGGAGTTGTTTTGAAAAATGGTCTTGAAAGAAAAAAAGAGGTCACCAAAAGTCTGACTTGGACACAGTTCATCCCCCTTGGGCTCCGTTAATTAAATCATGTGTCAATATAACACCAACGACCCTGGTGGTGCAGTGGTTAAGCACTCAGCTGCTAAATGAAAGGGAGACAGTTTGAACCCACTGGCCTCTCCTCCGGAGAAAGATGTGGTAGTTTGCTTCTGTAAAGATTTATAGCCTCAGAAACCCTATGGGTAGTTCTATTATTCTGTCCTATAGTGTCAATATGGGTTGGCATTGACCCAAAGGCAATGAGTTTTTGGTTTAGGTATGATACTAACTGCAGTGCAAGCTGAGCTGAATTTACTCTTTGTGATTAGCCTTGACTGAGGACACTAACTAGTGATAACAAGTGACTAGTTCCTCGGTGGATTCAGGAGGTTCAGGCCTGGGCCCAAGAATTTGTATTTCTAACAAGTTCCCAAGTGATGCTGCTGGTCTGGAGACCACATTTTAAGAACCACTCATGATGCTGGATGGCACAAATGGTGAAGTGCTCAACCACTAAACAAAAGGTAGGCAGTTCGAACTCACTCCACTCCATGGAAAAAACGCCTGATGATCTGCTTGCATAAAAATTACAGCCTAGAAAACCCTAGAGGGCAGTTCTACTGTGTCATGTAGAGCTGCTGCTAGTTAGAATCAACCCAACAGCACAAAATAACAACAATAAGTCTCTGTGTGGCTACGGTTAAGTGCTCGGCTGGTAACCAAAAGACTGGTTTGAACCCACTGACACTTCTGAAGAAAGGCCTGGCAATTTACTTCTGAAAATCAGCCACTGAAAACTCTATGGAGCACAGTACTGCCTTAACACAATGGAGTCTCTATGAGTCAGAATCGACTCAGTGCAACAGGAGAGTGTAGAACTGACCAAGAGGGTTTCCAAGACTGTAAATTTTTATTGCAGTAAACTGCTACAGCTTTATCCCACAGAGCAGCTACTGGGTTCAAACCACTAACCTTTTGGTTAATAGCCAAACTCTTTCACTGATGCACCACCAGGGATCCTGGAAATGGTAATAATTGCAAATATTTTATTTTAAAGAATTTGGTATTGTGAAATGATATTTAGTGTGAATATATACTTAAGGTGCCCTGGTGGTATCGTGATTAAGAGTTCAGATGCTAACCCAAAACTTGGCATTTTGAATTAACCATCTGCTCCTTGGAAACCCTAGGGGCAGTTCTACTCTGTGCTACAGTGTCACGATGAATCAAAATTGACTACATGACAACAGGTGTGGTTTCTATGTATCAGAATACACTGTAAACCATGTCAGTGTTTCAACTTATTTTCCACGTATGGTTTGCCCCTGTTAGGAAACATTAAAGTAGGAACAAGGCACCTTGAGTTGCTCAGACTTCTTTCCTTACATTTCAGCTTCCGAAATTTTACCAAGCTTCAACTGTTACTTAGTTAATATTTTTAATTTATATACTCAGTCATTCTTTGGTTCAAGGAAGTTTTATAGTTTTGAGTATTACTTGTCTTTCTTTGTTAAGCACTTGTCTTTAAGCGGATGCTCATTCTGCAGACTTCACCCATCCTATGCTATTCTTCATTTTTATCTCAATCAAACATCTTCTGAATTTAGTGGGAATGTCTTAAACTTTTCTTCCAGATGACTGTTCCAGTTTTATGCAGTGTTGTTTTACTTCCCTTCTTCTTCTAATTAAGAACTAATCTTGGCATTGTATTTTGTTTTCCTTACACTATTTCTGGAAATGCTGGTGGCATAGTGATTAAGTGCTGTGGTTCTGAACCAGAAGATCAGTAGTTCAAATCCACCAGGTCTCCTTGGAAACTCTTTGAGGCAGTTCTACTCCATTCTACAGGATTGCCATAGGTTGAAATCGACTCAACGGCAATGGGTATGCTTATGATGTTTGTTTATCTTATGCAAGTCTGTCTTTGCTCCTTTCAGCTCCTCAGCTGGCCTTGAGCCTGTTGCTTATCGTCTCCTTTCTCAGGTCCATTAGAGTCTTGTTTATTTGTGCTAACTGTGCATAAGAAATGTTTTCTAGGATTTAGTTCTTCTTTTTATACTGAGTTCTTATACTTCATTCTATCTAATTCATTTAGCAGAAAATTTTCAAAGAAGCCAAGTAGAGCTGTTTGGTTCTTTGGGTTCCCCTCTCCTCCTTTTCACTCGTGAATGAAGCATATTCAGTCCTTGTGTTTGCAATAGAAAATACACAGCTAGGCAAAATGAGTATTGCAATACACAACTATAAAGTCTTTGATGCATTATTGTTATAAGAATAAACTGATAATCTACCCTAATGATGAATGAAGTAAGTTAAAAATAAGCCACGTACCTTAACTGTTTGTAAGAGAGGTCCTAGAGTAGCATTGTCCCAGACAATTTTCTGTGCTGCGCACATGTTACTGGCGCTGTTCAACACAGCAGCCACCACTTGTCACTGAGGAATTGAATTTATAATTTTAACAAGTTTAAATATAAATAATTATTGTGACTAGTGACTACAACATCAAATAGTGGAGGTCCAGATGAGTATATCCATATTCTGGGACAAAAACACACAAAATACCTATAGCTAACCTTTGAAAATCTTCTTTCTATCCAAGGAATGAAAAAGTCACTTGAAGGTTTTAGAAGAATGCAGAACTTAATACCACTGTTGGAAGAAAAGAGGCACAATAAATTGATGTTTGCATCACTAGGGTTTAGAAAGTCATAACCTCTGTAGGAAACAGGAGCCAAAAGCCACAGAAAGAGGACAGGCTACAACAAAAGCAGCAATGTGTACAAGGAGAGGGGCTTCAAAAGAAAATAATGCAGGGAACCCCAAAATGTAATGAGACTTAAAAATTTGCATCAGTGGTGGCAATGGTTGTTACTGTCAGCTGCCATCAAGTTAGTCTGTGGCTCACGGCAACCCCATGCATGACAGAACACAATAGTGCCTGGTCCCGCATCCAGAAGTGATCTAGGATGGTTTCTTTCTGATCTGTGACACTTAGTAACACAGCCAGAACTATTCATTTCACCTCTGCATCTACTTACCTCACCATCTCTATTGTCCTGGACTTGGTTCAGGTGCTTCCGTATGGATTCCTGAAATACAGACTTTGTTTTCCACATAGCTATCTGAAGCTGCTCCTCTTTCAAATCCAGTTTCTGCCCTGCCATCAGGGTGATGTCTTTGAAACATTGAATTTATCATGTTTTAAAACCATCAACACAATACTTTTCTTCTGAATATGTAGTAAAATTTGAACTTCTTTGCACATTGTTACACCATCCAGTTCTAAATCATGCTTCCAGTCTCACCCATTAGAATGACATCTGTCTCCTGCCTACTTCTCCAACCAACCTCTTACACTGTATTCTAGTTGTACCCGTCTAATTGGAAGTTTCAGAATATACCATGCTCTCTTGATGATTCTTCTTCCAGGTAAGTCTTACTAACTCTTTTTTCATGTCCCTAAATGTCTACCTCCATTTATCACTAGTTCTTCAAAGTCCAGATCAAAGTTCATCTCTTCTTTTAAAATTTCCAAAGATATCAAATCCATACCAGTGCCCCCACTTACACTCCATCATACTAACCACATTATAATTATGGGAACCCTGGTGACATGAAGAGTTACAGCTGCTAAGCAAAAGTTGCCAGCCAGCCAAGTGCCGTCGAGTTAGGCAGTTCAAATTCCACCAGGCACTCCTTACAGGGCAGTATACTTTGTCCTATATGGTGACTATGAGTCAGAATCAACTCCGTAGCAGTGGGTTTGGTTTGAGCTTATTATAATTACAGTTAGTGCACATATAGTTATAAAAATAAAATTGTTTATATCTGGCTAGATCTCAAGATAGGTCATAAGATGCTTGATGGCAGGGAGTTAGTCTTACAGTCTCACCCTATAGATGACCAAATATAACTATTGAGTGAAAGGATAAATAAATGCCCAGTATGTCCACTAGCAGTATGCCCAACATGCAGAATAAACTAATAAAATTTAGGTTAAAAATTGTTACAGTAGACTATGTTCTGTGAACATAAAATGAAAACTCTTATAAATATTCTATTTAAACTTATTTCACTCAGTTTGTATTGAGCTTCTGCTGTGTACTAGACACTATGCTAGGGATTTCTAATTGCACTACTCAATGATACAATAAAAACATTAACCAAAAAACAATTATGAAAGTGAAATCAAAGAGTATTCTGTGATAATTGAGATTTTGTATCTATATTGCAACCCCTAATCAACCATATTTAGCATGTCTCACTTATTCTAAGTATTTACTTAGGCTTCATAGGCTGAAATTCTAGAGAGAATAAACTGTTGGCTTGAGTAAAGTTTAGGATTTTTATTTCAGTCTAGCCAAATCACAGAAGAACCAATGGGTCAAAGTAAGAGTCTAATCTCAAATTTATGGTCATAGTTTTTCCACCCACACACATGCTTGAGTTATTAAACACGGACACAAATCATTTCAAAATGAACCCATAGGGACAGTACATCAAATAAGGAAATATGCACAAGGGTTGATGAGCAGCAGACTTAATCCAGACTATAAAAACAACAGAAGAAACATGCAAAAGACCAGACAACTTTCCAATAATGCCAAGTAACACCATCCATTCTATAAACACATGGGGGAAAAAAAAATCTGGTTACACCAAGAGTAAAGTCCTCAGATTCCAAATGAAACTGAAAGAGGGCTAAACGACATGTCCCTCTTAAACAAAATGCTAATTTACTACAAGACAACAAAATCGAATTTAACTCTCTACTGTTAGTGTTCTTATGAATAACTTCATGATAGCTGCGATGGAGCTCACTGAGTTGAGTCTCACTGGCAACACAAGAATAAAAAGGGGTGCATCCTGAGATCTCCACTAAAAGCCCTCAATTGATGGTCCAGCCATTTCAAGGTTGCCCTGGGAGCATGGCCCCTGGCCGTGATGTTGCCCTTGCCCATAAATCATAACGAAGGTCCACTCTTCGGACAGGAATGGATTGGACTTGGCAATGCAGAGTGATCATATATTAGATGCACTTTATGGTTCTATACCTCTATAGGATATCATCCTGCTGACCTCTGGCTGGAGGAAGGAGAGTGGGTGGAGAGGAGGGGAAAGGAGACTGTTGGGAGGATGAGACATGTATGGAGCAGAGAGGAACAGTGTGCTGTCACCGGACAGGGAGAGCAGTGGAAGCTGCATAGAGGTGGGCATGTAAATTTATATGGGAATGTACATTTTCACTCAGTCATATTAAATTAAAAAAATTATTTCATTTGATATATTAAAAGCCAATGCAAAGCAAGTACCACTTAGCTTAGAAAATCAAAGATACTAGGAAATATATTCATGTGTCTTATACTAAGAGGTTACGGAAGAAATTAAATAATCTCTTGGCTTGGCTTGCAAATGATACAAATGTTATTTGATATTTAGACATGAGTTTGTGATCCTAAAAACGAATTAAGCAAAGAGCAGAGATGTCTTTCTTCATATGACAAAGATAGTTAATATAAACCCATTGACCAAAATCATGCTCTAAGAACTCTCATTAAATCCAGGAACAAGATAAGAATTCCTCATCACTTCTGCATAGGAAAACTAGCCAATATGAAGAGGCAAGAAATAGAAATAAATGCAACCAAAAATTATTCCTGTTTCAGATGAAAGAAAATCACATTGGAAGGAAATAAATGTTGTGAAGTGTTAAGAAAGACTTATGCATAAGAATAAACATTTTAATTACAACACTTTGTAATTGTTCAAATGACTCACAATAGGGAATTTAAAAATTAATCTACATGATAAAATATAGGGAAAAGCAATTTTAGGAAAATTCTGCTGCATAGGAAAATTTTCATTATTAAAATTTAAAATAAAAATTATAGGATGTGCTTTTACTGTATGTATTTTGTTGTTGTTAGATGCTGTTGAGTTGGTTCTGACTCACAGCAACCCTATGTACAATAGAACAAAACATTCACAATTGCCACCCTCACAATTGTTGCTATGTTTGAGCCCACTGTTGCAGCCACTATGTCAATCCATCTGGCTGAAAATCTTCTTCACTGACCCTCTATCTTATCAAGCATGATTCCTTCTCAAGGGGCTGATCCCTCCTGATAACATGCCCAAAGTAGTTGAGATGAAGTCTCGCCATCTTTGCTTCCAAAGAGCACTCTGGCTGTACTTTTTCAAAGACAGATTTATTCATTCTTCTGGTCATTCTCATTGCTGTTTAAGTCAACCAACTCATAGAGACCCTGTGGGACAAGGCAGAATTGCCTCTTAGGGTTTTTAAGGAATAGGCGGTAGATTGAAACTGCCGAACTTTTGGTTAGCAGCAAGCTTTAACCACTTAGTCCCCAGTTCTACCGGCAGCCCACCGAACATTCAATATTCTTTGCTAACATTGTGATTCAACATGTCAATGCTTCTTTGTTCATCCTTATTCATTGTCCAGCTTTTACATATGTACAAGGCAACTGAACTGGCTTGGGTCACATACACGTTAGTCCTCAAAGCTACGTATTTGCTTTATAACAATTTAAAGAGGTCTTTTGCAATAGACTTGCCTAATGAAATACATTGCTTGATTTCTTTTTCTTTCTCTCTCTTTTTTGTTTTTCAGTTTAGCTTTATTCTTTCATGTCATTTGATTTCTTGACGGCTGCTTCCACAGGCATTGATTATGTATGGATCCTAGTAAAAATGAATCCTTGACAATTTCAAATGCTTTTCTTTAATCATGATATGGCTTATTGGTCCAAGTGTGAGGATTTTTGTTTTCTTTATGTTAAGGTGTAAAGGCTGTCATTTATCTTCATCTGTAAGTGCTTTGAATCCTCTTCACTTTCAGCACGTAAAATTGTGTCATCTTCATATCACATGTTGTTAATGGGGCTTCTACTAATTTTTATTCCATGTTCTTTATACAGTTCAGCTTCTTGGATTTTTTGCTTAACATACACATTGAATAAGTATGGTAAAAGGATACAACCCTGACCCAGTACAATGTTCAACATTGTTGTTATTAGGTGTCATCAAGTCAGTTCTGACTCATAGCAACCATGTGTACAACAGGACAAAACATTTCTCAGTCCTGCACCACGCCCACAATTGTTTTTATCTTAAGCCCATCATTGCAGCTACCGTGTCAGCCCATCTCCTTAAGGGCCTTCCTCTTTTTCGCTGACCCTCCACTCTACCAAGCATGATGTCCTTCTCCAGGGATTGATTCCTCCTGACAACATGTCCAACGTATGTCAGACACAGTCTTGCTGTCTTTGTTTCTAAGGAACACTCTCACTGCACTTCTTCCAGAACAGACTGTTCTTTTGGTGGTTCATGGTAAGTTCAATATTCTTCCCCCAAACTGCAAAGCATCAGTTCTTCCTTGGTCTTCCTCATTCATTGTCCAGCTTTCGCACACACACGATGCAACTGAAAATACTATGGCTTGGGTCAGGCACACCTTAGTCTTTAAGTTGACATCTTTACTTTCCAACACTTTTAAGAGGAAAACAATATAGTGCTTCCTTAGTAAGCTAGAAATAGAAATACTGTATGATCCAGCAATCCCACTTTCATGAATAGATCTCAAAGAAATAAGAGCTGTTACATGAATAGATATATTGGAAACAATCTAGATGCCCACCAATGGATGAATGGATAAATTGTGCTATATACACACAATGGAGTATTATGAAACAATAAAGAACAATGATGAATCTGAGAGGCAGATATAACATGGGGGAAACTTGTGGGCAATATGCTGAGTGACATAAGTAATCACAAAGGACAAATATTCTATGTATGATACCACTACTGTAAAAATTCATGAAAAAGTTTACACAAAACAAGAACCAATCTTTGATGGTTACCAGGGAGCTGAAGGATATGGATGGAAAAACACTAAATAGACAATGTAGAACAAAATGTAGACAATGTAGAAGAAAATTCTAACTCAAAAGGGAAGTGGTAGCTTTGGGGAAGGATAAGGCAGTACACAACTACTGGGGAAGACGGCACAACTTGTACAAGGCAAGGTCATGGAAGCTCCAGAGACACACCAAATTTCTGGGCTGAGGGGTTTTGGGGACCGTGATCTTGGGGAACATCTAGCTCAACTGGCATAACATAGTTTATAAAGAAAATATTCTCCTTGCTACTTTGGTGAGCAGCATCTGAGGTCTTAAAAGCCTATGAGCAGCCATCTGGGATACTACATTGGTCTTACTCTTCAGGAGCAAGGAAGAATGAAGAAAAATAAAGAAATAAGAGAAAGATTAGTTCAAAGGGCTAATGGACTGCACCTACAATGGCCTCTACCAGACCAAGTTCCGTACAAACTAGATGCTGCCTGGTTACCACCGCCGGGTGCTCTGACAGGGATCACAACAGAGAGTCATGGACAGAGCTGGAGAAAAACGTAGAAGAAAATTCTAACTCAAAAAGAAAGACCAGACTGGATGGCATGACAGAACCTTCAGACACCTTGAGAGTATGGCCCTTGGACACTCATTCAGCTCAGTGATGAAATCACTCCTGAGGTTCACCCTTCAGCCAAAGATTGGACAGGCTTATAAAACAAAACAAGACTAAAGAGACACACTAGCCAAGAAGCAAGGACTGGCAGACAGGCTAGAAAAGCTGTTAATAGGGAATTTAGGATTGAGAAGGGAAAATGTTGACCTGTTGTGGGATTGTTAGCCAATATCTTAAAACAATATGTGTACTGTCTAACGAGAAACTACTTTGTTCTGTACATCTTCATCTAAAGTCCAATATAGGAAACAAACAAATAAAAAATAGGTAAAAGATTCTGGTATTCTCTTGTTTCAGTCAAGATCCTTCTGACATCAGCAATGACATTCCTCATTCTACATCCTTTACTGAATCTTGAATTTCTGGCAGCTTCCTGTCACTGTGGAGCTTCAGTCACTTTTGAGCTATCTTCAGCAAAATTTTACTTGTCTGTGATATTGATATTGTTTGATAAAGTCCGCTTTCTATTGGATCACCTTTCTTTGGAGTGAGCACAAATATAGATCTCTTCCAGTCAGTTGTCCAGGTAGCTGTCTTGGAAATTTCGTGGCATAGACGAGTAAGTACTTCCAGTGCTGGATCTTTTTGTTAGAATTTCTCAAGTGCTAGTCCACCAATTCCTGGAACTTTGGTTTTTGCTAATGCCTTTAGTGCAGAGTGGATTTCTTTCCTCAGATCTAAATCATAAGCTACTTCCTGAAATGGTGACCATGAACTGATTCTTTTTGGTACAGTGACACTGTATCACTTCATCTTCTTTTGATGTTTCCTGTGTCATTCAATATTTTGCCCATAGAATCCTTCAATATTGTAACTAGAGGCCTGAATCTTTTTCTTCAGCTCTTTCAGCTTGGTAAATATCCAGTATGTTCTTCCCTTTTGGTCTTCCAGCTCCAGGTCTTTGCATATTTAATTAGAAAACTTCACTTTGTCCTCTCAAGCCACCCTTTAAAATCTTCTGTTTGGCTCTCTTACTTCATTATTTCTTCCATTCCCTTTTCCTACATTAAGTTCAAGAGCAAGTTTCAGCATCTTTTCTGACATCCATTTGGGTCTTTTCTTTCTTTCCCATCTTTTAATGGCCTTTTGCTTTCTTCATGAACGAGGTCCTTGATGTCATTCCCACAGCTTGTCTAGTCTTACGTCACTAGTTTTTAATAAGTCAAATCTGGTTCTGAGCTGGTCTCTGAATTCATACCAGAGGTCATACTTTGGCTCTTGTGGACTTATCCTAATTTTCTTCAGTTTTAACTTGAACTTTCATATGGCCAGATGATGTTCTGTTCTGCAACTAGCCCCTTTCCTTGTTCTGACTGATACTGAATTTTTCTATAGTCTCCTTCCACAGATGCAGCTGATTTGATTGTTGCGTGTTCCATCAGGTGAGATCCATATGTATAATCACCACTTACGCTGTCGAAAAAAGATGTTTGCAATGAATAAGTCACTGGTTTTGCAAAACTGTATTACGCAATCTCTGCATAGTTGCTGCTGGCAAGGCCATATTTTGCAACTACAAATCCTTCTTTGTTTTCAGCTTTCTCATTCCAATCACCAGTAATTATCAATGCATCTTAATTACATGTTTGATCAATTTCACACTGCAGAAGTTAGTAAAAATCTTCAATTTGCTCATCTTTGGCATTAGTGGTCGGTGCATAAATTTGAATAATAGTGATATTAACTGATCTTCTTTCTAGGCATATAGATATTATCCTGTCACTCACAGCACTGAATTTCAGGATAGAGCTTGAAATGTTCTATTTGACAAGGAACTTCACGCCATTCCTCTTAAATGTGTCATTTCCAGAAAAGCAGACCATATGATTGTCTGATTCTGAATGGCCAATACTAGTCCATTTCTTTATGCTTTCCATGTCATTTTTAACAACTTCCAATTTTCCTAGATTCATACTTTGTACATTTCATGTTATTATTAATGGATGTTTTGCAGCTGTTTCTTCACATGCTGAGTCGCGTCACATCAGCAAATGAAGGTCACGAAAGTTCACCTCCATTCATGTCATTAAGCTAAACTCTGCTTTGAGGAGGCCGCTCTTCTCCAGTTGTATTTTTAGTGTCTTCCAACCTAAGGTGCTCATCCTCTAGCACTGTATTAGACAATGTTCAGCTGCTGTTCATAAGCTTTTCATTGGCCTTTCCCACCCCCACTCCCCGCAAGTAGACCACCAAGTCCTTTTCCTAGTCTGTCTTAACCCAGAAGCTCTGCTGAAACCTGTCAACAATGGGTAACCCTGCTGGTATCCAGAACATCGTCAGTATAGGTTCCACCATCACAGCAATGCTCAGGTCATCGCAGCACAGCAAAGTGATAGACTCGTGATGATGCTACTTACCTATAAGATTACAGTTTTAGAAATGCAATGGCAGTCCTACTCTGTTCTATAGGGTAGCCATGAGTTGGCATTGACTCAACAATAGGTTTAATATACTATGCACTTATATATACAGAAAGAGAGCAAGACACAACAATTGTAATAGTTATTGTATTTTTCCTTTTTTTCTTAACACTACTAAACCCATTGCTGTTGAGTAGATTCTGACTCATGATCACCCTATAGAGCAGAGTTGAACTGTAGGGTTTCCAAGAATGTGATCTTTATGAAAGCAGAATGCCACATCTTTCTCCCAAGGAACAGTTAGTGGGTTTGAACTGTTGACCTTTGAGTAAGGACCTAAAGTGAGTCCTTAACCACTGTACTACAAGAGCTTCTCTGTATAGTGATTAGTGGGTATATTATCTCTTTAAAAAGCAAAAGTAGCAAAAATTACATTCAGAGAAACATTTGTAAGTTAGTAAAGAGCATTCGCCCATTTTAAGATAAAAATCGTGGAAGCATCTTAAGCACGTTTGGTTGTTTATACAGACTGGCTATTCAATTAAATTAACTGAACTAAAATGGGGAACTGATTGTAAGTATATAGCAGTATCTCTCAGGACCTAACAGCAAGAGGAAAACCTATGTTTTAGAATGGATTATAAGCCGAAAAAAGCAAACCGGCAAGAACCACGGAGGCGAGTCACATCACCCCTCCACACATTGTATGCCTGCACTCCTTACATAAACAGGATTTCTCTTCTCCTCTGTGTGCTGCCTTGCGTGTGTATTCTTTACCTAGCAGTGGGGCAAGTCTATTATACTGTGGCTGTCTGTGTCCTAATCCAAGTTCCTGGAAAATAGAAACAGTCCATCTCAATCTCAACCACTGTCACCATAAATCCAAACACCAGTGTCAGTGAGGGACAGATGCCACCATCATAAGTGGGCAAGGGACTAGGTGGAAGGTGGATGTGGTTCTCAGAGAAAACACTGATGACCAACATCAATTACAAAAGACGTGAGCTACAAACAGAAGAGTTTAATGCTATGGCTCAATTATCCAGCAAAAAAATTATTTTGGTTATCAGTTCAAATTGCCCTTCAAAACAGTACCAAGTGCCAAGAAACATAGTGTAGAGACTGGCAGAATTCAAGTGTAAAAATATTATTGCGAAATAAAAAATACATTAAACATATTTTTATGATTATATTTGGTATATTATCTTTATAAAAAGAAAAGGAAGCAAAAATTATATTTAGAGAAACCTTTGTATTTGTAAGTTAGTAAATTTCTTGACCCTTCAATTAAGAGCATTTGCCCATTCTAAGATAAAAAGCCATCAGGAAAGAAATTATGTTTTCTTTGTTTTTAATTGTGCTTTAAGTGAAAGTTTACAATTGAAATCAGTTTCTCGTACAAAAAACTTATACACATATTGTTATGTGACCCTAGTTGCTATCCCTACAATGCAACAGCTCACTTCTCCTTTTCATCCTGTTTTCTGTGTCTGTTCAACCAACTCAGGTCCCGTTCTGTCTTCTCTAGAAAGGGGTTGACCATTTCGTCTTATATATCTGCTTAAGCCAAAGAGCACACTGTTTACCAGTAGTAAATGATATTTTCTGACTATTTATTTATATTTCTATTTATTTATTTTTAAATTGTGCTTTAGATGAAGGTTTACAGGGAAAATTAATTTCTTATTAAACAATTAATACATATATTGTTTTATGGCATTGGTTTCTAACCCCACAATGTGTCAACACTCCTTCTCAACCATGCGTTTCCCATCTCCATTAGCCCAGTTTTCCTGTCCACTCCTGTCTTCTCATCCTTGCTCCTGGGCTGGTGTGCCCATTTAGTCCTGTATATATCATTGAGCTATGTGTACTATTGTTGTTTTAAAGGACTGTCTAATATTTTACTGAAGCGGGAACCTCAGGAAGGACTTCAATACTGAGTTAAAAGGATGCCCAGGGTCCATACTTTCAGAGTTTTTCCAGTCTCTGCCAGACCAACAAGTCTGGTGTTGTGTATGTTTGTGTGTGTGTGTGTGTGTGTGTGTGTGTGTTTCTGAATTAAAATTTTTCTCCAACTCTGTCTAGGACCCTCTACTGTGACCCCTGTCAGAACATGTGAGAGCTGGACCCCATCTAGTTGTGCAAGACTCAGTTTTCTTACTAGACACTTTAACGGTAACTACGAAGGGATGGTCAGAAAAGTTTAGAATAAATGAAAGACACAGAATGTAACCATACAGTCAAACTCACTGCCATTGAGTCCATTCTCACTCATAGCAACTCTAGAGGTCAGAGTAGAACTGCTCTATAGAGTTTCTAAGGAGCAACTGGCGGATCTGAACTGCAACTACTATTCTGTAAATATTTGGGTTTCACCAACAATCAGCTGTGGGATCTTTCAAAAATCCAAATATATTTCAAATAAAAGCTACTGAGATATTGGAAATCCAAAACAGTTGAAGTTGAAAGGAGATTTCAAATGCTTGAATTTGTTGTGTATCATTTGTTTTATGTATATTTACTCAAAAAAAAGAAAAAAAGAATGGTTAATTTGTGAAGTCCAATTAAAGTTATTAGCAGAGCAAGGAAATGACATTTGGAAGTTTGTTTTCATCTTTTTTTTTTTTACAAAAACATACGTTAATGATTATGGAGCTAATGAATCCATGTTTCAAAACTGTGTTACAGAAACAAAAGGCAAATTGTAAATGATTTATTTTTGGATTGAGTTTTATGTCTAGATCAAAAGACTTACCATATGTATGTCTCACTTACATTATCACTCTACGACTGTAGTAATAGTCACATATTATTTAAAGGTGACTTTTTTCTTTTTTTATTATGACTGAGTGAAAATGTACATTCCCATATAAATTTACATGCCCACCTGTATGCAGCTTCCACTGCTCTCCCTGCCCAGTGGCAGCACACTATTCCTCGCTGCTCCATACCTGTCTCATCCTCCCAACAGTCTCCTTTCCCCTCCTCTCCACCCACTCCCCTTACTCCAGCCAGTGGCTTCAGGGTTCCCCTGGGAGCATGGCCCCTGGCCCTGATGCTCCCCTTGCCCATAAATCACAACGAAGGTCCACTCTTTGGACACGAATGGATTGGACTTGGCGATGCAGACTGACCATATATTGGATGCACTTTACGGTTCTATGCATCTGTAGGATAACATCCGTAAAGGTGACTTTGAGTAAAAATATTGACTGGTGGATTAAAGAATTCTCACAATTTAACTATAAGCTTGCATTTAGAACAGTGAAAGTGTTCCATAAATATGCATGGCACATATAAATATACACATGTATATTATCTGAAGGTACTCTAGGAAAGATTTTTCTAGGCATTGATCATCATGGAGCTGACTGCTAAAACAAAGTTTTCTACCTGAAGAAATAACTAAAATAGTCAAGCCAAGTGCCGTCGAGTTGCATCCAACTTGTGGCAACCTTGGTTAAGGGAGGGATTTTTTTTTTTAATTTTTATTTAACATGACTGAACGAAAATGTACATTCACGTATAAATTTACATGCCCACCTATATGCAGCTTCCACTGCTCTCCCTGTCTGGTGACTGCACACTATTCCTCTCTGCTCCATACATGTCTCATCCTAAGGGAGGGTTTTTTTGTTTGTTTGTTTCATGAAACAGGATGGCATATGAAAAAACAGAGACACCATGATGCAGAGAACACTGAGCATCCTGGATCAGGATCAACTAGATTTGGTTGGAAAACCAAGTTTTATAGCAAGATTTGGGATATAAATTTATGAAGTTCGGTTTACGTTTTGTAGAGGGACTAGGTGTACTGAGGCTAGCAATACTGATTTCACTCATTAACATTTAAATAAAGGGTATGAGTTCCTGATCTTTCATAAAAGGAATCTAAGAATTCAGGAATTAAGATCAATGGAACGGCCAGAGGCAGACATGTTGCAATTGGAAGATAGGGTCTCTCATTTTCTGGGTAGTTTGGTCCCTGGAACGATTAGTAAGGGTTTCGTTCAAGTACATCAGGTGGGAGATGCTTGCCATTATAGTTGTACTTTAATCCACCAGTATGAAAATGGCATCTGAAGCACAATTCCTGGACTGAGTAAGGGTAGCCTGGGAGGAAATTTACTGCCATAAAGTAGATTCCGACTCATTACAACCTGACAGAGCAGAGTAGAACCACCCCATAGAGTTTCCAAGGAGCACATGGTAGATTCAAACTGCCAACTTTTGGCTAGCAGCCATAAAACTTAACCACTATGCTCCCAGACCTTCTGATTATCTAGCAATATAGTGTAAAGGCAGCATTGTATGGTGATTAAGAATTTAGAGTTTAGCCCAGACTGCCTAAATCTGAATCCTAGTTCCCTGACTCACAAGCAGTGTAACCCTGGTCAAGTCCCTTACACTGTCTGTGTCTCAGTTTTCCCATCTCCACATTGGAAACAATAATAACCTAACTAAGGAGCTGTGCTGTTAAGATTAAAATAATACACACACAGAAAGTGCTTAGTGTGTTCCCTGATGGGTAGTAATTATTCATCACTCTCTATAATTGTTACTAAAACAAATATTTAGCATGTTGCTTGAATATGTCTGTCAAGCAGATAAATCAATTATGTGCAACACAACCAGCATTTCATTCAGAGCTGTGAATAAAAACCAGAAGTCATACTTGTGGAGGCTGACAAGTTAGAAGAAGGAATTAGGGAAAAACATAGCTCTGTACCTGCTCACAGTACCACTCCATCAAAGGTAAGGAACAGGTGATAATGCCTGGGGCAATGATGCCCCAAATAACCACCTGAACCTGTTCAGTCGAATGAGGATGACAGTACAGGAATGACTCAAGGGCAGTGTTGATGGTGATATGGAGAGGGGATCATGAGTTCAAAACCTCATGCTGAGAAATGGGAGGTGGCTGAGATGCCTGCAGATACCATCTAAATTCACTGGATCAGAGTTCTCTGCAGTGGTGCAGGAGGGTATAGCTCCTTGACCAAATTTAGGGGGAAAAAGTAGAGATCCACATCTTTCTGAGATACTGTCCAACACTTTTATTGCTCCCGTGGGAACATGGTCTGGAAGGTGATTTGCTAAAACTAATATAAGCTATTCTTTAAAAGTTGATTTAACTAAATGCAAGAATTATTGAAAAATATCATTAGTATCACAGGCAAGTAAAATTTTACAGAAGATCATTCAAAAGAGTTGGAGGAGCATACTGACATGGAATTGCCAGAAATTCAAGCTGGATTCTGAAGGGGATGTGAAATGAGGGATATCATTACTGATGTCAGATGGCTCCTGGTTGAAAGCAGAGCATACCAGAAAGTTGTTTACCTGTGTTTTGCTGACTATGCAAAAACATTCAACTATGAAGATCATAACAAATTACAGATAGCATTGCAAAGAACAGGAATTCTAGAACACTTAATTGTGCTCAACAGGAACCTGTACATACATAGATAAAGAGGTAGTTGTTTTAATAAAACAAGGGGATACTGTGTGGTTCAAGTCAGGAACGGTGTGTGTCAGGGTTGTGTCCTCTCACCACACTTATTCAAACTGTAAACTCAGCAAATAATCTGAGAGCCTGAGAGCCTGGACTACTATGAAGATAAACATGGCATCAGGATTCGAGGAAGCTCATTAACAACCTTCATTCTGAAGATGACACAACCTTGCTTGTTGAAGTGAGGAGGACTTGAAGCCCTTACTAATGAAGATCAAAGACTACAGCCTTAAGGATTACACCTCAACATAAAGAAAATAAAAATCCTCACAACTGTACCAATAAACAACATTATGATAAATGGCAAAAAGATAGAAGTTGTCAAGGATTTCATTTTACTTGGATCCACAATCAATAACCATAGAAGCAGTAGTCAAGAAATCAGACAATGCACTGTACTGGGAAAATCTGCTGCAAAGCACTTCTTCAAACTGTTAAATAGCAAAGATGTCATTTTAAGGACTAAATTGTGCCTCACTCAACCCATAGTGCTTTCAATACCTCGTAAGCACAAAAATTACAGTAAAAATGAATGGAGAGCTGGGGGAGAACGAATTCTGGGAAATGGGTCCTTTGAGGCAACTATTTCATTTACATGTGATAAAAGTAGAATGTTAGAAAGCACTTTTCTTTCCTAAATTTTTTTTTTTTTTTTTGGTGAGTACATGAGTATTACCACTGAGATTAAAGGAGACTGACAGGGCAGTGGTCACCATCCCTCTCCACATGTGATAAGCCAAAGGACAGCCATGTGACCTCTCAGCTGGGAGATGGAAGTAGTTATTTCCACTGTCTACAGCCTCAACACCTTACACAGAGTGACTTCATAGTATCCACAGGCCTCTTCTCATTGTGGACATGCACATAGCTTACTGAGCAGTGAAAACTGATTTCATCTGTATGCAAACTTTATAGGAGTCTAGATTCTCAAAATCCAGTGTGACATTAGGAGAGAGGAGAAGATCGATCAGCTGGAGTGAGGAATGGGGTGCAGAGGACCAGTACTGTGCAGCACAACCCTGCACAACTCGCAGAACCTAATAGCAATTATCATTTGACACACACACACAAAGGTTAGAATTGTTTCACAATAATGAGCTAAAGCATTATTTTTTATAATAGAGCAGTGCTATGGAGTAGAATACTAAGTTCTCATGAATGTTTTAGGTTCAAGCTGAGACTTAAAAGAATTTTTACAACTGAGACCAACTGCTTCAGGCTATGCCTACAGAATGCCCCAAAGGTTTGCATTGAATCAACTTTCCCTAAAGAGACCATGACATTTCACTTCCTAGAAGGTAACACACGTTCACGTTAACCAATTTTTACAATGCTGAAGAAATGTACATATATTTTAATATATGTATATTATAAATAGATAACTACTGTTAAGAATTTGGAAATTTTCTTCTATTTTTTACTACATATATTTATGAAGTTAGAATTACATATAGTTTTATATATTGATGGCACACACACACATATACACGCAGAGTTTTATATACTGATTTACTTCTATTGATATTTGGACATTTTTCTATGTCACTAAAAGTATGGTAAACATAATTCATGTCACTGAATCAGTTGAAATAGTAAATGTTTTGTTTTATAGTTCACCATAATAAAAATTTGAAAAAAAATACTTTATTGACACTGTATTTCAATATGGAGTTATTAAACCCTTCTTGAGTTGGAACTCTGTGGTTTCTGCCTCTAGCTTTTATGCGGAGTGTTATTCATCAGAGTCATCCTTGTGACCCTCCCTACACCTGTATTTCTCACTCCTCCTCTTGGCAGGAGAGGAAACCTCACTTCTGTCTTCTCACTTTCTCTTTGGTCACTGGCTGCCCAAGGGGAGCTGGTCTAAGTTTCATAGAGGGAAGTTCCAAGTGGGTGACTTCAGTTGTCCAGCACTGCCTGTTGCTGGGGAGGCAAATTTGTCTAATTTGAAGATTCATTATTAGAAAGCTTATCACCTAAGCCACATTCTCCATTAGGAGGAGATAAGGGGAATGCTTGATTCCCCACCTGTCTTCTCTACTGTATTATAACTTGATCTAGAACTCAGAGGGGGTGAAGAAAGGTGTGATTTATTGATCCCTCTCAGATTACAGCCATATGTTTCTCACTTTTTCCTGTTTCAAGTAATGCCAAGCCAAGTGCCATACTGAAATGAAAATCCATTTACAGAAGTGCTATGACTGCTATAAACAGACAGTAGTTTGAATCCACCTGGTGGTCTTTGGAAACTCTATGGGGTTGTTCTACCCTGTCCTATAGGATTTCAATGAGTTGTAATCAACTGAACAGCAACATGTTTTCTGCTTTTTTTTTTTTTTTTAAAAATAGTCATCTAAATTTGGCTACATAACAAGTGACCAAAGGAAAAATTAATTAGATTTCAAAGTTATCAATAGAGGTGATACCAAGATGGCAGAGTAGGCAGATGCTTCCTGTAGTCCCTCTTACAACAAAGACTGGAAAAAACAAGTGAATTGATAATATATGACAATCAAGAAGCCCTGAACATCAAAGACAAAGTTGGGAAGTTGAACCAAGTGGCAGGGAAAGAGGAAGAAGGATCAGAAGCAGTGAAAATCTGCTAGGTTTGACCCAGCTGGCACCATGTAGGCTGGATCAGCCAGAGCAAGTGGAATGTGCCAAAGCCAAAAGCCAGAGGAATCTTGAATACCATGCAGAAAGCTGAGAGATCAGACTGGGTAACAAGAAGGACAGAGTAGGTCCAGAGACAACTATCTTGGTTAGATTTAAATCTGCACTCCACAGAGGGACCAGCTTTAGCCAGCCAAGTGGAAATGCAGCATGGCAGCAGGTGACCAAGCAGAGCAGCAGCACCATGAGCACAATTCATCTTTCTCAGCAGAGAAACTGCTTACAGAACCACAGGACTTTCACCTGAGCATTATAAGCTAAGTGCCTGTGAACTCCTGTGGACTCAAAATCTTTTCTATGTGATTATTTCTCTCCCTTTCCCCCAGGACTTCCCCTGCTGTTCTCTGCTCTCCACCAGACACTAAATTCTGCCATACTACCTGGGCCAGACATGGACCATCTTATGTGTGCGCCCTGAGTTGTTATTCCAGACTTGGAGAGGAAAGCAAACAGAGGAGAAGAAAAAAAAGTTCTGTTGGATTCTGTGAGCCAGCAATTCCACCTACCTTTCTCACTGTGTTCACAGATCTAATCATTCAGTGACAGGACACTGGAGTTTTTAAGGCTGCAATAATCGATTTAGCTCTAATGACTAAATTATTGGAACACTAAAAATGCAAATTTTTAAAAAATAGACAAACATGAATTTGAACACAATAAACAAACAAATTACAGAAACTTTCTTATGGCTTAGAAACAACAGTCAATTTTTAATCATTTAAGGAAACAGGTCACCAAGGCCTCAGAAAACTCCCCAAAGAATTTAAAAAATCTCCAGGACTTCTTGGAATCATCAGAGGTAGACTACCAAAAAAACAGTAATTTTCAGAGCTCTGATCAACATTAGGAAGGAAATTAGACACACGGTGATCGTGCTTTCTGAAAAATTAAATGGGCTGAAAGAAATACTTGAGCAACAATTATCTGGAATTCACCAGATTAACAATAAAATTACAGAATTAGACAATTCTATAGAAACTCAAAGGACCAGGATTGAGACAATTGAATCTAGAATCAGTAAGACTGAAGATAAAACAACTGACACCAGCATGTAAAAGAAAAGATCAGAAGAAATAATTTTTAAAAAGGAAGACTTACTAAGCATTATGTAGGACTCTATCAGGAGGAATAATTTACAGGTAATTCAGGTACCAGAAAATCTAGAGAGAATTTTTGAAGATATATTGACAGAAAACTTCTTGGATACCATGAAAGATGAGAAGGTATCGACCCAAGATACTCATTGAACCTCACATAAGATAGAGCCTCCCCCAAAAGACACCAAGACATGTCATCATCAAACTAAAGATAAGGAGAGGCATTTAAAGGCAGCTAGCTTTAAACAAAGAACAACAATAAAAGCATATAAAGGAGTCATTAAGACTAAGCTCAGATTACTCAGTGGAAACCATGTTGGCAAGAAGACAATGGGACAACATACAGAAAGGCTTGAAGGAAAACAAACTACCAACCAATAATCATATGTCCTGCAAAACTGTCTCTGAAATATGATGGTGAAATTAGGACATTCCCAGATAAACAGAAGGTTAGAGATTTTGCAAAAAGCACACCAAAACTACAAGAAATACTGATATTCTTTAATTAGAAAATCAGTACAATCATATATATACTCAAGGATAAATGCATGACAGAACATCCAGATGTGAATATGGATAGTGAGTTCACAGAAATAAATGAAAGCTGAAACGCTAAAAATAGGGAAACAGAAATCTCAGTATGCAAATGATGATAACATTATTCCAAAAGAGGGACAAGCTAATATAATCACAGATCTCAAAGATGGAGAGGAAGTCAAGCTGATAAAAGAAAATTAAACACTGGTTTTAATTTAGAATGTTAAGTGTAAATATCAAAGTAACTGCAAAGGAAATTAACAATCCTACATCAAAACAGGAAACAAAATCAAGAAATCTCTGTAGATATAAAACAACTATGAAAAAGATGAAAAGAAAACCCATAAAGAAAAACAAATCAGCACAGAATATTGAGTAAAACAAAGAAACTGTCAACAACATACCAAAAAGGCACTAAAATGACAGCAGTAAACTCATAGTTATCAATAATTACTTCGAATGTAAATGAGTTAAATGCGCCAATAAAGAGATGAAGAGTAGCAGAATGGATAAGAAAAGCACAACCTATATGTTGCCTACAAGAGGCATATCTTTGACTTAAAGATACAAAAAACCTGACACTCAAGGATGGAAAAATATGTATCAAAATAAGAACATTTACAAAACAGCAGTAGCAATATTAATTTCAGATAAGATAGGATTTAAAGTAAAATCTGCCACACTGGACAAAGAAGGTCACTATGTATTACTTAAAGGGTCAATTAGTCAGGAGGACATAACCATGTTAAATGTTTACCTACCCAACAACAGAGCTTCTAAATACGTCAAACAAACTCTAACAGCACTTAAAAGGGAGATAGCTCCACAATAATAGTAGGACATGTCAACACACCACTTTTGATAATGAATAGAACATCCAGAAAGAAGCTCAATAAACACACAAAAGACCTAAATGCTACACTCAACCAATTCGACCTCAGAGACATATACAGAACACTCCACCCAACAACAGACAAGCATTCTCACTTTTCCAGTGTACACGGAGGTTTCTCTAGAATAGACCACGTATCAGGCCATAAAGCAAGTCTTAACAAAATTCAAATCACTGAAATATTTCAAACCTTCTTTGCGGACTGTAAAGCCACAAAAGGCTAAATCACTCAACATCATGAAAATGTCTATTCCTCCCAAAGCCATCTAGAAATACAAGGCAATCACAATACAAATTCCACTGTCATTCTTTTTAACAGAGTTTCGTCCTAGCAGCATCCAGCCTCCAGAGCAGGTTACCATAGGGAAGCAGATGTTGTGCCAGAAACCCCTACTTCGTATAGCCTGGAGAGACTTGGTAAACAGTCTGAAAATCTATGCAAAAGGCACACACAATACAAAACAGGAAATTCCTTTTTAATGTAAAGACCTCTTAACCCAACATTTTCCTCAAGAAAGTCAAAGAAGCACCACATTTTCATGAGAAATGTTAATTTGTGTTTACCAATTTAACAGTAATGTGTGAATTTTATGAGGTAGTAGGCAGCTTTGACTGTCATTCCCCCTGTCACTCTCAGGTTTAATCCATTGTTTGTGAGTGAATACTGTATTATATTCACCAGTTTCTGCCTTCTAGGCAACTAACATAAAACTAACATAAGTTTCTGATGCCAAAATTTAAGAGGCCTGCTCAGGAACCTTGATAGTTTTTACCAAAGGAAGTGGAATCTAGCAGAAAGAATCAGGTATTTTTCTACTACACGAGACTTGACTCTTCTATCTTGAGCTGGGCCAGGCCAGAGGGAAATGGTAAAGTAGGATTTCCAGTCATTTTCTTGGTTAAATATGTGCACTTTCTGACACACAAGTAAGGCAAAGCCTGTTTGATACCCTCTCAGCATTCATCTTCTCCTTTGTCGTCAGCAGTAGAGCTCCATCAACCTACGGGTGGGCATGAACTCAAGTTTTCCTCCAGTGAAAGCTATGTTTAAGTATCATGTGACCATCTACAAAGTCTCCTTAAAGGGAGTGTGAAAGCCTTCGCCCACTCCTACCTTCTGAGGCCTGGAATGATGTTACAGGAGTACGAACTCCAACAACCATCCTGGATCGGGACGTGACAAGAAGATGATGGTGCAGAGAACAGAAAGAAAGGACTCTGGATTCCTGTAGACATCACATATTAAACTGTCTACTCAAGAATTAATTTATTGGAGAAACATTTATCATATTTAAGTCAGTATTACTTCACCTTTTTTCTGTTACATGCAGTTAATCTTCCTCCTAATGAATTCACTGGGTTAAAAAACAAAAAAACACTCCAGACAAACCAGAAGGGGCTATCCCATCATAGACCCTGGAAGAGCAATCCAGAACCAGGAAATGAAATTGCAACAAGTGCCAGGGGGAGACTCTGATGCCCTGAGAGAATGTGTATCTAGAATTGTACCTATTTTAGTTTTGCAAGAATTTTTTTAAAAATATGCTTTCTCCTGATTTTAAAATATCTGCTCAAATGTTAAAAATAGATTGAGGACAATTTAAAATGCACTTGTGGGTGGGATGTGGCCCAAAGCTCTTATGTTGTCTGGGTTTCACTATCTGACTTTACAGGTTCTGTGATGCTTTTACAGCCCTGGAATGAAAATGTTTTTATAGCCCTGCTCCCCAGATTTTGACACAACTTAACACACACGTGCAAAACAGTAGAATATAGGTAGAGGGAGTGGGTAGTGGTGAGTGTGTTCTGGGAGATCAAACGCTTAAAGAAGCAATCCTAGCATATGTCACAGATGCTGACTATATAAACGAAAAGAGAAAAAAGCTTAGCTCAGAGAGGAGTTAGTACCAGTACTTGGATATTTTTTCAAGTTGGGTATCAATCACAACTCTAGTTTTGGTACTTACATAACTTTGCATTAGGGTTTAGTTACCCAGTCTCTCCTGCTAAAAACCAGTTGCCTTAGAGTGGATTCTGACTTGTAGTAACCTTGTGTATGTTGGAGCAGAACTGCTCCATGGAGTTTTCAATGTCTGATTTTTTTGGAGAGTATCACCAGGCTTTTCTTCCAAGGTGCCTCTGGAAGGACTTGAACCTTCAACATTTTAGTCAGCAGCTGAGTGCAGTAGCTGTCTGCACGAGTCAGGTGTCTCTTACCTTTTCTTTGAAACTCAAACTACAGTTAAAATAGGAAAGTCTTGTGTAAATTACAAAGCACTTTACAAATTAAAGGTATAATTTACTGAAGAATAAATAGATTTAATAATTTTACTTCATGAACACTGTTAGCAGAAAACCCAAGTACTTTGTATTTCTAGGACATTTAGGACCCTTTGACAATGGTAGTGAAGACAGAACAGAGTCTGTCCTGTCTCTAAGCATTCGGTATTCTGTCTAGTTCTCAAGATGCATTTCTACCAAACACAGTATCCGCAGCCAACAGTGAGAAGCCTTTAAAAGTGGCAGTAGGTATATATTCATATTAGGCACCACAGTGTCTCTATATGGAGATGAACAAACTCATACGTAAAATGTATGAGAGTCTTAGATTAAGAAGAAACCTGAAATAAACATTTGAGAATTATGTGTTCTTTCTTTTCAAATTAAGGATTTTAGTACCACTTTTTGTCTGAGAAACACATGAGAGCTGGATCTATTTTATGCACTGAAAATTGATTCACTGATTAATCATTCATGTCTTCCATTTATACTGCTCAAGTTCTAATGGGATTACAAAAGTTTCAGAAGATAAGCAGCTAAAAGTCAAGAAATGCAAAAGAAAGAACATAACCAGGATTTGGGAAAATATCATTTCAGTATCAAAAAAGAACTTAGTTTCTGCTACAAAGCAATTCTTGACACCAAAGGAATGCTCTGGGCTTGGAACCTCTCTCAACCCCCTCCATTCCTATAAGAAAGAAGAATTGAAACTTTCCTTTCTCCTTCAGCATTTGTACCACCAGGAAAACAATACAAAACAAGTTGATTCCAACTCATAACAACTCTACAGGACAGAGTAGAATGGCCTCATAGGGTTTCCAAGGAGCATCTGGTAGATTCAGACTGCCGACCTTTTGGTTAGCAGCTGTAGCTCTTAACCACTATGCCACCAGGGTTTCCTTACCACAAGTGAGATCCCTGCAAAACCTACAAAGATTGTATTAGTCTACTGTATAAAAGAAAAAGAGAATGATCCTAATTTTATTCAACAGGGTTTTAATCTAGTGACATTTCACACATTTTAAGGTTTTATTAGAAAAAATAAATGCTTACACTTTCTTCCAAAGAGGATGACCGGGCTTACTCTGGAGGGAAATATGCTAATGTGCACCAGTGTACACACATAACTGATGATGTATCTTTCCTTTAAGCTGGGAAGAACTTTCACCTATCTATTCCCACTCTTTTAATGCTTGTATTTTTGGTGAGACAGCACATTCCCTACCAGAGGATCATATTTCTGGAACTCTGGAACAAAGAGGAAAGCAGAATTACCCTTATCACCACCCAAGGAAGCTTCATGCTGTTTGTCTAACAGATACATATTTAGCAAAAGCAAACTGGGAATGAGGTGCTCTGGCCTTTGTTCTGAAATAAAATACTTAGGAGACAAAGTCTTGCATTCACAGTGGGGTCAATCCAAAATACGCAGCTTAGGAAAGGCAACTCATAGATGATGGCAGAAAAATCCAGAAGAAAGATCGCTGTGAGACAATTGCTTGCTGGAAAGGAAAAGCTGTTATTCTGGAAAACATTTTTACACAATTGAGTCCAAGGTGTTAAATCTTTTTTCCCATGCTATTGACTAGACAGATCTGTACTAGCTACAGAATTTATTATACTTTACACTCTCTGATGCATGCTAGGAGGTGGTGTATAAAGAGAAAGTGTCTGCACTGCAAAACTACCCATTCAAATAATGTATGTTGGTAGTGAACATCTACATGTATGCTCTATAGTGGTTAAGTGCTACATCTGCTAACAAAAAGGTCAGCAGTTCAAATCCACCAGGTGCTCCTTGAAAATTCTATGGGACAGTTCTTCTCTGACCTATAGGGTCACTATGAGTCAGAAATCACTAGACGGCAATGGCTTTTTTAGCTTATACTCTGACCAAGTTGTATAATTCTAACACCAAATAATCTAAAAATGAAGCAGTGATTAATCTTTCCATTTAACCAATCATACATACTGGAGGAAAACAGTAAACTTTACACCTGCAAAGGAAATTCTCCATCTCAAGATTTTATATAAGAGGAGAAAGCAGTCTGAGGAGACTGGGAATTCCAGAACTCTTAATTGTGCTCATGAGGAATCTGTACGTGGATCAAGAGGCAGTCTTGCAAACAGAACAAGGGGACGCTACACAGCTTAAAATCAGGAAAGGTGTGTGTCAGCGCTGTATTCTTTTACTAGATCTTTTCCATCTCTATGCCAAGCAAATAATCCAAAAAACTGGATTATATGAAGAAGGAGGCATCAAGATTGGAGGAAGACTCATTAAAAACATGTGTTATGCAGGTGACACAGCCTTGCATGGTGAAAGTGAAGAGGATTTGAAACACTAATTAAGATCAAAGACCACAGCCTTCAGTATGGGTTGTACCTCCACATCAAGAAAACAAAAATTCTCACAACTGAACCCATAAGAAATGTCATAATAAATGGAGAAAAGATTGAGGTTGTCAAGGATTTCATTTTACTTAGCTGCACAATCAATACCCATTGAAACAGCAGTCAAGAGATAAAAAGATGCACTGCATTTGGAAAATCTACTGCAAAGGACGTCTTTCAAGCGTTAAAAAGCCAAGATGTCACCTTGACGACTAAGGTGGGCCTGATCGAAGCTATGGTATTTTCAGTTGCATCATGTGCATGTGAAAGTTGGACAACAAATAAGGAAGACAGAAGACCTGACACCTTTGAATTGCAGTGTTGGAGAAGAATATTGAACATACCATGGAATACCAAAAGAACAAACAGATCTATTCTGGAGGAAGTACAACCAGAGTACTCCTTGGAAGCAAGGATGGCAAGATTGAATCTTATTACCATAGACATGTTGTCAGAAGGGATCAGTCCTTGGAGAAGAACATCATGCTTAGTAGAGTGCAGGGTCAGCGAAAAATAGGAAGATTATCATGGAGATGGATTAATACAATGGCTGCAACAATGGAATTAAGAATAAAAATGATGGTGGGTATGGTACAGGACCAAGCAGTGTTTTATTCTGTTGTCCGTAGGGTTGTTATGAGTTGGAATCAACTCAGTGGCATCTAACGACACAACGAGTAGTCTGAATTGTGAGGTAGTGCTATGCACTTGCAAAGTGTGTGTATCTACGTGTTCTTGGGCATTCATTGCCTTGGGTTTGTGCCCATGTGTATAGATGTGTAGGTAGAGGTTTCAGATGGTACAAAAGGTTGGTGGCTAAAATCCACCCAAGGGCTCCATGGAAAGAGGTCCTGGCAATCTAGTCCCATAAGATGACAGCCATAGTGAGCCCGGTAGTGTTCAGTTTCACTCTGGAACTTGTGTAGAATCACTATGAGTAGTAACTGACTCCCTGGAAATGGGGTGGTTTGGTTTTCACATCTGTGTAGGTATTCAGTTTTAAACAAAAAAAGATTTGAAATATTAATTTTTCCAGAGAAAGTGTTTAATAATCTCAGCATTTTGCTGTGATTTTCAATTTCACATAAATGCCAGATCACAATCAGATGAAATACTACCATACTGCATACACAAGAGGATGTGATGACGATGACCGAGATTCATTTCCATGATGAAATACATACCTCATATCATAACCCAAACTACACAGCTTCCCATTTTTTCAAATAGATTTTGTGATGAAACACACCTGCCTGATCTCCATGTAAAAATTCATATTCAGCCCTCCACTAATGTCATTTGTAAATCGTGGTCATCTTCTCTTCATTTTCTTTAAATATCATATTTTATTTATGCCTAGGAATCTTGTCAGAGGCTTGGAAAAGTTATAACAAACAATGCAGGTAATCAGGTTGGACAGGGACTGAGTCCAGTTGACCCTCTCCTGTACCTTCATGTAACCAGTCAAAATGAAGAAAGAAAATAAAGTCAATGGTAAGTACAGTTAACACAAACTGTTGAGAAATTTCTATTTCTTAGGTTACAACTGGATCCAGACTTAACAAAGACACTGGGAACTCTGTTGGCAATTCTATTTTCCAACACAGAATGTAGTATTTGGAAGGGGAAAGCTGAAGACAGGAATAGGTCTTGAGGACAGAAGTATGTATTGGATTCATTACCCAATTCACTGCTTCAGATCAACAGTGTCCAGAGGCCTTAGGCAAGCCTGGCCAAATCAAACAGAGGAGCTGGCATATGGCAAGATTTTCCCTGAGTCATCAGGGTTCCTCTCTGATGGAATGGGCAGGGGCATCAGGAATAAGGACAGCCACAGGGATCTCATGAGTAGTTGAAAAGAAGGTCCAGCTCAACAGAGAAAGGGGTTTGCAAAACTGAAGCCAAATGTGATTGCTTCAATAAACAGGAACTTTAGTCAGTTATTTAATCTTGTAAAAGTCAAAGGCTTGATAACTTCATAGGCAGAGGGAAAAGTACAAGTGAAAAGAAAAATAGATTCAATAGGTTAAGAAAATTATAGATGCTTTCACATACACAAAATTAAAAGACAAGTGAAGCACTTGGAAAAAAATGTTGCATACTTAGACGCTGAGGGCTAATAGCATTAAGATATAAAGAGCATTTGCAAATCAATAAGAAAAATAATTATTCTGAATGATAAGTGAATATTTGAATAATTCCAAAATATTTTAACGGGTACTCAAAAAAGAAGAGCCCTGTATGGCCAATAAAATATGAAAAAATCAGCCTTATTAATAATGAAATTAAATTTAAAACAGGACTCAGTTTTCCAAATGCCAAATCAGGAGGAAATGTTCAAATAGCATAGGTAGTACTGGCCAAGCTGCATGGACCCGGGCACTGCACTTAGGAGTACGATTTGGTACGTGTTTTCTGCAGAGCAAGTTGGCACATGTTTCAAAGACTTTAAAAGACATGTATCTTTTGTGGTCCAGCAATGTCACTTTAAAGAATTTTTATTAAGGAGATTATTAGAGATACAGGCACAGATTCAGCCAAACATTGTTTGAACAGGTTGGGTATCTAATAACAGACACTCAATGATGATAGATACTCTATCGGTGAAATAAATGTCCATTCTACAATGGAATACTGAGAGGTAGAATGGCAAGTTGGTGCAAACAAAAGGGAACATATAATTCTTTTTTATTTTCTTTCTTTGATAAAAAATATTTATCAGCGATATCGGAAACTCTGGTGGTGTAGTAGTTAAGTGTTATGTCTGCTAACGAAAAGGTTGGCAGTTTAAAAGCACAGACACTCCTTGGAAACTCTATGGGACAGTTTTACTCTGTCCTATAGCGTCACTGTGAGTGAGAATCAACTTGACAGCGGTGGATTTGGTTTTTTGGTTATTTATGTATGATATAGGTACATGTACAAAAGCACTCCTATCACCCAGAAAACTGAGAAAAGTTAAGAAGTGTATGCAGCAAAATGTTACAGTGCAGTTACGGGAGGGGGCGGGGGGAGAAAACACTATTATTTTATTTTCTACAACAAATTTTATTACTGGTAAAATAAAATGTACCTTAAAAAGAAAAGAGTGAAAAAGATTTAAAGATACTTCAACAAGAATCTAGTCACAAAAGGCATACCAAAAAAATAGTATTTCTATACATCAAAATAACTGACTGGAATTTGACTTTAAAAAATGCCATCGAGGACAACAATATTGAACAGAATATATTCCGATCTAAGTCTATATGGAGGACTTAAATTCTAGAAAGGTGCAACTTTACTGAAAAAACCAACCCACTGCCATCAAGTCGGGTTCGACTCATAGCGACCCTATACATCAGAGTAGAACTGCCCCATAGAGTTTCCAAGGAGGACATGGCAGATTTGAACTGCCGACCTTTTGGTTAGCATACATAGCACTTAACCCACTATATCATCAGGGTTTCCAACTTTATTGAAGGATATAAAAATAATTTGTATAGGTGTATATACTATACTTTTGAGATGGAAGGTGTATTATTATCAAAATGTACATAATCTCAAATTCAATATTTTCTAAAGTGAAATAATAATCTTGCCCAGTTGCATTTAAATTATGTGAAAAGAAAATTCATATTAAATAATAAATGTATAAGAATTGATTTTTAAAAAGAATCAGTAAAAGAAAATTCACACGATCAGATACGTGAATATATTATAAAGCTAAAATAGTTAAATCATTTTGGCAAAGCTTAAAAACAATAGATAAAAGAATGGAAAAGAAAGCCAGGAAGGGACTAAATACACATGGCAAAAGTGGCATACAGTTAAAATGAAAAAAGGATGAGCAACTATTAAGCAAATAGTATTGGAACATCTGGTTAACTATTTGTTAAAGAATAAAGTTAAACTTCGTCACCATACTATACACCCAAATAAATTACAAATCAAACCTAACTGGTTACTGTTGAGTCCAGTCCAACTCACAGAGTCTTTACAGAACAGATCAGAACTGCCCCACAGGGTTTCCAAGGAGCAGCCGGTGAATTTGAACTGCTGACCCTTTTGGTAAGCAGTAGCTCTTAATCTAAAAAAGTTCTAGATACACTAAATTGGTAAATGGAAAACTATTTCTCTGATTTGGGGCAAACTTACTGCTTTGATACTTTTTGCTAGTGAAAATGTGAATTTATATAACCCAACCCTTGTGGCGTAGTGTTTAGGTGGCCGCTAACAAAAAGGTCGACAGTTCAAATCAACCAGGTGCTCCTTGGAAACTCTGTCCTATGGGGTTGCGATGAGTCAGAATCGACTCCTTAGTGGCAGTGGGTTTGTGTTTTGTTAGTGTTTTTTTAGGGTTGCCGTAAGTCAGAATCGACTGGGTGCCTTTTCTTTTTGAGACAACCTGACAGTATGCATCAAGTTTACAAATGCTCATGTCCTTTCATCCAGAAACTTTAATATAAATTCTCCCTAAGGAGATCATTAGTGGCTTCCACACATACTTGTACTCACTAACTGAGTTAATAGAGAGCCCAAGCCCCCAGTCATAAGTGACCGGCCAAGAAAAACTATGGCACTTGCATTTAGTGGAATACTACGCAGCTAATGCAGAACATTTCAATCACGACATAATAAATGAACATGTAAACTACAAAACAGCAAGATACCAGTCTGGTTAAAAGTATTTGGGATGTAGATATCATACAAATGTTCAACAGTGCAAGCAGTGGCTGATTTAAGCTTGATGGACTTGTAGAGTTGCACCCCTTCCCCCCATTTACTGGCTGTCTGTTGTGTCAGACAGTTCTCTATATTCCAAATTTTCTTCCACTGAATAGGAATTACTTGTAATCGGAAAGGGCTAAATTTCCCAAAAGTCCATCATATAAAACTGACTTCTTGGTGTGAAAAAACTCACTAAAAACTCAAAGTGAAAACAGAAAGGGCATGTTCCGTCTACCAAAAGCATAAAATAATATATTTTTTAAAAAATGTAGGGAAATATTCAGCTCACTCTGTGTTTGTTCTACCTTTTTAGAAATATCCCATAAAACAAAAGCACCTGTTTCAGCTTGGACACACTGAACAGTTTTTTTTTTTTTTTTTTTTTACTGTAAGTATGTATGTGGATAGCATCCTAAGGAATTCTTCCTAATAGGGTCTTCCAAGTAGGCCAGTTATGGGGTCTGACATGTAAGCGTTTAAAATCCACTATCCCATTGGACTCCCCAACAATAGGCGGGTAGGTATGACTGGTTTTGTGGAGAGGAACTCTCGGCTTAGGGAGGTTACGCCTTGCTCAGGGTTGAATCCGGGCTAAGAGAGGCAGGCAGTGGTGGGTGGAAAGAGCCTGAGGTGCGAGGGCCACTCACCCCAGGCCCTGGCAGGGACGCGCGCCTTACCGCGGCTTGCTGAAAAGCGCCTTTGGTGTAGGTGCCACCGCCCCGGTAGGTGATGGCGGGGATCTCGCGGCTGAGCAGCGCGCACTTGTGCTGGTGCGCGCGGCTGGAGGAGATATAGTCGACGCGCGGCACCACGTTGTTCTTGGACGAGAAGGTCACGATGGCCACGCGCGTAGCCGTGGGCACCACGGGGAAGTCGGACAGCAGCTTGCGAACGAACTTGAGCTCGCTGAGGAAGTTGGCTTGGCCTACGCTGGAAGACTCGTCCACCAGGAAGACGAGCTCCAGGCGCTCGCTGAGCTCCCGCAGCCGCCGCACGCGCCGCCGGAACGCCTGGCCCAGCCGTTCCACTTTGCTCTCCGCTGCGTCCTCGCCCGGTCCTGGCGGCGCGGGCAGCCGCCCCGGCCCCCCGGGGGCGGCCTCGGAGAAGAAGCGGAAGCTGAAATTGCGCGACGGAGACATCTGCTGAAAGGTCGTCCAGCCTGAAACGAGCGCCAGACCCCAGCAACAAAAGGCCAGACGCGGCCACATTGCGCCGGAGACGGAGCGGCCGCCTGGAGCGCAGGCGGAGGCCCGGCGTGGAGGGGTGCCCGGCGGCCCGGCTCGCAGAGGGGCGTGTGCGGGGGCAGCGGCTGCGAGCCTCAGAGCTCTTTCATCTGACACTGGGGACACAGTCCAGACTCCTCCAGCAGCTCGGGGACTTGGGAGAAAGCGGCGCACTCTCTTTACCCCTCTCGCTCTTGTCTTTTTTTTCTTCTCTCTCTCCTCCTCCTCTGTCTCTCCCTGAAGCCTATAAAATGTTTGAAGGAAAGGGGGCAGTCAAGAAAAATCTCCCGCTTCCCTCCTTCGCTCCCTTTCTCCCTCCTCTCTCTGTCTCTCCCTTTTCGTTCTCTATCTCTGCCTCTATCTCTCTCCTCCCCCTCTCATTCTCCGCTCGGGTTCAAGCCAAAGACTCTAGATTCCATGACACCAGAGCCCCGCGTCTGTCAGGCTGTCAACATACCCGCAGCAAGCGCACCAGCGCCGAAGCTCTGATTGATCCCATATGTCTGGCAGAAGTTGCAGAGGAATTCACTAGAGATGGATTCAGATACCAAGAGTGCCACAGTAATTGGAAACACTTTGTAAGGGAAAACACACACGGACTGATTGGGGAGTTGAAAGCATCCTTTTCAAACTGCTTGTTCACCTTCTGTATCTCTTTTTCCTCCTTCGGTGTCCCAAATCCCTCACCAAACAGATGTTTATTTGACTGGTCTGGTGGAGATTTCTGATCGCTGTGCGTGTGTTTGTGTGTGTATGTGTGTGTGTGTGTGTGTGTTTGTGAACGTGAAGACAATTTTAATGCTCGTCTCAGACCACACCATATAAGTTACATCTGACCGAACAGAGGGGTTGCTTGGCATATAGTGCTTCATTCATACATTTACTTATGTATCCGTTTGTTCATTTTTGTATTCACTCGGCACTTTTTTTTGAGTGACTGTTAAATGACAATAAGTATGCTAGACACCAGGAATACACGGAGAAAGACTAACATAGACCCTGTCCTCGAGGAACTTGTTTTGTGTCATTAAGTTGATTCTGACTCGCTGGTTCTGCCCTGCAGAACAGGGCAGAACAGACCAGTCCGTAGGGTTTCCAAGGCTATAGTCTTTACAGAAGCCCACTGCCGCATCTTTTTCTCCAGGAGGGGGAACTCAATGACTTCTTGATTAGCAGCCAAGCACTTAACCACGGATCCTATGAATCTACAGGGTAACAAACAAGGTGACCGTTAACCAAATATTCACACAAATAAGTACATAATCACAGCTGCTGAAGCTCTGTGCTCTTAAGGAGAGCTGTACTAGAGAAGATTGACCTTGGAGGGTCAGGCAAGCTTCTTTTGAGCACCTGAATGAAGAAATCTGAAGAATAAGTAGGATTCTCATTTCCACAGTTCTTTTTTTTCATATGCTTATTCTCTATTTCAGCAGGTGAGATTCACATCCATCTCCTTCCTTGGCTTTGAATGAAACCTGGCATCTGGCTAGTTAAAGAGTGATTTTACTAAAGTAAGATTGCAAAGGCAATGTGCAGATGGAAAGAAAGAACACATGTTGCCTGAGAAACAGGGTTCTATGGTTAAAAAATTCCTGCCAGGAGTCAGAAGTCCTAGAACATGCCTCTGTAGCCACCTGAACCAAGTTACTTCAAACTCTGGCTTCCGTTTTGTCATCTATTTCATGGTGGAATTCAATGACATCAAAGTTTCCTCTCTTTCTAGACCTGGCAAATTAATTCTGTCTATATTTAATGAAGTGCCTTCAATGTGAGACAGCAGCACAGTATATTGGTTAAACTGCTAGGGCTCTAGAGTCAATTTGCGAGGAATGAAAACTTGGTTCCACCATTGACTAGTTGTATGACCTTAACATCATGTTGCTTATCTGTAAAATATTAATATCTAGGGTTATTGTAATCATTAAATCACTAAAAACTGAAGATCTTAGGACAGTGTTTAGGACATAGCATGTGCTCAATAAATGTTTGTTGCTATTATTGATGGCATTAGTTATGAATGCTCTCCAAACCCTTATTTATCTATAAGTATTTATCGAGTACCTATTGTGTTCCAGAAAGTATGTTAGGTTCTGAGGATTTTAAGATGGATATGACATAGTTTCAGTCCTCTAGAAGCTCAAAGGATATCAGAAGAGAAGCTAACTTTGTAAATAAAAACAAAGCAATAGAGTGATTGCCAACAATGGAGAAGAGAGGCAAGGAGAGCCAGAAAAAACAATTTGAACTACTGTAAAGTTGATTCCAACTCATAGTGACCCTATAGGACAGAGTAGAATTGCTCCATAGAGTTTCCAAGGAGTGCCTGGCAGATTCAAGCTGCTGACTTTTTGGCTAGCAAATGTGGCACACAACCACTGTGGCACCAGGGCTTCTGAGACAAGGATGGGAAAGTCTAAATTGTCCTGGGGAATGAGAAAGACTTCATTTGATCTGAGACTTAAGAAGAGCAGGTGTTCCAAATTTCACTGGTTCTGAGTTATTTAGAACATGATATAAGTGAACATTTCAGGGCTTTTGTGTACCAGGCACCATGACAACTACTATGTGCATGGCCTTATATGTTTCCCGCAACTCAGGGAGGTAGGCAATTGCTTTAGGAACCTTTAGTTGCAAGTGACAGGTATCCAGCTCCTCATTTACCAAAAGGGATTTCTTGTCTCACACAACTGGGGAAAATGGCAGGAGTGGAGCTGGTCTCAGAAAGGCTTAGAAAAGGAAACCAACGAGTATCTATGGCCTTTAGTGTTATTCTCACTTGTACTTCTTTTTGTATGTTAGATTTAATCTCTGCTTTCAGATTTATGACCTGAGCAGGAAAGACTCTTCCTCACAAACTCAGGTTAAAACGAACAAACATCATTATGATTATCAACAACCTTTAGCACGACCACAGGGAAGGACTCCACCGGAGCAGGTATGGGCTGTGTGTCCTCACTTAACCCATCACTGTGGTTAGGAGAATGGGCCATTATAAAAGGCCTAACTCAAGTCATTTGCTCATCGTGGCAAAGTCTTCTAGTTGCTTAGCTCCCATATTACGTTTTCCTCTTAAATAGTAATAGAGCCCCTGAGTTTTGGCTGAGCAGAAAGGTGCCTGGAATAATGACTAAATTTCAGAGCTGCCCTTAAAAATGGGGTGCAGCCCTGTCACTAAGTTCCAGAAAACAGTGCATGTAAGTGTTGTTTTGTACGGTAGTTTCCAGAAAACTTAGTTAAAGGACGCTGCTATCTTTTATTTCTTGTGTCTCCATTTCAACCCTTATAAACCATCTTTCTACCTGGAATGTGAACATGGTAGCAGAACTCTAGCAACAATCTTGGATCTTAAGAATAATGATTAGAGTCTAGAGATGCCTGAGAAATGAGCTGGAAGGAGCCTGGGTCCCTATAGACTTTATGCAGCAGAGCCACCATAATTGTCAGGTTGCTTATCAATCCCTTTTATTTTGAAATTTCCTGTCACATTCAGCTTAATTTAATCCTGACTAATATAAACAAACTTGTCTCAATGCATGCACCCACAATGCTGTAGCATGGAAAGCAGACATGATGAATTATATGTTGATGGTTCAAGTTTCCTTCCAAAGGGCATATGCAAGCCTTGTGCTCCGTTTCATTGGTTGAAGGAGGTCACTTGAGAAGTACAGTCCTATGACGTGTTTAGAAAGTAGAAAGCTAGATGCCAGATGTATTTGGTGAATGGCACAATTAACTATCATATAAAGTCACATGACAGTGGGCAGACGAAAGCAAACCCACTACTGTCAAGTAGATTCTGACTCATAGCAACCCTTTAGCGCAGAGTAGAACTGCCACATAGAATTGCCAAGGAGCACCTGGTGGATTCGAACTGCTAACCTTTTGATTAGCAGCCATAGCACTTAACCCCTACACCAATGGGAAGACGATTGAGTTAAAAAGGCAAAGCATGGTGAAAACTCTAGGAAGCTTATCTTGTCCTAAAGTTGGAGGATTCCTACAGGAAATCATTATAAATTAGTTTCTGTGAGGACTTGTTTTATAAATCTACTGTATTTTAGCTGAAAGTTTATAGCATAAATTAATGTCTCATTCAAAAATTTATACACAAATTGATTTTTGACATTGGCTGCGATTTCTGCGGTATGTCAGCACTTCCCCTTTTTCTTCACACCCTGACTTTCGCATGTCCATTTGTGCAGTTTTCCTGTTTTTTCCCATTTTCTCATCTTTACTTTGGGGCAAGTCTTGTCCGTTTGGTGTAGCACACTTGACTGAACCAAGAAGCACATTCCTCATATGTGTTATTGTTTGTTTTATAGGTCTGTCTAATCTTTAGCTGAAAGGTAGGCTTTGGGAGTGACTTCACTTCTGAGTTGCCAGGGTGTCGGGGGTTCCTCCAATCTCTGCCAAACCAGTAAAACTTGTCTTTCTTGGAGCATTTGAATTTTGTTACCCATTTTCCTCTCTCTCTGTCAAGAACTCTCCATTGTGACCCCGGTTCTTCCAGGTTCAGACCTCTGGAGGTGGTGGTTCATGCAGTCTGTCGTGGGTTGAATTGTGTCCCCTCAAAAACATGTGTACCAGTTTTGCTTAGGCCATGATTCTTGGTGTAATGTTACTGTACACTATAAACCCTGCCTCTACAATGTTAATGAGGGAGGATAAGAAGTAGTTGTGCTGGTGAAGCAGGACTCAACGTGTAAGACTGTTCTGTGCCTTGAGGCAATCTCTTGGCTTATAAAGGAAAGGCAAGCAAGCAATGGGGGACCTCATACCCTATTGGTCTCATCACATTCAGAGCAAAAGAGAAAGAAGAAAATCAACAAACACAAGGACAGTGTCAGTCCAAAGGACTAGTGGACTGTGTCTTAGTCATCTGGTACTGCTGTAACAGAAATACCACAAGTGGATGACTTCAAAAAGAGAAATTTTATTCTGTCACTGTCCAGTAGGCTAGAAGTCCAAATTCAGGGTATCAGCTACAGGGGAAATCTTTTCCTTTTGGGTCTGAAGTGGAGCTTCTGAGGCACAGGGACCTCATGGATTTTCCAAAGGACTGTATCTGCTCCAGGCACTGCTTCTTGAGGGTATGAGGTCCCCCATTGCTTGCTTGCCTTGGCTCACACAGCACTAATGGTGGCCTAACCTCTGGTATTTACTCCCCTTCTCTCTGGTCATCTCAGTTCAGACCTTCTAGCTGCACTTGATTCTTACGGCTGCCTAGCCACTCAAGTGATCACTCCAGTCCCACCCAATTGCCTGTGTCCAAGCTTCCCTGGCCCCCATGGCTCCAATTCCCTCCCAGCCACGGGAAGCTTACACAGCTTTCTTTGGGTCATGGGAGCCCAAACCTTCCTAGCCCATGCAGCTCCAAGACTGTTTCCAAGATCTGCCCAGCTACTGTGCCATTCACTCCACCACCCAGGTCCTGCAACTGCCTACTCCACTGCCATGGGTCACCCGGACCCAAGCCTCCTAGTCTCACATAAAACTAAGGCCTGCTGTGCAGAACACATTTCTGAGCCTCCCCCTTCTTACCTGCCCAGCTCTGCCCTCTCCTGCCCTATCACTCTGGTTCATGGGAACTTAGGCTTCCCATGCCAGCACTCCATGCCCTGTCTCCCCGCGATCCTTGGGCCAAGGCCACCCAGCTCCTTGCTGCTCTGAGTTGTGCCTGGCTGGTGGGCATGCTGACTACTGGCTGGCCTTGTTCCAGAGTGTTTTAACCTGTGTGGAGGTTTTCAGGTCTGGGTAGTGGGCTGTGGGCTGTGATGCTTAGGCTGGGATAGGTCTCCTTAGTCAAATTCAAGATTGCTCCAGCCCTTGTATGTTTTCGGCTCCTCCCGGTTACTAAGATTTCCTGGAGGCAGTTTTTCTTTCTGCCAAGATCACCCTCAGTTTTGTCTGTGGTGGTCCAGGGGTCCTAAGATCTTCCTTTTATTCTCTTTGTAGTTAAGTTTTGCTACACACAGTTTAGGCCTTCTGGATGGCTGTATTTGATTGATTTCATTAATTTTGAAGTTCTTAGCTGTTCAAGCGTTTAGCAGAGGTGTGTCGTTACTCCATCATTTTAGTTCTGCCTCTGAAGAGACTATTTTTAACCCACTTTAAAATCTTTGGGCTTTTGTTGAATATCAACTGTTCATAGGAGGATGGTGAAATTTCTGGATTCTCTACTCTATTCCATTGGTCTATATGTCTGTTTTTATACCAGTATCAGGCTGTTTTGAATATCTTGGCAGTGTAATAGGTTCTAAGTTTGGGCAGTATGAGGCCTCCCACTGTGTTCCTCTTCTTCAGTAGTGTCTTACTTATCCAAGGCTTCTTCCTTTTCCATACAAACTTGGTGACTTGTTTCTCCATCTCATTAAAAAATGACACTGGAATTTGTATGGGGATTGCATTGTATATGTAAATGGATTTGTGTAGAAGAGACATTTTCATGATGTTAAGTCTTCTTATCCATGAACAAGTAGTTTTTTGCAGTTATGTAAGCCTCTTTTGGTTTCTTGCAAGAGGGTCTTATAATTTTCTTTGTATAGGTGTCTTATATCTCTGGTTAGATTTATTCCTAGGTATTTTAGGGGCTATTGTAAATGGTATTGATTTGGTGATTTCCTCTTTGATGATCTCTTTGTCGGTGTAAAGCAATCCTAGATTTACTTATGTTTATCCTATATCTTGGTACTTTGATGAACTCTTCTACTAGTTCCAGCAGTTTGTTTATGAATTCTTTAGGGTTTTCTAAGTATATGATCGTGTCATCTGCAAATGGGGATACTTAGACCTTTTACTGATGTGGATGTCCTTTATTTCTTTGTCTTATCTGATTGTTCTAGCCAGAAACTTTAGCACAATGTTGAATAGAAATGGTGACAGTGAGAATCCTTGTCTAGTTCTTGCTCTCAGGGCAAATTCCTTTAGTCTCTCTCCATTCAGGATAATGTTGGTGGTTGATTTTACATAGACGCCTCTTACTGCATTGAGGAATTTTCCTTACATTCCTATTTTGCTGAAAGTTTCTAACATGAATGAATGTTGGACATTGTCAAATGTCTTTTCTGTATCATTTCTGAATCACTTGATACAATCAAGTGATTCTTATCCTTAGTGTTATTTATGTGGTTGATCACGTTAATTGGTTTTCTTATGTTGAACCTACCCTTCATCCCTGGTATGAATCTTAGTTGATCATGATGAATTTTTTTTTTTAAATATGTTTGTGAATTCTATTGGTTAGGATTTTGTTGAAGATTTTTGCATTTAGGTTCATGAGTGATATTGGTCTGTAATTTTCTTTTTTTTGTGGGGTCGTTACCTGGCTTTGGTATCAGGGTTATGCTAGGGTCACAGAATGAATTTAGGGATGTTCTGTCCTTTTCTGTGTTGTGGAATAGCTTCAGTAGTATTGGAATTAACTTCTCTCTAAAAGTTTGATAGAATTCTCTAGGGAAGCCCTCTGGGCCATGACTTTTTTTGGTTGGTAGTTTTTTTCTTATTACTTTTTCCATCTCTTCTTTCATGATGGATTTATTAAGTTGTTCTGCTTCTTGTGATAATTTTGGTAGGTGATGTGAATCTAGAAATTTGTCCATTTCTTCTACATTTTCTAATCAGTTAGAGTACAATTTTTGGTAGTATTTTGTTATGATACTTTTCATATCGATGGGATCTATTTTGACATTTCTTCTTATTTCTTATTCCAGTTATTTGTTTTCTCTCTAGTTTTCTTTTGTAAGTTTATCCAATGGTTTATCAATTTTGTTGATCTTTTCAAAAAAACCAGATTTTGGTTTTGTTAATTCTTTTGATTGTTTTTCTATTCTGTAATTTGTTTAGTTCTGCTCTAATTTTTACATACTTTCTTCTGGTGCCTAAGGGGTTCTTTTGTCATTCTCTTTCTGCTTGTTCGAGTTGTAAGGTTGATTTTTTTGGTTTGGGCCCTTTCTTCATCCTAGATGTGTGCATTAATAGAGATAAACTGACCTCTGCATCCTGTAGGTTCTGGTAGGATATGTTTTCATTCTCATTTGATTCCATGAATTTCTTTGTTGCATCCTTCATTTCTTCTATAACTCATGAATTTTTGAGCAAGGTGTTGTTCAGTTTCCAAGAGTTCAAATTTCTACCTGTGTGTTTTCTGCTATTGACTTCAACTTTTATGGCTTTGTGATTGAAGAAAATGCTTTGCAATAATTCAGTAGTTTGGATTTTATTGATACTTGCTTTATGAGTTAGTATATGGTCTATTCTGGAGAGTGTTTGATGTGCACTGGAGAAGAAGGCATACTTGTCTGTTGTTGAGTAAAAAGTTCTGTACATGTCTATGAGGTTGAGTTAGTTGATTGTTGCAATAAGATCTTCTGTATCTTTATTGAGCTTTTTTTTTTCTGGATGATCTGTCCCTTGCTGAAAGAGGAAGGTTGAAATCTCCTACTATTATTGTGATCCATCTAATTTTTCAATATTGTCAGTGTTTGTTTGATGTATTTAAATGCTGTGATATTGGGTACATAAATAGTACTGTTATATCTTCCCTAGGTATTGAAACTTTAAGCAATATATATAGTAACCATCCTTGTCCACAATGGTGGATTTTACTTTAAAATCTATTTTAGCAGAGATTAATATTGCCACTCCTGCTCTCTTTGTATGTTGTTAGCTTGGTATACGTTTTTCCATCCTTTGATTTTTAGTTTGTTCGTATCTTTGAATCTAAGGTCTGTTTCTTGTTATAGAGAAATCGTGCTTTTTGATCCAGTCTGTTACTCTCTGTTTCTTTATTGGAGCATTCAGGTCATTTACATTCAGTGTAGTTATGGATGCAAGCCAGCCAAGTGCCGTCGAGTCGGATCCGACTCATGGATAGATATGTATTTAATGTCATTTCGGTGCCTTAATTTTTGTGTTGTTGACATTTTCTTTGTTCTACTTAATATTTTGTTATAGGTTGTTTTTCTTTACGGGTTTTCTTTTCCTCTTTTTCAATGCTACTTTTGCATCTGTTGAGACTTCTGTGTTGTGTTTCTTGTTTTGGTATGTACTATTGTTAATTTGCTTTGTGACTGTACCTTTGCTCCTCACCTAATGTTCTAGGTTTAAGCCAGTCTTTAATTTCTCCATAGCTCCTTAACTTCTTCTCTACCGGAAAGGGCTATGAATACTGAAATATATCCCTCTTTACAGTGTAATGTCATAGTTTACATATTGAGCTCTCTGTTTTCCTAATTTTTATATTTTAGCTTTGATTGAGCTTTGTGACCTCCCCGACTAATAAGAACACTGGACTCTGTGTCATGCATTGCATCCTTGGGTATACACCTGGTGTTACTGATTTTCTAATCAAAAAACTTCCTTCAGTATTTCTTGTAACTTTGGTTTTTGCAAAGTCTCTAAGCTTCTGTTTGTCTGAGAATGTCCTGATTTCACCGTTATATTTGAAAGACAATTTTTCAGGATATACAATTCTTGGTTGGAAGTTTTTTTCCTTCAAGGCTTTGTATGTGTCATCCCATTGCCTTCTTGCCAACAAGGTTTTGGCTGAAAAGTCAGAGGACATTCTACTAGGCTTCCTTTTGTACATTAATTTTTGTTTAAGCCTAGCTACTTTTAAGACCCTCTCCTTATAGTTCTTTCTTTTTTTTTTTTTTAAGTTTGATTATAGTATGTCTTGCTGTATTTCTTTTGGGGTCTACCCTTTGTGGAGTTTGATGAACATCTTGGATAGCTATCTTCTCTTCTTTTAAGACGTCAGGGAAGTTTTCTGTCAGCAACCCTTCAGCAATTCTCTTTGTGTTTTCTGCTATTCCTCTCTGTTTTGGAACTCCAATTACATGTAAATTGTTCTTCTATACAGAGTCCCACATGATTCTTAATGATTCGTCATTTTTCTTGATTCTCTTATCTGATCTCTCATAAATGCTGGTGTCCGTTGCTTTATCTTCAGTTTTACTAATTCTACGTTCCATTTCCTCAATCCTACTTTTCTGGCTTTCCATTGAATTGTCTAACTCTGTAATTTTATTATTGATCTGCTGGATTTCACATCATTGATGTTCTAGCAGTTCATATAGCTTGTTTAATTTTTCATTTTCTTCTGCTGCACTGTATTTAATCTCCACCCTAAGGTCTAGAAGTGCTCTAAACATAATTCTTTTGTATTCTACCTCTAATAATTTCAAGAACGCTTCTTCATTTGGGAAATTTTTGATTCTTTATTTTGGGAGTTTTCTGGATCCATGATGGCCTTATTTAAATGCTTATATATTGATTGCTATCTTTGCACCACCAGAAAGCTGTTCAGCTTCTGTGGTGTCACATCTGCAGAAGCTATGACATAGCTCTAAGAAGAGAGTAAGGGCACTACCAGACTTGGCCACTAGCCACTGCTGTGTTCTGTAGGTGTAGCTGTCTTAAGTACAACTTCACTGGTAAGAGAGACACTCTCCAACCCAGTGGTACTGTTCAGCTTGGTGGCTTGCCCCAGATGGACCTTCAGGGTTTCCTCCTAGATGACAAAGATGGTGATCTACTTGTGCCAACTCTCTGGAGTCATGCCAGCAGACACTTCACTCAGAGAAGGGAGGAGGAAAGGGTGCTGCCACACCACCCAGCTACCAGCTGCCACTGTGTTCTATAGAGGCAATAGTTTTGGAAACTACTTTTCTGCTGAGAAAGGTGGTGCCTAGTGGCAACCAGTGGCAGCCAGGCCCTCAGGGGTTGCAGGATCTGCCTCCTGGCTGACAAAGATGGCAACCTAATTGTAGAGTCTCTCAGGGGCTATCCACAGATTCAATGACATGGCTCAGAGAAAGGAGGGGTGAAGGCACTGCTACTCTTGGCTGCCCATCTCCACTGGGCTCCTTAGATGCTACTGTCTTACAAACAGCTTTTCTGCTGAGTCACTGCCCAGTCAGGCATTGTTGCTCAGTGTGGCAGCCAGCCCCCACTGTGTCCTCAAGCATGGCTGACTCTGCTTCCCAGCTAAGATGGCATTCTGCCTGTGACACCTCTTCTGTGCTATACCAGCAGAATCTATGGTGCAGCTCAGAGAAGAAAGAAAGGAAGGGCAGTACTATCCTTGGCCACCCGCTGCTGCTGAAGTCTCTAGATGTGACTGTCTTAAGTACAGCCTCTCTACTGCAAGAGATGCTGTCTACTTAGGCGCTGCAGCTCAGCATGGCAGCTGGCCCCTGCAAGGCTCTCCAGCTCAGCAGTCCCAGTTTCAGTCACCAGGTTAACAAAGATGGCATCTGTACCTGTGAACCTCTCAGGCACTGTACCAGCAGAAACAGGACCCTTTGCACTGCCATCTTGCCTCCAGCAAAGGTAGTTTTCCACTCCCTGTCACCCAGTCCAATCTTACAACCTTCTGCCTGATCTTGGGGGTCCTAGAATGTTCACTCTGCCCCATTCAATTGTTTTTCTAGGCCTTAGTTCCCAGAGGGAATTGAGATTTGTGACTAGTTTGCCATCTTGGCCCTGCTCTCTGAAACCATTATTTTTATTTTGAATAACAATTTTATTATTCTGATTTGTAAAATGAAATTCAGTGAAATTTCGTTACAGTCATATAAGGTTATTCATTTATTTAAAGTTTTATAAATAGGGAAATTTTGATAATTTACATTTTCTTAAGAAGTTGTCTTTTTGTTTTTAAAAATCTTTTACTGTACTTTAAGTACAAGTTTATAATTCAAGTCAGTTTCCCATACAAAACTTACACACACATTGTTATGTGACCCTAGTTGTTCTCCCTACAATGTGACAGTACAATCCTCCTCTCCACCCTGTATTTTCGGTGTCCTTTCAAACAGTTCCTGTCCCTCTCTACCATCTCATCTTTCCTCTAGGCAGGAGCTGCCTAGTTAGCCTCATGTATCTATTTAATCCAAGAGCAATGCTCTTCACCAGTATCATTTTATGCCTTACAGTCTAGTCCAATCTTTGTCTGAAGAGTTGGCTTTAGGAATGGTTTCAGTTCTGTGCCCTGCTACATCAAGACTCTGTTGTGTTTCATGTCAGGGAAATCATTGGTGGTGGCTGGATATCATCTTGTTCTTCTGGTCTCATGCTGATGCAATTCCGGGATTAGGTGGCCCTTTCTGTCTCTTGAGCACATATTCTCCTTATGTTTTTTATATTCTTCATTGTCCTGCTCCAGGTGTGTTGGGCCAACTGATGCTTTTTAGATGGCTACTTGGTAGATTTTAAAATCCCAGATAACAGTCACTGAAATGGGATGCAAATCATTTCTTAATAAACTTTGTTTTGCTACTTGACCTGGATATTTCCTAAAACCACAATCCCCAGACTTTGACCTGAATACTTTGTCCCTTGAAGTGTTTTGTTATATTTAGGAAACTTTTTAGTTTTCTGTTTAGTCGAGTTGTGCTGATTTCTCCTGTGTGTTGTCCCTCCCTTCATATAAAATAATTCTTGTCTGCTGTCTAATTACTGAATAGCTCTCTCTCTTTCTGCCCACTTTGTAACCATCAAAGATTGTTTTCTTCTGTGTTTAAACCTTTTCTTGCATCCTTATAATATTGATCTCATGTAATGTTTGTCCTTTTGAAACTAACTAATTGTAGTCAGCATAGTGCCTTCCAGATTCCTCCATGTTATGTTTCCCAAATTCGTCGTTGTTCTTTACCTCCGCATAGTATTTCATTGTGTGAATATCCCATAGTTTGTTTGTCCATTCATCCATTGATGGGCATTTCAGTTGACTGCATCCTTTCAGTATTGTGGACAGTGCTGCAGTGAATATTGTTGTGCATGTATCTATTTGTGTGGGAGCTCTTATTTCTCTAGGATATATTCCAAGAAGTGGGATTGCTGAATCATGAGGCATTTCTATTTCTAGCTTTTTAAGGAAGGATCAAATCTATTTTTGAAGTGATTATACCATTTTACATTTCCACCATCAGTGTAGAAGTGTTTCAGTCTCTCCAGAGTCTCTTCAACATTTATTATTTTCTGTTTTTTAGATTAATGCCAGCCTTGTTAGAGTGAGAATAGCATCTCATTTTAGTTTTGATTTGCATTTCTCTCTAATGGCTAATGGTTGTGAGTGTTTCCTCATATATCTGTTAGCCACCTGGATGTCTTTTTGGTGAAGTGTCCATTCATACTCTTTGCCCTTTTTTAATTGGGTTGTCTTTTTGTTGTTAAGATTTTGCAGATCTTGTACATTTTACAGATTACACACTGATCAGGTTTGTAATACCCCAATTTTTTTCCTAGTCTGTAGGTTGTCTCTTTACTCTTTTGGTGAAGTCTTTGGATAAGCATAAGTGATTTTTAGGAGTTCTCAGTTATCTGTTTTCTCTCTTCTGGTGTTTGTGCATTGTTAGTAATATTTTGTATTCTGTTTATGCCATGATTAGGGCTCCCAGTATTGTCCTGCAGACTGTCATTAATCTAAAGTTAAATTTCAAAATTTATTAGTATGAATATTTATTTGACATTCACTTTTAATTATTGCTTTTCCCCCTCCAGGCTTTTTCCCTCTCCATATCTATGGTGTCAGTTTCATTTCATTGTTATATATTGTCAATTTTACTTTTTTCTCTTGATTATTCTTGTGAATGCCTTATCTATTTTATTATTTTTTTAGAGAATCAGTATTTAGACTCTTTGTATTCTAACACATTGATTTATGCTTTTATCTTGATCATTTCCTGTTCTAGTTACTTGAATATTTTCTTCATTTATTCTGTGCTTTAAATAGAGTTTTACAGATATAATTTGCCATGGCATGTAAAAACCAAAAACCAAATCCATTGTCATTAGGTATATTCTGACTTGGAGTGACCCTATATGACTGAGTAGAACTGCCCCGTAGAGTTTCTAAGGAGCACCTGGTGGATTCAAACTACTGACCTTTTGGTTAGCAGCTGAATTACTTAACCACTATACCACTAGAGTTTCCACTGCATATAGTATTTGCTAAATTTCATGTGTAGTGTTGTTATTACTTTGTAAACAACTTATAATTGGGATTTTATATTGCTCTTTGGCCCAGGAATTATTAAAATGAATAGTTAATTTACTTTGATGTTTTTATTGTAACTTCAAATGTTTGTTTTGTTAATCTATTTTTTTAATTAATCCCTCAGTTTATTTTACTAATGTCAAACAATAGGCCTGTGTGTTTTTATTTTTACAGAAGTTTTCTTGTGGCCTAATATATGATGTACTATAAAATGTGCCCTAACTTTAGAAAGAAAGCATTGCTGCTTATAAAATATAAATTCTCCTGTAGTGTAAATCAGCTTTATTAATTATATCACCCAAATGCTATAAATCATTCAGTGTCCACTTTAATCTATTCCGTCTGTTTAAGGTTTAAAATCTGTTACTTTTTGACAACGCATACTGTATTTCTAAATGTTTGTCTTATGCTTTTTTATATTTAAAATTTCATGCATAAATGTTTATTGTAGTTACATAATTGTTGTGAATAAAGATTCATTCATTAACAAGATAATTTCATAACTTTAACAACATAAAATTATCTTTTTGTTTCATTTAATATACTTACCTTGAATTAAGTGGCACTTTAGCTTTATTATCATTGTCATGGACTTAAATGTGTCATCCAAAAAATATGTGTAACCATTTAGCTAGGCCATGATTCCCAGTATTACATGATTTTCCTATGTCCTGTAAATCCTGTCTCTATGATGTTAACAAGGGAAGATGGGTGGCAGTTGTGTCGGTGGGGCAGGACTCAACGTGCAAGATTGTATTGTGTCATGAGACAGTCTTTTGGGATATAAATGAAAGGGAAACAAGCAGAGAGTTGGGGACCTTGTACCACCAAGAAGCAGTGCTGAGAGCAGAGCGCATCCTTTGGAAAGGACCTGGGGTCCCTGTGCTTCAGAAGCTTCCATTCCAGAGGAAAATTGACAACAAGGATCTTTTTTCAGAGCTAACAGAGAAAGCCTTTCCCTAGAACTGATACCCTAAATTTGGACTTACATCCTACTAGACTGCGAAAAATTAATTTCTCTTTTTAAATTCATACAGTTGTTATATGTCTGTTATAGCAGGACTATATGACTAAGATAGAATTTAGAACCAAGAGTGAGAGGTGCTGTTCTAACAGATGCCTAAAATGTGAGAGCTATTTTGAAACTGTGAATGGATAGAAGACACAGGAATAACTGAGGAGAACGGTGAGCACCCAAGAAGACACAGATGGTGAGAAACAAGAAGTAGAGGACCATCAGCAGCAGCAGTGAACAGGCAACAGAAGAACCAGACCTGCAAGAGACAGTGCTGGAGTCAACCCACAGAGGAAGAGAGCTGAGTACCTGTTTATAGGAGGCTTCCTGGTAGAGTGGGATGACTCTGGGCACTTAAATTGGTGGGGCTACAGAGCTTTGGAACACTTGCCCCAGCAGGACAGATGCAAGCTTGAGGCCCAGGCTATAAGGCCACAGTAAGCAGAAGCTGAAGAGACAAGGAACATGAGAAGCTGAACTACCTCAGTCTCGAAAGGTTTGGTCATGACCTCAGGGATTTCTAAAGGTGGAGCCATGACCTCTGGTGTTTCTGGGAGTGAAGCTACCCTTCATTTGAACTAGGGAAATGGTGTGCCTAAAGCTGAAGGAGTATACTTGCTGTCCCAGTGGGACTGGAAGGCAGAGCTGTAACACAGGCTTGAGGAGCCTCCACTCAGAATGTGGAGAGTATGGCTAATACCTAGAGTCTGCAGGTCAGGGCCCCACAAATACGGTCATCAGGAGTCAGAACCAACATGATGGCAATTGTTTGGTTTTCTGTCATTTTGCTTCAGGTTTTTCTTTTTTTAAAATGCTTCCTTTAAAACAGGGAGTTTTTTGTTTTTTGAATTGTATCAGTTCTGTGTCTCTTAGAAGAGTCAGGGTTTAAAGCAGAGGTTTATGGTATTTCTACAGAGCTTACTGTGTTCTATTCCCAGGCCACAAAGCAGCAGCACAGCACAGACTCATGTGGAAAACACTGAATAACTAAAACCAGGAAAACTCTAGATGCACAGATGATCACCATTACACTGCACTGCCTGAGCTGCATTTTGTTTTTTCCAGCAAGACAGGACACTAAGACAGAGTTTAATGTTGTCCAGGGATCCACAGACAGGCAAAGACAAAATTGCTAAACCTAAAGGGATGAAAAAAGAACATCTTCAGCTTTCCAGATTTGATAAGTTATCAGCCCAGCCTTGCCTGGAGTCCAGAATCTACCACCTGTCAAGGGGTTACCTGTAACAAGTTTCCCACAAATGGGGGATCAAAATCCATCATCAGTGGAGATTCTCACATATAAAATATTTTGTACTCAAAATAAAATTAGCACTGCTGTGCCTGCATTGTTCAGGTTTCTTTTGAGATCTCTTTGAGGTCCTCTTCTGTATGTTGGAGCTCTAGTAGCACAGTGGTTAAAGGCTCAGGTTGCTAACCAAAAGACCAGCAGTTTGAATCCACCAGCAGGTCCTTGAAAACACTATCAGGCAGTTCTACGTTGTCTTGCCGGGTTGCTATGAGTTGGAATTGGATCTTCAGCTATGGGTTTGTTTTGATATACTTTAGCTACTCTTGAACATTTAAAACCTGAATTTCCCTTTAAATTTCCTTCTATCCCTGGTTTACTGACACCACAAAATTCAGTTGTGCGGGGGGCTTTTCTTCACAGAAAAGGCAGATAAGTAAACTTCATGCTCTTGTATTTTTCAGAATATCTTCATTGACTCATGAATTTTTATTTTTTTAATTTTTCTTTTTTTTATTGCTATTAAGTGAAAGGATACTATCCAAATCCATTTTGCATGCCTGCCTATCTGCAGCTCCTTCTGCTTTCTTTGCCTGGTGACAGCACACTCCTCCTTTTCATTCTTTACTTTTAGTACCCTCTTAACAAAGTCCTGTCCCTTCCTCTCCACCCTTTTCTCACCTATCTAGAAAGACACTAGTAGGACAGCATCCTATAAATGCACAGAATCATAAAGTACAGATACCATAAGGTCACATTTTGTCCCTGAGTCCAGTCCATTTTTGTCCGAATAGTTGACGTCAGTAACATTTTCTGGTTAGGGTTGGCAGTAGGTCTACGGGCCATGCTCCCAGAGGATCCTCCAGGCTGTCAGACCATCATTTGTGGTGTTTTAGTACAGTGCTTGAGCTGCATCCCTCTTTTTCTTGTCTTGCATAGGGACCCCACCTTGTGTGCTGCATCACAGCTACCTTTAGTGGTGGCTGAGCACCATCTGGTTCTTTGGGTCACATGTTGGTACTGTCTCCCGTTCACATGGATCATTCTGTCTCCTGAGCTTCTTATTCCTCATGTCTTTGTTGTTCTCGGTCATCATTTGTTCTGGATGAGTTGGGACCATTTGGTGTACTTCAGATGGCAGCTTGCTAGCTGTCATGGTTTGAATTGTGTCCCCCCCCAAAATATGTGTAGCCACGTGGCTGGGATATGATTCCCAATATCTTGGGACTCTCCTCCATTGTGTGGTTTCGCCAAACTGTATGTTAAAGGTTTAGGGTGGGGATGTAGATTCCCGCACAGAATTACTTCCCTGCCCTGCTGTAGGGGGAGTTTCCCCGGAGTATGGCTTGCCCCACCCTTGATGCTTTCAGCTTGAAAGAGATAAAAGGGAAAGAGAAACAAAGGACAATTGAGAACCTCGCTACCATCAAGCAAGCAGCACCCAGAGAAGAGCGCGTCCTTCAGATCAGAGGTTCTTGCGCCAGGACACTCCCTGGACAAAGACTGATGCAATACCGGACTCTCCTCCAGAGCCAACAAGGGGGAAAGCCTTCCCCTGGAGTGGTCACCCTGAATATGGACTTGCAACCTACCGGACTATGTAATTACCCTGAATATGGACTTGCAACCTACTGTACTGTGTAAGAATAAACTTTACTTTGTTAAAGCCATCAACTCTGTGGTATTTCTGTTAGAGCAGCACTAGCTGACTAAAACACTAGCTTTAAGACCCTAGACACCACTCACCATTGCTCTTCATCATTGCAGTGTTCCACTGAGTTTATATACCATAGTTTGTTTATCCATTCATCTGTTGATGGACAACTCAGTTGATTCCATCTTTTTTGCTATTGTGGACTGTGATGTAATAACATCTGTGTGCTTGTATCTGTTTGTGCAGCATATATTTGTTTGTGCCTTTTTTTCTGCTGGATATATTCCTAACAATGGGATTACTGGACCAAATGGTATATCTATTTCCAGCTTTCTAAGGAAGTGTCAAATTGCTTTCCAAAGAAGTTGTACCATTTTGTAATCCCACCAGCAGTTTAGGAGAGTTCAGATCTTTCCACAGCCCCTCCAGCATTTGTTGTTTTGTGTTTTTTGGATTATGACCAACCTTGTCGTGGTGAGATGGTATCTCACTGTAGTTTTGATTTGGATTTCTCTAATAGCTAATGATCGTATTTCCTCATATGTCTTTTGGCTGCCTGGGTATCATCTTTGGTGAAGTGTCTGTTCATCTCCTTTGCCCATCATTTGATTGGATTACTTACCTTTTTCTTGTTGATATTAATGATTTTTTCTTTTCTGTATACCTTTACTCAGGAACCAAGTAGAAAGCATTATGATTTCTTCCATGTGTTGTGTGCTTAAAGAGAGATACTGAAGATAAATTGACAAAATAGATGCCAAAGGAAAGAAAGCCTTCTATAAGACCTACAGAGGTGTTAAGTCATCCACTCAGCTGGACCACATCTTTGTCTTCCAGTCCTTGGAACAAATTTCTCAGCCTTGCCTATACGTTACCCAAGTGCTCTTAAAAACTACCAACATCCAGATGCTCTCTTAGGCCAGTTAAGTAAGGCTGTCTGGAGTGTTTGTTTTATTTTTGTTGTTTAGTTCTTCAGGTTATTATAACATGTAGATGTATTTGAGAATGAATGCCCTAGTATGATAGAACAAAGTTTTCCCCTAATGACATAGCGACCCAAGCGTGGGAGAGTAAAATTGTGCTCCATAGGGTTTTCAGTGACTGATTTTTTGCAAATAGGTCACCATGGTTTTCTTCCCAGGTGCCCCTAGGTGGACTCAAACCTTCAACCTTCCAGTTAGCAGATGAACATGTTAAATGTTTGTGTCGTCATGGGGTTGCTATGAGTAGGAGTTAGCTTGACAGCAACCGGTTTGGTTTCTTTTTTTTTTTTTTTTGTAGCCTAGATAGGTGTGTGTACATACATCCTAATGCATTCTGGTATACAGGTAATACATTTGTCAGTATTTGCTGGCTACACTCCATTACCTATGGTTCAGATGTGAGAGAAGGGGCGTACTCAAGGCTTCCCACTGTCTCCACTTTAAGCAAGAACAAAAACATGAAAAATAAAATTTAATGTTATGGCATAAGAATGATTAAATAGATAAATTAATACATAAAAATAAACAACACCATCTCTGATGTAAACATATGGAGACAGGTCAGTGAAAAAGAACAGTAATTCCTGGAAAAGATCCCAAAATAGATTTTTTTAAAAAATAGTCTATGATAAACAAGGCATTTCAGATCAGTGGAGAAATAAAGATTGTTTAATAAATGTGCTAGGATGATCGGTTAACTATGAAGAAAAAATTAAGTTGAATTTCTAAAGAGTTGAAGAGATAAATACAAAGAAATTAAGTCATAAATAAACTAGCAGAGCATATAGATGAATATTTATAAGATGGTTGAGTGGAAAAGAATGTTTTAAGCATGCGAACAAAAACCACATAGAGAAACATTAATATATTTGAGCACATAGCAGTTAACACTGTCATTCATCATAAAATACCACAAACAAAATTAAAAGGGGGAATAAATTTGAAAAATGGCAGGAAAAAAAACTTACTATCCTTATGTATAAAGCATTATTGTAAGGCTACACATCCACTACTCACTTACTGACAGAGTTAAACTCAAAAGCCCAGGTCGTCATGCCATATCAGTAGCATATGCAAATTGGTTCATGCCCAGTGTTTGGTGCCAGTGTCCTCTCCAAGTTGCTCATCATTCATCAGGTGCCTCCAGAGCCTCTGGGGGTACAGGTGGCACAGTGGGCCTCACTTTCTCACTAGCCTTTCCCACCACAGCAGAGCCCTCAGGACTGGAGGGCGGTGGTAGTGGTGGGCAGGAGTTGACTGTTGCCTGTGGAGTGGCAGGAGCCTAACATGACTTGGCCAAAGTCCAGGCTTCCATGAAGACCCCCTGTGCCTGGCCTCTCCATTTCCATGTTTCACCAGTGCTGGCATTGGGCCTCAGTTGCATGAAGCTTCTGAGCCTGTGGGCAAGTGAAGCCTAGCCACCCGAGTCTGGCAGAGGTGGCAGAAAGGTCTCTTGGGAAAAAGAGACTTTTGACCTATACCCATTCCTGTGGCCTCAGCTCCTGCAGCCTTGTGGCCCAGTTCCCCCAATCTGCAAGCCCTGCACCAGCAAGCCCTGTGCTCACCACAGCCCACCCACTAATGGCCTGCTGCTGCCTTGCTTCCTTCCTGGCATCTCTCTCACCCTCCTTCTCCTCATCTTTCTCTGTCTTGGCTCCTTGTTAATGTGCAAAATAGTCAGGTAATATATTTCTTACTATTGTCATAAATGGAAAACACTGGAAAAGGAGATGACGAATAGGTAAGGAGTAAATGTATTAGCAAGACAATGAAAAAAGTGGGCAAAGGATAATGGAAAAGCAGTTCACAAAAGAACAAATTCACATGGAAAATGAGTCTATGAAAAGCCATAAACTATACTTGTAATTACAGAAATACGTGTTAGTAACAAACCAAGAAACTTTTTATATTTGCATTCCATGTTGGCAAAACCTAATGAATATGTATTCAACCCCTGTATTGGCTAAGGCTGGGTTGGCAGTCACAAAGTACATGTGCTTCTGTTCTTCTGCTCCTCGTTGAGGTTAAACGTTACTCACTGGTGTTACCACCCCTTGCTGCTTGCAACAATTGTGAGGATGGTGCGGCGTTCTGTTGTGCATAGGGCCCCTATGAGTAGGAACCGACTCAGTGGCACCTAGCAACAACAATGATCTATTGTTGTGTACAAACCGCTCAAAAATCTAGTGACTCAAAACAATAATTTATTATCCTTCATGATTCTGTGTACTGGCTTCAGTGGTTCTCACCTGAGATTTCACATGTAATTGCAATTACGTAGCAGCTGCGGCTGGAGCCACCGAAACGTTCATTTGAGCAGGATGCCCAAGACGGCATCTTCACTCACACTCAGCGATTCAGACAGTCTCCATGTGGTTGTCTCACTAATAGCCTGAACTTCTTGTGTGGCAGCTCACAGCTCCAAGAGAAAGAAGCAGAAACCACTGGATCAGCTAAGAGTGGTGAGTGGAACCAGCATGGCATCACTTCTGCTGCATTCAGGTGATCAAAACAGGCCTGTCTAGACTCAAGAGGGTAGAGAATAGATCCTACCTCTTGGTAAGGATGTGAGAAGGTCATATTGCAGAAAAGCGTGTGGAATAAAAATGTTATTGTGCGCCTCTTCGGAAAATATACTCCACCACGCAATAACAGAAGCTCATGAGTTATTTTTTAAGAATCGCCCAGCTCTTCAACTTGTCACACTTATACTGAAACATTCTATTTCTTCAAAGTGCTTTAATGTACGTGACAGTCTTAAACTGATGTGAAGTTTAAAAATTGGTATCTTCTCTCATATTTCAGTAACTGATAAAGAATCAATTTGCAGCAGCTTAACTTATCCCTTACACAATGTGATTTGATCTCAGACATGCAGTGTTTTCAAGTAAACTGTTTCAACTTAAACAGTTTACAGTGAAGTAACATACTCTACTAACTTCTGTTCATTCTGCTAATTTGTGTCCTGTTTTCCTCTAGCCAGATGCCTCTTATACTTAATTAGCTTAACAATATTCAGGCTAGGAAACCACTCTAACATTAAAATGATTTACCAAACATACTCACATTTTTACCCCCATATCCTTGGCTCTTTTTAGATTTGCCTTGCAGTTTTCAGCATCCTTAATTTCTATTGAATCCAGACGGAATTTTAAATTTTCCAGGAAAGAATAAAAACAAAACTTGTGACAGTATTTTATATTATTCCATATTGAATGTAGAAGATCTGAGGGTATAATACGTTCTTAAATATCAGGCACACTGGGTGTTTCTTTTAAGATAACTTGGTTAAAAAAAAGCCAAACCCACTGCCACTGAATCAAGCCTGACTCATGGAGACCTCATAGGACAGAGAAGAATTGGCTCCATAGTGTTTCCAAGGAGCATCTGGAGGATTTGAACTCCTGACCCTCTGATTAGCAGCTATAGCACTTAGCTGCTGTGCCAGCAGGGTTTCCAAGATTAGCATGGTGGACAGCTCTAAGATGACCATCAGTGGTTTCTATGTTAGTGATCTCCTCCTTCCTCTTGTTCACAGTGCTATGTAATTCCTTGTGGTATGGCTTTAGGGATTAGCTTCTAACAAATAAAATACAGCAAAAATGTTGGGATGTTACTTGCAAAATCAAATCAGTTACAAAAAGACTCTGCATCTTATTTATTCTTTTACTCCTCTTGTTCTGAGAAAAAGTAATTTCCATAGCATGATATTCCCTATGAAGAGGCCCACATAGTAAGGAAATGTCTCTGATCAATAGCCAGTGTGGATCTATAGCCTATCAACAATCATGAGGTAGGCTTGGAAGTAGAACATTCGTAGCCTATCAGCAGTCATATAAGTGAACTTGGAAACACACTCCCCGGAGCCTTGAGATCACCACATCCTTTGAGCTTTGAAAAGTGAGCTTGCATCAGAGCCACCAGCCATAGCAGGCAAGACAGAACTTATGAGATAAGCCTAAGCACCTTGATTATCTGCTAAAACAAAACAAAAAGTCAACAACTCCGGATAATTTTGGCAGAACCCAGAGTCTCACATATAATCTTCAAAATGTCCAAGATGCTATCTCAGACTGTTTCAAAGAAAAAGAAAGTCAATCAGCTCACAAACACAGTCAACAGAGTCAAACCCTGAGATGATCTAGATATTGGAATTATCACATGAATATGTTGAAGTAGCTATTATAACCATGCCGCATACGGCAAGGGTGAATATTTTGGAAATGAATGGAATGTAAAAGTTTTCAGCAGAAAAATAAAAGCTATAAAAAAAGAACCAAGTAGAAACTTAAGAATTTAAAATATAGCATCTGAATTAAAAGTTCATCAGATGGACACAATGGCAGAAGGTAGCTGATGTAAGAATGAATCAATGAACTTAGATACATTTAAATTGCCCAATATAAAAAACACAGAAGAAAAAAAATTGGAGAAAAATAAAATCCTCAGGTACCTGTGGGACAGCATCCAAGTTCTAACATACGTTTCATTGGACTTCCAGAAGGAGAGTAGAAATATATTGGCACAGAAGACATATTTAAGGCAGTAACTGTTGATCAATCCTTCAGTTTGGTGAAATACATCAATGTACAAATTCAACAAATTCTGAGAACCCTAGACACAGTAAACTCAAAGAAAACCATGAGCAAGTATATCATAATCAAACTACTGAAAACTGAAGACTAAATAATACTGAAAACAACCAAAGGCAAATGACGGATCATATCAGACAAATGACTGTGCATTTCTCATAGAAAACAATGGAGGCCAGAATATACTGAAACCACTTTTTCATGCCGAAAGAAAGTAAGTATTAATTTAGAATTCTGTATTCCGTGAAAATCACCTACAGGAATGAAAGTTAAAAATAAAATTTTAGCTAAAGGAAAATGAAGAGAATTAGTAACCAGGAGATCTGAGGTATAAAAAATGCATAAGGAAGCTTGTAGTTAAAGATGGAGACAAATAATACAATACCAGGATACTTGAAACTCCAGAAATAAAGGGAGAGCAACAAGAAGGTGAATAGACCATCTTTCTTCCTTTAACTTCTTTAATGTAATTATGGTTATCAAAAGCTAAAATTATTATGTCATCTGGTAAGGTCTTCAAATTAAGTAGATGAATATATATTGCAACTATAACTGGAAAAGGGGAGTATAAAGGGAGCTAAGGAGCCCCAGTGGAGAAATAGTTAAGTGCTTGGCTGCTGATGGAAGGTCGGCTGTTCAAACCCACCCCGTGGTTCTGTGGAAAAAGACCCAAGGGCCTGCTCCCATAAAGGTTATTGCTGTGTGCTGTGGGGTTAATTCTAACTCATAGCAACCGTGTAGGACAGAACAAAACTGGCCTAAAGGGTTTCCTAGGCTATTATCTTTACAAAAGCACATTGCAAGATCTTTTCTCCTGCCAAGCTGCAGAGTGAGTTTCTCAGCCTAGAAATTGTGAAGTTCCTGAGTTGAAATTAACTAAGTGGCACACAACAAAAACATAGAAAGGTCTATGTAGTTGTAGGGTGTCATAGTTATCTAGTGTTGCTATAACAGAAATACCACAAGCAGATGGCTTTAGCAAAGAGAAATCTATTTCTCACAGTCTAAACTATTGCCTTTGAGTTAATTCTGACTCATAGAGACCCTGTTGGACAAACCAGAACATTCCCGATAGGGTTTCTCAGAGTCTAGGAGACTAGAAGTCCAAATTCAGGGCACCAGCTTCCAGGGAAGACTTCCCGGCTCTCCAGATTTTGAAGGAAGGTCCTTATCAGTAATCTCCCACTGGTCTAAGAGCTTCTCTGTGCAGGAACCTCAGGTCTAAAGGACTTGCTCTGCTCCTGACTCTGCTTTCTTGGTGATATGAGGTTCCCACGTCTCCCCGCTCATATCTATCTTCCATATTTTCAAAGAAATTGGCTCAAGACACAATCCAGTCTTATAGATTGAGTCTTGCCTCATTGACCTAACTGCTGCTAATCCGATCTCATCAACACACGGCAATAGAATTTACAACACACAGAAAAACCATATCAGGTGATAAAATGGAGAACAATTACTCAATACCGGGAAAAATGGCCTTACCAAACTCATACACATATTTGTGGGAGACACAATTTCATCCATGGCATAAGGCTTCTATGTGTCTTTATGTCCCATTTAAAAAATGAGGACTTCAGGTCAAATTACAAAAAAGAATCCAACTATAAGTGGGTTGCAGAAAATCTATCTGAAACATAAGTACAAAAATAGTTAAAAGACAGAGAAAGTAAAAGACATACCACAAAGACACTAATCAAAAGAATGCTGCAATGGTTTTACTAATGTTAAACAAAGTAGACTTTAGAACAAGATATAGTTTCAAGAATGGTGTGGGACATTGAATACTGATAAATAGGTCAGTTTTTCAAGAAGAGATACCAATCCTAAATGTGTACATACCTAATAGCAGTCACCAAGCTACATGAAGAATACACAGAACTTGAAGAATACACAAATTAGCTAATGTAGTCGGAGATTTCTACACTTCTCAGTAAGTGACAGAAGAACTAGACAAAAAATCAGTGAGGAAACAGAAGATTCAAACAACACTATTTAACATCTATAGAGCACTCCATCCAGTGCTAGCAGAATACACATTCTTTTTAAGTACTTGAAGAGCATTCATCAAGATAGACTATATCCTAGGCCATGAAACAAACATTGACTGGTTTACAAGAATTGAAATCATGCTAACACCATAGTGGAATTAACTAGAAGATAATAACAAAAAGATATCTGGAAAATTTCAAAAACTATTATGAAATTAAACAGTCTATGAGACAAACAGAAAATATCAAGGGAAATTAGGAAATATCTTGAATTGAATAAAAATGCAAGTACAACACATCATAATTTATGGAATGCTGCTAAAGGAGTACTTAGAAAATTATAGCACTGAATGTTATATTAGAAAAGAAAAAAGGTTTCAAATTGATTATCTAAACTTTCACCTTAAGAAACTAATATAAGAATGACTTAAATACAACACAACAGAATAAAGGAAACAATGTAGAAAAGAGCAGAGATCAATGAAATTTGAAACAGAAAAACAGTAAAGAAATGAAACCAAAAGGTGATTCTTTGATAAGATAAACCTCTAGCCAGACAAATCATAGAGTGAAATCACCTAGAAGACACACCACAAGTTATCAACCTCAGAAGTGAAAGAGGTGATTATCACTATAGATCTCAGAGACATCAAAAGTGCAATAAAGGAATAATGCAAACAACTTTAAATACATAAATTTAACAACTTAGGTGAATGAATTACACCAATTTCTTAAAAACTATGAGCTACCGAAAGTCACTCCCAAATGAAATTTTTGGAGACTTGAAATCATTTGTCTCTGGAGACTCTTCAGGTGTGATTCAAGACAATCTCTTTCTCTCATGTTTAATTTATCCAGCATCATACTGATTCTCCATCTCCACAACTCAAGTTACCATAGAACTTAGTCCTGAATCCTGGCCTCGTCTTTGGTCCAATCCTTTTTACTATAACTCTCCACTGAACTATTTTTATTGAAAGTGAGAAGCGATAAACACTCAAGACTTCTGGGCAATTTAGATTTCTGCAGAAGCATTTTAAGGAGTGTCTAATTATTAGTCTTTCTTCTGTCCAGGAACGCTCTGTCAAATCTTTCTTAGCAGTAATGCACGTGCTTTGTTTTTGTGCACATTCAGGGAGGTTCAGAGAAAATTCCTGTCACAGTCTAGTCAGCCAAACCCTCTGTCAAACATGTTTCTTCATCAGACATCATCCCAGAGGCCTTCTGTCTTGAGCTGCGCTCCTCCAGGTTTCTGTAACATTTCTGTTTCTTTTCTGACTCAGATCTTAAACATTTTGGCAAACTTTTCTGTGGTGTGACCCAAGTCATAGAACAACATTCTTCTTCTATGGGTCTTGCAAAACTACACCCCCAGTCAGCTAGTTTTTTGTATCATGTGGCTTTTTCATGATATATAATTGATGCTTTTAAGGACCAACGGAGTCCTCAGAGGACTGAGTTCTATGCTTAAATAACTGTGGCAAAGTTCTGATATAAATCACATCTAGTATAGTTGTTCATTCAATTCAGTGAAGAATTGTATGTTTTATACAGCTTATGCCTATAGAGTCTAGTTTATGCATTGGCATCTGGTCTTTCTCCTCTTTTACCAATTTTACACTGGATTTGTGCTATTCTGTAAGGTAGAAAGTTTACATACAAAAAACATAGATATCATGGCTGTCTGAAAGTTCTTAAGTAGTTTTGACCAATTTCTTAATTGGGAGTGGCATTCTTACACCAGTGTTGTCTGTGAGGAACAAATACATACTCTAAGGCAGCATTTGGCAGTAGTAGTTTGGCATGCATGACATGGGTACCTTCCTAGTAATATTTTGAGGAAACACAAAAGCAGCGGGACATGTACAATGGATGCATTGGTTAAGCCGAAAGTTATAACCTATTAACTTTTGAACTTCCCAGCTGTCGTTCTCATATTTAATACAGTTTTCTTCAAACCACCAGAGCTGGGTCTCATTCCTCTCCCTCACTGACTAGGATTTCTGACTCCCATCCAAGACTTTCACCATGATTTAAGACTAAGATGACATGGTGTTTATGATGTCTCACAAATGAGTCTTCTCTTATTTACATGTGGACTATTCGTTTCTCAGGTCATTGAAGTGATTGATACCCAACTTGCAAAAACACCCAAGTACTCGTACTAACTCTCCTCTGAGCTAAGCTTTTTTCACTTTTTGTTTATATAGTCAGTATAAATGACATATGCTAGACTTACTTCTTTAAGAACATTGGATTCCTACTTTATTCTTCCCTACCTTTCCTCATGCAAATTGAATAAGAATGGTAAAGATTACAATACTGAAACACACCTTTCCTGATTTTAAACCATGCAGTATCCCCTGTTCTGTTTGAATGAATAACTCCTGGCCTAGGTACACATTCCGCGTGAGCACAATTAAGTGTTCCGAAACTTCTGTTCTTTGCAATGTTATGCGCAATTTGCTATGATCCACACAGTCAAATTCCTTTTCATAGCCAATAAAATACATGCTAACATCTTTCTGGTATTCCCTGCTTTCAGCCAAGATCCATCTGACATCAGTGATGACAGCCTCTATTCCTCATCCCCATTGAGTCCAGCTTGAATTTCTGGCAATTTCCCTACCAGTGTACTGCTGCAACCAGTTTTTAACTGTCTTCAGCAAAATTTTAGTTGTGTGTGATATTTATGATACCAAAACAAATTCACTGCCCTTTAGTCAATGCTGACTCATAGCTACCATAGAGGAAAGAGTAGAGCTGTCCCATAGGGTTTCCAAGGAGTACCTGGCATATTTGAACTGTCAACCTTTTGGTTAGCAGAGGTAGCACTTAACCACTACACCACCAGGGTTTCTGATATTAATGATATTGTTTGATAATTCCCACACGCTGTTGGATCACCTTTCTTTGGAATGGACACAAATATGCATCTCTTCCAGCAGTTAGCCAGGTTGCTATGTTCCAAATGTCTTGTGATAGATGGGTAAGCCCTTCCAGCATAACATCCACGTTTTGAAATGTCTCAGTCAGTATATTGTCAATTTCTTGAGCCTTGTCTATCACCAGTACCTTCAATGCATTTTGGAACTTTTCCTTCAATGCTGTCAGTTGTTGATCATACCCTACCTCTCATCATACTTAGTCAACTGTATGCTGAGCAAATAATCTGAGAAGATGAACTATATGAAGGAGAATGTGGCATCAGGGTTTGGGGAAAACTAATTAACACCCTGTAGTATACAGATAACCCAGCCTTGCTTGCTGGAAGGGAAAAGGACTTGAAGCACTTACTGATGAAGATCAAAGACTGAAGCCTTTCTTATGGATTACACCTCAATACTAAAGAAAAGAAGGAAAAGAAAAAAAAAAAAAAAGCTTCACAACTGGACCTATAAGCAACATCATGATAAATGGAGAAAATTTTGAAACTTAGTTGTCAAGGATTTCATTCTACTTGGCTCTACAATCAATGTCCATGGAAACAGTAGTCAAGAGATAAAAGTTTGTATTCCTTTGGGAAAACTACTCCAAAAAACCTCTTTAAAATGTTAAACAGCAAAGATGTCACTTTGCAGACTAAGGAGTGCTTCACTGAAGTCCTGGTATTTTCAATACGCATTTTCTCATATGCATGCAAAAGCTGGGTTAAAAAAAAAAGGAATACTTAAGACCGAAGAAGAATTGATATGTCTGAATTAAGGTGTTGACAAAGAATGTTGAATATACCATAAACTTCTAGAAGAATTAACAAATCTGTCTTGGAAGAATTCTAGCCAGAATGCTTCTTAGAAGTGAGGATGGTGAGATAGATGTACTTTGGTTACGTTATTGGCAGAGACCAGTCCCCTGGTCCCTGCTGAAGGGCATCATGCTTGGTAAAGTAGAGGATCAGTGAAAGAGGAAGACCCTCCATATGGTGAGCTGGCACAGCAGCCGCGACAATGGGTTCAGACACAGTGATGATTCTGAGGATGGCACAGGACCAGGCAGCGTTTTATCCTGTTGTACGTAGGGTCATTGAGCGGAAACCTACTCCAGGATACTTAACAACATAACAACAATAAACCTTTAGCAGCTGGCAGGCATTGTCTGCCATTTACACGGTTACTTTTCTTTATGCTTAACCGCTTCATAAAATAGATATTTTCCTTGTGTCCTCTTATTTCCCACTCTAAGTCCTAAGGAGCATTAAACTTATGGCTTAAGTTTTACTTGGAAATGGTTTCCACTTTTGTGGCACTATTGTCATCAGAGGAGTTGTAATAACTAAGGGAAGAAGAACACAAAGTAGGACATAAATGAAGTATGGAAGAATGTTCCTGTAACACATAAATGAAAAGCTAGTTAATAATTCTTTTCTGCTGAATGAAGTTACTCAATAATTTATAGAAATTCTGAGAATTATAGTGAATTTGAGAAATCACTAAAATGAATTTACCTGGTGCTGTTGTGGTTAGGTGCCGTCAAATTGGTTCCAACTCGTGGTGACACTGCATACAACAGAACGATACACTGCCCAGTCCTGTGCCATCCTCACAATTGTTATTATGCTCGAGCCCATTGTTACAGTCACTGTGCCAATCCATTTTATCGAGGGTCTTTCTCTTTTTTACTGACTTCCACATTATGTCCTTCACCAGGGAAGGATCCCTCCTGATAACATGTCTAAAATATGTGAGACGTAATCTCACCATTCTTGTTTCTCAGGAGTATTCTGCCTATACTTCTTCCAAAACAAATTTGGTCGTACTTTTGGCAGTCCATGGTGTACTTAATATGCTTCGCCACACACCATAATTCAAAAGTGTTGACTCTTTTTTGGTATTTCTTGTTCACTGTCCAGCTTTTGCATGCACTCATGTGATTGAAAGACCACAGCTTGGGTCAGGTGCACCCCAGTCCCCAAGGTAACATCTTTGCTTTTCAACACTTTAGAGAGCTCTTTTGCAGCAAATTTGTATAATGCTATGCATCTTCCATGTGTGTTGATTGTGGTTCTAACTAAAATGGAATCCTTGACAAATTCAATCCTTTCTCTACTTATCATGGAGTTGCTTATTAGTCTAGTTGTGAAGATTTTTGTTTTTTCGATGTTGAGGTGTAATCCATACTGAAGGACGTGGCTTTTGATCTTTATTAGTAAGTGTTTCAAGTCCTCTTCACTTTCACCAAGCGAGATTGTGTTATCTCCATAACTCAGGTTGTTAAAGAGTCTTATGTCAATCCTGATTCTCCATTCTTCTTCATATAGGCCAGTTTATCAGATTATTTGCTCAGCATACAGATTGAACAGGTATGGTGAAAGTACACAACTCTGGCACACACCTTTCTTGACTTTAAACCGTGCAGTCTTCCTTCATTTTGTTAGAATCACTTTCTCTTCATTCATGTGTAAGTTTCTAATGATCACAGTTAAGTGTCCTGGAATTCTCATTCTTCATAATGCTATCCACAATTCGTTATGATTCACACACTTGAATGCCTCTGCATAGTCAGTAAAATGCAGGTAAACATCTTTAAGATATTTTCTGTTTTCAGCTCAGATTAATCTGATATCAGCAATGCTATTTCTGGTTCCTTGTCCCATACTAAATCCAGATTGAATTTCTGGCGTTCCTTGTCCATAAATTGCTGCAGCTGCATTTGAATGATGTTCAACAAAATTTGACTTTTGTGAGATCTAATGATATAGGCCAGTAATTTCTGCATTTGGTTGTATCATTCTTCTTGGGAACAGGCATAAACATGAACCTCTTCCAGTCAGTTGACCAGGTAGCTATCTTCCAAATATTTTTGCTTTATTGAATGAACACTTCCAGTGCTGTATCCATTTGTTGAAACATTTCAGTTCATATTCTACCAGTTCCGGGAGTCTTCTTTTCCTCCAGCACCTTCGGTGGAGCTTGGACTTCTTCCTCCGGTACCGTCGGTTCCTGATCATGTGCTACCTCCTGAAATGGTTGAACATAGAACACTTCTTTTTGTTATAGTGACTGTTTGTACTCCTTCCATCTTCTTTTGGGGCATCCTGCATCATTTAGTAGTTTCTCTGTAAATTCTTTCGGTACTACAATTTGAAGATTGAATCTTTTCTAGTTCTTTCAGATGGAGAAATGCTGAATGTGTTCTTCTCTTTGGGTTTTCTATCTCCAGGTCTTTGTGCGTGTCATAATACTTTATTTTGTCCTCTTTAGCTGCCTTTTGGAATCTGCCGTTCAGTTCTTTTACTTAATTTTTTCCTTTTGCTCTCGGTGTTCAAGAGCAGATTTCAGAGTCTTTTTTGACATCGATTTTGGTTTTTTTCTTTGTTTCCAGTTTCTTAATGACCGCTTCCTTTCTTCATGTATGGTGTCCTTGATGTCATTCCCACATTATCTGATCGTCAGTCACTACCGTTCAGGGCATCACATCTATTCCTGAGATAGTCTCCCAGCTCAGGCGGGACATACTCAAGGTTGTACTTTGATTCTTGCAGACTTGTTCTAATTTTCTTCACTTTCAATCTGAAATTGTATATGTGCAATTGACACTCTGTCCCATAGTTGGCCCCTGGCCTTATTCTGACCAATGACATTGAGCTTCTCTATCATCTCTTTCCACAGATGTGGTCAATTTGACTCATGTGTATTCCATCTATTGAGGCGTGTATATACAGTCATCTTTTATGTTAGAAACAAAAGGTATTCGCAATGAAGAAACCATCGGACTTGCAAAATTCTGTCACCAAGACCGTTTTCCAACTACTGATTCTTTTTTACTTCCAACTTTTGCATTCCAATCACTAGTATTTATCAGTGCATCCCAGTTGCATGTCCCATCAATTTCAGACTACCTAAGTTTGTAAAAATCTTCAATTTCTTCATCTTTGGCTTTAGTGGTTGATGCTTAAATTTGAATAGTAGTTGTATTAACTGGTCTTCTTTGAAATTTGAGTTTGCATAGTCTTTTCTTTTTGGAATGCTGATTTGCAAACTTCAACACACACTGGGCAATTAAAAACTAAAAATAAACAGATATTTGGATGCCACCCAGAAAGATTCTGATTTTACTCATGGGAGTTGCAGCCTGGACATCAATGCTTTTAAAGTTACCCAGATGACTCTGCTGTGCAGCATGGTGATTCTATTGTTTATGTATTTGCGTGATCAAAAATAACAGGTAATTTAATTAAGATATAGATGGGTGTACATCATCCTTCAGAAATTTTGATACAGTAGATTTGGGAGAGGCTGGAAGCTTCCATTTCCAATAAGTTTCTGGCTAATGCTAATGCCATTGTGCCGGGAACCACAGTTTGAGAACCACTGCTTTAAGAGAACTTCAATATGCATCATCAGGTAGGTATGGGATTGGGTCTTGGAGCTTTGGTGGCAAAGTGGTTAAGAGCTTTGGCATGCTACAACTGTTAACTAAAAGGTGTTTGGCTCAAATCAACCAGTTAGTCCTTGGAAATTCTGTGGGGCAATTCTATTCTGTCGTATAAGGTTGCTATGAGTTGGAATCGACTTGATGACAGTAGATTTGTTTTGGCGGGAGGGTGGATAGGATGACTGGGCCTGAGATTCTTCATTTTTAGTTATCCAATGCTAATGATTCATGAACCACACTTGGTATCGCAAAACATTGGAGTATAAGAAATTAGCTATTAAGGATAAGGATTACATTTTAAAACTACAAAATTTTGTAGAAATACTGAGAAAAAATTTAGCATTAATTTGAAGGAAGCTTTCAACCTTAATTTCAATATCATTATGTAGATACATTGATGGTGCAAACAATTAATGTGCTCCACTGCTAATTCAGAGGCTGGAGGTTTCAGTCCACCCAGATATGCCTTGGAAGAAAGGCTTGGTGATCTCCCCAGAACCAAAACCCATTGCTATTGAGTAGATTCTGACTCATAGTGAACCTACAGGGCAGAGTAGAACTGCCCCCATAGAGTTTACAAGGAGCGACTGGATTTGAATTGCTGATCTTTTGGTTAGCAGCTGTAGTATTTAACCGCTGTGCCATCAGGGTTTGAAAAATCAGCTATTGAATATCTTATGAAGAGCAGTTTTACTGTGTTGCACACAGGGTCACCGTAAGTTGGAGTGAACCCAAGGGAACCTTTTTTTTGGTCGTTGTTTTACACTGATTCAAGATAAGAATTCCACTGTCTTTGAGAAATTATGATGTAATGGGAAATTCAAAAGTTACTCCAGGTCTTTTTAAGGTCAAATGCCTGTGTTCAGAAATTTTCCACTTGTTCTCTCCAAAAACCAACTTTGAATGATTACATATTTTTAAACAAATTTGTTGAGATATAAATTACTTACCGTATCACCTACGTAAGATGTACAATTCACATTTGCAGAGTTATTCAACCATCACCATAATTTAATTTTAGAATATTTCCATTATTCCAAGAAGAAACTCGATACCCACCGGCAGTCTCTCCATCTCCCTACTCCTGAGCCCTAGGCAATCACTAATCTGCTTCTTGTCTATATAACTTGTGTATTCTGGATATTTCATATACATGGGATCATATGTTGTGTGCTCTTTCATGACAACTTCATCCCATCAGCATAACATTTGCTGAACTATTATATAATTCCTGTCAACATTACATATATATAGATTTTTTCTAGTGGTATTTAAAACTTAATTTTCAATTTTTACATCTGCTGAGTATTTTTTTTCAGGTACAAATGATCAGTCCTAACCAAGAAGTAAACCAGCAGCTCATATTTTGGTCTTTAAGTGTATAACGAACAACAGCAGATTTGACTGATATTTTGGGAAAGTAGAAAGAACACGTGAAAATTCTGTGATGTGATTAATTTACCATCACACTGGTAGATCTTTCCAACTCTCTTACCTAGAGTGTAATGAGCTTGTATGACTTCAGTGAATTTTGTTGATCTTGAACTTTGTACAGCTAGCACCTTACTAAAATACACCACACTTCTTATTTAGGCCTCACAGGTTTCCTAGTACCCCGTTATCCAGCAACTTTATTTGGAAGGCCAAAACAAATGCCAAGAACCTTGAATAAAGATATAATTTTTGTTTCAAAACATCAGTACCTGAAAAGTGCCTACTAGGGTGAGAATTGAAACTACAGAGTTCACGAACAGTTATTTTGAGATCATTTTAAAAAGAATCTTAATACTAAAAACTTTATTCTGCTGGTCATTTCATGTTCCTGATTTTCTAGGTGTAAAACTTAGCAGGCTTGCTAATTTAAAAAAAGTATATATATATATTGTGCTTTAAGTGAAAATTTTACAATCCAAGTCAATTAGTCATACAAAATCCCTCACACATACTGCTATGCAACTCTAGTTGCTTTCTCTAACTTGTGACAGCACACTCCTCCTTTCCACCTTGTATTTCCCTTGCCCATTCAACCAGCTCCTTTCCCACTCCACCTTGTCATCTTGCCTCTGGACAAGAGCTGCTCAGACAGCCTCAGGTATGTACTTAGGCCAAAAAGCACACTCTCCACCAGAATCATCTTATGTCTTAGAGTCTAGTCCAAACTTTGAAGAGTTGGCTTCATGAGTTTTTTCAGCTGCATGCTATCAGAGTCTGGAAGACGTGTCTCCAGGGGATCCTCCAATCTGTCTGACCATCAGGTCTGTTTATTTAACAGAGTTCTAGTTCTGCACACCCATACTTCTCCCACTACATCAAGGACTCTATGTTGTATTCCCTCTCAGGGCAGCCATTTGGTGGTAGCCAGACACCATCTAGTTCTTTGGGTCCAATGCTGATGTAGTCTCCTGATCATATGGCCCCTTCTGTCTCTTGGGCTCATATTTTCCTCATCTTTGATATCCTTCATTCTCTGTTCCAGGAGAGTTGGGACCAATTGACACTATTTAGATGGCTGCTTGCTGGCTTTTAAGATCCTAGATGTCACTCATGAATGGGGGATGCATAACATTTTCTTTAAAAAACTTTGGTATGCCCATTGACCCAGCTGTTCCTTGAAACCATGGTCCCCAGACCCCTGCCCCTGATACTCTGTCCTTTGAAATGTAGGGTTATATTTAGGAAACATCCGAGTTTGGGGTATAGTTTAGCTGTTCTGACCTCTGTTCTACTGCGTGCTGTCACTCCCATCACCTAACCCAATTTCTATCTACTATCTAATCAATGAATACCCCCCTTTCTTCCCCACCCATGTAAACATCAAAGACTCAATCTTTTCTTGAGTCTTTATAATAGTGATCTCATATGATGTTTGTCCTTTTGCAGCCAACTCATTTCACTGAGCATGATGTCTTAATTTTCTGTGATCTTATTTCTTTGTGTGGTTTCATTTTATTTTTTTCAAAATTGATTGTTTTATATTAACTGAGACTTCATACTTTTCTTGTATTTTTATTTCAATGAATACTATTGATAGTTCCCTTTGTGGTAACTTAATATTTACCCCTATTTTCATAAATTTATACCAGGCTTTAATTTCTTTGTATCAACTTGGTTTCCACTCCATATGACTACATTCTCTTTAAAATCTCTTTTTTTGTTTTAATGTTTGTGTAATAACATCTGTTTCCCTATTTTTCATTTTTTTGCTTTTGATTTATTTTTGTGAGTTCTCTCTTTGTTTTGACATCTAGTTGCTCTGTTTTGTGTTCTAGTCTTGTCTTGTTACCTGATGTTATTGATTTTGTAACCAAAGGACTCCCTTTAGTATTTCTTGTAATTTTGGTTTGGTATTTGCAAAATCCCTAAATTTTTGTTTATCTGGAAATGTCCAAATTTCACCATTACGTTTCACAGTTTTGCTGAATATTTGTAATTCTTGATTAGTTATTTTCCTTCAAGGCTTTGTATATGACATCCCATTGCTTTCTTGCCTGCATGGTTTGTGCTGAGTAGTCTGAGCTTAGTTTTATTGATTCTCCTTTGCAGGTTACTTTTCATTTATCCCTAGCCACTTTTAAAATTGTTTCTTTATCTTCAGCTTCGGCAAGTTTAGTTATAATATGCCATGGTGTCTTTCTTTTGGGATCTACCTTGTATAGAGTTTGATAAATGTTTTGGATAGATATCGTCTCATTTTTCATGATATTAGGGAAGCTTTCTGTCAACAAAACTTTGACAATTCTCTCTGAGTTTTCTGTTGTCTCTCCCTGTTCTGATACTCCAATCACTTGTAAATTATTTCTCTTGAGAGAGCTCCACATAATTCACTCTTGATTTTTTTTTTTAATTTCTTTGATTGTTTCTTAGATATGTTGGTATCAAATTCTTTTTCTTCCTTGCTTGTTTGGCTTTCCATTTCTGCAATTTTATTATCAATTTGCTGAATTCCTACCTCTTGCCTCTGTATGCTTCCTCACAGCCTGTTCAGTTTGTCATTGTGTTCTGCTGCATTTTGCCTCTTTCCTTTCTTAAGGTTATAAATATTAATCTTTTGTATTCTACCGCTGATAATTCCTGGAAGTTCTCTTCCTCTGGAAAATTAATTGATGTTTTTGTGTTGGGAGATTTCTGAAGTCATCATGGTCTGCCTGTTCAAGTGACTTGAAATTAACTGCTGTCTTGAAGCCACCAGTAAGTTGTATTTATTTATTTTATGTTTACTTAATACATTCTAACTTCTTGTTTTATTTTGTTTTGAAATATCCAAATAGGTTGGTTGGTTATGTGTGCTTGTTTGACTATGGTGCCTTTGAAGCTGTAATGCCCTGTCACTAGGTGATTAGAGCTGTTACCGGACATGTGAGCCTAAGAGTCCATTTACTTTTCTTGTGTGGATTCAGTTCAGACGTCCAGATAGTCACCAAGTGTGTGGTGCAGGCTCTTGGCTACTGTCCTAGATGAACAGTGGTGACTGTTCATCTGTTGCAGGTATATGGCTTCAGCCACTGAGAAAGGCAGGGGCTTAACATCCATCCCTGAGTGTCTGTGAGGATGGCATTTCTCCTCATGTCTGTATCTAGATGAAGGAAATGTTTGTGCCCTGAATTTCCAGCTTAGCAAGTCAATCTCCCCAGCCCCTTTTCCCAGTTTGATAAGCTGTTCCCACTTCAAGTCTCAGAGAATGGCTTGGTGCAGGCTTAAAGAGTCCTACTTCCAGCTCAGTGAATATCGTCAGACTGCATAGTCAGGTGCAGTGCAGAGAAGGGTGAAGGAAGTGCTGGGAGAAGGGAAAGAGGTTTATCCAGAAGGAAATATTTAGATCTGCGTACAGTAGATTATACTCCAAGGCTTAGCTTTGGAGACTCTAGTGCAGGAGGCACAAGCCGATCCTCTGGTCAATTTCTCCTGCTGAGGAAGACATCCTTCAGTTGCTACCATCCTACTCACAAGAGTGGCCACAGCCATTTCCTAGCAGGTCAGGTCAGGAGATTCTTACGTACTTCTGGACCTACTCTGCCTTACCTGCTGCTCAGTCCAGTTTGTTAACTTTTATTTTGATGTTCAGGGCTCCTAGGAGGTCATATGTAATGGACTCATTTGTTCTTCGGGGGGTCTTTGCTGTTGAGGGACCATGAGAAGTGTCTGACTACTCCGCAATTTTGGCCCCACCCTCTGCTTACCAGGCTTGCTAGTTCTTATGTGCCTGTTTTGCCAGGATTTTCAATTTTTACATAAATGAAAAACTAAGTCCTGAATTTGAAAATCTATTAGTACTTTCTTTATACACCTTGGCTAGTGAACTTCTTAGAGTGGGGTTGGGAGAGAACATTTAATTCCGATTGCCAGCTCCCTACACGCGTTTTAGGTAATGTCTTCAGTTGTAGGAGTTTGTGAAGCTTTTGAACTTTTAAATGTGAGATTTCTAAAATGTAACAGAAATAACCAAATAAAATGGCACATTAGTTTGTTAGCTGAACATCAGATTTAGGATTCTAAGTGCTGGGTGTGTTTAAAAAAATAAAAGTGTGCACTAGCATTGTGTGCTTTTACCACACTGATTCAATCTGTATGTTGAGCAAATAATCTGTGAAACTTGACTATATGAAGAAGAATGCGGCATCAGGGTTGAAGGAAGACTGATTAACAACCTGCAATGTGTGAATGATACAACCTTGCTTGCTGAAAGTTCAGAGGACTTCAAGCACTTACTGATGAAGATCAAAGACTGTTGTCTTCAGTATGGATTACACCTCAGCATCAAGAAAACAAAAATCTTCAGAAACTGGACCAATGACCAACATCATGATCAGTGGGGAAAAGACTGAAGTTGTCAAGCATTTCAGGTTTTTTTTTTTGGATCCACAATCAATGTCTATGGAAGCAGCGTCAAGAAATGAAATGACACATTACATTGGGCAAATCTGCTGCAAAAGGGCTCATTATAGTGTTAAAAATCCAAAATGTCACTTTGGGGACTAAGGCATATGTCTTAGTCATCTATTACTGCTCTAACAAATGCCACAAATGGATAGCTTCAAGAAACGCAAGTTTGTTTTGTCACAGTTCAGTAGGCTAAAAGTCCAGATTCAGAGTGTCAACTCTAGGAGAAGGCTTTCTCTGCTGGGTCTGGATGAAGGTCCTTGTCTTCAGCCTTCCTCTGGAACTGGAAGCTTCTGAGGCACAGAAACCTCCATGTCCTTTCCAAAGGATGCACTCAGCTCCCAGAGCTTTATCTTAGCAGTATGAGGTCCCCAAATACCTCGGCTAGTGTCTTTCCTTTATGTCTCAAGAGACTACCCTAAGGCATGAAATAATCTGGAAGAAGTATAACCACAATACTCCTTAGAAGTGAAGATGACAAAATTTTGTCTCACATATCTTGGAACATGTTATTAGAAGGGATCAGTCCCTGGAAAAGGACATCATGTTTGATAAAGTAGAGGGTGAGTAAAGAAGAGGAAGTCCTTCAATGAGGTGAACTGATACAGTGGCTTAACTTTAACAACCATTGTGAGGGTGACACAGGATTAGGTAGTGTTTTGTTCTGTTGTCTGTAGGACTGCTATGAGTTGAAACTGACTTGACGGCACCTAAGAACAATGACAGAGGAACTGACAAGTACAAAGTGACAAAAAAGAGAAATGTCAGAAAATGTTAAAGAATTTAATAAATATTTCTACTTTTTTTTTTCCTCTTAATTTTAGTAGTTTGTAACACAGGAATAAGGCCATCCTCAGAAACTTAGGAATGAGATAGTTAGCATGAATTAGTAAAAATAAAGGTAATCATACAAGTGTAATTCTTTCAAATTACTCTCAATAGCCTGACCACTCATGTCTGAGGTGTGTGTACCGTGGGTGGCCGATGTAAGGGAGCATGACATGAGGGGCTGATAGCCCACTTAGGCTCTAACATGGGGTGTGTGGCTGTTGTATCATTGACTTCTGTAGGCTTTTCCTTCTCTGTAAAATGAGAAGGTTCTACAAAGACACTGTTACTTAGCATATTTCTTGAAGGAGGGACACAAATTGCTTTGACAAGCTAAGGAAAGTTAAGAATTTCTCTCAAGAAAAATTTGAAATTTTGCAAACAATTCGATAGATTATAGATGCTCTGAAGATCACTGATGGATGAAGATTCCCTAGAATCCACTAGACTTTGCACCATACTTATCATTAATAGGAGCCTTGATGACACAGTGGTTAAGAGCTACAGTGTGCTCCAGCTGCTAACCAATGGGTTGGTAATTTACAACCACCAGCTGCTCCTTGGAAACCCTGTCAGGCAATTCTACTACGTCTCACAGAGTCATTATAAGTTGGAATTGACTTGATGGCATTGGGTTTGGTTTGGTGGTTTTGGTTTAATATGGTTTTCTTATTGAGAAGATTGAGGGACTTGTTTTTTCTTTGCATGTAATAATGGATTAAAACACAAGTCAAAACCAAAACCAACTTAAACTTTTTTTCTTTTCTCTGGAAGAAGGATAAGACATAGAAATGAACTAGTCTAGAGAAAGAAATACGCCCTTAGCAGAGAAGTGAGGACTGCATTTCTTTGGATAAATTGTCTTGGTCCACATAGTATAATATAGAACTGTACTTCTTAAAAATTTTTATACTATTGGTATGTTTTCTTTAAATATTTAGTGACATGGGGTACTTTAGTGCTATTTATTGCGTGACTTTAAGTGACATCTACAGATTTCAAAATCAAATTTAGTAAATTAAGTAGGCATAATTTTAAATCTATGCATGTTTGCTGGGAGAAAATTGCATCAAATACTAAAATCATTTATCTATGGTTGAATTTTATTTTCTTTATTTAGATTTTTGTATTTTCCTAAATTTTGGCAATGTGTAGGTAAAAATGAAAAACAATACATTTTTATACATATGAAAAATCAGAAAAGGTAGCAAAATTGTTCATGGGAGATACTAATAATTAAGGGTCTTCTCTAGGTTTCCTACTACCTTGAAAACTCTATAATGTTATCATCTTTCTTCAGTTGCATTACACAAAAAAAAATGCAGATTTCAATGTGTATGAGATACAGTGGGGTTTCAAATAGAAACAGTTGTCAAACTTTCTTACAGAATGAAAATAGTTAATGAAAACATTGACCATATGACTTCGGTATAATAAAAAACTCAGTGTCTGGTATTTTGTAAGCATTCATCGTGTGCTGAATGAATGAATGGCTAAGTTGGTCCATGAACTGTGAGGCTTGCTCTTAAAAATCCTTCCTCTGCTGCCCTCCAGTGGCACAGAAGCTTACCTCTGAAGGATTTCAAATGAGAAAATTCAAGTGCCTTCCATTCTTAGGTCCTTATTTGAGAAGAGCGTGTGCATTCTCAGGTTTGAGAACTTGATATTGTTCTTGGACAGAGTTCTGTGTGTCCCATCTCAGACATCACGTTTGTATCTTAAGAACAAATCTTGCAAATAAAAAACATCACTCATCTACTCCCACCTTCTGAGGGTCAGATGCAGCGATAGCAGTTAAAAAAAAAAAGCACCAAACCTCCTGCCATCGAGTTGTGTCTGACTCATAGAGACCCTAGAGGTCAGAGTAGAACTACCCCACAGAGTTTCCAAGGAGAGCCTGGCGGATTTGAACTACTGACCTTTTGGTTAGCAGACATAGCACTTAACCCACTACGCCACCAGGGTTTCTCGCAATACTAATAGATACCATCAATAAACACTAACTTGTATGTTTACAGTGTGGAGACATTTTCATTTGTATTATTATATAACATTCCTGCTAAGAGATAGTGGTGGTACTAATTGCAACTGTTTTTATTAGATACAGTTCTGGGCCCCTTGTTAAGTTACCAAGTCACAGTAGGTATTGGTGTTGGTGGTATGTGCTAGTAGAAGAGATATATCTTGTGAGCTCTAAACTTACACGTAATCTTTACATATTGGTGCAGACAGATGTTAACTTAGAAGCAAATATCAGTTCTGTCATCTGGTGAACATTGGGTCTACGTATTTCTTTTTATTACCCTGGTCTGTGAGAGTTACATCCCGAATTTAACTAGTCACTAGAGTGGGCACAGAAGGTAACCTTTTGGTTTCCAAGAAGATGGAGTTTCTGACAATGGCTTTGGTCTACTCCTGGGCCTCACATATTTCAGACTGCATTCTGGAATTTCAAATAGTGATCTTCAGTTGAGTCCTCTTTTATATGATTTTTCCCCCTTTCTTTCTTATTTATTTGTTTGTTTGTGATTAAGTGAAAGTATGCAACACAAATCAGCTTTGCATACCCGCCTGTCTGGAGTTCCATCTGCTGTCCTCACGCAGTGACAGCACACTCCTCCTCTTCATTCTGTACTTCTAGTGTCCTCTTAATGAGTGCATGTCTCTTCCTCTTCACTCTCTTCTCTCTCTAGAAAGAAACTAGTAGGAAACCCCCCTATAAGTGTATAAAACCATAAAGTACACACACACTGTATGGTCACACTGTGTCCCTGAGTCCAGTCCATTCTTGACCGAAGAGTTGGCCTTAGTACTTGCTTCTGGTCATGACCAGCAGCATGTCTAGGGGTCATGTTCCCAGGGGATGCTCCGAGCTGCTGTACCATCAGTTCTGGTCTTTTGGTAGACTTCTTGAGCTGCATACCTCTTTTTCTCGTGTTTCCTCAGGGCCTCTACACGGTTTCCCTCATCACAGCTGTCTTTGGTGGTAGCCAGGTGCCATCCGGTTCTTCTGGTCTCATGTTGACATAGTATCCCACTCATATGGGTGTTTCTGTTTCTGGGGCTCTTTTTTTCCTCATGTCTTTGTTGTTCTTCGTCATCGTCTGTTACAGAAGGGTTGGGACCCTTTGGTATACCTCAGGGTGCTACTTGCTAGCTTTTAAGATCCCAGATACCTCTCACCAATATTGGTTGCAAAAGACTCTCTTAGCAAAGGACTGGTTATGCCAGTTGACCTCAATGTCCCCTGAAAGCATGGTCTCCTGAACCCTGTCACTGCTACTCTATCTTTCGAAATATTAGGTTGAGTTTAGAAAAATCTTTGTTTATGTTATGTTGATCTGCTCTCTACTACCTGTTGTCACTGCTTTCACCTAAGCAAATACTGTCAACTGTCTAATCTATGACCAACTCTCTCTCTCCCTCCCCACTTTTGCAGCCATCAGTCTTTTCTTCTGCACATAAGTCTGTTTTTAAGTTCTTATAGCAGAGGTCTCATACTTTTGCAGGTGACTGACTTCACTTGGCATGATCTTTCTGTTGAAATCAGGTTATGAGATATTTCCTAAACTCATCATTCTTCTTTATCATTGCATAGTGTTCCACTGAGTATATGTACCATAGTTTGTTTATCCATTCATCTGCTGATTCTTTTTGCTATTGTGGACAGTGCTTCAATAAACATTTGTGTGCATGACTCTGTTCATGTGACTTTATTTCTGTAAGATATATTCTGAGCAGTGGGGTTACTGGGTCAAATGACATTTCTATTTCTAGCTTTTTAAGGAAGTGCCAAATTACTTTGCAAACAGGTTTTACCACTTGGCAATCCCAACAGCGGTATAGGAAACTTCCAGTGTCTCCTCAGACTCTCCAATATTTGTTCCTTTGTGTTTTGGGGATCATAGTCAACCTTAGGGTGAGCTGATATCTGATTATAGTTTAGATTTGGATTTTTCTAATAGCTAATGATCATGAGCATTTCCTCATGTGTCTTTTGGCTGCCTGGATTTCATCTTCAGTGAGGTCTTTGTCCATCTCCTGTGCCCATTACTTAATTGGACTATTTACATTTTTTTTGTTGGTACTTTGCAGTACCTTGTAGACTATGGAGATCAGATGTCAGTCCAATAGGTAGTTATCAAATATTTTTTTCCCATTCTGTAGGTGGTCTTTTAACTCTTGTGATAAAATGTTTCGAATTGCATAAGTGTTTGAGTCCTTGTAGTTCTCATTTATCTATTTTCTGTTCTACCATTTGTGCTTTGCTTGTCAGACTTTGTTGTCTGTCTAAAGCATTATTAGAACTTCCCTTGTTGACCCTATTTTTCCTTGCATGATGTTTATTATTTTAGGTTTGATATTTAGGTCTTTGATTTTGAGTTAGTTTTTGTGTAAGGTGTGAGTTATGGGCCTTCTTTAAATTTTTTGCAGACAGATATCTAATTGTGCCAACATCATTTGTTAAAGACAATGTTTTTACCCCAGTTTACAATCTTAGGGCCTTTGTCGAATATCAACTGTTGATAAGAGCATAGTGGTATCTTTGGGGTCTCAACTCTGTTCCATTGGTCTGTATGACTCTTTTTGTACCAGTACCAGGCTATTTTGACTACCATGGCAGTGTAATAGGTTCTAAGGTCGGGTAGTGTGAGGACTCCCACTGTGTTCCTCTTCTTCAGTAGTGCTTTACTTATCCAGGGTTTCCTCCTTTTTCCAAACAAAGTTGATGATTTGTTTCTCCATCTCTTTAAAAAATAACATTGGAATTTGTGTTGGGATTGCACTGTATATGTAGATCACTTTGAGTAAAACCGACATTTTCAGAATGTTAAGTCTTCCTATCCATGAGCAAGGTAGGTTTCTCCACTTACATGAGTCTCTGGCTTTTTTGCAGTAAGGTCTTGTGTTTTTGTTTATATAGGTCTCTTGTTTCTCTAGTTAGATTTATTCCTAGGTATTTTATCTTCTTGAGGGCTGTAGCAAATGGTACTGATCTGATGATTTCCTCTTTAATAATCTCTTTGTTGGTGTAAAGGAATTCTACTGATATACTTAGGCTTATCTTATATCCTCATTCTTTGCTGAACTCTTCTGTTAGTTCCAGAAGTTTATTTGTGTATTCCTTAGGGTTCTCTGTGTATGTGATCCTTTCATCTGCAGATAGAGATATTTTTACTCTTCTTTGGTAATGCAGATACCCTTCATTTCTTTGCCTTGTCTGACTGTTCTTGCTAGAACCTCTAGCACAATGCTGAATAGCTGTGGTGACGATGGGCTTCCTTGTCTAGTTTCCGTTCTTAGCGAGAATTCTTTCAGTCTCTCTCCACTCAGGATGATGTAGATGGTTGGCTTTGCATAGATGCCCCTTATTGCATTGAGGACTTTCCCTTCCATTCCTATTTTGCTGAGAATTTTTTAACATGAATAGGTGTTGGATTTTGTCAAATGCTTTTTCTGCATCAGTTGACAAAATCAGGTGATTCTTATCCTTGGTGTTATTTATGTGGTTGATTACATTAATTGTTTTTCTCATGCTAAAGCAACCCTGCATCCCTGGTATAAATCCAACTTGATCATGATTAATTATTTTTTGATATGTTGCTAAATTTTACTGGCTAGGATTTTGTTGAAGACTTTTGCATCTAGGTTCATGAGTGATATTGGCCTATAATTTTATTTTTTTGTGTGATCTTTCCCTGGTTTTGGTATCAGGGTTATACTGGCTTCATAGAATGAATTTGGAGGTATTCTGTCCTTTTCTATAAGGTGAAATACCCTCAGTAGTATTGGAATTAACTCCTCTCTAAAAGTTTGGTAGAATTCTCTGGTGAAGCCCTCTGGTCCAGAACTTTTTTGGATGGTAGTTGTTTTAGTCGGCTAGGGTGGCTCTAACAGAAATACCACAGAGTGGATGGCTTTAACAAAGGAAGGTTTATTCTTACATAGTCTGGTAGGCTGCAAGTCCATATTCAGGGTGTCCACTCCAGGGGAAGTCTTTCCCCTTGTTGGTTCTGGAGGAAAGTCCGGTATTGTAGCAGTCTTTGTCCAGGGAGCATCTTGGCACAGGAACCTCAGATCTGAAGGACATGCTCTTCTCCCGGTGCTGCTTTCTTGATGGTATGAGGTTCCCAATTCTCTACCGGCTTCTTTGTCCTTTTATCTCTCATAGGGTGAAAGGATTAAGGGTGGGGCAAGCCATATTCCAGGGAAACTCCCTTTACATTGGAGCAGGGAGGTAATTCTATGAAGGGATTTACAGTCCCACCCTAATCCTTTAACATACAGTTTAGGAAAACCACAAAATGGAGGACAGCCACAAGATGCTGGGAACCATGGCCTAGCCACATAGCTACACATATTTTGGGGGGGGGATACAATTCGATCCATGACAGTAGTTTTTTTAAAGTTAGTTTTTCAATCTCTTTTTTTTTGTGATACGTTTATTAAGTTGTTCTACTTCTCCTTGTGATAGTTTTGGTAGGTGATGTGAGTCTAGAAATTTGTCCATTTCTTCTAGCTTTTCAAATCTGTTAGAGTACAGTTTTTTGTAGTATTCTGTTATGATTCTTTTGATTTGGTTGGGTCTGTTGTGACATCTCCTGTCTCATTTATTACTCAAGTTATTTGTTTCCTCTCCTGTCTTTCTTTTGTAAATTAAGCCATTGTTTTATCAATTTTGTTGATCTTTTCAAAAAACCAGCTTTTGGTTTTGTTAATTCTATTGCTTTTCTATTCTCTAATTCATTTAGTTCTGCTCTTGTCATTATCTGTTTTCTTCTAGTACCTGGGTGGTTCTTTCGTTGTTCTTATTCTACTTGTTCAAGTTGTAGGGTTAATTTTTTGGTTTAGGACCTTTCTTCATTCCAGATGTGTGCATTTATAGAGATAAATTGACCTCTGAGTACTGCTTTGGCTGTATGCCATAGATTCTGGTAGGATGTGTTTTTATTCTCACTTGATTCCATAAAGTTCTTTATTGCATCTTTGATTTCTTCTATAACTCATGAATTTTTCAGCAAGGTGTTGCTCAGTTTTCATGAGTTCAAGTTTCTACCCACGTTTTTTCTGCAATTTATTTTGACATTTATGGCTTTGTGGTCTGAGGAAATGCTTTGCAATAATTCAGTGGTTTGGATTTTGTTGAGATTCTCTTTATGGGCTAATACATGGTCTACTCTGAAGAATGTTCTGTGTGCATTGGAAAAGAAGGTGTACTTATCTGTTGTTGGGTGAAAGGTTCTGTATATGTCACAGAGATCTAGTTGGTTGATTGTCACAAGACGATCTTCGATATCTTTACTGAATTGTTCTCTGAATGATCTGTCCATTACTAAAATGGAATGTTGAAGTTTCCTAGTATTATTGCAGAGTGATCTATGTCATTTTTCAGTGTTATCAGTGTTTGTAAGCTGTATTTACATGCTCTGGTATTGGGTGCATAAACATTAATATTGTTATATTTTGCTTATATATTGAACCTTTCAGCAATATATAATGACCATCCTTGTCCATGACAATGGATTTTACATTTAAATCTATTTTATCTGAGATTAGTATTGCCACTCCTGCTCTTCTTTGCATGTTGTTAACTTGGTATATATTTTTCCATCCTTTGATTTTCATTTGTTCACATCTTTGAGTCTAATGTTTGTTCTTGTAGGCAACATGTAGACGGATCCTGTTTTTGGATTGAAGCTGTTACTCTCTGCCTCTTTATTGGAGCATTAAATCCATTTACATTCAATGTAATTATTGATAGATATGTATTTAGTGCTGCTGTTTTGGTGCCTTTATTTTTGTGTTGTTGATGTTTTCTTTGTTCCTCTTAATACCTTGTTCTGGGTTGTTTTTCTTTACAGGTTTACTTTTCATTGTTTTCAATGTTGGCTTTGTGTTTGCTGAGACTCTTCTATCTTGTTTCTTGTTTTGATATGTATTATTGTTAGTTTGCCTTGAAGCTACCCTCTTGATTCCCTTTAACGTTGTAAGTTTAAACCAATCTTTAACTTCTATATATTTCTTTAATTTCCTCTCCATTTGAAAGGGCTATAACTACTGTAACATATAGCTGTTTTAGAGTGTGATGATGTCATAGTTTTGGTGTTAAGATCACTGGTTTCCTACTTTTAATTTTTTATCTTTTATTGACCTTTCTGACTTCTATAAGTGAATAAGACTCTGGATGTGGTGTCCTGCATGACATCCTTAAGTATACTTCTTGTATTATTGTTTTATAAAACAAAGAGCTTCTTTGAGTGTCTCTTGTAGTTTTGGTTTTTTTTTTTCAAAGTCTCTAAGTTTAAGTTTATCTGAGAATGTATTAACTTCACTGTCATATTTGGGAGACAATTTTTCAGGATATAAAATTCTTCATAGGAAGTTTTTCTCTTTTAATGCCTTGTATGTGTCATCCAACTGCCTTCTAGCCAACATGATTTCTGCTGAAAAATCAGAGAAAAGCCCATAAGGCTTGTACATTAGTTTTGCCTATAAGGCTTCTACGTTAGTTTTGCCTTAACCCGAGCTACCTTTAAGTGCCTCTCTTTATGTTTCACTTTATTAAGCTTGATTAATGGGAAACCCTGGTGGCATAGTGGGTTAAGTGATACACCTGTTAACCAAAAGATCGGCAGTTCGAATTCATCATGCACTCCTTGTCTTGATGTCTTATCTTTTGGGGTCTAGTTTTTGTGGTGTTTGATAAACGTCTTGAATATTTATGTTCTCTTCTTTCATGATATCAGGGAAATTTTCCATCGGCAACTCTTCAACAATTCTCTCTCTCTTTTTTCTTCTGCTATCTTTCCCTGTTCAGGAGCTCCAATTATTCATAGATTATTCCTCTTAGAGTCCTACATGCTTCTTAATGCTTCTCTACCTTCCTTGTTTCTTTTATCTGATTTTTCCTTATAAATGCTGGCATCAGTTACTATCTTCGGTCTTGCTAATTCTGCATTCCACTTCTTCAGTTCTACTCTTTTGGCTTTGTGTTGAATTGTCTAATTCTGTAATTTTATTATTGTTCTGCTGAATTTCAGATTTTTGATGTTCTAGCAGTTCACATAGCTTACTTAATTTTTCAATTTGTTCTGCTGCATTTTGTTTAATCTCTAGAAGGGCTCTATACATAATTCTTTTGTATTCTGTCTCTGATAATTTCAGAAAGGCTTCTTGATGTGGGAAGTTTTTTGAGTCTTTATTTTGGGAGTTTGCTGGAGCCCTGGTGGTCTGCTTCTTTAAATGGTTGATATTGATCATTGTCTTTGTGCCATCTGGAAGCTGCTCAGTTTATCTGGTGTTTCACCAATGGGAGCTGTGGCATAGGTCTAAGAAGGGAGTGAGTAAGGGCACTGCAAGATTTGGTTGCCAGCTGCCACTGCATTCTCTAGGTACAACTGACTTATGTACAGCTTCTGTGGCATTGTGTACTCTGTCAAACTCACAATGCTGTGTGGCTTGGTGGTTGCGGCAGGCCCTGCTTCCTGGCTGATGAAGGTGGAGAGCTACTTGTGTTGACTCTAGAGCATCATGCCAGCTGAGACTATGGTGTGGCTCAGGGAAAGGAGGAGAGAGGGATGCCACCACACTTGGCCACCAGAGGCAGCTGCATTCTCTAGATGCACTAATTTTAAAAACTACTTTTCTGCTGAGAAGGGTACTGTCCAGTGTCAACTGAAAGCAGATGAGCCAGCAGGGGTGGCAAGCCCCACCTCCAGGTTGGCAAAGAGAGTGCCCTACTTATGGAATCTCTGGGGAACCTTCAGCTGATGCTATGACATGGTTCAGTGAACCAAGCCAAGTGCTGTTGAGTCAGATCCAACTCATGGTGACCCTAGAGGCAGGAGTAGAACTGACCCTCAGAGTATTCAAGGAGCACCCAGTGGGAGGGTTGTGAAAATGCCATCACTGCACTCAGCTGCCAGTCACTATTTTGTTCTCTAGCTGCTGTTATCTTAAAAACTGCTTTTCTGCTGAGAGTGGCATTGAACAGCCACAACTGATAGCAGCTGGGTCCTTAGGGGTGGCAGGCACCACCTCCTGACAGACAAAGATGGCGCTTTGTGGGCCATCTGCAGATGCTATGATGTGGCTCAAGGAAGTGGGTGGTTAGGGCACTGCCACACTCAGCCACCAGCTGCCACTATGTTCTCTAGGTATGATTGTTATAAAAACAGCTTTTCTGCAGGGAGATGCACTATCCAGACAGGCACTGTCATTCATTGTGGGAATTAGCACCAGCTGAGGCATCAGGCCTGGCTGATTCTGCCTCTCAGCTGATGAAGTTGTCCTCTCACCTCGACTGCCTCTCCTGCAGTGAGTCCACAGTATCTGTGGAAGAGCTTAAAGAAGAGAAGGGGAAGGGGCATTGGTATCCTCAGTTGCCAGCCACTGTCCACTTCTCTGGAAGTCTTGGTGGAATAGTGGGTTAAGTGCTATGTCTGCTAACCAAAAGTTTGGTAGCTTAAATACTTAGATGTTCCTTGGAAACTCTATATGGCAGTTCTGCTCTGACCTCTAGTGTTGGCTATGAGTTGGACCTGACTCAGTGACATTGGGTTTCATTCCCCCACCCCCACTGGCTTCTCTAGATGTAACTATCCCAAGCACACTCTTTGTGCTGTGGGATACACTGTTTACTTAGGCACTGCAGTTCAGCAAAGTAATCAGCCTGTACCAGGCTCACAGGCTGACAGACCCAGTCCCAACCTACAAGTTAACAAAGAAGACGTTTGTACCTGCAATCTACACAGCTCTGTGCCAGCAGAAGTGTGACTCAGTGAACTACTGCCTTGCCTATGACAGAGGTAGTTTCTCTCTTCCTGTTGCCAGTCCAATATCATAACCCTACATCTGGTCTTGGGACTCCCAGAATGTCCACACTGCTCTGTTCAATTATTTTTGCAGACCGTGGCTGGCTTTTGTTCTCAGAAGGAATTGAGATTTGTGTCTAGTCCACTATCTTGGCCCAACCTCTCACATCACAGCTTTTAAGGCTCAGGAATACTCATCTTCAAATACTACGGTTAGGGTTACTTAAAAACAGCAGTCACTGACAAAAAGTATAAAAATAAAAACACATAGCACTAAATAAAAAGCAGGAAAAAGACACTTGCAGGAAAGCTGAAACAAGAAGGTGGAGTGTCACCTTGTTTTACCTCTTATATGATTTCTTAAAATGATTTACCTTCCCCTGTCACTGTAGTTCTTTTGGGACATCTTTTTGGTTTTAGTGGAGAAATCTCTCCATTCCTTGCTAGTTTGTGCTGTATCTCTAAGTAGGGTGATCATTTCCATGTTTTTGTTCATCTGCACTCCATCCATTTAGATTATAATCTCTTGCCACTGAAACAATTTCTTCCTCTTCTGTATCTATAGCTCATTTGTCATTTATAATAATGAATAGCTTTGTGGTTTTTCTTATTCTCAGTTAATAGAAAAAAAAGTCATCAAGTCTGACTCATAGTAATCTTTTAGGACAGCGTAGAACTGCCTCACAGGGATTCTAAAGAGCATCTAGAGGATTTCAACTGCCAACCTTTTGGTTAGTAGAATACTTCTTAACCACTATGCCATCAACAACAACAAAAAAATCCACACTGCTTGCTGTGAAGTCGATAGTGAACCTACAGGACAGAGCAGAACTGTCCAATAGCATTTTTAAGGATAGTCTGGTTAAATTGAACTGCTGACCTTTTGGTTAACAACCATAACACTCAATCTCCGCACCACCAGTGTTTCTACTAAGTCCGCGGAGTTTCTCGTTCTCAGTTAGGTTTCAGGACTTCTGTGTGTTTTATTGAAGCTTTCACAAACTCTTGGATTTATTTAACAATTGTGTCATTTTTCTGATTTCACTGCACAGTAACTTTGCAACTAGTTTTCAATCAATAATATAGTGAGAACATTATGAAAAAATTATTTTTAGAACTTGTCCTAAGTGAACAGTTTTCTCACCAAAGCATTTTTTATAATAATGAAACATAAGAAAAATAAAAACCGAGCTATAGGTCCAAAAGAAATATCCCATTTACCCATTGCTGTCAAGTTGTTTCTGACTCATAGTGACATCTTACAGCAACAGAGTAGAACTGCCTCATAGGGTTTCTAAGGCTGTAAATCTTTACAGGAACTGACTATCAGGTCTTTTTCCCACAGAATGACTGGTAGGATATTAATGCCAACATTTCGGTTAGCAGCCTAGCACTTAACCAATGAGCTATCACGCATTGAATAAATTATCATCAGAAAGTGTGATACTATTCAACAATTAAAATTATGTTTTGATTAAATATGTTTTGGCTGGTGAAGATTTCTATACACATCAAATAAATGTTATCAGCCAATTTATGATTTAAAAATTTTTAAAAAGAGACACACATTAAAGTTTTTTTATAAGTGTGTATGCATGTATTTATTTTGTGTATGTGTATGTGTTATATGGAAACCCTGGTGACATAGTGGTTAAGTGTTCTGGCTGCTAACCAAAAGGTTGGCAGTTCAAATCTGCCAGGTGCTCCTTGGAAATCTACCAGGCAGTTCTACTCTGTCTATAGGGTCACTATGAGTTGGAATAGACTCAACGGCAACGGGTTTTGAATGTGTTATATATACACACATATCTGGAAGAATGGTCCAAGCCACTAACAGTGACTTTACGTGTAAAGTGTTTGTCATGATCTGAATCTAAAATAAAAAATAGAGCCCCTGGATTTTTGAAACAGCTGATGCTTGGCTAGCATCAACAGAGGTTTACATAATGGAAGTTTACATCTATCCAGAAGCTGCTCAGAAGAAAAGTCTTGCAATCTACTTCCAAAGATATCAGCCATTGAAAACCCTAGGAAACACAGTTCTAACACACACGGGATCATCAGGAATCAGAATCAACTCAATGGCAAGTGGTAATAGCCAAAATACTCCCATCTCATTATTCTTCATGAGACCTTTAATTTAATCTAATTGTGTCTTAAACTTCAACTATAATACAATTTCCTAAATGCTCCTGGAATTTTATTATCATGCAATAAAGCCTAATACATTAAAATGTCACTGTTATTCTAACATCCTCTATTAGTTATTAGCAGGATAAATTTGGAATTAGAATATTACATTATTTACTTGACCAGTAAACAAACAAAAAACCCAGAGCCATTGAGTTGATTTCAACTCATAGCATTGACCAATGGGCAATTATTAAATCAGTGAGAAATTCAGAAGTGGAAATGTGATGCATTTGAGAAGCAAAAGACATCAAGCTACAATGTGGCTTTGGCAAAAGTGAGCCAAGAACACAGAGAGAACGTAAGGTAATGGAGTTCAAGTTTTATCAAGAGCTCAGTGGAGCATATAACACTCCCAAATGTCCTGACAGCAAGGCTCTCATTTTAATAATAATTATATTTTAACAAGAACAAACCTATAATCAAGTGAGGTAAGTAATAACTAAAGGTTAAGTCAAATGTGTTATAGTTAGTTACACTTTGAGGAAAAGTGCAAAGAAGAATTAAAGAGAAATTTTTGTTGCAGGTTAATGATAAAATTAAGAAAAAATAATTTCAGTTTTATTTACAAACTGTAAAATTAAACTTTTGTGTTCAAGGGCTTCTGAGGATCATGTATATTTGTTTTCCCCAATGTCTTTGACTGAAATCAGTGACACACACACTCTTTTACCTGTTTCTCTGTTAGCATTTGTACTTGGAAAAATCCTGGCACAACAAAGTGGCAGACTCTCAGTCTCTCTGCAGCCTGTGAGACTTGAATTTATCAACTGCTTAGAAAAAGATAGTTGGGTACCTATTGAAATCCAGACAGTAAATATATGAAGTTTGAAACCATAATTGTAAAACTTAACAAAAAAAACTACAAAAGAATTTTATTATTTTTAATTTGGAGGAAATGAAGCTTTTCTTTAATATTCACATAAAATCCATTAGCCATACAAAAAAGTACTGATAAATTTTAACTATGAAATTTTTAAAATTTTGGGAAAATTATTCCATAAACATTTTTTAAAAGACAAAACAGGAAGAAAATATTTCCAGTGTATATGAGTCAAAGTATTATTATCATTAATATCTTGAAAGACAGATGCAAATCTTTCAACTAAATAAGGAAAAGCAAAACTTGATAATAACATGAACAAAGACAGAAACAAATTATGGGAGAAATGGAAATGATTTACCAAAAGCCACCAAACCCACTGGTGCTGAGTTGATTCTGACTCAGAGTGACCCTATCGGACAGAATTGAACTGTTCCATAGCGTTCCCAAGGTGCCCCTGGTAGATTTGAACTGCCAGCCTTTTGAATAGCAGCTGTAGTACTTAACCACTACACCACCAGGGTTCCCACAAATTTTATAGGAACATTAAAGTAGCTTACTTTGTCTAGTAACCTTTCAAATGCATAAAACAACAGTGGTGTTCACCTTTATTTCTTCAGTTTAATAATGGTATTAAGTGCCAAGACATGGTCATTAATTGTTATTAGGATGCAAATTAAAGTCTTCGGAGAGCACAGTGTTGACTCTACAAAATGCATACGCTTTCCTCTGTCTTCTTGAAATATGAAGCGTATTCGATAAACTTTTTAGTGTCTTTGGGTGTGTGTTATTTGTGGGCCTCTTTCAACTGATCATTTTTTCTATGGTTATGGTCACATTTTCCAGTTTCTTTGCATGCTTTGTAGTTTTTTATTGGATGGCATTGTTGTGTGCTGGATTTAGTTGTATAACTTGAAGTATTTGAGGGCTTTGTTCTGAAATACAATCAAGTTATTTGGAATTAGTTTGAGTTTTCTTGTCAGTACAATGTTGAATATTAGTGGTGAAACTGGGTATCTTTCATTTGTTCCTGATTTTAATGGAAATACCTGTAGTAGAGTTCCCTGTTAAGAAAGAAATATTATTAGGTTATCTAGACAGGATGAGTGGATTTGAGGATTATTGTAGATATTGTGAATACGATGTATCTGAGATCGAGAAGGTATTTGCTGCACGTTTTATGACCTCTTTGTGGACAAAATGCTGACTATGAACTGTATTATATAATATTATCTGTTTCTTATTGTTTTCTCTAAGCAATTAGATTTATCTTTGTGTCAGATGGTAATCCAACATATGAAAAAGGTCTATCAACACATTCTTTTTCACTATTATTGTCCTAAACAATTTGCCTTCATTTGTTTCATGCTTTTTTTTTTTCACCCTGACTTCTGACTTGATTAGTTCTCCCATTTACGACTTTACCTTTAGCCACAGAATTCATTAAAATTTCCCAGCTAGCATCTACATTGGCTAGAACTCACATTTTCTCCATGACTACTTTGATGAAAAGGAATGAAATGAAATGAAAAAAAACTGTAGTTTCAAAATGAAGGGATAAAAAAGTATTGTTTTCAATATTTAGGTTTTGAAAAAATTAAATAAATCAGGTAAAATTAAGTAAACTTTGTAAGTTCTGTCTTAGACATTCCTTTTTTATTTTAGAACAGTTTGTGAAGTTTAATTTTGATAATTACTGACTTCCTTAAATTCTAAACTTTTTGTTGTTTTTCTAAAGAAACACTCCCAAGATGATCAGCAGATGGCACTGCTAACTTGAAGAATCAATTTCTAGTGGTATTAAAAACTGGAGTCATCATTTTAAAAAACTATCAATACATTATTTTTTTCATTGAATACTTATATTGTAGAATAGTAAGAAAATATACTTAAACAGATAGAAGAATTTTAAAATCACCTGTAATTACAGAGAAACTCATTAATTTTTTGATGCATAACCAAGTTCCGTAGACAGACGTCTAACAAAAGTAGAATATATGTTGCAAGAACCTAGTAACCTGGTTTTTGAAATTAACACTATATTACAAACAAATTAACATAACATTAAATCTCTCTCATCAGCATGTTTTTATATGGCTGCATAAACATACCATGATTTTGTTAGCCAACAACCTATAAAAAAAATTTAGATTTCCAATTTCTTATAAATAACTCTGTAATGAACATCTTGTGCCTGATGTCTAGTTGCATGATCACATGCTTAATTGTCTCCAAAGGATAAATTCCTAGAAGGAGAACATCTGTACTGTGTTTACATTTTGAAAATATTTATTTCAATTTTGTCCTCAGAAATGGTATACTAATTTATACTGTCCTTTTCCTTTCATTGGAAACCCTGGTGGCATAGTAGTTAAGTGTTATAGCTACTAACCAGAAGGCTAGCAGTTCAAATCCACCAGATACTCCTTGGGAACTCTGTGGAGTAGTTCTACTCTGTCCTATAGGGTCGCTAAGAGTCAGCATTGACTCAATGGCCGTAGGTTTTGGGTTTCCTTTGATTTGTGTATATTAGATATTGTATTATAAAAAATCTTTTGCCTCAAGGTAGATATAAAATGTAACTTTATTTAAAATTATCTGTCTAAATATTTTAAAACTTTTTTCATAATTTATGGCTTCTGATTCCTCATGAATTTCATATTCTTGTCTTTTGTTCTTTTTTTAAAAACAAGATAATTCATCATTTCTTTACTTATTTTATAAACACTTTTTATACATTTAGGTCATCATTGTCATTAAGGTTATTCTAAACATCGTGATGTCATTAACCCCAGAGAGTATTATTTTACTTCAGAAAGTATATATTTATCTTTTTTTAAATTTAATATGACTGAGTTAAAATGTACATGCCCGTATAAATTTACATGCCCACCTATATGCAGCTTCCACTGCTCTTCCTGCCCGGTGACAGAACACTATTCCTCTCTGCTCCATACATGTCTCATCTTCCCATCAGTCTCCTTTCCCCTCCTCTCCAACCACTCTCCTTCCTCCAGCCAGAGGTCAGCAGGATGATATCCTATAGACATATAGAACCATAAATTTCTTTATAACAAAATTACATCCTTTTTTCTTGTAACTGAAATTTTTTAGTTTTTTTTTTTTTAATATAGAAGTGACAATTTCTGTCATATCTGAATGTAACTTTCCAGTTTGACTAGTATGGGAAAGGAATGTGTTTTGGAGAATAATAAAAGATTATCATAAACTGATAATTATAATTATCAGGTGGTTATTTCCATAGCATTTACTTTCCCAGACATTGTCTCTTTAATGAAGCAAAGTAGTATAGTTCCTGATTCCTACTATAAAATTATATACACAGTGAATTACATTTTTTCTGCTACTCCAATAGATTGAAAATACCAGAAATTTTCTTTCATCAGTTAAGAAAGCAGTACATTTTTCTGTTATGCCTCCTGATATTTTAACTCTATCTCTGGCAGAACTTGGTGCAAATAATAGTAATTAAGGCAAATAATTAACTATCTTTACTATGTGCCAGGAGAACCCTGGTCGCACAATGGTTAAGCACTGGGCTGCTAACCAAAATGCTGGCAGTTCAGATCCACCTAGAGGTCTGTGGGAGAAAGACCTGCCAATCTTCTCCCATAAAGATGACACTCTGTAGCGCAGTTCTATTTTGTGGGATTACTATGAGTCAGAAATCAACTTGATGGCTTTAGACGGCACTTGGCTGGCTTGGCTGGCTTCATACAACAACTGTATGCCAAACCCACTATAAACACAACACCAACAAAGACACATTGCTGTGAAGTCGATTCCAATTCATAGTGATCCTATAAGCCTATACATTTTATGGAACATAACAACTGTGGTATGTGTTTCACTCTAAAACACATTAAATAATCTGCTACAAGAAGTAATATTATTATTTTAGGCAAAAGCACACTTATCTACTGAACACAATAGTTTCTCTTCTGAACATATATGAATACATTTAAATTGCATCTCATGATGGAACTGGAATTAAGTCAGTAAAATTCTTAACTTTAAGTGGTAGGGGATCACCTATTTAAGTAACCAAAATAGTACACTCCCTGATTTACGTGTATCCCTTAGTATACCTACTAATAAATCAATGAACGAATGCTTCCAAGCTGCTTAAAAAGTTTGTTTGTTTTTCAGTGGCTTTAAACACTGTGCTTCCAGTTGTTCTGCATTTGGCTTCCTTCAGACTGTCACCTAGTCATAGCTCCATGTCACCACATATTGCGAAGCAATGCAGTTTAAACTTAACAATAGAAGTGACCTAAAACCCCAAACCAAACCAAATCCACTGCTGCCCAGTTAATTCTGACTTATAGCAACCCTGTAGGTCAGAGTAGAACTGCCACATAGAGTTTCCAAGCAGCACCTGGCAGGTTTGAACCGTTAACTTTCTGGTTAGCAGACACAGCACTTAACCACGGCACCATCAGGTAACGCCATAAAGAAGGATGCAGATGTCTTTTATGCAGTGGTGGGGTGCTATCTAGTTGGAATAGAGTTCTTCCCACTGAAATTAATGGGTTTAAAAAATGTAATGGTCCTTCACTTCATTGCAGTGTTTTTTAAGACTAAATTAATATCTTTAAGGAAGTCATCAGTGTATTCACTCACCAAAACATCCACAGGAATTGGGTATCATTATTGTTATCAACGTTTTGGAAATAAGGAAACAAAAGAATTAAGTTATTTGCCTAAGGTAATAGAACCGGGATACAAACACACACAGCAAACGTATCTAACCTTTGTGGTTTTATTTCCACAACTGTGATGGGGGGTGGAGTGAGGACACAACAACAACAATAATAAAACCTGTTGCTGTCAAGCCAGGTCAAGTCCTGGTGCCTCCAGGTGTTCCAAAGTAGAACTGAATTCGATAGGGCTGTCCTGCTTGTAGTCTTCGTGGAAGTACATCACCAAGTCTTTCTTCAGTTCTACTTGGGTGGGCTGCAACTGCCAACCTTTAGGTGGGCGGCTGAGTGAAAACCATTCGTACCATCTACGGACTTTGGCTGTGTTTCTGCAGTTTTGGTAGACAGTGTGCTGCAAATAAAAACCAAACATGCTGATTTTATTTAAAACTATTAGCTGACAGGGGGTGACACAGCATTGCTTGATGTCCTGTGGTTGAGGTGCCCAGTGGCAGCCCCTGGGCAGCCACAGTGAGATTGTTTCAGCATATTGGGAGATAGTCTGTTTGGCAGACCTGATGACATTATTACAGGGAGTAATAAAAGCGGTGACAGTGCTGAGGGACTCTCACAGCTGAGGTTTGGCAGGATGCCTTATTGGAGTGCCTGGTGCAAGAAAGAAAGAAAATAGCAGCTATGGGCATGGTAGAAGAGATTCGTTTGTGAATTCAAGTGCAGACCTCTCTCTAGGAGACTTCCAGCGAGGATGCTAGATTTCGAAAAGGCCACTGCCACGAGAAGGGGGTGGAGTTGAAAGCAGAAAATTATGCTTACTTTTTGAAAAATAATTCTACATTCACATCTCTGGCGGCATGGCTTTGAGAAAATACAGGATTTCTCCATAAAGGGTGAGCCACTAGAGCGAGAAGGCAGAGGCAATGTAACTTATCTGGTAAGTTACATTCACAAAACCAGGGGATCAGTTTGTGCGGTCGTAGCCCATACTTGGCCTGCGATGCGCTCTGATGGCTGATCCACTTATCTTGATCTTGAGTCTGGTGGTTCTTCTCCTAAAGCTATCTACAAATGATGGAAACTTAACAGGGCTCAGATGAAAACTAATGCAGGATTGAGAAAGAACAACCCATGGGTTACACACCCTAGTTTTTTATGGATGATTGCTAAATCAGTCAGAGTGAATATCTAGCTTTGCCAGCTGCACTGAGATTTATGCGACCTGAGAGACAGCATACATCTCATAGCATTGGTGAGGCCAACAAAGGGTGATCACAGAACCTCCCATACTTCAGTTGACACTGACCTTCAGACAAAAACAAGAATTTACCCTTAATTTTTGTTAGGTAGAGAACAGTCCTGCCTCATTCCTAGTCTTTATGTATGAACTCTGTGTGTATACGGTTCCTGGCAATTTTTAACCCTTTCATCACTTAGTTCCAGAGAAGAACCTCTGTAATCCATTTGATGAGTCCAAAAGGGTAATGTAGGAATATATTTCCCAGCGCCCTTTTTGTTGCCTTTTTTTGTTTTGTTTTCAATTTTTGGAGCAAATGTTGCCCTAAGAAGACAAGAAGGAAAAGTTCTGTTCTTCTCTTTCCTGCTGTAAGTTAGATGGGGCAGTCCCACATGGGAAGGCCTGAGTTGGTGCAAGGCTGCCTGTGAGTGAATGAGTATATCTGCCTAATTTAGGAGCTACCTATTGATAAATTCCCTGGTCCTACCCAGCAACATTCACTACTACTTAGCTTAATAATAGTAAAGGGTTAATCCGTCTGTTGACACATCTTTATTTCTCAATTGGTCAAAAGTTGGATACGGTAGGAAAGTGCTATGGGCTAAGCTCTTGGGTCTCAATAATTTATTCTTTGCTTCTTAATAATGTGCTTTCTACAATACAGGATATTTTACTTTTTGTAATGTTGAATCAATTGCTGTTTTTCTTTATTCCATGCATTGATTTTATCCATAAAAAAATCTTTCCCTATTCTAAGATCATTCACATTTTACGTTTTCAATCAGCTATTACAGTTTTTTAAATATACATATAATTTAAACCTATGTGAAATTAATGAAAAGTGAAGATTTATTCTCCAAAGAGTTAAGAAAATGTACTGGTATAGTTTTCAAAAAGAATCCTGCTTGTACATGAGATTGCAATTATAAATTTATCGTATACCAAGTATCTCTATGTGTGTGTGTGTGTGTGTGTGTGTGTGTGTGTGTGTGTTTGTCATTAGTACATGTCAGGTCTCTGGGCTATCAATTACATACTCTGCTGTTTATTTTGTTACTATTCTTCTAAGTACTAAATCTACATAATACCTTTTTTTAAAATCAGATAAGGAAAACACTACTTTGTGAGATCTGATTATGTAAGTAATAGTATCATAAACACCATTTTCAACTATCAAGTTTACAAACAAACATTGAAAATAATTATCTACAATAAAGTTTTATTGTGGTATATTTAAACATTGCTGACATGTCTGAGGAGTGAGAAGCTGGCTGCCTGTGAGTTGTGCCATGAACTGCATTGTGAATTGTGTCACCAGCTGGCCTGTGGGGTGACAGAGAATGGTCTCCACCAGTCACAAATTACATCTGTTTGTGCCTCTATTTGTTAGACAATCTGGCACCAGGAACAGCTGAGAAGAAAGATTGGAAAACAGTTCCTTTGAAAGATGGGCCTAGAGTTATCTCTAAATCCAAATAAAATGTTAAGTGCTATCAAGAGTTCATAAATCAGGCCTTTTTTTCTCTGAGCCATAGGGAAGTCTTGCTAAAACTTTTATGACACTCATTTGTGAAAGACATAATTGGCTGGTAAAAAAAAGAAAGAGAGAGAGAGAATTTAGATCTGCTCCTATCGCACAATTAATTGGTTCACACTTTTAACTGGATTCAGCTGTGAGGTTGTTCAGAGGGTACAGCAGCCCTAGCATTTAAGTCATGATGATGAAAATGACAGGAACCAGGACTTTGAATAGTTTCATTCTGGTCCTCGGAACAAATGGATTTGAAACCATAGTTGGAACCAGGGTTTTCAACCAGGTGAGAGGAATATAGCATTACACCAGCATCAAGCACAGTGTTAAATACACCATCACGTACAGACGATGGCTGATACCACGAAGTAAGCACGTGGGGAGAGCAGGTACAATCCAGGATGTTTGTTTACGGGTAGCAAGACACCAGAAGGACCGGCGTAAATAACACAGGGTAGCTGACCCCAACCAGCAGGAAGCTATCTTGTGGAGATTCTAGCACCGAACCCTCATGCATTATGGTTATAAACCTTCATACTTGTATCTCACTCTTTTTCTTAGCTTTCACAGAGAACTATTAGGTAAAAAAAGAAATAGCACACTTTTCGCACACCCTCATGTCTTAGAGATGTATTTTCTGTGAGTTCCACTCTTCTCTCTGCTCTTACGTATACGTAGTTATCAGCTGTTCGGCTCACAACCGTACTCTTCCGGGAGTCTTCCCAGGCTGTCGTCACCGTTGCCTGACCCTAGTCAGAGGTAAGTGCCCCCCATGTCACTCCTTCAGAGAGAGCTAAACATGCATCTCTGACACTGATCACATTCAGTCATAGCTGCAGATGTAGCCTCTCTTCCCCCAAACCAGACTGGGAGTTCCCTGATGACGAAAAACTAACCCATCACTGTACTGTCAAGGACAAGCTCAGTTCACGGAGTGAATGACAGGGTCAAAGAAGAGATGGGAAAGGTCAGAAGAAAAGTGATCCTTATAAATGCTTTTTTTTTTTCCTAAGTAGGCAGATCTTAAAATTTCCCATGCTTTGTATGACCAGTCTTGGAGGACAAAAGTGATGAATAAAGAACCAACTGGATAATCGAGCTGATAGCCAGTGTTGTTTCTGCTCTGTTAAAAGCATAATGCATGTGTTGGTGGTTATTCACTGACCGTAAGTAATTGCTAATAACACAGCAATAAAAAAAAATTCTACCAGGTCGATTTCAGTGCACAGCAACACTGTAGGAGAGAGTAGAACTGCCCCATAGAGTTTCCAAGGCTGTAATCTTTATGGAATCAGACTATCGCATCTGTCTCCCACAGAGCAGCCGGTGAGTTCAAACCACCTATCTTTCAGTTAGCAGGTGAGTGCTTGCTTAACCACTGTACCACCAGGTGCTGATAGCAAATAATTTTATAAACATATCTTTTGATAATGGTTTTTATATAATCCCCATTTTTATAATAAATGCACTATTCTGTCTTGGTAAAAAAAACTAATTGTTCACTGTGCAAATGCTTTCTATCAGCATCACTATTCTAAACAATATACAATCCTGTCTTTTATGGCTCTCAGCTGCACACTGCCTGGAAGATACTTTAGATATGAGCCAATATTTCACATCTAACAAATGCCCAGTAAAGCACACTTAGAATTCCAGTTGGACTGAACTTGCCACTTTTCTTCAGAGGGCACATAAAAGAATAGATACAAGGAAATCCCCTCACATTGTGCACACACACACACGTACACATGCAATCCTAGGAGCAGCTGCATTATATTATAAGCTGGAGGTCTTTTGTTAGTTCAGATGTTTCAGGTCTGCAAAACCACTCTGGAGAAGAAGTAAATATTTGAGTAAGTCTCGTTTCCATGCTTGTAGTGGGGAAACACTCACCAGCATAGTTTACTACAGTTCCGTGCTAAAACACTCTTGTAGAAGAATACCAGCATCACTCACTCAGCACATGACTGCTGAGACAAGATGGTGTCTGTTTTATTCTTTACATATTCAAAACATGATTCATTCAGACTCCCAAATGGTTCATCTTTTACATCAGATGAATAGAGTAAGTATGGAACTGTGTCCTCACTAAGTATACTTTTCTTTTCTTTTTTTAAAGCATTCCTCTTTTTTCTTTCACTTTACCAAATTTGCATATTTAGAAAACTTAGAGCTCAGATAAAAACAGTTGAATTTTGAAAGGAAAGCTGGGCAGGAACTCAACTTAAAATCAAGGTCATTCCGTTTGAAGAACTGCTCTGCTGCTATCAAGACTCAAGGTCTCAGGCTGACAAATTCAGTAACAGAAAGAGTATGTACTTTAGATTTACAAATGTGAAATTTATGAGTTTACTGAAAGACTCTCATGATAAACAAATTACTGAGAGTCTGCATAATCAGTGCATTCTGTTCCTATTGTCAAACTATATATACAAAGCCAATTCATTATAAGATGATGACTTAGTGAACAGAACAAAAGGACACAGTGATATTCATTTTTAATGGCACTGGCCTAAAATAGCCTGACATATCCATCTCACTATAAAGTCTTGTCAAAGGGATTAGAAACACTGCCATGCCCCTCTCAAAGACTGATAAATTCCTTCCCCATTCTTCATTAACTTTTACTAATCCTTTTAATCTTAGCTTAATTGTAATTTTCTCATCTTTCTATATAGGAAAGGGCCCCCTGTTGTACACTCCAAAGCACTTTGTAATATCCCTTTATAGCACTGACCTCAATTTTCATTAATATAGTTGTTTCTCTACTTTCTGTCTCTAGATTGAAAACTGCAGGAGAGCAGACATCATGTTGTTTTGAGCCCCAGGGGGTACTTGGCACCTAGCACAGTATCTGGCACATTCTGGGCACTCAGTACATATTTGCTGAATGAACAAACAACTGTTCCCCCACGGGCTGCACAGGGCCATGCCACTGGCTGTTAATAATTACGTGAACTTGAGAAAATTACAACATGATTTCTTTTATCTGTAAAATGAGGACAGTGGAAGTACGTGCCCTGTAGGATTCTTATGAGGATTAAGTAAGTGAAATTAGGTGTAAAACACTTGGCAGTGACTGGCACAGAGTAAGCACTCAACAGTTAGCTCTTAATATTATCACACGAAGTGTAGTTCTAAGAAAACTGAAAGCCTGGTTGTTAAAACTCAGATTCTCTGGAACCCTACTGTGATGAGTATGATCAATACTAACTTCTGAAGATCTCCTTTGTTTATGCTCTATGGTTTAGCAGAATCATCTTTTTAGTTAAAATTATGTGAATATATTATAACAGGTTATACCCCAGTCCTTCAACCTCAGAGTACATTTTATTTTCTTTATATTTCGTGTCTGTGTCCTAATGCATTACAAATATACTTGAAGGTTTAATGCCAGTGGCAGCTGTATTGTCCTTATTTTTCAGTTCTTAGCAGAGATATCCTTGTCACGATGAATTACGGACAAAAAATTTCAAGATTGAAAACTCATAAAATTTAGGAAAGAAGAAGATAACGCAGCTATATAACAAAATATCCTGCTAGCATAGTGGCTAAGAGCTACAGCTGCTAACCAGAGGGTCAGCAGTTTGAACGTAGTCCTTGGAAGCATTTTGAGGGCAGTTCTACCCTGTCCTATAGGGTTGCTATGAGTTGCAATCAACTTGATGGCAGTGGGTTTGGTTGATTCTTTAACAAAGGCAATTTTTGTGTTCCTTTATTTTATTTTGTTCTAAAGGCTTTATGGAACAAAGGACTGTAGTTAGCAATTACAATGTTTCAAGGCAAAACTGTCAAGTTGTTAGAATCTTAGGTCCTGGTCAATGAGTCAGCATGTAGTTATTCACTGCCTACTATGCGCCAGGAAGTAGACTAGTGCTGGTCTGTGACATTACGCATTTGAACCAAAGAATGATTAAAATAGGATTTGGTTACTTGATATGTTAACATTTCACTCATGGAACATTTTATGAATTATTTTTAGAATATTGCCTTCTCTTATAGAAACGTTATTTTCAGTGATAAAACACTGACCACGATAACGTGTAAGAATATATTGTTAAAGCAACCAAAGTGAGAGCAACCACTTCAAGTGTGTCCTTTATGCATTAGCTAGACCTGCTATTCAAAGGGTTTATTGTCATGTACAATTGAATATTTAAAAAAAAATTCTTTTCTTGAAGTTGAAATACTTTTATCTTGAAACCTGCTCCTTCCTGCCAAGAAGGTCACGGCAGCATTAAACCCCAAATCAGTTCTTTCTGATGGGTCTTTCTGATCTGAGCTTTAATTTGTTCACCCTCTTCCTGTTTGGAATCTCCACTTATTTCCCTCACATAAGAGCTCTTCTGTTTTCAGTCTGTAAGACAAGATTTTAGCTTTTATCTGCATTAATATCCCACTGACTGAAACAGTGTACTGAATTTCAGAATTTGGAACAAACTCAGAGACCTAATTACTCATCTGTTGCTAAAGTCTCCTTAGAAAAAGAAAACTTAGATTTTTTCCCCTTGAAATATTAGACAGAGATGAGTTAAAGTCCTATACAGTGATTACCAATTTCTCATAGAAATTCTGTAATTTTTTTTTTTTTGCTTTATATGTACTAGAGCTATAGTATTAGGTAAACAAAACTACAATTTGTGATAGTGGGTCAAGAATAGGCAGACTTACTCAAGAAACACATGTAGAAGTATGAAGCATGTTTACTATTATGTTCCCACTAGATTGCTCACATGAACCATCAGTAATCAACCCTGGCACTCCATTGTGATCCCAAAGTTGTTCCAGGATACATTTTAATACGTATGCCCTGTGTGATCACCTTGGTTGTTACCCAAGATATTTTCAATTTACATTTTCCTGCTCCATCATCTTATCAGCCTAAAGAATATAACACACTGACAAGATGAGGTTACAGATCAGCAGACTGAATTAAAGATTATTCAATAAATGGCACTGGAACAATTGATAATTTCTTAAGATATCGTATTTCTATTTTCCATCACATACTAAAATATATGAATTGATGAAAACTTAAAAACAAAAGTAATGAAGTCCTAGGTAGGCTAGAAGAGAATTTAGGTGAACATTATCTTTCTTGGAACCAGGGAGTTTTTGAACAGAAAACCAGAAGTTGGAGTAAAGGCATAAAGACAAACATTATACATTAGCCTTTATAAAAATTAAAAAACTTTTTCAGTTATAAAAGGAAAATTAGGCAAATGAAGAAAATATTGGCAACATACATCATACTAACATTCTTAATATGTAATGATTTTATAGTTCAATAAGAAAAATAGAAATATCCTAGAGAAAAAATAGACTAAGAACAAATTCACATAATTTACAAAAGAAAAAAAATCAGTAGCAAATGCACTTATTTTAAAAGGCTAAATTTTCACTAAGAACATAATAACACAAGATATCTTTTTTGAACTGTAAACATAGTTCAAAAATGATATAGGTTTGATAGAGTACATAGTGGCAAACATATCTGAAAGGCAACTGGGGGGCATTTATCCAGGGCCTCATAAATATTCACCAACTTTGACTCAGTAATTCATTTCTATATTTCAAAGCAGTAATTATAAAATCATACACACAAAAAAATAATGTATGAGATACTAGTATTTCATTACTCTAGTGGCATAGTAGGTTAAATTTTACGTCTGCTAACCAAAAGATCAGCAGTTCAAATCCACTAGGTGCTCCTTGGAAACTCTATGGGGTGGTTCTACTCTGACCCATAGGGTTACCATGAGTCAGACTTGACTCAATGGCAGTGCGTCTGGTTTGGTTTGGGTAATAGCTAGAAATTAAAATAACTGAAATGGGTGAATGATTACACAGATTATCATTTATAAAGAGTCTTAATTATCAATCATTGTAGAAATGTACACAAAACAATTACAGTGTGCTTCAGATTTTGTTTAACATGTAATTTCTATGTATCCACTATGAAAAAGAAAAAAGAAAGAAATGTACAAACATGATAATAATGTTTGCTTTCTTAGTTGTGACATTACCACTAAATGATTGTCTTTTTCATTGTTCTGGGTGTTTATGGATGTTTTCTACTCATTTTCTTTTATGAACAACTATAATCAGAAACAATTTTGAAAGAAAAGAAAGGGTACCTAAATGTCAGATCAGTTGAACTTCAGTTCCCAAGTATTCCCTAATCTAGAGAGACAACCAACAGCTATCTTATCAGGTTTTTGCTCCCCTCCCCCCCCAGAAAACCCTCAAAAATGTTACTTCAGTTGGGAGCACAGAAAATGTCTCCTTGGGTATATATCATAATAATTCATAAAGGCTTATGTAAACCATAGCTCAGATTCTCCAGGACTTGGCCCAGTCAGCACATCTCAGCCTGGAACCTACTTTGGACTAACTTAAAGCAGGCTCCAGTTTGTCCTGTGGGCCACACACTAAGGCTTTGACAAAGGACAGAAGCATGGTTGGTTGGCCTATTCTAACTCTGGTAATTTCCAGGACACTTCAAAAATAAGACTTATCTGTGGCTTTATATTTTTATTGAATCTCCTAGGAGCTTCTGGGTTATGTGTAGACCACATTTATTAATCCTTGCATCAGCTCAAAGATATCACTGCAAAAAATAGACTATGAATAAAATGACCACGTCATCCTGATTCAGTTGTGCACCATAATTTTTCTAGCTCTCTGTGTGTGTGTTTGTGTGTGTGTGTGTGTGCAAGAGAGAGAGAGCCACTGAGGTGTTAAAAGGAGGAACTTTCTATCCTTGCTGTGGTATGTTTTTCAGAACTGGAAAGTCCTTGCCAGGCAGCCTTGACATTAGTATTACACACTTCCTCATCCGCTGTTCATCCAGCACTGCCGCTGTAAGTGTACTGCGCTATTTATAGATGATGCTAGAGCATGCCACTATTTAATTCGTGTAAAAAATCATTTCATAATCCGTATATGCAACTGGCAATTATTGCTGGATAAGGGGAAGAGAAGGCTGATTTTATTTATTGAGACTTCAATCAGCTGGCAAGGAGGGCTAGTATTTTGTGAAGCAATTTTCAAAGCTTCTTTAAAAACATGGTGTGAACAGTTCATTACTATATTATGCTTTAGTTTTCTGAAATGATGATCCTGTAAATCAAATCAAGTCAAATCAATATCCATTAGATGAAGAAATCCTCTAAGTACTCATTATGTGAAATCTTTATAATCTTGTTTATGTGCTCATATTAGCTCTTAAATCTGCACAGTGATTTTTTCTAGTCAAGATCATCAGTACCCACTGTATGGCCAAATCAGGGGGACATTCACCTTTCCTGAGCTCCTTCACCTTCTTAGTGGCATCTGACCAAGTAGACCACTCCTTCTGTCTCCCACAAGAATGACATGCTTGGACTTCCTCCAACTTTTCCGGAAACTATTTCTCACTCTCTTTTGCCTTGTTAACTTGCTCTTCTTCCTCCAGAGAGCTTCTTAAAGCTGTCATTATTAAAGGCTCCTTTGCCTCTCTTTTCCTCTACCTGAACTCTCCCATAACAATCTCTGCTGTCCCACTGGTAAATAACATCAACATGTTGAAAATTCATAAAATTCATCTTTGTCCAAACTCTGTTTCTGAACTCCAGGACTAAACCTGATCTGCTTACTCAGCATTTTAATTTTGATGTCCTACAGACATTTCAAACTTAATGTCCAAAATCAGAATCATGATTATGAATCTTTTCCTCCTCAAACTCTTTCTCTTATTCAGTTTTCTGTAACTTACTAAATAACAAGCCCCTCTATCCAGTTATTTAGGCCCAAAACCTGGTCATTATTTTTTATTTCTTCCTTTGCCTTGTCAAGTTCTTTTGTTCTAGCACCTCAAACAGAAGCAGCAATATTTTTGTAATTTAATCTTGGAAGTGACATACTGCCTCTAATGCTACATCCTATTTCTTAGCAGAGAGTCATTACACCCAACGCACATTCAAGGAAAGTGTATTACATGAGGATGTTCCACACTGCGGGCCAGCCTAGCAGCTACCCACGCCATGCCACCACTGTAGGGGCAGGCTTAGTGAAGCTTGTTCTGATCTTTCTTAGCCTTCCAAGTCTTGTCAAGCACACCTCTGCTCGTATTGCCATATGGCCTAATGGAAGCAGTTGTCAATGTTTCTTTTGGATTCCAGTGGCTGGCCCAGATCCTAGCAATGATCTGCTGAACTGAATTGAATTGTATGACTCTAAGTTATGGTCAGAATAAGTAAACAGTACTGGTTGCTGGGATTAAACTAAGAAATAAAACTCATAAGATGGGATATTTTCTTCGGAGGTGATCTAGTTTAGTGCTCTCCAAACTTTTGCACAGTGCCCTGAAAACATGTCTAGTGTTTTTGAAGAATATGTAGAAGAAGTCTGGGACACTCCAGTTATTATAATGAAGAAGGAGGAGGAGACAGGCAGAGAAAAACAGAGTTGCCATCCTGGTAGGGACTCGGATGACGGTTTTCAGTCTGTTCTGCGTCTCCCCCCAACATCTCAGGGTAGTCTGGACAAGGTTTACTACTCAGGCAGGCAAAGGAGACAAGGACAGAAAAGGGAAGTTTTCGGAGCATTCGGATACCAATTTTGTTAGAAGAAGAACCAATGAAGGTCATTTGCTTGTCATTGCCTCGGCTTTCTAAAAGATAAAGATCAGGGAAGGCTCTAGTCAAATTCACTCTTACCTTGCACACAGGACATGCCCATAATACCTTCCCATCATTTTCTCCTCTATGAGCTGGGAGATAACATAGATAACCTCCTCTATTTCTACCAAAAGCATAGGCTTCAAGTATCCAGCACTATGCAACTCCACTCATTCTTTCTTCTCAACGTTAAGTGTACATCACAGGCAATTATTTGGTGTAATATATACAATACAGATAAAATGAGTCTTTTTAGATAGCTACCAGTTGACCTAATATTATCTGATGAATAAATCCTCTTCTTCTACTGATTTAAAATAGTTTATTACTTATTCAATTTCTATTAACTTGTGTGTTCATATTCTCATATCATACAATTATTATAGCTTTAAAGTACATTTTAAGATTGTAGGCAAATTATCTCTTGTAATGATGTTTTTCTTCCCCCTGAAGTTTTCTAATTATTTTTGCATATTTAATTTATGAGCATCCTAAAATCAGCTTTATAGTTGCAAAAATGATATTGGGATTTTACTAGGTTTATCTTAAGCATGTAGACTACCAGAAGCCAGACTGCTTGCCAAATTTGTTCACACCAGTTTTTAAACAAGCTGTGCTGTGGACTAAATTGTGATTGTGTCCCCCCCAAAAAATATGTATTGCAAATTCTAACCCCTGTATCTGTGAGGTAATCACATTTTAGAATATAGGTTTATTTCTTATATTAATGAGGTCATATCAATGTAGCGTATGTTTTAAGCCAACCACATTTGAGGTATGAGAAGACTAGATTAGGCAAAGAAGCCAGCACAAAGGGAGAATAAAATACATGTCTATGGAGATCTTCAAGGAGTACCAAGAACACTAGAGATGCTGAGACAAGGATTTTCTCCCAGAGCAGGCCAGGGACCTGAACTGGACCTTTTAACTTCCTAAACTGTGAAACAAGAAATTTCTGTTCATTTTAACCATCCACTTGTGGCATTTCTGTTACAGCAGCAGTAAGGAACTAAGGCAAGCTGGAAAACTCGACCAAATAAGGCAGATGTCATAGGATCTTTGAATAGCGTCTGCCTGTCCTCTTCTCCCTCCAGAGTCACTGGATAACTGTGTTTGCCATGTCCTTGACTTCTCAGTTGTACTCATCAGGGAAGGTGGCAAAATACTACTTATTTTGACTAGCATAAGTCAGCCATTAAAATGCCTATCTGTAGTATGAAGATGTATGTCTGCAACATAAATGCAGTAGTTTGGAAAAACATTTAAAAACTTTAGACTAAATCAGAAAGATTTGCTTTAGAAAAACTTACTGTGTTATACATATACTAGCCACAGGACTTTGGATATATTATATAACCTTTCAAAATTTTCACTTCCTTGTCTGCAAAATAGATATTTATGGTTAAAAACAACAGAAAGACTGGTTAAGAGAAAACTAATTCATTGGGAGGATATTGGGTAGCTTAAGGAACTCTTGGGAACACTGGAGTGCCAGACAGGAACCAAAGGCTGCCAGGTGCGGAGAACTGTAGCCAAGGTCTCTACAGAGGAACAGCCTGGGTGGGGTGACACAGCTCTGCTATTGGACTGAACACAGTCACCCACGTTGCTGTCACTGGATGTTGGATACTGCTGAAGGCACTGCTACCACTGCATGCTGATGTTGGCACCATGGTTAAAGAACACTTGATACCACCACCACTAAAACGGATTCTAACCATACTCTTCTTTGTGTCATTTGTTTCAGATTCAAAGTCTCAGCAAAGGCATCTGATTTTCTGAGCTTAGGTCACTTACCCATATTTAGTTTGCTGAGTTTACAAGAGTATGTATTTGCTTTCCTTGGCTTTTGTATATGGAGCACAAGGACCAAAACTCTACCATCACTCACACAAAAAATAGGAAGAAGTTCAAATAACGAATTTTTTTTTAAAGTCCACTGTCAAGGATAAAGGCTTCCTTGCAATATCCTCTTTAAAAAAGATGTTTCTTTATGATTAGTGCTTGGTCATTAAATAGCATTTGCAGTTGTCACAATTCAGTTATTTGAAAATTACCCTGGCAGCAGCCTTAAGAGTCTGATCAGCCTGTGGCAGTAGGCTGAATCAAGGTAGATGAAGCCTGCAAGAGTAACAACAGCTCCAGAGATTTCTCTAGCAGGTGGCTGATGAAATTAGTATCCCCACTAGGCAGAGTGTAAAGCTTCTTCCCTCATTTCTATTTAAACCAGACATGAGAACTTCAGGGACTTTGACCTCTAGCAACAGTAGAATTTTCCATAAGATTTTCAGACTAATGTCTTGATACTGACCATACCTCTGGATAAACCAGGAAGAAGTAATGAGTCAGGGAAGATGACCAAGAGATTAGAGGTTTTTGGAAAATCATTTTACCCAAGTTGACCTATGGATCTTTTCCTGGGGAAGAAATAAAACCAAAGTCAAGGAAACCTCAGTAGCTCAGTGGAATAATAAAGATGTTTATTAAAAAGGCAATCATGGCATAAAAGAGAAACAGTGATGTCAGTCTTTAGGTGCAAGAAGAGAGGTAATTGCATGTGTAACATTGCTAACTGAACAGTTCAAGAAGTAGTTGTTGTACTGAATGAGGGTACGGGCTTGCCTTTCTTAACTAGTGTCTCGTCAGAGCTTCAGAAGACCAGGGCTCCTTCATGACACCAGCTGAGATGGTCTTACATAGGTCCTGTAGGTGTTTTCTCCACCTTTCTCTTCTTCCTGTAGTTCTCTGGTAAATCAGCTCTATGAACTCTATTGCTGAGGCTCTTGCCCTCTAGTTTTCTGTAGAGCTTGTCCGTCAGCGGGGAACTGCTGAGAAATAAGGTATCATCATGGGCTGACTGAGCCAGAAGTCTCAGGTCCTATTTGGAAGTTCTCTTGGGTCCTCAATTTTTCCTCTAATTTTTTTTTTAAATTTTTCCCTCTCCTGCTCCTGGTTTGCCAAGCCAGCCACAGTTCTACCTTGGCCCCTAGGGTTGCCTTGAGCTCCTGGTTTAGAGATGGTAAGTAGTAACTGTTAGTGACTCACAGGTTATACATTAATTCTTATGGTTTCCTACGTATTTTATTATTTTGTATCTCCCTTTTCTCCATTTGAGTGAGCCATATATTTCCTTTAGGGACCCTGATAGAGGCCTAAGACATATAGAATATAAATTGATCCATTTTGATAGACTTTTCCTTTTAGAAGTTCCTGCTAATGGATTTAAACACTCCATTTTCTATAATCTCTACTGAATTTTTAAATCTATATATTTGGGACTTATCTTGACTTTATGACCAAGTCCTTCTGATCCTCTTACAGATTTGTCATAAATTTATCTTTTCTTCTCCATCTACACTGTCACAGTTTGGACTATGTTTGTCAAAAAGATGTGTGTATTGATATGGTTGGACCATGATGCCCGGTATTGTGTGGTTGTGCTCCATTTTGTGATTGTAGTTTTTCTATGTGTTGTAAATCCTAATCTCTGCCTATGGTTAATGGGAGCAAAGTTAGATTATGTTAAAAAGGATTAAGATGGAACTGTAATACCCATGTTAGGTTACATCCCTGATCCAACGTAAAGGGAGTTTTCCTGGTGTATGGCCTTTGCTGCCTTTCATCTTAAAACTGATGAAAGAAAAGGGAATCAAGACTAGAGTAGGGGGTCTCAGACCACCAAGAAAGCAGAATTGGGAGCAGAGCACATTCTTTGGATCTGAACTTCCTGAGTGGAGAAACTCCTAGTCTAGGGGAAGACTGAGGACAAGGACCTTCTCCAAAGCCAACGCAGAGAGAAAAACTTCCCCTAGAGCAGATGCCCTGAATTTGGACTTGTAGCCTAATAGACTATGAGAAAATAAATTTCTCTTTGTCAAAGCCAGCTGCTTGTGATATCTCTGTTATAGCATCCCAAGATGACTAACCCACATACTATCACTGCATTAATTTTCAGCATCATTGCCCCAAGTGCACAATGGCAATGGCCTCAGCTTCCCAAACGACATATGTGGAATGGTTAGGTTTATTTTGGGGGCTGGGGGGAGGAAAAGGTATTTGTTAGTGACACATTAGTCAAGGGAAGCAGCATTCCAGGCACGAGAATGAAACATGATGCTAGGAAATCAAATGGCTGTGTTGAGAACAGAGTGAGTCAATAAGCAGGTGATATCTCTGGCATACTAAGAAGGAAGCAAATTGGACAATGGAAGAAAGGATTTTAGAGAAAGTAATTCAAAGGTATGGGTGGGTTAAAGCCAGTTTAGCAGTTCATTTTGAGAATGTAGTCCTAACCGCAATCAGTATCTGCCATTTTAGGACTTGGGAAATGCTGTAGAAAAAGAAATCACACACCAGGTGTTTTCTCTCTTTCTCTTTCTCTCTGTGTTGTTGTTGTTGTGTGCCACAGAGTTAATCCAACTCATAGGAACCATGTATGACAGGGTAGAAGTACCGAATTCCTTAGGCTATAATATTTAAGGGAGCAGAACACCAGGTCTTTTCTCTGACAGAGCTGCTGGTGAGTTCGAACCACTGACCTTTGAGTTAGCAGTCAAGCACTCATCCATTGTGCTTCAGTGACTCTTACTCTCTATACATATGTATTTGGTTAGTCCAGAGAATATATACATACATACACACACAAAAATTATACACGTACACACACCTAAAAACAGTTATTGCTATCAAGTTGATTCTGACTCATAATGACCCTATAGGAAAAGATAAATCTGCCCTATAGGATTTCTGAGAAGCAGCTGATTAATTCACACTGCTGACCTTTTGGTTAGCAGCTGAACTCCTACTCACTGCCCCCCAGCCCCCGGAGAGATTTATGACTAATGATCTCAACTGTGTGCTCTCTTATTCTTTGGAGTAACTGTTTTAGATAAGACATTCTACTTTATAAAGACAATAAAAGTGATCACATGAGGTTCAGTTAACTTTTTCCCAGTCTTCAATTTATGTTGCTTTGATTTCTCAATTCATTCCTCATCATTCCCTGAAGCTGCCTTTACCAACATTATGAAGGATGGCAATTAAGTTCATGAACTCATCCTAGAAAAAGTTCTACATAACTCATTGCTGAATATCACTATGGTCACCTACAAAGTACTCCCTTTGGGAAGCTATGCACTGACGCCAGCACCTAGTCCACCCTTCAAAGCAATTTTGGAACTCTTTTTCTGGAATGGCCATCAGAGCTGTCATCATATTATCCTTGATGTTGTGAATATCATCAAAATGTCTTTATTTCATTATTTCCTTTAGCTTTGCTTTCTCTACAATAAAGACACTAACTTTCATTTCCATTGCACCACCACATACTTTTTGGTCCTAGGACACTTTCACATTCCTCTGCTGTGATGGTCTGCTATTAGCCCTCACTTGCTTGGAGATCTGAATCTTATTTTTCTTGCAGGTCTTAGCCTCAGTATTACTTCCTCAGAGAAGAATTCCTTTAGTCCCTAGACTAGATATGCTTCATTTTTTATATGCTTTCACAATACAGTATGTTTCTCCAGATTACAATTTAGTTATTTGTGTGATTTAAAAATACTCACTCCTTCCATGGACATTATGCTCTGTTGTTATACATTGTTCATTATAACTGAATGGAATATAATTCAGCATACATTCAGTATCATTCATTCAGCATTTTCTTAAACAGTATCCCTCCAACTTTATAGGCTATCAGTCCCCACTTCCAACATTCCTAACATGTCATGAGAGAGCTGTATCTAGTATTTTAAATACAACTCCCCAGGAGTTTTCTTGAAAGGGAAATTCATGTGACATTTCTGACCCAGTGTCTGCTGACAAGTTAGTCAGAGAATTAAGTCATTGTCCTTTGTGATAATTAGAAGGGGCTCCTTGCCAAGCTTCACCAGCTGTATGAGAGGATGGTCCAGACCAAGAACACTCACTCAGTGATCCGTGACTCCAGCACGAATGGGGCTGCTCTTGTCAGCTGCTGTGTAGCTAGATTCTGGTGTATATGGCAAGATGCAGTTCAGAATGGTGCTATTTACCCTCTGAACCTACTTCTTAGGACTCTTGGCCAGTTTCTAATATGAAGATGCAGAATACCATTGGTGAGAAGGCAGGTTTAATTGGTAGCTGAGAATATCTTCAAAACATGACTGGCCATCCTCTTGATTTACTCTCTTCATGACCAGAAATAAAGCTACATAGCCGGCTGGCACTCAGTTGCAGCTCTCTGTGGCTGAGTGAATGTACTGTTGTAAGGAACAGGCTTGTTTGTATGGTAGGATGGAAGGCCTTTTGCATCTGGGTTCCAGGAAGTGTTGCAAGGCGGTAATTGACTGACAGCCTCCTGTTGCCAGTTGAATTTCAGTGCATCTTGGGATCCACTGCAGTGTTCTTGTGGAAGCCACATCTTCCTGCGCTTCTTGAAGCCAATGATTGACTTATTTTGAACCAACACTTCCTCTTAAACTCTGATTTAGTTTTCCATCAGGAAAATTATGTATTTCCTTAGATTTGTACAGTGCTACAGTGTTATTGTCTCCTTCAGATTCTGGATGTGGTGGAATTTCAAATACAGGAAGATTTCCTGGGGAACATGACCTAGAGGGTGCTGTTCTTGTTGGATGCAAAATGGATACCATCAATATGTGCCCGGCATTTTGAGGGAGAAGGAAAAGACTATTGTTATGGATTGAACTGTGTTCCCCAAACATATAAGCTGAAATTCTAACCCCAGAATAGGACCCTGTTTGAAAATAGTGTTTGAAGATGTTATCAGCAGGTTAACATGAGGTTATACTGGGGTAGGATAGGTCCTAACCCTAAATGACTGGTGTCCATACTAAACAAAAAGAGAGAGAGAGAAAGAGAGAAGAGACACAGAGACAGAGAAACAAAGGAAGGATGCTATCTGATACCACAATTCAAGCCAAGGACTATCTGGAGTTGCCAGAAGTAGGAGAAGTACATAAATGAATTCCTTTCTCAGAGCACTCAGAAGGATTCAACATGGCTGATACTCTAATTTGGACTTCTAGCCTCCAGAATGGTGAAGAATTTATATTTGTATTCTGATAAGCAACACAGTTTGAGGTACCTTACTAGGGCAGTCCTGGGGAACCAACGCAAGTTCAGTGAGTTCTCACTCACAAATTCTCCTCTTCCTTTGAGTAAAGAAGTCCCTTAGGGTTGTTATGAGTCAGAATAGACTCAACAGAACAAGTTTGGTTTAGAGTGGGTTACCTTAAACTTCCTTTCGTTGGTACTCATCCTGATCTGACTTTTAGCTCACAACTGTGAACGCCTAGATACCCAGGACACTGTGCTTTGCCCAGGGTGGAGTAGTGGTTAACTGTTACGGCTGCTAACTGAAAGGTCCGCAGTTCAAATTCACCAGAAACATCCGTGGGGCAGTTCTACCCTGTTCTACAGGGTCACTATGAGTCAGAATAGAGTCAACAGCATTGAGTTACTCACAGGGGTAGTAAGTAAACATATTGCTTATGCTACAGTGTCTACATTTCCCACAAAATACAAAGTATTCACACAATATTCTCAGAGCAGAAATCTGATCAGATCTGTCTCTGCTGTTAAAATTGTATTACTTGAGATTTTTATTGCAATTTAAGAAATCAAACTCATATTACTCAATTAAAAAATAATTTGTTAACTTAAGTAACAAGAAGTCTAATGGATGAATCTTGTTTCAAAGTAGGATAAAACTATACATGAGTATACATTGGTTCTTATGAGTGGAGCATGAAGGCTTTCCAAACCCTTGTCTTACCTTATACTTAAAGTGATCATCTAGGAAGAAGGTAACTGAACTTCAGAATATGTATACTTTAGGGTTGCTATGAGTCAGAATCAACTCTATGGTAGTAGATTTGGGTTTTCATAAAGTGTCTGTATTTCACTTGGACTCTTAATCAATTTAAAAAGTTACCGAAAAATAGTATAACATGTCCCCACTTGAGTTAAAATGGATTTGTTAATCATATACGTGTTTTCACAAGAGTAAATACTTTTAGAAGGACAAACAACAAAATAAAAAGTAATAGTGGCTACCCCAGGGAAGAAATGAATGTCTAGGCAGCAAGTTTAAATTTTCATGACATACCCTTTTAAATTGTTTGCTGTCATCTTTTTAAACCATTTAATATAATGTATGAATTATATTTAAAGAAATCGGAGGGAGAGAGCTGTAGCTTTGCCATCACCACTACTTTATATGTGCATTAATCAGTACTAAATCACTATTCTTTTCCCAAGATTGCCTCCTAGTGAAACAACCAATGTGCTGGACAGTGACATATATTTGGGAGGAGCAGACTGCTGTGGGCTCATAAAGTCTGTTAGGGCAGTGAGATTATTCTTGCATTATGGGTGAAGTTCAGGAAGTTTGGGTATTGTGTCATACTGTTTCTACCTGTTTTCTTTCTGCCAAGTCAAAGAGTCAAAGAAATAACTTCTGAAGGAGTTTGTCATGGATTGAATTGTATCCTTCCCAAACATGTGCAGTGATTTGACAAGACCAGCTTCCTGGTACTCTGTGATGTTTCTGTATGTTGTAAATCCTGCCTCTGTGATGTTAATGAGAAAGGGGCGGCAGTTGTGCTGGTGATGCAGAACTCAGTGTTGAAGACTGTATTGTGCCCTGAGGCAATCTCTTGGGATACAGAGGAAAGGTAAGCAAGCAGAGAGCTGGGGACCTCATGCCATAAGGAAAGAATCACTGCTGGGAGCACAGCACATCCTTTGGACCCAGGGTCCCTGTACCTCAGAAGCTCCTAGTCCAGGGGAAAATTGACAACAAGGATCTTGCTCTCCAAGGCAAAGAAAGACTTCCCCTGTAGCTGATGTCTTGGATTTGGACATTAGCCTACCTTTCTGTGAAAAAATAAATTTCTCTTTGTTAAAGCTATCCACTTGTGGTATGACGACTAAGACAGACTTCCTTGATAGGGCTGTTCAACAGCCCCCGCCCCCCCCAGTGATAGGATTGTTCTTGGTTTCCTGGGATTTCAAATAAGGCTAACTTTTTATTATTATAAAAAGAATGAGTGATTAATATGAAAAAGTTATACACTGTATTTAGAAAATAAATATATTAATTTGAGAGGCCCAACAATTAAGTTCATAAACTTAATTGTTCTAAGTGCTACATATCTCATTGCTGAACATCACTCTCATCACCTTCAAAGTACTCCCCTTGGGACGCTATGCATTGATGCCATCACCCAGTCTACCCTTCAAAGCAATTTTGGAATGCTTTCCGGAATGGCCATTGCACATGGCGGCAAGATGGCAAGTTGGTGAACTCAATTGTATAGTTGTCTGTGAGGGAGTTCTTAGCCAGTAAACAAAAAACTGTATAGGAACATTCTCGTTATTCTCCTTATCTGTCCCCCAGTGACTTTTTTCTTTACCTGAAGATAAAAGAAATGTTTAAAGGAAGACATTTTGATGACATTTGTGATATCAAAGATAATACAATGACAGCTCTTAGTGGCCATTCCAGAAAAAGAGTTCCAAAATTGCTTTGAAGGGTGAACTAGGCACTGGTGACAGTGCATAGCTTCCTTGGAAGGCGACCATAGTGATGCCTAGTAATGAGGTACGTAGCACTTTTTCTAGGATGAGTTCATGAACTTAAGTGGCAGTCCTCATATATTTGTAAACACATTAGCCAGCTATTACAAAAATAAGCATTTTGGTGTTTACTATTTTAGCATGTATACACATACACATATAATAAAAAATGTATGTTATATGTATACATACAATAAAATATACATACTTTATATTAATATAAATATATAATATTGTATATACTATATACATTATACTTAATATTTCCCTGAATTGCATGTAATAGTAATACATGTATACATGCTTTTTTAACTTGCTTTTTAAATGCACTGTTTATATATCAAAATTATACATGTATATAGTTTTATAAGTCAAATAATTTTATATAGCTTGTTGTGAAAGCCCACCCACACATCTTCTTTTTCACCTATTTCCTATTCCTTACATCAATTTTAAATATTTCTCTTTTTTTGTTTTTATCTGTATATTTGTAAATAAAATGCATATATTACCATTCCTTGGTTTTTAATAATAAAATATCCACTAAGAAAAAGAAAGGTAGGGAAAAGAAGTAGTGTGCTTATAGGTAGAACAAGCAGAGGTAGGTATGAAAAAGATAAATTATCTTCCATTGTTCTAAACTAGACACTTTGAGCTGACTTAATTTAGGCAACCCCATCTATGTCAGATTAAAACTGTGATCTGAAAGGCTTTTTATGGTTGATTTCTAGAAGTAAATCACTAAGTCTTTCTTCCAAGGTACATGTACATGGATTTGAACCTCTAACATTTCTGTTGGAATCTAAGCATGGTAACCGTTTGCACCACTCAGGAATATCTTCCGTAGTAGCTCAATACTAGTGCCTAAAACTAAAAAGTTAATAGCCGTATAAGTATATTGTTCAGAAAAATCAAGGATAGTACAAAAAGATCAACCCAAAGAGATGGAAGTTTTTTTTTGCTTCTCAGTCTTTTTAACACATTATCAAATATTCCTCTTGTGTTTACTTCTTTTCCCCTACTTTCAGAAGTAGTTTTTACGACCAATTCCTCAGCCCTTTGTAAGTTCTGTGACGTGAAGTGAGCTGGTTTTCCTCTTTCTCCACTGTCAGCTCAGGTTTCAGAATCATCAGTTCTGCTGAGTTAGTTACCATTCACCCATGATCTTATCACAAGTAAATTGCAGTTCATAGTGACCCTATAGCACAGAGTAAAACTGCCCCATAGGATATCCAAGGAGCAGCTGGTAGATTCTGACTGCCAGCCTTTTTGGTTAGCAGCTGAGCATTCAACCGCTGTGCCACCAGGGTTACATGTTTTTATTAATTAAAAACAAACCTACTGCCATTGAGTAGATTCCAACTCATGGCAATCCTACAGGACAAAGTAGAACTGCCCCATGGAGTTTCCAAGGTACACCTGATAAATTGGAACTGCCAACCTCTTGGTTAGCAGATGTAGCACTTAACCACTATGCTACCAGGGTTTCCATGTTCTTATTGGCTGCAAACATCTTGTTGCTGTTATCTCCTCTATTGTCCTTTCAGTCTCTGTGAGTTTACAACTTAAAAAAATCAAACAAAAAGTCCCTTATTGTAGTTTTGGCAGAATTTCAGAAAGTGCTAACATTCAAAGTACATTCTCTTCATCCTTATAATGGAAATAATTACTTACAAAAATTATTTAACAGCTTCCCATGTTATCATGTATTTTTCTGTAACATGAGTTTAAACAATGTTTTGATGTTTTGTTATACAGGTGTTATAAGGGTTAAGGAAACCGTGGGAGCACAGTGGTTAAGTGTCATGACTGCTAACCAAAAGATCAGCACTTCAAATCCATCGTGTGTTCCCTGGAAACTCTGTGAGGCAGTTTTAAACTGTCCAACAGGATTGCTGTGAGTTGCAGTTGACTTGATGGCAATGGGTTTGGTTTTTTTAATGATGGTTAAGATTGTCTGTCAGCTTGGCTGGGCCATGATCCTTGGTATTTGCATGTGATCTCCCCCATAATGGGATCTACTGAGAGTAGTTAGTCAGTTGAAAGGGAGTTTCCTTGGGTATGTAGCCTTCATCTGAATATAAGTCAATGTTCTGGCTTCTGACCTTTCTGGCTTCTGAAGCTGCCTTCTGTTTGCCTGATCTCATTTCCTGTGACTTGAGCTAACAGCTTACCTACTGATGTTGAGATTTGTTAATCTTCACAGCCTGTGAGCAAGAGTCTTGCTCTCCAATCTGCTGACCTTAGTTTCACCAGCCACTGTGGCTACTTGAAAAAGAAACGTCTGTCATGATCTACTGACTTGGAAGATTCCAACCTCTACAATTGCATGAGCTGTTTCCTTGATATAAATCTTGCTGTCTTTCTCTCTCTCTGTGTGTGTGTGTGTGTGTGTGTGTGTGTGTATCTATATATATATGTATGCATGTGCATATATATATGCTCTCTCTCTCTATTTTTCTACTGGTTTTGCTTCTCTAAAGAGCTCTACCTAGGGTAGATGTAATATTATGTATTTAATTTGTCTCCTGGGGTTAGACATTTCTGTTTCCAATTTTTTTGTGATGAAAACACACAATAAATTTAAAATCCTTACAGCTAAATTTCTCATGGGGCCAAAGAATGAGGGAAACATTAACAGAAAAGGGGAAAAAAGTTATAAAAATGTGATCAGTACAATGGTAGAGAAATACAAAATATTATGGAAACCCATAAATGGCTACCTAACACAACTTGAGAAGATATGGGATTGTTAGGCTGAGAATGCTCCCCAAAGCAGATGATGTTCAAACTGAGAGAGCTGTTAACTAGTTGGGAAAGCAGAAAGCGAACAGCAAGAACATATGGAGCTAAAAAAAAGCTGTCTACAAAGAACTACCAGTAGTTCAATTTACAGAATATTAAACAGCACAGACAATAAAAGATTAGGATAACAAGGTCGAGGGAGACTAATAAGACCTCATACATGATATTAGGGAGATTTGAACATATTTTTCATGTGATAAGACTTTTGATTAAGAAAATCTATTTGCAAAGAGATTAAAGGCAGGGATAAGAGACAGGAGACTATTGGTAGCATTCGGAGAAAATGAATGACTGTAAAGGAAGGTAGGCTCATGTGGTACTGCCAAGCTAAATATGGTACTAGTTGGAATAAAAGAAGAGAACTCAAGAAATATTTAGTCGATAAAATCTATAGAAACTGATAAAGAGTTGGATGTTGGGGATGAGGTGAAAAAGGGGAGGAGTTAATATTATCTACACCCAGGTTTCTGGTTTGAGTAAACAAGAGGTGGTGGGCTCAATCAGAAGATTAGGAGACCTATACCTCAGGGAATACAGTGATGATTTTAAAAGGCATCTGGTATTGTCCTTCTGCCTCTGTCTTAAAAGGGATTCTAAAGGGATTTTCTTTCCCTTGTTCCTCCAGCCCTACACTTGCATTACTGGCCTAAGTGGATACTCACCAGCTGGCCGTGTCCATCATTACTGCCAAGTCTGAGAATTCCTGATTATACTTAGAGTCTCTGGAGCTGCTGACACAAACAGTCATTAGCAGACAACCCTGTTGTAACAAACTATGCTTTAAAATGTGAACTGTTTCCTTGCTTTGTCCAGAAGGAACTTTCTCCCGCCTGAGCCTGGATTAATCATGAGAGAGCTGCTCAACATTCCACTGGTACATATACTGACTCTGGTTGCCTTCAGCGGGACTGAGAAACTCCCAAAAGGTTGGTTTGAGCCATCTCATCTTGCTGCCTTGTAAAAATTTGAAAGTGGGTGTATGCTGTGACCACAGCTGATACAGACATTGGTGGGTGGGCTTGGGTTTTGCTTGGTCAAGAAAACGTGGGATGTATGGGGAGTGAGGAGACTGTATAAATAAGCAATTAGCTGATGACGTCCTCTCTACCAGTATTTCCCCCCTTAAGTTCTGCAATGAAATGTTTAGCTGTTTAGCAGAGCTCTCTTTTCTAGGTGAAACGCTAGCAGGTACAATATATATTATTGAGGGCTGTTTTGTTTATGTGTGTGTCAAACTTTAGGGTGGTCTAAATCGATGATGAAAACCTTTTCAAATCTAGTTTGCCAGGAATATAATCAACTCCCTTCCCAGATGTCAGAATGTTGGCTTTTGAACCACGACAAAAAAAATTATTCTTAATTTTCAATTTTTGTTTTACAAAACCCTTAATAAATATTTTTGTTTTTAAAAATCAGAGTGAAGGAAAAAGGCACACATGTTGCTGTCATAATTAAAGCTAAAACAGAATGGGTTCTCAGTAACTTTGAGGCTGGAGTCATGATTTGGCTTGGCAAGATACTGCAAAAAGTTTGCTTCAGAGCCTTTGGAATGTACCGGAAATAACACCACCTCAGAGGAAAGGAAAGCAACTTAAGAAATGGACAAACACCTGTTGCGGTAGCAAGAATGTCCACAGTGAGATGGTCTCTGGCCAATGTATTATGAAACTGAGACAAGCATATTCCAAATTAGGACAAAAGATGAGAAAATACAGGATTTGCAAAGTGACTGAAGGTTTCATTGAAATCACTGAGAAAGCACACTGAATGGTAACAACTAGGGTAAACTGTTTCCAAATTAAGTCATTTCACTAGAATAAAAAGGGTTCTGTTTTATAACATTAATTATTTTTTGTCTACTTAAATATACCGAAGAACTAAGAAAGTTTTGAGTTTTAAAGAAAAGTGAAGGCAGCGTCCTTTATGTGGAAGGGAAACATGTCTTTGACTTTTGTGGTTCGCTAGTAATGCTGCTGCCATAAGGTTAAAGTTCATATGTTGATAACACATACACTTCTTCCCAATCTTATTTCATAGGTTTCCATAGTTTTATTGCCTCTCTTTTTCCATTTTACATGAGCCAAATGGCATATTCAAGTGTTATTTAAGTGTGTTTAAAGGTCCAATTGCCAACTAATATTTTAATGCATCTTCAGATAAAAGAGAATCTAGAGCTCTTCAAACAGCTAATAATAGAAAGATGTAACATTGGCTTGAGATTATTCTAACAGTACTTCCTGATTGTGCAATAGATGTCTGGTAAGGCAGCACCTGGGTGTTCAGATTTGGGATTGTCAGAATTCTTGCTTGTGCTGTATTCTAACCTATGCTACTATAGATAAAGTGACGTGGTTAAACACTAACATTTATGGCAATTTAATCTTTTGAAGAACAGGATAACTAATTCTGATGGTTCTGAGTTCAGTCTGAATTTAGTGCACACACACAAAGAAATTTCTATGTGCGAGTAATTCTTAATTTAACTTAGAAGAAATAATTCATTTCCAGTTCATAAACTTTACAGACAAAGCTCTTTATTCAAAAGCATACTATCTCTATTTTGAAAACATCCAAATTTGGTGACATAAATATAACAAAGATTGTAACATGTATGCTAAACATTCTGGTTTTTAAATAACCAGATCACTAAGCACAGTTTGTTTCTTTCAGTTCATTGCTACAGTTAGGTTTTAATCAAAAAGCTCAAAGAATATTTTTGCCTAGTCTGCTGTGTTTATTGTAATGTCTAAATTAGTAAAGATTTAGCATCAACCTGAGCCCAGAACATCACGTCTAGGAAAGCAAACATTCATTTACTACACGTAACTGTTTTGAAAATAAGCATTATTATGAAAACACAGCCATTCAAATTTTAAATATTGTTTTTCATGAACCATATCGGTAGAAAGGAAACAAGAATATGCTGTCCTTTTAATACTACTGGATGTAATGAAAATGTTGTACCTCCACTGTCTCATGATTGTTTATTCTAGGCAGAAGGCAATCATAAAAAGAGCTTTCTAGATAGGGCTGCCTTTTCTAAGTCTTTTACTTTGAACTGAGGTATCTGAAACTCTAGTGGCCTAATGACTGAGTGCTATGACTGCTAGCCAAACGGTCAGTAGTTCAAATCTGCAAGGTACTCCATGGAAATTCTATGGGGCAGTTCTATAAGGTCACTATGAGTCAGAATCGACTCAGTGGCAGTGGCTTTGGTTTGGGTACACCATTTAGTATAAAATAAATTGAAAAGCTAAAAATAGTACATGAGCATTCAGGTGACCTTTTTAAGCTGTTTGCACTATTTTCAAAATTAAATTAACAGTTAATTCTGAAGAATTAATAGTTTATTGTTTTAGTTGTAGACTGGAGAAAAGACGTGGTGTTCCTGAGTCATTTCAAATAATGACATTTTGAATGATGAGCTCCACATCATCATCTCAGTGAGGAGCATATTAAAACTGCCACATCTGAAATTAGCCAACTTCAATAACATTTAAGGCTTATTTGGGGAACATTAAGTATATTCTGAGACATTACATTAAGAGGGTATGCAGGGGTTAATATAAACAGCATGGGACTTGTTTAATATGTATAAAAAGCTTCTGTCAAAACTCCATTTTTAACATTACCTCCTTTTCTACAATACTGAGTTTTAGAGTCTAAGTGGTTTATCTTTAAATATATTTGCATAATCTTCTCTTTTAATTTGTATACATCTCAGGATAAAATTCACAGATTAAACACACCACAAAGTCAGTGCAGTCACAGCTGTCACTGAAACCCAGGACACCAAGCACTGGATGAATGTGTGATACTGATGTGCACTGGCAGAGTTGCTCATTGCACATTTGGGGAAGCACAATTGGCTTAAATATCATCGACCTCAAAGAACAGAAAGGGAAGAACTGTCCAAATTTCTTTAATTTTTATCCTATAGTCCCAAAGATGAAGTAAGAGGCTTCTTAACGAAATAGGGCATGAAATCATTTGGGGAGAGTAAAAGATGAGGAGAGAGATCCCATTCAGGAAGACAAGAGGAGGGGAGTAGAGAATGCGGAAGGATTACACAGACCAAACTAAGGACCCAGCTGAAGCTGGGGAGAGCAGCTTTGTGATGAGCCTGATCCATGCAGTTGTTTTATTTTATCTAACAATGCTATATGAGTACAGGGGTCGAGGGGACAGATAGTTGGATTAATTCAGGATTTGGTGATTTCCAGGGCCACTGCAGATAGGAGTAAGAGAATTGAGGTTGCATGACAGTTAACCAAAAACTTAGTTAATGATGAAAGTGAAACAAGGATCTATAACACCTGGAAGAGGATGTAGAGATCAAGTTTCCTTTTCTCAGTCTCTAAAGAGGCCTGGTGGCTCAGTGGTTAAAAGTTTGATTGCTAACCATAAGGCCAGTAGTTCAAATCCATCAGTTTCTCTTTGGAAACCCTATGGGAGAGGTTCTACTCTGTCCTATAGGGACTTTATGAGTTGGAATAGGTAATGAGTAATGTGTTTCTGTGTTCCTTCCTCATACGTACAATAAGAAATGTCTACCAGTGCTCAACACATAAGCCTGTGTACTGTACTAAGGATTGCTAAATGATTGGCATAATGATCCCCTCTGGGTAACGTGCACATTGTAAATGCTGCCAGAAAAGATAGTGTTTAAACTGAAGTAATAACTCTGGGATAGGCGATTTCAAAAATTCTAACAGACGTAACAAAGCTACTACCTGCTTGTGACAAGAGCCACCACTGAAGACAAGATATATGCTCTGTTGCAAAGAATGAATGATAAAAGCATTAAGATATAACTATTGAGAATTACTACCAATGAACTGTAAAAGCTACAAAGACATCACAGTAAAAATTTTTAAAAATTACATCACTAGTAGAATAAAGATTGGCTAAATGTAGAGTAATACTATCTTCTTTAGGGGCTTTGAAAAATTTCCAACACCAGAAGTGAAATGCTGAAAACAATAACTAGATTCATGATGTTAGAGAAACAGGAATATGTTCCAAGTCTGAACACCTAATTTTATCACAGAAAGGAGCAAATACACCTGGCTTCTTTACTTACTCTATTATTTGGTCAAGTCAGTCAGCAACTACTTAATCAGAAGTCTGTATGCCAATGGCCATATTCTAAACCCAAACCAAAGCAAACCCCTTGCTGTCAGTTGATGTCAACTCATAGCAATCCTATAGGACAGAGTAGAACTGCCCTATAGGGTTTCTAAGTAGCAGCTGGTGGATTTGAACTGCCAACTTTTGGTTAGCACTTAATCACTGCACCATCACGGATCCTGGTCATGTGCTAGTCCTGTAAAACAGAAAGAAAGGGTAATATCAGGTCTTTCTCATTAAGCAGCTAGTATTCAAGTTAAGTTGCTCTTTGGGTACAAAAAATACTGTGGTCGTTTTCATGTATTTGTTATTCATGTGGTCTTTGGATCGAGGGAAGAAATTGTGTCCTAGTTTAAATAGTCTCTCGCTGAGATGAAAGCTGGATAACAGAACACGGGTAAATGAGACAGTCTGCTGAGTCAGCAGATGTCACTGAATCCAACCACGTGATTGTGTCAGCAAACATCCGAAAGAAGATTTGTTTGGCAGACTCCAGAATGAGTACAATGTGGACTTAACCACCTGCATACCAACTATAGAAATTGACATTAAATATTTTCTTCATTACTATGCTGAAGACATAGTATAGCTCAAAGGTAAAAGCTAAGATCTTTAAATTTACCTTGACTATTAAGTTTGGTTCCACCACTTCCCACTTACATAATGTTTAGACAGGTTTTTTAACCATCTCTAGTCTCTGTTTAAGAAACGTTGGTGGTGTAGTGATTAAGTGCTATGTCTGCCAACCAAAAAGTCAGTGGTTCGCATCTGTCAGGCACTCCTTGAAACTCTATGGGGGCAGTTCTACTCTGTCCTACAGGGTCCGTATGAGTTGTAATTGACTCAAGAGCACAGGGTTTGATGTTGCTTTGGGGTTAGTCTCCATTTCCTTGTTTGCAAACGAGAGTAATAATAGTGCCTATCTTTATGTTAGTTGTTAGAAATAATCAAGATAATGAATGAAAAGTATAATACATGGCACATAACAGGTATTTAATACATTTTAGATGCTAATATTGTTAAAAACAGAGTCAGTCATCCCATAAGACTGTCAGGCCAAAGAACATTATGGAAAGGTATTAACTTAATAAAGGTCTTAGTATATCTCCCTATCTAAGCTTATCAAGACAGTCTGATTTACTTCTTAGATCTTAACTGTCCTCAACAGAATGTGTATCACATCTTTGAAAGATAATATTAATAATAAGATTAATATAATAATAATATTATTACTTCCACCAACTCTGAATCTGTGTATTCTGTAATAGGATTAATGAACACCATTTATTTTATAAAAATAATATATGGTCATTAAAGACTTAGAGGATTTTGGAAACAAAACATATAAAAGTTTTAAATAAAACATATGTTAACATGATATGTTTTCTTCCATTTCCCCCTGTGTGTTGTAAAATAATGTTGTAATAATATTGTCAATACAATTTTGCTGCCTGCTATTTTTACCTAACAGCAAAGAGTAAGTCTATTCTGTATTACCAATACACTTCAAAACATACTGTGCTATCCAAATGTTCTGTTTCAATAACAGTGCTTTGGGATATGTAGAACATCCACCTCTCTGAGGAAAAAAAGTCCTGAATTTATAGCATTTCTTAATTTTTGTGGTAAAAATACTTTAAGCACAACTGATTTCAAGCTGCTAACAACAATCACTGAATAGAGTTGGGAAGAGATGAATTTTCTTATGCCTTATTTCTACCATACAGATATTTAAGATGTACGTAACTGTAAGAGCATAGACAGCAATGACAAATAGTAAAATAATTAGGAAATGATTAATTTAAAGAATTATTACTTGTTTTTAATATGATTAATTATGAGTTTACAAAATTTATTTTATTTTATTTTATTTTTATTGTGACTGAGTGAAAATGTACATTCCCGTATAAATTTCCATGCCCACCTATATGCAGCTTCCACTGCTCTCCCTGCCTGGTGACAGCACACTGTTCCTCTCTGCTCCATACATGTCTCATCCTCCCAACAGTCTCCTTTCCCCTCCTCTCCACCCACTCTCCTTCCTCCAGCCAGAGGTCAGCAGGATGATACCCTATAGATGCATAGAACCATAAAGTGCATCCAATATATGGTCACTCTGCGTCACCAAGTCCAATCCATTCGTGTCCAAAGAGTAGACCTTTGTTATGATTTATGGACAAAGGCAGCATCAGGGCCAGGAGCCATATTTAATAATCATCTTACAAATTTATGGAAAAATTAACGATTAGTTCTTACAAACCTGTATAAGCCAGTTCCAGCATGCTACAGTTAGAAAGCAAAACTGTGTCTAATTATTTTCCCCATTTAGTACATGTCGTGCTATTTAATACAATTAAGCATTAATGTTCACTGAAAGTCATGTTTATAGACTCCATATTTGAGACTATTTGAGTGGTTAAGTGAGTTGATGAAGTTAGTGAGTGATAGAGCTAGGGTTCAAATTCAAATACTATGCTAGTCTGCTGCTCAATGTGTAGTTGCTTAACAACCTTTCATTTTAAACAATAAAAATACTCAGCACTGTCAATGAACCTTTGTGCTCATTGCTGCGTGCACTCTACAAACCATGAAACTTTGGTGGCATAGTAGTTAAGTGCTATGGCTGCTAACCAAAAGGTTGGCAGTTTGAATCCACCAGGCCCACCTTGGAAACTCTGTGGGACAGTTCTACTCCAACCTGTAGGGTCACTGTGAGTTGGAATTGCCTCAACAGCAGTGAGTTTGGTTTTTTGGTTTGGTTCACAAGTTAAGAATAATTTTTTTTTATCCTTTAATACCTATGCAATTGTAGAATTGTTTGCATATTTCATTCATTAATTGTTTAGAAAAAATATGCTTCTTTGCCTAAGAAACTGACTTTAACTTTTTTAGTGATTTTTTATTTGCATTATTTTAGAATTTTAATATTTCTGTGTCATTCTAATTTGCTATAATTTTTTTATTACAAAGATAGTAAGTACTATTTCCAAACTCTTGTAAGTTACAAGAAAACAAAAAGTATAAAGTAGTACACACATAAGACTAGCACTTTTAGCATTCCAATACTTACCCATTCTTCTGTGAGACATACACAGACACACGTGCATAGTCACCCCTGTTTATTTATATATATACATAAGTATAATTTCCCTTTCAAGTTTAGGAGCCTATTACTTCATAAAGAAAGCATTTAGACCAGAACTTTTTCACCTTCTGAATAGCAGGTGGAAAACCTACCCATCTGTGCCCATCCTTTGTTCTTTCCCGCCTAATTATTCTGCCGTAAGAATTTCTCCTCCAGTCTGTAGTCCGTCCTCTTCTTACTCTGAAGCCCACATTTGTCTGCTTTCTTGGGGAGGGTGACTTGCCTCCCTCACTTATCTCTCCTTTCTCTCCTAGCTTCATCATGTTTCCTTTCTATTAGGTCTTCCCATCAGCAGTTAAACCCTTTTGTTCTTGTAATATTTTCAAGGGCTACCCAACTCCTCCCTTCCCTAGTATAGTCAAACTCTCAGAAATATGTCTGCCCCCCTAGTTTTCATTTTCTTGACATCCAGCCGACCTCTCACCACCGTGATCTGACCTACACTATCTGACATCCCCTGAATCTGCACACCCAAGTCAAACATGGCATCCTTGTCAGGAAACTCAGTGGGCACTGTTCAGTCCTATTTATCGACTTCTTGGCAGCATTTGACCCTCTTGGAAGTATTGGACTCCCCCCCCCTTCTTGAAATACATACTACCCTGGGTCTTACCAACATACTCTGGTGGCCTTGCTTGCAACTCTCTCACTTTCTCCTCCCATTCTCTTTTCTAAGCTCCTCTTCTTCCTATTCCTTACAAATATTCTTTTTTCCTTGTTGTATCTCCTTCAGGGCACCAGTCTCCTGTCTTCAGGCCTTTGCTTATGCTATTTCCACTGATGGGAGTACTCTTTCCTCACTTCTGCTCCAAGTCCAATTCAAATCACCCTATATGTCTGTGAATGTGTATGTGAGTGTGTGTGTGTATGTGTGCAGTTCTCTTAGTCCTAGTATTATCAAGTTAAGTAGTTACATAGCCTTTTTTTTTTTATTTAATATGACTGAGTGAAAATGTACATTCCCATATAAATTTACATGCCCACCTCTGTGCAGCCTCCACTGCTCCCCCCACCTGGTGACAGCACACTATTCCTCTCTGCTCCATACATGTCTTATCCGCCCAGCAGTCTCCTTTCCTCTCCTCTCCACCCACTCTCTTTCCTGCAGCCAGAGGTCAGCAGGATGATATCCTATAGATGCATAGAACCATAAAGTGCATCCAATATATGATCACTCTGCATCGCCAAGTCCGATCCATTCCTGTCTGAAGAGTGGACCTTCGTTATGATTTATGGGCAAGGGCAGCATCAGGGCCATAGTCTTTATCATGTTGAAAAAATACTATATGCCTTCTTTACTAAGAATTTTGTATTTTTATATTTCATCTAAAAAACTCATGTCCCCATAAGCTTTGGGCCCCACAAAACCTAAATATTCCCATACTTCTTAATAATAAATCCTAAGACCTACCCTCCTAAGAGCCTTTTGTTTTGATTCTCATACACTTAGTTCAGAAGTAGAAACAAAATCATCTATGTAAGATCTCTCTTCCTCCTGGGGAAATATAACTCTCCAACAGGTACATCATGGCTTCTAACTACAAACAAAAGGTTAGCAAACAGCATTCCAGAATTTTCTCATTTGATTTCTCCTCTCATTTCAGCTCCTGTCATCACCACTCCTCTTGAAACAGTAGATGCCTTAGTGGAAGAAGTGGCTACATTTATGTGTGCAGTGGAATCCTATCCCCAGCCCGAGATTTCCTGGACTAGAAATAAAATTCTCATCAAGTAAGTATTCTGCCTTTCTCTGGTAAGAATTCCCATTGCTGCTTTATGGTTTATCTCTGATATCACTGCAACCACAGCTCATAGCACATTGCAAAATAAATAAATAAATAATTGCTTTTTAATCTTCTGGAATATATACAGTATAAATGTCCTTATTCTTTTAATGTAAGACGTGAAGTCCAACGAGATTAAGAGAAATTGACGTAGGGGAGTCAGGGCTGTTATGCGGACCCCAGGTTAGGATCTCAAGAGATCTTTACGGTAATCAGGAAACATCAGCAACCCTGAGGCTGAAGGCATGTGTCCCAGAACATCCTGAGGAATTAATACGAACTAACCTCGTCTCCTGCACCTCTAATATCCCAGTGAAGAGAAGTACGTTCTCTAGGAATCTGACCTCTGGATCACCATAACCTTTTCTTTTAAAAGGTAGAGGTGATTCTTCATACATTTGAATCTATCTTTCAAACAGATAAAATTTCCATTTGGCAGATAAAGAATATGTTATTGCTTTCTTGTTGTGGAAGTTAATCTGATTTTTTTAAAAAAAAATAGCACTCTAAAACGGAGTGAACCAATGGCTTCTTAGCACACAATTTATTTTCCATTAGGGCTATGGTCCTTAAATTGGGGTCAATGAGTCCAGATGAAGGGAAAAAAATGCACCTTCTTGTTAATAATCCCTAACTGAAATTTAGTACTTCTATTTAAAAAGAAAAATCCAAACCAATTACTCTTAAGACAGTTCCACCTCGTGGCTACCCATGTGTTTTACAACAAAACTATGATCTGTAGGCTTTTCAACGGCCGTGATCTTTATGAAGCAGATCATCAGGTCCCTGAGTGGTTTCAAACTACCATCCTTTCATTAGGAGCTGAGTGTGTTAACTCTTTGTGCTACCCAGGCACACTTTTATATTATTATGCACGTTGTGATGTGGGAAATCATCCTGTGCTCTAGTAACCCTAGGCTGTCTACCAGGAAACTCTCCTAAAGGTTCTGAAATCAAAGCCACTTACTATTTTTAAGTGTATGTTACAGTAGCACCACACTTCTGGGTACCAAAATATGTATTTCACTTTGCTTTTGTGTCTTGAAACAACACAAATTTATTATTTTATAGTTCCACAGGACAGATGTCTGAAATATGTCTCCACCATGGCTCCAAAATAAGTCTAAAAAAAAAAATGCCATTGAGTTGATTCCAACTTATAGTGACCCTGCAGTACAGACTAGAATTGCCCCCACAGAGTTCCCAAGGAGTGCCTGGTGGATTTTAAATGCCAACCTTCTGCTTAGCAGCTGCAGCATTTAACCACTACACCATCAAGCCTAGCAAGGCTAAAAGCAAAGTGTTGGCATGGCTATGTTCCTACTGGGGCCTCTAGGAGACAGTCCAGTTTCTTGTCATTTCCAGCTTCTTGAAGTCACCTATATTCCTTGGCTCATGGTCCCTTTCTCCATCTTTCAATCCAGCAGTTGCAGCTCTCCAGTTTCTGCTTCTGTTATCATATCTCCTTCTCTAATTCTTCTGTTTCCCTCTTCCATCTTTTAAGGTCCTTAAAATTATATTGGGCTTTCCTAGATAATCCAAAATAACCTATTTTAAAATCATTAATTTAATCACAACTGCCAAGTGCCTTTTTACCAGGTAGCCAGGTAAGGGAACATATTTACAGGTTTTGAGGATTAAGATATGAATCTTTGAAGGGCATTATTCTTCCTACTATACTTATTTTGCATAAGGAGTCTTTAGTTATCCATTTTCATGTTGATGATTCCCCTCACATTTCTTTCTGTTGTCCTAAGTCCCTTGTAAACAGACAGTTGGTATTTAATTAAAGAGATAATATATGTAAAGCTGTAGTTCGAAGCTGTTTTGTTCCCTGATATATACTGAATAACTAAAGCAATGCCTGGCGTTTGTCAGGCACACAACAGATAGTGGTTTAATGAATGAGTCACTGTTCAATTAATTATGAATTACTTCCATAAATATTTAACCCTTTCTGCTAGTCACATTTGTATGTGTTTGTACTTATTTTCTAGCGGTTACTTCCCAATAATTATGGGAGGAAGACTCACATATCTTGGTTATATTTTCGTAAATAAAGCAAACTTTACAAATTTACATTTGGTTTTATCAGTAGACATCATCTTTCAAAAAACATTTTTTGAAGGACATGCTGGCTTTGCTTATTGGTGTCTAGGAATGGATATAATGTTACTTTCATCCTCCCAAAGAATGTTCTGTTATTCAGCAGCCGTTCGCATTTCCTCTTAATCTTTATTCTACTTCTTCCATTGACAAACCACCACTTTGACCAACTAAACATACCCAAGGAATCACAGATGAAGTTCTAATCTACCCTTTTCTTCTGGGACTTGCAGGCTCTTTGATACCAGGTACAGCATCCGGGAGAATGGGCAGCTCCTCACCATCCTGAGTGTGGAAGACAGTGATGATGGCATTTACTGCTGCATAGCCAACAATGGCGTGGGAGGAGCTGTAGAGAGTTGTGGAGCTCTTCAAGTGAAGATGAGTGAGTGAGAAAGAAATACATCTATGATTTTAACGTTGATTTGGTCCACTGTGGAACAGGCAGGCGAGGCCCCCTTCTACCCGGAGGTTCAACAGCAAGACCAGTTGATGTCAAAATAAAACCTATTCATACTCTACTTTCTTGGAGACTTCTTTAATATTTATTTTCTGTATCACACATTTGGTCTTCAGTATGAGCATTCTGTTGCTTTGCTCTTCTATTGAGTATTTTTGTCTTAAAATCCATGCTTTTAATTTCTAGGAATTACTTCTATGATTTCTCCTTTTTTCATGGCAAACTCTATTTACATGATGCAATATTCACTCAGGTTTCTCTAACGATATCACTAACAACTTTTTAAAAACATTTCTTCTGCTTTATTTTTGTTTCTTCAAGATTTATTTTAAATTGTGCTTTAGATGAAGGTTTACAGAACAAACTGGCTTCTTAATAAACAATTAATATATATATTGTTTTGTGACACTGGTTGCCAAACCTGTGACATGTCAACAGTCTCCCTTTCTCTACCTTTGGATCCCTGTTACCAGGTTTCCTGTCTCCTTCTGCTTTCTAGTCATTGCCCCTGGGACAGGGTGACCTTCAGTCTTGTTTTATGGGTCTAGCTAATCTTTGGCTGAAGGGTGAACTCCAGCAGTGACTTCATTAGTGAGCTCTAAGGGTCTCCGGAGGCCGTACTTTTGGGGTATCTCTAGTCTTTGTCAGCCCAGTAAGTCTGGTCTGCTTTGTGAGTTAGAATTTTGGTTCACGTTTTTCTCCAGCTCTGTCCAGGATCCTCTACTGTGATCCCTGTCAGAGGAGTTGGTGATGGTAGCTAGGCACCATCTAGTTGTGCTGAACTCACTCAGATGGAGGCTGTAGTGTTTGTGATCCATTAGTCATTCGAACTCATCTTTCCCTTGTGTCTTTGATTTTCTTCATTCTCCCCTGTTCCACATGGGGTGAGACTAATGAAGTATTTACATGGCTACGCATGAGTTTTGTGTTCATTTATTCATTGTGTTTGGGTGAAAGTTTATATCTCAAGTTAATTTCTTAAACAAAACTTTATACATGTATTGTTATATGACCGTAGTTGCAGTCTCTATGATATGACAGCATATCCCCCTTTTTATCCCAGGTTTACTATGTCCATTCAGCCAGCTTCTGCACTCACAAGATTTTAAGACCCCAGATGCTATTTACCAAGCAAACTGTAGAGCATTTTCTTTATGTACTATGTTATGACAATTGAGGTAGTTGTTCCCCGAGACTTTGGTCCCCACAGCCCTCAGTCTAGTAATTTGAACCCTCAGGGAGCTTAGATGCATCTGTGGAGCATCCATGAACTTGCCTTGGACAAATTGTGCTGGCTTCCCAAGTATTTTGTACTATCTTACCCTTCACCGAAGTTACCACTTATCTATTGTCTAGTATTTTTCCATCCCCACCCCTTGTCTCCTTCATAACCATCAAAGATTGTTTCTTTTTGTATGTAAAACCTTTTCATGAGTTTTTGTAGTAGTGAACTCATACAATAGTTGTTCTTTTTGAGTGACTTATTTCACTCAACATAATGTTCTCCCGAGTCATCCATGTTGTGAGATGCTTTGCTGATTCATCAGTGTTCTTTATTGTTGCAGGGGATTCCACTGTGTGCATGTACCATAGTTTGTTTAGCCATTCAGCTGTTGACGGGCATCAGGGTTGTTTCCATCTTTTTACCACTGTGAACATGCTACAGTGAACATGGGTGGACATGTGCCTATTAATGTGATGGCTCTTATTTCTCAAGGGTATATTCCTAGGCATGGGATTGCTGGATAATATAGTATTTGTATTTCTAACTTTTTAGGGAAACACTGTATTGTTTTCCAAAATGGTTGTACCATTTTGCCCTTCCGCCAGCAGTGCATAAGAGTTCCACTTTCCTAGCAACCTCTCCAACATTTGTTATTTACTGGGTTTTTTTATTTCTGCCGGTAATGTCAAGGTAAGATGGTATCTCATTATGGTTTTGACTTGCATTTCTGTAATGGCTATTGTTCTTGAGCATTTCCTCATGTATCTATTAGCCAGCTGAATGTCATCTTTGGTGAAGTATCTGTTCATATAATTTGCACATTTTTAAATTGGATTATTTGTCTTTTTGTTGTAGACGTATTGGATTTTCCTGTAGATTTCAGAGATTAGACCTGCATTGAATTTGTCATATGCAATTTTTTTTCCTGGTCTGTAAGATCTCTTTACACTTTTGGTGAAGCCTTTTGATAAGCATAAGTATTTAATTTTTAGAAGGTTCCAGTTATCTAACTTATCTTCTGGAGTTTGTGTATTGTTGATTATGGTGTGTATCCTGGTATGTCATGTATTAGAGCCTCTAGAGTTGATTCTTTTTTCTTCTGTGATCTTTATACTTTCTGGTTTTATATTTAGTTCCTTTATCCATCTTGAATTAGTTTTTGTGTATGATATTAAGCATGAGTCCTGTTTTATTGCTGTTGTTCTTTGTTCGTTTTGTTTTGTTTTTGCAATTGGACATCCAGTTTTGCCGTTTGTTAAAAAGACTTTCTTTTCCCCCATTTGATGGACTTTGGGCCTTGTTGAATATCAGATGACTGTAGGTGGATGGGTATAGATCTGGATTCTCAATTCTGTCTGCCCTGTCGGTCAGTGTACCTATAGTTCTGCAAGTACCAGGCTATTTTGACTCCTGTAGCTGTATACCAGATTCTGAGGCAAGGTAGTCCAAATCCTCCTACTTTCTTCAATAGTGATTTACTTAACAGGGGTCTCTTCCCTTTCCATATAAAGCTAATGATTAGTTTTTCTGTCTCTATAAAACGCTGTTGCTATTTGAATCAGGATTGCATTGTATTTGTAGATTGCTTTGGGTAGAATTGACATTTCATAATGTTGAGTCTACCTATCCATGAATATGGTACTTTTTTGCTTATGTAGTTTTCTTTTGCAGTTGTGTTTTGTGGTTTTCTTTGTAAAGGTCTTTTACAACCCTGGTTAGATTTATTCCTATTTTATTTTGGGGGGTGGTATTATAAAGCATATTATTTTCCTGATTTGCTTTTCATCATTCTCTTTGTTAGTGTATAGGAATCCAAAACTTTTGTATGTTTATCTTGTAGCCCACTAATCTGCTGAATCTTTCTCTCAGTTCTACAAGTTTTTTTCATAGAATCTTTTGGGTTTCTATATGTAATGTCATATCATCCACAAAAAAGGGACTTTACTTCTTCCTTACCAGTTTGTATGCTCTTCATTTCTTTTTCTTGCTTTATGACTCTAGCTAAGACTTCTAGCACAATATTAAGTAGAAGTGATGAAAAAGGGCATGCTTGTCTTGTTGCCATTCTCAGGAAGAATGCTTTCAGCCTCCCTTCATTGAGAATGATAATTGGCTTTTGGTTTTATATAGATGCTCTTTATTATATTGAGAAATTTCCCTTTTATACCTACATTATTGAGAGCTTTTATCAGTAATGGATATTGGACTTTGCTGAATGCCTTTTCTGCCTTAACTCAGATGATCATATGATTCTTTTTTATTTCATTTGTGTGGTGGATTATGTTGACTGATTTTTCTAATGCTGAAACATCCTTGCATGCCAGATGTGAATCTCTCTTGGCCGTGGTATATTATTTCTTTGAAATGATGATGAATTCTACAGGCTAAAATTTTTGCATTTATAGTCATGAAAGATACTGTTCTGGAATTTTCTTTTTTTTGTGATGTCTTTGTGTGGTTTTGGTATCAAGGTTACGCTGGCTTCCTACAATGATTTCAGAAGCATCCCTTACTTTTCTATGTTCTGAAATAGTTAGAATAGTAGTGGTATAAGATTTTCTCTGAATGTTTGCTAGGATTCTCCCATGAAGCTATCTGGGGCAGTGCTTTTTGTTGTTGTTGGAAGTTTTTTTTTATTGTCTTTTCAGTCTCTTGTTGTGGATGTGTTCAGATTTTCAACATCATTTGTGTTAGTCTGAGTAGGGAATGTGTTTCTATAAATTCGTTCATTTCCTCTAGATTTTCATATTTATTGGAGTGTAATTTTTCACAATACTTTGTTATGATCCTTTTTATTTTGGTTGGTGTTTTAGTCAGCTAGGCTGCTCTAACAGAAATACCACAGAGTGGATGGCTTTAACAAAGAAAGATTTATTCTTACACAGTCCGGTAGGTTGCAAGTCCATATTTAGGGTGTCCGCTCCAGGGAAAGACTTTCCCCTTGTCGGCTCTGGAGGAAAGTCCGGTATTGCATCAGTCTTTGTCCAGGGAGCGTCCTCACGTAAGAACCTCTGGTCTGAAAGATGCGCTCTGCTCCTGGTGCTGCTTGCTTGATGGTAGCGAGGTTCTCAAATTGTACTTTGTTTCTTTTTCCTTTTATTCCTTGCAAGCTAAAAGCATTAAGGGTGGGGCAAGCCATACTCCAGGGAAACTTCCCCTACAGCAGGAATTCACAGCCCCACCCTAATCCTTTAACATACAGGTTAGCAAAACCACACAATGGAGGACAGTCCCAAGATACTGGGAACCATATCCAAGCCATGTGGCTGCACACATTTTTGGGGGGGCACAATTCCAACCATGACAGTTAGATCTGTTGTAATGTCCCTCATTTCATTTCTTTTGACTTTTTTTTTTTTACTGTTTTTCTGTTATATTACATTTATTTCTGTTCTGATTTTTATTATTTCCTTTCTTTTGGTGGCTGTGGGCTTTTGGTGGTGTTTGTCATGAACCGAATTATGTCACCCCTAAAATGTGTGTAGCCATTTAGCTGGTCCATCATTCCCAGTATTTTGTGATTTTTCTATGCTATTCATCCTAATCTCTGCCTGTGGCTAATAGATAGGATGATTATGTTAAAAGAGGATTAGGGAGGGCCTGCAACACTCTTGCTAAGGGAGTTTCCCTGGAGTGTGGCCTGCACTGCCTTTCATCCTTTCATCCTATGGGAGATAAAAAAAGAGAGGGAAGCAAGCAGAGAATTGGGAACCTCATACCAGTAAGAAGGCAGCACCAGGAGTAGAGCACCCTTCAAACCTGAGGTTCCTGTGCTAAGATACTCCCTGACCAAAGACTGTTGCAACACAAGAACTTGCCTCCAAAACCAACAAAGGGAAAACCTTTTCCTGGAGTGGACATCCTGAATTTGGACTTGTAGTCTACTTGACTGTGGAAGAATAAACTTCCTCTTTGCTGAAACCATTCACTTGTGGCATGTCTGTTAGAGCCGCACTAGATTACTGAAACACTGTTGTTTTTCTGTTTGAATTGTGTAGCTAGTGTTTTCATTTTATGCCTTTCTTCTTTTTGGATGCGTGTCTTTATTGTGTGTGTGTCTATATTGATGTCTGAGCTCTGTCTTTACTGTATTTCAAAGATTTTGATATGTAATGCTAAATTTTTAATTTCCTCTTTGATTCTTCTATTACCCAGTAGTTTTTAAGGAGGGTATTATTCAGCTTCTGTATTTGATTTTTTGTCTTTACAGTTCCTGTTGTTAATTTCTATTTTGATGGTGTTGTGATCAGTGAAGATGCTTTGTATTATCTCAGAGTTTTGAATTTTGTTGAGAGTTGCTTTGTCACATAAGATGTGGTCTATCCAGGAGAAGGTTCCACATGTATTGGAAAAGAATGTGTACTTTGCAGCTGTTGGGTGGAATGTTCTAAATATGTCTATGAATTCACATTGGCTGATGGTGACATTAGATCTTCAGTATCTTTGTTGAACTTCTTTCTAGATGTTCTATCCTTATCAAGAGGGGTGTTTTGAAGTTTTCTACTACTATTGTGGAAATGTCTATTTCTCTTTTCAGTACTATTTGAGCTTGTTTTATGTTTTTGGAGCCCTGTCACTGGGTGTTTAGGTGCTTGTTATAGTTATGCCTTCAAGACAGTTTATCCCTTTAATCATTGTATAATGTTCTTCTTTGCCTTTTATGGTGGATTTTGTTTTCAAGTCTATGTTTTCTAAGATTAGTGTTGCCACTCCTGCTCTTTCTTTGGTAGCTGTTTGCTTGATACATTTTTTCCATCTTTTGGTTCTTAATAAACTTACGTCTTTGTTTCTAAGGTATGTCTCCTGTAGACAGCTTATTGATGAATCTCTTGGTTTTTTTTGTCCGTTCCGTCACTGTCTCTTTATGGGTGCATTTAGGCCATTTACATTCACTGTAATTACTGATAGGTGTGAGTTTATGGCTGTTATTTTGTAGAGTTTTTTTTTTGTTGTGGTTGTTTGCTTTTGTGGTGCAGACATTTTCTTGTTACTCCTACTTTCTTTTGCTAAATTCTTTGTGAGTATAGATTTTTTTCTTGTTTTGTTCATTTTGTAGATTTTGTGTTTATCAAGACTTTATGTTTTTCCTCTTTATTTTGATGAGTAGTTGTATTACCTTTCTTTGCATTTACCTTGGAATTTACCCATACCTTCCTACATTTGAACCACTCTTTTATGACTTGGTGTCACCTTGACATCCTCTCCATTTGAAAGTTCTATACTTACATCAGTTATTTCCTTTTTATTGTTCTGACATTGTTGCCATTTACAGATTAACCTGCCTGGTTCTCTGTTGTAGATCTTTTAGTTTTTGTCATGGATTGCATTGTGTCCTTCCAAAAATGTATGTATTGATTTGACTTGGCTATGAGTCCCAATATAGTGCAGTTCCTCCCATGTGTTGTGAATTCTGCCTCGATGATATTGATGACAAAGGATGGGCAGCAGTTGTGCTGGTGAGGCAGGACTCAAGTTATCAGCTGTGAAATATAAGGGACAGAAGTGAGCAGAATAAGGTGAGAATCTCATACCATCAAGAAGGCAGCAATGAGAGCAGCATATCTTTTGGACCTGAAGTTCCTGTGCCAAGATGCTCTCCTTGAATCTGGACTCCACCTACCAGACTATGATAATTTCTCTTACTGAATAGACTTACAACTTGTGAACAGATTTGTGGCTTACTAGACTGTGATAATCAAGTTTCTCTTCATGAAACCATCCACTTGTGATATTTTCTGTTAGAGCAGTATCAGGTGACTAAAACATTTTTTTTTTTTAATTCTTGAGAGTTCATTATCTCTGTTGGTAATGAATGATGTGTCCTAGATTGAGGCTGTTGTCTGATGTTGTCTGTTCTCCAACTGAAGGACTCCTTTTAGTAATTCTTGTAAGTTTGATTCAGTTGTAAAATATTTTCTTAAGTTTTGTTTATTTGATAATGTTTTAATTTTGTCATCATTTTTGAGCTAATGTTTTACAGGATATATTGCTTTTGGTTGGTGATTTTTTCCTTCCAAGGCTTTATGTATGTTATCCCATTTGCTTCTTGCTTGCATGGTTTCTGCTGAGTAATAAGAGTTTAGACTTGTTGTTTCCCCTCTGTATGTGACTTTTCATTTTTCTCAAGTTTCTCTCAGGATTTTTTCTTTTCTTTGTTTCTAGCAGGTGTGGTTATCATATATCTTGGTGATTTCATTTTGGCCTCTATCCTATATGGGATTTGTTGACCTTCTTGGATGATTAGCTTTATCATCTTTCCTGATATTAGGGAAGTTTTCCATCAGCAGTTCTTCTATGATCCTCTCTGTGTTTTCCATTTTCTCCCCTTGTTCTGAAACTCTGATCACTAGCAAATTTTTAGTTTTGATTGTATTCCATATCGTTTGCAGGGTTTCTTCACTTTTCTCCTCTCTTTTCTCTGATTTTTCCTCAAACAGATGTCCCAGGATTTGTCTTCAATTTTTGCTGATCCTGCCTTCTTCAAATTTGCTCCTCAAATATTCTTGACACTGTCCTTTTCTGAAATCTTGTCATCTATTTTTTGGGTTTCTAATTGCTATTTTTTGGTATGATTTCTCATTGTGAGTTTATTTTGTTGTTTTTTTTTGTGTATTATTTTCCTGAATTCTTCCATTGTTTTGTGTGTTTTTTCCTTGATTTTGTCTATTTCCCCCCTCAAATTTGTCTACTTTTTCCTTCATCTCTTGGATATTCATCCAACTCGATGGCACTTGGCTGGCTGGCTTGGATATTCCTGAATATTAGAGGTCTGCATTCCCCAGAGGATAGTTCCAGTGTGTTTTCTTCTACTGGTAAATCCTTTGGTGTTTTACTTTGGATGCCTACTGGAACCAATTTTTGTCATTTATTGTAGATTTGTTTGTTTCATTCTGCTTTTTCGGTTATGTCTAGCAGGTGGGCTGGGCATTCTTTGTTGTTTGCTCATCTGTGGTTGTGGTAATTCTTACCAGTTTGTCCACGAGAGGAGCCCATCACTCCGCTATGGTACAGTAGGGCAGGTCCAGCAGAAGAGGAAGGGCTAGGATGAGTCATTTGTGGCATATGCTCAGGCTGACAGAGTAGGGCTGGAAGGCAATGTGAGGCAGGTTCTGGTAGGCTGTGCCTGTGCCACTTGATGCTCAGAGGGAAGGATGATGTGATGTGTGGAGCTAACTGAATGCTGGAAAAAAGAGAAGGAGGAAAGAGAAATGGAAACCAAAAAGTGGAGGAGTCTCAGCAAGCCTGCTGTTGAAGTGGTGCAAAACTTAGAAAACTGTGTGCTAATGGCTTTCTAGCTAGGTGGTGTGGCACAGCCCATCAAGAAAGGACAGATATGGCACATACAGTTAGGTGGGTGGGAGAAAGAAAAAAAAAGGAGAGAGAGAGAAACAAGAAATTGCATATAAACAAAGAGAGAGGAAAGTACACTTGGCCAGGTTGGCCGAGAGAAAGGAAAGGAAGGAAGATGGAGAGAGAGAAGAAACTAAGATGGGAGTGGGGTTGAAAGTGCCAAGTGGTTAGAAAGAAGGAAAGGAAGGAAGTTAGAAAAGATAAGATAGCAAGAAAAAATAAAGAAGATGAAAAACATCCTAAGGGAACCCACTGCAAGTGGTTCTCCATCCCAGTGGGACTGCACAGCCCATCAAGAGGGAGCAGACATGCCATACAGCACCAGTGGTCAGAAGAAAGTAATAAAGGAAGTTAGAGAGAGAGAAGAAACCAAGAAATGACAAAAATGTCCCCAAAGAAGTCCTCTGGGTTGGCTGTGTGGACCAGGGAAGGGCCTTCCCAGCTGAGTGGCACTGCACAGCCTGAAAAGGAGCAGAGATGACACATGGAGCCAGATGTTGGAGAGAAAGGAAAGGAAGGTGAGAGGGAGAGAAAAAGGAAGAAGCCAGAGGTGGGAAAAAAGGCAACAACAGCACCAAAAACTGGTACTGCAGTAGCTGACTTGTGTATGTGTGATGAATCAAAGCTGCAGGGACCCAGCATTTCCTAGGCCAAGTGACTTTGGAGAGGTAGAGGCCAAGAAAAGGACAAAAGTACTCTGTCTCCTGCTGGGAGCTCTGTGAAGCTGCATTCTTCTACTTCCTGTCTTTCATTCTTGGTGGGTGAGGGGTCCAGGTCTGTCCTATAGGGTCACTATGAGTGTGACCTGACTCAATGGCAATGGGTATTGTTGAGGGGTTCCAAATGGTGAAACTGTGTCTCATTAGCTGATAGGTGACCTCCACTCCATGACTCTCCTCACTCTGTTCTCTATCAGTTTCTTATTCCACTTAGTTCTTTGTTGAATCCTTTATCACTTTGTTTGATGCTTGGTCTTCTGGGATTGTCTCTGTGTTACTTAGTTTCTCTGGTTTTTACTGTGGAGGGATGGCATGGTGCTTCTCTGAATAGTGCCATGTTAGCTCTGCCTGCACCAAAGATAAGTTTTATCTATCACAAAGGAAGAGATTGAGGAAGTCATCAAAAATCTACCAACCAAAAAAAGTCCTGGTCCAGATGACTTCACTGGAGAATTCTACCAAACTTTTAGAGAAGAATTAACTCCAATACTAATGAGGCTATTTCACACTGTAGAAAGAGATTAAATACTTCCAAATTCCTTCTATGAAACCAGCATAACCCTGACACCAAAACTGGGGAAAGATCCCACAAAAAAAGAAAATTACAGACCAATATCACTGATGAATCTAGATGCAAAAATCTTCAACAGAATTGTAGCCAATAGAATTCAACAACATATAAAAACAATCATTCATCATGATCAAGTTGGTTTCATTCCAGAGATGCAAGGCTGGTTCAACGTCAGAAAAACAATTAATGTAATCAACCATATTAATAACACAAAAGATAAAAATCATCTGATTTTGTCAATTGATGCAGAAAAGGCATTTGACAAAGTTCAACATCTATTCATGCTTAAAACTCTCAGAAAAATAGGAATAAAAGGGAAATTCCTCAATATAATCAATAGCATCTATGCAAAGCCAACTGCTTTCATCATCCTGAATGGTGAAAGACTGAAAGAATTCCCTTTGAGAACGGGAGCTAGACAAGGATGCCCACTCTCACCACTTCTATTCAACATTGTCCTAGAAGTTCTAGCCAGAGGAATTAGACAAGACAAAGAAATAAAAGGCATCCGTATTGGCACTGAAGAAGTAAAGATTTCCCTCTTTGCAGATGATATGATTGTTTATACAGAGAATCCAAAGAAATCTATAAGTAAACTTTTAGAGCTAATAGAAGAATTCAGCAAAGTATCAGGATACAAGATGAACATAACTAAATCAGTGGGATTCCTTTATACCAACAATGAAATTATTAATGAAGAAATCACCAAATCGATTCCATTTACTATAGCCCCCAAGAAGATAAAATACCTAGAAATAAATCTAACTAGAGAAATAAGAGCTCTTTACAGAGAAAATTACAAGACATTGCTACAAGAAACTAGGAGGGACTTACATAAGTGGAATAATCTGCCCTGCTCATGGATAGGAAGGCTCAATATTGCTTCAATTTTTTGCAGATGGATATCCAATTTTGCTGGCACCATTTGTTGAAGAGATTGTTTTTTCCCGAGTTTAATGTCTTAGGGCCTTTGTCAAGTATCAACTGTTCAGAGAAACACGGTGTCATCTCTGGGATCTCAATTCTGTTCCACTGATCTATCTGGCTCTTTCTGTGCTAGTACCAGGCTGTTTTGACTACTGTGGCATTGTAATAGGTTCTAAAGTCGGGTAGTGAGAGGCCTCCCAGTATGTTCTTCTTCTTCAGTAGTTCTTTACTTATGCAGGGCTTCTTACCTTTCCAAACAAAGTTGGCAATTTATTTATCCATCTCATTAAAACATGTCACTGGAATTCGTATTGAGATTGCATTGTGTTAGTAGATTGTTTGGGGCAAAATAGATGTTTTAACAATGTTAAGTCTTCCCATCCATGAGCAGGGCAGTTTTCTCCATTTATGTAAGTCTCTCTTAGTTTCTTGTAAGAAGAACTTGTAGTTCTCTTTGTAAAGGTCTGTTATTTTTCTGGTTAGGTTTATTCCTAAGTACTTTATCTTCGTAGGGCCTATAGTAAATGGTATTGATTTGGTGATTTCTTCCTTAGTAATCTTGTTGTTGGTATAAGGGAATCCTACTGATTTACTTGTGTTTATCTTGTATCCTGAGACTTTACTGAACTCTTCTATCAGTTTGAGTAGTTTACTTATATATTCTTTAGGATTCTCTGCCATACAATCATATCATCTGCAAATAGGAAGATTTTTTCTTTATTATTATTATTATTATTTTTTACTTAATATGACTGAGTGAAAATACACATTCCTGTATAAATTTGCATGCCCATCTCTATGCAGCTTCCACTGCTCTCCCTGTCCGGTGACAGCACACTATTCCTCTCTGCTCCATACATGTCTCATCCTCCCAACAGTCTCCTTTCCCATCCTCTCCACCCTCTCTCCTTCCTCCAGCCAGAGGTCAGCAGGATGATATCCTATAAATGCACAGAACTATAAGTGCATCCAATACACGGTCACTCTGCATTGCCAAATCCAATCCATTCATGTCCGAAGAGTGGATCTTCGTTATGATTTATGACAAGGGCAGCATCAGGGCCAGGGGCCATGCTCCCAGGGGAACCCTGAAACTGCTGGACCATCAATTGAGGTCTTTCAGTGGAGATATCAGGATGCACCCCTTTTTATTCTTGTGTTGCCAGTGAGACTCAACTTAGTGAGCTCCATCGTGGCTATCACTGCTGGTGGCCAGGCACCATCTGGTTCTTTTGGTCAATGTAGAAGATTTTGACTTCTTCGTTGCCAAAGCAGATGCCCTTTATTTCTTGGTCTTGTCTAATTGCACTGGCTAGAACTTCTAGTACAGTGTTTAATAGGAGAGGTGAGAGTGGGATCCTTGTCTAGTTCCTGTTCTCAAGGGAAACTGGTTCAGTCTCTCTCCTTTCGGGATGATGTAGGCACTTGGCTTCCTAAAAATTGCCCTTATTGCATTGAGGTGTTTTCCATCTATTCCTATTTTACTGAGAGTTTTTAGCATGAATAGGTGTTGGACTTTATTAAATGCCTTTTCTGCATCAACAGACAAAATCAGGTGATTCTTGTCTTTTGTGTTATTTATGTGGTTGATCACATTAATTGTTTTTGTGATGCTGAACCAGCCTTGCATCCCTGGTATGAATCCAATTTGGTCATGATGGATTATTCATTGGATATATTGTTCTATTCTATTGGCAAGAATTTTGTTGAAGATTTTTGCATCTAGATTCATGAGTGATGTCAGTCTGTTTTCCGTTTTTGTTGGGTTTTTCCCTGGTTTTGGTACCAGGGTTATGCTGGCTTCATAGAATGAATTTGGGAGTATTCCATCCCTTTCTATACTGTGAAATAGTCTCAGTAGTATTGGAGATAATTCTTTTCTAAAAGCTAGGTAGAATTCTGCAGTGAAGCCATCTGGGCCTGGGCTTTTTTGCGTGGGTAGTTTTTGCATGCGTTTTTCAATGTCTTCCTTTGTGACGGGTTCATTAAGTTGTTCTGCTTCACCTTGTAACAATATAGGTAGGTGATGTGAATCAAGGGATTTGTCCATTTTCTCTAGGTTTTCAAGTTTGTTAGAGTACAGTCTTTTATAGTATTCTGTTATGATCTTTTTGATTTCTGTGGGATCTGTAATGACTCCTCTCTCATTTCTTATTGGGGTTATTTGTTTCCTTTCCTGTTTTTCTTTAGTAAGTTTAGCCAGTGGTTTGTCAATTTTGTTGATCTTTTCAAAAAACCAGTTTTTGGTTTTCTCAATTTTTCAACTGTTCTTCTATTCTCTAATTCATTTAGTTCTGCTCTAATCTTTATGATTTGTTTTCTTCTGGTGTCTGAGGGGTTCTCTCTGTGTTCAAGCTGTAGGGTTAGTTCTTTGATTTTATTTATTTCGTCCTTCTAGATGTGTGCATTTATGGAGATAAACTGACCTTTGAGCACTGCTTTGGCTGTGGGGCTGGAACCCCACAGGTTCCAGTAGGAAGTGCTTTCATTCTCATTGGAATCCATAAATTTCTTTATTTCATCCTTGATTTCTTGTATAACTTATAGGTTTTTGAGCAAGATGTTGTTCAGTTTCTGTGAGTTCCACTTTCTATGTTTTTTTCTGCTATTGGTTTTGGTTTTGATGGCTTTATAATCTGAGAAGATACTTTGCATGAATTCAATCGTAAGGACTTTGTTGAGAGTCGCTTTATATCCTAACACATGGTCAATTCCAGAGAATGTTCCGTGTGCACTGGAGAATAAAGTGTAGTTGTCCACTGATGGATAGAAAATTCTGTATGTGTTGGTGAGGTCTAGTTGGTTATTTGTGGCAGTAAGGTCTTTTGTGTCTTTATTGAGCTTTTTTCTAGACGATGTGTCCAATATTGAGAGTGGAGTGTTGAAGTTTCCAACTATTATTGTGGAGTGATCTATCTCCTTTTTGAGTGCATTCAGTGTTTCTTCAATGTATTTAGGTGCTCTGATATTAGGTACATAAATATTTGATATTGTTAAGTCCTGTTTGTGTATTGAACCTTTGAGCAATAAATAGCATCCATCCTTGTCTGTGATGGTAGATTTTACATTAAAGTCTATTTTAACTGAGATTAACATTGCCTCACCTGCTCTTCTTTATTCATTGTTGCCTTGATATATATTCTTCCATCCTTTAATTTTCAGTTTGTTCCTATCTTTAAGTCTAAGATAAGTTTCTTGTAGGCAACATATGGATGGGTCATGTCTTTTGATACAAGATGTCACTCGATGTCTCTTTACTAGAGCTTTCAGTCCTTTCACATTCAGCATAATTATTGATAGGTATGTGTTCAATGTTGCCATTGTGATATGTTTATTTTTGTGTTGATGTTTTCTCTGTTGTACTTATTAATCTGTTCTGGGATGTTTTTCTTTGTGAGTAGATTTTTTGCCTTTTTGAGGGTTGGTTTTATGGTTGTTGAGACTCCTGAATTACGTTTGTTGATTTGATATGTTGCATTTTTATTGTGCTTTACAGCTTTCCCTAAGATGCCCCCAATAAACTATGTATAAACCTAATTTCAATTACTACCATTCTTGTCAACTTCCTCTCCATCGGGAAGGACTGTAACAACTGTAGTACATCCCTCTTTTTAATATGATGGTGTCACAGTTTTCATGATATGATCGCTGGATCATTTCTTTCACTGTTATAGCTTTGATTGAATTTGCCTTCCCTAACTGGATGGGATTCTGGGTGATGTGTCCTGTATTTGCTACTAAAATACAAAGTTAGTGGTTTTGTTCTTCTAAGCTAAGAGATTCTTTCAGTATTTCTTGTAGCTTTGGCTTGGTTTTCACAAGGTCTGTGAGTTTCTGTGTATCTGCAAATGTCTTAATTTTGTTTTCATATTTGAAAGATAATTTTGCAGGATATATGATTCTTGGTTGGAAGTTCTTCTCCTTCAAGGCTTTGAATGTGTCATGCCACTGTCTCCATGCCAGCATTTCTTCTGATGAGAAATCTGATGAAAGCCTACAGGGTTTCCCTTCGAATGTTAACTTTGCTTTGATTCTTGCTGTCTTTAAGAATCTCTGGTTATGTTTTATTTTGTTAAGCTTGATTATAATATATCTTGTAGTATTTCTTTTGAGATCTATATTGAGTTGTGTTCAACATGTATCTTGGATATCTGTATTCTCTTCTTTCATAATTCCTGGGAAATTTTCTGTCAGAAGCTCAGCAACAATACTCTCTGTGTTCTCAGGTGTCTCACCCTATTCAGGAACTTGAATTAATCATAGATTGTTCCTTTTAATAGAGTCACACATGCTTCTTAATCCTTCTTCATTTTTCTTGTTTCTTTTTTTCTGTCTTCTCCTCATAGATACTGGAGTCAGCAGCTCTGTCTTCCAAATCAGAAAGTCTATTTTCCATTTCTTCCATTCTGTTTTCTTGGCTTTGAGTTGAAGTTTCTGTGTCTTTGATTTTGTTCTTGATCTGTTAGATTTCAGAATACTGGTGTTCCATCAGATCAAACAGCTTGCTTAGTATTTCATTTTGCTCTATTGCATTTTGTATAAGGTCTAGGAGGGCTTTGTTTATAGCCCTCTTGTATTTAACTTCTGATAATTTCAGAAAATCTTTTTCATCTGGGAGATTCTGTGGTGCTCTCTTTTGTGGGCCTTGTGAAACCATGGGTGATTTCTTAGTTATGGTTTTCTCGAGAGTGTGTTGTTTGGGGGAATCATGTGAGTCAGTAGAAGCTGGGAGAGATGCTGTGAAGATGGACCACAGTTTTTTCTCTTGGCTATCTTAAAATGAGAAGTAAAAACTATCTGACAACTTCCAAAGTCAGTCAGGTTTTCAGGTGTATAGGTTTCTCTTCCCAGCTGGCAAAGTAAGCACCTGTATATTGAACCCCAGATGTTATAAGCTAGCTCAAAATACAGAAAGGCTACTGGCCTGCTGGCCTCTGCTGTCTGGCCCCAGCTGTAAGTGACACTGTGTAGAATACTGCTTTTCTGGTGGAAGACATCTCTCCTCTGGGCAGTTACTACCTCCCAGCCCAGGAATTAGGTTCAGCTGAGGCCTCCGTATGGGTATTTGGTGTCCCGCACAAGCTCACCACCTGCCTGGGTATAGGCTACTTTATGGCAGAAGCAGAAAGAGAGGCCAAAGGTGCTGTGATGCAGAGTCCACAGCATCTGTTGCCAGGCCCCAGCTGTGTGGAATACTGCTCTTCTGTTCGAAAATCACACTCCTCTGGGATGGTGCTGCCTCCCAGCCTAGGGACTAAGTCCAACTGGAGCCTCCATATGGGTGTGTCTGCCTCCTAATGGATTAATATGGCGTCCTGCACAAGGTCTCCACCTGCCTCAGTACAGCCTACTCTATGGCAGAGGCAGAAAGAGAGGGCAGAGGTATCCAGATGCACAGAGTCCAAAGCTGGGCTCTCAAAATATGGCAATTTCGCCTGTCCATCCCACCAGCAGTGCATCTGAGATTAGCTGCTGGTCAAGTCCCAGCTCTGACAACTGGGTAATACAGAGAAAAAAAAAGTTAAAATGGTGAGTTACCTTCGGTCTGTGCAAGCCAGCACTTTCCAAAAGTGGGGTCAGTGAAAGAGAAGGGGGTTTTACGTTCAGTGGTATAAAGTCCAAATTAACAGCCCTATGCCATGTCCTAGGGCTCACTAGGTGTCCAGAAGGCTCCATTTAACTGTCAATTCAGATCTTCATTTCCAGAGGGATTTAGGGAGACATGTGTTTAGTCTGCCATCTTGACTCCACCCCCTCAATTAGTTAAATTTTGGAATGCTTCCATACCCTTTGTTCAAGGGCTTCCTTCAAGAGACCTCCAAGTTCTCCCTGTTACCATTCCAACCTCTCTATATTCTCCTCAGTAGCTCCCTCCCCCAACTTCCTTGTTGTCTATCAACTGAGAGCTTCATTTTCACATAGCAGGATAATCCTAGAATCCTGCTTTAGTAAGACAGGCAATATCTGTTCTGATTAATCAGTGATCATGGCTCCACCCAGGATCATGTACCCTAAGGTAGGGAGTACATGACTTGTCATCAATACTCTACTCATTCATAATATTTATCATAATCAATTTTCCATAATGGTTGTCCTCATTTCTCTAATCCCACTCTACAGATATAAAACACACTTATTTCATTGAGAATGTAGGAAACATATGATATATGATATAAACAAATGTCATCTACATTGGACATTATCTGCAACTTGAACAGGACATAGAGACTGATTTCAGGAAACCTAAATGCAAGAAATGGGAAACACTGTCTTTGACTACATTGTAGGAATATCATCTCCTAACCTGAGATTTTTCTAGTAGCCATATGTCAAAACCACTTAGAGCTTAGGCCAGTAAGAAAATGCATGTACTATATTTACTGTTTATTGGGAAGGGAGCTGTGTGCTTTACAAAGCAAACAAGGTGACAAAGTTGATATTTTGCTCTAACTTGTTTTAAATCTTGTCTTGTATTAACTATTTTATAAAGTGAAGAATGTTATGGGTGACTTCAAACATCTAATAAAGCCCAAAGTTATTGCCATTATTTTAACTCTTACCAATGCTATAGGAAAGGGTAAAACTGCCTTGTACGGTTTCCAGGGGGTGGCTAGTAGATTCAAATTGCTGACCTTTTGGTTAGCACAGAGTTCTTAACCACTGCTCCACCATGGCTCCCAAATTCCTAACATATATCATAAATTTGTGTTTTGCAAAATAGGATTGCACTGAAACATAGATACCTCAAGCTGAAAAACAAAATTATTTCTATTTATTATTAACTAAAATTCTGTCTTAGTATTCTGTGAATTTTGTAGTGCAATATGGCCAAGATAATTTTTAAAACAGATACTTAGAATTAAATAGAAAGAAGCTCTAAGTTTGGTATACTCACATTGCATTTTAAATTTTTATTTCCATTTAGAACCAAAAATAACTCGCCCTCCCATAAATGTAAAAATAATAGAAGGATTAAAGGCAGTTCTACCATGTACTACAATGGGCAATCCCAAACCGTCAGTGTCATGGATCAAGGGAGACGCTGCTCTCAGGGTAAGTGGTTATTATGATAAAACCTGTATATAAAATATATGTTAAATTATAACAGTTGTTTCTGAACTCAATTACACACTTACAAAATTGTAGTAAACTTTTTCTATACACATTTTAACCATACTTTAGTATTTCTGTTCCCATATGTGCAAATTATGATGAACCCTAGTTGAGGATGAATAGGGGAAAGACAGACAAGAAGTAACTGTTTTAGGGATGGAAACTGAGGGAGAACAAAAGTAAAACTACAGTGTGTTGTATTTGTTGGTTGTTGGTTTATTTGAATTTTTTGGTTTGTTTTCAGTGGAAAAACTGGTGGCATAGCAATTAAGAGCTATGACATGCTACAGCTATCAACCAAAAATTTGACAGTTCAAATCCACCAGGCAGTCCTTGGAAACCCTATGGGCCATTTCTACAGTATCCTGTCCAAATGGTCATCATGTGTCAGAGTCAACTTAACAGCAATGCATTTTTTTGGTTTTGTTTTTAACACTGAGTCTTTGAGACTTAGGGTGAAAGTGATAGAGATACAATACAGGTTTTAGAACTGATAATTTCTGGGAGAGAAGTTATATTTAAGATATGAGGACAACACTCTGGAGTAAAGCTAAAACATGAAGACTCAGGACTGGTGAGAAGACACTTTGATAGCTCCTCAGTTACAGAAAATAGGTACATTAAACTTTTACTGTACTTGCTTATTCTATACTATCTTCATATTTTATTCACAAACTTATTGATAAGTTTTACTGCATCATCACTGTCTTTTTCCATGCTTGTCACCTACTTACTGAACCCAGTGAGGTTACAGACATCACGGTTTTCATCTCACTATGCCATGTGGAATATGTAGGTCTCAATATATGTTAATTAACTGAAAAATAGTGCAAAATGGACTAGCTTCATTTTATTGACAATAAAACAAAAGTGTTAAAATGTTTCTTGATTACATAGCTGTCTCCTTTTGTTGTAAATATTGGTTGTGTTTGCTACAATGAAAACAAGAGTGGCTCAGTGTATGTTGTCAAACTCAGAGTCCAGAAACAAACAAAAAAAGTAATATTTTAACTTCAAAATGAAATTTTTATTATTTGTAGAATTTTCCAATTTTTCAAGGGACATATACTCCCTTAAGGATACTGTAAAGGACGTGTATTATAATATACAAATTAAAGCAATGCATTCAATCTACAGACTTGACATAACTTTAGCAAGTCAAGTAAATCTTGGTGTCCTTATGTGATAAAAGAAAACAAAAATAAACTATGTCTGATGATGTCATTGTAACGACTTATTCTAGTGATCTTGTACTATCTCATTTAATATTTTATGTGATACATAATAAATGCTCAGTGAATGTTAACACTATATTGATGATGATGTCAGTGATGGTGACTTGATAAATTATGGCAAAGTGTCTCTGATGATGTTTTAAGATGTACATCCCTATTTCTGGTAGGAAAATTCCCGCATTGCAGTTCTTGAATCTGGGAGTTTAAGGATTCATAATGTACAAAAGGAAGATGCAGGACATTATCGCTGTTTAGCAAAAAACAGCCTTGGGACAGCATATTCCAAATTGGTAAAGCTGGAAGTTGAGGGTAAGTAACTATATTCCTTTCCATCACAATGTAAACAATGTGAAGACTGTGTTTTAGCTTGCAAAAGCAAAGATGTAAGCAGTCCATACCCCTCAGTTTTCCAGCCATTGGATTATGAAGTCACCACTGTGAAAACAGAAAAGAAAAAAATTAAGAGGGAAAGAAATTTTCACTAATGTAATGGGTCACACAGAACGCTGGTAGCACAGTAGCTGAGGGCTATGGCTGCTAACCAAAAAGCTAGCAATTCAGATCTATCAGTCACTACTTAGAAACTTTATGGGGCAGTTCTATTCTGTCCTATGAGCGCTCTATGAGTCAGAATCAACTTGATGGCAATGGGTTAGTTTTTCTGGTTTGTTAGTTTAATAGTTCTCGTGCCTTCTATTGTCCACAATCATTAGTAATTTGGGCCCAAACAGACAAAACTTACCTATAACACTAAAACAATAGGATGCCATGTTAGAACTTCTTCTTTGGCTTGGACAATCCTTATTTACAAATTTGGAAACATTCTGTTCAGTGTATGGACTTTATGACTTTCAAAAATATATAAAATAAAAATGTGTTATATTTTGCAGATTGTGTTCTATTGAAAAAAGTTTAGAAAAATAAAACACTGACTAAAACGTCTAAGAAATAGTGATTCTTCATTTTTTAAAAAATGTTGTTGTAAAATAAAATAATTCAACTTGGAAAGAACTTCACTAAGAAATCAGTATTCAGGCAGGTGTAGGCATTCCATTAACCAGGTCACTGGATCCTATTTGACCTAAAACTACAGCTTGTTTTTCTTAAAAATAAAACTACTGGCACTTCTCTACTTGTATAAGAATAAACTGAGTACAGAACTCTTCCCTGTCCTTCCTATTACAAGCCTTGGAATTAACCCTTCTGGCTCTCAGTTTTCATATCTGTAAAGTAGGGTTTGTTGTGACTATTTACTGAAGTCAAAAGTGTTGATAGTGCTTAGCTGAGTGTCTTGCCTTTTGTAAACACTCAATAAATATTGGCTATCAGAATAATCTCTATTTTTCTGATTTTTGTCTACTTAGTAAAAGAAAGTGAAATATTAAAAAAGTGAAACTGTTAAGAAACATTAACAAGGAGCTCAGAGAGAGGAAAAAGATGATTACACAGGAGAGAGGGTAAATATTCTAAGGAACCCAGTGCTTCAGAATACAAAAGGGCTATATTCAGGGACCAAGGGTGACCATATGTGCCTGTTTGCTCAGGACTGTTCTGCTTTACACCTGTTGTCCTGGAGTAATTATTAATAGAATCTTCCTTTTACTTTTATAAGTATCCAGGCTTAGATGATAAATTATATGGTCACCATACAGGAAGAGGGAACTTCCTCTCCTTGGAAGAAAGGAAAAAAGGAATGTTTTCCAGTATAAATCAGGTCATAAGTTAAGTGGCTGGCATTTGTGAAAGCTCTGTTCTGATGCTCTTTAGCTCCTCTAAGAAGTAGAAACTAAAGCTATTTTCCAAACACACTTTTGTAATTGGAGGGGGTAAGGTTTTAAAATAGCTATGGAGAACAGGAGAGATGACTCACAAGGGAAACCAGGATTGCTGGGCAAGATTAAGGTTTTCATAGACAATGAAACCATGAATATGGAGTGATATCAATCTGCATGGTTGCAAGGTTTCTCTCTACCTCCCCCACATGTTCAGCAGAAAAGGTGTAAATTCAGAAAATGAAGAAAACAAAAATCAAAGGCAAGATATAAAGCTAGAGTTTTCTCTGGAAGAAAATAAAGCAAAACAATAAATATCCCTGAACACACAAAAAGAGGAAGAAAGAAAGAAAAATATATTAGTAAAAAAGAAATGCAGTCGTCATGAAGAACTGAGTTGGTTGCAACTCACTGTGATGTACAACAGAATGAGACACTGCCCAGTCCTCACAATTTTTGCTGTGTTTCAGCCCACTGCGGCAGCCACTGTGTCAATCCATCTCACGGAGGGTCGTCTTCTCTTTTGCTGACCCTCTACTTTTCCAAGCACCATGTCCTTCTCCACTTCCTCCTGAGAACATATCCAAAGTACATGAGATGAAGTCTTGCCATCCTAATTTCTAAGAGCATTCTGGCTGTGCTTCAGAGATAGATTTGTTTGTTCTTCTGGAAGTGTGTAGTACACTCAAGATCTTTACCATACAATACCATAATTCAGATGTGTTGATTCTTCTTCAGTCTTCCTTATTTATTGCACAGCTTTCACATACATAGGAGGAGATGGAAAATACCATGATTTGGGTCAAGTTCACCTTAGTCCTCAAAGTGACATCTTTGCTTTTTGACACTTTAGCCTTTTCAGTAAATTTGCCCAATGTGATACATGTTTTGTCTTCTTGACTGCTGCTTCCATGAGCATTATTGTGGATCCAAACAAAATGAAGTTCTTGACAATGTCAATCTTTTCTTCATTTATCATGATGTTGCCTATTGGGCCAGTTGTGAGTGTGTTTGTTTGATTATGTAATCCACACTGAAGGCTGTAGGCCTTAAGCTTCATCAGTAAGTATTTCAAGTCCTCTTCACTTTCAGCAAGCAAAGTGGTATCATCTGCATATCAGGTATAATTAATGAGTCTTTCTCCAATCTTGATGCCTCTGTTCTTTTTCAGATAGTCAAGCTTCTCAGATTATTTTACTTAGTATACAGATTAAATGAGTATGATAAAAGGATACACTCTGATGCCAAACTTTCCTGATTTTAAATCACAGTACTCGTTTGTTCTCTTCAAGCAATTGCCTCTTGGTCTGTGTGTTTTCTTATAACTACAATTAAGTGTTCTAGAATTCCCATTTTTTGCAATGTTATCCATAATTTGTTATGATCCACATAGTCCAATGCCTTTGCATAGTCAATGAAACACAGGCAGACCTCTTTCTGTGTCCTCTTCTTTCAGCCAAGATCTGACATTAGCAAAAATATTCCTTTTTCATGTCTCTTCTGAAGCCATCTTGAACTTCTGGCTGTTTCCTAGCAATGAACTGCTACAACCATTTTTGAATTATCTTCAGCACAATTTTACTTATGTGTGATATTGACATTGTTTGAAAATTTCTACATTTTGGTAATCTCCTTTCTCTGGAACGGGCATGAATATGGATCTTTTCTAGTCTGTTGGCCTGATAGCTCTCTTCCAAATTTCTTGGCATATATGCGTGAGCCCTTCCAGTACTGCATCCATTTGTTGGAACATCTCACGGGGTACTCGTCAGTTTCTGGAGCCCTGTTTGTTGCCAGTGCCTTCAGTGCAGCATGGACTTCTTCCTTCAGTATCATTAGTTCTTGATCATATGCTGCTTCTTGAAATGCTGCAGTGACTTTGTGTATGCCTTCCGTCTTTTTTTGTGTGTTTTCTGCATCATTCAGTATTTTGCCCACAGGATTCTCAAATATTGCAACTCAAGACTCATATTTTTTCTTCAGTTCTTTCAGCTTGAAAAATACCTTGTTTGGATTCTGATTTCTGTGCATATTACTTTCAGTCCAGTCCTGATTAGTACATTTGGCTATGTGGATCATAACACTTTCCACACTTGGTTGGGTATGCTTTAGTTACAGGAGAAATGGAAAAAGCATAGCTAAAGTAGTTCTGATAGAATAGTGAAGGACTACCAGGAGAGCACAATATAGACACACTGAGTGGACATTTGCAGGGAAGTGCTGAATTCCATAGTCACCTGGAGTTGTCAGTTGTCCAACGGTGGAGGCTATTCCTTTGGAAGAGATTAACCTTTGCCTCCGGTTCCTCTGTGACACGAACTTTAAAATAGGTTTCATGGCAGGATGTGATTAGGAGACAACATTTTGTCAGTTCTCGTCAGAGAAATCCATATATCATATATCATAAATTCAAAGATAGTTATTTATTGGCATATTTCACATTGGGATGAATCTCACAGTCAGTGGTTTCTTCCAGAGACCATTGTTTAATTTTTAGTTTGTTCTATGTTTTAACATTTCTGACACTGAGCTGTGTCTTACAGGTTTTAAAGGCAATCACACATGTTTTGTGGCTTTGTTCTCTAGTGAGATCACTTTTTAGCTGTCTCCAAAAGATGGGAATTAATGTGCAATGATAAAGAAATCATATTGGCTCATAACACTTTCTATAGATTAAACTAGAAATATGCCTACTGTGGAAAACACTTTCTTTTAGCTGGTCCTACACAGAGATGAAAATATTGTTTTCTGTAGCATGATTCTACATAGCCTGTTTTTTTACAAGATTATATCTGCTGCATATTAAGTTCATTAGGTTGAAAATAGAGATTAAGTGGCTTTACTGCTGGGCAGAAGAAATTATCTTCTAAGTCAAGCAGTCTTGTTTGTTTCTCCAACGGATTTCATGTTCTACTTTAGGTGTGTGTTGGAAGAATGTACCATGCTCTTTCCATTATATATTTTGAAACACAATCCTCTTGAGTATTTCAAGTTTACAAAGATAGACACTCCTTAGTAAAGTTATGTCTCAACGGAATGGGCTGACTTGAGTGGTTGGCGCTGGAGTTTTCAAGGACAGGTTGCTGTTATGGAGGTTTTCAGTGGAATAACCTCTAGAGTGCATGATTTTGATTTTACTTTTATGTTCCTGATGAAATATATATGGCCCTAAGCAAAAAAAAAAAAAAAATGTGTTTAACAAATACTATGTCACAGAAATTAAACCATTTTAACATATTTAGTTTTTGTAGCCAGAGAACTCAGTCATTTTAATTTTTTTTCTTATCATTGGAAAAAATCCATCTAGCAATTTAATATGTATGATTTTATTCCCTTATATTCTTCAACTTAACTGCAATAAAATAAAATGATTTGGTTAAGACTGAATATGGGCCTTATTACTTTCTGTGAATATTAGTTTCAGACCAGTACTGCTTAGTACAGAGAAACTGGTTGGGTATATAATAATTAAGACCCAAATTAAAATAGATAAGAGTTGGAATGTATCTGGCCCCCATTGATCACATTTTCTAATATTATCTTGTTTACCAACGGGCTTTAAGTGATTAAGGAAAAAATTGCACAGAAGTGAAGTGGGAACCTGGAATGTCAATGAGAAATCTCCAATGGAAAGAGGTGGCTTTGTACCAACACACAGCAACAGACAAGAACCACCAAGGGCCAAGAAGCCATGTAAAAGAACAGAATCCTTCCAGATTAGGGGTTATTAATGCTTAAACTTCCTGTTTCCACAGACCTTCAAAATACAGTACTTTGTCTCAACATGCAGGTGAGGAGTTTTTGTGGAGATGAGAAGGAGGGTGAGCCATAAGGAAAATTTAGGTAGCCTCAGTGTACAAACTCTTATCGCATCTGAGCACTGGGGTATTGTCAGTCCTATTTCTCTGCAGTCTGAAAGGCCTCACCATATACTCATAGGGCTAACAAGATCTGTTACAAGGCATTTTTTTTCGGACAAGTTCATGTAGATGTATGTAATATATATGACAACTAATAGAATTCAAAAAGACCAAAACAAGTCATAATTGACATCTATAAAGGGCACCCTAGAGGCAAGTGACATTGGATCTAACTGTAAGGGATCTGTAATGTTTTCATACTGTTAGACTTGTAGCTCTCTTGGATGCCACTGGCACCTGTCTGCTCTCCTAGAGATCAAATGCATCTAAGAAAGTGGAAGTGAGCACACAATGCTTATGACATATTTCATTGACTTTTTCCTTTGTTTATGCTGCAGCTCTTAATATGACAAATGCCACAGAGAGAGGTATTTAAAACCCCAATGTGTGCTGTGTTCTCAGTGATTGCAGTTTTAATAAAATTTGCAGTGGTCCTGTTCCCGGCATCAATTCTACTTGCTTGATGCCACTAACAGGTTTGATTTGCTGTCATGAGTAAATTGTGTATTTAGGAACCAAAAGACAACAAACAATCCTAAACCTTTGATAGCTCTAGTGGCTATCACTGGGTAAATTAAATCTGCATGATTTAATAGGGTGCATGTTCTAGAAAATGAGTTCGACCCATTGATTTTGATCTTAAGGGATGCTGTGTTGCATTTTCATCTAAATATTTCTGTGAGACTTTCAAAGAAAAGTGATAAAGTAGACCTTAAGTTGAGTGTTCAGTAAAGTTCTCCGAATAAACCCCATTGCTGTCAAGTCAGTTCCACTTCATAGCAACCCTATAGGACAGAGAAGAACCACCCCCATAGAGTTTCCAAGGAGCATTTTGTAGATTTGAACTGCCAATCTTTTGGTCAGCAGCCATGGCACTTGACCACTATGCCACTAGGGTTTCCGGAGTTCTTTAAGGGAAAAAAGGCTGTATCACAATTATACAAGTGAAACGACAATGTTTCAAGTTAAAGAACAGATCTTTTCAATCATACTTTGTTAAATTTCAGTGTTGAAAAAAATGTGCTTCAAAGATTGGTCTTAAATGGTTTAAGTTCATTTTTGAGTGAAATATTGTCATCATATTATCTGAAATAAAAGTTACTGTGATTTAAAAGATGTACACTCTAATTGGGGCCCTAGTGGCAAAGCTGTTGTTAAGAGCTTGAGTGCTAACCAAAAGGTCAGCAGTTTGAATCTACTAGCAGCTCCTTGAAAACGCTATGGGGCAGTTCTACTGTGTCCTATTGGGTCACTATGAGTCAAAATGGACTCAATGGTATTTTTTTTTAATGAATATATTCTAATTCATTATGAGTTGCTATGACTACACAGCAGTGTGTTTGTGATTTTTTGGGGGGGTGTATTCTAGTTGGAGTTTGAATTTTATTTTGTAGGTATTAAAAAGAAATGCACAAGTTCAAATGTACATACACAAACAGAAAAGTTATTCGTCTTTGACTCATGCTTCCAACAAAGATCCATTGAGTAATGTTTCTTGGACACTACATGAGGCAAAGAAGGCATTGCCACCACTGTGTTTAATTTCAAAATGTATCTTATTTTCATTCATGCAAAGATGTCATGGAAAGATACTCAAGTTCTATGGCAATATGGAATTTAAATAATTTTACGTATAGTTATTTCCTTCAGAAATAGAATACTTTGGTTAGTATGTTTATTTTCATGAATGATAAACTATTCAATGCATGATTTGTGGAGGACACTTAATATATTGGCTAACAATGTGGGCTCTAGACTCAAGAAAATTGCATGGGTTCCAGAGTCTAGAGTAGACAGCCTGAGTTGAAATATTAGCTCCACCCTTGTTACCTCTGTGACTTTCAACAGATTATTTAATCTTCTTGTGGCTCATCTTTCCTACCTGTAAATGATGTTAATAATAATACTACCAACCTTGTATTTGTTAGAAAGACAAACTTAAATAATACATTTAAAGATCTTGCAATAGTACATGGCAATGAGTAAGCACTCAAATAATATTTATTAATATTATTTCTAGGACTATATAACATCTGTGCAACAGAAGTAATTATTTAAGGACTTCCAAAAATAATCAGTATTTTTTACTCTTTCTTTATATTTGAAGCAGAAGCAATCAAGTGTAATGGCAAAAGCTATATTTCTATTTAAAACAATGTTGATTCTCATTATTGGGTTTCTACCAGGAAAGTAATCATAGCATGGAATAGGCCACAGAAATAATATAGTTCAATCCCTATTTTTCAAGTAAGGGAACTTGAGACCCAGAAGAGTTCTGGCTTTGCCCAAGTGAGAAGCAGAAATTGATCGCTAGGCCAGGACTTCCTGTGCTATCTCATTCTTGATTCTTTTTCTTTTGCTGTATTTACATGGGGTAGAGCAGTAGATCCTGGCTCTGCCATCTGCTAGTTATGTGAGGTTGGATAATTTACTTAACTTGTGCAAATGTATGTCATCATTTTCAAAATGGGAACAATATTACTTAGAGCATGAAGTTCTTAAAATTGAATTAAGACAGCACACAGAGAGTGCCTGAAAGGTAGCTCTCTGCTAAATATTCATTGTTTGTGTGTTGTTTTCACTGTTACAACGTTGGGTGACTTCATCTGGAGAATACTGCTGGTTCACCTTCTCAAATGTCATGAATAGGATGGCAACACTACCAACTGCTCTGGTTTCCCAAGAACGTAAATCCACCCTCAATCAACAATGCTTTGTACAGCATTCTTGGTACTTGTTAGAGATTATAAATTTGATTTGGCACCACTGTGACAAGTGATATGGGGAAGCTGATCTAAGGAGCTCTGTGAGGACCTGTCTTTACTGCTATGCTAGAGGGAGGCTGTTTGGGGTCAACCTGTCCAAGAAGAATAGCACACCATGGAACCGTGCCTGCAAAGTTTGTGTATATCCTGAGCTGACATCACAGTTCGTTTAACTACAAAAATAGCTATTAGCCTAAGATTTCTCAGAAATATTGATCATTCCATCACATTGCACTCTAAGTAAATCCTAGGTGGAGGAGTTTCCTTTAAATTGCTTGAAAAATTTAGTGTCTGGGGGGGGGGGGAATGTCACTCGTGAGGAGCTGGCTTTCTGTCTTCCTCCCAGTAGTAAGAACTGTAATACTCGGTTTTCTTTTATTTCATTCTTTCTGGCTGGCAGAATCCATTTGAAGTTTATTTACAGCAATCGTTTCACTAAACCAATTGGCTGTCTTTTCCTGATATTTATATGTTGTTACTTCATTTAATTTATGATTGTATTACTGATTATATTCACCTCAAAGCCTCTATGGAAAGAGATGGGAAGGACTAAATTGATAGATTAGTGGAACTCTTTCTCCAAGGTAGTGGTTCTCAAACATCAATTTGTGTGTCAGAAGTATCTGCAGGTCTTATTTAAAAGATGTGACACCAGAGTATACGCTCTAGAGACTCAGATTCAGTTCAATAGGTCTATATTAAGGGCTTTTAACAACACCCCAAGTAATTCCTATGCAGGTGGTCTATGAATCACACTTTGAGAAATGTTGATTTAAAGACTTTTTTACCTGGAATATCTTGGTTACAGATGAATCTTAAAAATTTAATAAGAAAGTTAGCTTACCCATAGGGAATAGCAGCACATAAACTTTAGGGTATTTTCAAATTTATTCATTTGTTAAATGCTCACTGTATTCCTAGTGATGGGATCGCTCCTAAAGATGCAGAGAAAAATAAGACACAATACCTTCCTTGAAAGAACTTTCCAGCATAGTGAGAAAGATAGACATACTAACAAGTAATTAAAGCACAATATATTTTCGCTGATGGATGTTGAAGCAAGATACACACATAGTACAGAGCAGGTAGTGAGGGCTCAGGGAAAGCTTCAGGAGGATGATGTTTCACAGGGCTTTGATTAATGAACAGGAGTTCATTGTGCAGATTATATCATAGTGAGGGGAAAGAGAGAAAACAGAGGAATTAAAAAATACAGATTCATCTTGCAAGCATGTCTGAAACTGACTCATAACCAGAGAGCAGAAGATGCTCTGGAGAGTTTGGGACAGTATATATTAGTGGTGCTGTAAAAGCCAGAATGAGCTGTAATTTGACTCAGAACAAGCTAACACAGAGATTGTGTTCTTTTGTAGCCTCTTCTGGATGTAAATTTTAAATGGGTAGATACCTTCCATGTCGTCAGCATGGAAACATATACTTTGGAAGCCTGTGGCTCTGCTTGGGCATTTGGGAATCCCCATGAGTTTAGATAATCAAGATACTCAATTGTCATTTAAAATTAAGGTTATGTCTCCTGTTTCTTTTTCTAGCTAAACAAATTCTTGCCCTTAACAAATTCTAGCTTATTTAAGTGCTGTCAGAACTTGGGTATCTTTCTTTTTATGAGACAGGTTTTAAAAAATGTAAAATAAACTAAGATTTTGGTTAATGCAGCATGGTTATATTACATGTTAACATGTGACGAAGGTGAATAAAGGGTACATGGAAACAGTACTTTTGTTGCAACTCTCCTACAAATTTTAAATTATTAAAAATAAAAAATACAAAGGATAACTAAGAACAACTTTTCTCCTGGCAACTAACCATCCTGGCATCTCCTCCAGTTAAAACCACAAAATGATGAGGTGAGGGCATGGTGGAGAATGAAAAAGTGAATCAGAACTGAAATCCAGCTTTCTGTTGGTTGAAGGATGTTTTAGTCAGCTAGGCTGCTCTAACAGAAATACCACAGAGTGGATGGCTTTAACAAAGAAAGATTTATTCTTATACAGTCCGGTAGGTTGCAAGTCCATATTCAGGGTGTCCGCTCCAGGGAAAGACTTTCCCCTTGACGGCTCTGGAGGAAAGTCCGGTATTGCATCAGTCATTGTCCAGGGAGTGTCCTAACGCAAGAACCTCTGGTCTGAACGACGCGCTCTGCTCCCGGTGCTGCTTGCTTGATGGTAGTGAGGTTCTCAAATTGTCCTTGGTTCTTTTTCCTTTTATTCCTTGCAAGCTAAAAGCATTAAGGGTGGGGCAAGCCATACTCCAGGGAAACTTCCCCCATAGCAGGAATTCACAGCCCCACCCTAATCCTTTAACATACAGGTTAGCAAAACCACACAATGGAGGACAGTCCCAAGATACTGGGAACCATATCCCAGCCACGTGGCTGCACACATTTTTGGGGGGACACAATTCAAACCATGACAATGGATAAACTAACACATTTTCAGAAAGTTGATCTATTTATATACAGGTGTGAAATTAAAAAAAAAATTAGCCTTGGCTGACTTTTGTCTAATTTACTTGGTAAACATGTCACCATCCATATTTACAAACTGGAAAAATGTTATTATTTCAAAGGCCACAGAGATATTCCCACTTCAGAGCATCTTGACGTCACAGAGGCAGGCAGGCCTCACTGTTTTTGAGGGCAATATGTGTATTTTCTACAGGAGCTGTGTTGTGATTCCCTTGGAGATGGAGCCACAGTGGATAAACCATCTCACGCACTGCTCTGCTTCACATGGGACAGAGACACACAGTGATAGTACACCAGAACTAGGTTTCTGTGCTTCAGCTACCAGGAGGTCAGAAGAGATAAACCAGGCATACCTACTCCTCCTCATTTATCAACTGTCTGGTTACCCTGTAGTTTGCATTTAAACAATAGTAAAAAATCTACTACTAGTCTATTTTGTGCATCAATGACATACATTTGTCAGTAACCCTTTCACTACAAATGGGATGTATAATGCCCACCTGCAGTTTCCTCTTTTTGGGTCCAAAGGGATGTATGTGTATGACATACTGTTTTGTGATCTGATGTAGTCATCTGTTTTCATATAGTGCTAATATTTGGGTAATGACATAGTCTTTGGAGCCTACTTATGTTGATGAGAGAGAAATGGGTATATTTACATAGGTTTCTCATTATTATTGCCAGATTTCTTTTAATGATTGGGAAATAAAAGGAAGAATCTGCTCAGAAAAAAAAATGTCACAGAACTTCAACGTAATTGCTTTTCAGCCATGCCCTGACCAGTTTTAAGTGGGGAGGGGGAGCCCTGCAAAACAATTGAAAGGAGCTCTTTTTGTTCCTTTGAGTACCTGGGTGGGATAGTTACTGCCTTCTGCTGCTAACCAAAAGGATGGAGGTTCAAGGCAACTCAAAGATCCCTCAGAAGAAATACTTGGTGCTCTGCTTCTGAAAAGCCAGCCATTGATAATCCCATGGAGCACAATTCTACTCTGAACACATAACATCACCATGAGCTGGAATCAAAGACCTTTTTTTTTCTTTTTCCTCTTTGCAGTGTTTGTCTATTAACAGGCATCTCCAATTCAAAATACAACTTAAAATACAATGCTAAATGAAGCAGACATAGTCTCTCTAAGAATGAATACAAATAATCTACTATAGATTAACATTCATGTTTTGATAATAGACCCTGAGAAATGAATTTTTCTTTATACTGAGAGACTCCGTCTTAGAAAATTCAACTGAGAAATGGAATTAAGCACGATTTTAACACCTAGAAAAAGGCATAAAACATGACCAATATCTGAAATTCAGTCAGCTAAGGCTGACTGAAATTAAAATGTAGAATAATAATAATAAATCCCTCTCTCTTTGATGTCAGTTGGAGAAAAACTGTCATGAATCAGGAAGATACCCTAGAGACAAAAACAATTCTGAAAAAGAAAAAAAAGGGGGGTTGGAACTGTCTTTGAAATTAGAACTATCTTTCTAGCTATGCAACAAGTAGTGTATTAACAGGTTTATACAAATTATCTAATTTCCTCACAGTTCTGTGAGTTAGGAGTTTATGACTACATTTTCTGAATGAAGAAACTGAAACTCAGGGAACTAGCTTAAGATCACACAACTAGTAAGAGGTGGCGTGAGGACTGAAATCTAGATTTGCCTGCTTGAATTATCCTAAGCGTCAAATAAGAGGATACCTTGTAAATGATCCGACTCGACGGCACTTGCCTTTGGCTGTAAATGGTGACACAGTGGTAGTGAAGAACTGTGAATGAATGGAAAGAAATGATTCCACAAAGACAATTTTAATTTCCCAGTTTCTGATGTGTCCTTAGAAACAGACCTACAATGGCATTCTTAGAATATAAGATGGACAGAGATTTCTTAAGATAACTGACTCAGAAGAAAAAAAACAAAATTCTTAATGAAATGGCACTGAGAAAATAAAACAACGTTCAGTACTTCTTAAAGATAAAAGAGATCTAGAATACTTTATATAATTGGAATAATTTTTATATTTTCTTTCTGATACACGTTTCCTGGTTTTTAGAAATCTGCACAAGTCTTAATCATCTTAATCTTTAATGCTGTCACCATATGAATTCTGACAAGCGGTGAAAATGATGTGACATCCCAAGAGAAGTTAAAATTCATAAAGTTTATATTTTAAAAGTAAATTTAAAGTTAAGGACAAATCAAACTGAGAAGGATTTACAACCTTCTCTTTTGAAAAGTTACTTTGGATATTCATAAACTTTCTAACTTTCATTTTTTTGACTTCAATAAATTTACATGATGCCAGAAAACTAACATTTAAAATATAGATGAAAATAAAGGCAACAATTATTTTTCTCCATTTTTTATGTTTGAAAGAAAAATATGATATTTCTTTTCAAATGTTGGCCTTACTCTCTAAAGTAAGTCATTTATGCTTCACAGTTGACAATCAAGGCAAACTTTTACTCCTTCAGTGGATAAAATCCAGCATTATTCTCACAGGTTTTCTTTCAGTGTGTTGTTCTAATTCTATCAGGGTTAGCTTTGTATATGTTGAGATTATATTGTTGCTGTTGTTGTTTTTATTATTATGACTGAGTGAAAATGTACATTTCTATATAAATTTACATGTGCACCTATATGCAGCTTCCACTGCTCTCCCTGCCCAGTGACACCACACTATTCCTCTCTGCTCCATACATGTCTCATCCTCCCAACAGTCTCCTTTCCCCTCCTCTCCACCCACTCTCCTTCCTCCAGCCAGAGGTCAGCAGGCTGATATCCTATAGATGCACAGAACCATAAGGTGCATGTTAAATGTATACGTATTCATTATGGCATCTCTTGGGTTGTGCTTTTACCTTTGAGCAATGTTTCTCTTCATTTCTATTAATGTCTTTTGCTATACATTCCATTTTGTCTCAAGTCAATACTATTGTCACATTTTCCTTTTATTTGGTCATTTTCCAACCCCCCTTTAAAAAATGTTTCTATCTCTCTTTTTTTTTTTAGCCTCCCACTGTTATTTTGAAAGCAGAATATAGCTATATGTTACATAATCCATTTCAAAAGTCTACTTTTTTAGCAGGCAAGTTTAGATCTTTATATTTATTCTAATAACTTATTTACACTATTCTTTAAGATTGTTTCTATAATCACATCTTCTATTTATATTGCTGTTCCTTTTTTTCTCCTTCCTTTTAATTCTCTTTCTGCTTTCTAGAGGATTAAAAACATTTTCTTTATTCTCTTTAGCCCTGCTCCACTAATATTTTGCTGATTTTGAAATTATAAATTAAAATTTTATATTTTGGAGATTATATTTGTATTTCAAATATGTACATATAATGCTATAATTCTAACAAATTTGAAAAGCACACAGCCTCTTGTTCCATCTTTTTTCAGCCAAGGAAAGAATGTCGTCATTCCTTAGCACACGTTGTCTAATATTGCCTCCCTCTTCCCATGCTTTCTTTCTTGGTATTGTCTAAAGTTTACCTTTAAAAAACTTGAACTGTTTTACAGTTCATAATACAATCGTTATACCAACATATACCACCAGTATATGTACTTGCCTTTCCTTTGTCATGACACTTTATTCTTCTGTTTCCAATTTTCTTATTTCTGAAATACATTTTTCATAAGTTCTTTCAGTGAAGATCTCTGGGTAGTAAACTTTCTTTGCATTAGTATGTCTCATACTGTCACTATTTTAGTGTGATGAGTAAGTTTTAAAGTTGAAAGATATTTTTCCTCATAATTATCCAAAGTCTTCTTGTATAAGACGTTTTCTAGCCTACTAAATCTAATGATGCTGTAGGTAATCTCTTCTTTCAGGTAGCTTTTACACTTGTGTCTTTGCTATTGTCAATGAGCACTTGCACTATAATTTGCCATGTGTCTGTATTAGTGCTATGTAACAAATTAACCAAAAACTTAATGGCTTAAAAAAAACAATGAACACTTATTACTTCATAGTTGCTGTGAATCAGAAATCCAAGACTGGCTTGCTGGATCTATCCCTGGATTCTGGTTGCAGTCAAGACATGTACCACAGCTGCAAGTGTCTAAAAACTTCAGTTGATTGGAGAAGCCAGGTCAAATGTGATTTATTCACAAGCTGATGCAAGTTGAAGTTGACTGATGAAAAACGTAGTTTCTCCCCATGTGGTCTCTCCACAGGCTGCCTGAATGTCTTCACAACACAATGTCTTACTTGCCTAGAATGGATGATGTAATAGAGAACAAAGAATTAACAATATATATATTTTTAATGATCTAGCCTCAGAAGTCACCATAGTCAGTTCTGCCACTTTCTATTTGTTAGAAATGAGTCACTAAGCCCAGCCCACATCCCCAGAGAGAAATTAGACTCCACTTTCAGTGGGAATATTTGTGGATACACTATAAACCACAACACTGTCAACTATTTCTATTAATCCCCCTACGCACTTGTTAACAAAGTGGTTTACAATCCCACTACTCTTGGAAACATCAGGTAGTTCTCAAACCCTTCTGCAAAATACAGACCCCCAGGTCCCTGATAAGAAATTCTGATTCGGTAAGCTGAGTTGTGTTCACAGCATCTAATTGCTGTTGTTTTCTTTTTTTAAGCTTCCTAAGCAATTCTGAAAATTTCAAGTTTTAAAAATTATCACTTGAATGCATGTGAGGATTTACATATTTCATCAAGTATGGAAAACCTCATCTATTGTCTTTTCAGTATTGCCTCCCTGCTTTTCTCTACCTCCCACACTGCTGCTGGTCATATGTCAGAACCTGTAAGTTTGTTCTCACAATCTCCTACTTACTCTTTCACTTTTTTTTAAATCTCTTTTCCTCTCAGGCCTCAGGACTGTGTGGTCTCATAAGTACTGTCTTCTGATTCACTATTTCTTCATTTGAATGTCTCAAGTCTTGAGTTTATTATGTTTATTGTGTGTGTGCTTAGTAGCCATTATTATGTTTTCAACGGGTAACTCTTCTTTCTGTTTCAGAATTACTTTTGCACTTCAATTTAGCCAACTTTTATCTTTTCTAGTTCTTTAAAATATCTATTTTTTCTTTCTGTCTTGAGAGTTTTATAGTTTCATTTTTCTGTGGCTCTATTTCTTACTGGAGCAAATTAATCCCCCAATTATTAAATTTGTTGACTTTATTAGCATCCATTTTCCTAATGTGGTTTGAAATTATAATTTGTCAATACATCTTAAGTGGATTTTTCCTATTTTTAGTCTGTCTGCAATTATTTCTCCCTTCCCAATAATTTTTGAGGTTAACTTTAGGAGACCATGTAATTCTTTCATCCCAAATAAGTTTTCCTTTTATTATGATTAAGTGAAAATGTACATTCCCATATAAATTTGCATGCCCACCTATATGCAGCTCCCACTGGTCTCCCGGCCTGGTGACAGCACACTCTTCCTCTCTGCTCCATACATGTCTTATGCTCCCAACAATCTCCTATCCCTTCCTCTCCACCCATTACCCTTCCTCCAGTAAGAGGTCTGCAAGATGACACCCTATAGATGCACAGAACCATAAAGTACATGCATGGTTTGGTGACTCTGTGTTGCCAAGTCGAATCCATTCCTTTCTGAGAGTTGGCCTCCCTTATGATATATGGACAGGGGCCATGCTCCCAGGGGAACTCTGAGGCTCCTGGACAATTAATTGTGGTCTTTTAGTGGACATCTCAGGGTGTACCCCTTTTCATTTTTGTGTTGCCAGTGACACTCAACTTTGTGAGCTCCATCACGGCTATCACTGGTGGTGGCTGGGCACCATCCAGTTCATCTGTTCACAAGTTGATGTAGTCAACCCCTCATGTGGGTCTTTATGTCTTCTGGATTCTCTTTCCCCCATGTCGTTTTAGTCCTTGGTGATCATCCATTCCTGCTAAGTTGGCACCATTTGCTGTACCCTCAGATGGCAGCCTGGCAGCTTTTGAGACCCCAGATGCCACTCACCAATGTAGGGTGCAGAGAGCTCTCTTAGCAAAATGCTACTTGTGCCAATTGGCCTTGATTTCCCCTGAGAGCATGGTCTCCAGCCCCCTGCCCCAGCTACTCTGTCCTTGTAATATTGGATTAAGATGGGAGGAGTAATCATGTTAAGTTGAAGTCCAATTAATATTGATCTACTTTCTAATGTGTGCTGTCCCAGATTTCAGCCAACCAAGTTTCTATTAACTAATCTAAACCTTCTGCCGCCCCTCCCCCCCTTGCAGCTGTCCTAGAGTCTTTTCTTCTATGCATGATTCTGCTTTTAAGTTCTTGTCATATGGGTCTCATACAAGATTTGTCCTTTTGTCGCTGACTACTTTCACTCAACATAATGTCTTCCAGTTGAAACCAGGTTATGAGATGTTTCCTGAAATCATTGTTGTTCTTTATCATTGCATAGTGTTCCACTGAGTATCTATACTATAGTTTACCTATCCATTCCTCTATTGTTAGCCATCTGGGTTAATGCCATCTTTCTGCTATTGTGGACTGTGCTGCAATAAATATTCGTGTGCTTGTACGAGTTGGTGTGAATGGCCTTGATTCTGTAGGATATATTCCGAGCAGTGGAATTACTGGGTCAAATGGTATATCTAGATCCAGCTTTTTAAGGAACAGCCAGATTGCTTTCCAGAGGTTGCACAATTTTGCAATCCCATCCACAGTGTAGCAGAGTTACAGTTTCTCCACAGCTTCTCCAGCATTTGTTGTTTCGTGTTTTTTGGATCATGGCCAACCTTGTTGGGGTGAGATGGTATCTCATTGTTGTTTTGATTTGAATATCTTTGATAGCTAATGATTGTGAGCGTGGCTACATGTGTTTTTTGGCTGCCTGGATCTCCACTTTAGAGAAGTGTCTGTCCATCTCCTTTGCCCATCACTTAATTGGATGATTTATCTTTTTCCTATTGGTATTTGGTAGTACCTTATAGATTATGGAGATCAGGTGTTGGTCTGACATATAGTTGCCAAATATTTTTTTCCCATTCTGTAGGTGGCCTTTTAATTCTATTAATAAAGTCTTTAGGTGAGCAAAAGTGTTTGATTCTTAATAGTTCCCATTTATCTATTGTCTCTTCTGTTGTTTGTGGTTTGACAGATTTTGAAGTTTGTCTATGTTGTGTATTAAAACTTCCATTGTTGTTCCTACTTTTTCTTGGACAAACTTTAGTGATTTGGATTTGATATTTAGGTCTTTTATCCAGTTTGAGTTGGTTTTTATATGAGGTGTAAGATACGGGTCTTGTTTCATTTTCTTCAGATAGACATCCAATTTTGCCAGCACCATTTGTTGAAAAGATTTTTTTCCCCCAGTTTAACGTCTTAAGGCCTTTGTCAAATGTCAACTGTTCATAGGAAGATAGTATCACCTCTGGGGGTCTCAATGCTGTTCTATTCATCTGTCTCTTTTTATACTAGTACCAGGCTGTTTTGACTATTGTGGCAGTGTAATAGATTCTAAAGCCAGGTAGTCAGAGGCCTTCCAGTGTGTTTTTCTTCTTCAGTAGCACTTTACTTATCTGGGGCTTCTACCCTTTCCAAATAAAGTTGGTGATTTGTTTTTTCATCTCATTAAAAAACGTCACTGGCATTCATATTGGGATTGCATTGTATAAGTATATTGCTTTTGGCAAAATAGATCTTTTCACAATGTTAAGTCTTCCTATCCATGAGCAGCGTAGGTTTCTCCATTTATGTAAGTCTCTCTTATTTTCTTGTAACAAGAACTTGTAGTTGTCTTTGTAAACATCTGTTATTTCCCTGGTTAGATTTATTCCTTGGTACTTTATCTTCATAGGGGCTATAGTAAATGGTATTGATTTGGTGATTTCTTCCTTAGTAATTTTGTTGTTGGTACAAGGGAATCCTACTGATTTACTTGTATTTATCTTGTATCCTGAGACTTTGCTGAATTCTTCTATCAATCTGAGTAGTTTATTTATGGATTCTCTGCATATACAATCATATCATCTGCAAATAGGGAGATTTTGACTTCTTCTTTGCCAATACAGATGCCCTTTATTTCTTGGTCTTGTCTAATTGCTCTGGCTAGAACTTCGAGTACCATGTTGAATAGGAGAGGTGAGAGTGGGCATCCTTGTCTAGTTCCTGTTGTTAAGGGAAAATTTCAGTCTCTCTCCATTCAGAATGATGTAGGTAGTTGGCTTTGTAAAAATGGCCCTTATTTCATTGAGGAATTTGCTGTCTCTTCCTGTTTTGCTGAGAGTTTTTAGCATGAATGGGTGTTGGACTTTACCAAATGCCTTTTTTGCATCAATGGAGAAAATCAGGTGATTCTTGTCTTTTGTGTTATTTATGTGGTTGATCACATTAATTGTTTTTGTGATGCAGAACCAGCCTTGCATCCCTGGTATGAATCCAACTTGGTCATGATGGATTATTTTTTGGATATGTTGTTCAATTCTATTGGCAAGAATTTTGTTGAAGATTTTTGCATCTAGATTCATGAAGTGATATCAGTCTGTTGTTCTCCATTTTTGTTGGGTTTTTCCCTGGTTTTGGTACCAGGGTTATGCTGGCTTCATAGAATGAATTTGGGAGTATTCCATCCCTTTCTATACTGTGAAATAGTCTCAGTAGTATTGGAGATAATTCTTTTCTAAAAGCTTGGTAGAATTCTGGGGTGAAGCTATCTGGGCTTGGCTTTTTTGCATGGGTAGTTTTTGAATGATTTTTTTCACTCTCGTCCTTTGTGATGGGTTTATTAAGTCCTTCTGCTTCACCTTGTGATAATATGGGTAGGTGATATGAATCAAGGGATCTGTTGATTTCCTCTAGGTTTCTAAATTTGGTACAGTACAGTCTTTCACAGTATTCTGTTATGATATTTTTGATTTCTATGGGTTCTGTAATGACAACTCCCCTCTCCTTTCTTATTTGGGTTATTTGTTTCTTTTCCTGTTTTTCTTTAGTAAGTTTAGCCAGTGGTTTGTCAATTTTGTTGATCTTTTAAAAAAAAAAAGCTTTGATCTTTTCAATTTTTTCAATTGTTCTTTTATTCTCTAATTTGTTTAGTTCTGTTTAGTCTTATCTGCAATAAGTCCCCATTCTGCAGTGTTTTGCAGTTCATCTGATATCCAGTTATTGAAACAGCTGAATGCTTAACACAAGTTCTGACTGTGATACCCTCAATGCAGCTTCCTGCTCTCCTCTTTCACATATAAGACTAGACAGATACTAAACAGATAAGATTAGATTTGAGACTCTAATCTTTATGATCTGTTTTCTTACGGTGCCTGAAGGGTTCCTCTGCTGTTCTCTCTCTACTTGTTCAAGTTGTGGGGTTAGTTCTTTGATTTGGTTTCTTTCTTCCTTCCAGATGTGTACATTTATGGAGACAAATTGGCCTCTGAGCACTGCTTTGGCTGTATCCCATAGGTTCCAGTAGGAAGTGTTTTCCTTCTCATTGGAATCCATAAATTTCGTTATTTCATCCTTGATTTCTTCTATAATCCATGTTTTTTTGAGCAAGATCTTGTTCAATTTCTATGAATTCCACTTTTTCTCTCTGTTTTTTCTGCTATTGATTTCAAGTTTTATGGCTTGATGATCCAAGATGATGCTTTGCATTAATTCAACAGTGTGGATTTTGTTGAGAATTGCTTTATGTCCTAACACATGGTCTATTCTGGAGAATGTTCCAATGTTCCATGTGAACTGGAGAAGAAGGTGGAGTTTTCCACTGATGGACAGAAAGGTCTGTATACGTCAATGAGATCTAGTTGGCTAATTGTGGCAATAAGGTCTTCTGTGTCTTTACTGAGCTTTTATCTAGACATCTGTTGAATATTGAGAGTGGAGTGTTGAAGTCTCCAACTATTATTGTACAGTGATGTATCTCGTTTTTGAGTGTAGTCAGTGTTTCTTAGATATATTTAGCTGCTCTAATATTAGGTGCATAAATATTTAATATTGTTAAGTCCTGCTTGTGTACCGAATCTTTCAGCAATAAATAATATCCATCCTCGTCCACGATGGTGTATTTTACGTTAAAATCTATTTTATCTGAAATTAGAATTGCGACACCTGCTCTTCTTTGTTTGTTGTTGGCTTGGTATGTATTATTCCATCCTTTAGTTTTCAGTGTGTTTCTATCTTTGAGTTTAAGGTGAGTTTCTTGTTGAAACATACAGGTGGGTCATGTCTTTTGATCCAATAAGTCACTCAGTGCCTCTTTACAGGAGCGTTCAGTTCATCCACATTCAGTGTGATTATTGATAAGTATGTGTTCACTGCTGCCATAGTGGTATGTTTATTTTTGTGTTGATGTTTTCTCTGTTGTTCTTATTAATATGTTCTAGGACATCCTTCTTTGTGACTTGATTTTTCACCGCTTTCAGGGTTGGTTTTGTGGTTGTTGTGATTCGTGTATTACGTTTCTTGATTTGATATGTTGCATCTTTATTGTGCTTTATAGCTGCCCCTAAGATCCCCCTTAATAAACTATGTATAAACCCTTTCAGTTACTACCATTCTTATTAACTTCCTCTCCATCTGGAAGGACTATAAGGACTGTAGCACATCCTACTTTTTAATATGATGACATCACACTTTTCATGATATGATCACTGGATCGTTTCTTTCACTATTATAGCTTTGACTGAGTTTGGAGCCTTCCCTCACTGAGTAGGATTCTGGATGATGTGTCCTGTAATTGCTTCTAAAGTATAAAGTTAGTGGTTTTGATCTTCTAAGCCAAGAGATTCTTTCAGTATTTCTTGTAACTTTGGCTTGATTTTTACAAGGTCTGTGAGTTTCTGTTTATCTGCAAATGTCTTAATTTTGTTTTCATATTTGAAAGATAATTTTGCAAGATATATAATTTTTGGTTGGAAGTACTGCTCCTTCAAGGCTTTGAATGTGTCATGCCGCTGTCTCCATGCCAGCATTGCTTCTGCTGAGAAATCTGACAAAAGTCTACAGGGTTTCCCTCTGAGTGTTAGCTTTGCTTTGATTCTTGCTGTCTTTAAGAGTTTCTGCGTATGTTTCATTTCATTAAGCTTGATTATAATATTTTTTTGAATCTTTATTTTGAGATCTATATTGAGTAGTGTTCAATATGTATGTTGGATTATCTATATTCTCTTCTTTCATAATTTCTGGGAAGTTTTCTGTTAGCAGCTCAGCAACAATACTGTCTGTTCTCAGGTGTCTAGCCCTGTTCAGGGACTCCAATGTATCATAGATTGCTCCTCTCCAAATAAGGTTTTACAAAATGGAAATTGATAGTCCTCATTCTACAGTGTTTTGCAGTTCCTCTGATATCCAGTTATTGAAACAGCTGAATGCCTAGCACAAGTTCTAACTGTGATACCCTCAGTGCATCTTCCTGCTTTTCTCTTTCACAGATAAGTACATCCCACTACTGCCCTTTGGTTTCTAGCAGTAAACCTTCTATCCCTATGTCAGGGAGAGCACTGCTGGAGAAATCAAAATTTTTGGCCACTTTCCCCTGCTTAGCCAACTGCAGTTGTTTCTGGCCACTCTCTTATAAACTGAGATCTTCACTTTGTGTTTGAACATAGCTTTATCTTTGTAGGTAATAAGATAGTTCTGTCTTAGCTATTATTGATATGTACTTGCTCTGGCTAGGTGTTTTGAATTGTGAGCCCATAACACCATCTTGATTTAGTAGTCTTCATGTTATAATTATTATATACTAGTATGTAAATTTACCCAGTGCAATATGCAAGAAATAAAAAAAAAGGGTGTATTATTTGTAAAGGGCCCATTAAAAAGAGGGATATTAAAGAGAATATTTATATCTACTTAGAAAACCCAAGTATCAACTCCAAAGCTATTTTGATAATATGGTAACTAAGTACTGTTTATAAATAAAATATCCCTCACCCATAAGGATCCGACTCAACGACACTTGGCTGGCATACATATTGACAGCTTTCCTATTTAGCAGAAGTATTCTATTTAAATTAATAGAATAGAATTAATGGCGTAGCTGAATTTTTTAAAAAGTGGTCTGAATTCAGGGCCTATTCTTGTAACATTTGCCCTAATATGCCATTACTTGATTGATTACTTACATTGACTTGGTCCTCAAAATTAAGATAAGAAATGAGTTCACACATCTGGAAGTTCTTTCAAATGCTCATTCTCAAAGAAGCTCTTTCATATGTATCTCAAATTATTTCCTTTCATGATTTCATTATTTGATTACTGCTCAAGTCTTTCCAAAACATCTCTTCAACACTCCCAAGGTGGAGCAAGCTAGATCACTTTTGGCTTTGCCTGTAAGTTCTGTTTACTTTATTTGCACTTTTTTTTTCCCCTCATGATAATTAAATTACCATAAAGTAGAGGTTCCAGTGCCAAGGTGACAAAGATCAAAGAATGTTCAGTTTCAGCCTTGGCTGAGAATTTACCTCTACTTAGCCAAATTCCTATTATCTTGTTTGTTTCTCTCTCTTTTGTGGTCAAAGGAATGCAAACTGTTCCACAGTTCTACCAGTTTTCTCTTTTTGTTTTGTCTTTCTTTCCAGAAGGATTACATGACCTATATGACTTTGATGAGTTAAAGGCTTTACTTTTATTTCTGCAAAGTAACCTTGGTGGTTTTCCTTACTCTTATACAACAGTAGATATCCCCCTCCAGATTCTCTCTCTAATCAAATAATGCAGTGAAATTGCTTAGGAAAAGTTATTTTGTCTTACTTAGAATCAAGTCACATTTACACATACACACACTCACTTTCCAAACTTCAGGGATAGATTCTTTTGAGAGCAGGTATTAAAAAGAACACAGGATACTCATCACTTTCAGTGTAATCAAAGAACTAATAGTATTACACGGCTGCAAAAATACAACTAATGAAAATTTATAGGAATAGAATATTTACAGTCTCACTATTTTTCAAATTTGGTGAACTTTATGTGTCAGTTTCAGTTCTGAATATGTAACATAGGAGGAACTGGTCAGCTCAAAAGCAATCATGATGATGAACTAGGACTCAAGCTTGGAAACATGAAAATATTTCATGGATTTTTTTTTTCTTTCTTGTCCAGCAGGGAGAACTAAGAACTAGGTTATCCATTACATGTAATACTACACAACCGTAAAGTGTGGGTTTTTTCCTCCTCTTTTTAAACATATATGCTTGTATGTCTGTAAATTTGCCCTTTGAAAATACAGGGGAAAAAAAAGTAGCTGGTTGCCTCTGAGAAAGGGAACTTAACATCTGGAATATGAAAAGAGAGAATGTTTTCTACTGCATATTGTTTGGTATTTTTTGAATTTTACATCATTTTTCTGTATTTCTAATTCAAACATTAATTTTTAAATATGTATATATTACTTTTATTTTTATGAATTCCTCCTAGCTATCTACACTAAGGAGATTTCACTACTCCTGTTATAAAATATTTTAGATAAAGGAGATAAGCTCAAAAACAAAGCACTGTAAATAAATGAGTCTAGCAGGACATAAGGCCCCAGGGAGCAACATAGCTATGGTTATCTAGAAAGGCATGCTCAGCCCCAAACCATTCAAATCAATTTTTTCCAGCCTAATCCAGCCACCCAGGAGCCTTTGTTTCTTTCCTCTGATTAAGGCCTGTGATACAAACAGGGAATCTCCGCAGGATTCAGGAGTCCAGATGACTATCTGTCAGTATTGAAGAAACTAATATTTATTCAGTATCAGTGCTCTTCCAGGTACTGTGAAGGATGCTGTAGAACACCATTCCTTTGTTCAGAGGTACCTTCCACAGGCAACCTCCAAACCACTTTTTAATATATGAAATATAACACAGTTTACAAGTATTAAGCAGTCTTTCAATTTGATGCTTAAAGACATAAAACTAAGCAGTATGCCATTGACTTGACTGATAAAAAGAAGAAAAGTTAGGACAGAGTAAAATCTAACTGGGAAATAATAAGTTCACTTTAATTTAAAAGATTTGATTGTGCATGTAAAAATAAGGCCTTCTCAAGATAATGCATGGCTAGAGCAGAAAACCTGATTTCTAAAAAACTGGGACAGATTCCTGGCTCTGTACCTGTGGCAACTCTCTGAGTCTCAGATTTCTTGTCCAGAAGATGTGGAGAATAACATCTATTCTGCTCAGTCAGATACAGTGAAAGGTAAATGAGATAATGTATAACAGGTATGAAAATACATGTAATCTGTGAGGAACTATGCTAATGTAATCTTACCAGTCACAGAGGTTAACAATAGCACTGTTCTTTTATAGCGTATTACAGTTGATTGATCACTAGTTCCAGGGAGGTCTAAAATAATATAAACAAATAAGCTTCCAAGAAAAAGCAAGAATTCCAGGTGGGTTTGCATCTGATATAATTATATTAAAATGTTTTAATTTGGTTTTTTATAGTCTTTTAAAAATAATTCTAAATTCTCAGTTCCTTACATTTAGGCATGTTTACGGTTCCCTTTGGGACTTGTGCCCCCAGTAGTTTCCCAGAAGCTGTCCCTGCTTCTGAGCACTCTGAGTGTTGATACAGAAGAATAAATCTGTGTTGTTGGGAGGCTGTATTCTGCAGAAACCCCCTAATCCTCTGTTGACCACAACATGAGTCTATTGCCATAGAAATGATAGCTGAGATCCCAGATTCAACATCACTGACTTCACAGCAGGGCCTCGTAAGAGGAGACGCCAAGCTGCCAGGGAGAACACAGTTTATCAGAATAGTAGTCAGACTGTTGTCTGAAAGAAAGGGCAATTGTCCACATTTAAATAAAAATGCATGAATGATCTATGTTGTTGGGTATGCTGTTTATATTTTCTGTATCGTGCTGCCTGACTAAAAGTAAATCTGAAGTATTCTGTAACATAATAGTTTGCTTTTATAAGGTCAGTAATTTCCCCTGACTGCATTTGTTTCTTACTGAAAGAAGAAACAAGAAGATCCTAGTTAATCTTGTTGTGTATTTGATCTTTCTGTGGCCCAAGGTTTTCATTTTCATGATGTATTGTTTTTGTTTGTGTGTATGTTGTATTGTGTGTGTTGTGTTGTGCCTCTGTTAATAGAAGAAAGAGAACCTGAGCAAGACGCTAAAGGTATTTTTTTCTTTCTACCCTGACCCCGCTTCTTTTTAAATATACTCAACTCAATTTTATCCAGTTGTTCATTTTTGCTGACCTTACAAACAACTTTAAGTAGCAATATTTTGTTAGGAAAGAAATAACTATGTGTGGAAAATATTAAGTCACAGCATTTAACAGAGTGTTATTCCATGGGCTGCTTTGTTATATTATATGCTTATTGGCCATTTACATCTCTTAAGAAAATATTGAGTCAACAGAAAACTCTTTAACTTAGTGTCCCAAGCTCTGCAAGTACAAATAAGTGGGATGAAATAAATCAGCATGGGTGTATAAATCCCACACAGGTTGGAATTGAAAGTTACCCTTTGACTAAAGACTTATTTTTCTTTTTTGGCTTACATTTTTTGAAGAAATATTAAAATGTCAAGAGCCTGCTTAGATTTTATTTCAAGAAGGCAAGGAATATTGTGTAACTGATCCAAATCAAACCAAATCAAATTAAGTTAAATTTATTTTAATTGAGCACAGACATACATAATTAATGGAATATGTTTAGATAAAAGTGACTGGAAATCTAATGTGTTTGGAAAGCCCTATTGTAGAACAAGAGGTTTTACTGTCCTTTTTCCTTGAAAGAAAGCCTTTTCCATTCTGCCCAAACTTTGTGCCCTTCTAACCCTCATGGCGCAGTTGATTGAGAGCTCTCTGCTAACCACAAGTTTGGCAGTTTGATTCTGTCAGACAATTCTTAGAAATCCTATACAGAAGTTCTACTCTGTCCTACAGAGTCACTACAAGTTGAAATTTACTCAACAGAAATGGGTTTAACCCAACCAAAACTTTGATAATTTGGGGGTAAAATTCACAAGTTCTTCATTAACCACTAGTTTGACTCTGGAAATAAACCTTCAAAACCAAAAACCCACTGTCATCGAGTTGATTCCCACTCACAGCAATCCTACAGGACAGAGTAGAGCTGCCCCACAGGTTTCCAAGGAAACTTTAAGCTGGTATTATTTAAAACAACACTTCCTTATTTTAGTATCTCAAATAAGATGTTTGAGATATTTTTCTATTTCTAAATATTAGGTTGCTTACAACTAAGGTTGGGTGAAGTCGTCCCTATGTGATTGGTCATGAGTGGTTCCTATGTGAGTTTTTTCTTTCCAATTCATTTCTGTCAGTAACTGCCGGATTGAATAATGTGACCTAAAATGCCTTATGAAGGGGAAGCTAGAAAATAATTTAAAAAAAAAAAAAGAGCAAGAGAAGGTGAGGCCTTCGAGAACTCATTTTGTCCTTTGAAATAACTGCTTGGAAACAGAATTTAAAAGGAACCTATGCAGAGTCCCACCTATGGAAAAGCAGTGCCTATGGCAATTAGTTCTAAATTACCAAATTATTTCTTACAGCTGGCAATGGAAATTGCAGTGGCCTACTGAAACTTCTCACTATCGTCCCTTCTCAAGCAGCTCCCAGGTCACAGTTTCCCCTTCCCGTTCATTAGTTACCCGTCTAGCACTTAGTGTATGCCCCTGATTCCTATTCCCTTGCCAAAAAGAGAGGTAGTTCTATCTCAAGAAAAACTGCCAGTTAACTTCAGGACTTGATTTACATCCTTTGCCTCTTGAGCTTTCCGTTATACCATCTGTGCAATCTCAGTGTTGGCTCTGTCTCTTTAATCCAAATTCAGATCACAGCTAAAACTGTAGATGTTTTTGAAGTTTAGGACTGAGACCTCTGCCAAACATTTCTCCTCAAAACCTTCCCTGTCTCCAGTTTTTAAATTTTCCAGTGTTGCTGTTAAGATGATTCCAACTCATGGAAACCCCATTTGTTACAGTGTAGAACTGCTCCATAGGGTTTTCTGGGCGTAATCTCTATGGAACAGAGGGCCAGGGTTTTTCTTGCCTGGTATCCCATGGGGGGTTCAATCTGCCAACATTGAGGTAAGCAGCTGAGTGTAAACTGTTTGTGCCACCTAGGATCCTAAGAGATGCTATTTCAACAGTGGTAGAACTATGTGCCCCTATTACATGTTTTTCTGGAGCTGTGGGCTAGAACTCTAGGGACATCTTTTCTCCACTTTTATCCTACTCATTTTAAGTAGACTTAGCTGCTTTCTTTCTCTTTTAATATTGTTATAAAAATGTGGACAGACTAATATAGTTACCATTGTTACTATGTTACCATTACTCAGTAGCAACACAATTACCAACATTCTGATATTTTTATTTTCTCTATCCTACTATTTTATTTTCCCTGATTTCATTTTAAAGAAATTTTCAAATATGAAGTAATTCAATCCATAGAACATAAGGAATTCTTTTTAATACATAATCACATACCATGTTCATTATCCTTCCTCATCCTCAGTTACCATCAGTTTCTCAATGTTGTTTATTATGGTTTTTATCAGCTCGTCTCAGAATATCTTTTAACATTTGACTTGTGGGATAAGAATCCAGAAAAGACTGTATGTGTGTGATATGCTTCTGAGATATAGTAGATGGCTTTTATGTGGCCTTTTTTCACCATGGTTTGTAACTTCCACTAAATGACTGAGTGGGACTATGCAAATAAGGTGCTTGTGGCCTACCAAGGGGACTGGACAGCTCGCTAACAATGCGCGGCACTTGTGTGGGGGTGGAGATATCCAAACAAGGTCCATAGAAACTTAACAAGGGGATTGGTCAGTTTTGCCATTCCTCTAGGCTTGCAAAGAGCCGTCCCAGAGGCAGAAAGTGGGGACCTCACTGCTGAAAAGAAAGAAGAGCTAGGAGTAGAGCTGTCCTTTGTACTTAGTATCCCAGCTACTGAGAGTCTCTGAAACACAGGAGGCAGAGGGCTAGAACACCAGAAACGGCAGAAAGTGGTGAGAGGTAAGAGCAGTTGTAGAGACTGGCTGGAGATGGCATGATAGACTTCCCAACCCAGGGAGCAAGAAAGCTGAGCACCTGCAGACAAGAGGCTTCCTGACAGAGGGGTTCCTCTGGGCACTTCTCAGTGGAACTAAAGAGCTTTGTCACACTTGCCCAAGAAGAGCAGAGGCCAAGAGGCCAAGGGGCTGAGAGGCTAAAGAGACAAGAGGCTAAAGGCGAGAGAAACTCCTGCCTGTGACATGGGTGAGAAAAACCTGTCCTGATGGAAGAACTGTATTCTCAGCCATTTCTGATCCTAAATTGTAAACTGTACTTCTCTATTAAACCCCATAATTGTGAATACTGTTTATCAATTCTGTGTGGCCATTGCAATGAATTACCAAGACCATTAGAGGGGTAGACAGTGCCACGAGAGAGACAGCTAGTGTCAGTATCAATAACATGGTTGCAGAGAGAAGATAGGTCTTAACTCCACCTCACAGGAATCAGTCTTGGGCTGATGCTGAGGATGATTCTCTCTCCCCCTCAATAAATATGATGAGGTCAGATGCCTCAGCCACACTGTCATCTTCAAAGCCTCTTGCCAAGCCAGCCAAGTGCCACTGAGTCAGATCCGACTCATGGTGACCCTAGGGGCCAGAGTAAAACTGACCCCGAGTCTTTTAAGTCTCCTTTTTTGGAAACCCTGGTGGTGTAGTAGTTAAGTGCTGTGACTGCTAACCAAAAGGTTGTCAGTTCAAATCTGCCAGGCACTCCTTGGAAACTCTATGGAACAGTTCTAGACTGTCCTATAGGGTTGCTATGAGTCTTAATTGACTCAATGGCTGTGGGTTTGGTTTTTGGTTTGAAGTCTCTTTTCATCTATAACACTTCTGTCTTTCATATTTTGTTTTGCCCTGGTGCTATTTATTTATAGAGGAAATAAAATAATTTGCTGTGTTAAATTTCGTATATTTTAGTTTGGTTGAATTGCATCCCATGATGTTGTTTATTGTGTTCTTTAATCTCTTATTTTCTATAGATTGGCAATTATAGCATAGGACTTGTATAAAATGAGGTTGAATTTTAGTTATTTGGGGGCAAATTCAACTGTATTTTTAGCATTTGACTCTGCTTTTTAGATTGGCTTTTTTTTTTTTTTTTTTTTTTTACTACAGGTGATGTTTACAACGTTGCCTTGAATATAGTACTGTTTTGTTGTCTTGCTTTTCCATTCTCCTGAGTTTGGGGCTCAGCATTTTTATTTATTACACATTCTTCTATATTTTATCTCTTTAAGAGTGCTCAGCAAAAGATAAGCAGTTGAATTAGTTTGAATCTTCAAAAACATCCAGTTTTTAAACAGATCACATCTGCCTTTTAAGAGGTACTGTAGATCAGAACAATTTTTCACACAGCTTGGGACTTGATCTATCATCATCCTGCATACCTCTTTTCTAGAATAGCTACCTATATTTTCTTTTAGATTCAAACTGAGTTTTCAAAGTACTGTATTGAGGCTTCATACTCTATGTTCCATGTTTAAATCCTAGAAAATAAAAGGCAGGGGTATAAAATACCATATGTATATTATAATGGATGATCAAAAATATTTTATAATACTTTTTCAAAGGATACTGGATTGGAAGTCAAAAAGCTTGAGACCAGGTTTCTCACTTGTCAGTATTGTTACCTTAGAAAAGCACCTGTCTCAGTTACCTAGTGTTGCTGTAGCACAGAGAACACAAGTAGGCAGCTTTAAAGAACAGAAGTTTATCTTCTCACAGCTCAGGAGGCTAAAAGTCCAAATACGGATCTCAGTTATGTTGATTTTTTTCCTGGGAATTCTTGATTTCTTGGCCTTCCTGTGGCCTTTCTGTGGAAAATAGTACCTAGGGCAATTAGTTTTAAATCGCTGAATGCTTTCTTACAGCTGGCAATAGAAATAGTGATGGCTGATAGAAACTGCACATTGGTACCCCAGTGTGTACCCTGCGGCATGCAGTGTATACTCTATGCCTGCTATACTGTACATTAGTTACATTTCTGGTTGAGAAATCCTCATACGGTATCTTTTTTTCTCTGTGTGTGCCTTTATTTCTATTCTGGTCTTTCTGCAATTCAGAAGTAATCAGGTATAGGACCCACCCTACACTGATGTAACCTCATTACTATAACAACAAAAAAAAACACAACACTATCTCCATACAGGATCACATCCACAGGTAGAAGGGCCAAGAATTCAGTACATATTCTGGAGGGACACAATTCAATCTGTAACACACCTTAAAATAGCTGAACTGTAGTAAACACATCTGTAAAATGTGAGTAGAAATGTAGTTCATCTCTAAACTCTCCTTCAAGTGGAGTGATTCTGAAATTCTAAATATCTTTAAATTTATTATACATTCTAGCCTCAGTCTCTTTAGTTAAAGGCAAAATTCCTGCTCATATCAAAAGGACTTCGTCTTACTTAATCAGCAGGGAGCCACCCTCAGAAAGGAATAGAAATTATTCTTTGCCATGGCCACCCTTTACCTAAAATGTTTTTATGCTCATCTCATTCTCCGAAAGGTTTGCGAGGTTCTGTCAGTCTTCCCACTCAGATTCCACTGAGGACATAAAGCATGTATTATCAAATTCCTTCAACAAAATATTGTCATGTGTTTACTTTGGCCAAGGGTTCTTCTAGGTACTGACTACAACAGTGGGCATAAAACAAAAAACAAAAAAACAGGCAAGTTTTCAGCTTCAGAGAACTCACGGTCCAGGAGAAAGAAGCAGACAAGAGGCAAGCAAAAAATAAATAAGTTTAGACAGTGAGTGGTAAAGTTTGTACAAGCAAGAATATAGGATGATAGGAAGTAAACAAGAAGAAGGCTATACTTTATATTGGGTGGTTGAGGGTCTGTCTGATGAATTTTCACTTAAAACAGAATTTGAATGACACAAGGAAGCCGCCAGGTGAAGATCTGGGGGGCAGCGGTATGTGAATAACACAGGTAGCTAAATAACAAAGGCAAGCCCCTAAACTGGGAACAAGCCAGGCACATCCCAGCGAGGTAAGAAATGTAGGGTTATAGTATAAACAGTTAGGAAATACAGGTTGAAGTTTGGAGTATGGTATTATCGTTAAAACAGAGGCAAATGCAGAAGTTTAATGTTATCTTTTAAACAGAGGGAACCACAGGGAAACATGATCAGATGTACATTTTTTTTTGAAGAACATTCTAGCTTGATCATTCTCTATGGGAGAGTCATTCATCCCCTTTGTCTTCCTAACAGTTTTTGCCAGAATCCTGAGGTCTCCTGAATCCCACAATGCCACGTTTGGCTCCTTTGTGACTCTGCGCTGCACAGCAACAGGCATCCCTGTCCCTACTATCACCTGGATTGAAAATGGAAATACTGTGAGTGCTACCTGTATGGGAATTTGTCTGGGGAAGACGCACTGGTCATGTATTTCAGGATAGACCATATATTTGTGGAGTCACAGTGATCTCTATAATTGATCCTACTTGTACTTCCATTTTTTGAAGACTTTCAGTGTCTTTTGTCATTCAAAACCATGGTCTTAGAAACTGAAATCTGAGAGTTCGCTTCTTTCCTTGTTTCATGAGGAATAATGGCCCTGTGCCTTTATGTAAAATGGGACTGTAAAAAAATATTTTTCCACACGAGTAAAACAAATTTCACAAAACTCATAGGTGAAAAATTGGTTCACTGTTGGGGACTACTTTGACAAACAATAATCTAGAATTAGAACCTACATCTCTCAGTCCAATATGCCATCACTTTTAATAGTTGCATAAAGAGCTAATGTACATAAAGCGATTACTATGAGTCAGACCACTATCCTAAGCACTCTAAATATAATCATCCACTTATTCATTCCACCACTACGTGCTGAGCATTCATGGGGGATAGGGGACTCATGTACTCTTTTATAGCCCACAGAGGGCATAGTAAACAAAACAGCAAACAAAAGAAAAACAAATTCCCGTCCTCAAAGAGCTTATATTCTGGTAGGAGAAGTATACAATAAAATAAATGTGTACATATGGAATTTCTGTTGGATATGAGTAGTGTGAAGTGTTATGGAGAAAAACAAACAATAAAAGGGCACAAGAAGTGTCACTTTAGGAGAAATATTCCATTTTTGATAGAGAGGTCAGGGAGATATTTGAGCAAAAACATGACAGAGATGAAGTGGAGGACCACGTGGATAACTGGGAAAAGAACAAGTGCAAGGTCTTTTAGATAAAAGTGCACACGGTGTGTTCAGGAATAGCAAGGAGGATAGTGCGGCCAGAAGAGAGTGGACAGAGATGGAAGAAGGAAGGAGTGTAAGGGTCATGGGTCATATTACCTATAACTTGGCATTTTATTTTGGAGTGAGATGAACTGCCATTATAGGTTTATTTGTATTATCTGTTCTCTCTGTTGTTTCTTGTTTATTATGTCTTATTTCCTTGTGTACCTAGTTATCTTTACTTGCCTGTTATTTATTGCATTAGAAAAAAAAAGTCGAGGGCTATATGAAGGTGTCTGTGTCCAGAGAGAAGTTTTAATTGCCTCTGTCAGAAACAAGGACTTATTGCTAGCCTGGGGCCACCTTAAATCAAATCTGAAAGCTCCTTGGGTGTCCTAAATAATTATAGCATGGACTGCAATTCCTTTGTGGGTCATTTTACTCAGAGTTCACACTGTTCCTGGTAACTAGGTTTTGAACATCTTAGTTTACTCTTTCTCCTGTTATATTCCCTATTTTCATGGGCCTGAGTTTTAGTTTCTGTTCTCTCAGGCTCAAAGCCATCAAAAAGTAAACACAGATCTTCTGGGATTAGAAAATCCTTTCAGGGAAAACAAAAGATTCTAAATTTGTGGCACCTGCTAAACATATTTCTCAGCATTTTAAATTGTTCTCAGTGTGAAGGTTAGCCTGAGCAGCCAAATCTATCAATAGCTGAAGCAGAAATCTATCATGGCCCATTGTATATTATCACTTATTTTAAGCCTTGTCTGTTTTATGTGTGGTTTGTACTCAGTTTCTGATACTCTTTTGAGGTTAATTAAATCTGTTGTTTTCAATATAAACAAATGTTGACGTTCATAAAATGCTGTGTAATCAATTATGTAAACAATTTGTTGAACCTGTAGTTTTTCCACTTATAAATTATAATATTTTCCTTAGGTTGAGCCATGTTTTCATTCTTTGAATGTACTGCCTTTTTTTTTTAATCATGTCATTTTGACTTCTTGTGGTTTTATTTAGGATTATTGTATCAGTATTCAAAAACTGGAATAGATTATACTTTTCATTTAGTGGGAAAATATGGTCAGGTTTCATTACCAATAGTGTGCCAAGTTTATACAATCTATTGGCAACTTTACATAATTTCATTTGATGCAGAACATCATAAATACTAAAATTGGTAGTATGTTCTATATACAGACAATCTCTTTACAGTCTCTTGAAATTTAGACTTTTAACCAAGATGTGTCATAATCTGTATCTGCTTTAAATATTGTAGTGAATAACTTGAGATGAAAATCTTAAGTACTAGACATTTTCCTCTATTAAATCTTTAATATAAATCTTTAATCTCTATAGTTTCTCAGTTTAAACTTCTATTAAATGGATTTCTCTCAATATTCCAATCTTTCTTTCTGTTCTACAAATTTTTGCTGGGAGACAGAAGGGAGCTCTACTTAATTTATCAATATTTTCTCAGGCTCTAATGCCCTTCATGAATGTTCACTGCAGGAATCCACTATAGAAAACTTAATTCACAAGCTATAGCATAGAGGTGGATTTCCTGGTTGGTACAAATGGTTAAAGCACTAGGCTGCTAACCAAATAGTTAGTGGTTCAAGTTCACCGAGAGGTGCCATGAAAGAATGACTTTGTGGTCAATTTCTAAAAGGTTAGCTATCGAAAACCCTGCGGAGCACAGTTCTACCATGATCCAAAATGCATCACCATGAGTTGGGATTTACTGGACAGAAACTGTTTATCCCAGAAGCAGATACCTTAGCCTACTATTCTGTGCATATGGAATAGTTTCCAACATTCTTCAAATCACTCTGATTGGCTCAGAGTCCTCACTTCTCCAAGTCATAGCCCTGTAGTCTGACTTTTGGAGTTTTCCAGGACTGTAGGAAAAATTCATCCATTTTTTTCTCAGAAAATTTCCATTATTTTAGGTTTCAGTTACTTAGTCGATCACAGTTTTTCTATCAATTCAATTCCATCTCTTTTTTTTCCAAATATTATATTGTGCTTTAAGTAAAAGTTTACTATCCAAATCATTTTGCCATGTGAGCCCCCCATTACTATGCAACTTTAACTACTCTCTCTGGCCCCCACCCCCTTGACAGCCCACTTTTCCTTTCCACCTTTTACTTCCTATATCCTTTCAACCAGCTCCTATCCCCCTCTTCCTCTCATTTCACCTCCGGACAGGAGCTGCTCAGACAGCCTCCTGTATATATTTAAGGCAAGAAGCGCATTCTTTGCCAGCATCACTATGTCTCACAGTCCAGTCCAATCTGTTTGAATGGTTGGCTTCAGTACTGGTTTCAGCTCTGAGCTAACAGAGAGTCCAGGGCCCATGTCCTCAGGGGACCCTCCAGTCTGATAGACCATCAAGTGTCATCTTTTAATGGAGTTCTCATTCTGCACACCCATTTTTCTCCTACTAAATCAGGAAATTTACGTTGTGTTCCCTGTCAGGGTAGTCGCTGTTGGTCTTGTGCTGATGCAGTCTCGGGATCATATGGCATCTTCTGTCTCCCGGGCTCCTATTTTCCCCATGTGTTTGATGTCCTTCGTTCTGCTCTGCTCCAGGTGGTCAATCCCATCTCTTTATATCTTCTGGAAACTGTTCAAAATTTCTTGTCCTTTGATTATGACCCCCTGTCTGATTTCTAAGGATTTATTTTTCCTAATTTTAGATTTCGTTTATCTTTTGGGATTTCATGTAGAAAAAGGAGAGTTCAACAAGCTATAATTATTATCTTTGTAACTCAGCTGTTGAACAAGCATGACTTGTGGGTAGTACAATTATAGTTTTTACTTACTCTGCCCTTTTATCCAGCAGGGCTAGTTATTCTCCCATCACTGGGACCTACCTCACGCAGACTCTTATTTTATTGTTACTTTGAACTAAGAGGTGTGATTTTAAAATCTCCAACACAACTCCAGTTTAGTTATTTTAAATGTCTGCTAAGTAATAACCAAAGCCTATGGCTTCATTCCTAGGTGAAACCTTTCCCTCTGTCCATGCCTAGGGATTACTGCAAGTATGCCACCTGCCTTCCAGCTTATGCTCATTTGTTCTTCCCCAACTTGTTAGCTGCTCCTTACAGCTTAGGGGGAACAGGAATCAGAGCAGAAAAGTTCTAATTTAACTGACACTCTCGTATGCTGGCTTTACACCCCATGCCTGCCTAGTATTTAAAGCTAACTCTTTCCTTCATGGACACATTCATGATTCTTGAGAGATCAGGAACATTCCAGATGATATCAGTGATGCCTTTTCTTCAGGCTGGTTACCCTCTTCTTAGCTCCCTATTTGTCAGTGGATGTGAAGTCTCTCTGTTGTGGTAGCCCCAGTCCCCCAAAATGTCCCTTTGGGATGATTTTAAATGACTCCAAATCAGCTCTTATATAAAAGTTTTCACCTACCAACTCTGGAAATCCAGATAATCTAACAGATCTATTTCCTTGTTCCAGTCACTGCTACCAGGCAACTTAACTCTGGCCTTCAGATTTTACAGGTGGGTATCAGACATGAGTCGAGTCCAGTGTGTCTCCTAATTGCAGGGAACATATATCAACTCTCCAGGTAGTCCTGCTGAGGACCACCTTCGTACCTTAAAGAAATGGGGTGCATGCCCAACTTTGGTGTTTGGTTAGGGTAAGGATATCTCACAATACAGTCAAACAGTGCACACCTTGCTTAGTTAGCTAACTGGCTACTTCCAATTTTCATGTCCTCTAGGATAGTCTTTCTGTAACATTTTGGTATCTTTGCTTTGGTACCAATATGTCATCATATTACAGCACAGAACAGTAGCAAAGGAGTGTTCCTAAATGTTATTTTGTTAAAGCATACCAACAGCAAAATAGAGGAATTGATTGTTCGATTATCAGGCGGCATTTAAGGTATAAGTCAAATGATATCAAGCATGATTTTTACCCAGTCTTCAACACATGCCTTCACAGTCTTGAATGGTTGCGCTGCATCAGGACTGTCTCTTCCCCTGGATAAACAACCAGGATCCCTGCAATACTTTTTCCTAACATTTTTCTCAGTCCTAAATTTCTTTTATTACTCTCCTTTAAACCATTCTGAAGTTTCCTCATCTAAATTCAATAGCATCAACTGAAACTAGAAGAAAATAGTCTGCAGAGAGAAACAAAACATAAAACAGATTAACTTTAAGTCAGGGACTTGTCAGTGCTTGGCATATCATAGACTATAGAATTTTGTTGCATGAAAGAAAGGTAGCCTTGAGGCACTCCTACACTAAGTTAATTTGTATACTTAATTTTGCTTTAAATAGAGTTAAACAACATAAAATTTCAATGAAATAGAAGAGAGGAGGGCTTAGAAGACCAGGACTGAGGTTGTTGCCTGTCTCCTTTTTCAAAGGATTCTCCAGCAGGTAATATTGCCGTTAGTTACAACTGAGTCCATTCTGACTTATGGCAATGCTGTGTATGTCATAGTAGAACTGTGCTCCATAGGATTTTCAAGCAGATCTTTTGGAAGCAGATTGTCAGACTGTCTTCCAAAGCACCTCTGAGTAAGTTTGAATCACCAGTCGTTCAGTTAGTGGTCAAGCACTCTACAATTTGTGCCACTCAGGGACTCTACCAGAAGGCAATGGTCTGCACTATATTTGTACCCCATCCTGCCCTTGCTTCTGCAGTGCAGTGTGTCCTAAGTGGATCAATGGGCTGTAGGCCTGAAAGAGGGCACAGGAAAGGGAAGAAGAGGAGAGAAAAGTATATGGAAGACAAAATGTGTTAGTGTGTGAAATTTTAATGGTTAATGCAAAACAGGAAAAAAAGGCCAAATTCTTTGGTAACCCAACTAATGAATAATGCATTATTACAATAGCACTCCAAGATCTACAATTCATTTATTTTTGTTTTTTCACTACTGTTAGTTTTACTGGAGTGTCTTTTTCTCTTCTAATGCTTGAAGTCATTAAGTGCTATGGCTGCTAATCAAAAGGTAGGCAGTTCGAATAAAACAGGCACTCCTTGGAAACTCTATGGGGCAGTTCTCTAATGGCTAATGATCAGGAACATTTCTTCAAGTATCTATTAGCTTCCTGGACTCCTTCTTGGATGAAGTCCCTCTTCACATCCTTTGATCATTTTTTAAATTGCCTGTCAATTTCTTGTCGAGGTTTTACAGGACCTTGCAGATTATGGAGGCTAGATGCTGATCATATTAACGGTTGCCAAAAACATTCTCCTGGTCTGAGGTAGTCTTTTTACTTTTTGGTGAAGTGTTTGGATGAGCATAAGTGTTTAACTTTTAGTAGTTCCCATTTATCTTTTTTTTTTTTCTGATGTTTGCATATTATCGGTACTATTTATGCCATGTAAAGGGCTTCCAGTGTTGTTCCTATTTTGTCTTCCATGACCTTTATTGTTATAGATTTTATATTTAGGTCTGTGATTCCTTCTGAGTTAGTTTTTGTGCACACAGAGAAAGATGGGGCTTGTTTGAGTTTTTTGCAGATGGATATCCAGTTTTGCTAACACCATTTGTTGAAGACACTGTTTTATGCCCAGTTCACAGATTTCAGGCCTTTTTCAAATATCAGTTGCTCATAGGTGGATGATCACACATCTGTATTCTGTTCCATTGATCTATGTATCTGTTTTTACCACTACCAGGCCATTTTGACTACTGTGACAGTGTAATAGTTTCTAAAGTCAGGTAATATGACACCTCCCACTTTGTTCCTCTTCTTCAGTTGTGCTTTACTTACCCAGGGCTTCCTCCCTTGCCATAGGAAGTTGATGATTTGTTTCTTCATCTCATTAAAAAGTGCCATTGGAATTGCATTGTATCTGTAGATCACCTTGGGTGGAAAAGACATTTTCACAGTGTTAAATCTTCCTATCCGTTAAGTGCTATGACTGCTGACCAAAAGGTCTATAGTTCAAATTTGCCAGGCACTCCTTGGAAACTCTATGGGGGCAATTCTACTCTGACCTATAGGGTCGCTATGAATTGGAATCCACTTAATGGCAGTGGGTTGGTCTCTTTTGGTTTCTTGCAGTAGAGTCTTGTAATTTTCTTTGTGTAGTCTTTTATATCTCTGGATAGATTTATTCCTAAGTTTTTGTTTTGTTCTGTTTTGTTTTTTATCTTCTTGAGGGCTATTGTGAATGGCATTGATTGAGTGGTTTCCTCTTTGATGGTCTTTCTGTTGGTGTAAAGGAATCCAGCTGATTTATGTACTATCTTATAGCCTGATACTTTGCTGAACTCTTCTATTAGTTCTGGTAGTTTTCTTTGCAGATTCTTTAGGGTTTTCTGTGTATATGATCATACAATCTGCAAGTAGACAAAGATACTTTTACTTCTTCTTTACTGTTATGTATGTCCTTTATTTCTTTATCTTTCCTGATTGCTGTGACTAGAATCTCCAACACAATGCTGAACAAAGGTGGTGCCAGTGGGAATCTTTTCCTGGTTCCCATTCTGAACGGGAGTGTTTTCAGACTTTCTCTATTTAGGATGATGTTGGCTGTTGGCTTTGTATAAAAACCAAGTGCCATAGAGTCAATTCCAACTTACAGTGACCCCATAGATGCCCCTTATTATGCTGAGGAATTTCCCTTCTATTCCTATTCTGCTGCGAGTTTTTAATGTGTATGGGTGTTGGACTTCATCAAATGCCTTTTCTGCATCAAATGATAAAATCAAATGATTCTCACCTTTTGTTTTATTTATGTTGTTGACTACATTAATTGTTTTTCTAATGTTGAACCATCCCTGCATCCCTGGTATGAATCCCACTTGGTTATGGTGAATTATTTTTTCATATGTTGTTGAATTGTATTGGCTACAGTTTTGTTGAGGATTTTTACATCTATGTTCTTGAGTCTATAATTTCTCTTTTTCCTATCTTTCCCTGGCTTGAGTATAAGGGTTATGCTGGCTTCACTGAATGAATTTGGGAGTACTCCTCTTGTTCTATGATGTGAAATATCTTTAGTGATAGTGGTTTTAACTTTTCTGTAACAATTTGATAAAATTCTCTAATGAAGCTATCCGGGCTAGGGCTTTCTTTTGGTTGGGATTTTTTAAACTATTCTTTCAATCTCTTCTTTTGTGATGAGTTTATTAAGTTGTTCTGCTTTTGTTTGTTAGTTTTTGTAGGTCGTGTGCTTCTAGAAATTTGTCCATTCCCTCTAGGTGTTCATATTTATTAGAGTATGATTTTTCATAGTACTCTGTTATGATTCTTTTCATTTCAGTTGGGTCTGTTGTGAAATCATCTATCTCATTTCGTATTTGAGTTATTTACTTCCTCTCCTGTTTTTCTTTTGTCAGTTTGACCATTGGTTTATTCATTTTCTTGACCTTTTCAAAAACTATCTTTTGGTCTTGTTAGTTCTTTCAATTGTTTTTCTAGTCTCTAATTCATTTAACTCCTATTATTCGTTTTGTTCTAGAGCTTGAGGGGTTCTTTTGTTTCTCTCTACTTGTTTGAGTCGTAGGGTTGATCCTTTGACTTGGGCCCTTTCTTCTTTCTGGATGTGTGAATTTATTGAGATAAATTGACCTCTGAACACTGCTTTTGCTATACCCCATAGGTTCTGGTAGGATGTATTTTCATTCTTACTTGATTCTATGAATTTCTGTAATCCATCCTTAATTTCTTCTTTAACCCAGAAGTTTTTGAGCAAGGCATTGTTCACCTTCCATGCATTTGATTTTTTTAACATTGCTTCTGCTATTGATTTCAATCTTCATGACTTTATCATCTGAAAAGATGCTTTATAATATTTCGATGCTTTGGATTTTGCCAAGACTTGCTTTATAGCCTAATATGTGGTCTATTCTGGAGAATGTTCTATGCGCGTTGGAAAAGAAGGTATACTTGTCTGTTGTTGGGTGGAATGTTCTATATATATCTATGAAGTGAAATCTGTTGACTGTGATGTTTAGATCTTCAGTGTCTTTTTCTGAGCTTCTTTCTGGATGTTCTGTCTGTCACTGAAAGTGATGTGTTGAAATATCCCACTCTTATTTTGGAGCTGTCCATCTCCCTTTTCAATGCTGTTAGAGTTCATTTGATGTATTTAGAAGCTCTGTCCTCTTGATGAGTCTCACATAATTGTTAGTGATTCTTCAATTTTTTAAAAAAATCTTTTATCCGGTTTTTCCTCAAATATGCTGATGCCAGTTGCTCTCTCTTTACCCTCATTAATTCTACATTTCATTGTCTCAATCCTTCTCCTTTGACTTTCTGTTGAATTGCCTAATTCTGTAATTTTATTGTTAATCTGCTAAATTTCAGATCATTGTTACCAATTATTTCCTGAAAACTGTTTATTTTTTTATTATGTTCTGCTGCACTTTGCCTAATCTCCTTCTTGATGTCTTAAAGAGGTCTGTAAATTACTCTTTCATAGTCTATCTCCAATAATTGTAGGAAGTCTTCTTTGGCTGGAACCATTTTTGATTCTTTGTTTTGGAAGTTTTCTGAAGCCATGGTGGCCTGCTTCTTTAAATGATTTGAAATCAGCCATTGTCTCCAAGCTATCAGAAAGTTGTCATAATTTATTAGTGTTTGGTTATTGTGTTCTAACACAGACACACACACACACACACATATGTTTTGATTTAGTTTTTGAGTATCCAAATAGTCTGGTGGTTTGAGCTAATTTCATACTGGAGCTTTAGAAATCCCAGTGCCCTGTCACTGGGAAGTTAGAGTTGTGATTGTGCTGAGAAAGGCAGGGGGAGTTTACAGCTCAGGGGAGCTGGTAGAATTTTTTCTTGTCCCTTCCCATTCTTTCCCTCTCCAAGTCCAGAAGAATAGACCAAGGCATGCACATAAGGTGCCCCACAGTTGGCCCAGATAGAGCATCAGAGTTTAATACCCAATGTAGAGCAGAGAAAGGTGTGGGAAGTGCTAGGGAAAAGGAGAGAAATCACTGCATAGCAAAGATTTAAATCCACCAGAGTTTGCAAGCACTTAGCTTATGATATTCAAGGAAAGTCCTCTGTGGTTCTGTAGGTACAGCAGTCCAAAGCTCAGCTTTCTTGCTAACAAAGATGTTCCTTGCTCACTATGCCATAGTTAAGTTTAACTGGGAGCAGGGTCCCTCTGGGGATGAGGATTCGATTCTGGCCAAACTGGTTGCTTCTGGACCTGCTCTCCCCTCTCTGTCAATGAGTCCACTCTCTTCAGTTTTGCCCCTGAGATTCAGGGCTCCTAGAAAGTCCTGTATAATCCATTCCATTGTTTCGCTGGTTTTTTGTTTTCAGAGGGCTCACAATATGCATATGGCTACTCCACCATCTTGGCCCTGCCTCTTATAGCTAGAAGAGTTTCAGTACAATTTACTCAGTTTTTCTTTTTTGTCTACTTAATTTCCACATAAAGATACATTACATCAGAAGGCAAAAGTTTCAGAGAAGCTGCGAAAGCAAAAGAATGCTAGTGTGAACTAGTCTCCTTAACAAGTAAAGAAAACTGCATCCTGTAAACTCTGGGACCCTCAACGTGACAGCCTCTATCTTCAGAGAACAGGAAGGGAACACCCGAAAAACTAAAGCTGAATTATAATCAATTTTTATTAACTCCTCCAGTGGCTGGAAACTACCGTTTCCTAACGTAGATAATTGAAAAAGTTCAAGTCTAAACAGTGCCTGAAACACAACTAGCATATGGAAAATCCTAGTTCCCTAATCCCTTAACCTTACAAAATGTTGGCTTCTTTACGACATTAGTTACATCAAGTTGGATCTGACTCATGGCAAATCTGTGTACAACAAAACAAAATGTGACTCAATCACATACCATCTTTTTCTCTTTGCTTTTTAATTGTGCTTTAGATGAAAGTTTACAGTGCAAATTCATCTAATTAACATTGGTTGCCAGCTCTGCCGTGTGTCAGTGCTCCTTTCACCACCCTGGAATCCCTGTTTCCATTCATCCGGTTTTCCTTTTCCTTCCTGCCTTCTTGTTTGGGGCCGGTGTGTCCATCAGTCTTACACACATAACTGAACTATGAATCAAGGTCCCAGAGTTTATAGAATGCAATTCTCTTTATTTGGTAAGGAGATTGTGTAGTTCACCCTAACATTTTCGTCTTTTTTTTTTTTTTTGCTTTCACAGCATCTCTGCAACTTTTGCCATTTAATGTACTATGTCTTTATGTGGAGATTAAATAGACAAAAGGAAGCCTAAGAACGTGTTCCCAGTTGGTTCTATAACCTGTCTAATCTTTGGGTGAAAGATGAGTCCCATGCCATGATGATGATTGTTGGTATGCTCAAGTCCATCATTACTGCCACTGTATATTTTAAGTGTCTTCCAGTCTAGGGGGCTCATCTTCCAGCACAGTATCAGACAATGTTCTGTTGTGATCCATAAGGTTTTCATTGGCTAATTTTCAGAAATAGATCACCAGGGCTTTCTGCCTAGTCTGTCTTAGCCTGGATACTCCACTAAAACCTGTGATTGTGGGTGACCTTGCTGTTATTTAAAATACTAGTAGCATATCTTCCAATATTATAGCAACACATAAGCTACCACCACGGTACAACAAACTAACAGGTGGTGGCTATCAAAAAATACTTCATTATACTGCATCAAAATCTGCCTTGCTATTACCTATACTCATGGACTTCTGAGACCCACTCAGAATAATTTGAACTCTTTTTAATGTACAAATATTTCTTCATGTATTTGAAGACAGCTCCATAACACCCATCTGCATCTTCTCTTCTTCTAATTAAGTGCCTCTAGTTCTTTCCATTGTTTCTATTTGTTCAACTTTATTTTAGGTTTGCAAAAACCTGACCACTCTCTTTTGAACTCCGTAGACATTGCTTTTATACATCCTGCAAAGCATTGGCCAAAACTGAGTCTAACACTACAGGCATTGCTTAAATAACATAGACTAATTTGAAATTATCATCTTCCTTAAGAAACTTAGAAACACTGGTGGTACAATGGTTAAATGTGATGGCTGCTAACCAGAAGGTCAGCAGTTGAAATCCACCAGCTGCTCTTTAGAAACTCTATGAGGCAGTTCTACTCCGTCCTATAGGGTCATTATCAGTTGGAATGGACTCAATGGCAATGGGTTTGGTTTCTAAGAAACAAAAGGCCATCCACATTTTATTAACACTCTCAAATTCTTTCTTTCTATTGATCTACCTCAATATATTATTATCCAAAATTTTCTTGAAATGGTCTGTTACTAAGACCCATTTATCTTATCCAGATTTTTAAATTTTCGTTTTGAATTCAAAAAGGCACACTGATGATAATCAGATTTTACCCATCCAAAGTGGACCTTTGTTGGCCCCTCTAAAAGCATAATTCAAAGCTTAGCTATAAAGGGGGTTGCAACATTAAAAAAGAAACAAAAGTTTTCTTTAGGAATACTTTTCTTTAAAAGAATTGTTGCCATAAAACACAGATCTGTACAGCCTGCCATGACACCAATACTGAGATAGGGGTGAGGTGGGCGACAAGAAGTTTATTTTGTATATGGTTATACAGGGGACAGAAGGATCAAGTCTTCAGAGCCTGTCCACCTTTTTCAGTCAGGCTGAGGGTTTTTATTGGACAGCTCAGGGTAAATATCAGCTGTGAGGGATGGAAGAATGGGGGCAATTCTTAGCAGGGGTTGGGGATGAGGAGAGTCCATAAATGGGTGTTCATAGCCCCAGAAGAGATCTATCTGGAAATAAGTATCTGGGGCCCAGAGGAGATAGATCCAGAAGAGATAGGCATCTAGAGCCTGGAGAGGGTCTGTCTGGAGTTTTCTGGTGGTGGTTATCTGGGCACAGGAGCTAGTAACTGGCTCTTCCACCTGTTTTGATGACCTGGGGAGAACCTAACAAACCTACTGCTAAGATTTTATCTTGTGCCTGATGTATCACCTCTCCTCCTCATAGTCTCAGTGACTCACAAGTTAATATATAATCTCCCTGGGGCTAGGTAGTGCTAGGAAGCCAGGACTTTAAGAAAAACAGGTAGGCATGGAAAGAGACGGAATGAGTCCTATTCCATTCTTTATGCTACCTATTTCAGAATCATTTTCTTTAATAAAATGTATTTTTTTAAAAAAGTAAGAAAAAAATTGTCAGTTTATATTTAAAAATAAAGCTGACAAAATATTTACATATTCTAAGTTTTACGTGGAATAATTCAGCAGCCAGATTTGAAGGGGCCAATATTTGTAACTATGTTGATCAGAAACAATACGTGAATTTCTTTTAGTCTATTATCATTTTTCTCATGTATGGGCCAAACACTGTTACACCTCCCTGAACATGACCCTGTGAGGTCATAGGTTTCCCTCAGCAGTGGTACTTCTTTGCAAGACAGAACAGTTGTGGTAACAGTGCCCTTCTGAAGTCTTTTCATGATTGTATCAAGTCTGATGAAGTTACAAAATTGTCCATATCTTGGCACAGAGCCCCTCAAGACAGCATTTATTAAATCTATTTTATGTTGTTATTTTGTGCTGCTGAGACCATTCTGACTCATAAAAACCCTATAGGACAGAGTAAAACTGCCCTATAGGGTTTCCTGGGCTATAATCTTTATAGTGTTTCCTAGGCTGTAATCTTTATAGGAGCAGATCGCCAGGTCTTTTGTCCCAAAGAGCTGCTGGTGGGTTTGAACAGCTGACCTTTTGGTTACCAGCTGAACTCTTAGCCACTGTGCCATCAGGGGTGTTTGCATTAAATGCATGAGTGATACATAAAAAATATTCCATCATTCTGTGCTACTTTGTCTTCCAAGAGCTTTTACATACTTTATCTCAGGTGAGAATTATAATGCCTGTGTGATACAGCTTCCTGTTCTACTGTCTTTTTCTGAGATCACTATCTCAAGATGACAGAGAGCCACACACAAAGCAGAGAGCAGTTTATCCAGCTCCTTCAGGTCAGCTGCCTGTGTGACTTAGAGAAAATAGCATGTTTACTGTAAATACCAGATACAGTCACCTCAATTAAGTACTCTATTTTGCCTAACGACACCTTGGTAACAACTCACAGTAGTAATCAGAATTCTCACAGTAGTAATCAGAATTCATCTCTTTCATCTCTCAAACCCAAGGGGCAAAAGATCAAAATGGAAGGCAAAGGGTTGTTTTTATTTTTAGGTCACCCAAACTACTAAGCTGTTGGTCAGGATGATCCATGAAGAAAGAAAAACAAATTCAAACTATGACTAACAGGGCCCACTGTGCATGAGTCACAGATTGAATCAAGCCCTGGCCTCAGGAAGCAGGAGGAAACGCATTTGAGGGCAACATCATAATCAAGGCGGGAGCGCGCTGGCTCCTGGATCCGACCAGGGAACTATTTCAGCACCTGGATGACATCCAGGAGAAGAGCGCTCACACAGTATGAAAATGTTTTCTCTTTCCAGCCAGGGATATTTTCAGTGACCTTAGGGAGCTGCTTAGGAATGACTGTTTTAGGTGTGAACAAGAAAGTAGTGGGAGTTTAGGCAGCATTTTAGGGGACGACTTGTTTCTAAATTGTCTCCAAGCCACTGGACAGAACCCACTCTTAAAGAAGGTAAACCACTTTGCTGCCAAGGAAGGTAACTTCTACAAATTTCACTTCTATAAACTGGAAAAGGATTTCAGTTATAAACAAAATCTACTCCTATTATAAAGCATATTGATTGAGCATAGAGGTTTAGGGCCTCTGTTTTTTTTTTCCCTTATTTTTCTTTTGTATTAAAATTCAATGGAAGAATCCAAAATTGTATTTCTAACTGTCTAGTCCTTTTGATCTAACTTGGACACTCATACCCATAAGAAGTTGCACTTCTGGCAAGTACGCTAATCGGAAATTCAGTTCAAATTTCCCAAGTGTGTTTACATGTCATTAAGATATTTTTCTCTCTGCCTTTTCAATGTCTCATAGTGTCCAAGTTACATAACTAGGGAAATGCCAAATAATTGCTTTGACCTGGAGAGTTTGCCAGTTAAGGTAAACTGGTGTTTATCATGGGGATTGATACTAGCAGCAAAGGCAGAAAATACAAAGACACAGAAGCTAACTGGAGGAGCCTTACAGCCTGATTGCTACAGAGTGGGCTCAGTATTTAGGACAGCCCGCTAACTACCTGGCATCCATCAGAAACAGCTGGTCTCACCTGAGTGTTTCGCTTCTCCTTGATAGTCTAACCCTGAAAATCCTACCTCAAGCAAATGAGTGAAAAAAACTGTTTCCACTTTCTCATTCCCAGCCTTATTCCTTACCACTTAACAGAGGAATTTTTTTCAAAGTGATCAGAAGCAGGGTATCTTAGAGATAAGGTCGAAAGCTACCCTAGGTTGATGCCTTGATTGTCATTTCACTCAAATTTCCCTCAAGTTGGCATTGTTTTCTTAACACCATCAGTGACAATTAAAGAATCATTATTGAAAAGATGCTATAGCACTCAAGAAAATAATAGCAAAAAAGGTTTAACATTAAGAAGAAAAATCTCACAACTTTGACAATAATGTTTAAGTTGAGGCTTGTGTTTTGCTCATGGTTGCTTGATTCATTGAGGTTTTGTTGTTAACCAAAATGCCTGGGTAATGCAAACAGTTAAACTTTTTGGCTGTTAACTGAAAAGTTTGAGTCCAGCCAGTGGAGCCTTGAAAGAAAGGACTGGTGATCTACTGAAAAATCAACCATGGAAACCTCTCTGGAATACAGTTCTACTTGGAGACGTATGGGGTTGCTGTAAGTTGGAATTGACTGACAGCAATTTATTATTATTATTATTATTAGCATTGTTGTTACTATTTGTGTTTCCTAGTGACATTTATTTCTTCTCTCTTCTACGACTGTGGAAGGCAGTAATTAAAATAATAATTAAAGGCATAGGCTTTGGTGTTAGAAAGGTTCAGATTCTAACTCTGCAACATAATAGAATGTGCTGGGCAACTGTCTCTACCACAGTTGGAAGGCTCATGATTAATAAATAAGCACCTGTCAATTATATGTTAATACTGTACTGAGGACATTCAACTTTCCAGTTTAAGTAATACAGCTTTCTCTATGTCAAGCCTTAAAGACAGATTTGGCTTCACAACCATTTTTCATGGTAACCATTCTACTATCTGATATGCATTTATGGAGAACTAGACCAAAGTGATGAAAATAGGTCTAGAAGTTTGCAACATCTCATACCTAACCATCAGGACACAGAGGTCACATCTGATGTCCTGATGCATTAGTTATCTATCACCTTACCACAAACTGCTCCAAAACTTAGTAGCTTAAAACAACAACCACTGATTAATGCTGACAAGCCTGTGAGTTGACTGGGTAGTTTTGCTGATTTGGGCTGGGCTCCCCTCACTTGGGCTGGTCTAAATATTAGGATTGGTAGTTTGAGTGGATATTGGTTGGTCTAGGCCTCGCTTGTATGTTTGTTGCTGGCTCCTAGCTGGGACACTGGAGATAAATGGGCCAGGGTTAACTCTGGCTGGTTCGTAGAAGGTCACGTAGAAGGTCTGAGAGCAAGATGAAAGCAAGTTCCAGTGTATAACAGCTTTTCAGGTCCCTGTGTCATTCCAAAACATGTCACAAGGGAAATCCAAATTCCAAGAGTGGAAGGGATAAAGTCATATTGCAAGGGCATGGACAGAGGGAAGGAAAAATCTGTGGCAAATTTTGCAATCTACCACACTGCCTTTTATCATAACCTTAATGCTTTTCCTTTCAAGCCTACTGACGCAATATATCAGGCAAATCTTAACCTAATTCTGTCTTCTGTTTTACCCTACTCCACCAGGTTTCTTCTGGGTCCATTCAAGAAAGTGTGAAAGACCGAGTGATTGATTCAAGACTGCAGCTGTTTATCACTAAGCCAGGGCTCTACACATGTGTAGCTACCAACAAACATGGAGAGAAATTCAGCACTGCAAAGGCCACAGCCACCATCAGTATAGCAGGTAAGAGGCCCCTTGATACAGTCATTGCTCTGAGGAGGAGGACATTTGGCACTACTCCACAACATTCTGCAATGCCTAAAATTTCCTCTTTTCTTCTAACACTTCAGTTCATTTTGTGCTATTTTCTCCTCTATGAGGACATTCCAGAGGTCAACTTTGATATTGATTTTGGCGGATTTATAGCCTTAAAGACTAGATTCTCTGACATCCTCCCATGCTATGGGAAACAGATTCCAGAAGCTCATTTCTCTTCTCTGTCTTCCAGTTAAACAAGTTTTCCAGGACTTCCAAAGAGTAAATTGGCAGGTAATTAACATGGCTGGGCCAATTTCTCCTTGGTGCTTTCCTGAGGGTGTTTTTATCTAGGAACTTGTAACCTACCTTTGTGGTTTTTCTCTTTTCTATTTCACAGAAGTGACAGCAGGACTTCTAGGTGTTTTCAAGGAAAATAGGTGACTCATCGATTTCTAGGATATTTGCTTGAGTTATAAGAGTTGTTTTTTTTTTTTTAATTTAAATAGCTGAAAGTCTTCTGAGAACAGTTATTGGACTCCTAGAGATGAAAATAATCATCTTTGCATCATGAAATACCAGGCACATTTTATTCACACTCCTAATCCTATATATAAACAACAAATAATAAATATTTAAGTTAATGTATATATGTGGCTTGGTGAATGTATATATGTGTGTGTGTGTGTGTGCAGAGAGAGAACACATTTACATACGAATACTCAAATGTCCATGACTGTGAACTGATCTAATCTAGTTTAACCTACACCCTTACTGGGCAGAGGAGAAAAACTGTTGCCAATCTTTAGTTCCTTAGCTTCTTCATCTTAAAAGAGTCTTATTTCAGACAGTTTTTCAGTCATTCAAAGATCATTAAAAAAAAAAAAAGAGCATTTACTGGCCAAAGTTTTTCTTTCCAACCAGAAAGCATAGGCAGGAATTGTAGTGTGGAATTCAGAATTCCACACTAGGAATTCAGAATCTACTCATAATAAGAAACAAGATGGTTGTGGGGCAGTGCTATGACCACTAAGGAGAGAAATCCAGTAAAGTGAGCATATCTATCCTAAACAAAGGCAGGCACCTCCCAGAACAGAGAGGACTGCAGAGGCTGACAGCCATCACACTGGGCACAGTGACATCTAGCACAAATGTGAACCCAGTCCAACTCCATTAATAACAGAAATATATATAACAGAGGAAATATATAACAGAGGAAGATGTTTCCTTAATGAAAAATGATATTTGCCAGTAGCCGAAGGAGTCTGAAGAGGTGAGGCAGGAATCATAGGGACACAATGTTTCAGGGTACAGGAAGAAGAGATTTTAGACATCAGTGTTAGGGATAGGCAGACTGAAGATGGGAGCTATCAGCAATGACAAACTTGGTATCCAAGGGAAAGCACCAGTGTATTCACCTGGGAGTAGGTACGGTGGGAACCGTGCATGAGTTACCATGTCAGAGCCCTGATGGTGCAGTAGTTAATTGCTACAGTTGCTAACTGAAAGGTCTGCACTTGGCATCTACCAGCTGGGCCGTGGAAACACATGGGCCAATTCTACTTTGCCATATGGGGTCAGGATGAGTTGGGATTGACTGAATGGCCACAGGTCTGGTTTTTGGTTTAGCAGAGAGGGCTTGCAATATGCTGTAGCAGCAGGGTTGAGTGTAGCCGTGGAGCAGTGACCTCATCAGAGGCAATGGCTACACAGACTGGAACCACCAATGACTCACGTTTAGTCAACTGGCTGGCCAAGAGCACTAGAGCTGACTGTATTATTAATTTATAAATGTAATACTAAGGATGCAAAAAGTGAGGTTTAAAACAAGTCAGGACCGGGTGCCTTTGGAGTAGCCCTTAATACATCAGCAAGTGACTTGAGTGGAGGCAAAAGCAAGCAGCATAAGGAAGAGGTTAATGCACAACTTAGACCTGATACCTTGTTTTCTCTAGAACAGCACGAACAACACTGAAATCTGTCCACATGCAGGATCACAGGATTGCACAAGGTCAGGGCTAAAGAAATAAGTGATGTGAGTCAAAAACAGTAAGAATGAAAACAAAGGGGGAGATAAAAATGTGTAAAGTGGGTATGATAGCTCAGAAATCTATTAGTTGGAAAATCACTATAGAACTAGGGTTATTTTCCTTCCCTAATTCACAAAAAGCTACAAGACCATTTTGATCAACCCCTCATCCGTTTTTCCAGTTGTGTCTCAGATTATTAGGTGGCCCTCAGCTCCTCCACTTTTTCTATGTCTGCTGAGGGTGTCTCATGAATGCAAATGAGTATGACTTCTGCCATTTTTCTTTTCTATCTGTTCTTCTTAGCTTGGCTTATAAATGTTGCTCTGCCACGACCAAAGAAACAACCTGCCACTCCTCGGGTGTTCCCTGGACTATTGGTCACTCATATGAAAAAGAGATCTTTGGAACCACTTTAATTTGGGATCATTTCAAGCAAGCATGGTCTGATGATCCCTAGATCTACTAGAGCTTGGGTATGGCATCTGCCCTTTCCATTCCTGATTTCAACCCCTCTCCTCTTTGGTCTCAGAGCTTCAATTCAGACGCAGTACGGCCCCCTGACTTCTGGTAGTGTTTGTTTCCTTGTCCCAAACTCTCTTCCACATTTTGGCCACCCTTATCCACTCCCTATCCCACCCCTCCCCCCCCCCATGGCATAGCAGTTAAGTGCTACAGCTGCTAACCAAGAGGTTAGTAGTTTGAATCAACCAGGCACTCCTTGGGGAAGTTCTGCTCTGTCTTATAGGGTCACTATGAGTCAGAGTTGACTCGGTGGCAGTGGGTTTGGTTTTTGGGTTATACTCCCTTTGCATTCCTGTGTTTCTCTTTGAAGCTTTTGCTCCATCTGTTTATTTACTCATCACAGCAGGAAAACCAGAAATGGTAAAAGTCTGGTCTAGAGCTTGGGATTATGTCTAGTGATATTTCTAGTGTTTGAAAGACAGTGAAAAATAAAGAAGAGCCTTCATTTTCCCAAAACCCTTTGTGCTTGACCAAATCCTTATGCATTGTTTGAGAAATGTGATAGAGTCTTTTCCAACTTATTTGCATGTGCCGTTAGTCATCAAAAGGAGTCAGAAAAACTTTTGGAACCTCTCACTATGAACCAGGAAGCTGCATTTCCTCTCAAGTCTCAACCCGCAAAGGCTCAAGTTGCTGGGTATTTGGCAAAATGCCTTTTCTTTGTCATCAGAACCCTCAGCCCTGTGGCAGAGGCCAGCATGACAGCCCAGGATCCCTGTAATGAACACAATCCAGTAACAGCCAGAAGCCATCAAAATAGACACAGACTGGGCCATCAAAAGAGACAAATCCATGTTTGTATTTCCCATTCTCAATGGCACTGATAGATCTTTCAAGAAAGACAACATGATATAGAGTTCTTTCTGTGGTGATCCAGCCTCAGAGTACAAGAATGTGGTCACATCCCTCCTGTAATATAAGCTACTTCCCATTCTACAACACCTCCACCTTCTGCAACAGTCCTTCTTTGGACTGACCTCACAGTCTGGGCATCCTTGTCACTAAATGGAAACTCAGATCAAAAATGCACCGCAGAAAGTTGATGTAATACTATTGGACCTCTGTTCTTCCCTCTCCATGGACCACATGGTTTGTTTTTTATATTTCAAGAGAGTTGATGTTTTGTACATTTGTAGGAAAAAGGGTGAAATTTTAACCTATGTTTCATAATTGATATAGTTGATTGAATGACTGTCATGTTTCATGCTCTAGCTGATGTCTAATAGTCACACCCATTTCCCCCCAACGCTGGTGGCAATCTGAGACATGTGGTGCCATAGCAGGAGTACAGGATGACCTTACCAGGTTGCGAGGATGTGATAAACAAAGCAGACACCATCTTTTGGCATTTTGTAGTGGTTTTATCTGGCTTTAAACTAATGAAAGGTTTTCTGTTTTTGTTCTTTGACTTTTGCTTTTTGATAAAAACAAAAAGAATAAATGAGTAACCAGCCAGTAGCCACACTAAATTGCTCCCAGCTGCTCTTCAGTTAGGCATAAAATGCAAATAAATGTTCCCTGCACAACCAGGAAGTTTTTTTCAATTAGAATAACTATATGATTCAGAAGACAGCCAGTGCTCTAGTTAATTTTAAGGATACTACAAATATTGGCGACTGATGGAAATATTCAGAATTTTCAAAAAATCAAATTTTGAGAGTAAAGCACTTGTATGTAATTACAAGGTTCTTCGATCCCTTCTTTCTCATTTCTTTGCAAAAAAGACTTAGGGACTCCTCTGATTCACTTCACATTCTTGAGGTTACCAGGCATCCTTAACTCTGTTTTTCTTTGCTTCTTCATCCTTGAAAGAGAAGTCCATCTGAACTTGCTATCTCTTCTCAAGTACTATGTCTAGATTATCCCTGGCACTGATTTATCTTCATTGGTATTGAATCTTCTTTTCACATCTTAAATCGAGGACTCTTTTATATATGTATTCTTGGTCCCCTCGTATTTCAGTAGGCACCCTGCTCACTTGCTATTAGTACTCGCCTTCTCCACTTTATGTACCATTTTCTCTGGAAAAATTTCCAAGGTCTCCCTTCCCTCTGTTCTGTCTGCATAGTGGCAGAATCATAATGAAGTTTGTGGTAGATATGTACTCTTTCCCCCAGTGTTTCATAGTGATGATGTAGAAATTGGTTCATCATATTTCATATTCTTTGGTCATTTTGATTGGTATCTAAAATGAACGTATCCAAGTTCAGGATCATTGAGGAGGCCTCTCCTCCACTTCAGAGCCACTAAAATTTAAATTCTACCTCAAATTTATAATTTGTGGGCAGCATTGGCAATATCTCTTAGATGATTAAAATGACAACCTTACAGCCCAATCTGCTTACTGCAACAAAACAGAGGGAATCAACTAGATTTTCTTTTCTAGACTACAAACAGCTTTCAAGGCTATAATACTGATTTTATTATTGTTCAGTAACATTAAGTCACTTCAGACTGATGCTGAACCCCAGACCAAAAAATCCCAAACTCATTGCCACTGAGCCCACTGAGACTCAAACCCATCGCCATCGAGTCAATTCCAACTCCTAGAGGTCTTATAGGACAGAGTAGAACTGCCCCATAGGGTTTCCAAGGATCACCTAGTAGATTTGAACTGCTGGCCTTTTGGTTAGCAGCTGTAGGTCTTAACCACTACATGATCAGCTTTTCCTTCTGGCTCAAAACAAAACCAAAATTTTTTGTGGTTGAGTCAATTCCAACTTATAGCAACCCTATAAGACGGAGTAGAATTGTTCTGTGGAGTTTCTAAGGAGCACCTGTGGATTTTGAACTGCCCAACCTTTGGATTAGCATCGGTAGCTCTCAACCACTGTCACATGTCACCAGAGCAACCCTGGCCCAGCACTAGTAAGCACAGGACTCTTTGCAGCACAAGATGTTGGTGGCTAGCAGAAGGAAATTCTGCTCTGAGATGCTGCCTGGGCTGACAATGTTCAAACTTGACTCAGTTTGGAAAATGCCACCTGTGTAAAGACCTAGTCTCTGGAGAGACTCAGCATTTCTTTGATCTCCTTCTCCAAATATGCCCATTTTGCAAATCTTGACTACCTCTGGATGTGTCACATGTAATCACTCTGCTATCTGTTGTTCTCATTTCAGGACATAGTCAGGAAAGTAACACAAAGAAATCTAACCTTTTTGATTGACAGAAAGAGGTGAGCCTGTCTCTCTAAATACAGTGACCCATGTCAGAAAGGATGACATTTTAGCAGCTTGTTATTGGCTAAAACCCTAATCTGTATCAAAAGTTTAAAAGAAGAAGTCCATTGTGGTTGCAGAGAAACTATAAATGACTCACAAATTAAATTAAATAGGAACCAGAGAAGTAACAGATCTGAGCCTGTACACGTAACCTAGGTATTAAACAGTCTAAACTTGATGTGCACAGAGGAAAAAAAATAGTTTCATCCCCAGCCCCCCTCACTAGGTATTTAGGAGATTACGCTTTGTAAAATCTCCTTGTCTCTCTCACAAATTCTTTCTTTCTATTTATTTTTTTAATTATGCTTAAGTAAAACTATACAATCCAGATCAATTCTGCATGCCTTCCTATCTGCAGCTCCATCTGCTCTCCTCATCCTGTGACAGCACATTCTTCCTTTTTGCTCTATGCTTCCGGTATCCTCTTAATGTCCCCTCCTTTTCACCCTCTTCTCTGCCACCTAGAAAGAAACCAGTAGGACAGCCGCCTATAAATCCACAAAGTACATATACCATATGTTCACATTGTATCCCCGAATCCAGCCCATTCTTGTCTGGAGAGTTGACCTCAGCACTGGTTTCAGTTTAGGGCCAGTAGCAAGTCTAGGGCCCGTGTTCCCAGGGGACCCTCTGGGCTGTTTCACCATCAATTCTGGTCTGTTAGAATTCTTGAACTGCACATCTCTCCTTCTTGTGTTGCCTTGGAGGCTCTATATTGTGTCCCCCATCACGGCTACCTTTGGTGGTGGCAGGGCACCACATGGTTCCTCTAGTCTCATGCTCATGCAGTCTCCCATTCCTATGGCTCCTTTTGTCTCCTGGGCTGGTCTTTCTTCTTAGTTTTAATGTTCTTGGTCATCATCTGTTCCAGATGGGTTGGGACAATTTGGTGTACCTCAGGTGGCAGCTTGGTAGCTTTTAAGACCCCAGATACCACTCACCAATGTAGGGTGCAGAAGACTCTCTTTGCTAAAGACTGGCTATGCCAGGTGACCTTGATGTCCCCTGAAAACATGGTCTCCGACTCCTGACCCTGCTACTCTATCCTTTGAAATATTGGGTTGAGTTTAGAAAACCTTTCAGTTTATGGTACAGTCCATTTATGCTGATCGGCTCTCTACTGCCTGCTGTCACTCCCTTCACCTAACCAAATTCCTACTGAGTATCTAATTTATGAACATCCCTCCCCCTCCCTCCCCACCTTTGTAACTGTCAAAGAGTCTTCTGTGCTTAAATCCATTTTTAAATCCTGACAACAGAGGTCTCATACAATACTTGTCTGTGTGCAGCTGATTGATTCCACTCAGCATAACATCTTCTAGTTGAAACCAGACTATGAGATGCTTCCTAAAATCATAGCTTTTTATCATTGCAGAGTGTTCCATTGTGTATATGTACCATAGTTTGTTTACCCATTCATCTGTTGATAGGCACCACAAATTCTTAAACAGATACCGTGATTTCCAATGTTTACAGGTTAAAAACCACAGTCTAATCTAGTTTAATACTTTAGTCTCTCACTTAATTTAAATCACATCTGCTTCACTCTCCCTGCTGCCAGCCAACTCCAGACACTTGGAGAGATCAGTTCTACTGTGCACCATTTGGATTGCTGTGAGTCAGACTTGATACCAACTAACAACACAACCACCTGAAATTAGTGCAGGACATATCACAACTCACCAGGTACTTGGAAAACAGAGGGAACTTGGTCTGCTGCTGTTACATACCCACCCCTCTCCTACCGTTCTTTGGTTTCTCTGGTATGCTGATGAGGAGGATTTACAGGGAAGGAGGCTCATTGATGTCTTTTCATGAGCAGGAGCTATCTCAGTCTTTTCTCTGTGATTGATGTTGCTTCTCTTGACTAGTAGTAACAATGTCACCTATTACAGAGTACATTCCCACACACTTTGTAATAGTTAGCATTGCTTCATGTGTATGTGCTTCACATACATGAAAATATTCAATCCCCACAATCCATTGAGGTAGGTTCTTGTATTGTTTCCATTTTACAGATGAAAAAACTGAATCACACAGAGGTGCCCAAGCTCTCACGGCTTGTAGTGGCAAGGTCAATACTTCAGTCCAGCAGGCTTCAGAATCCAGGCTTTTAACACTCTGGTTCACTGCTAATGCTCCTGTGTTCAGGTGGAAACTGGTGGTGTAATGGTTAAGTACTACATCTGTGAACCGAAAGACTGGCAGTCTGAGCCCGCTGGGTGCTCCTTGGAAATTCTATGGAGCAGTTTTACTGTATCCTATAGTGTTGCTATGAGTTGGGATTGACTTAATGGCAGTGTGTTTGGATTTTGTGTTCAGGTTTCTAAATCCTGCCTATCTCATGGGACATGGGAGTTCTTTGGAGAGTCTCTCAGAGACCTCTGCATGGCACATTTTCCTGTACTTGTTAGCTTAGTCCTTGTTAGAGGACCTTACTACTGGGGTGCTTTTTTCTGATGGCTTGTCCTCTTGTCAGTTTAGCTACTTTCCAGTGTCCAGTTGACTCATAGGAAACTCACATGCTTCTGATTCTCCAAATGGTGAGGAGCTCCAATGCTGGGTCCTCTCTCTCTGTCCTGCTGTCTCTCACCAGTTTTCTTGCTACCCTCCCCCACCACTTGCTCACATGGGCACAGTGAGAAGAATGTCACATATCTGGCGCAGGCACATGTATGACTGGATAGTAATGTGCTTGAAATGCTGCTTTCCCCTTTTTGTCATCAGCACCCTCTTTTGGCTGCGATGGGCATGGAAAATCCTCCCCTTTCTTCCCATGGAAAAGCCAGAATACTTCTCCCACAAATGGCCAACAACTGGGACTTCTGTTTTCTCCCCGTAATCTTTTGCCTATACCAACTAAATGCAAGTTTGGGGCAGGATGAGGAAATGGGGGTGATAATCAAGCTGGGTGATAATTGGCAGTAATGGACCAGTTTAGTGACTTTGTAATAATCTCAGACTCAAGTGTTTGTGTTCTCCTTAGAACATCATGTTAATTAAAACTCCCCTTTCTCAGCTCTGCAACTGGTGGTGTAATGGTTAAGTACTATTTCTGTGAACCAAAAGGTCAGCAGTTCAAATCTAGCCAGGCTACTCCTTTGAAACTCTATGGGGCAGTCCTACTCTGCCCTATAGGGTCACTATGAGTTGGAATTGAAACAACAGGTTTTTGGTTTTACTCAGCCTTAGACCTCTTTTCTAATTCTTAGACAATAGAAAAAGAGTTCTATTAAACATTTTGTAATTGTATACACATATGTCATTCAAGGATGAGGGAATCTAGGAAAATAACTCATTACTGTTCTTATTTTTGCTGAGATGACCTCCTACTTTTATGTGACAGCTGAGAACCAAAGCTGATAATAGGGCTTACTTATCAGAACAAAAGTTGAAGTGACTGCACCATACTGGATATTTCAAGGAAAATGTAAAGCTGTGTGTGTGAGTGTGTGTGTGTGTGTGTGTGTTTACATGTTTCTTTTAATCATTTTCAAGTTATCGAGGGCATGACAAGTACTGGTAAAAAAGGAAAATAAATGTAAGAAGGTGCATCTTGCAAGCAGTTAGAACAAAAATATCTGCCTTTCACTGAATACAGTGCATTTATCATATACTATCTGATCCCAAATCAATTCATCTCAGACCAGTTTGCAGGAGCCCAGCACACCTAATTTTAGTTAGGCTGATGACTCAGGTACCAAATGTTTAAGATTCAGAATTAAATATGGAACATCTTCCAGATACTGTGACTGAGTATTTCCAACCTAGTTTTGTGTTGGTACCAATTGCTTAGTCACATTTTAGAGATGCTAAGAATGTTGTGTGTCTTTGTGAGCATCTTTTCCTAATGTATTTAATTTTGAACATTTGAAGGGCTTTTTAGACAGCTTGTCAAAACAATTACTTCGTACTTCTATGTTTCCACTAAAAATATTTAATAGGACAGAATTTGTTCCCTTAAAAAATTACGGGTTTTCTTAGTGCCTTTTGATTATTTTTACCTCTGTCTTGTCTTTTCCTTTACTAATGCCTCTGAGCTATGCATATATGTATCTGTACATAGGTAAGTTGTCATTAACCAAACTAGCACATTCTCAGAATCCATCTCTGTTTAGTGACACATTCATATTTCAATGGAATGAAGAAAAATGGATTCCTCTTTTGATGTCCATTCCATGTTATTTGTCAAAATGCCTAATTTATAAGGTTTTTCAAACAAGAAGTGATGCATCATTTCCAAATGAACTTATCATAAGAAATGTAAAATTTTGAAAAAATTTCTGGAAATGCTACCTGAGTGTGAACATGTAAATAGCATATATTACTGCTTTTGCCTTCTTTTCAAAGCCTGATAAATCTCCATCCCTTATGCAAGTAAAGAGGATGGTGTCTAAGCCTCATCTCCAAGTTCACTTAGTAAGCAGTCCACAAAGATTTTTTAAGTCGCACACTCAACAAACTCTGTGACGGTTTTAAAAAAAAGAATGACTAGCATTTGTCAGAGCTCATAGGGTTGTGCAACCTCAAGATGAAGCCCAGTGTGGACTGCAGACTTGAGCTGATAATAATGTCTCAATATTGGTTCCTCACAGTAATGAACGCAACAGGCAAAAACAAGATGTTGATGATGGGAGAAGCTGTGCAGGGGGAACCGAGGGATGTGTTCATTGTACCTTCTGTGCAATTTGCTTTTTGTTGTCGGTAAACCTAAAATTGCTCTCAAATAAAGCCCTTTTTTTTGGAAAAAAAGGATGAGTAGAAATACAGAATCACTGCATTTTTAGATTAACTCCTTTGTGGAGAAATTCATTTAAAAATTCTTCAAACTTTTGTATTGGAGAATAGGATGGTAAGGAGGAAATAAATCACAAAGGGTGTGGTAAAGAGTGTGAAGTTTTCAAGGTCTTATACAAAATAAATAAATAAATAAAAAGAGACACTTCGGGTGGTCTCACACCCGTCCACAGGCTCTCCTGCCTGGGAGACCTGAGTGGGACCGTCGGTGCTGGGACCCAGGTGACTTGTCAGAAGAGCGGCAGAGTCCGCTCAGCAACCTGAGCTTCTGTGGGCACATGATTGGAGAAGCTCAGTGCAAAATGAAAACAGATGCTCTTGTTTAAAGATTATTAAGATTTTCTAGATGGAGGCTAACCAGTGGCTTTGATTCAACTCTAATGGCAATCTCATGTGTGTCAGTAGAACTGTGTTCCTCAGGGTTTCCAATGACTGCTTGTAGATCCCTATGCCTTTTGAGGCACTACTGAGTGGACTCGCACTCCCAACCTAGCGTGTGAACCATTTGCACGACCCAGGGACTCCAGGATGGTAATCAAATCAAAACAAAACAATAGACGCCTTGTCTTGAGCCAATTCTGACTTAGGGCAACTCCAGCAGGGTGTTAATAAGCTTGGGGCTCCCGGGGCACAGGGCCTTGGTGGATGACAGGGAAATTCTACTCGGTAATGTTGCTTGGGATAATAATGCTCACGCTTGACTCAGCTTGAAAATGGTATCCATATAAAGAAGAACCCAGTTTCTGAAGGGACTCAACGTTTTCTTCATCTCCTTCACTAAATCTGCACATTAATGCTGCATCTGGCCTCCTGGCCAGACCAGGAAAGTTTTCAGAAAGTTAGAGATTCAAAGTATTAAACTGTAAGATGAAAATGTACTAACTCTCTTTTCTTTTCCCCTTTAACTTGATTTCTGTGGGAACGTCCTTTCCTGTTAATAGAGTGGAGGTAAGATGTTCTTATGTTTTTTGTTTGACTTGTCACTTACTGAGTGTCTACTAATTGCTGAGCTCTGTAATGTGTGAGAAGCTAGTTTTTAATCCTTTTAATACTCTCAAAAGCTGATTATGATGATGAACCTGAAGATAGAGAATATCTATTGGGTACGTAATATGTATCAGGCACTGTTCTGAAAGATTTGAATGCACTAATTACATTTTTGTTTTTCTAAAAGGCTTCTAAAATAGGTGTTATTGTACCTATTATACAGAAGAATCTAAAGGAAGAGTTCCTTTGAGCTAGACAGCACAAGTGACTTACACAGTTAGTCAATGACAGACGTGGAAATGGAACTCTACCTGTGGCCCTCTCTCACATCCTGTAGATAAGATAGTGTCACCTTATAATATGATGTTTTTTGATTTAGTGTTTTATTTGGAGTACACTATTAAAATAGACTTTCATAGAAACTTGGCAGTGGGTTTGTGTTTTGTTTTTCAGAAACCCTGGTGGTTTAGTGGTGAAGTGCTATGTTGCTAACCAGAGGGTCGGCAGTTCAAGTTCATCAGGTGCCCCATGGAGACTCTATGAGGCAATTCTACTCTGTCTATAGGATTGCTATGAGTTGGAATCAATTTGATGGTAGTGGGTTTTTATTTTCATAACAACTCTAGGAAGTATGATTACCACTTTTTTCTAACTTTACAAATATAAAAAAAACTGAGTTGAAAATGATTAATCAGCAATAAAAGGAAAGATAAAAGCAACTAAATTTTATAGTACATTTATGAGTACCATTTTCTTATTTCAATATCTCTACTACTCTATTGGAAACTCTAGTGGCGTAGTGCTTAAGTGCTGTCTGCTAAACAAAAGATTGGCAGTTCAAATCTGTCAGTTGCTCCTTGGAAACTCTATGGGGCGGTTCTACTCTGTCCTATAGCATCACCCTGAGTTGGAATCAACTCAACGGCATTGGGTTTCATTTGTTTGTTTGTTTGCCATTCTACTGGGCAAGAATTGCCTTTATCCTGAAAGCTTTAATCAAAGTTCAGGTAGATGAATACAAGAATCCAGATTTATAATTACTACACTTTTTCAGTTAGCACAGTAACTGAGAGGTTCAAGAATCCTGCCAATGATTAAGTCTAATTCTTTGGAATGAGATAATTAATTGCATAGAAAAATTTGGTTTATTCTCAATCTTATCACAGTTCATGTCACTTTGATATGTTCATTCATCCAACAAATGGTTATTGAGATGTATTATATGGCTGTCCCAATTCTAAGAGACAGAGTCACAACCTTTAAGGACTCTACAGTGAAGCCAAACATCACTGACATGATGTATGACAAACATGAGGTAGGTATACAGAAGAGATCCACCTTTCATTCACACACTGTTTTGCTCACCTGCTCTCCTTGTATACCCCCCCAAAAACCAATCTCATTGCCATCAAATCAATTCTCATTCGTAACAACCCTAAAGGACAAAGTAGAACGGTCCTCTAGGGGTTTCCAAGGAACATCTGGTGGATTTAAACTGCTGACCTTTTGGTTAGCAGCTGTATTCTTAACCACTATACCACCAAGATTTCCCTGTCCTTGTATACTTGACATTTTTAACTACTTACGCTATTGTTTGTACTATGTTGGAACATAGAGAAACAAAACAGATTGTACATATTCCTTTCCCCCAAGGGAAGGTAAGACAAACAAACCAACCAGTTGTGACTCATGATGACCCCGTGTGTTGCAGAACAGAACCAGACTCCACAGGGTTTTCAACACCATGACCTTTCGAAGCAGATCACCAGATCTTTCTTCCAGCATGTTCCTGAGTGGTTTTAAATCAAGTACTCAGCCACTTGTACCATCCAGAGAGTAGGCGGTGGCTATATAAGGAAAAAACATCTGCCCTGGATGAGAAGCGGAGGCTGTCAGATGTACCACATGTAGGGAGAAAAAGAAAGGAACATGTGAAGTCTCCCCTGGAGAAGTGAGGTGTTATAACTCAAATGTGCCATAGTGGGTCAGCTGGACATGCCCTTGGACAAAGTATCATGCGTTCAAAGGCAGTAGCATCTCCCTCACAGAAACTGGAGGATAACTTTTGAGAAGGTCTACTGAATGCAACTGATATACATTTTAAAGTGGAGGAAGAAGGAGTAAAAGATACAACATAAAAAGAACAAAAAGTGTAGGTAGAAAGGATGAAAGATATAGTGAAATCCTTTCAGTGGTCTGTTTTACCAAGGACCATTATCTGTTATAAAAGAAGTTAGAAGGAGAACCCAGGAATCAAGTATTCATTGTTGCCTCTGCAAAGATAAACTTTACAGAAAGGGAGATCAGCCAGGCTTAGTTTGCCAGACTGGGACGGACAGACTGGCTCCGTCTGATACTAGCTAACATTTTTGGGAGATAGTTGGGCAGATTATTCCAAACTAACCAGCATGCTGTGAGCAGGTCCCTGTGACCTCTACCCCACTGCTGGACCCAGCAGCAGGACCAGCTGCCTGAGTGTTTCTACATCGGCAGTCCCAGGAACTGCACACAGAGAAACACAACTTTAGCAGGACGTGGATGAATCTCATCACTTTCAAAAGACAGCAGAAGACAGCAAAGAATTCTGGAAATTCTTTGCATTCATCTCATTCCCCAGTTCTTGCTGTGAATTCTTTTTTACGTGATAAGTTTGGGAAGCTGGGGAACAAAACGACCATCTGCTTCCCTGCCTTTCCCCTAACACTTCAGGTTTATAAGTCTCTGCAAAACGGAGAGAAAAAGGAAAAGGAAGTTGTTTAAATGCTGAAAGTGTGACCAGGCAGTGTGGTTCTGATTTGGGGTTTTTTTTTTCCCCTCCCTGTTTATTCCCCACTTTGTAGAGCTTAAATTCAAGCGCAGATAGGCTCGCTAAGCCAACTCCTTAATGCTGCCAGGAGCATCACAGAGACTGAAAACTAATAATAACCAATATTATGGTTAATGTTTTAGTCATCTAGGGCTGCTCTAACAGAAACACCACAAAGTGGATGGCTTTAACACAGGCAAGTTTATTCTTAAACAGTCAAGTAGGCTGCTAGCAGCCAGCCAGCAGAGTGCTGTCAAGTCGGATCTGACAAGTCTGAATTCAGGGTGTCCTCTCCAGGGGACGGCTTTGCCTCAGTTGGCTCTGGTGGGAAGTCCTTGTGTTGCATCATTCTTCAGTGGGGGAGTTCTTGGCCCAGGAACCTCAGGTCTGAGGAACGCACTCTACACCCAGTGCTGCTTGCTTGATAGTGTGAGGTTTCTAACTCTCTGCTTGCTTCCCTTTCCTTTTACCCCTTGTAGGATAAAAGGTGGTGCAAGCCACACTCCAGGGAAACTCCCTTTACAATGGAGGAGGGAAGTGACCTTAGGAAGGGATTTACAGTCCCACCCTAATCCTCTTTAACATACAGCATAGGGAAATCACAAAGTGGAGGACAATCACACAATATTGGTAATCATGACCCAATTAAATTTTATGACAGTTATCATAAAAAAATTATTATAAAACATTCTGTGTTTGTACGGATTTTCCTAGCACACAATATGTGTGCACAGGCTAGTGATCTTCAGGCTAAAGAAACCCAAGCTGAACCCACTATTGTCGAGTCAATTCTAACTCTCAGTGAACCTACAGGACACAGTAGGACTGCCCCATAGAGTTTCCATGGAATGCCTAGTGGATTTGAACTGCTGACCTCTGGGTTAACAGCTGTAGCACTTAACTGCTATGCCACCAGGGTTTCTGGTCTTACGGCTAGCAAGTGGTAAAACCAAAATTAAATTATTTTAAGTTAAAAATCAGTCTCATTTCCATTCAAATGTTTTTCTCCTCAGTCTCACTTCCATTCAAATGTTTTTCTACTAAACTCAATGTTTTTACTTTATAATTACATAGCTGATACTCAGAAATAAATGAAGATTCTGTATTACTAAGCAACACTGAAGTTGTTCCAAAAATTTTCTAGGGCTTTTATTAGGAGAAGCAGGAGAAATTTAAAGAGACGAATTGTTAATTAATTATTGATACTTGTTGCTGAGGCTATTTTTATTTATTTTCTCTTTAGTTTATGTTTTCATAGTTTCCATTTTTTGAAAATGTATTTTTTGCTTGTATAATTAAAGAAAAAAATCATGTATGTTTTAAATTTTTAAAAATACCTGTAGAGAAACTAAGCTTGAATTGTAAACTTTCACTTGAAGTACAATTTCAAAAAGGGGGTTGGGGTTACTCATAGAAAATGAAGACCCGAGCCATTTAGTAGTTAACACATGGCATCAGAGCCTGGTGAGGTGATTGCCATCTCGAAGACACTGGATAAAATGTTTCACTCTTATGTGATGTAGTTTTTTCAAACAAAAAGAGTCACACCACCTCTTATCCATCCTGTCTACTTACTGAAAAATTTTATCAATATGTGATGCTATCTTGTAAACCAGTTTGAACTGTTGTTTATTAGTTGCTATCATTTGGTTTCTTAAAACACAGCATTCTTACTGTTTCCAATTTTCCTTCTTGTTGGTGGCTTCTGTCAAATCAATTTTCAACTCACAGTAACCCGGTGTGATAGAGTAGAAACACCCCATAGGGTTTTCTAAACTGTAATTTTTATTGAAACGGATTGACAGGTCTTTCTCCAATGGAACAACTGTGTGGGTTCAAGTTTCCAGCCTTTCATTAGTAGCCAAGCACTTATGGTTGCATCACCAGGGCTCTTTCTAACTTTCCTAGTGTCGTCATAAACTGGAATCCCTAAGAGACTGAATCGTAGGCTATTTCTGTGAGTATTCTTTCACTCCTATGTCTTGCCCAGGTTTTCAAAGGAGTCCTGTTTTTGGTACTCTACTCCTTTTTAAAAATCCCCAACCAACTACCAGTGATGCAGTAAAAATGTTGCTAGATCCTTAGTAAAAGGCTAGTGTGAATTGGAGGAAAATCCTACATTACAAAACACTGTTTTAAACTCTAGTTGCATTTTGTGGAAGTTAACTGTTTCACTCAAATTAGTGGTATCTGATAGATTTTTCCTTAAAGGCTAGACACTGATTTATACTTGAAATATAAGTTTTTACAAATTCTAAAGGGGCTTCTTAACATTTAAAAAACTGTCCACAAATTTGTTTGTTTAATTTTTGTACTTTAAAATCCTTTACATAAAAATAGTGAAATGCTAGACTCCAACTACTGTACAAATCTTTTTTTTTTAAGTGGTATTTCTTTTTTTTAATATCTGAGGGAAAATGTACATTCCCATATAAATTTACATGCCCACCTATATGCAGCTTCCACTGCTCTCCCTGCCCAGTGAGAGCACACTATTCCTCTCTGCTCCATACATGTCTCATCCTCCCAACAGCCTCCGTTCCTCTCCTCTCCACCCACTCTCCTTACTTCAGCCAGAGGTCATCAGGATGATATCCTATAGATGCATAGAACCATAGAGTGCACCCAATATATGGTCACTCTGCATCACCAAGTCCAATCCATTCCTGTCCGAAGAGTGGACCTTCGTTATGATTTATGGGCAAGGGCAGCATTAGGGCCAAGGGTCATGCTCCCAGGGGAACCCCGAAACTGCTGGACCATCAATTGAGGTCTTTTAGTGGAGATTTCAGGGTGCATCCCTTTTTATTATTGTGTTGCCAGTGAGACTCAATTTAGTGAGCTCCATCGTGGCTATCACTGCTGGTGGCTGGGCACCATCCAGTTCTTCTGGTCCCAATTCTGTGTAGGCACCCACTCATGTGGATCTCTCTATCTTCTAGGTTGTCTTTACCGCATGTCATTTTGGTCCTTGGTGAGCATCTGTTCCTGCTGATTTGGGACCATTTGCTGTGCCCTCGGATGGCAGCTTGGCAGCTTTTAAGACCCCAGACGCCACTCACCAATGTGGCGTGCAGAGAGCCCTCTAAGCAAAACTCTAGTTGTGCCAGTTGGCCTCGATTTCGCCAACAGCATGGTCTCCTGCCCCCTGCCCCACCTACTCTGTCCTTGCAATATTGGGTTAAGATGGAAGGAAAATTCAAGTTATGCTGAAGTTCACTTAATATTGTTCTTGTTTCTAATGTGTTCTGTCACCAATTTCACCTAACCAAATTTCTACCAACTATCTAATCTAAATCTTGCCCCTCCGTGCTCTCCTTTGCAGCCATCAAAGAGTCTTTTTTTCTATACATAAGTCTGTTTTTGAGATCTTATTGTAGGGGTCTCATACAATATTTGTCCTTTTGTTGCTGACTGCTTTCACTCAACATAATGTCTTCCAGTTGAAACCAGGTTATGAGGTGTTTCCTGGAATCATCATTATTCTTTATCATTGCATAGTGCTCCATTGAGTATATATACCATAGTTTACCTATCCATTCCTCTGTTGTTAGGCATCTGGGTTGATTCCATCTTTTTGCTATCGTGGACTGTGCTGTGATAAACATTCTTGTGCATGTGTCTGTTGGTGTGAAAGGCCTTGATTCTGTAGGACATATTCCAAGTAGTGGAATTACTGGGTCAAATGGTATATCTATATCCATTTTTTTAAGGAAGTACCAGATAGCTTTCCAAAGAGGCTGGACCATTTTGCAACCCCACCAACAGTGTAGGAGGGTTCCATTTTCTCCACAGCCTCTCCAGAACTTGTTGTTTTGTGTCTTTTGGATCATGGCCAACCTTGTTGGGGTGAGATGGTATCTCATTGTAGTCTTGATCTGAATTTCTTTAATAACTAAAGATCATGAACATGTCTGCATGTGTTTTTTGGCTGCCTGAATCTCATCTTTAGAGAAATGTCTGTCCATCTCCTTTGCCCATAGCTTAATTGGATGATTAACCTTCTTCTTATTGATATTTTGTAGTATCTTACAGATTATGAAGATCAGGCATAGGTCTGACATAGAGTTGCCAAATATTTTTTCCCATTCTGTAGGTGGCCTTTTAATTCTATTAATAAAGTCTTTGGATGAGCAAAAGTGTTTGATTCTTAATAGTTCCCGTTTATCTATTTTCTCTTCTGCTGACGGTGGTTTCTTTGACAGATTTTCAAGTCTGTCTACACTGTGTAGTAAAACTTCCATTGTTGTTCCTACTTTTCATTGGATGAACTTTATCGTTTTAGGTTTGCTATTTAGGTCTTTTATCCAGTTGGAGTTGGTTTTTGTATAACATGTAAGATATGGATCTTGTTTCAATGTATTGCAGATGGATATCCAATTTTGCCAGCACCATTTGTTGAAGACACTGTTTTTACCCCAGTTTAATGTCTTAGGGCCTTTGTTGAATATCAACTGTTCATAGGCAGATGGTGTCATCTCTGGGGTCTCAATTCTGTTCTGTTGATCAATCTGTCTGTTCTTGTACCAGTACCAGGCTGTTTTGACCACTGTGGCAGTGTAGTATGTTCTAAGGTCAGGTAATGAGAAGCCTCCCTTCTTATTTAGTAGTCTTCTTCTTCAGTAGTCCCTTACTTATACGGAGCTTCTTCCCTTTCCAAACAAAATTGGTGATTTGTTTCTCCATCTCATTAAAAAATGATGCCGGAACTTGTATTGGGATTGCATTACATAAGCAGATTGCTTTGGGTAAAATAGACATTTTCACAATGTTAAGCCTTCCTATCCATGAGCAGGGTAGGTTTTTCCATTTATCTAAGTCTCTCTTAGTTTCTTGTAGTAAGGGCTTGTAGTTCTCTTTGTAAAAATCTGTTATGTCTCTGGTTTGATTAATTTCTAGGTATTTTTATCGTCTTAGGGGCTTGGCAGGGGCTATATTAAATGGTACTTATTTGATAATTTCTTTGTTAACAGTCTCATTGTTAGTATAAAGGAATCCCACTGATTTACTTATGCTTATCCTGTATCCTGAGACTTTGCTGAACTCTTGTATCAGTTTGAGTAGTTTACTTATAGATTCTTTGGGATTCTCTGCATATGCAATCATATCATCTGCAAACAGGGAGATTTTGACTTCTTCTTTGCTGATGCAGGTGCCCTTTATTTCTTGATCTTGTCCAGTTGCTCTGGCTAGAACTTCTAGTACAATGTTAAATAGGAGAGGTGAGAGTGGGCATGCTTGTCTAGTTCCTATTGTCAAGGGAAAGTCAGTCTCTCTCCATTCAGGATGATGTAGGTAGTTGGCTTGGTATAAATGGCCCTTATTGCACTGAGGAATTTTCCGGCTATGCCTATTTTGCAGAGAGTTTTTAGCATGAATGGGTGTTGGACTTTATCCAATGCCTTTTCTGCATCAATGGACAAAATCAGGTGATTCTTGTCCTTGTGATATGTATGTGGTTGATCACGTTAATTGTTTTTCTGATGTTGAGCCAGCCTTGCATTCCTGGTATGAATCCAACTTGGTCATGTTGGATTATTTTTTTGATATGTTGTTCTATTCTATTGGCAAGAATTTTGTTGAAGATTTTTGCATCTAGATTCATGAGTGATACCAGTCTGTAGTTCTTCTTTTTGGTTGGGTCTTTCCCTGGCTTTGGGTATGCTGGCTTCATAGAATGACTTTGGGAGTACTCCATCCCTGTCTATACTGTGAAATAGTCTCAGTAGTATTGGAGATAGCTCTTTGGTAAAAGCTTGGTAGAATTCTGCAGTGAAGCCATCTGGGCCCGGGCTTTTTTTGATTGGCAGTTTTTTGATGACATTTTTAATCTCTTCCTTTGTGATGAGTTTATTAAGTTGTTCTGCTTCACGTTGTGATAATTTGGATAGGTGGTATGAATCAAGGAATTTGTCCATTTCCTCTAGGTTTTCAAATTTGTTAGCGTACAGTCTTTGATAGTATTCTGTTATGATATTTTTTATTTCTGTTGGATCTGTTGTGACAACTCCCCTCTCATTTCTAATTTGGGTTATTTGTTTCCTTTCCTGCTTTTCTTTAGTAAGTTTAGCCAGTGGTTTGTAAATTTTGTTGATCTTTTAAAAAACCAGCTTTTGGTCTTTTCAATTTTTTCAATTGTTTTCCTATTCTCTATATCATTTAGCTCTGCTCTAATCTTTATGATCTGGTTTCTTCTGGTGCCTGAGGGGTTCCTCTGTTGTTCTCTTTCTACTTGTTCAAGCTGTAGAGTTAGTTCCTTGATTTGATTTCTTTCTTCCTTCCAGATGTGTGCATTTATGGACATAAACAGACCTCTGAGGACTGCTTTGGCTGTATCCCATAGGTTCTGGTAGGAAATGTTTTCATTCTCATTGGAATCCATCCATTTCTTTACTTCCTCCTTGATTTCTTCCATAACCCATGGTATTTTGAACAGGATGTTGTTTAGTTTCCAAGAGTTCTACTTTCTATCTATGTTTTTTCTGCTATTGATTTTTACTTTTATAAATTTATGATCTGAGAAGATGCTTTGCAGTAATTCAATGGTGTGGATTTTGTTGAGAATTGCATTATGTCCTAACACATGGTCAATTCTGGAGAATGTTCCATGTGCACTGGAGAAGAAGGTATAGTTTTATGCTGATGAGTGGAAAGTTCTGTATATATTGATGAGGTTTAGTTGGTTAATCGTGGCAATGAGGTCTTCTGTATGTTTACCGAGCTTTTTTCTAGATGATCTGTCCAGTATTGAGAGTGGAGTGTTGAAGTCTCCCACTTTTATTATGGAATCATCTAACTCTTTTTTGAGTGTAGTCAGTGTTTCTTTGACGTATTTAGGTGCTCTGATATTAGGTGCATAAATATTTAATATAGTTAATTCTTGCTTGTGTACTGAAACTTTCAGCAATAAATAGTGTCCATCTTTATCCACAATGGTGGATTTCACATTAAAATTGATTTTGTCTGAGATTAGAATTGCCACACTGGCTCTTCTTTGTTCATTGTTAGCTTGATATATATTTTTCCATCCTTTAATTTTTAGTTTGTTCCTATCTTTAAGTCTCATGTGAGTCTCTTGTAGACAACATATAAATAGGTCATGTCTTTTGGTCCAAGATGTCACTTGATGTCCCTTTACTGGAGCATTCAGTCCATTCACATTCAACGTAATTATTGATACGTATCTGTTCAGTACTGCCATTGTGGTATGTTTATTTTTGTGTTGATGTTTTCTCTGTTGTTCTTATTAGTCTGTTCTGGGATTTTTTTTTTTTTTTTTTTTTGTCAGTTGATTTTTCACCTTTTTCAGAGCTGGTTTTGTAGTTGTTGAGTTTCCTGTGTTACATTTCTTGAAATGGTATGTTACATCTTTGTTGTGCTTTACAGCTGTCCCTATGATCCCCCTTAATAACTATATATAAACCCAATTTTAATTACTACCAGTCTTGTTGACTTCCTCTCCATATGGATGGACTATACCGACTGTAGTACATCCCTCTTTTTAATATGATGGCACCATAGTTTTCATGATAATCCCTGGATTATTTGTTTCAGCATTAAAACATTGATTGAGTTTGGAGCCTTCCCTAACTCAGTAGGATTCTGGATGATGTGTCCTTCTAAAATATAAAGTTAATGGTTTTGTTCTTCTAAGCCAAAGCCAAGAGCTTCTTTCAGTATTTCTTGTAGTTTGGGTTTGGTTTTTACAAAGTCTCTGAGTTTCTGTTTATCTGCAAATGTCAATTTTGTTTTCATATTTGGAAGGTAGTTTTGCAGGATATATGATTCTTGGTTGGAAGTTCTTCTCCTTCAAGGCTTTGAATGTGTCATGCCACTGTCTCTGTGCCAGCATGGTTTCTGCTGAGAAATCTGACAAAAGCCTACAGGGATTCCCTCTGAATGTTAGCTTTGCTTTGAGTCTTGCTTTAAGAGCAAGACTTGGGAGCTTGTGTTTGATTTTGTTAAGCTTGATTATAATATGTCTTGGAGTCTTTGTTTTGAGATCTATATTGAATGGCATATGATATGTATCTGGGATATCTATATTATCTTCCTTCACGATTTCTGGAAAGTTTTCTGTCAGCAGCTCAGCAATGATACTCTCTGTGTTCTCAGTTGTCTCATCCTGTTCAGGGACTCCAGTTAATTGAAGTTTGTTCCTTTTAATAGAGTCTCACATGCTTCTTAATGCATCTTCATTTTTCTTGTTTCTTTTTTCTAATTTCTGCTCATAAATGCTGGCATCAGTAGCTGTGTCTTCCAAGTCAGAAATTCTCTTTTCCATTTATTCCATTCTGTTTTCTTGGCTTTGAATGGAAGGTTCTCTGTCTTTGATTTTGTTCTTGATCTGTTGGATTTCAGAGTACTGTTGTTCCATCAGATTGAACAGCTTACTTAATTTTTCCTCTTGTTCTGCTGCATTTTGTATCAGGTCGAGAAGGGCTCTGTATATATTTTTGTATTCACCTTCTGATGCTTTCAGAAAAGTTTCTTCATCTGGAAAACTCCTTGGTTATTTTGTTTGGGAGTCTTTTGAAGCCATGGTTGATTTCTTATATGCCACACGTGTCTGTTGCTTTTTAGGTCCCATGTGAGTAAGTAGAGGCTGTGAGAATGGACCGCAGATGTTTCTCTAGGCTGTCTTAAAATGTAAAACCGAAGGTATCTGACCACTTCTTAAGTCAGTCAGGTTTTCAGGTGTGGAGGTCCCTCTTCTCAACTGGTGAAGTAAGCACCTCTATATCCAACCCCAGATGATACAAACTAGTTCAAAATACTGCAATGTTACTGCCATGTTTGCCTCTGCTGACAGGGCCCAGCCTTAGGCGACACTGTGTAAACTACTGCTTTTCTGGTAGAAAAGCACTCTCCTGTGGGCAGGTTCTGGCTCCCAAGCTAAGAATAGGTCCAGCTGCGGCCACCATATCTAAGAGGGCACCTTCCACACAGTCAACAGATAGAGGAACTAAAGGTGCCGAGTGGTAATGAGTCCTTTACCTTTGTTCCTGGGCCCCCACCATAGGTGACGCTGTGTAAACTACTGCTTTTCTGTTAGATAAGTGCTGTCCTGTTTGCAGGCACTGGCTCCCAGGCTAAGAATTAGGTCCTGCTAACATCTCCATATCCAACCTGGTGTCCCGCACACAGGCACTGCGGTTCCATACAAACCACACTGTGGCAATGATAAAAAGACAGGTCCAAAGTGACTAGATGAACAGAATCCTAAGCCTGGCTCTCAAAATATGGGCATTTCACCTGCCTATCCCACCAGCTTGGCATCCCACCAGCAGTGCATCTGAGTCTAGCCACTAGGCAAGACCCAGCTCTGCCCGCCAGCCAAGACAGAGAAAAAAAAAGGCAAAATGGTGCATTTACCTTCACTCTGTGAGAGCCAGGGTTAGCCAGGAGCAGGAGTCAGTGAAAGAGAGGAGGTTTATCACTCAGTGGTATGAAGTCCAAATTAACAGCCCTGTGCCATGTACAGGGGGCTCACTAGGTGACCACAAGGCTCTGTTTGATTATCAATTCAGGTCTTGGTTTCCAGAGGGATACAAGGAGATGTGTGCTTAGTCCGCCATCTTGACTTCGCCCTCTGTTGTACAAGTCTAAATGATAATATAATTTAATGAAAGTTTCTGTCATTGTTAACAGTATAGATCAGATAGAAGATATAAAATATATTGAGACCTTTACAGTGCCTATACATAGTAAGTCATCAATAAATATCTTTGATGAGGATATGAGTTATTATTATCACTCCAGCATTCCATTAAAGGGACAAATGGGTAAACATGAGAAGATGTGAGGATACCAGCACTTTTACCATTCTCTCTGTTGTCCTCTTCAGTTGTTCTATGAGGTCTGACAATTAAGTTCACAAACTGAGCTTAGAAAAATTGCTACATACTTCCTTGCTGAATATCACTATGGTCACCTTTGAAGTACTTCCCTTGGGAAGCTATTCACTGATGCCAGCACCTAGTCTACCCTTCAAAGCAATTTTGGAGCTCCTTTTCTGGAATGACTACCAGAGCTGTTGTCATATTACCGTTGATGTCCTGAATGTCATCAAAATGTATTCCTTTCAATATTTCCTTTATCTTCAGGTAAAGAAAAAAGTCACTGGGGGTCAGATCAGGTGAGTAGGGAGGGAGTTCCAGTACCAGTATTTGTTTACTGACTAAAATCTTCTTCACGTTCAGTTCACAAGCTTGCCACCGTGCCACCATAAGCAACAGCCATTCCAGAAAGAATTGCAAATTGTTTTAAGGGTGAACGAGGTGCTGGCGTCGGTGCATAGCTTCCCAAAGGGAATACATTAAAGGTGACTACAGTGCTACTCTGCAATGAAGTATGTAGCACTTAGAACAATTAAGTTCATGGACTTAACTGTCAGACCTTGTGGCAGATACACTTTTAGTCTTACTTTTGTGCTAGCACTATAGGCCTTATAATTTTTTTCACTCATATAACTGGAGCATTAATACATAATACTCAAAGTTCAGTGTAATTACTTATATCATGTTACAGATTAGTGCATTGGTGAGACCACAGAAAATTTCAAGATGCCTTAGCACCTCTGAGAGCCATATCATCCCAATGTGGCTTTGTGTTCCTTAATGGAATGCTCAGCAGATGTACGAAGTGAGTCAATCAAAGTAGGGAAAGTATCACAAAGGTATGTGTGTTCTGCAAAATTCAGGCACTTAACTACTGTAACACACAAAAAAACTTGTTTATAAAGCTGGGAACTTTTTGTATCAGAGTAATTATTATCATGCTTGGCCATTTGTTATGACAACATGAATATGTGTTCAAGTATACTTATTGATACATTAACTTATCTGCAAGAAGACTGAGGTGGCTTAACTATGAGTAGTCACATTGCATGTATAATGTAAATAATAAACATGCCCAAATATATTCAGTCCTTGATAGTTACCAAAGCTTTTCACATCTACTGTATTTGTTTCTCACAATAGCCCCCTGGAATAGCTAGAGATGGTATAATGGCAGCTGGAAATGAAGACAATATTCAAATGTAACATTTCAACCAATTTACTATTATAGTGTTTGCCTATTTCTGTGATGCAGATATAGAAACTTAAAAAAAAAAAGCAGAGGGAATGGCAAGAAATAGAATGTGATTGGGAATGTTTTTCATTGCTTCTTTCAGTAAACCACCAAAAGATAACAAAGGTTACTGCGCCCAGTACACAGGGGAAGTATGTAATGCCATCCTACCCAAAGATGCTCTTGTTTTCTTCAACACTTCCTATGCTGACCCCGAGGAGGCCCAAGAGCTACTGGTCCACACTGGCTGGAATGAACTGAAATCACTGAGTCCCCTCTGCCGGCCAGCTGCTGAGGCTCTACTATGTAATCACATCTTCCAAGACTGCAATCCAGGAGTAGTACCTACTCCCAAACCCATTTGCAGGTAAATAAATAGACAGGCAAATTCCATACATCAGTCTGCAAATAGGCAGAGTTTTCAAAAGAAGGAGGTGTTATGTACAGTAGTAAAGGCAGAAAAGCTGACTTTTGTCCAAAATAGGAGGTACTATAATTAGACAAAATTCCTGCTATGTAAATTATGGATGAAACACTATATAATACAAGGGCTCTAAGTATCTAGAAAATATCCTAAAAAGTACAGTATTCTTGTTATTGTTCACTTAATTATCATCTTCATAAATATTCCTGTTTTGCAGCAAATAAAAAAGAAAATCTTAAATTAATATGAATCTCATTAGTAAGACAAAATTAAAAGCCAAGAGAAAATGTTTTCCAATTGTTTTAACATTACTTGTCAATAAACATGAACTCATGACTAGCATTTTAGAATATTATTTTAAAGTAAGTACATTCCATCTACCCCTACACATCTGTCAATTTGCTTGTTGCTGTGATGCTCAAAGCCCTGCCAATAGTACTGAAATATCAGCAGGGTTACCTACAGCAGACAAGTTTCAGCTAAGCTTTCAGACTAAGACAGACTAGGAAGAAGGTCCCAACAGTCTACTTCTAAAAAAGAATTAGCCAGTGAAAACTTTATGGATAATAGTGGAACACTATCACATAGAGTGCTAGAAGATGAGCCTCTCAGGCTGGAAGGCACTCAAAACAGGACTGAGAGTCATCTCCTTGAAGTAGATTTGACTTTAGTGATGTGGATGGAGTCAAGCTTTTGGGATCTTCGTGTGCTGCGTGACTTGACTCAAAAATGTGAAGAAACAGCTAAAAACATTCATTAATAATCAGAACCTGGAATTTATGAATTATGGATCTATGAAAATCAGAAATTTTGAAAATGAAATGGACTGCATTGATATATTAGGCGTTATTGTTGTTAGGTGCTGTCAAGTCAGTTCTGACTCATAGTGAGCCTATAGGACAGAGTAGAACTGCCCCATAGGGTTTTCGAGGAGCACCTGGTGGAGCTGATGTCTTGGTTAGCAGCCATAGTGCTTCACTACTATGCCACCAGGGTTCCCATCCATAGCATTAGTGAGCTGAAATGGACTAGTACCAGCCATTTTAAACAGGAGAATCATGACAACTTAAAGAGGAATGGTGTTGCATTCATCCTCAGAAAGAACATTTCAAGATCTATCCTGCAGTACAATGCTGTCAGTGTTAGGAAAATATCCACAGGCCTACAAGGAAGGCCAGTTAATGTGACTATTATTCAAACTTACACACCAACCACTAAGGTCAAAGATGAAGAAATTGAAGATTTTTACCAGTTTCTGCAATATGAAATTGATCAAACATGCAACCAGGATGTATTGATAATTGCTGATGACTGGAGTGCAAAAGTTGTAAACAAAGAAGGATTTTTAGTTGGAAAATAAAGTCTTGGTGAAAGAAATGATACTGAATATGAAGTGATAGAATTTTGCAAGACCAACAACTTCTTCACTGCAAATGTATTTTCTCACCAACATAAATGGCAACTATATACAAGATCTGACTATTAAGTTCATGAACTCATCCTAGAAAAAATGCTACATACCTCACTGCTGAATTTCACTATGGTCACCTTCAAAATACTCCCCTTCAGAAGCTATGCACTGATACCAGTGCCTAGTCCACCTTTCAAAGCAATTTGAAACTCTTTCTAGAATGGCCATCAGAGCTGTTGTATTACCTTTGATGTCCTGAACGTTGTCCAAATGTACTCCTTTCAATATTTCCTTTATCGGGGGCAGAGTCAAGATGGCGGACTAAGCACACGTCTCCTTATATCCCTCTGGAAACCAAGACCTGAATTGACAATCAAACAAAGCTTTCTGATCACCTAATCAGCCTCAGGACACGGCACAGAGCTGTTAATTGGGACTTCATACCACTCAGCGAAAAACCTCTTCTCTTTCACTGACTCCCACTCCTGGCTAGCCCCGGCTCACACAGATGGAAGGTAAATGCACCAGTTTGACTTTTTTTTTTTCTGTCTCGGCTGGCGGGTGGAGCTGGGTCTTGCCAGGCAGCTGGACTCAGACGCGCTGCTGGGGGGATAGGCAGGCGAAATTCCCATATTCTGAGAGCCAGGCTCGAGACTCTGTTAATCTAGCCACTTTGAGCCTTTCATTTTGAAGCTGCCTCAGCAGGGTTTGTGAGGAGCTTCGCGGTCAGTGTGCGGGACGCCATGTTGGTACCAAGATTTTAGCGGGACCTCGTTCTTAGCCTCGGAGCCAGCGCCTGCAAATGGGATAGTGCTTCTCCAACAGAAAAGTAGTGATTTTGCACAGTGCTGCCTATTGGGGGCCCTGCAACAGAAGCAGAGGAATCACTACCTCTCGGCACCTTTAGCCCCTCTGTCTGCTGCCTGTGTGGAGGATGCCATCTTGGATACGGTGGCCACAGCTGGCCCTAATTCTTAGTTTGGTAGCCAAAGCCTGCCCACAGGAGAGCACTTTTCTATCACAAAACCAGTACTCAACACAGTGTTGCCTAAGGCTAGGCCCTGTCAGCAGAGGCCAACAGGGCAGTAGCATTGCTGTATTCTGAACTAGTTTGTTATCATCTGGGGTTGGATATAGTGGCACTTACTTTGTCAGATGAGAAGAAGGACCTCTACACCTGAAAACCTAACTGACTTGTGAACTGGTCAGATACCTTTTGCTTTACATTTGAAGACAGCCTAGAGAAACATTTGCAATCCATCCTCACAGTACCTCTTCCAGCCTCTATATACTCACATGGGACCCAAAAAGCAACAGACAAGAAATCACCCATGGCTTCAGAAGGCTCCCAAACAAAGCAACCAAGGAGTTTTCCAGATGAAGAAACTTTTATGAAAGCATCAGGAAGTGAATACAAATTTATTATATACAGAGCCCTTCTAGACCTTATACAAAATGCAGCAGAACAAAATGAAAAATTAAGCAAGTTGTTCGATCTGATAGAAAACAAGTACTCTGAAATCCAACAGATCAAGAAGAAAATCAAAGACATAGAAACTTCCATGCAAAGCCAAGAAAACAGAATGGAACAAATGGAAAAAAGAATTTCTGACTTGGAAGACAGAGCTACCGATGCCAGCGTCTATGAGCAGAAATCAGAAAAAAGAAACAAGAAAAATGAAGAAACATTAAGAAGCATGTGGGACTCTATTAAGAGGAACAACCTTCGATTAATTGGAGTCCCTGAACAGGGTGAGACATCTGAGAACACAGAGAGTATTGTTGCTGAGCTGATGACAGAAAACTTCCCAGAAATCATGAAGGAAGAGAATATAGACATCTGAGATGCATATCGTATGCCACCCAATATAGATCTCAAAAGAAAGACTCCAAGACATATTATAATCAAGCTTAACATGAGTCGGATCCGACTCGATGGCACTTGGCTTGGCTTGGCTAACAAAATGAAACATAAACAGCAACTCTTAAAGGCAGCAAGACTCAAGGCAAAGCTAACATTCAGAGGGAAACCCTGTAGGCTCTCGTCAGATTTCTCAGCAGAAACCATGCTGGCACGGAGACAGTGGCATGACACATTCAAAGTCTTGAAGGAGAAGAACTTCCAACCAAGAATCATATATCCTGCAAAACTATCTTTCAAATAAATAAATGAAATTAAGACATTCCAAGATAAACAGAAACTCAGAGACTTTGTAAAAACCAAACCCAAACTACAAGAAATACTGAAAGAAGTCCTTGGCTTTGGCTTAGAAGAATGAAACCACTAACTTTATATTTTAGAACGACACACTACGCAATACTCTACTCATTTAGGGAAGGCTCCAAAGTAAATCACAGCTTTGATTTGGAAAGAAGCAATCCAGTGATCATCATGAAAACTATGGTGTCATCATAATAAAAAGAGGGATGTACTACAGTCATTATAGTCCTTCCAGATGGAGAGGAAGATGACAAGACTGGTAGTAATTAAAATTGGGTTTATATATAGTTTATTAAGGAGGTTCATAGGGGCAGCTGTAAAGCACAACAAAGATGTATCATACCATTTCAAGAAATCTAACACACGAGTCTCAACAACTATAAAACCAGCTCTGAAAAAGGTGAAAAATCAACTCACAAAAAAGAGTGTCCCAGAACAGACTAATAGGAACAACAGAGAAAACATCAACATAAAAATAAACATATCACAATGGCAGCAGTGAACACATACCTATCAATAATTACATTGAATGTGAATGGACTGAATGCTCCAGTAAAGAGACACTGAGTGTCATCTTGGATCAAAAGACACGACCCATCCATATGTTGTCTACAAGAAACTCACTTGAGACCTAAAGACAGGAACAAACTGAAAATGAAAGGATGGAAGAATATATATCAAGCTAACAATGAACAAAGAAGAGCAGGGGTGGCAATTCTAATCTCAGACAAAATCAATTTTAATGTGAAATCCACCATCGTGGACAAAGATGGACACTACTTATTGCTGAAAGGTTCAGTATACAAGCAAGACTTAACTCTATTAAATATTTATGCACCTAATGTCAGAGCACCTAAATATGTCGAAGAAACACTGACTACGCTCAAAAGAGAGTTAGATGACTCCACAATAATAGTGAGAGACTTTAACACTCCACTCTCATTACTAGACAGATCATCTAGAAAAAAGCTCAGTAAAGATACAGAAGACCTCATTGACACAATTAACCAACTAAACCTCATTGATAAATACAGAACTTTCCACCCATCAGCAGACAACTACACCTTCTTCTCCAGTGCACATGGAACATTCTCCAGAATTGACCACGTGATAGGCCATAATGCAATGCTCAACAAAATCCATACCATTGAATTACTGCAAAACATCTTCTCAGATCATAAAGCCATAAAAGTTGAAATCAGTAGCAGAAAAAACATAGACAGAAAGTGGAACTCTTGGAAACTGAACAACATCTTGCTCTAAAAAACATGGGTTATAGAGGAAATCAAGGATGAATTAAAGAAATTCTTGGATTCCAGTGAGAACGAAAACACTTCCTACCAGAACCTATGGGATACAGCCAAAGCAGTGCTCAGAGGTCTGTTTATCTCCATAAATGCACACATCTGGAAGGAAGAAAGAAACCAAGTCAAGGAACTAACTCTACAGCTTGAACAAGTAGAAAGAGAACAATAGAGGAACCCCTCAGGCACTGAAAGAAATGAGATCATAAAGATTAGAGCAGAGCTAAATGAATTAGAGAACAGAAAAACAATGGAAAAAATTGAAAAGACCAAAAGCTGGTTTTTTGAAAAGATCAACAAAATTGACAAACCACTGGCTAAACTTACTAAAGAAAAGCAGGAAAGGAAACAAATAACCCAAATTAGAAATGAGAGGGGAGTTGTCACCACAGATGCAACAGAAATCAAAAATATCATAACAGAATACTATGAAAGACAGTACTCTAACAAATTTGAAAACCTAGGGGAAATGGACAAATTCCTTGACTCATACCACCTACCCAAATTATCACAACGTGAAGCAGAACAACTTAATAAACCCATCACAAAGGAATAGATTGAAAAGATCATCAAAACACTGCCAACCAAAAAAAGTCCGGGCCCAGATGGCTTCACGGCAGAATTCTACAAAGCATTTAGAGAAGAGTTATCCACAATACTACTGAGACTATTTCACAGTATAGAAAGGGATGGAGTACTCCTAAACTCATTCTATGAAGCCTGCATAACCCTGATACCTAAGCCAGGGAAAGATCCAACAAAGACAGAGAACTACAGACCGATATCACTCATGAACCTAGATGCAAAAATCTTCAACAAAATTCTTGCCAACAGAATACAACAACATATCAAGAAAATAATCCATCATGACCAAGTGGGATTCATACCAGGGATGCAAGGCTGGTTCAACATCAGGAAAACAATTAATGTGATTAACCGTATAAGTAACACAAAAGACAAAGATCACCTGATTTTGTCCATTGATGCCAAAAAGGCATTTGATAAAGTCCAACACCCATTCATGCTAAAAACTCTTAGCAAAATGAGCATAGACGGCAAATTCCTCAACACAATAAGGGCCATTTATACAAAGCCAATTGCCCACATCATCCTGAATGGAGAGAGACTGAAAGACTTTCCCCTGAGATCAGGAACTAGACAAGGATGCCCACTGTCACCTCTCCTATTCAACATTGCGCTAGAAGTTCTAGCCAGAGCAATTAGACAAGACGAAGAAATAAAGGGCATCTGCATCGGCAAAGAGAAAGTCAATATTTCCTTTATCTTTGGGTAGAGAAAAAAGCCATTGGAGGCCAGATCAGGTGAGCAGGTAGGGTGTTCCAAAACAGTTATTTGTTTAGGGGCTAAATACTCTCCTCACAGACAAATACAGTTAAGTTCATAAACTTGCCACCAAGCCACCGTGAGCAATGGCCACTCCAGAAAGACTTCCAAAGTTGCTTTGGAGGGTGGACTATATGAATACATGCTATATGCTATATATATATATATACTGCAGAATTTGCTCAGCAAGTTCAAATTGAAACTGAAGAAAATTAGTAACAATCTCACGAGAGCCAAAATATGACTTTCAGTATATCCCACACGAGTTTGCAGACTATCTCAAGAAAAACATTTACACATTGAATACTAATGACCAAAGACCGCACAAGTTGTGGAATGATATCAAGGCCAAAATACACGAAAAAACCAAGAGATTATCAAAAAGACCAAAATGATATCAGCAGAGACTCTGAAACTTGCTTTCAAATGTCCAGTAGCTAAAGCTAAAGGAAGAACAGATGATGTCAAAGGGCAAACTGAAAAGACAAAGTATTATAATGTGCAAAGACCTGAAGTTAGAAAACCATAAGGGAAGAACATGCTCAGCATTTGTCAAGCTGAAAGAACTGAAGAAAAAAACTCAAGCCTCAAGTTGCAATATTGAAAGAGTATACATGGAAAAGATTAAACAGTGTAAGAGGCCTCAGAAGATGGAAGGAATTCAGAATCACTATACCGAAAAGTATTAATTGATATTTAACCATTTTAGGAGACAGCATGTGATCAGGAACCAACAGTACTGAAGGAAGAAGTTCAAGGCACACTGAAAGCATTGGTAAAAATAAAGCTCCAGGAATTGAAGCAACACTAATTGAGATACAGCACTGAAAGTGCTCACTTGTCTGTGCCAAGAAATTTGGAAGATAGCTACTTTGCCTAACTAAAAGAGATCCTTATTTACGACTATTACCAAGAAAGGTGATCCAATCAAATGTGAAAAATTTTGGACAATATAGTTAATATCACATGCAAGTAAAATTTTGCTGAATAGCATGGAAAAGTGGTGGCAGCGGTTTATTAAGAGGGAACTGACAGAAATTCAAGCTGGAGTAAGAAAAAGACATGGAACGTGAATATCATTGCTGATATCAGATGGATCCTGGCTGAAAGCAGAGAATGCCAAAAGGATGTTTACCTGTGTTTTATTGACTACACAAAGACATTAGACTGTATGGATAATAATTAATTATGGATAACATGGTGAAGACTGGGAATTCCAGAAACTCTTAATTGTGTTCATGAGAAAACTATACACAGATGAAGAGCCAGTTGTTTGAACAGTACAAGGGTATACAGCGTGGTATAAAGTCAGGAAAGGTGTGTGTCAGGGTTGTAGCCTTTTGCCATACCTATTCAATCTGTATGCTGAGCAAATAAATAATCCAAGAAGTTGTACTGTAAGAAAGTCTCAGCATCGAGATTGGAGACTCATTAACAACCTGCATTATGCAGATGACATGACTGTGTTGCTGAATTTGAAGAGGACTTGAAGCACTTAATGATGAAGAGCAAAGCTCACTGCCTTCACTATGAATTGTACCTCAACAACAAGAAAACAAAAATCATCACAAATGGACCAATAAGCAACATCATGATAAATGGAGAAAAGATTAACGTTGTCAGGGGTTTCATTTTCTTTGAATTCACTGCCAACACTCATGGAAGCAGCAGTTAAGAAATCAAAAGACATGTTGTATTGGGCAAATATGCTGCAAAAGACCTCTTTAAAACATTCAAAAGTCAAGATATCAGTTTGAGGACTAAGATGCATGCAACCCAAGCTGTGGTGTTTTCAATCACATAAAATGCCTGTGAAAAGTTGAGTAATGATTAAGGAAGACCAAAGAAGAGTTGACTCCTTTGAATTGTGCTGTCAGAGAAGAATATTACCTATATCATGGACTGCCAAAAGAATGAACATATCTGTCTTGGAAGAAGAGTGACCAGAATGTTCCTTAGAAGCAAAGTTGACAAGACTAGGACTCCTTTACTTTGGACACATTGTCAGGAGGGATTGATTCCTAGAGAAGGACATCAAGCTTGGTAAAATAGAGGGTCATTGAAAAAGAGAGGAGGACCAATGAGGTAGATTGACACAGTTGCTGCAACAATGGGCTCAAGCATAACAGTGATTATGAGCAGGGTTTAGGACTGGGCAGTGTTTCATTCTGTTGTATGTGCAGTCCCTATTAGTCAGAAGTGACTTGATGTTGCTTACCTAACAACCACAATGCAATTCATCTAATATTCTAATTTAAATACTGATGACTTTACTCATTGCTTTTGGAGAAATAGTTTGTGAATAGGTATTTCTTGAAAACTCCCATTTTCTTTAAACATTTAAATTCATAAATCTTTGTTCAATAGAATAATCTGTGTCTTCAATTACTTCTTATGGTAGAAAATACAGGAATTAATCTGAGCTTTGAACCAAATGAAACAAAGCTCAAATACTGCTGCTACTTTTTAAATGTATGATCTTGGCTAGATTTTAGTCTTTTCTTAACTGCAACATGGAGTTGAGAGTACTAAAGGATAAATCACACCAATGGAATATATTTGAAACCAAATAAATATTCTCCCTAAGTTTTCTTTTGAAGAAAGCACACAAGGAAAAAGTGCCACATAGCATGTGTTCATATCCATTTTGATAAAACCAGGAATGATTTACATATTGAAATGAATTTAAGGCACTCTCTATTTGGCAAAAAAGGATGACACTGAGATCATTTTTAAAAAAAGTGCTCAATTCCTGCATTGGTGGTGTAGTGGTTAAGTGGTTAAGAGCGCAGCTTCTAATCAAAAGGGTGACACAGTTTGAATCTACCTGATTCTCCTGGGCTATTCTATTCTGTCCTACAGGGTTGCTATGAGTCCGAATTGACTTGCTGGTAATGGTTATTATTATTATTATTATTATTTGTTGTTGTTGTTGTTTATTCCTCAACTCAGTGCAGAATTTGGGGGTTTGGAGTCCTTGAAAAAACAAATGATTTGTTGTTTCCTCAACAAATTTTTCCATGGATCTAGAATTGAGGTAACAAGAAAGGGAAAGAGCAGGAGAGAAAAGCTAGAACTACTGCCAAGAAGAAAATAGTGAAGAAAATAGGTAAGAGGAAATAATTTGTCCTACTGCAACTTAAGAAAAGCTGATTCTCTTTCAACTGCCTTTGCAGCTTTTTAAAGAAATAGCATCCCTGTCATCTCCTACTCCCTTACCTTGGATGTCTGTTTCTTGGGTTCATTTCTGAATTCTCCAAGATTGTTTATTTGAGGTGCTGCTCAATAATGACAATCCTTTAACTGGAAACAGGTGTATAACAAACAAAAGGTATGAGCAGCAGAGAAATAAAGACAGTCTGTCAGACTGTCATTATCACTACTAATGTAATTTGTGGTGGCCACTGCAATGAACATCATGCTTAGACAGTGACATTCGGGCACTTAACTAGTCCCAGTGTCCTGGAATCAGCTCAATATTAGGGATACTTGTTTGAGAAGAATTATGATTGGTTAAAAATGTGTTTTTTGTATTTACTTATTTATGGTGATAGTCACTGTGGTTTTATGATAACAAAACACATACAAGTCCAGTGTAGAAAAAATACAATGTACAACAAATCATAAACAAACAACAAAAAAAAATCTTACTGTGCTTGGCAATTTTAAGTCTCTTATTTGAATTTTCTGTTGACCAAAACCCCCCTGCCATCGAGTTGATGCCAACTCATAGCAATCCTATAGGACACAGTAGAACTGCCTGCAGAGTTTCCAAAGGGCACCTGGCAGATTTGAATTGCCAACCTTTTGCTTAGCAGGCGTAGCACTTAACTGCTACCACCAGAGTTTCAGTCTTCACCTGTTTTTGACTAAGTGACTCAGGGTAAGCTTATTCAAAATAAAATAACTTTACTTATTCAAAATAAAATAACAAATCCCCGTATTTGTTTTTTTAAACTTTATCTTCAATTCTATTTTTTAATATTATTTTTAGTTTTTATATTTGATTTGTACTGCAGAAGAAAAGGCCCAGCTATTTAATTTGCTAATGTTTTTACAGCCAAGAAAACCTTATGGAGCTGTTCTACTCGATAATATATGGGATTGCAATGAATCAGAATTGACTCAACTGCCACTAAGGATAAAAGCAATGTTTGATTCTGTGGTCATTGTTATTAGGTGTCCTGAAGTTGACTTTCAACTCATAGTGACCCCATGTGACAGAATAGAGCGGACAGTGTACTATGATAATGTTTTCAAAACACAGAATCTAGGTTCCACTATAAATGTGATTTTAACGTGCTCTGTATGATTCATCAAGTTTTATGCTCCATACAAATTTTCAGAGAGCACTGCCTGGCAGTAAAGGAACTCTTCTGTGCAAAAGAATGGCTGACGATAGAAGGAAAAACCCACAGAGGACTCTACAGGTCTTGGATGAATCAGCTCTCCATGCCAGAATGCAGCAAGCTTCCCAGCATGCACTGGGACCCCATGGGCTGTACCAGACTGCCATATCTAGGTAACAAAGGGTTTTCCCAAGGCTTTGAAGGTTAAAGCGAATTTACAATTTGGAGGAAACTAAGGCATGAGCTGTAAGCTCTAATGCTAACATTTCTAAGCATTTCTAATTTTTCTGGTTTGAATTCTCCCTTCTTAGACACCTAATCCTATTTGCACTGGTTAGCACAAGGATTTTATTTCATTTGTTATAAAATAAATTACAGAACTCTTTGGACTGCTGCTTAAACTCTTACCTTATTTTATAGGGGTCTGATGAGAGCTTATAACATTTTCTGGAATGGCAGTAATATGGCTAAGAACATCTCATGTTTTGTCATAGGAGTGAAATAGAGGAATAAAATCCTCTTTCTTAGCCAATGAAGCAGATTTTTAAGCATGTAAAAATAAGCCACGTGTTTGAAAATGCTGATCTCCCCAAACCAAACAGAATCACTGCATGTTGTTGACGGAATTTTGCTGGTAAGGAACTGTGTTGTTATCCATAACAGCTGGTTTAATTTCAAAGACCACAATCCTTTCACATTCAAATGCAAAGAATGTTTTCCAGTTGTGTATTAAAGAGCTGAAAGAGAACTTGCATTTCTTAGGACTCTCTCACAAAATATATGCCATATCTGGATGCTCATTTAAAACAAATTTTTATCCTTTCCCCTTCAGATTTTATAAAAGAAAACCTAACAAGTAAGTAATTTTGTTTGTGCCCTTGAAACCTTATATGTGTAGTTGGAGTCATGCATGCGTATTTACACTCATGCTTCATGATGCCAGAACAGAATGTACAGGCTCACGCAGGCCTCCCACCATAGCTGCCCCAGGTAGAACATGAAGGAAAACTGCTGTAGGTCTCAGCTTATAGCTTCTGTGCAGGCCCTGGAAGGCGCCATATGTAGAGAATGATGCTGCCGTTCCCATGTCCCACTTCAGGTTGATTAATCTACACTTGTGTCTGTAAAATAAGTCAAATTTAAAATGTCACCTTTCGATTTTTTCATTCACAGTTTTTTAATCATCAGATTATTTATAGATTCAAAACAAGTATCTATTTTCTCTTGGAGCCAGTCATGGTCTTCAGTCATACTAACAGAGCTTTATCTTGGATGATAGTTTCTTACCACAGCTTATTTCCAGTATAAAATTCATAGCACCAAATCAAATGTTTTTAGAAAGATTATCTCAAAGCCCTTAGGAAAAAATCCAAGACAGTTTCTTGAAAAGAAGATCCTAGAAACTGATTTGTATCAGATGGTGCTTTAAGCTACCAGAGGGCCGAAATCTACAGGATGAAATTAGAAAAGTTCTTTCATGTCAGTTAACTTCCTCTGGGTTGAGCGTTCCAAGGCCTAAATCATATTTACTTCCTGTGATACATATTCCAGGCCTAATCTCCTTTGCACTTGGCAAAGTGCCCTGACTATTACAGAGGACATGATTTTACCAGCTTATTTCAAGGACTAAGACTTAAAGTATTAAAAGAAAGAATGTTACTGATTTCAGTTGAATCAGTTGACTTACTAAAAAAAAAAAAAAGAAAATTATGGAAAACCTTAAAAACCTATTATTCTTGAAGCTTGTCAAATTGTTATTCACAAACTGAAGGAACAAAAAAGAAGTGTTTTAGTTCATTGCCATATGAGCAGCAAAAGTTTACTTTGACTGGGCTTTTAATTGTTGACTCTCATCCATTCAAACATTGACTGAATGCTCACTATTGAGGACTTTTACTAAAGTTTACAGCTCTAATACAAATCATCTTCATGCCTTTTACACTCATCACTCATTCCAAGTAAGAATTTCAGTAGCACAAATAAACTAATATCTTTGTCCTAAAAAAATGTTTTATGAAATCTTTGGTACAGAGTAAGAAAATGAAGTCAAAAGATCATGAACTGATCATTTTATCTAAGAACATTCCCAGTACACATGTTAAGAGAATATTCTGTGAAATTGTAATCACACCTTCAAACAGTTATTGCTACTTATCCTTTATATTTAACTTAAACTTACTCTAGAAAACACAGCTGGTGTGTCTAAAGCTGGAGATCACGTTGCCCCTGTGTATTCACAGAGTAACCTGTCCTTACCACTCTCATAACACGTCTTATGTTTTATCATAATTATCTGTTTTCTAGTCTGTTGCTCAGTTAGGTAGTTAAATGCACAATTGTCATGTTACCACAGTATTCCTGATATCTAACCATCAGTAGGATTCAATGAATACTTGACTGTATGGATGAATGAGTGAATAAAACTCACTTGAAGTTCAAAGGAAAAAGAGAAAGAGACAAAACTGATAAAAGATAAAAAGGAGACCATCAGATAATAGACAGCTGTAGAGAAAAGAAACGCAAATAAATCAAAAGCGACCAGGAAATATCAAAACAAGGAAGAACACTTTAGAGAAGAAAATGATTATTCAGATCATGTCAATTCTTACATTTTAAAATAAATTCTACTTAGTCATTTTTCTTTTAATACATCTGATATTCTACTTTCTGATATCCTTTAGGAAAATCGTCTTTATAGTTATTAAGGAGCTTAGACTACTAATTTTAGAAATTGCATTACTTTCACTCACATGTCGTAGATAGTATGATCTGCTCTATAAAATCCAGGTACAAAAAAACAGACAATGCTCTCTGTCTTTTAGTAATTGCTCCTACATTATTATCAGCAGGAAACTTAAGTCTCCAATATAAGGTCCCCTCCCCACCCACCTTGGATAGATTAAGAAACCTGGTCTAAACTTTGGTCAAAAGAGAGGCAGACCAACTTTCCAATCAGCCTTAAAGGGAATTTGGAAATGTGATTCTCTGTTGACGTTTGTTGAGACATGCTATCTTTGGTCCTGCGCAAATGTTTTACTGCTGTGCGGATATTCTTCAGGTTCCGGGTGCTTGCTTGCTCCATAGTGGTGACAAAGTTGGCTTTCATAGGCTTGAAAACTATTTGCTTAGCCATCGGCATAATCTTTGCGTCTGCTCCTGGACTAAGAAAACAGATATGGGCGCTCCAGTGGAATCTCTGCTTTGACAGAGTCCGATTTCAAATAAGTTTAGGCATCTACTGAGATAAAAGCTTTTTTGTGTGCTTTTTATTTTTTTGTTTTCACTTTGGATGTGATGTATTATATTAATATGTTTTCTTACTAAATAACTATTCTTCTACTATAGGGTTATAGTGAATTTGCTAGTATTTCATTTGTGATTTTTTTAAAAAATATGTGTTCTGTAATCTGTGTATGCAGTTTTTTCTCCTTTTGTTCTAACTTTGTCAGGTTGCAACAGTAGTATTATAATAGCACCCTAAAAGTTTGAAAGAGTATTTGCTTTACTGGAACATATCTTAGAATATGGAATTTTTATCTCTTCTAAGATTGAAAGATTGTATTCACAATTTTGCAATGATTTTTAAAATTAGTCTCCTACTTATGACTGTAGTTTGGCTTTCTAGTTCTTCAAATTTGGTGATTAATATGTTCCTATTGACTTGGCATCATTTTTCTTATGATTTCAAGAATATAATTGTATAATTATATGTTACCTCATGTTTTATTCACCTTTGAATCTAATGTCAGAACTCTTATTCTAATTTTGTATGTTTCTGTCTTTCTTGTTAATAAAAAATGTCCACTGATTAGACTACTTTAAAAACATAAAGGCCAACTATTGATGTGGTTTTCAGTTCTGTCATTTGTCAGTTGTGTATTCTAACATATGAATTTCTACCTGTATATGGCTATACTTTAATGCTTATTTTTCTCTGCTTTCTGTAGTTAGTACTTTTCTCCAAGGGCTTACATTAAGTGTTTAGTTTATTCACTTTCATTTTTTCACATAATGAAAGTAGATAAAATTATATCATTGAACACAATTTTAACCAAATCTCACATTCGGTGTTTGAAAGTTATTTTCTAATCTGTAAATATCATTAATTTTTATTCTTTGACCAAAGTTATTATATTTTTCCATTTTCTTTTAATGTCCTATTGAGTCTTATTTGATCTATTGTTACATGCATTTTGAAATTTTAATCAAAGAGTCAATTTAGATACTTTCTGCCTTTTAAATTTATTAAAATTATCTTGTGGCTTGGCATAAGATCATCTCTTGTCAAAAACCCACAAATATTTGAAAAGAATGTATATTTCCCCTTATTAGGATACAAGTTCGTTTATAGCTATTAAAACACTGTCAGTTATATTATTAAAGTATTTTTTTCTTTACTCAGTCTATTAAGAGGATTAAAAACACAATTGCAGTGAGACCTGTGAAAGCTGGAATTCAGTGGAATTTCTCGTTTTTCCAGGTCCCCAAAGTATTCTGCCTTTGACAGGGTGTGGTCTTACCACTTTTCTATTGTTCATTTTAGTGGGAGATATTTGAATTCTCTTCCCTGGCAGGTTTCTGCCTTACACAGGCTCCAGATTTCAAAGGTTTTGCTGTAATAAGGTTATTTCAATAAGTATACAATTGACTTTGCATCCTACAGACAGTACGAGTATGGCATGTTTTGGTTTCCAAAAGTAATGAAAGTTTTACCTTGTTTTTGTATTGTGTTAGCCATTTAAATAGGTGTTCGACAGGTGCTCAGTTTTTAGAGAAACTAACTTCTGTTCATTTGCATTCTGATATTTTTGTTATTTATCTTCTTCCATTATTTTTATTCTGATTGTAAATCAAAAATAAATGTGTATAAAAGTTCAGCTTTAGCCAAACCTAGCCTAGCCTAGTCGTAGCATCACATGATGTATTTTGTTTGATCCTTTAGTAATTTCTACGATTGTCTTTAGGTCATAAGCAATATGATACAGTGTAAAGTGTACTAGGAAACCCTGGAAGCATAGTTAAGAGCTACAGATGCTAACCAAAAGGTTGGCAGTTCAAATCCACCAGGAGCTCCTTGGAAACCCTTTGGAGCAGCTCTGCTATGTCATACGGAGTCGCTATGAGTCAGAATTGACTTAAGGTCAATGAACTTAACTTGCACTATATTTGTGCTGGGGAAAAAAATACTTCATCTCTCTGATTCTCATCTTTAATAAAATCCTATAGTTCTTTAAGCTGGACTGCCTTACAGCTGAGCCTCATTGGATTCTTACAATTAGATTTTAAATATCTATAACCAGGGAGTCAGGATTTCTGAGCTGTCTAAGGTGATGTGGTCAGGTTGCAATCTCCCCTGGAGATGTGGGTTTGAATCCCACTCCAGACAAGACAACCTTTGGAAACCCTGGTGGCATAGTGGTCAAGTGCTACGTCTGCTAACCAAAAGACTGACAGTTCAAATTGGTCAGGGTTTCCTTGGGAATGCTGTGGGACAGTTCTGTTCTATAGGATCACTATGAGTTGGAACTGACTCAACAGCACTAGGTTTAGGTATAACCAGGGAGAATCCAATGCATAAGCATGTATCCTTAAAAATTAAATTTAGTTGACAGATGACTAACGTAGCAAAAAATATTTCTTTAAAGTTTAAGACTAAGTGAAAAGAATTATCATTGTTTTCTTACAGCATTCCCTCCAATGCCATCCTCAAAGCCAAGTGTGGACATTCCAAATTTGCCCTCCTCCTCTTCTTCTTCCTTCTCTGTCTCACCCACGTACTCCATGACTGTAATCATTTCCATCATGTCCAGCTTTGCAATATTTGTACTTCTCACCATAACTACTCTTTATTGCTGCCGAAGACGAAAACAATGGAAAAATAAGAAAAGGTATGGCTCTATTCTAGGCTTATCACGTGGAACAATATTATTAAATCTGCCCACCAAATGTTGGGCCTAGGAGTAGAAGGAGGAATACATGTGACACTGCCTGTCTGTTGATGGCAGCCCTCACCCTGCTGGAACATCAAGTCCCCATCCTATAAATTTCAAAATGTTAGTGATCTCTTTCCTAGAATCACATGTCTTAAAGTTAGTTTTCACAACAAGGAAAATCTAAACAGTAAACTGGGGGGAAAAAAATAGCTATTCCTCCTCCCCTATTTCCTAATCATCCTCACTGCCTCTGCCAATGTGGACAGTGAAAAAATGCTTGAGAAAATGTGCCTTTGACTCTATACCAATCAAAATATTTTATTGCTCTAAAACTTTAGGATCTTTGACTGCCTTAGTAAAATTTATTTTGTTTACTCCTAAATGAGAAATATGTTAAAATCTGAGCACAAAACTCTTACCTGATTCTGAGCTCGCTATTGATCTTACCTGCAGAGAATCCGCAGCTGTCACTCTCACCACTCTTCCTTCTGAGCTCTTGCTAGACAGACTTCATCCCAACCCCATGTACCAGAGGATGCCACTCCTTCTGAATCCCAAATTGTTCAGCCTGGAGTATCCAAGGAATAACATTGAGTATGTGAGAGATATTGGAGAAGGGGCATTTGGAAGGGTTTTTCAAGCAAGGTAAAGTTATTTACATCAAAAATCTCCTTTGAAAGATGTTGTATCTGCACAGAAAACAAACAATCTCTGATGGTTACAAAAGAGGAGGAGGGTGGGGAAGAGAAATCATTCACAAAACAGTAGAAAAGTGTTAACTTTGGTAAAGGGAAAGACAATATACAGTATAAGTGAAGTCAGCACATCTTGACTAAGGCAAAGACATAGAAGCTCCTTAGATGCATCCAAACAGTCTGAGGGACTGAGTTTCTGGGGCTGAGGGCTAGGGACTGTGGTCTTGGGGGACGTCTAGGTTCACTGGCATAACAACGTTCATAAAGAAAATGTTTTACATCCGCCTTTGGTGAGTAGTACCTGGCATCTCAAAAGCTTGCCAGTGGCCATCTAAGATATATCTTCTGGTCCCATGCCACCCTGAGCAAAAGAAAATGAAGAAAAGCAAAGACACAAGGAAAATATTAGTTCATAGGGCTAAAGGACTACAGCTACCACAACTTCACCAGCCTGAGTCCAGAACTAGATGGTACCTGATACTACCACCAACCGGAGGGTCCTAGACAGACCGGGATGGGGGAGTGGGGGGGTGGAACAGACTTACTGATCTGACAGAGACTGGAAGAAGCCCCTAGACCATGGCCCTCAAACACTTTTTCAACTGAGAACTGAAGCCACTCTCAAAGTTCACCTTTCAGCTAACCATTAGACAGGTCTATAAAACAAACAATAACACATGAGAGGAAATTACTTCTTACTTCAATCATGCATATGAAACCAAAGGGGCAATATCTGCTCAAAGACAATGATGAGAAAGCAGGAAGAGACAGGAAACATGGATGGATGGAAGCAAGGAACTGGGATGTGGAAGTGGAGAGTGTTGACAGATCATGGAGATTGCGACCATTGTCACAAAACACTTTGCATATAAAATGTTGGATGAGAAACTTATTTGCTCTGTGCAGTTGCATCTAAAGCACAGTTAAAAAAAAAAAGAAATACGCTATGTCAAAAAAGATAATTAATTCACACCATTAATCTGCTTTGTATTGTGTACTAGGAATCTTGATAATTTTCCTTCTTGACTGGAAAGTAGATTTGCATAGAGACAATGTTTTAATGCATTTAAAAGAAATAATTTATAAGAAATCTAAATGTTGCCTTCATTTACATAGTGTTCAAGTTACAAGCAATTAGTAGTGTTTGATCATATTTCCTTTTCCATGAAAATTTCATGTCATACGTTTTAAATCATAATTTCTTGCATTGTTTTCAGTCAACAGTTCTGAAATTCACATCTGTTCCATTGTCTATTGCAATATTCTCCACTTCATTTAAAGTTTACTTTGAAATACTGCTTTGATTTAAGAACTCAGAATGTGATGCATGTAGATAGTAAACAGATGCTTGCTGAATGATAAAACAGAAAAAGGAAAAAAGTTCTCCCAAATGTAGGCAAACAATAAGCTCAGGAAAAGACCAATGTATTACAGCTAACATTAGACAGTATGGTAACTTTGCATGAATTGGAAGGAAACATCTTCTCTACCTGGTTGTAGCTCTACAGACAGCATCAGGGCCCAGATAATGTTGGCCAGGTCTCAATCACCAAATGCTCTTTTGGACTAGTGCTTGCGTGCAACACACAATCTTGTCCTCACTTATGGTGCCACTTGTATGGAGTTACTAAATTCAAAAAGAAGAAAATCACATGTGTATTTTTACTGAGAACTAAATACATGCAAGGCATAATTTTAGGCTCTTTGGGGAATATAAAAATGAATAAATTACAGAGCCTACCTTCAAGGAATTAAATTCTGGCCACAGATGAAGGGGTTAGAATGATGAGAATCCCACTGGATCTGTGCACTTTAGAATTCTTGTAATTTATGAATAATGTACATGTCAAACTTAATCTATGTCGAAAATAATCCCAGTGATTTTTATTACTTGGATACTACTGTTGGCACCTTTCTTTGATTCTTTGCCTCTGGGAAAGGCTGCATGAGTGGTTGAAGTGTATAAATGTGGGTTTGCAAAATGTTCCTAATCTTTGGTTTCTTCCTTTCTAAACACATTTGTGTCTCAGGGCTCCCGGCTTACTTCCCTATGAACCTTACACGATGGTGGCAGTGAAGATGCTCAAAGAAGAAGCCTCAGCAGACATGCAAGCTGACTTTCAGCGGGAGGCAGCCCTCATGGCGGAATTTGATAACCCAAACATTGTGAAACTCTTGGGTATGAAAGTATGAGAGCGGATGTTTGCTTTCTCAGAAAATAGTTCTTCATCCTTTACACTTTCTCATTTTTCTTGCGTTACATTTCAGAATTGATCAGTTTATTTCTGCTACTCCTTTGATTCTGGATCATAGAGGTGACCCTGGTTCCCCAAGCTTAGCTCCTTCACCAAGGTCCTAACACCACCCATTTTATTCCATTCCTTGTATGACAGTTCTTAATAATCCCTTTTTAAGTCTCAATATTTCATTTTTTTTCTTTGGTACGTTTACTGAGGAAAACTGAATTCCTCTTATCATACTTTCTTTATTGCAGTAAGTATAATAAAATGTATGCCATCTCAGTCATTTCTACATGTATAGTTTAGTGACACTGATTACATTCTTTAAGTTGTGTGCTGTTCTCACTATCCATTCTCAAATTATCCCACCACCATTAGCATAAATTTAGTGCCCCCTAGGCATAAACCTGCCCCACTTTCAGCTACCATTCCACCCTGGTAACCACTAGTAATGCTTTGTTTCCATAAATTTGATTTGAGTCATGACACATCAGCAAATGAAGATCCCAGAAGCTTAACTCCATTCATGTTATTAAGGTCAGCTCTTGTTTGAGGAGGCAGCTCTTCCACAGTCGTATTTTGAGAGCCTTCCAACCTATGGGGAACTCATTTTCTGGCAGTACATCTGACAGTGTTCTGCTGATATTCATAAGGTTTTCACTGGCTAATTCTTTTCAGAAGTAGACTGCCGAGTCCTTCTTCTTAGTCTGTTTTAGTCTGGAAGCTCAGCTGAAACCTGTTGGCCAGGGTGACCTTGCTAGTATCTGAATACTGGTGGTATATCTGCCAGCATCATGGCAACACACAAGCCCCTACGGTATGACAAACTGTCAGACAAGTAGGGACATGACACAGAATGAGAAGAAACAGCTGCAAACATCCAATAATAATCTAAATGAGGAATGTACAAAGTATGACTCTAGGAAAACTGGAATTTGTCAGAAATGAAAAGGAATGCATAAACATTGGTATCCTAGGCACTAGTGAGCTGCAATGGACCAGTATTAGCTATTTTGAATCGAACAATCATATGGTCTTCTATGACGGGCATGACAACTTGAAAAGGGATGGTGTTGCATTCACCATCCAAAAGAACATTTCAAGATTTACCCTGAAGTACAATGCTGTCAGTAATAAGATAATATCCATATGCCTACAATGAAAGCCAGTTAATATGACTATTATTCAAATTTATGCACCAACCACTAAGGCCAACAATAAAGAAACAGAAGATTCTTATCAGTTTCTGCAGTTCAAAATTGATCGAACATGCAATCAGGACACATTGATAGTTACTGATATTTGGAATGCAAAATGTGGCAACAAAGAAGAAGGGTCAATAGTTGGAAAATATGGCCTTGGTGATAAAAATGATGACAGAGATCTCATGATAAAATTTTAGAAGAACACCCCTCACCAGAAAACACTACTGAGATCAACTCTTTGGACAAAAGTGGACTGGACTCAGGGACACAATGTGACCATACTGTGTTTGCATTTTGTGGTTCTATATGTTTATAGGATGCTGTCCTACTGGTCTCTTCCTAGATGGGAGAGAAGAGGACGGGTAGGAGGGGACAGGATATTGTTATGAGGATACAAGTACAGAATCAAAAGAAGGAGTGTGCTGTCACAGGGCAAGGAGAGCAGAAGGAGCTGCAGATAGGTGGGCATCAAATTTAATTTGGATTGTATACTTCCACTTAATCATAATAAAAAAAGAATTTTGCAAGAACAATGACTTAATCATTGCAAATACCTTTTTTCACCAACATAAACAGTGACTGGAAACACCCCCACCAAATGGAATACACAGGAATCGAATTGACCACATCTATGGAAAGAGACAACTTCATGAATAAGAACAAGACTGCTGACTATGGCACAGACCATCGGTTGCTCATATGCAAGTTCAAATCAAAGTTGAGGAAAATTAGAGCAAGTTCATGAGAGCCAAAGTACAACTTTGAGTATATCTCACCTGAGTTCAGAGACCATCTCAAGAATAGATTTGATGCACTGAACACCAATGACCAGACAAGCTGTAAAATGACATCAAAGACATCATATATGAACAAAGTGAGAGGTCATTAAAAAGATAGGAAAGAAAGAAAAGAGCATATTGGATGTCAGAAGAGACTCTAAAACTTGCTCTGGAATGCTGAGTAGCTAAACTAAAAGGAAAAAAATGATGAATAACTGAAGATTTCAAAGGACAGCTTAAGAAGATGAAGTAAACTATTAAAATGACATGTGCAAAGAGCTGGAAATAGAAAACTGAAAGGGAAGAACATGTTCTGCATTTCTCAAGCTGAAAGAACTGAAGAAAAATTCAAGCCTTGAGTTGTAATAGTGAAAGATCCTACCGGTAAAATGTTAAACAACTCAAGAAGCGTCAAAAGGAGACGGAAGAAATATATAGATAGAGTCATCATACCAAAGAGAATTGGTTGGCATTGAACCATTTCAAAAGGTTAGCATATGATCAGGAACTGGTGGCATTGTAGGATGTAGTCAAAGCTGTATGGAAGGTGTCAGATAAAAATAAGGCTTCAGGAATTGATTGAATATCAACTGCGATGTTTCAACAAATGGATACAGCACTGGAAGTACTCATCTATGCCCAGAAATTTGGAAGACAGCTACTTGGCCAACCAACTGGAACAGGTCTATCTTTATGCCTGCTCTCAAGACAGGTAATCCAACAGAATGTGGAAATTATCAAACACTGTCAGATCTGACTCGATGGCACAGGGTTACTGGGCTGGGTCATTAAAATCACACGCAAATAAAATTTTTCTCAAGATTATTCAAAAGTGACTGTAGCAGTATGTTGACAAGGAACCGCCAGAAATTCAAGCCAGATTCAAAAGAAGACATGGAACCAGGGATATCACTGCTGATGTCAAATGGATCTTGACTGAAAGCAGAGAATACCAGAAAGATGTTTATCTGCTTTATTGACTATGTAAAGGCGTTCGACAGTGTGGATCATAACAAATAACATGTAATTGTGCTCGTGAAGAATCTGTACATGGATCAAGAGGCAGTCATGCTAACAGAACATGGGGACACTGCATGATTTAAAGTCAGGAAAGATGCGCATCAGGTTTATATCTTTCATCATACATTTTCAATTTGTATGCTGACCATTTTGTTTATTCATTCATCTGTTGATGGACGTTTTGACTGTTTCCATCTTGTGGTTACTGGGAAAAGCACCGCAGTGCATACTGATGTACAGGTTTATGCTTATGGTCTTCTTTCACTTCTAGGGTTGGGACTGCTGGGTTGTGTTCTATGTTTAACTTTTTAAAACAGTGCCAAACTGTTTTCTGCTGTGGCAGCACCATTTATATTTCCATCAGCAATGGATGAGGGTTCCAGTTTCTCTGCAACCTTGCCAACACCTATTGTTTCCTTTTTTTTTTTTTTTTTTTTTTGGTCATTGCCACTCTAACGTGGGAGAGGTAATATTTCATTGTGCTCTTGATATGCATCTCCTAGAAAACCTTGCTGGCTGTAGTAGTAGTTAAATGCTACCATCTGCTAACCAAATTGTCAGCAGTTCAAATCTTCCAGGTGCTCCTTGGGAACTCTGTAGAGCAGTTCTACTCTGTCCTGTAAGGGTGGCTGTGAGTCGGAATTGACTCAATCGCAGTGGTGTTTTGGATCTACAAGGTCAACAGTTTGGATGCACTCCCTGGAAACCCTATGGCATTGTTTTAGTCTTTACTATAGGGTTCTTGGAAACTCTGGTAGTGTTAAGTCCTATGGCTTAGCCAGAAGGTCGGTAGTCCAAATCTTCTAGGTGCTCTTTAGAACCTCTATGAGGCAGATCTACTCTGTCTAGAGGGTCGTTATGAATTGGAATTGACTCAACAGCAGTAGGTTTGAATTTTTTGGTGTACAGGGTTCCTGTGAGTCAGAATCAAGATGTGATGGCAACAGGTTTCATTTGGTGTTTGGTTTAACTGCTAGTGAGGGAGACCTGGTGGTATAGTGGTTAAGAACTCATCTGCAACCCAAAGTTTGGCAGTTTGAATCTGCCAGCTGCTTCTTGGAAACCTATGGTGCAGTTCTACTGTGTCCCATAGGGTCTCTGTGAGTTAAAAGTGACTTGACAGCACCAGGTCTGGTTCTGGAGCCCTGGTGGCATAGAGATTAAGTATTTGGCTACTAACCAAAAGATCTACAGTTCAAATCCACCAGCCACATCTTGGAAACATTATAAGGCCGTTCAACTCTGTATAATAGAGTCACTATGAGTCAGAATTGACTTAATGGCAACAGATTTTTTGTTTGTTTGTGAGTCAGAATTGACCCAACAGCTATGAGTTTTAGTTAACTGTTAGTGACACTGAGTATCTTCTTGTGTGATCATATTGATATTGAGATACTTTTCTTAACATCTATTGGGCATAGAAAATACAAGTCTAAAATCTGAGAGAGATACCAAAGAGAGAGAGCCTCTTACAGTGATCTGCAGTGAGCACCAAAATAGATATTTTCCTGTTGGGGAATAATTTTTATTGTTCCTTAAAATGTTGAGTCTAAAGCTGTGTATAGGTGTTAGCAATTTTATAATAGCCTGGATTCCTGAAACTGAATCAAGTCAAACTATATAATTTGCAAGTTTATGATGTCTGTGGTAGCATATGTATACATCACTACTGATGTCTATAGTAGCATGTGTATACATCACTACTGAGAGTTTTCTCTCATTTTTATTGCCCAACAAGAACTGAGATATATATGACCATTGGTTAGATCTATATTTAAAATCCTTTTCAATGTTCCATAAACACAGGGTCTCTTTTTTATCCAAATGTACATAAACAGTAATCTTTCCTGGCATGATTCCACTATTCTTACAGGTTATTAGAACTTAATAGCATTTTTATAAGATGGCAAAAGGAGAAGGGAGTTTAGGAAAAATCTATAAGATTAATTTCAAATAAAAGAAATCTTTGATTCACATTAGTAATATCAGGTAGTTACTGAGAAGGGTTGTATCCTAAAAGTCAATTATCTGGTGTTCAAATCCTAGTGTACAATGGTTTCATAATCATCAATTTAGAGAATTAGGTATAAATGTAGAGATTTGAAGAGTTTTAGGAAGGGAAGCAGAATTAAAGATTGCAAACTCTTACCCTCTGTTCTGAAGGCTGAGAAAATAGTACAACAAGGTAAGAAAATGTATTGAAGATGTCATACTAAAGCTATGGCTTGGAATAAGTTTGAGGTCTTTTTATATCCAACTATCCATCAATCCACCCAGCAAATATTGAAATCCTATAATGAACCATGTATAGTATTAGACTTGAGTTTACAGAAGTCAACGAAACACTGTCCTCCTTCAAGGAATTTAATCTGCTTTGAAGTCCCAAAGAACTGGGTTAGAATTATTACAATAGATTAAATGTTCAGAACTCATTGTATAAATATACAGATAATTGTTTATACATATTATAGCCCCATGTATATATGATTGTCAAATATATAATTTCCTAATATATACATATAATTTCCATATATGTATGTATACTTGTTAATAATCATTATGAAGTAGGAAGTTTCCATATAATATTGTCTGTATCAGGGAGTATAGCACTTCATTAAATAACTTCAGTTCAAAAAGTTTTTTTCCCCTCAGAGAAGCGTGCTCTCATTTCTTCACTATTTCTCTAGTATATGTAAATATGCTGATTGCCAAAGTCCCTAGAATTAAAAACTAAGCCCGCAAACAGTAAGACAAGATAACCAATCCAAACTTGTTGCTGCTGAATCGATTCCCATTCACAGTGACCCAACAAACAGAGTAGAACTGCATCACAGAGTTTCCTAGGGGTGCCTGGTAGATTTGAACTGCTTACCTTTTGGCTAGCAGCTGTGGCACTTAACCATTATGCCACCAAGGGTTCCAGCCAACATAACAATATTCCTTTTTAAACAGAGACTTCTAATTTTTTCTAATTATTGAAAAACAGTAGTAGATTTAATAATCCATGTTTATGGTGATATGGAATCTTGCCCATTTGATTAATGTATTTCAAGTTCTCCAGTTTCTCTCTCAAATACAGCAAGTTTTTAAGATTTGTAAATCCCTTTCTGGAATTAAATCTAAGACTCTATTTATATTAACATTTTCCTTTTTAGAATAAGCATCGTAAAACCTGAATTTCATAGTGTTGTATTGTAGCAATTTGAATAAGAATCTAAAAATCTTGGGGGCTTTGGGGGACATTTTTGTTTGTTTACTATCCTTTCCAAGTTTCATCTGACATACTCTTAATTATCAGTCTTCAGATAAATATGCCAAAAACACAGAACAATTACATTACAAACCTACAATAAATATACATTGATAAATTTCATTCAGCAGACATTTGCTAAGCAGTTCCTCTGCCAGACCCATAGCAGGTGTGGGGAATTTAAAGAAGACAACTTAGGGTCTAATTTCAAAGTGCTAAAATAACTGGGATGAAACCTATGAAAAAAATAGACAATTAAAATTTGGGGTGGTAGGTACTGTGTTCAAGGGTGATAGAATGAAAATCTGTTCCTGGAAGGTTCTGGAGCTTAGACACCCTAGAAGGAAAAATAATTACACTGACTTTTAATGGGTAAATAGGAAATGGTTACACAAAGAAATGGGGTCAGAATTTGCCTATGACACTGTCAAAATAATCAGGGCCCTGTATTTTCTGATCTGACCATTTGCTTCCAGGGTGTTTACATCCTTCGATGGTGTGAAGATGTAAAGATGGTGTAACATGCTTGGCTGCTAACCCAAAGATTAGTGGTTCAAATTCACCCAAGGACACATCCGAAGAAGGGCCTAGAGAGCTACTTCCAAAAGAGCATTAAAAACCCTAAGGCACACAGTTGCCATAAATGACTCCCACTGGCAGTGCAAATCACCAGGCGCTCCTTCAAAACTCTACAAAGGCAGCTCTGCTCTGTCTTGTAGGGTCATTGTTTTAGTCATCTTGTACTGCTCTAAAACAAATACCACAAGTGGATGGCTTTAGCAAAGAAAAGTTTATTCTCACACAGTCTAGTAGGCTACAAATCCGAATTCAGGGTGCCCGCTCCAGGGGAAGGCTTTCCCTCTTTGTTGGCTCTGGACAAAGGTCCTTGTGTTGCATAGCTCTTTGGTCAGGAAGCATCTTGGCTCAGAAACCTCAGGTCTGAATGCTGCTGCTCTACTCCTTCCTATTGCTGCTTTCTTGATGGTATGAGGTTCCCAAATCTGTTGGTTTCTTTCCTTTAGTCTCAAGAGACTGCCTCAAGGCACAAAACAATCTTAACACATTGAGTGCACCATCCCATACAACTGCCATCCACCTCCCCTCATTAACATCACAGAGGAAGGATTTCCAATAGACAGCAACCTCTCCTGATACCTGGAATTCCGGCCCAGCCAAATTTCTACACATATTTTTGGGAGAACCCAAATCAATCTGTTACAGTGAGTTGGAATGACTCAATGACAATGGGTATTTTTGGTTTGGGCAACTAGTTAGGTTTTGGTTTCCCACTGTGTTATTTTAGAAACCCATCCTAACAGAAGATGTTATTTTGGTTTCAGGTGTGTGTGCTGTGGGGAAGCCTATGTGTCTTCTCTTTGAATACATGGCTTATGGTGACCTCAACGAGTTCCTCCGCAGCATGTCTCCTCACACTGTGTGCACCCTCAGCCACAGCGACTTGTCCACGGCGCAGGTCTCCAGTCCCGGGCCCCCGCCCCTCTCCTGTGCTGAGCAACTTTGCATCGCCAGGCAGGTGGCTTCTGGAATGGCCTACCTGTCAGAGCGCAAGTTTGTCCACCGGGATTTAGCCACCAGGAACTGCCTCGTCGGTGAGAACATGGTGGTGAAAATTGCCGACTTTGGCCTCTCCAGGAACATCTACTCCGCTGACTACTATAAAGCTAATGAAAATGACGCCATCCCTATCCGCTGGATGCCACCCGAGTCCATCTTCTATAACCGCTATACCACAGAGTCTGACGTGTGGGCCTATGGGGTGGTCCTGTGGGAGATCTTCTCCTATGGCCTGCAGCCCTACTATGGGATGGCCCACGAGGAGGTCATTTACTATGTGAGAGACGGCAACATCCTCTCCTGTCCTGAGAATTGCCCCCTGGAACTCTACAGTCTGATGCGTCTGTGTTGGAGCAAGCTGCCGGCCGACAGACCCAGTTTTTCCAGTATCCATCGAATTCTAGAACGCATGTGTGAGAGGGCAGAAGGAGCTGTGGGTGTCTGAGGTCGAAGTGTTCAAAGAAAACGTTGCCATCCCCTCTCAGACTCTGTGAGCAGGAGCAATTCTAAGACTAGAGGCCCAACAAGACCCAAATAGGAAAGAATAACAGCAGATATGAGTAGCATATTGCTTGTTTCCCAAGAAAAACAAACACGGTTCAGGACTCGTACACAGATGGACTGCTTACAAATAAAGGCGAAAGAATGTGTCAGCAAGAGATAACTCTTCTCCCTAATGGAGAAAGTTTGTTGCTATATATTGTTCAGGAAAAGATGTCATTGTTTGGTTCTTAAATTAATAGGCAGCAGAGTACACTCTGCTATATTAAATTTTGATATGAAATGTGATACAGAGTTTCCTTTTTCTTAAAGTCAGCTCCTGTCCAGTAAGCAAGTAACCATGTCTTCATGGAAGAAACTTAGGTCAAGTACAGAAAACCAGAAAGAAGAAAAAAAAATCCATTATCTCACTGCCCAAGGAAACGAGTTAGACTTTTTTGTTGAATTTTTTTTTCACATGTAACTTCATATTTGTTATATTTGGCAGAGTTGTGGTTACACTTTATTGATAGTGTCTTTGAGGAATAAAGTGGCAGATCAGCAAGGCTATCTCCTTCTTGTGGTTTTCAGTTCCCTCTGTCTCAGTGACCCTTCTCCTTTTTAAGTTTCTCCTTTGGTATATTTATCATAAGCTTAACTTGCTTACCGCTACAGTTTTTCTGAAAAAAGTTTTTGTGTCTTAAGAATTTGTCTTTGCCTTTGAAAATTTTATCAGTACCTTTCCCTTCATTTTTTCCTCTTTTCCAGGACTCTGTGTTTTTTGGTTTCTTTAGCTGTTTTTCTCTTTTTATTTCATGCATACCATAAACACCTAACAGAAGTAATTTTTTAAAAACAACATTGCAGACTGATGTGTAAATAAAAAACAAAAAGATAGCAATCAATGACAAAACTTCTTCAAAATAGTACCAGTTTCTTCTGTGCTTACCTTTGAAACTACACATTTTCATCTCCTTTGCCCATTGCTTAACTGGATGATTTATCTTTTTCTTATTGACATTTTGTAGTACCTTGTAGTTTATGGAGAGAAACTACACATTTCCAATGTGGCATTCAATGATTTTATAGCCACTATTGTGTCACTTAAGCTGAATTTTTTTTCTAGTTTCAGAAGATACTCTTGTAATTCCAGAGGCATTTCAAGCTACTGTTTTTGTACATTCTACCATTTTTTTCCCTTTTAGAAACCAATCAATTGGCAGTAGAAGTAATATAGTGTTGTTTACCAACTTTCTACATAACTTCTTAACCTATGTCCTTGTTATTTTTGATGGTGAAAAAAAATAAGCACTCCCTTCCAGAACTCAGATTTCTGGTGCACATGATTGCTCAGATGACCCCATGTAGCACATACTTCTCTGAGTATGGCATAAGTTACATGAACTTATTCTTGCTATAGCATAAAGCAAATAAGTGGGGAACAGAAATATTGGCCACTAGGGGAATGGAGAAATGGTCTAAATTCTTGAAAGGAGATTTTCAACTGTCATTCAGAAAGCTCTAATTTAAGTCCTCAAGACACATGAATGTGACAACTTACCATCATTGCTGAACAACTGACATTTCTTGTTCATAGACCCTCTAACCAATCAAGACCAGAAAAGAAGTAGGAGTTACCCTAGACTTCACCCTTTCCTTCACATCTGATAGTTCGTCAGTTCTAGTTCCTAAAAATCTACTGTTGTCATCCCTTCTGATTCAATCCCACTGCCTTTACTCTGTCTCTGTCATGGCATGACTATTATCTAACCTCCTCTCCCTCGGGGTCTGAGAAGAGTTCACGGGCCTTGACAACAGAAAGCGTATGGTTATAACTTTGACTCATAAAAAAGAGCTGTTAGAATTTAGGGCTGACAGCGAAAGAGATTCTCTAAAGCCATGATTCTAAATCTGTAATTATTGAGTTTTCTAAAGGGCTAGATTAATAAAGATTCAGTATGAGTCCAGAAAAGAAGGTCAGGATGTCAGTAAAGCTGACAGATTGGAGAAGGTCACCAGCACACCTGGAGCTTTAGTGAAGATATCTATGGCATATTTCAACTGTCACTTATGCCCTGCAAAATACAAAAATGCCTTTAGGTTCCCTCAGGTGACAAGGTTTTACTATAAAAGAGATATGTGGAAGGTAGATCAAAAGAAAAGCCACCCAGGATTACCTACAGAAGAGCAGGGCTGGTCTGAACACCATGTGGCTTATACTCCAGATGTATGGTTACCTTCTTAGAACCAGGTTTCCATATTCCAAGCTCTACCCTCTGCTACGGTGAGCTATTCTCTGCTTTCCTCTGCCACTGCCAGTTAGCTGTCCTTTCTTTCCTTGCCTCTTCCTCCTGTCTTCTACAGTCTCATGGATTCCCTGTCTGTGGGTTCCATAGGCTCAAGTATTTGAGATACCAAAGCAAAAGAATAGAAATAAAGTAAGTGAATGAGTGCATATTATGAAAGTCATACAAAATTATTAAGTGTTTAAAGAAATTGAAAATTACTAAGTAGAAATCTCAACACAGTAATAGTAATAACAACAGTAATAATATTATCAGCCAGTTTTCACTGAATGCTTGCCATGAGTGTTTTAAGGCCTTTAAATATATCAATGTAAACCTTACGACATTCCTGTAATATGCCCACTGTTTGGGTGAGGAAAGAGGTACAGATTGATCACAGAGCAGCAGAGCCTGTTTATGACCAAGAGAATCCAGCCACAAAGGATGAGTTCCCAACCATCATGCTGTGCTGCTACAGTACATCAGAGAAGAAATAACTGAATATTGATGACTTTGGAGAGGTGAATTATAATTTACATCTAGTTTTGAAACACACATTGTCTCATATATCATTAATTTCACCTCCAATTCTGTTTAATGAGTAGCAAAAAGGTATGTTTTGTCATTATCATATTCAAGTTAATAAAAAATTCAGATAGCTGGTATCTTTATTGCTTCAGTAGATTTACTTGCATTTTTGTGTTACGTTCTGATTGCTACCTTTTTCCCCATGACCTATTCTACAGTTCTGTGTCTCAAGAATGTGGATCCATTGTTTACTAGTGTTGTTTTCTTTTTTAAATAAATATTTTTCCCCTATTGTACAATCAGCGTATATATTCAAAAAGGAAGGAGAAAGAGAGAAACATTCACAGTGCCACTGTTACCAAGTGCTTGAATAGGTATCAGTAAACCTCATATTGTTTTATATGGTCAAATATCAAATACAGCAAGAGTGTGAGGGCATTTTTATTGAACATGTTACTGAAAAACACATTCCCTGGTATTGGGATGGGAAAGAATAATATTTTCTGTTCATTTTATAGTATATAAGTTTTCAAAGTTATAAAATATTCTTTAAAAAATCCAATTTAGTTTTTAATTAATAATCTATTTTATGGATATGCAACAACTCAATCTCTTATTGTCAAACATTTGGGTTTTTCCTAATTTTCACTATTACAAACAATACTGTGTGGTAATTCTTCTTTGCATACATGTATGATTATTTCATTATGGAAATTCTAAGAAAGGGAATGTGTAGGCCAAGTGGTATGTACAGTATTAGGATTTTTGTTATATATTGCCACATTCTCTAGAAATATTATTCCCATCTCTAAACTGTATGAGATCTCATAATGTTAAGCAGTTGTTACTATAGAACATTTATTCTGTTTTTTAAAATAAATATCTTCTTTATTTCATTATAGAAAAGAGGATCTCATTTTAATTTTCTTTTTAAATTACTAGTGAGTTTTATTTCTTTCTTGTTTATGCATCCTTTATAGTTTTTATTTTAGGAATCACCTGTAGTTCATTTTTCCATTGGGTTGCTCATTTTCTAATTGGTTTGTAAGATTCACTTTATAAAATATTAGATCTTTATCATATTTTACACAAAGGACAAAAAATATATACTTTTACCTTAAAATAACATTTTTTGCCTCAAAAGCAATATTTTTTTAAAAGAAAAAATAAACAAAATCAAGAAAACACCAGTCGGTGGTAACTGGTATTAGTGCCATGGTATGTATTCATCCAGTCTTTTCTAAATAGGTAGATAAGTAGGTAGGTGGATTGATGTATAGATAGATAGATAGACATATAAACAGATGGACAGATATGCAGGCAGATAAACACCGATTTTTAAAGCAAAAGTAAGATAGTATTATTATACTATTCACATCTTGTTTTTGTCACTTAATATTTCTTAAATATCTCCCATGTCAATATGTATTCATGTACACATAATTTTTATGGTCAAATAATTTTATATTGTATGGATTTGTCACAATTTTGACTATCATTTTATTGTTGGACATTTAGTTTATTTCTATTCTTCACAATAATATACTGTATTTTGATAATTAATCTTTTTGCTTCATTTTGTATCTAAAGTGATTTTTTAAGAAATGATCTCTAGAAATGGAATTTCTTGATAAAATGGGTATATATTTTTAGTGCTTTTTGTATGTTGACAAATTACCTCCTTGAGTTAGTTTCTCAGTGTGCACACATCACAGCCAGAAAACAGAGCCCATTTCTTTCAACATCTCCTATACTGAGCATTAGCATTTGAGTAACTGTCAACATAACTGATTAAAATTTTTTATCTTGTAGCTTAAACCTGCATTTTTTAAAATACTGATAAGGTTGAGCATTTAAAAATGTTTTGGGGACAATTGATTTTTTTGTGATTTGTTATTTTCCTTTTGAGTTTTTTTTCTTGTTGCGTTGTAAGCACTTTACACGTTAAGATGTTATACTTTGACATACGTGTTTTGATCACTTTTGTCATATTAAAAATGTGCACTTCTATTTTTCTTTTGCTTTTATTGATCAGGAAAAAATGTCAAATTGCCAGTGTATGAAGATGATTGTGGTTTCTTCCCCAATTTATCTGTTAATATGTGGAATTGTATGACTAGATTTCCTAATGTTGAAATATGCTTATGTTGTGGGGATATATTCTCTTTGGGTTTGAGTATATCGAACTTTTACTTTACTATCAAATCTGTTTTATTAACATTTTATTTGCATCAGTATTAGTAAGTTCACAAAATTAAAATAGTTTGTCATGTCCTCCTCTGACAGAATTTGGTGTCAGCATTATGGAAATTCCATAAACTTAAGAGATTTTGCTCTTGGTTACTTTGTTTTAAAAGAACCATTCTTCATTTGTAAAAGCAATACATACACATGGGTTCTCAAAAAACTGCTAAGACTTACAAATAAAAAATAAAATTTTCCCTCTTCCTATTCATCCCTAGTCATAGCCTACATTCTAAACCACTTCATTCATTGTGGTTTCACTTCTTTCAGTGTTTACCACTGCAGTTCTAGCAAATGCATTTACATCTCTCTTTCCAAAGTGATCAACTTAAAAAGATATGTCATATCACCTTTCATTAAAAAAAAATGAGCAGTTTAAAGTATTTAGACTACTGTATTCACACCCCATCTCCATTTCCTGAGATATGTTAGTTAACATAAAATTGACTGTATTGTTTACCATTATAACTTACAAAAAACATGCTTAAACAAGCTTACCCAGTGATTCTGGGCTATGTAAGATAAGAAAATTAGAGTTCTCACACTTCCTTCCATTGTTCTTTCCTCCCTTCAATTGTCAGCTGTAGTCATCTAAACACCTATTTATTTCTATGCTGTCAAGATTTACAGTATCTGCAGTTTGTTTTGCAATAGATTAAGGTTTGGATATCTTGACTATCGGTTGATTATAAACATGAAAAAAGAAATAAAATGTTTACAACAATGTGGATGTGTACATATTTGTGCTTGCCAAATGAAGCAATGGTTCTTAATTATTTTAATCTGACAATTACATCTTTAATATACAATGACTTTTTGTCCTGTTTTATGAATGAAGTAGCATTTAAAATGTTACTGAATGTATTTTCTTCTTTTCTTACATTGCTTCCATTTCTTCCTGTATATTTCCTTCCTGTTTTTCATGCTTCCCTCTCCCTGACCCCCTCTCCAAATGTCTGAAAATGTTTACTTTACCATGCATAATTATTAAAAAAAAAAAAAAAATCTTGTTTGATTAATACAGACAGCAGGAGTGGATTTCCTTTGTAGTTTTGTGAGTACACAGGCACATCCTTAATGGGACAGCTACCTATGGATTCTACATATGTGTTTCATAGTGAGGGTCTAGTCAAGCTGAATGAAGCCAAAAACCAAAACCAAACCCATTGTGCTTGTTGAGTCCAGCTCATAGTAACTCTACAGGAAAGAGTAGAACTGCTCCACAGAGTTTCTGAAGCTGAGTGAGAACACCCACAAAAGCCAAAGTGAGGAAAATTCCACTCAGGAAAAAGTACCTCGGCATATTTCACTCTCAGCTGTCACTCCTTAATCCCGTCCATTATCTAGGAGGGTCTGTTCATGTTCTATTCTGTCTCTGTACCTGGATTCAACACTCACACCAAACATCCTTCTCAGGCAAATTTTCCAGTATATAAGGTCTGACAATTAAGTTCACAAACTCATCCTAGAAAAAGCTCTACATACCTCATTGCTGACTGTCACTAGGGTCACCTTCCAAGTATTCCTGCTGGGAAGCTGTGTACTGGTGCCAGCACCTAGCCCACCCTTCGAAGCAATTTTGGAATTCTTTTTCTGGAATGGCCATCAGAGCTGTTGTCATGTTACCCTTGATGTCCTGAATGTCATCAAAATGCCTTCAATATTTCCCTCAGCTTCAGGTAAAGAGAAAAGTCGCTGGGGGCCAGATCAGGTGAGTGGGGAGGGTGTTACAATACAATTATTTGTTTCCTGGCTCAAAACTCCCTCACAGACAACTAGACAGTTAAATTTGTGAACTTGCTACTGTGCCTCTGTGCACAATGGCCTTTCAAGAAAGAGTTCCAAAATTGCTTTGAAGGTGGACCTGGTGCTGGCATCAGGTCCACAGCTTCCTAAGGGGATACCTCAAAAGGTGACCATTGTGATTTTCAGCAACGAGGCATGCAGCACTTAGAACAATTCAGTCTGCGAATTTAATTGTTGTACGTCACATTCAGAGAACAGTTCTCATGGCTTCAGCTAGCAGTGGGGCCTTTTGCTTAGCCGCTAAGCTCTTAACCACTGTGCCACCAGGGCTCCTTGTTATCAGGAGAAACCAGTGTCTGAAGAAGTACATCACGCTTGGTAGAGAGTCAGTGAAAGAAAAGAGGACTCTCAACAAGATGGGTTGACACAGTGGCTGCAGTGATGAGCTCCAGCACAGCAGCCGTGGGGCGGATGGCACAGGACAGAGCAGTGTTTCATTCTGCTGTACCTGGGGTCGCTGTGAGTTAGAATCCAGGCGACAGCACCCAGTAACAACACAGCTTGACTCTTCTTCCTTACTAGGTCCCTCTTAAAAACTTCAAGGAGATTCCACAGGGATGGTTTTTCTTATAAACTTCACTACATCTATTATTATACCACTGGCCTTCATTACTCTCTTTTCAAACCACAACCTCTCAAAAGTATATCCATATTTAGAACTTTGCCTCTAAGAAACCACCTGCAGAACCAAGATTACGCCAGAGAAGTGCTAACCACAAAAGCACTAGTCTTAGATACACTAGTATTTTCTGGGTGTGCTCTCGACTATATAGAGCTTTGATTAAAATAAAAAGTGTTGGTATGATATTGCTGCTGGGGTTTCTTTTTTGCAATGTTGACACCATCATGAGGAGTATAATGCTCCACTTAGTTCAATGAATGTTTTACTCAGGTTTCAAATAGACATATGATTTGATGTTGATTCCACTGTTTCTATCTGGGTTAGGCTTCGTTTTCTTGTAGTTTTGGCGAACCACTTCCTTGTATTTTTGGTGAAAATATACACAGCAAAAGATATACTCAATTCGACATTTCTACCTGTACAATTCAGTGTCTGGTTACATTGTTTGTGTTGTGGCATCATTCTTCCTATCTCTTCCCAGATGATTGCACTACCATTAACTTAGACTCACTATCCCCCTAGATTCTCATCTGCATTTTAGAGTTATTGCTGTCAACTTGATTTCATATAGGTAATTATTTAAAAGAGTATGAACACTCTTTACTAATAGAGCTAAACTGTTGTTTGGTTTAAAGGTGACTTCAAAGGATAATTTGGTTCAAAGTTTAAAGATAATTTCAGGGCAATGGTCTTGAGGGTTTCCTCTGTTGTCAATAGATCTAATAAGTCTGGATTCCATACGAATTTGAAATTGGGTTCTATATGTTTTCCAGTTTTTTAAACAGGATCCATCTGTTGAGTCCTTGATCAAAACATTCCGTAATAGTACCTGGCTAGCATCCATTTCTGGTCTCATAGCAATGGAGGCAGTAGTTCCAAGAAGCAATTACACCAACAGTCTAGTTCTTCCTCAAGTTCCTGGATCTTTCTCCCTCTGCTACTACAGATGAATAGAGACTAATTATCATATATTGCATAGCTGCTCACAAGTTTCTAAGAACCTAGACACTACTCAGAGAACTAGGAGGTACAGCAGAAACTTAAAAACAAACAAACAAACAAAACAAAACAAAAATAGGCCAATTGACTGGACTATTCCATGAAACCATGACCCTAAACTTCAAAGCAAGAAATCTCATAAGGTGTTAGAATGTACATAAATACCACAGTACCTGCACCTGTCATTGTTGTAAAATTGTGTATAACATGAAACTTGCAATTGCTCTCTTGGTTTTTAAAATAATGGAATGCATTATAATTAATGGCCATAGGAAGACACATGGAGTGTTTTGACCTCATGTATTTTATAACCACTTATTTAAATCGCCTCTTGACCTAGAAACAACATTCTTAGAAGACTGTCAGAGTCATTTTCAACCTGTATGCTCAGATTGCTTAGTTACAACAACCTAGAAAAATGGATCTACTCCAATTTCAGTCCATTCCCCAATGTACTCTCAGAAGTGAAGACAATGAAGAATAAAGTGACTAAATAAGAAGGAAGAAACACAGAAGAGTGACACTAACAGGAAAGAATTACAAGTAAATTCAATTTCTAAAAGGAAGGCAAAGAAGACTAGGAAATGCCCAAGCAGCCATAATTTCCAAAATAATTTGTGACAATATGCCCCTAGGCTTTTAGCAAAAATATTATCTTTCTTTATCTCAACTTCTATAGCTGCCAAACTCAGTTCTCTATTATGAGATCAGTTTTGCAACGCTCTATATAAACAGTTTTTCATTTTTAATACACTTAAATAAAGGAATTTTGGGGAAAAAGTATGCATTTACTCATCCAATTTAGAAAAAAAAAATATTTTGGAGGAAATTCAGTTTTTCTTATGAAAAAACTTCTCATTTCATTGTAGAAAGGTGAACTTATCTGGTACTTGTCCATAATTTACCATTCACAAGTAAATTACTCCAAGATGTCACAGCTCTAGAGGAAAACAACCTTTGACGTGGTCTTTTACACTTGGATTCTATGTTGTCAACATCTACACATAGATCTTTTTCTCAAAGATTGCCTTGCATCATTTAGTAACCTAGTGGTTTTCCACTAACAATAAAATTGGAACACATTTTTATATTTTAAATATAGGTATATTAAGTATAAACATTTACGTTATTTTAATGGCTGTGTAATAGTTGTTTATGTAAATGAAGCATAACTGCTATTAAGACCAGCAGCAGATAAAGTGTTGAAAAACATGGCTTGGGAATGAGTCCAAATCCTAGCAATTAACTTAATCCTTCTATGCCACAAATTACGCATTTATAAAGTGAGAATAATAACACCTAATTCATGAATGGATGGAGTCCCTAGGTGGTACAGTTAATAATGCTCAGCTACTAACTGAAACACTGGCAGTTCAAGTCCACCCAGAAGCACCTTGAAAGAATATCCGGATGATTCACTTATGAAAAGTCAGTCAATGAAAACATTACGGAGCACAGCTTTAGCCTGAGATACATTGGGTGGTCATGAGCAGGTATCAACTCTACAGCAACTGGCTGACTGGCTGATTTAGTTAAGCAAATGTAGAGTGACATAATTCATGGCCAGGGTAGGGCAGAAACTTTTTGTCATTTGATAAAGCTGCTTTTTCCCACAAACATTTTGCTATGCCCTGAAAAATGTACAGATTCCCGGTAGGAACTCAACTTCTTACATTTGTGATTCAAAATTAGAGAAACATGTCAGAAAGTATTGTGATGTTCTGACCATATCCTGCCAGCAAGAAAGAATGCCAGTGCCTCCCCTCAAAAGCATTCACCGAAAGAGAAGGAAAGGTTGGACTGGAAACTGGTGCTCAACACAGGAGAATAGGATTGGGTAGGGAGAAGCTGGCTGTAGAACAGGAGGAAGCCAAAGGGAAAGCTCCTCTGAACCAGTGACCCTTTAGTTGTTGACACTTTAGAACAGTTGATGAACAATTGTTCATCAATATGAGCCCCAAACTTAGAGTTCAAGCAAAGGTTTGCTCATGAAAACAATTGCCACAGGACAGTCACGGAAGTGAAGCAGCAGAGACAAGTCTGGAACAGTGGCCAAGCATCCATTAGAGCTGTGAAGGACACGTCTCCAATAACAACAGTGCTGTGGGCAACAGCTGCAATAGTAAAACTGATGCACTGATTCAACCTCCAAGTTTCCTGTCTCTTCTGGAATGCTGAAGCAAAGCTAATCCCTGAGACTGGTGTCCTTGAACAGTTGAGGAAACAGGAGAAGACAGCTGAAGGGGAATAATTTGAGTGTTTTGCAGTATAAATTGGAAAAGTGAGAAATGTGAACATATTTACATGTCAAACTAGAGAAATAGGTCATTCATTGCATCTTACATCAACTGTCAGTCACAGATTAATTCACACTGCAGTACAGAGAAAAATGTAGAAAGTGTAGTTCATTTATTGTTTCATCAAGCATTCACACCTGCTACATAGAAAGGACACCTGTGTCATCAGAAGCTACCAGTCCCTGGAGAAGGACATTGTACTTGGCAAAGTAGAGGGTCAGTGATAAAAGAAAAGACAGATTGACACACAATGGGCTCAAACACAGCAATGATTAAGGTAGAGCTGCATGGGGCAACATTTCATTCTGCGCTTGGGGTCACTGTAAGATGGAATTGACTAGATAGTGCCTACCAACAGCAATGTAATAAACAGCACCCAATAAAATAATTAAAACAGACCCTTTAGGAAGTCAGCTACTTCATAAGAAAGTTTTCATCTCTCAGATGGACTTACCTTCTGTCCTTCAGGATGGGATCTGAGTATGCAGCTAAAGGATTATCAGTTTATCTGACCTCATGAAAGCTGGACAAAGAAGTCCTAGTTTCTAAGCAGTGCACCTGAATTCTTGCTCACACCTGAAGCAGAGTAGTATGTCTGTTGTGTCTACTAGACTGGTGATATTAGTACCTATAGAGAGACACCATGGTCCAAGCCAGTTAGCCCCATCGTAAAGCCCCTGCCTGTTACAGGTTAAATTGTGTCCCTTCAGAATATGTGTTGTAAATCACAACCTCTGTATCTGAGGACATAATCCCATCTGGAAGAGGGTTTGTCATAATAAGAAGGCATATCAGTGTACAGTGTGCTTTAAGGCAATCATTTTTGAGATAGAAAAAGAGCAAATTAGACACAGAGAAAGCAAGCAGAGATGAGGGGACAGGGATTGATATTGAGCCATATGAAGAATATCATGGAAAAGAAATTGAAAAGAGACAGGGACCTTCCTCTGGAGACAACAGAGAGAGTTATTCTAGAGCCAATGTCCTGAACTCAGACTTCTAGATGCCTAAATTGTGAGAAAATAAATTTCTGTTCACTAAAAATACTTGTAGTATTTCTGTTACAGCAGCACTAGGTAAATAAGACGTCGTGTGATGCTTATTGTGGATTTTTTAAAAAAAAATAACAATTGAAATAAACTAATAAAATAGTTTAACTGAAAATAGTTCAAATGTTGGGAGATATTTAGAGTACACGAGTGTCCATAGCAAAGCTGGAATTACAGTGTTCATAAAAACAAAACAACAACAAAAAACCCAGTTGCTGGGGAGTTGAGTCCAACTCATGGCAAACACACGTGTGTCAGAGTAGTACTGTATTCCATTGGGTTTTCAATGTCTGTGACCTATTGTGGAAACCCTGGTAGCATTAAGTGCTAAGTCTGCTAACCAAAAGGCTGGCAGCTCAAAATCTGCCTGGCACTCCTTGGAAACTCTAGGGGGGCTGTTCTACTCCGTCCCAAAGTGTCACTATGAGCAAGAATTGACTCGATGGCAGTGGCTTTGGTTTTTTTTTTTTTTTTTGGCTTTTGTGACCTATTGGAGGCACACTGTCAGGACTTCCTTCCAAGGAACCTCGGGTTGGTTAACCATCTGCTCCCTATTGACTCCATAGTGTATGTAAACCCACCCACTGCTGTTGAGTCAATTACAACCCTACAGGATAGAGTAGATCTGTCCCATAGAGTTTCCAAGAAGTGCCTAATAGATTTGAACTGCCAACCTTTTGGTTATCAGCCATAGCACTTAATTGTTGTGCAACCGTGTTTTCCACAATATATATAGAAAGGGTTAATTGATTTAAAACGTGTCCTTTCCTCCTTCTACATGTACTGGTTAATTGAAGTTAACACATATCAAAAATAATATAAAATCCGTTCTGTTTAAGTTCTAGGAGTCATTGTACACATTTCAAAATTCAGTGGTCAAACCAAAATCCAGCCAGAGATAAGTTTTCCAACACCTGAATAGAGGGGGTGCTATTATCAGTGCATTTAGAACTATTTGCAGTGACATTCTATATATATAGTCAATTTTTTTTCTCATTTCTCCAAGCCAAGAAAAAGGTAGAATTCTCTCACCAAAACAGGTGAGAGATGAAATCATTGCTTACCCTTCTAAGTCTTAAATCCTAAAGATGGGGGCTACAGCTTCACGTTACTGGACGAGCCCTGGCAGTGGACCAGCCATGCAGGGTGGGCACTTTGCCTGGAGCAGCTGTGAGACTGGAATCTCTTGGGCAGAATCATTGGCTTGAGAACAGTTTATCTCCAGGAAATTTCTTTGCTGGGGACAGATGGGGTGGGCCAATGGTGGACAGAAGGGTTACTTTCTTTGAGGCGTTATTCCACTAGAGAAGTTTCAAAGACATCCTCCCTTATATCTGGACATGCCTTTCCTAGACAGATCAGAGATGGTTTTAAGAGCTCTAGAGCAGGTTTAAGAAGAGCATTCAGTTAAAGCTATGTTAAAACTGTAATTTCTCTGAGGACTTTGCTCCTAGAGTAGCTATATTGAAAGGCACCCAATAGCAGATTTTCTGCATGTGCATAAACTCTTTGAAAGGAAACGTTGAAAATTAATATTGTTTTTGTTGTTATAAAGGAAAAATTCATCAAAGTGAATGTTAATATAAATTGATTTATTTCTATTCCTTAACTTGGGAGTTAATGTCTGGTGATCTTAATTGGAGGAGCTGTGGTAGTACAATCACTAAGAGCCCGGCTGCTCCTTAAACCCACCAGCTGCTCCTGGAAAAAGATGTGGCCGTCTGCTTCCGTAAAGATTTACAACATTGGAAATCCAACGGGGCAGTTCTGCTCTGTCCTACAGGGTCATGATGAGTCAAAATCAACTCAGTGGCAGTGGGTTGGGATGGGTTTGGAATCTTCATGGGGAGGGGTTTGAAACGTTTTGACAGGCTTCCAGTTCAAGAAGGCAGATGGGGCACCTGTGTTTGCCATTGCTTCACTACCTGGGGTCTTAGCAGATAGGAAAATTTTCTGGAGGATAGAAAGTAGAAAGGGTCATGCTGACAAATAGACTAAACCTACTGCCATCAGGTTGACTGCAATTCACAGAGACCCTATAGGACAGAGTACAGCTGCCCCTTAAGATTTCCCAAACTGTAAATCTTTACCAAAGCAGACTGCCATGTAGTTCTCCTGAAGTGCACCTGGTGGGTTCCAACTGTCGACCTTTCAGCTGGTGGCCTTGCACCACCAGGGCTCCTCTGGCAGACAACAGAACACCAGAAACAAGAGAAGAGTACAGTGAAGGCGGAAGTCACTCTTTTTGAGTAAGCCCTTCAGAGGCTTCTATCCAGGCAGAGGCAGATGAGTATGGAGAGTAAAAGGGAGAAGAAACACAAAGATGCCAAGAGAACAGCTGCTCCTGTCAGCCACCCATTCCTTTCCTAGGCCCCCAAAGGTGAGAGGGATGGGTAGCACCAGTGTTTAACCCTAAACAAAACACTAGAGGTCATTTTCTAATAACAAATAACTTACCAGGCTAGGACTAGCATCATTCCCGTGGATATTCGTACTTCAGAGTAAAACTAGCTTCGTTTTGGCCTTTGCCTGCTTGATCATCATTTCTCTCTAAATCAAAGCCTGCCAAACACATAAAACTTTCTCCAATTCAAAGACGAGAGCTGTTAGAGGAAAGATCAGTAGGCAAAAGCTCACAGCCGCACTGCATGTTAATTAATTCAGTCCTTCACCAAAGGGGACACCTGAGCATCAGCAGACATTAGCTAAGAGCTTCAGCGCTAATGACAGAGACAAAGATAAACAAATGACAAAATAAAAAAATTTTACTAGAGAGTAGACAAGTATTATTTTAGATGAAAGGAAGGACAATACACAGTACAGGAGAAGAAGGCACAACTGGGCTAAACCGTAAACTAAGAAGCTTCCTGAAGAAAACCAAGCATTTCAATGGACAGAGTATTATGGGCCAGGAGATCACGGTTTCAGAGACACTATGTCAACCAGCATAACAAACTCTGTTAAGAAAGTGTTCTGCACCCCACTTTGCTGAGTGATCTAGGATATTAAAAACTAGCAAGTGGCCATCTAAGAAGCATCAGTTGGTTCCAACCCACATGGAACAAAGAATGAAGAATATCAAAGACACATAACCATCAGCACATGAGACAGAAAAGGCCATATAAACCAGAGACTACATCAGCATGAGACCAGAAGAACTAGATTGTGTCCATCTGCCACTAGTTAATTCCCCGACAGGGCACACAGCAGACAGTCCCTGATGGAGTGAGAAAAAAAGTGGGGTGCAGAACTCCAACTCTAAAAAAAGACCAGATTTTATGGTCTGACAGACTAGATAGTCCCTGGAAGACATGGCTCTTGGATTCTCTGTTAGTCCAGAACTAAAAGCATTCCTAAAACCAGCTCCTCAGACAAAGATTAAACTGGGCTATAGGACATAAAATGATACTGATAAAGCGTGGCTTAAGTAGATACATGAGACTAAGTGGGCAGCTCCTGTCCAGAGGCAAGACGAGAAGGTAAAGGGGAGCAGGAGTTAGCTGACTGTATACATGACACACAGGGTGAAAAGGAAGATTGTAGAGAGAGCAACTAGGGTCACGTAATAACACGTGTGTAAGTTTTTGTATGACACACAGACTTGAATTGTAAACTTTTACTTAAAGTACAGTAATAAAAACAGCCAAGGAAACAACTGAGAAGACCTGAGGAAAAAAATAATTAATTTTCAAAGTGTTTAAGATAATGAAATACAACATTGAAAACTACAAGAACACATGGCAGAGACAAGGAAAGCAAAGTTGCTGGTGTTGTTTTTGATTTAGATATCTTAACAAACAGAGAAAATAATAATTTAAAAAATATATTGAATTAATAATAATTACATTAATGTTCCCAGAGATACTCTGATCCTCAGAGTATCTACATCCTCCACAACTTTGTGTTACCTTCGCTGTTGGTCTCTGCGCTCAGTCATGCTATTTCTTTTGGCCAGTGATGCTAGCAAATGTGTCACAGGCAGAATCTTGTAAAATGTATCAGCATTAGGACTCTCTTCTCTCCAGCTTTGCCTTTGCCACAAAAAATGTCTTAGCTAGGCTTCTGGAAATACATGAGAAACACATGAAGTAGAGCTCCAGCTGGCAGGCTGTTGAATCATAAACACGCTAACAAGCCCAAGAGAGCCCAGAAAAACTGCCCACTCGTGCCTCAGCTAAATATTTTTCCTTAGGGAGGCCTTCCCTGACCCCTCTACATAAAGAATGTTTCCTTGGCTATTATCTCATTCACTTTAAGCTACCTTTATAATACTCATCACTATTGGAAATGATCTTGTTTATATTTTTGTGTTCCCATTTATTGTTTGTTCTCTCTAGTAGAACGAAAACTCCACGAGATCAGTCACCATACTTTTCTTACTCTCTAGCGTCTCTGCTGCCTGTACAACCAAACAAAAACCACTGCCGCTGGGTCAGTTCCAACTCATCGCAACCCGATAAGACAGAGTACAAGTGCCCCATAGAGTTTCCAAAGAGCAGCCGGTGGCTTCGAACAGCCAAGTGTTTGGTTAGCAGCTGTAGCACTTAGCCACCATGCTGCCGTGGTCTCCTCACGTACAGCAGTGCCTAGCATTTAGTGGGTAATCAGTATTTATTACCTGAACAACTGCATCAGAAGGAGGAACAATTGGAAAGAAGATAGGTTACTAGGAGTGGTAATCAAAATATTTACCAACTGATATAGCTCAAGAACTGTCAAATTAGTAAGGTCATCCCCCAGAGATGTTGTGGAGGCCCCTCTCTTGCCAGACTATAGCATGGAATCAGTGGATCTAGGGAAGACTCAGAGGATCCTTGAAGTATTTAAACAACTGGTTTGGTCACCAAAGCACACCGTTTGAACACCACTCTGCTGATTCAGAAGAACAATCACATGACACACGATAGTAACAAAGTCCCATAAACCATACAGACACATGAAATGACTCATTGAATTGTTATTGCTCAACTCCATTGTCTTCATGCCCTTAAACTACGCATTACTATCACAGTATCAGGCTACGTAAAGAGAGGATTTACCAGCTTGATCATCAAACTCTCTTTGCTTTATGGGATTGAAGTCATCTAAGGAAAGCAATGAGCTCACTTACACTTCTTAAAAACTGAACTTCCCATTTATCCTGCTCATATTTCTCTGAAGTCACTTAGGCATTCATCCCGCTTGGCAACAAAGAAGCTGCCCTCTCTTATTTCCCAATATTCCTCTTTCATGCCAAGATAATCTTTCCCAGACAGGGGCATTCGGGAAGAACAGAACTCTCCAGCAATGGGGGAAAGTCCCGCAGAAAAGGCCCTGGCAACCCTTCGTGAAATGAATTCATCATTTGGATAAGGACCAGTGACTGACATACATGGGAGAAAATTAGGAGAAGATGTGTACTGAATAGCTTGCCAAAATGAAAAAAATAAATAAATAAAATTTACAGGCAGTGGAGAAGAACACTAATTGAAAGAATAAAAGCGATCATTCATTTTTCATACAAAATATCTGTTAACCATATTTGGCAAGTCATCTACACTGAGATAGTCAACATTATAAAACTTTACATTCTGGGCCTAAAAGAAAACGAAGTGCCTGCTAAATCAGAGGTCATTTTTTAAAGAGGAGTATGGTTTATTTCTTTAAATGACCTTTTAGTGAACAGACAAGGGTAGCTACTAAAGGTCCTTTGGAAAACTACTATCGTGACTGAATGAGACACATTTTTAATAACTTTGAATTGTTAGCATCAGTTGCGTTCAGCATGCTTAAAATTAGATTGTTAGCACTGTGTAAGTATACTGTCTTGTTTCTCCTTAGAAAAATCTTTCCCTAGACATGTTAACATTTAAAATATCAGCCCACACAACAATATGGTGATTAAAATCATAAATTTGTTTAACATTAATTATTGAAGTTCTCCATTTTTAGAAAAACAACTTTATCCCAGCAAAACTGAAAGTGAACAGCTCTTAACCCTACATCCTGCTGCCAAGAGAATGTGAAATATTGGTAAATAAAGGCAATCAAAAAAGACAGTGTTTCTGATTCAAGAGGGACAGCCTTCCAGAAAACGTGTAACTTGAAAGATACTTCTATTACTGCCTAAAACCAGAGAAGTTTCTAAATGCTTTTCCAACCTAGATTCAGGAAATCTTTCCAATGGCTTAAAATAAATAAACACTTAACATTATAGAATAGATGGAACTCCACTCTCCCTGTGCTTTACAGATAGAGAAAAAGAACAGAAAATGGCCAGAGTAGTAGTAGAAGAGTTGATGAAAACCTGTGGTTCCAATCATAGTCACAGTCCTATGTAATGTCTGAAAGCAGGAACTTTGACTGTTACAAGCCAGTAAACTCTGTGAAATCATTCTGTCTTGTCTCAAATCAAGAGATAACCAACATGGGGTATCTTATGTAGCATTAGGTCCAAGGCAGATCATTCTGGGCTCCAGATTTGGAGAATCTCCAGTAATTGGAAAATCAATGTGTAATAGAAATAAAACCAAAAACCAAACCCTCTGCCATACAGTTGATTCTGACTCACAATGAACCTACAGGACAGAGTAGAACCGCTCCATAGGGTTTCCAAGGAATGCCTGGTAGATTGAAACTACCAATCTTTTAGTTAGCAGCCGTAGTACTTAAACACTATACTTTCAGGGTTTCTGTAGTAGAAATAAGGTTAGGTTATAAAAATCTCCACATTAAAATAATAGTTTTAGCCACTTTATCTAGTGACATGATGCCCAATAGCAGTTTATTGCTAAACCCAGCAAGAATAAAGCCAGAAACTCAGATTGGACTCATTGTAGAAGACAGACAGGGAAAGTGAAAATGAATGGAATGAAGCTGGAAATTAAAAGCCCAAAAGAGCAGCAGACCATGTGAGGAACCCTATAGATTGTGGAGATCAGGCATCGGTCTGACATAGAGTTGCCAAATATTTTTTCCCATTCTGTAGGTGGTCTTTTAATTCTTTTGATGAAGTATTTGGATGAGCAGAAGTATTTGATTCTTATTAATTCCCATTTATCTATTTCCTCTTCTGATGAATGTGTTTTGTTTGTCAGATTTTGAAGTCTGTCTATATTACACATTAAAACATCCATTGTTGACCCTAATTTATCTTGGATGAGCTTATTTGTTTTAGCTTTTATATTCAGGTCTTTTATCCAATTTGAGTTGATTTTTGTATAAGGTGTGAGAAATGGGTCTTGTTTCAATTTTTTGTAGATGGATATCCAATTATGCCAGCACCATTTATTTAAAGAGACTGTTCTTACCCCAGTTCAAAATCTTAGGACCTTTGTCAAATATCAGCTGTTCATAAGAGGATGGTGGCATCTCTGGGGTCTCTGCTTTGTTCCATTGGTCTATATGTCTCTTTTTGTACCAATACCAGGCTGTTTTGACTACTGTGGTAGTGTAATAGGTTTTAAAGTCAGGTAGTGAGAGGCCTCCCGGCATGTTCTTTTTCAGTAGTGCTTTACTTATTCAGGGTTTCTTCCCTTTCCAAATAAAGCTGATAATTTGTTTCTCCATCTCATTAAAAAAATGTCGTTGGAATTTGTATTGGGATTGCATTATATAAGTAGAGTGCTTTGGGCAAAATAGACATTTTCACAATATTGAGTCTTCCTATCCATGAGCAGGGTAGATTATTCCACTTACGTAAGTCCCTCCTAGTTTCTTGTAGCAATGTTTTGTTGTTTTCTCTGTAAAGATCTCGTATTTCTCTAGTTAGATTTCTTCCTAGGTATTTTATCTTCTTTGGGGCTATAGTAAATGGAATTGATTTGGTGATTTCTTCATTAATAATTTCATTGTTGATATAAAGGAATCCCACTGATTTAGTTATGTTTATCTTGTATCCCGATACTTTGCTGAATTCTTCTATTAGCTCTAAAAGTTTACTTATAGATTTCTTTGGATTCTCTGTATAAACAATCATATCATCTGCAAAGAGGGAAATCTTTACTTCTTCAGTGCCAATACGGATGCCTTTCATTTCTTTGTGTTGTCTAATTGCTCTGGCTGGAACTTCTAGGACAATGTTGAATAGAAGTGGTGAGAGTGGGCATCGTTGTCTAGCTCCCGTTCTCAAAGGGAATTCTTTCAGTCTTTCACCATTCAGGATGATGAAAGCAGTTGGCTTTGCATAGATGCTATTGATTATATTGAGGAATTTCCCTTTTATTCCTATTTTTCTGAGAGTTTTAAGCATGAATGGATGTTGAACTTTGTCAAATTCCTTTTCTGCATCAATTGACAAAATCAGGTGATTTTTATCTTTTGTGTTATTAATATGGTTGATTACATTAATTGTTTTTCTGATGTTGAACCAGCCTTGCATCTCTGGAATGAAACCAACTTGATCATGATGAATGATTGTTTTTATATGCTGTTGAATTCTATTGGCTAGAATTTTGTTGAAGATTTTTACATCTAGATTCATCAGTAATATTGGTCTGTAATTTTCTTTTTTTGTGGGATCTTTCCCTGGTTTTGGTATCAGGGTTATGCTGGCTTCATAGAAGGAATTTGGAAGTATCTCATCTCTTTCTATGGTGTGAAATAGCCTCATTAGTATTGGAGTTAATTTTCTCTAAAAGTTTGGTAGAATTCTCTGGTGAAGCCATCTGGACCAGGAGTTTTTTTGGTTGGTAGATTTTTGATGACTTCCTCAATCTCTTCCTTTGTGATAGATCTATTAAGTTGATCTATTTCTCCTTGTGACAGTCTTGGTGAGTCATATGAATCTAGAAATTTGTCCATTTCCCCCAGGTTTTCAAACCTGTCAGAGTATAGCTTTTCATACTATTCTGTTATGATATGTTTTATTTCAGATGGGTCTGTTGTAATATCTCCCAACTCATTTCATAATCGGGTTATTTGTATCTTCTGTTGTTTTTCTTTTGTAAGTTTAGCCAATGGTTTATCAATTTTGTTGATCTTTTCGAAGAACCAACTTTTGGTTTTGTTAATTTTTTCAATTGTTTTTCTATTCTCCAATTCATTTAGTTCTGCTCTAATCCTTATAATCTGTTTTCTTCTGGTGCCTGAGAGGTTTCTTTGTTGCTCTCTTTCTACTTGTTCAAGCTGTGAGGTTAATTCTTTAATTTGTGTTCTTTCTTCTTTCCGGAAGTGTGCATTTATAGAGATAAACTGACCTCTGAGCACTGCTTTTGCTGTATCCTGTAAATTCTGGTAGGATGTGCTTTCATTCTCATAAATCCATAAATTTCTTTAATGTGTCTTTAATTTCTTTTATAACCCAACGCTTTATGAGTAAAATGTTGTTCAGTTTCAACAAGTTGGAATTTTTACCTATGATTTTTCTGTTATTGATTTCAACTTTTATAGCTCTGTGGTCCGAGAAGGTACTTTGCAATAAAGCAATGTTTTGGATTTTATGGAGAATAGTTTTATGACCTAACATATGGTCTATTCTTGAGAATGTTCCATGTGCTTTGGAGAAGAAGGTATATTTATCTGTTGATGGATGAAAAGATCTGTATATGTCAATAAGGTCAAGTTGGTTGATTGTTGTAATAAGATCTTCTGTATCTTTACTGAGCTTTTTTCTGGATGATCTATCCTTAACTGAAAGGGGAGTGTTAAAGTCCCCAACTATTACTGTGGAATGATCAATCTCATTTTTCAATGTTGTCAGTATTCAACGTATTTAGGTACTTTGGTATTAGGTGCATAAATATTTAATATTGTTAAGTCTTGCTTGAGTGTTGAACCTTTCAGCAATAAATAGTGACCATCCTCGTCCATAATAGTGGACTTTACATTAAAGTCTGTTTTATCTGATATTAATATTGCCACACTTGCTCTTTTTCGTGTATTATTAGCTTGATATATATTATTCCAACCTTTAATTCTCAACTTGTTCTTATCCTTAAGTCTAAGATGTGTTTCTTGTAAGCAGCATATAGATGGGTCATGTCTTCTGATCCACGATATCACTCACTGTCTCTTTACTGGAGCATTCAGTCCATTTACATTCAATGTGATTATTGATACATATATGTTTAGTGATGTCATTGCAATATGTTTATTTTCATGTTGGTGTTTTCTCTGTTGTTCTTATTAATCTGTCCTGGGACATTGTTCTTTATGGATGGTATGAGTTTTGATTTTATATTTACTGAGACTCCTGTATTGTGATTTTTCATTTCAAATGGTTTATTGTTAATTAGTTCTATGGCTACATACCTAATCCTCCTTAACGTATAATTATTGAAATCAATTTTAATTATTACAAACTCTGGTTTATATTCTTATGGTGGTTGAACTCAGATATAACTTTTCCACACTGTGGCTGCCACAGAACTATAGAAATAACGGATTCCAAGAAGAGATTCTGGATTCAGATAACAGAGATACTACTTGATATAAATTTGGGTTGTCTCCCATTGGGGGAAAAAAAATAGTATTTGAGGCTAAATACGGGATTGTGAAATCATGCTGAACAAGGGAAACCTTGGATGAATGAACAGAAGGTAGGTGATGTGTGCTGCATGATAGCTGGGAAGGGATGGAAACAGCAGACTCCTCTTAGACAAGATAAGGTGTAAATACTAGAAAGGAGGAAACTATCCTTTTACAAATAAAATGGACGACTCTCACCTTCTGAGAAAATGAAAATTATGAGAACTTATAGAGAAGCAGGAAACTCTAGTGGTATAGTGGTTAAGTGCTATGACTGCTAACCAAAGGGTCAGCAGTTCAAATCCAACAGGAGCTCCTTAGAAACAATTGGACAGTTCTACTCTGTCTATAGTATCACTGTGAGTTGGAATCAACTTGATGGCAGTGGGTTTGGTTTCGGTTTTATAAAGAGGTAAGGTAGTTAAAAACAGATGTTTACAAGTCAAAAAACTCTAAATGAAGCTGTTTAAAATATACAGCACAGATTATGTCACCTTCAGTTGCCACAAAAATATATAAAATATCTTAGAATATCGTAAAAATAAATCTGTAAGAACTACATACACCACAGCAGCAGCAACAACATTAAACTTTACTTACAGAAATAAAAACTTCTTGAATAATAATAAAAAAAAACCACTACCATCAAGTTGGGTCTGACTCACAGAGACCCTAGAGGTCAGAGAAGATCTGCCCCGTAGTGTTTCCAAGGAGCTCCTGGTGGATTTGAACTGCTGACCTTTCGGTTAGCAAATGTAGTGCTTAACCCACCACACCACCAGGGTTTCCTCTTGAGTAAATAGACATCTATTTCAAGATACCACTGTTTAATATTATGAGATTCATGTTATCTCCTGAATTCAATTAAAATCCAAAGAAGATATATTTAGAACTTAACAAACACATTCATCTGGAAGAAAAGCCCACAAGGTTTATAAAACATATTAATAGGGGGCATTTATCCAAAAATATACTAAATGTTACCATAAAACTACAATAATTAAAAAGGTACAGTATTGGCAATAGAATAAGCAAGAAAGAAAATCAATTTTTAAAAAAGAGAGAATTAAAATACATATAAATATTGGCCCTATAATGAAAGTTATGTTTCAAATGAGTGGAAAGAGGTTGATTTACATTGGGGTAAATATAAAATTAGAAACATTACGTATACGTCACATTCAGTTACAAAGTCCAATATCTGTCTAGTAATAAATGGCTTACAGAAAGAATCTTTAAGAGATCCAAGAAAAGAGATAATAATAAGAGAAAGACTATAGTCTGTATCATAGACTGAATTGTTCCCCAACCCAAAGGGTGTATAGTAATTGGGCTGGGACATGATTCCCAGTATTGTGTGATTGCCTTCCATTCTGTGATTTTTCGATGCTGTAAATCCTAATCTCTGCCTGTGGTTAACAGATTGGATTATGTTAAAGAGGATTAGGATAGGATTATAACACCCTTCTTCAGATCACCTCCCTGCTGCAGTGTGAAAGGATTTTCCCTGAAGTGTGGCTTGCATCACCTTTTATCCTATGAGAGACAAAAGGAAAAGAAAGCAGACAGAGACCTCATACCATCAAGAAAGCAGCACTGAGAGTAGAGCGCAAGTCTTTTGAACCTGAGGATCCTGCACCTAGATGCCTTCAGACCAAAGAAAAATTGATGTAACACAAGGACTTTCCTCCAGAGCTGTCAGAAGAGAGTGAAGTCCTTGGAACTGGTGCCCTGAATTCAGACTTCTTGCCTGTTGGACTGTGTAAGAATAAGTGTTTCTTTGTTAAAGCCATCCACTCGTGGTATTTCTATTAGAGCAGTACCAGATGACTAAGACAGGCTGCATTTCCAGGAATGGTTCCCAAAGCCACAATCTTCAGCTAGGGGATGGGAGCCGGTGCCAAACTGCTAACCTGCTTCTGTGGTAGCAGATTCTGAATCCATGATGCCTTTACTATTTTCTGTACCAGTGAGGTAGATGTCGTGTCCCCTGCCTTTTTCGCCAGCCAACAGAGTTGCAGAGTCAAGTCTCACACAGGTGCATCAAATTAACAAAGCCTAAATCACATCAGAAACATTAGACACAAAGATATGACAGAACTGCAGATTTTAGCTTTCCAGGCTGTACACTAGAAGGACATGCATTGAGAAGAGGAGGGATAGGTGGCGAGCCAACCAAAACACACAAACTGAAAGAACCCTCACATAGTTTACAAATAGAGAAACAAATGATAGAGTAGAAAAAACACAGATGTGCCTATCCTAAGGAATGTTAATATCCTGACTATTAACATGGAGTCCTGGTGGTGCTGTGGTTAAGAGCTGTGCTGCTAACCAACAAAGTCAGCAGTTAGAATCCACCATCCAGTCACTCCTTGGAAACCTGTCAGGGCAGTTCTACTCTGTCCTACAGCATTGCATTGAGTCGAAATTAACTCAGCAGCAGTGGGTTTAGAAACCCCTTAGTGGCGCAAGTCATAAACATACGCAGCTGCTAACCAAAAGGGTGACAGTAGGAGTCCACCCAGCGGTGCCTCAGCAGAAGGGCTTGGTGATCAACTCAACCATAGAAAATCCTATGGAAGGAAGTTTTACTCTGACATACATGAGATCACTGTGAATCAGAACTAACCTGAGGGCAACTGGTTATGTTATAGTTGGTTTATAATAATATAAATTGAAAGCATGCTAAAATTATATAAAATTGCTTAATTATGATACAACACATGCACTGTTATGCATCTCTTAAGAGGATAAGAAAATATTTAATGATATGAAAAGACAATCATCATGGATTATTGAATTCTATAACCAAGTCATAAAACAGTGTGAGGGATACAATCCCATCTTGTGTATTATCCCTGTAAATTGTGTCACATGCAATGTAAATACATAAATCACCTGAAATGGGGCAACTCTACTCTCTTTTCCAGGGTCCGTGTGAGTCAGAATCAACTCAGTAACAACGGGTTTTGGTTGTGGTTGTTAGGTACTGTCATCAGAGACTATTCTTAATGCTTTAAATATACTGATATATTTATTCCTTGTAACAACCCAAAAGGTAGATGTTATTTAGGTTTAACACTGAGTGACTAAGACATATAAAGTCTAAGTAATTTGATTTATATTACAAAACTGAGCAAGGCAATCTGGATACAGAACTCAGATTCTTTTTTTTTTAAAAAAATATTTTACTGTGCTTTAAGTGAAAGTTTACAATCCAAGTCATCATATAAAAGCTTGCACACACACTGCTATGAAACTATAGTTGCTCTCCCCACCATGTGACAGCACACTCTTCCTGTCCACCCTGTATTTCACACGTCCATTCAACCAGTTCCTGTCCCTCTCTGCCCTCCCACCTCACCCCTGGACAGGAGCTACCCGGTTGTCTCATATATCTGCTTAAGCCAAGAAATATACTTTTCATCAGTATCATTTTATGTCTTACAGTCTAGCCCAGTCTCTATTTGAAGAGTTGGTTTGGGGACTGCAGAACCCGAACTTTTCATCACAATACTAAATATGATTATTAGTAAGGATATTGTTAATTAATATTTACTGATTGCCAACTTTGTGCTAGGCATCATACCAACACTTAATAATCAACTGTATCCTTTCAGCAACCATATGGCAGTGGTTAATATAATCCTCAGAATATGAAGGAAACTGAGGAAGAGAAATTAAGAAACTTGCCTATAATGACACCACTAGAAAATGATGGAACTGGGACATAAATTTAGACACTCAGAACACATTTTCTTAATTACTATGTTACGTCACAATCACGACATCTTAGTCTCATAACTCAAGAACGAGTAGAAATTATTCCAGGAATGTAAGGATGGTTCAAACTGAATAAATCTAGTAAGGTGATATCTTAATGCTGTTATTGCTAGACACTGTCTAGTCGATTCCAACTCACAGCAACCCTATACACAACAGAATGACACACTGCCCAGTCTCGTGCCATGCCCTCAATCTTTTTGATGCTTAAATCAATTGTTGTAGGCACTGTGTCAATCCATCTTGCTGAGGGTCTCCCTCTTTTTTGTTGACCCTCTGCTTTACCAAGCATAATGTCTTTCTCCAGGGACTGATCCATCTTGGCAAAATGTCCAAAGTATGTAAGATGCAGTCTCGCCATCTTTGCTTCTGAGGAGCATTCTGGTTGTACTTCTTCCAGAGCAGATCTGTTTGTTCTTTCAGCAGTCCATGGTACATTCAAAATCTCAACGGTTCTAATTTAACAAACTGTATATAAAAAACTACTGGGAAACAGTATTTCTAGAAGGGAAAGAGATAGAAAATCTAAAACTCTCTTAGTAAATGAAAATAGAAGTTTCCTTACACATCTAACCCAAATAGCTACAATTCCTAATAGTGTTACAATGAAGGTATATGTAAGTGACTAAAAACAGAAACCATAGACGTTGTCATCACAATTTAAATTGATTCCAGAAGTTTTAACCAATGTAGTTAGTAAAGAGAAAAAAATATATGAGATTACTCTTGGAGGAAAGTACAAAATAATTATTTCTATATAAAATATGAGAAAATCAACTTCAAAATCATTTTCAGTAATGAATATCTCAGTAAACCAAGTTTACTGGGGTGGAGAGGGAAACAAGATAAACGTATGTAGGGGTGGCAATGGGAGTAGGGTTACAGCTAAGCTCTGCCTTCAGTCTGAACAGTCCACACAGACTGGAAATCATTAAGTCCTACTTCACCTCCCAAGAATGCATACCATTTAACATTCTTTACATTCTTTTCACTTGCCTATTTTGCCTGGAAAAATACTTGCAACCACAATTTTGGATAGTTTCTCTTTGTGTGTCAGTACCTTAACCGAAAAAGTAAGGAAGAGATTTTTCAAAGATCTTTAGGTTGTGGTGATTTGACACTTCATTAGTTACATAAGTTATTGCTCAGATGGCAAAGGATGAACTTTTGTGAAGAGAGAATGGAAAAGACAAAGGCAAATGTTATGTACTCCCTTGTTCCTCTGGCCTAGTATTTAGAATCTCCAGCTGTGTACTGTCAAAAGAAAGGAACCCAGATCCCTTTGAAGTGTGTGTGGCTGCATGGAAATTACAAAGTGACAATGTCACAGCACATCTTGCAGACAAGGGATGTAGACTGAAGGGATTCCCCAGCTTTGCATACCTAGCAACCCACCTATAACCATTTAGCCAGAGATTATCAGAATATTCAAGAGCTTTGACTTAAGCTTTCTAGAGACTTTTTGATAAAGTCAAAGACCTCTTCTCTTTTGTACATTCTTATTCTGTCCTGTAGAGTCTTCAGTGACTATGATCATTAAGGTTGGTAGCAGCTTGGCTGAGCCATAATTCTCAGTGTTTTGGCAGTTACGTAATGACGTAATTTGACAGTTGTGTAATGATGTAGCTATCCTCCATTTTCTGATACAATGTAATCACCTCCATGATGTGATCTGATACAATCAGCCAGTCAATTGTAAGGGGAGTTTGCTAGGAGATGTGGCCTGCATATAAGATATATGAATGTTGACAATAATCCCTTGATTTTGCTCTCTCTGGATCTTGTATCTGGCTCAACATCATCTGACCTCTGATTCTTGGGACTTGAGCCAGCAGCCTGCCATATTGCCTGCCAGTCTTGGGATTTGTTGGCCTCTACAGCCTGTGAGCCAGCAGTTTACTCTGTTACCTGTTGAATGCTGCATCTCTCACACCAGTTTTCCATAATCACATCTTTCTTGCACCAACTACAGATGGGAATGTTTCTCTGCTTTTAAGGATCCATGTGATTATATTGGAAACACATAAATTATCCAGCATAATCTTTTCATCTGAAAGTCCTAATCACATCTTCAAATTCCCTTTTCTCACATAACATAACATATTCACAGGTTCCAGAAATCAGGTTTTAACAAAGGAAAGTTTATTCTTACACAGTCCAATAGGCTACAAGTCCAAATTCAAGACGTCTGCTCCAGGGGAAGGCTTTCTCCCTTGTCAGCTCTGAAAGAAAGTCTGGTATTGCATCAATCTTTGTCCAGGAGAGTCTTGGTGCAGGAACCTCAGGTCTGAAGGATGCACTCTTCTCCCAGTGCTGCTTTCTTGATGGTGTGAGGTTCCCAATTCTCTGCCTGCTTCCCTTTCCTTTTATCTCTTGCAGGATGAAAGGATTAAGAGCGGTGCAAGCCATACTCGAGGGAAACTCCTTTTACAGTGGAGCAGGGAGGTGATCTTCTGAAGGGATTTTCAGTCCCACCCTAATCCTTTAACATACAGCACAGCAAAATCACAAAATGGAGGACAATCGTAGAATACAGGAAATCATATTTTGGGGGGGACACAGTTCAATCCATGACACATGGTTTTCTATGTTTTAAGTACCTATTGTGTCCTTTATCCAGCAGTCTCAGCTTTCTTGAAATCTCTGCTAACTTGAAAATTTTGCAAGTAAAAGTTGTATTATTTCCCCAGTGCTTTTGTCTGAGTTTTTCTTGGGCACTGGGTTTCACTGAAAATTCTGCATTCCAGAAACACATATCTGACATCAGCAATAGTAGGTCAGTGATTTGTCAGTGAGAACACAAATCTGAATGGCATTGTCTTAGGAAAATGTTACATCAAAAAAGATTGGTCCTCAGTCCAAACCGATCAACAAATCCAGAGAAACAGGCAGGCAGAGAACCTCATTTTGAGTCTAGAGAAAACCAACTTGAGTATCCAATTATAGCACTTCTGAAAAGGTTGTTAACTGCAGTTGTTTAGAGTACTATAAAGGCTCAGGCATACATGACAAACAGCTTTGCTGGTATATACAAATTCTGCTGTGACAGTTTGCACGTGAAGGTACAGAATTTTTGTATTTCATTATTTTGTGTTATATAAACTTCTTGATACTCTTATGAGATTTAATATAATGACTTTTTTAAAACATGATTTAGTTACATAAAGTCAGAGACCAGGATTCTTGCTCATAGGCTGTGAATTCCAAGCCCAGTAGGCAAGATCACATGCAAGCTGCTAGCTCAAGACCAAGCATAAGAGATCAGATGAACAGGAGCCAGCTGTAGGATCTGGTGCAAGCAAAAAGCCCCTGAGTCCCTCCAGAATGCCCACACACCTGAGGAAACTGTCTTTTAACTGACCGGCTACTCACAGCAAGCTCAATCACGGGGGTGATCATATATCAGACCTTAACGTGGAAGTGATCACAGGTTATATGACTACCAAAACACTGAGAATCACAACCTAGCCAAGTTGACACACGTTCTTAACCATTACATAACAGAAGGGGAAAAAAAAGTGAAGCTATTTGCAGACTATTATTGTATAACATATAGGAGGCCTGGCGGTTTGGTGGTTAAGCACTCAGAGGCTAACCAAAAGGTTGGTGGGTCAGATTAACCAGCCACCACACAGAAACTCTATGGGGGCAGTTCTTCTCTCCATACAGGGGTGCTATGAGTTGCAATTGACTTGACAGTAAAGGATTTCTTTTTTTAAAAAATTATATAATATGTAGGCACCCTGGTAGTGAAATGATTTAGTGCTTGGCTGATAATCAAAAGAGCAGCTATTCTACCCACCAGCAGCTCACGGAAGAAAAGACCTGGCAATTCATTTCCATAAAGATTTACTGTCTAGGAGAACTTAAGGGCAGTTGTACTCTGTCCCATGGGGTCAGTATGAGCCCGGATTGACTCCACAGTGCACATCAACAAATTATATAATATATTCCCAGAGAGTAAGTTGAACAAAAATATTTCTTCAGTCCAAGAGTGGTGGCTGGGATAGTGAAATTAATAATGATTTCTAAAAATTGAGTTTTCAAAATAGATTTAATGTAGAAATATAACTTTATGTTAAAAACAGTAAGGTAGCTCACTTAGAAACGTCTACAGAAAATAACTGAAAACTAAAAAAAGAAAAGTATTTTAGTAAGCATGGAGCCAGGAAAAGGCAGTGTTAAAGTCTACAGAAATACCTGCATAGGGATACTCCTTCATCCAGCGGTCCACTACTCATTCCAGGCTGTCACTGCCCCCTCCTAAAACTGGAGACAAATGATTCATTTCTTGGCTGTAGGTTTCTAGACTCCACACAGACGAAAATCTTGTTGACACTCTACAATTGAGAAGATTACTGTTTACTTCAGTTGTATGTTCATGACTAGTTTTTCTGATTGCATCTAGGACCTAGGGCTTTTATTGCAGACTCTGAAAGTATCTTGCCAATAAAAAGCACTCCTTGCTTTGTGTGTGTGTGTGTGTGTGTGTGTGTGCACGCGCGCGCGTGTGATTTAAGTGAAACTTCACAGAGTAAATTAGTTTCTTTTTAAATAGTTAATACACAAATTGTTTTGTGGTGCTTGTTGCCAACCCCGCAATGTATCAACACTCTACCCTTCTCCTTGTCAATTTCCCTGTTTGCATTCGTCCAGTTTTCCTGTTCCTTCCTGCCGTATCATCTTTACTTTTGGGTTGGTGTGCCCACTAGTCTGGTAAACACGGTTTAACTCTGAAGCACAGCCTTCATGTCTGTTATTCTCAGCCTTAAAAACCAAAACTTGTGCCACCAAGTCAATTCCAACTTATATGAGCAGCCACCTGATAGGACAGAGTGGAACTGCCCCATAGAGTTTCCAAAGAACACGTGGTGGATTCAAACTGCCAACCTTTTGGTTAGTAGCCGTAGTTTTTATAGATCTAATCTTTTGCTGAAGGGTAAAACTCAGAACTTCAGTACTGAGTTAAAAAGGTTTCCAGGTCCATACTCTCAGGGTTCCTCCAGTGTCAATCCTAATGCTGTGTGTGTGTGTGTGTGTGTGTGTATTTGTGTGTGTATGAGAGAGAGAGAGTTTGAATTTTGGTCTGTATTTTTCCCCCAATCTGTCCAGGGCCCTCCGTTGTGAACCCTACCAGAGCAGGTGGTGGAGGTAACCAAATGCCACCTGGTTGTTCTGGGTTCAGTCTGGTGGTGGTTATCATATTTGTGACCCATAGTGCTTTGGGCTAATCTTTCTTTGTATCTTTGGTCTTCTTCATTCTCCTTTGTTCTAGCCAGATGGGACCAGTAGATGTATCTTAGACGGTCACTAGCAAGCCTTTAAGACATACATCACTACTTACTGCAGCCAGATGTAGAACATTTTCCTTATAGACTATAACATTATGTCATTTGAGCTAGCTGTCCCCTGAGGCCGTGGTCCCCAGCCCTCAGCCCAGTAACTTGTTTGGATGTGTCTTTCAATTTTCCATGAATTTACCGTGGTCAAGTTGTGCTGACTTCTACAGTATTATGTACTGTTTCGGAAACCCTGGAAGTATAGTGGGTTAAGCGCCGAGTCTGCTAACCAAATGGTTGGTAGTTCAAATCTCCTTGGAAACTCTATGGTGCAGTTGTACTCTGACCTGTAAGGTTGCTGTGTGCTGGAACTAACTCGATGGAGAGTGGGCTTGGGTCTTTCTTTATGTACTGTTTATGCCTTTCGCCAAAGTTACCATTTATCCACTATCTACATACCCCTACCGCTCTCCTCCCTTGTAACCATCAATGGTTGTTTCTTTATGTGTGGAAATACTTCCACGTGTTTTTATAACAGTGCTTGTCCTTTTGTGACTGACATTTCACTCAGTGTAATGCCTTCCAACTTCATGTTATGAGATGTTTTTTCAGATTATCATTGTTCTTTATTGAGTAGTAGTCCACTGTATATATGTACCATAGTTTGTTTATCCTTTCATATATTGTTGTACGCTTAGGTTGTTTTTATCTTTTTGCTATTACAAATAATGCTGCAAGGAGTATAGGTGTTCAAATGTCTATTTGTGTGATGGCTCTTATTTCTCTAGGATGTATTCCTGGGAGTGGGATTGCCAGGTGGAATGGTATTTCTATCTTTAGCTGTTTCAGGAAGTGCTATATTGTTTTCCAAAAAGGTTGTACCATTTTGTATTCCAATAAGATGTGTGTAAGAGTTCCGATCTCCCTGAAACTTCTCTGTTTTCTATTTACTTTTTAAAATTTATTAATACTAGTAATCACAAAATAAGATGCTATCTCATTGTAATTTTGATTTTCAGCAGAACTCCACTTTTTGACTGAATTCTTTTTCCATACAGTAGACTCTAGTTAGGGCAAAAGGTTTGTACTCAACTACTAACCTAAAAGTTGGCTATTTGAGTCCTATAATGTTCTATTATTACCTGAAATATTTTAACTTTAGGAGGAGAGAGAGCTGTTATCAGCACAATGTTGATTTCTCTGAGGTGGAAGTTTTAGATACAAGGTTTGACAATTAAATCTGTGAACCTAATTGGTCTAAGTGCTACATACCTCGTTGCTGAATATCACCGTGGTCTGCTTCAAAGTACTCCCCTTGGGAAGCTATGCGCTGGTCCCAGTGCCTAGTCCACCCTTCAAAGCAATTTTGGACCTTTTTCTGTAATGGCCACTGTGCACAGTGGCAAGGTGGCAAGTTCGTGAATTTAATTGTATGGTTGTCTGTGAGGCAGTTGTTAGTCAATAAACAAATAACTGTATTGGAACACCCTCCATACTCACCTGATCTAGCCTCCAGTGCTTTTTTGTCCTTACCCAAAGATAAAGGAAATTTCAAAAGGAAGACATTTTGATGACATTCAGGACATCAAGGGTAATACAACGGCAGCTCTGATGGTCATTCCAGAAAGAGTTCCAAAATTGCTCTGAAGGATGGACTGGGTGCTGGCATCTCCGCATAGCTTCCCAAGGGGAGTACTTCAAAGGTGACCATAGTGACATTCAGCAATGAGGTATGTAGCGCTTTTTCTAGGATGAGTTCACAAACCTCATTAGCGATTCTTAAACACCTCTACTCTCCTTTTTTTATCTAACACGTCTGACACTAACTGTCCTACCCACAGCACTCTCCAGTTCTCTGCCGAGTTCCCTAATTTGTTGCAATGGTCACACAGAACTCATAGACCATAGTTACAGTTAAATAGTTTATTAAGGACAGGGTACATGTCAGGATCAGAATCTACAGGCTACAACTCAGGATCAGGATCAGAAAGCCTAGAAGCCTCCCTTAAGGGGACAGCACGTCCTTGTCTTCTTCTATGCAGAACAGCTCTCTTAGCCCACCAGCTGTGCAAACAAGCAGGCCCTTTCCTTTGCATTCATGACCCGCTTGGCTGTGCAGACCTCCTTTTGTTCCTGTTAAGACAAACTGTCTCTCAACCTCATCAAGAGAGGCCTCTCATAGCCTCCTCAGGACAGGCATCCTCTCAACCCCCCAGGAAGGCCTCCTCTTGTTTACACATGATCTCTCTCCACCCTGCAGGCCACTCTGCCTTTGGCCTCCCAGATGTCAACCTCTTCACTACTAACTGGTCCAACTCATAACCAGTGTAGAAGTTTAGGTCAGCTCTCTTAGCCACATTTCTAACAGCAAGTTTCTACCTTCATCATTGACTGCCATGGGGTCCCTTCTGAGCCTGTCACCCTCAACTCTGCCACAGGCCCTTTCTGGGCCTTTCACTGTATTCAGTGTTAGAGACCTTGACCCACGCTTACTGCCTCTTAATTTCTTTGCTTGCCTGTCTTGCCTTTTCTCCTTCCTGAAACTTCCGCGGGGCTGGCCCTATACATATGCAAACTTGTTGATTTCAAGGCATGACTCTCCCAGCAAGGCCATGAACTGACCGATCTCTTTAGTGGACCACAATTCCTCCATTTGCAAAGTCCGCAGTATATTGACAAATCCCAGTAAGGTGTTCGAAACAGGCCAGTCACTGTTCAAGTTGTAGCCTAAGGCCAGATAAAAAATATTAAACCATGGAGTTATTTGCAGCTTACCAGGAAATATCAACCTAGGCAAAAGTAACAAACCCTCTGGTATGCTATCCTAGGGCAAAGATAACTCCTTAGGGTTGAGGGTGGAGGGGAAGTTCTCTCAAACTCCTTTTCCAAAGAACTAAAAAAGGAACTTATTTCAACATATACCCACCTAGTGGAATACGCATAGAAGAGAAGTTTATTTTAATGTTATTTCAGAGGATGGATTTTCAGACCTGGTCTCAAAGTCCAAGATTTCTGCTTACACTGTCTACAGGCTGTCCTGACTTTTAACAAGCCTGAATGAGAACAGCTGGCCCCAATCTCTTTATTAATAACCCTTCATATGATTGATGTTAAAACTGTCAGCTTTAGTAATTCAAACTAACACACACATTGTAATTGACTTTACCTCTGAAATACTATTTTCCAGCAAAAACGTAATTTTTCTCTGGCTAATTGTGAAGATCTCTTCATTGGTATTAATTTAAGATATATAAAAGGAACACTGCACAGTGGTACAAATATCCCTGGAGTTGCCTGTACTGTAAAGCAGAGTGTACACTGGGGTAATAAGAGAAATTAAGGAAAGATACTCTCTACCAAAATTGATTTCTTATTGCAAGTATACTTGATATTATACAATAAGTACAACCTGTATTGTAATAGAAAAAAAAGCCCTAGAATTAGAGGAAAAACAAGTTTGTAATAATAAAGAAGTTCGGATAAAATTCCTATGAGTTTGGAATAACCAAATCACAAGAGAGCTGTTTAGAAAAAAATTCTGTTTAGGGACTATCTTAGCCATCTGGTACTACTCTAACAGAAATACAAGTGAATGGCTTTAACAAATATGCATTTATTCTTACATAGTTCAGTAGGCTAGAAGCCTGAATTGAGAGTGCCAATTCCAGAGAGCATACTCTCTCCGTTGCCTGGAATAAAGGTCCTTGTGTCACATCAACCTTTCTTTGGTCTGAGAGCATCGTGGTGCAGGGACCTCGGGTCCTGAGGACACATTTTGCTCTTGGTGCTGTTTTCTTGATAGTATGAGGTCCCCAACTCTCTGCTTGCTTTCCTTTCATCTTGTGTAGGACAAAAGGTGGTACAAGCCACATGCCAGGGAATCTCCTCTTACACTGGAGCAATGAGGTGACCTTGGTGTGTTATACCCCACCCTAATCCTCTTTAACATAATCCAATCTATTAACCACAGGCAGAGATTAGGATTCACAGCATAGAAAAATCACAAAAAAAAGCCACTCACTGCCATCGAGTCGATTCCAACTCATAGCAACCTTATAGGTCAGAGTAGAACTGCCCCATTGAGTTTCCAAGAAGCATCTGGGGGATTTGAACTGTCGGCCTTTTGGTTAGCAGACCTAGCACTTAACCACTACACCACCAGGGTTTTCCCCAAATGGAAGACAATCACAAAGTACTAGGAATCATGGCCCAGCCAAACTGTTACACACATTTTTGGGGGTATACAACTCAATCCATGACAGGGACAAATGAAAGGAAATACAAAGTTTAAAGATGATAGGACAGTAACATGCCTCTTGGTCTGCAGAGCTGATATAATTATTTGAATAGGAACAAAGTGAGAGTGGAATATTAGAAGAGAACATCAGAGACTGGATTATCAGAAAGAATTTGGAGATGGGCCAAGCTGATACAGTGGAAAGTCAAGAACCAAGTCCTTCTGCTGTTGAGTCAGCCCCTGACTTGTGGCATTCTCATATACAACAGGACTAAATGTTGTATGGTCCACACCTGCTTCATGATCTAGTCCATTATTGTAGCTATTGTGTAGTGCCTTCCAACACAGACGGCTCATCCTGTAGCTGTAGTTTGGACGATATTCTGTTGTGTTCCATAGGATTTTTCGCTGACTAATTGTCAGAAGTAGATTGTGAGGCTTTTCTTCCTAGTCTGTCTTAGCTGGAAGCTCCTAAGAAACCTGCTCAGCATTATAGCAATACACAAGCCTCCACTGGCCGACTGGTACTGGCTGTGCCTAGAAATGGAACTCAGGTCTCCTGCATGGAAGGCAGGAATTCTACCACGGAAACAGTGATGCCTTCATGGTAACTTCCACCAGCTAATGTTTCCTGTGCAGCTCTTCTGGTTTGCTCCTTGGGGTCCGTGCTCTCTTTGCACATGTTATCTGTCCACTTGGCTCAGAATATACGAGTCATCCAAGTGTTCATGAGTCATTTATTGCGTTGGATCATTTGATGGTTTTAGGGGTGAGTTTCCACTCGGTAGAGTACATTGACAGGTTAAGGAGATGGAGGTCATGCTACAAAAATAGAAGGGTAGGAGTTCACAGAAAGGAAAAGGGGAAATGCTTTGGTTTTCCACTTAAGTATCACAGTAAACTGATTTGTACAGTACCCACTACCAAATAAGCTCATCGTAAGTCCCAAGAAGGGCTAGCCGCTCCGCCTTTTTTTGTTGTTGGGGATATCTGCAATTGTCCACGCAGCCATGCTTCTGAAAGTTTTCCAGGTGGACAACACTGTCCTTCCTTGATAAACTTTAGGCAAGAGAGTGGGAAAATTCCCACAAACACAGTTGATTCTGTGTTTAATCAGCGGTCACTCCAGGAGCTCTGTCCCAGAGTTTTGACAGTTTTGTGTTCTGGTAACAGTCCTCACAGCTGTGGATTACCACTAGATGTCCCTGTTCCCCTCAGCCTAAGCAAAAGAGAAGGAGTCTCCACCCTAGGTGAACTGGTTCCAAGTAGTAGGGAGATCGAACACTTGAAACGGCAGAGCCTTTCCACGAGTAATTAGGAGATGCAGTTCCACACCACAACACAGATGCTTTGGAGCATTGCACTGTCAGCTCTCTCCTAAGAACTCTGTGAGGCAGTGGCTAAGAGCTCAGCTGCTAACCAAAAGGTCAGCCATTTCTCTCCTTGGAAACTCCATAGGGCAATTCTACTCTGTCCTATAGGATCGCTGTGAGTCAGAATCGACTTGATGGCAATGGATTTGGTTTGGCTTTGGATTTTAAGGAGTGGAATTGTGTCCCTCTGCACACTCTATCCCAACATGAAGTCCCGAACATTAGTAAGAAATCCTGCTGCCCTGAAAGTGATTGATGTTGGCTTTCTTTTCCTTCTTAATTCTGTTTTTCTTCACCAATAGTGAGACTTACAGGGTTTTCAGAGTAGCAGTGCAATTCAGTAGTGTTTAATAATTTCTGATTGCAAACCAATACTGATGGATTCTGTTGGGTTGCTTCTGAGCTTCCAAGTGTCAGTGGCCCACCCCTTGGAGGATAGTCCTGACAGACTAAACAGGCTGGCAGATCATGGACAGTCCATCAATATAATAATTAATTTATGAGTCCTAGTCATTTCCCATGTTGATCTAAGTCAACAAGGTAGTTTTGCTCAGAAGAGTCAGTCTTTGAAAGAATGACAAGAGTTTATTATAATCTTAACTGGAAGGCCCTGAAGACATCCACAAAATTAGTAATGTTTCTCTGACCTGGCCTTCCTCATACATTTCTGTGGCACATTCTAGCCTCGTTGCTCTATGCTGATCACATTAGCTACTGCAATGTCTCAGTATTTTGGTAGTAACTGGCTAGTACCCAAGGGAAGATAAAGCAGTAGGCAAAGTACATACCAGTTTACAGCATGCAAGGTATGCTAAAGGGCTTAATTCCATTTACTCACTAGTCTGTAGTGAAAAACGTCTCATGGATTTCACCTAGGAGTCTGTCTACAGAAAATGGTGCCTATGGAAATTAGTTTTACATTGCTGAATGGTCTCTCACAGCTAGTGATGAAAACTGTGATGGCCAGTGGAAACTGCTCATTAGTGCCCCTCCTCAAACAGTGCCCAAGGAACTGTCCTACCTGCCGTATCTTAGTTACACCTCTGGTTCACCAGACCTTTGACATGGTGAAAAACAGGCATGGCTGTGCACTACAGATTAGTAGGTAAGCACAGTGACCACGCATGCCTTTCTTGTTGGGTGATCGGTTGCTGCTAATACCAAAAGCCTCCAGAGTCTGCTAAACTTCAGTCCAGTGGGAGCAAAGAAAAGCTTCTGCGGAGAGGAGAGAGAAAGAATCCAGTCCCTTAGATGAAGGCAAGCAGACAGCTTGGACTAACGGAGGCAAGTAAGACTCTGAATTCCTCTCGGTCTTAGAGACTCAGTCTTTCCTCTCAATGACAATGGAAAACCTTTGATGGATCAATCCTACGCAGCCCAAATGGAAGCCATCTCAAGGATATCACACGACTTTCACAATTATCCAATTTAAAGCACAATGAAGGCAAGAAACAATAGAAGAGATGTTCTATTCAAAAATTAGGCAGACTTCCCTACAGTTTGTTTGGCCATAATTGTTTAACTGAGTATGGTTTTCATGAATTGGGAGAAGTGACATGGAGAACTGAGCATATTTCCTGGAATTTGGAGAGATTGGACAGAAAAGTAGAGAATCTACACCAACAGAGGTAGGAGGAAAATGATGACAGTGTTTTATCACAGAAGCCCAGTGAAATTATTCGTCAAACATAAAAGATTCTCTGAGTAAGAAAAAGTGATCACCAAATTAGAAAAACCGAATTCAGAAAGCACCTCTGATGAGAGTGGTTTAGGGAGAAACGTAGTAACGGGGGCCTAACTGGAGTTAGCTGGGGAGAAAATAGGTGGCAAGGGGGTGGAAAGAGTGATTACAGACAATCTGAGCAGTGTAATAGCTAGACAGAGAGATGGAGGGAAAGTCAGAAAAATCTCCCATCTTAATTTCTTTTTTCCTGTAGGCCAAGAAACTCTGATCAAACTCAAAGAAAACATAAAGTTATAATACCAAAATAAAAAGAATAAAATTCAAATCACTAAAATTCTAAAAATGATCCTAAACACCAAGTTAGTAGAGTTTTGCTCTCCAGAGACCTACACAGTTGTCTCAGCAGTTGCCCTAATCTAAGCTCTAGCTCGGTGTGCAGAAGGGACTCACTACCCATTAACCGTATCCAGAGACATCCCTGTTCCCAGATTCCTGCATTAAGTGGTCAGTCAGAGAGTAATTGCTGAAGACTAATCAGTTTCGATACAGATCAATCATATTGTTTTTTTTCATTGACAGAAAAGATACTCACAAAAAGCCACCTTCTATAGATTTTTGGAGCTGGGTTAGTACCAAAGTACCTCCTCTCAAAGAAACAGAGCTGATAGAAATAGGAAATATATATTTTTTAATTATAATGTGCATTTTCAGGGCAATTTCACATGCTATTGGATGAAGGAAACAAACGTAGGCTGATAAAGAGAAGGAGCAAGCAGCGAAAAGACAGACTTCTTAAGCAAAAACAAACAAACAAACAAAAATATTTGTAAATAATAGAGGCCAGAAATAGCAGAATAAACACTAGGCTGGTGAAAACAAATTAGAGAAAACACACCAGAAATAATTCAGTCACCTCCTCAAAAATATTATTTAAGCACCTTCTCCATTTTCTGTTCTGGTTCTTATTCAGGTAGTGGGGATACCACAAAAAGCAAAACAAATCTTGGCTCCCATGGAGCTTTCATTCTAGTGGAAATTATTACAGGACTTAGGACAAAAAAGAGATGTTGATGGAAATGATAAGAAAGGTTAGTAATATGACCCAGTATCTATATAACTTAGGTCTTTGAGAGGAGACTAAAGAACACATGAAAGAAATAACAGAAGAAAAATTCTCTGAACTGCTTGAGACTTACATCAAAAAGACTTACTGAATCCTGTCAGAGAAATGATAAAGAAATGAATATATAGTTATATTAATATCCAGCTATAAGAAACCTTAAGTAAAAAAGTATTATTTGAGATAGCAAGAATCACTACACAATGACAGAAGATTTAAGTCATGAGGAAAATAACTTTCTTTTAGGAAGGTAAACAATTTTAAACACAAATGCTCCCAATAGTCTCAAAATATAGATAGCAGAAATTCATAGATGCCCAGGGAAAATAAGAAAAATGCACCATGCAAGTATGAAGCCTCAGCTGCTGGTAGGAAAGACAAGTGAAAGAGAAGAGCAAAATAACAAAGATTTAAAATGTAATTAAGCTGAAAATAAGAAAACTATGTAATACAATTTATTTATAGAAAACATTACATTCTTCTCAAGAATGCACAAGACATTTATAGAAGGATAGATACCAAGAGAGGCTCTTGAAATTTCTGCATCCCAAATAAATATTAAATCCTGCAGTGTGGTACTGTATCATCCTAACAGTGTTTGTGAAACCCGGTGGGACAGTGGTTAAGTGCTACTGCCTCTAACCAAAGGGGTGGTGGTTGGAATCCACCAGGCCTTCCTTGGAAACTTTATGGGGCAGTTCTACTCTGCCCTATAGGGTCTCTATGAGTCAGAATCAACTCAGCAGCAACTGTTTGTTTTGGGTTTTTTTTAACATTGTTTATTGTCCTTAAAATACTCAATGCTATAGACAATTGAGCAATGTTTAAAATTTCTTAGGAAATGGATTATTATCCAAGAACTCTATGCTCAGCCAAAATTTTTCATGTGGGAGAGCAAGTGAAACATGTCTCATACATGGGAGTGGTCACAGAATATGCTTTCTGGAAAAAAAAATCATCCGTGGAAGCCAAAAGAAAGATGATTCAGCACAAAGAGGTAAACAAAGAAGAAGCTGTAATATAAAATATATAAATAAAAATGTAAGTAGCAAAATAGAGTTATATAAGTACTCGTTGGCACATGTTAGCAAAGATACTATAAAAATAAAACACGTTTAAAAAAGCATCTAAAAACGGAAGTTTTTCAAATAAATGAGAGATTTCAAAGAGGCTAGGAAGTCAATAGAACTGGTTAACTCTGAATTTGAAGAAGGAAAACGCACACACATATTAACATTATTTAAAGAAACTAGAAGCTTTGTGAAAAGCCCTTTTTTAAATGTCAAAGTTCAAGTAACTAAAAAATGATTTCAAGACAGAAAATTGAAACAAAGAAAAACAAGGACATTATTTAAAAAGCATAATGAGGAGAAAGAGAATTAACTAATCCTGTTATGCAAAACCTCAAAGAGTTAAAAGTAAAGCAAAATCAAACTTTTTGCTGTTGATACACACCCCCAAACAAAATAACATATAGTTGAAAACTTAGTGAGAAAAATAACAGCAGTCTTGGGAATACTTACATCAAAGAAGTTTGATTTAAATAAATACACAAAAATCTACTTTACCAAATAAAAAAAAATGATTCACAATGTCAGACTAAGTCATACATATTTAATCTGGCCAACAGAACACTTATAATCAGAAACTAGAGTAAAACTATCTCAATTTTATACCTAAACTAGAAAGTAAGAAATTATGATATATTAAATTATATATACCAATGACAAACTTTATTAGAAAAAATATAGAGAGATCTGTGTACACAGCAAAGAACTCACATACTTTTCAAATTTTTTGGAATTTGACACATTAATTCTCAATTATGTAAAAAACAGGAAATGTATGAGAACACCTACAAAAGTCTTAACATAATATTCTAATTCTCAGAATACTATGAATAACTTTGTATCTCAGATATTAAAACATACAACATTGTAAAAATCAAAGTAAAAGTTAAATTATTAAAAACAGAACAGATCAACAGATTACTTTTTCTTTCTGTTTCTCCATATACAAATACATTTTTACAATACACACATGCATGAACATAAACTATTTCCTAACTTCTGTTAAGATAATTGTCTTTCTTCTTAGAAAAAATAAAGGCACATTTCTATTTCTTACAACACACTTCAAAAAATTGCAGTGGGATTCAGTACTTCAACACTAAAAATAATAGAAGTACAAAATAAACGGAGGAAAAAAATAGTCAAATCTACTTATAAATGCAGAGGAAAACGCACTTATAATCTTGTCACAAAATCCAGAAAACGTAAGTGAAAATAGTATAGAACTGGCAAAGAGAATGAAAAACTTTTATGTAGCCTATGACATTACATTCAAAGCTGGGGAACAAAACATTCTCAGTGTACAAGGTGAACAGTTAGTACATAAGACAAATGTTAACAAAGAAATAGCTTCTGGATTAACATAAAGACCAACAATGTATTCTAAAAACTAGATGAAGGATATGCAAACAATAATAAACACATGAGAAACTTTCAATCTCACTAATACGGAAATAAAAATTAAAACGAAAGTCTGCCAGTTTGTCCTACTGTGTGTTGACGTGATGCTGAAAGAAGTGTCACCAGTATTCAGATACCAGCAGGGTCACCCATGGCTGACAAGTTTCAGCTTCCAGACTAGGTAAAACAGACTAGGAAGAAAGCGCCAGCAGTCTACCTCCGTAAAGAGTTAGCCAGTGAAAGCGTTATGTATAGTGGTAGAACATTGTCTAATGTAGTGCTAAAAGATGATCACCCCAGGTTAGAAGGCACTCCAAAGATGACTGGAGAAGAGCTGTTTCCTCAAAGAAGAGTCAACTTTAGTGACGTGGGTAGAGTCAAATTTCAGAACTTGTGTTTGCTGACGTGGCAAAACTCGAAATGTGAAGAAACAGCTGCAAACTTCCATTGATAATTGGAACAGGGACTTAGGAGATATGAATCTAGGAAAATTGGAAATCATTAAGAACAAAATGGTATGCATAAACAGCAATATCCTAGGCATTAGTGAGCTGAAATGGACTGGTATTGGCCACTTCGAATCAATAATATGGACTACTACTCCAGGAATAACAATTTGAAGAGGAATGGTGTTATATTCATTATCAAAAAGAACATTTCAAGCTCTATCCTGGAGTACAGTGTTGCAAGTGATAGGAGAATACACACACACCTACAAGAAAGATCAGTTAAACTACTATCATTCAAATTTATGCACCAACCACCAAGGCCAAAGATGAAGAAACCAAAGACTTCTACCAGCTTCTGCAGTCAGGGTGCATTGATAATTACTGGCGATGCAAATGTGAAAGTTGGAAGCAAAGACTCATCAGTAGCTGTAAACAGGGCTTGGTTATAGAAATGATGCCAGAGATCACATGATAGAATTTTGCAAGACCAATGACTTCTTCACTGCAAATACTTTCACCAACAAATTATACACATGGACCTGGCTGAATGGAAAACACAGGAATCAGACTGACAACATCTGTGGAAAGAGATGATGGAACAGCTCAACAACATCAGTCAGAACAAAGCCAGGAATCAATTGTGGAACACACCATCGATTGCTCGTAAGCAAGTTCAAACGGACACTGAAGAAAATTAGAACAAGTCCATGAGAACCAATATATGTATGACCTTGAGTATCTCTCACCCGAGTTTAGAGATACTCTAGAATAGATGTGATGCAGCCAGAGCAATTGGACAAGACAAAGAAATAAAAGTCATCCACATTGGCAAAGATGAAGTAAAAAATCTCCCTTTTTGCAGATGATATGATCATACACACAAGGAATCCTAAAGAATCTATAAGTAAACTACTAGAACTAATAGAACAATTCAGCAGAGTATCAGGATACAAGACAACATAAGTAAATTGGTAGGATTCCTTTACACCAACAAAGAGAACACCAAAGAGGAAATCACCAAATTAGTATCATTTGCTATAGCCTCCAGGAAGATAAAATACTGAGAATAAATCTAGCCAGAGCAGCAAGAGATCTATACAGAGTGAGTTACAAGCCTTATTGCAAGAAAACAAAAGAGACTTACATAAGTGGAGAAACCTACCCCACTCATTGATAGAAAGAGTTAACATTGTGAAAATGTCTATTTGACCCAAAGTGATCTACATATACAGTGCAATCCCAATACAAATTCCAGTGCCTTTTTTTAATGAGATGGTGAAACAAATCACCAATTTTGTTTAGAAAAGGAAGAAATCCTGGATAAGTAATGCACTACTGAAGAACAGGAACACAGTGAGAGGCCTCACACTACCTGACCTTAGAATCTACTACACTGCCACAGTAGTCAAAACAGCCTGGTACTGGTACAAAAAAAGACAGATAGACAAATGGAACAAAACAGAAACCCTAGAAATATCACCATCCTCTTATGAACAGTTGATATTCAACAAAGACCCAAAGGTCATGAACTGGGGTAAAAATGATCTCTTTAACAAGTAGTATTGGCAAAATTGGATATCTAACTGCAAAAAACTGAAACAAAACCCATATCTTACACTGTACCCAAAAACTAACTCAGGATGGGTCAAAGACCTAAATTTCAAACCTAAAATGATAAAGATCATGCAAGAAAAAATAAGGTCAACAATGTTGTTACATGCTGTGGAGTCAGTGCCAACTCATAGCGACCCTACGAACAACAGAACGAAACACTGCCCAGTCTTGTGCCATGTCCACAATTGTTTTTATACTTAAGCCCATTGTTGTGGCCACTGTGTCGATCCATCTTTTTGAGGGTCTTCCTTTTTTTCACTAACCCTCCACTCTACCAAGCATGATGTCCTTCTCCAGGGACTGATCTTTCCTAACAATATGACCAAAGTATATAAGATGCAGTCTTGCCATCTTTGCTTCCAAGGAGCACTCTGGTTGTACTTCTTCCAGAATAGATCTGTTTGTTCTTTTGGCAGTTCATTATATATTCTTCTCCAGCACCACAATTCAAAGGCATCAATTCTTCTGTCTTCTTTGTTTATAGGTCAGCAACGGAAGTTCTAATATGCAGCTTACAGAGACTTTAAAATCTGACAAGCAAAGTACAAATGCCAGAAGTGAAAATAGATAAATAGGAACTACTAAGAATCAAACACTTATGCTAATGTAGAGACTTTATCAAGAGAACTAAAAGACTACCTACACAATGGGAAAAAATATTTGGCAATTATATTTCAGGCTGACATCTAATTTCCATAATCTACAAGGCACTGCAAAATATCAGCAAGAGAAAAGGAAATAGCCCAGTTAAGCAATGGGCAAAGGAGATGAGAATACACTTCAGCAAGGAATATATCCAGGCAGCCAAAAGACACATGAGGAAATGCTGAAGATCACTAACTACTAGAGAAATCCAAATCAAAACTACAACGAGATACCATCTCACACCAAGATTGGCCATAATCCAAAAAACACAAAACAATAAATGCTGGAGAGGCTGCAGAGAGATTGAAAATCTCCTACACTGTTGATGGGATTGCAAAACTGTACAACCTCTTTGGAAAGTTATTTGGCACTTCCTTAAAAAGCTAGAAGTAGATACCACTTGTGATTCAGTGACCCCACTGCTTGGAATATATCCTACAGAAATAAAGGTGGTCACAGAAACAGATACATGCACATAAATGCTTATTACAGCACTGTCCACAATAGCAAAAAGATGGAACCAACCCAGACACTCATGACTAGATGAATGGATAAATAAACTACGGAACACTATGCAATGATAAAAAACAATAATGATTACAGGAAGCACCTCATAACCTGGTTTCAACTGGAAGGCATTATGCTGAGTGAAATCAGTCAGTGGCAAAAGGATAAATATTGCATGAAACCCTTGCTATACAGACTTAAAAATAGACTTAAGCACAGAAGAAAAGACTCATTGATGGCTACAAGAGTGGGGAGGGAGGGAGAGGGTTGGGCATAGATTAGAAAGTTGACAGAAATTTGGTTAGGTGACAGTAGTGACAGCACACACAGTAAAGAGTAGATCAACTCAACTGGACTTCATCATAAACTGAAAGGTTTTCTAAAGTCAACCTAATATTTCAAAGGATAGAGTAGCAGGGCTGGGGGTCTGAGGACCATGTATTCAGGGGACATCGAGGCCAACGGTCATAACCAGTCTGTGCTAATAGAGTCTTCTGCACCTCATATTGATGAGTGGTGACGGGGATCTTAAAAACTAGCTGCCATCTGAGGTACACCAAATGGTCCCAACACTTCTGGAGTAGATGATCACAGAGAACAAGAAAGATATGAGCAAAATAGAGCCCAGAGACAGAAGGACCCATGTGAATGGGAGACTGCATCAACACAAGACCAGAAGAACCAGATGTTGCCCAGCCACCACCAAAGACAGCTGTGAAGGGGAACACAACACAGCTCTGAGACAACACAAGAAGAAGAGGTGTGCAGCCCAAGAGCTCTACTAAAAGACCTGCACTGATGGTCCAACGGCATGGAGTGTCCCCTGGAAACATGGCCTCTAGATCTGCTGCTGTCCCTGACCAGAAACCAGTAATGAGTCAACTCTTCAGATAAGAATGGACTGGACGCAGGGGCACAGTGTGACCATATGGTGATCTATTTCTAGATGAGGGAGAAGAGGATGAAGGAGGGAAACAGATGCTTGTTAAGAGGACGTTAGATATATAGAGTGAAAAGAAAGAGGTGCTGTCAGCGGGTGGGCAGAGCAGAGGGAACGGCAGATAGGTGGGCGTGCATAACCAATTTAGACTGTACACTTTCACTTAATCACAATAAAAAAATACTTAAATTATAGCACAGTTACACCAAACTATATACTCTAACCATTTAAAGAATTAGATAAGATATATATGTGTAAATGCACAAAGATTATCTAAAATGTGCTAAAAAAGCAGATTGCAGTCCAATACATATGCCATGATCTGATCTTTGTGTGATATGGTTGAAATTTATCATCATATCTCAGAAGTACAAAGATGTAACCTCATTTTTTTACAGTTGAATTCAGCCTTCTTGAGAGGCCCTACCACTGTATAGAAAGAGGAGCTATGGTGTCACAGTGGTTAAAGTGCTGGACTGCTAACCAAAAGATCAGCAATTGAAAACCACTGATGCCCTGCAAGAGACAGACGTGGCCGCTTGCTTCTTTAGAGATTTAGAGCGTTTGAAACCCTACAGTTTCACCATGAGCTGTAAACAACTCAACAGCAGTAGGTTTAGGGGTTTTGTTGTTGTTATTATTGCTGTTTATGAAGACTTATTTCTATCCAGTGGTAGGAAAAAATAAAAAAACTTTCTTCTCCAAGGTAACTTCAAAATTTTAGAATTTAGTTTTTGGAAGGTTAAACTCCATTTCCTCTGGGTAAACTCTTATACATTTCTCCTCCATCTGTCTCCTTGGTCTTGGGGACTTCTTGCTGGAGGAATGTGGGTCCAAAAAGAAGCTTATTAACACCATGGAACTGGAAAGAAGAGGCTCTGGTCTACTTCTGTGGCTCCCAAGGACACCAGGTTTGTCCCACCTGGTTTCTAAGAATTGGACACCAGCTTCTGCCCAGGGTTAGCAGTTCTCACTTTGCTTTGGGGTGTTTACAGCATGAACTGCTGCTGTCTGTGGTTCCTGACATGTTCTCAGGCCATGAGTTCCCTGCATGTTACCACTACCCCATCTCTGACCCTCAGCACCTTGCTATCCAGGTCTCTCAGCACTGGTGCAGTACAACACAGCTCTTTTATTTTATTAAGGAGGGAAGAGGCAGAGGAAAAAAGTGGTACTGTTAAGCAATCCTTTTTCAAAGAGGTAAAATCCTGAATCTCATAAAATAAAATGAACACTTGCCAAATATTTTATTTATTTCATTAACTAGTAAGGGACGCAGTGAGATGTTACAGCCCAGCTCAAAAAAGTTAGTACAGAATCTGGACTTCGACTTCCATCACTATGGAGTCCAACAGGGAAACTACCACTAGGAGGCGCCAAACCGCAGGTGGGAGGAGATGGTCTTAGCTTACACCGCCAACACCAGGATATCCCAGTAGGTTAAGGGGCTGCAAGTTTGCCCTGGTCATTTCACTGCCCTTTAGTGATGTGCCCTTGTTTTTTATGTAACTGAATTTCTTAAACTTCACTTATTGTACTGTTGATGGGTTTGCTGTATTTGATTGAATGTCTTATTTCTCTTAAATCTAAACTTACACAATATTAGAACTGCAAACATCTGACTATCTATGTCCGCACTGTGGTGTTTTTGTGATTATTTCCATATTGAAACATGATTTTATTATAGATTATTTTTTATTTATGTTTTCTGTTTTATTACCGCTAGAGAATTATATATATATATATATATATTTTTTTTAAAGCACAAGCCTACATAGATTGAATTATTATCTAAGTATCTCATTTCAGGATAATAATAAATTTTTAAACAAAAAAATTGTTAATAAAGGTAGATATTGCTCTGAAAGAATTGAAAACTACTGCATTACACGGTCCTGCTGCTCCCTGGGACCTGTGCTGTAGTCATCAAGGAGAGAAAACATCCTCACTTGAATCAGTGGAGTTGGGCTTTAGTTAGGATGGCCTTCACCATACTACCAAATCCTGAAACTCTTCCTTTGAAACAGCCTGGGTGAGGTCGATGCTCCATTAATGTAGCTAACATTTGAAGTCTATGGGTCTTCTACTCTAATATACTTACATGAATTAATGCAGGGAATAAGCAGGGTATCCATATCAAGTTCAAAAGCAAAAACCTGCTCACATAATTTATCCACATGCTTCTGGTTATTCAATGTCTATGATCCTTTTGATAACATCATTGTTTTTTATTCTGTGTGAAATGTGCATGGCCCTTCTAAGAAATGATCATATAAATTTTACATAATAAATTAATTTTAAAATACAAAAATGGCTCCACCTCCATAATCACTTTACTCAGGTGCCCTCCTCTGTGGGTCTGAGCACCTCTTCCTGTTATTCTAATTTGATGACTGAACTTCCTGGGACAGGCTTCATCGGTGTGTGACGTGTGCAGCTGGTCCCACTGGGCTCTGTGCTTAGAAAGACCTTGCCCTGAATTTCATGTTCCGTGTTGTGTCCTGAAAATTCTCCATTTTGAACAAGGGGCCCCATATTGCTATTTCACACTGGGCCCTGCAAATTATATTCCTCGCCCTGCTTCTCCAATGATATGAACATTATTGATTTGTTTTAAAATCTTTATTCAATTTAAAGACAAAAATGAAGTACACTAATTTTAACAGACTTAACAATATAGAGCTGACTGTAGGGTTCTGTGTTATTAAGTTTGTTAAGATGGCTCAAGTATGACACAGTGGGCCGAAGTGTAACAGCGGTGAGGGTGACGTGAGACCGGGCAGAGCTGTTGTACCTAGGGTCTCTATCAGTCAGAGCCGACTTGATGATATTTCATACCAACAACAACAGTCTAGAAATGTGTACTGTATAAAGCCAAATAGTCCCCCATGATTTCCATTTCCTAAAAGTAAGCCTTTGATATGGTCTGTATATTTACCGTCTTTCTCAACTATGTTAACGTGTATGCGAAATTTCAAATTCCTATGGAGATTCTCCTCTTGGATATCACAGAAGTAATACTACCAAAAAGAAAAAAAAGAAGAAGAAAAAGAAAAATAGAATTTTGCTCCATGAGGTTTTAAATAACTGATTTTTTTTGGAAATAGATCACAAGCTGTTCTTCCAAGGTGCTTCTGATGGATTCTAAACACTAACCTTTCAATCAGTAGCCTAGTATGTTAACTGTTTATATTGCTTAGGTGCTTTTTTATTTCTTAAATATATATCAAATATGAGCACTGCTTCCCACCCATGCCACCAGCACCCCAGTCCTAGCCAACATTTTTTACTTCGGATACTCTAGCAGAAGCCTTCTGGTGGTTTTTCATCTGCCCACACCCTGTCTATTATCCAATCAGCAAGTTTTAAAAATTGCTTATCTTATCATCTCCCTCCCTGCCTTGAAATTCTTGAGGAGCTTGTTGCCCTAAGAATAAACACAAATCTCCTTAGTTTGGGATGCATTGTAGGATTTGGCCTGACTGAGTTGCTGCTAAGTGTCTCAACTCCAGCCACTGTCTTTTATGCTCTATAAATAGCATTTTTAAGATCTTTAAATACGTATTTTATAAACTTTATACTTGACATTCCAATCAGCCTCCTCACATTCCCCTTTTATCTAGATAACTTTTCTTTTTCTTACATTATGGGAATCCTTAATGTGGGGTGTCTGGAGCCCATACAGCAGTCACGATGTGGCTGACCCATGGTGTCTGCATACCGGAAAGGAAGGGAAAGGCAAAGGGCAAAGGGCAAAGCAGCATGTGCCAACAGAGTGAGCCCCTCATTCGGGAGCTCCCTTAAAATCTCTACCCAACAATTCATTACATTTCAATGATCTCAGCTGTGATACACGACCACCCTCAGGTGTAAGGAAGGCTTGAAATATAGACTTTTAGTTGGACACAATGTTGCCTATAACTAAATCAGAAATTTGTTAGTAAAGGGGATAAGGTTATGGATAATGGGTGGGCAACTAGCAGTCTCTCTATCAAAATTTATGCACAAAACATAAAAAGTAGTTCTACCAAGGATGGGGGTGGTGGTTATGGTTGGTTTTTACTTTTGAGTTTATTTCAAAGTTATTTTACTCATTGCTTTTACTTTAAAATTTTCCTACATTGAATAGGTATGACGTTAGTAATCAGATAAAATGGCAAGTATAGAAATAGCCACAATTTCATGCTAAGAGGAAAAGAAGTAATTAGGAGGAATTTGTCTTGCCAGATATTAAAAAACATTTTTAAATTATGCCAAACAAAAATGAACACCACTAAGGAACAACTGAGTAGTGGATTCAATAATGGGAATTTGCCACAAGATAAAATAGAAAGAACAGCTGTTCAATAAATGATGTTAACACATAGGACTATACGTTTGGAACAAAATGTTATGTCAATGCCGTGAAAAATTTTAGAGGGGTAAGAAGCTTAAATTGTGACAATCAGAGCTGCAAAATTTTAGAATAAGGAATTTTTAAATTATCTTGTTGGTAGAAGGGCTTCCCTAAACAAGACAATTATTTCAAAAGCTATATTTAAAAAGTGAATAAATATTTATCTTTAAAAAAAAACTTACAAACACCATACGAAAGTACTGAAGAAAATATTTGCAATATTTATAATAGACAAAAGACTACTTTTGCTTATCTGTAAATAGCTCCCACAATTATTGACAAAAAACAAGAAAAAACAACAGGACACATTAGTTTGGAGTCCAGGAGACAGGACAGTACTAGAGACCAAAAATTTACGAGCCATCAGCGTATAGTTTTTTTAAACTCATGGAACTGGATAAGAACACCTAGTAGAAAAAAATAGGAAAAGAAGAAAGTAAGCACAGGCCTGAACTTTGGGAGTCTCCAGCAGAGGAAACTATTGAAGATAATAGCCCACCACTGTAGTGACCAGGTGAAACTCCTAGAGCTAGCATCATAAATGGCGGTCTTCAAGGATGCTGCAACTGAAGACTTAGAGAAAGTGAGGAAGACGGTATTAGAAACTGTAGGAATGGGAATCCTTTTAATGTAGTGGCAGAGAGTTTATCAACACTAACATCTACAATAACATGGAAAGTAGAAAATATACCTAATAAACTCAGTGATTTAGCTAAAGAGACTTTCAGATCAAGTTATGGAGTTATTACCTGTCTTCCTGTCATTTATACTAAAATTAAGAGGTGAGAGGTGTGCTAAAGGAAGGACTGTAACATACGAAAGAGCTAAGAAGTGTTTGCTTTGAAAATTGTCCGATTCTGAAGATGGCAAGTGATGCTAAGTGAAAAATTGCTATGGGTAAAGAACAAATTCAGGGTACGGTCTAAGGAAACATAGTCTAGAGATAAAGCCAAGTGCCTCTAAAATTTTTTCAGGCTTCAGAGAGCTCTAAGGTGGTGCCTCTGAGAACCATCCAAGGGACAGGGAAATAATGGACACAAACAGCTCAAATGAAAAGAAACTGTTGGACCCCTAAATTTCTACATGCCAAAATCAGGCTGAAAAAAACTAATTAGCAACAAGCACAGACTAACTTTCATAGAAAGGAAAAGAAGACTCAGATGGCAAACAAGAGCCCACAGCAAGGAACTAACAGGCATGGAGAATCATTCCCAAGACTTAAATTCTAAGGCAGGAATTTGATGTTTATGCCCTTCTACACTGAATCAGAGCGTGGAAGTGACAGAGTATGGTTTTCAAGTTGAGGATGAAAAAAGACACTGCCACTTCTTCATCTTTTGGATTGTTTGCTCTGGTGGAAATTGGCTACAATGTCGTGAGGATACCCAAGCAGCCCTCTGGAGGGGCACATGTGGAGAGGAACTGAGATGTTCCAACAACAGCCAATAACAGCGTGTCACTCTCGTAATGAGCCATTTTGGTGATGGAGCCTCAATCCCCAGTCAAGCCCTGATAGGCCTCTAACTTCCATCAACTCTGACAGAACTTAAAAGAACTCCCTAGCCAGGTTGCCCACCTAAAGTGCTTCAAAATTCCCCAACCACAGAAAGAATGAGGGACAGTAAATGTTTACTGTTATTCCAAACCACTAAGTTTTAGGGTAGTTTGTTACATAGCAATAGATACCTAATAAGCCACTTAATCACATGAGAAGATATTCAAATTTTTTTTTTTTAATTAAAGAAATGTAAAGGCCTAATAGCATCCAAACTTGGTTTAGATATGGATTTTTTAAAAAGTATATTATCATAACTGTAGGACTACAGGACTGGTACAATATTTTTTATAATTACCTATCCAAATTAAAAAATTATATTTACATTCCCCACTAGCCAGCAATGAACAACCATAGAAAAAACTCTAGTGCCTATCAAAATTAAATAACATTTATTTATCACAATAGACTTGGAAATGTTTCAGTAACAAACGAACCGCAAAATCACACTGGACAAATAGCAGATATTATTTCTTATCCATACCATTCAATTAGCATGAGGTAGCTAGGGATTTGCTCTTAAATTATCTCTCGAAGTCTCTAACTGATGGACAAGTCACTGCTTGTGATGCCACTATCTTTATGTGTGACTTTCAGGAAAAAAAACTCCACTCCCTCAGCCAGGAAATGACACATGGCATGTCCACTCATAGTCCACTGACCATAACTAATCACATGGACCTGCCTAATGGAACTGTCATTTTCTAAGAGTCCTAGAAGGAGATGAAAAAGGAATACTGATGAGCTCCTATGATCTTCTACTTCAACTATACAGCAAAATAGATACATATTTAGCAACAATGGCTGTATCTCTATAATGTATTACTCAGTTAAAAAGAATAACACTAAAGGTGTTATGGATTGAATTATATCCTCAAAAAATATGTGCTGTAAATCCAAACCTCTATTCTGTAGTTATAATGCTGTTTGGGAATGAGTTCTCTTTTTTACGTTAATATGGTGCAGTAAGTGTAGGGTGTATCTTCAGTTAATCTCTTTCGATATATAAAAAAGATTAAACAGGATTGCAGAGCAGAGATGGAGGAAGAGAGATGCCAAGCCACATGAAGACTGCCCAGGAGCTCAGAAGAGACAAGGACCTTCCCCAAGAGCACAAAGAGAAAGCCTTCCCCTATAGCTGGCACCCTGAATTTGAACTTCTAGCCTCCTAAACTGTGAGAAACCACATTTTTGTTTGTTAAGGTCACCATCTCCTGTTATTTCTGTTAAAGCACCACTAGGTAACTAAGACACTACATAACTCATTATGTTGAAGAGAAACATATTCATTTGTTTCTGGGTAATATTTTCCAGTATTAAGTTATACTCTTGTTGCTCCACGTTTTCTTTTGGTTCTTCGTATTGAAGCAGATCAAAGTCTCTGTGCTTCCCACCTTGGGCAGGACAGGAGCAGGAGAAATGATTCAAGAATCAGGTCTTTAGTCCTAAACTAGGATTCCCACAGCCACTTCCTTACTGCAAAGTTCTATTTAAATGTCTCATACACACTGCTGAAACCCACTGACATCAAATACATTCTGACTCACGGTGACACCATACAGTTTCCAAGGCTGAAAATCTCTGCAAAAGCAGACAGCCACATGTCTCTCTCCCAGTGCTGCTGGCGGTTTTGAACTGTTGACCTTTCTGTTAGCATTAGAGCTCCTTTGAATACGTCAGAGATTTCTCAAATCTTTATTTTTTTCCTTTTCATCTTATGTTGCTTATCTCAATGCATCACACACCCATTCCTCTACAGTAGTCAAGACCAGAATCTGGGCAAACTCCCTGTCAAAACTACCACCAGGTCCTGAACACCTTCTCTGCAAGTGCCTCCTCCTCTGCACTCGACTGCCACCTCCCACTCTCACCTCATGCCACAGCCTCTGATCTTGTATTTTGCCTCGTCTTCATCCTCTTCAGTTTATTCTGAGGTGTCAGCCAAATCACGTTGTTCATTTGCTTAAATCCTTTATCACTGCCCCATCATTGTCAGGATAAAATGACTTTTCAAATCATTCAAACCTCATATCTGTCTGCCTTTCATGCCTTTCTCGCACAAAGTATGTAGATACTTGCTCTGTCACCTCACTTTTACACCAAACCCAGTGCCATGGAGTCAATTTCGATTCATAGCCACCCTATAGGATAGAGTAGAACTGCCCCATAGGATTTACACATCATGCCTAAAATTCCTATCTACATATGCTAAATGCACACCTGTTTTTCTATTGAGGTGCACTGATGTGCACTGATCACCAGAGAGGGTGCAAGTTCAAGAAGTTAACTGAGCCACACCCCTGCAAACTCAGACCCAAGTTGAGGGACTTCCAAAGGACAGTTCCTGTTCTGAGTTAGAGCCTTGCTAGACTAGCTTTACAAAAGTAGTTTCTCATTCTTTCCTGTCACTTTCATCTCTGTGTCATTCCATTGTTTGCTTCCTTGCTCTAAAGACAGTTTGTCATTTGATTCTTATTTGCATATTTATTTCCACCTCACCCCTACTAAATTCTAAGGCCAATTAGAGTAGAGATCTATCTTATTCACAGTAGTACCCTAAGGGCTTTGTATATTGAGGGCTGGTAAAAATGATCTGTGAATGCCTAAATTAAGGAATCAATGATAGTGATAAGAACAACAACTATTATACCTAATTACGGTGTTCCAGTTTTCAAGTAAGAACAAGTTAGCAAAACAGTATATTTCTAGTCTTATTCCATCATTTGCACTATAAAGAGAAAGTAGAATGCCCAATTATCTTGCCCTCAAACAACTTACTATCCAGTGTGGTATGTGAACATACTGCAAAAACATAACTACCACACAGGACAATTCATGCATCTCTTCATGACCTCATGTCATCTTCTATTACTCTTTACTGGGTTAAGTTCCTTGAAGTATTTAAAGAATAATAATAAATGTACATCTCCTTCAGGAATTCATCATTTGTTTGAGCAGCCAAAAGAGATAAATACATACAAGGAATGGGTTACAATGTAAAGAATATATGCAACTAGAAATCAAATAAAACTGTAGATAACAAATACTAGCCCCCCAATTTATTTTGTGAGCTCCATTTTCCCATGTGTAACAGGATCATTGCAAAAAAATCAAAACGCAGATAATCTGAGTACCTTTGGCAAGCTACAAATCACTATGCACATGCTAAGTCGTAGAGAAATGAGACAGGTCTTAATTAAGTAATCAAAATTAACATTATCAGCAGTGGGGCAAACCAACATCTTGTGTGCCTTGATAGAAAAGAATGACAAGAATCACAGTAGAACTTCTGGGTTATTTTGCCAAAGAGGAACAAAATTAATCTAATCACAATAAAAATATCAGATGAAACCAAATTAAGGGATATTCTAAAAAATTACTGGCCTGTGATCTTTACGTGGCAAAGTCATGAAGGTCAAGGAAAGACTGAAAAACTCTTCAAGATTGAGGAAGACTAAAGAGATGTGACAATAAAATCAGTAACCCTGGATTGGTTTTTTTTTTGGTTTTTTTTTTTTTTTTTTTTTTGGTTTTTTGCTGTAAAGAGCATTTTTGGAATAATTTTGTGCAACTCGAATGGAATCCATGAATTAAATGGTAGTTTATACACTCATGCTAACATCCTGATTTCGGTAGCTGTGGGTCACACTGTGGCTGTATTAGGGTTCTGAAGCCCTTGTGGGGTGGTGGTTAAGTATCTGACTGCTAACCAGAAAGTTGGCATTTCGAATCCATCGGCTGCTCTTTGGAAACTCTATGGGGCAGTTATACTCTGTCCTATAAGGTCACTAGGAATCAGAATTCACTGGGTGGCAATGGATTTGGGGGGGGTTATAAAAGAGAATTTCCTTGTTTGCAGGAATTACACAGTGATAAGGCATAATATTGTCAGCTTACACATGGTTCAAGAAGTGTTCTGTAAGTTCAGTAAACTTTGCTGTAAATTTCCAGTTGTTTCAAAATAAAAAAATACATTCAGTGTAAAAAATACAACTGAGAATCTTTTCTGCAGCCTATAGCTGGAGTAAGACATATTATGGTTGAATTTCTTCACCTTTCACTGAACATCCAGAGTCATTATGAATAACATGATTGAAAATGGAATCCTCTAAACCCGGGGTTGGCAGATGTTTCCTGTAAAGGGTCAGATACTAAACATTTTAGACTTTAGGGGCCATGAACTCTGTTGTAATTACTCAGCTTTGTCACTGTACTACAAAATAAGCCAGACAGTACATAAAATGAGTGTTGCAGTAGTCCTATGAAACTTTAAGGCTACTTAGATTTTGACATAATTTTCATGTGTCTGAAAAAGTTTCCCCCAAAATGTAAAACCCATTCCTAGTGCATAGGTTGTTCAAAAAAGATGGGTTTGGCCATGAGTCTTACTTTGCCCTCTCATCTCCAAAACTTATGATTTTCAAAAAGATGTTACGAAAGTGTACATCAATAAGCAGATTATTAATAAGCATCCATAAACAACTGCATCCTTTGCCATTGGACCAGAACTGGATGGTGCCTTTCTACCATTATGGAACACTTTGATCACTGATTTTACAGAAGAACTCTGATCAAAACAGAGGAAAGGCAAAACAATTCCAAATTCTCATGAAATCTGGTGCCATGGAGCCTGGCTGAACCCTCAAAACTATTGTCCCAAGATCATCTTTAAACCTTAAACCAAAAATATTCCCTGAAGTCTTCTTAAAACCAAGCAATAGTTTAACTGATAAAATATGTCTGCCTTGAGCATTCTACCCCTTTTATATCTATTCAGGTGAGATCAAACTGAGAACAGAAACTTGAAAGATTTGATAGGGACCTTAAGCAGCAGTGAATTTGTGTTAATGGAGAAAGAACAACTAAGAAAAGGCAAGTGAGAATGGCTGCAGAACTTTAAGAATGTAAACAATATCACTGAAATGTACATGCAGAAACTTGAACAGGTATATATATGGTTTTGATGTGCATATTCTCAACAATTTTTTTTTAAAAAAATCCGTAAATACAAGAATTACAGCTTCAAGGTAATAATTGGACAATCTGAGACCTAGACTAGGCAAGATACAAGTGAATTCTCAGAGGGTGAACACACCCTGCTTAGGAAGATTCATGACCCTTTCTGGTTTCTAGCTACACACATCACTTCTATCAGATGATAGCAAAGTCCTAACTCACAAATTCCAATCCTTACGAGGATATGGGATCAAGTAAAGTTCATATGCTGTTGAAGAAGTGATTTGCATCAAAACATCTACACACAGAAATGTTTTGCTTTGCTTGGTACACTTAAGGGATTCAGTTAGGGAAGCACTTCTATAGTATTTATCTAGCAAGAGTGCACACTCTGGGCTTAAAGTGAGGGATTAGAGACAAAAACACACATTTATAGCATTTCAAAAGGTGACAGAACACTGGAATAAATTGTGAAGAACAACAGGAGCCTAAAGCAATAGTTAATTGGGAAAGAGACTGATAAGACTCATTGTACAAGTTGAATTGCAGGCAATTATGGCTTCCATAATAAAAGGAGGGGATTTTTGAGGCATAGTTAATATAACACAGACTGCCAGAAGAACCACCAAATCTGTCCTGGCAGAAGGACCGCCAGAATGTTCCTTATAAGTGATGATGGCAAGACTTCATGTCACATACTTTGGATATGTTCTCATGAGGGATTAGTCCCTGTAGAAGGATATCATGCTTGGTAGAGTAGATGGTCAGAAAAAGAAAGGAAGACCTTCAATGAATGGACTGACACAGTGGCTAAAATGACGGGGTGGCTAAAATGACAGGGTGATGCATGGCAATGATGGCGAGGATGGTGCAGGAGCAGGCAGTGTTTCCTTCTGTTGTACACAGGGTCGTCAGTTGGCCTAACAGCACCCAACAAGTTAACATGTGAGGGAGAGTTCCAAGACATTGACCAATCTTACGTTCACTTAAATACAAGCAAAACAAACAAAAACAACCATTGCCATCACATCGATTTCAACTCATAGTGACACTATAGGGCAGCACAGAATTGCCTCTTAGAGCCTCCAGTGAGTGCCTGGTGGACTTGAACTACTGAACTTTTGGTTAGGAGCCTTAGCACTTCACCACTGCACCATTAAACTACTGAAAAGAATAAAATTGACACTATAATCAAAAGACATACATACACACACATACACACTGACTTTTATCTTGTTAGTTACTAAATCTAGAAGCATGAAAGCAACTGTGACTATATAAACTTAGTGAGCTTTTCATAAAGTTGTTATAAATTGTTTTTCTTTATAAAATCAGTTTTTCCAAAAGAAACTCATTGTTAACAGTTATCCTGTTGAAGTAGTCTCCTGACACCTCCTCCTCCCCCTCCTTGAACATTAAACCACCATTTAGGGGGCACTGAAAAGACTACTCAAGCAGAAGAAAGCACTCTGCCTGTGGGAGCACATGTCCCTTGTCTCAGAGCTGCAGCCGGGTGGCAGGGAAGAGAGGAAGACAAGGAAGAAACGCACCATGCAAGGCAAGTCCAAAGATTCTCCAACAAGAGAAATACCACTGATCACACATTACCAAACACTGATTGACAATGATTTATTAAGGTCCAGTTAGTACTTTTGTAAAAAATTTCAAATAGTTCATACCTCCTTAAGAATATATGCACACAAATAAAAATCCAAGTTCATTATTTTTTACGTCCAACATAGAATGTTATTTTCTACAAAGTATGTGCAAACCCCTTTGTGCTAACTGGTGGGTGAATTTCTCACACCCTTTTCACTGTGGACATTTTAACAGTCTGCCCATTGCTCAAACACTGACTGTGCATCAACTTCCTCCTCCCTAAACCACTGTTCTTTTTCTGGGTATCTCTTAAACATAGTCCAGACTTCCCGTAGCTGCTTTGTGACCCGAACTTGGCTAGCTCCTTACTGCAGCAAACTGTGTTTGCTTACTGGTGTATTTGGATGATGTGTTCATCAGGTATCAGCTAATACAGAGATTCCTGGAGAATACTTACTACTCAAGCTATTCAATAGGACAATCCTTTATTCACTTGGTATATTTGATTTCTTTGCATTTGATAATCAGTCCTTCAAACAACATTTGGAATTACTAGACATGATTATTAGGGTGTTCCAGTTATTTGTAACAATTTGGCTGTGACTAGTCCATCTTCTAATATAAAAAGGTCACTCTCAACTACAGTAGCCACCGTGTTTCTTTTGTAAAAAAGGTAATGTAGCTGACCTCCTTCACAACTGCCATGCATGCAGTGCAAAAGCAGGAAATCCCTTTTTATAAAAAATAAAACCGGAAAAAGACATTTCACATTAAAACAAACAAAGAAAATCCTTCATGGGAATATATCCTAATAATCAATTATATGGACAAAGTTTTATGTACACAAAATTTCTGAAACATTATTTAATAATAAAAATGAGAGAAAACCTACACAGTTAACAATATGGTAATAGTTAAATCAAGTGGCATCCATTAAATGGAGTACTATACAGCCATTAAAGTTATGTTTTTGTAAAAATTTTAATGCCATAGGAAATGTGGCAGTGCTGAAGTTAAGGAAAAAAAAAATTGGTTATAAAACTGTTTACAGTAAGATCCCAATTATATAAGAAAATATATAACAAACATATAGGCACAGAGGATGGGAAAAGCTATTAACAGTGGCTACTTTGGGGCTGGGAGATTATCAGCAATTATTTTTTCTTCTTTATACATTTCTGCATTTTTTAAGTTTTCTCAGAGGTATCGTAAGGTGGGGCAGAGCGGTGCACTTGCCCCCCATAGGAAGTCCAAGGAGGCTCCAGATGTGGCATGGAATGACAATCCAAGGCACCACAAATAGGAAAGGCATAGTGGCTGAGGCAGCTCACAAGACGGGTGATAGTGTTTCTGTTTACACATGGCAGCTACCAACATCCATTCATCCTGAAACTGGGGGGTTGGAGGGGTATAACTTAACAGCTGTCCCTGGGCACTAACATTGTAGAGGGGAGAAGGGACAACTTAGAGATTGCCCCTGGGTGCTTGGTTCCCTCCTTAGGCCCCTGAGTTTTCTACAATGAATTTAAAAAAAAAAAAACACAGGTTATTAAAAATTCCTATGATGTACTGGTAATTAAAATGCATTTGGGTATCATAAGTATGTGGGAACATAGTATCTGGTCTTTGTCTTCTGTGACTTTTTAAAGTACATATTCTTTGGGTAATAAATGTACGTTCCCTATGTGTTTATACTGATGTAACACTTTAATAAAAAGGTAATAATGTGACTATAGCATTGTTTGTTTCATAACCTTAACAAGTACTGGCACTGACATCTAGGTTCTTCTATTTTCCAGAAGACTTTACAATTAGTATCTTTTTAATTTTTTAAGGCATACTGCATACATACATTATATGCATGCTTTCTAAAAAAAAAAAAAGATCCTAATTTACAATTTTTCTACATATGGAGGATTAAAAAAAAAGACTATAGTCTTGTCCATCACAAGCATGCTGATAGGCTTAAACACACATTTATTAAGTGAAATGTAGCTTTTAAGAATTAAAAAGGGGGCAGGTATCCTGTATGTAAATGAAGTTGTGGATTCACTAAGTCAGAATCTTTTCTGACTGGCACCAAACCACACAAAACCTTTTAAAGTCTAGTTAGTGTAGTCTACACTCCAGAGTCTATTTGTGAATTCCATGACAAGGATTCCACTTCCTACTGTCCAAAGGAATGAGAGCCAGGATGAGGGCTGCCACATAAGCTAATTTCCAATATATGTCAAGTCTTGTGGGGTCCAGGAACAAATACTGCTGTTGGTTAGTGTTTCAGTACATGAGTTTATTTTCTTCCTCTCTCACACCTCACCTCCCCTTTGTAATTTGGTGGGGGTGGGGGTGGGGAGGCTGTCCATCCCTCTGCAGCCGATGCTTAGCTTTTCATCATTAGTTTCCTTTCTAAACCACAGAGTGGTCATTGTTGTGAACTCCAGCCAGGATGGTGTGGTTGAGGGAGGAAGCTGATCGGTCAGAGCCTTCCGTGGGGCCACTGGTGTTCTCACCGCGCTGGCAGCAGAGGATCTGTCGGAAAGTGGCACTCATCTCCTTGTCGCGGTAGGAGTAGATGATGGGGTTCATGGCAGAATTGAATTCAGCAAGGAGAAGGAAAAATTTCTCATAGGCCAGAACATTGCACTGTGGGCAGCACACATCCAGAAGTAACAAGACCAGTCCAGGAGTCCAACAGATGATGAAGGCACCTACAGTAACATGGGCAGGGGTCAGAGAGAAGAGAAAAAAGAAAAAATATAATCATGAAACAAGAGACCGTAAAGACCTTCTGTTAGCAATTGAAACAAAAGTACTGAGATTCAAAGCTACTAAACCAAAGGCCTTCAAGTTGACGCTGACTCATAGAGATCCTCTAGGACAGAGTAGAACTGCCCCATAGAGTTTCCAAGAAGCACCTGGTAAATTTGAACTGCTCATCTTCTGGTTAGCAGCCATAGCACTGAACCACACTACACCACCAGGGTTTCCAAACCAAAGCCCCCGCCATCCAGTCAATTCCAACTCATAACAACCCTATAGGATACAGTGGAACTGCCCCACAGAGTTTCCAAGGAGCACCTGGTGGATCTGAACCGCCAACCTCTTGGTTAGCAGCTGTAGCACTTAACCACTATACCACCAGCTACTAATCATTTCAAACCAAATGATCACTTTCTGAAATAATCATTAAAAGTATTAGTGATAACATAATAATCAATAAAAACCTCTGAAATTCAGATTCTACTAAAACTGAGTGCGAGATACTGATGATGATTAATTTGAGTGAAACAAAGTTTGAAAAGCAATTGAGACACGAAAAATTGCATTCAAGAGACATACTTCATCATTTATGAAGACATTTATAACAGCATACAACTGTTTTTAGTTGCCCTTAATGTTTACTGAAAGCTCAGTTTCTGAATCCAGGTTGCCTGGGCTCAAATCCTAGCTGTCATTTAACAAACTGGGTAAACTTAGAGGAGTTGCTTCTCTTATCTCAATTTTCTTTTCTGAAAAATATAGATGATTATATTTATCTCATTAAGTTTATTACAAGGATTAAATGAGTGCTAAGGAAATATCACTCAGCATATATTAGCAACAACAATATTATTGCTATTATTTGTTTGGTAGCACAGGCCTATTAAAGCATTAAAAAACCTAACCTGTTGTTGTGGAGCTGATTCTGACTCACAGTGACCCTAAAGGACAGCACAGAATTGTCCTACAGTTTCCAAGGAGCACCTGGGAGATTAGAAATGCCAACCTCTTGGTTAACAACCATAGCCCTTAACCACTGCACCATCAGCATTACCTATAGGCCTATTAGGAAACAGCAATTCCTAATGATAATGTGTATATTTACTTTTATTTCTATTCAACAATCATAATAGTGCTTTTCTATGTGCTTTCCAAATACTAACACATGTAATCTTCACTATAGCTGTATAAGATAGAAACTATTATTCCTCTTGTACAGATGAAGAATGCGAGACCCAGAAAGGTTAAATAACTTGCTCACAACCATATGAGAAAGTGGCCCACAGGAGACCAATCACAAAGCTTCTGCTGTTAGAGGCTGGCTTCAGAGTCTCTGTTACAGAAAATGCTCCATTTTACTTCCATTTCTTGAATAAAATTAAATATCTTCAACCAAATTTTATGCTTTAGATGTTTCACTAATCTAGTTCAGCTTTATTCTCTTTCTTCCGCCAACTATTCTGTTATGAATAATGGACATAAAGATTAGATTCTTAATTCCATTGTATTTAGTTCTTGACAGCACTCACATTGGGCTCCTAATGAATAGCATTAAAGTGCCCCCTACTATTTGCTGAAAGAACATGAGGCTAAAGTACCTACAGGCACCATCCCACCACCCTACATGTCCCTTACTGGGCACCACACAGGGAATGAGTTAGCAGAGAATAAGGAGGCCACTGCATCTTGGTATATAAATGGCAGCTGGCCTGGGTAGATACAGGCTTGGACCAGGGTCTTGGACTTGGACTTGTCTCAAGGAATGAGTTTCACAAAATGTAAATAAATGAGATTTAGTCTCCAAACAGCCTGGTTTCAAATGTGAGCTCTCTTTTTTGAACTTTTTCAGCAGGGACATGAAAACAAAGAACAGAGAAAAGCAGTACCCCCAATAAAGCTCTTTGTTCTACAACAGAAATGTGTATTGATTTTAAACTGCTGTTCACTTTGAAGACAGTCCAAGGTGCTCCATTTTCTAATAAGTATAATACCTTAGATTTTCCTTAGAGAAAAAAATATTTCAAATATCAGGAGATAATAGCCAATAAGCTATTTGAACTTCAAGTGAAAATGTTAATAAACCCTTCATTCCAAGCCCTTGAGTTTCCTTGCTTGAAAATCACTCAGAAAGTTAAACATAAAGGAAAATCAAAGGAATGCCTCTTGGGTTTCAGAAATAATACATTATTCATTGAGAAGCCAGGAAAGGAATTATTCTCAGGATGGAAAAAGCTTGGATGGAAAATGCATGGTCCCATTATTCCATTTACTTGGAAACTAAAAACACACTGGCCCTTCATGAATGGAAGAGCATTCTTTAAAATTTCTTTTCCCCTTTCTTTTATCAAAGCTCTATTTGAGTTCAAATTCAGAGCTCTACTAGATACCAAAAACATGCATCTTAATAGACTAATTTTAAAAAAATGATCATATTCTGCTGTTAGGAGGCAGAAACAAAGCATCCTCTTCTTATATATTATTCAAGCTGTCTTACTTCATTAAAAAATGGCAGAATTCAAATACAGTTACTTGGTGTTCATAAATCCGCTGTCATCAAATCAATTCTGACTCACACAACCCAATAGACAGAGCGTTTCCAAGGCTATAACCTTTATGGCCACAGGCTGCTACATCTCCTTCTCCCAAGGAGCAGCTGGTAGTTTCGAACCACTGGCCTTTCAGTTGGCAGCTGACCACTTAACCACCATGCCACCAGGGTACCTTATTCGTTATTCACAGTTTCTTCCAATTTAAAACTCAAACACAGCAAAGTTTTTCCAAAAAGAATCGTGATCTTAAAAACTAGTCTATGGACCTTCCTTTGAGACTAAAATTGCAAAAAGCCTTACTAGATCAGAGACAGGAAGTGGGAAACTCCATGTCCTGGCATGAGTTAATAAATGGGAACACTTCACTAAGGAACTTGGAGTCCTCTCCCTTATCACTAAAAGAAATTGGCTTTTAGCACTATGATTAAGTCCACTGCACTGTCCCATTACTCTGTGTTTAAATCTTCAAGATACCATCAAATGATTAAGGGAGTCACAGTACAGTTACAGAAATTCAACCTCTAAAACCAATCATACGGAGTTTTCTCTTCCCTTCTCTTTCAGAGAGATGTCAAGCGTCAAACTGACCAAATATGAGAACAATGTAACAAAATAGAAAATAGGGCTTGGAAAATGCCAAGGTGATTAGCCTTCTAAACTACATTGAGCAAATATTCTGAAGTCATTTGCTCAAATTACGGATTTTTCCTATGCTTGTACAAACGAAACAAAAAAAAAAAAATATGCCATACTCAAGATTCTTTAGTAACAATCAGTCCTAACTCAATCAGATGGTAGTGAGATGAAGCAGTATAGAGTCACGTGCACATACCTAAGAGTGTTAATTAATATGAAAGGTATCCCAGTCTTAGCATCTATAACCTAGAGAGGTAATAGCTTCCTGCCTACTTTATATACAGTGACGAGGATCAAACCACGGCTTTGAACTGTGCCTTCAGGTTGGAACCTCTGCTGAGAATTTGCTTTTCTAGCAAGTTCCCTGTTGAAAGTGTGCAACCAGGAACTGAAGTCCTGCGTCAAACTGCGATACAACACATAAAAGCCCAGTATGAACTGCACATCTACGTGACTACCATTACTTGTTGCCACCGTGGGTGGTGTCGACGCTGCAGGGCTAATGTAACACAGTAACTGGGCAACTGTCCCCTAGGGCGCAACGTGGAAGCATGTTCTGAACAGTGGGTACCTGGCATTACAAAAAGCTCTGAAATGATACCAGTCTAGTTATAAGGAAGGAAGGAAACAAAAAACAAAAGGGAAAGGAAAGCAGAGAAGTATGGAAGTTCCAAACCATTTTGCAGGTTCTTGTGGAGTCAACTTCAACCTACCAGGGGTGTCCTAGATCTCAGAAGCTACAGAGATGGGAAATAAAATAATATGATAATCAGCAGGACCGGTGTTTTAGCTAGCTTGTATACTTCCAACATATGTTTTGATGGAAGAATTCCCACAGAACAAGGCATAATACCTAAAATTGAGATGCAACACTATGAATGTAAAAGGTGCAGTACAAGTAGTTCAGGAGTCCCTGAGTGGTACTCATGGATACATAGTTGAGTATTAACCAAAAACCTGGCCATCAAACCCATCCAGAGGTGCCTAAGAAGACAGGCCTCGTGAGCTGCTTCCAGTAGGTCATAGCCTTGAAAAACGTATGGAGAAGCTCTACTCGGTGCCAGATCAACTATATGGCAACTAAAAACAACAAGCAGTTTATTATTTATTATAAAGTCAGAAGCAGAAGCGAGAGGTGCTAAGGTGTCTGAGGTCATGATGGTTTTCCGTCTCTGGCTACAGCATTTGAAATGTTCTAGTCCAGCACTGGTTCTCATTATACTAGCCTACTAAGCTTATAAAAATATAAAGATCCACATTCACTCCTTTGCCCAGGAAATTTTTTTCCCCCCTTTAGCCTCCTTGGACAGATTTTCATTTAACAAAGAACACTGGTGACACAATGGGAGAAGCAAATTATCTGGGTAAAGATCAAGGCAAAAATATCAGTGATTTCCAGATTCTAAAGCAGAAATAATGAGAGCTGAGTCAGGAAAGTGGCAATGAGGAAAGAGAGGTGTAGAAAGATTTAGAAAAATGTTCAAGAGATGAGCTGCATGAGAGAGATGGCAAAGATGAAAGTCTAGAGCAACTTTCAGATTTTCAGTGTGGGTGAAGGAAGAGTGGTGCTAACTTTCAATGAAGGAGAAAACACAGGAAAAAGCGCTGGTTGGTGTTTTGTGAAAGGAAAAGAGTAGAGCTGGAGGCCTCGATTTTATATATTTTAAGTCGAAGTACCTGCAGGCATCAGATGATGATGCTTTAACCACACCAAGTTCCTGACAATCTGAGTTCTGGGAAATTGTCTCTCGGTGTGCAGAACACACATAGTTAAATCCTGCATGACTTGCCAAAATGAAAAGTATCACGGTGAGGAGGATATGAAACACACATATACACGTCTGTGGGATGGAATAAAGAGCAGAAGTTGCTCTTCCCAGAGCAACTTCATTCTTTTCTTTCACATCTGACAAATCCATCTGCAGGGCCCCAATGCCCACACAGGGGAGGCGAGTGCTGGAATGCAGAGGAAAAAGGCAGAGAGAGGAAGAAGGCTGTTTTGGAACCACAGGTCACAGCTGCAGAACAAGATCATGTTACCACACCTTTCCTCAAATCGACACAACCTCATCAGCTGAATAATGCTTACCATCTGCTCTTACAACGTGAATCTTTTTTTTTCTTTTTCCTCCTAGAGGGACTTTTTCCTAACTAGTTGAACTTTGCATATTTATATATGGAACATAAGAACCAAAACTAAAGAGAAAAAAGTTCCTGACAGAGAAGACCTCTAGGGAGACAGCCCAAAATTTTTGATGAAAAAAACAGAAAGCTCTTCCAATCTGGCTGGCTAATCTGTGTTTTTTACAAAAATCAGATACCCTACATATTCCAAACCAAACTAAAACCAAACCCAGTGCTGCTGAGTCAATTCCAACTCACAGCAACCTTATAGGACAGAGTAAAACTGTTCAGTAGTTTCCAAGGAGCACCTGTCCAATTCGAAATGCCAACCTTTTGGTTAGCAGACATAGCACTTAACCACCACACCAACAGGGTTTCCAGGTTCCAAATAAGTCAAGATAAGTCAGTTCTATGCCAGCACTGTGCCCAGGTTAACCTGTCCTTCACTGATGCTTAACATTTCTCCGATGAGGACTTCAGTATCAGAATTTGCTATCTCTGAGACTTGTGATGGAGATAAAATAAGAAAGCAAGTGTTCAAGAACATAAAATTTTTGTAGTACCACTAAATTGTGTGTTGTTTCAGTAACAGCATCCTGGGATTCCAAAACCCAAACCAATCATACTGCTTTTCTGTAGTCATAGGCTTTTATTAGCCTAGATCCCTGAGTGCTGGAGCGGGGAGGCGGCTGCTCTGGAGAGCCTCCGGACCTGCAACACATTTTGTTTGATTGAGAGACAAGCTTATATGTGTCGAGCGACTAATATTTATGCTGTATTTGTTATTTCAGCATAAACTATCTTACTGCTAATAAAATTCACAGATATGAGGTTATCCGTGGTATATCCACTGAATCCAGGAGAAGCTGGTTGCATCAGGAACTAAGGGAGGTGGGGCACAGATAAGTCTTTGTTACGGGAATGCTCTAAGAGGATGCTGCTGCCGCTGATTCCCAACAGCTGGATGCCACTGTCACTGGACACTCACTGTTACACCTTCAGAACCCTAGATTCTGCAGTTGCTGTTAGGAAAAATTACTAATCGTCCCCACACAGCTTTGAGTTACTCTCTTTAGATTCAGAGCTCTATGCAGGGCATTTAGCTGGCTGTGCTTAAGTCTCACACGCGTGCTTTAGCTATCAGGGGATAAGGAGACAGAATATATCTTATGTATTTGTATACAATGTCTTTAATATTTTTTAAATATAAAATACACTTCTAATTATTAGCATAACTGATATCTAACCATAATATTAGCTATGTCTATTTTGCTATATAGTAGTCTTTGTGTTTGTTTCTTAGTGATGGCTAAGAGGGTAGGCAACCCACTTTTTAAAAAAAATTTCAGGAACACTTTCTTGTTCTCGGATTCATGTTTCTATACAGCAACGTGTCCTACTTTAGTTGATACAATATCCTCTTGAATCAGTGATATTAATTAGAATTTATTTGAAGCCATTCTGTGCTTCCTGTACTGTGTCCATGTGAGACGCTGTACTACATACAGAAAACTGACATCATCCCTTTGGGGAATGTTTGCCTATTATGTGGGAGATTTCCCTGAATACAGGTCTCCATCTATTTGGGAAGACAGCATAATAAATTTGCTTCCAAAGTTGGCTTTTTCCTGTATCTAAAACATCCAGGGAATCTCATCTAAAGGCAAAAAGCAATACTAGGCAATCACATGGGGTGAGGTGTATTTCTCCAGTCTGCAAATAGAGAAAAATGAAGTTGCATAATGCTCACATTAGACACTGAGCAAGCAGTTTGCCTCTCCACTTAGCTCCAAATGCTGAGAAACCAAGCAACAACTAGCTAACTAAACTCAAGATGCACTGAGTTGTCCTCACAAATACACATACACTACTTCTCAAAGTAGCTAATGTTCTCTCAGAGTAGCATATGATCTCTGGAGGTCTCTATACATAGCAAGCATGCCAAATAGGAAACGTTTTAACTTCAACAAAACGAACACAGTCTGAATCACAGTAATATAGGTCACTGCCTCTTCCTGTCTTCCTAACCAAGTCATCTGATTTATATCCAGCTCTATCTGGGGTGAAGTAGTTGGGGTTCAGACTGGCTCACAGAGCATAATTACTCAGCAATAATCAAGAAACAATGCTACTCCAAAAGCTTACCATATGATTTTCTTGTAAACGCTACCCATTTTCAAGTGAGAGATATACTATTAAACTGGTAAGTAAAACCAGATATACTATTAAACCAGTAAGCGAAACACATACACATGCATGCATACACATGTGCGTGCACACAGCCTCTGCATTTTAGCGTCTTAAAGAAAGTTCCAGGATGTATTGTCTTTCACTTGCAGTAGACTAGGAGACACAACCCAACAAGAAGGTGCCAGTTACTATTCTTCAAATTGAAAAGAATTCATCACTCTCAAAATGATTATATCTGCTGTGTTTCCTAAACTTAATACTAGATCATAAATTTGTAAAAAGCAAATTGTTTCACCTTTATCTTAAAAGTAATAATTTGTAAGCATTGCAGAAGATCAAGGTGGTCACATCCAGATCAACACCATCTAATTGAGAGTGACACCAAACATACCGCATGACTATGATCCAGCTGTTACCAAGGCGAGCTGAATAATATTTATCCCTTAAAAGGATAAATGAAATTCCCCCTAGAATCTTTCTCTAACAAAAGTTCAACACAAAGAGGAAGTTTATAGTTTTCCAACACATTTAATTTTTTCAGCTGTGAATTAATATTTTTTCCTAATGATAAAAGTCTAAATGAGTGCTGAAAACTGGCTAAAAAATGGAATATAGCTGATGACAGAATTCTGTGAATTTTGGTCCCTGTAGTTCATGAACCACTGGCATGGATCAACAAGATATGTATTACTCAGAAGACAAGCTTCAAGGACAGAAAAATATAATGGAAATTTCATTTATAACTCATTTCCTTACTATCAAATTTGGAAAAATACTAAAGACTGAATCCAAAAGCAAATTCAGAAAAAAAGAATGACATATTTTTGCAACCTAAAAATAATTCTCTGTGTGTATTTGTCTAACAGCAGAGACATGAAAAGCAAAAGCAGACACTGTAAACGTGGTCCTTCTTTTTCAGATTGGTTATGTCTCCAACGTGGCCAAATATCCTGGACTGATATTTACAGAGACAGATTCTGGGTAGAGGAGGTGGGAGGTACAGTCTCTTCAGAGCTGTGTATCCAAAGTACTTCCCACTATCAAGAACAGTGTTATAAAAACAATTATTCAATTGGGAAATGAGTGTTTAGGCGAATGAGTTCCAGATTCACTATCATACATTTTTTTAAACGTGTCTTTCAGTTACAAGTTCAGAGTAAAAAGCTAGTGGAGCAAAACTGACAAAACCAAATCTAACATCACAAGTCAAATTCTGATTAGGAAATGAATCTAAATCAAGAGACAACACATTCTAAAGCCAAAAAAATAAAAATAAAAATAAAAAGGCCCTGCAACAATGCCACTTAACAGGTATTTATAGATATATGCACACACAGTACAACTATGCATGCATAAGGAGCTCTTTACAGAATTATTTCTTTAATGGAAATAACCATAAATACAGAAATAAATTACACTGCATCCATTAAGGGGAATTCTATACAGCTCTCAGAAGCCTTAATGGCATGGTGGTTAAGAGCTATGCCTGCTACCCAAAACGCTGGAAGTCTGGCTCCACCAGGTACTCCTTGAAACTCTGTGGGGTAGTTCTCCTCTGTCCTATATGGTCATTATGAGTCAGGTTTGTTTTTTCATCTTCTACACAACTTTTACAAGCTATTAAGATATTTTGTCTGTCTTTACTACTAGGGAATAATCACTAAGATATATTGTTAATTAAAAAGTACAAGATGTAGAGCAATATACATAATATGCTACCAGTTATGTCTAAAAACAGCAATAACAAGAACAAAATACACACACAGATGTCCTGTAATAAACCCACTGGAGCCAGAGTCAATTCACTTCTAAAATGGTTAAAACATAAACTCATAAAAATGATCACCTTAAACATTTTGACCTTGAAATATAAATTAATATATATATGGCAATAATTGATACAGAGCCAAAGCCATTTATTTGAATATGAACCCAATGAATGGAATTCTGTGTTATTTTGAGAGCAAAAGTCGCACTCATAAAGCATCACATACTACTTCTGGTTTCGTTCCTTTCAAGTTGAGTCAGAACTGAAAATTGTTGCAAAGCAGTTTCAGCATAAGACACCTTGCATATTTTGCATGTTTTCCCCCAAATTCTGAGTTATTTTCACCAGCAGTTTTAAAACTATTTATTTTTGCAACTTGCCTTCATTGATTCACCTTAGTTTTCATTGAAACAATGTTTTCCTTTGTAATCACTTTTATTGGATAATTAATATTTAAGTAGTTATACAATTTAATGCCACCTAAGTGCCATCCAGTCATTATAATTTAACAGCCTGTCATAAAAAAAGTGATTCTTAATAACTATCAGGAGCTGAATTACTAAGCCTACTAACTCTTTTTTTTTTTTTTTTTTTTTTAATCATTCATGTAATGTGTGAGGCTCTCCTGTAAGTCAGGTACTATTTTAGGTACCAAGGGGACAACAATGAATCCAACAAGAAAATCTCTACCTTCATTGATCTTAGGTTCCAAAAGAGGATAGAAATACATGAAACTAAATAAATAAACACAATACCTTTTATCAAAAGACAATATCTGGAGACTATGGTAGAGCAAGAAAGGCAGCAAGGATAGCAGTCAGGCGGCTCTTCCCCTAAATCCAGGCCAGGAATGATGGTGACTTTGAATATAGCAAGGTGGTACCACAGATGTATTTGAAAGTGAACATGATTTGTTAATAAAGAAAGAGAGGAATCAAAGATTCATGTACGCTTCTGAAATAATGCATTGAGCAACATGGAGGCCACTGATGATAGTTTCAATAGAGTCTTAGGGTTGGAAGTGTAGGTTTAAAGGAGAATATAAGAAGAGAATTGATACTTTAAGTGAAACATTTCTTTTAGCAGATTTTCTGCAAAGAGAAAAGTGGATGTGGGCATTAGCTACATTTTGCAGTTTTGAGTAACACATGAGGTTGAATAAGAGAATGCCAGTTAAGAATAAGCCTATACTTGTCATGGACTGAATTGTGTCCCCCCCAAAACATGTGTAGCCATGTGGCTGGGCCATGATTCCCAATACCTTGTGACTGTCCTTCATTTTGTGATTTTCCTGTGCTGTATGTTAAAGGATTAGGGTGGGACTGTAAATCCCTTCACAGGATTACATCCCTCTTCCACTGTAAAGGGAGTTTTCCCTGGATTATGGCTTGCCCCACCCTTAAGCCTTTCATCCTACGAGAGATAGAAGGACAGAGAAGCAGGCAGAGAATTGGGAACCTCGTACCATCGGGAAAGCAGTACTGGGAGAAAAGCGTGCCCTTCAGACCCGAGGTTCCTGCGCCAAGATGCTCCCTGGACAAAGACTGATGCAATACTGGACTTTCCTCCAGAGCTGACAAGGGGGAAAGCCTTCCCCTGGAGTGGACATCCTGAATTTGGACTTGTAGCCTACTGGACTGTGCAAGAATAAACCTTCCTTTTCTAAAGCCATTCACTCTGGTGTTTCTGTTAGGGCAGCCCTAGCTGACTAAAACAATACTCCATGTACCTATGTATGTCCCCAACACACAAACATGTATACATACACTTCTCTCAAGAAAGAAACATTTTATCCTTCCATAAAGTAAATTACCTAACTTTTATGACAGACATCTGCCACTTGCCTGCCAGTCTGCGGTACTGTTGTGGCTGACATGTTGCTGTGATCCTGGAAGCTATGCCACCAGCGGGGTCACCAACGGTGGACAGGTTTCAGTGGGGCTTCCAGACTAAGACAGACTAGAAAGAGGCCCTGGATCAGCAAAGCAGTACTGAAGAAAAGGAAGAAAGTGGAAGTCTTCATACTATCTGATCTCAAAACCTACCATAGAGTCACAATAGTCAAAATAGCCTGGTACTGGTAGAATGATAGACACAGAGACCAGTGGAACAGAATCGAGAACTCAGATGTAAATCCATCCACCTATGGTCAATTCATCTTTGACTAGGGACCTACTAAGTCCAGTAACTGAGGAAAAGACAATCTTATTTAACAAACGATGCTAGCAAAACTGGATGTCTATCTGTAAAAAAAGAAAGAAAGAAACAGGACCCACATCTCACATTATACACAAAAACTAACTCAAAATGGATCAAATACCTACATATAAAGCCTAAAATGATAAATAGAAGAAAACACATGGATAACACTAGGGTGCCTGATAATGGCATATATTTAGTGCAAATCATAACTGACAATGTATAAACACCAGAATATAAGCTAGATAATTGGGAGTTCCTAGAAATTAAACATACTCATCAAAAGACAAGCTACAGACTGGGATAAAATTTTGGCTATGACACACCCAACAGGGTCTAATTTCTAACATTTATAGAATACTTCACCTCAACAACAAAATACAAATAATCCAATTAAAAAATGGGTTGATGGTCCAGCAGTTTCAGGGTTCCCCTGGGAGCATGGCCCCTGGCCCTGACACTGCCCTTGCCCATAAATCATAACGAAGGCCCACTCTTCAGACATGAATGGATTGGATTTGGTGATGCAGAGTGACTATACATTGGATGTACTTTATGGTTCTATGACATCTATAGGATGTCATCCTGTTGACCTCTGGCTGGAGGAAGGAGAGTGGGTGGGGAGGAGGGGAAAGGAGACTGATGGGAAGATGAGACATGTATGGAGCAGAGAGGAATAGTGTGCTGTCACCGGGCAGGGAGAGCAGTGGAAGCTGCATATAGGTGGACATGTAGATTTATATGGGAATGTACATTTTCACTCAGTCATATTAAATAAAAAAAAAAATCAAAAATTTAAAAATTTTAAAAAAATGGGTAAAGGACACAAATAGCCATTTGACTAAAGAAGATATTCAGGCAGCTAACAGTCACATGAGGAAAGGCTCACAATCATTAGCCATGAGAGAAATATAAGATACCATATCAATGCGATATTAAATGTTACTAATCAAAACAAAAAAAAACAGAAAATAACAAATACTAGAAATGTCACAAGGGGACTGGAATATTTATGCACTGCTAGAAGGAATGTAAAATGGTACAACCAGTATGGAAAATGATATGAGGCCTCCTTAAGAAGCTAGAAACAGAAATAACTTATGATCCAGTAATTCCACTCTTAGAGAAATACAAGCCATCACATGAATTGATACACGCACTTCCATGTTCACACTGCAGCATTATTCACAACATTAAAAAGACAGAAACAACCTAAGTGCCCATCAACAGATGAGTGGATAAACAAATTACAGAACATATACATAGGTGAATACTATGCAATGGTAAAAAAAAATAATGACGCATCCACGAACACCTCACAACACGGATGAATCTGGAGAGCATTACAGAGAGTGAAAGAAGTCAGTCAGAAAAGGACAAATATCTCGTGAGACCACTATTGTAAAAACCCAAGGAAAGGTTTACAGACAGAAAAATAAAAAACAAAACAAAACAAAAAAACCACTGATGGCTGTGACAGAGGGAAAGGCTGGGAAAGGAAAATCAGTAACCAGATAGTAGACAAGTTTTGTCTTTGGTGAAGACAAAGACAACACACAGATACAGAAAGTCAGTACAACTTGACCAAGGCAAAGTCACAGAAGTTTCCTAGACACATCCAAACACCTTGAGACATAGAGTTCCTGGGGCTGAGGGCTGGTGACCTTGGTCTTAGGGGAAACCTATGTCAAGTCGCATAACATAGTTCATAAAGCAAATCTTCTGCAACCTGATTTGGTAAGTAGCATCCGGGTCTTAAAGGTTTGTGAGAAGATGTTCAAGTGTACACCTATTGGTCCTGTCAGGAAAAACGGACAATGAAGAAAATCCAAGATGCAAGGAAAGTATCAGTCCAAAGAGCTCAAGGACCACACGAATCACAGCCTCTACCAGCCTGCGCCCAGAAGAACTAGATGATGCCTGGCTGCCACTACTGACCACTCTGACAGAGATTACAATAGAAAAACGCAGGGAAAAAAAAAATCAAATTCACAAAAAGAGGACCACAATTACTGGCAGAAGCTGGAGGAACCCCCAATGACCCGCAGACACCCTGATAGCAGAACCGAAGCCAGTCTCTAAGTCCACTTTTCAGCTCAAGAGGAGACAGGCCTCCAAAACAAACAACATCAAGAACTTGTGACCAAATGGGCAACTCCTGCCCACTAGCAACACAAGAAGGCAGGAAGGGAAAGGAAAACTGGAAGAGTGGACTCAAGGAACCTGAGGTGGAAAAGGAAAGAGGGAGAGAGCTGACATAGTGTGGGAATTGCAACAATGTCACAAAAGAATTTGTTTATAAATTATAAATTTTTCAATGAGAAACTAATTTGTACTATATTTACCTAAAGCACAGTAAAATTTAAAACAAAATGAAATCCAATCACTGAAAGTTCTTTAAAAAAAAATGATGATAAGAGAAGGAATATACAGAGTCACTGTAAGAAAACAAATGGTTGTTCAACCATTTCAGGAGATGACATATAATTAAGTATTGATAACATTGAGGGAAGAATTCCAAACAGCACTGAAGGTATTTGCGAAAAAATACACAGCTCCATGACAGAATGTCAGTTGGGATGTTTCAACAAATGATGCAACATTGGAAGCATTCACTCATCTTTGCCAAGAAATTTGGAGGATAGCTACCTGGCGAACCAACTGGAAGAGATCCACATTTCTGTTCCAAATAAAAATTATCCAACAAATACAGAAATTAGTGAAAAAGATCATTAGCGTCACAAGGAAATAAAATTTTGCTAAAGGTATTTCAAGAATGATTGCAGCAGTACATTAAAAGGAATGGCCACAAATTCAATCCAGATATCAAAAAGGATGTGGAATGGGGGGTATCATTGCTGATGCCAAATTCATACAGGCTGAAAGCAGAAAATACCACAAATGAGTTTACCTGTGCTTTCTGGATTATGAAAGCACATTGGATTGTATAGGTTCTAACAAATTAGGAATAACTTTGTAAAGAACGGAAATTCTAGAACACTTAGTTGTGCTCATGCACACCTGTACACAGACCAAGAGGCAGTAGTTCAAAAAGAACAAGCGGACACTACATAGTTAAAATCAAGAAAGGTGTACATCAAGGTTATATCCCTTCACCATATTCACTTCTTTCATTTATTCAGTCTGTATGCTGAACAAATAATCCAAGAAGTTGGACTACATGAAGAACGGGGCATTAGGAATGAAGACTTAGTTATAACCTATGATACGCAGATGATACAACCTTGTTTGCTGAAAGCAAAGAGGATTTGAAGCACTTACTGACAAAGATCTAAGACTACAGTCTTCAGTATGGACTGGATGCCAACAGAAGGAAAACACAAGTATCTTTGCAACTGGACCAATAAACAGTATCATGATAAAAGGGGAAAATATTGATATTATGAAAAATCTTCATTTTACTTGGATCCTCAGTCAGCTCCCATGGAAGCAGCAGTCGAGAAATCAAATAATATATTCCATCGGGCAAATCTGGTGCAAAAGACATCTTTGAAGTACAAAAAAGCAAAGATGTCACTTTGAGGGTTAAGTGGAAATCAACCAGATAGCAGTGAGTTTGGGTTTGGGTTGGACTCAAGTCTTTGTATATTCAGTTACCACATATGTATGCAAAAGCCAGACAATGAATAAGGGAAAATAAGGGCAAATAGATGTATCTGAATCACGGTGCTGGCAAAGAATATTGAATATGCATACTACAGACATCCAGAAGAATGAACAAGTATCTCTTGGAAGAAACACAGGCACAATGTTCCTTAGAAGTGAGCGTGGCAAGAGTTCATTTTCCATACTTTGGATATGTTATGAAGAAAAACCAATCCCTGGAAGACATCATGCTTGGTAGAGGGTCTGCAATAAAAGAGGAAGACCCTTTATGTAAAGGACTGGCACAGTGGTTGCCATGATGGGCTGAAACTTATCAAAATTTTGAGGATGGTCCAAGACTGTGCAGAGTTTCATTGTGTGGTACATAGGGTCACAAGAAACTAGAACCAGCTTGAGAGACCTAACAACATAATAGAAATTCGACCTGTATAAATAGAGCTACATATGGTATTTCTGAGTGGTAATTCCTTCCTAATGAAATTGTAAATTGAACATGGGGGTGGGGCAAGTTAAGGAGGAGTATGCATTCATATTCTTCTATAAAATATGACAGATAACATAGACAGTTGTTAGGTGCCATCAAGTCAGTTCTGACTCCTAACAACCAAAAGCACAACAGAACACAACAGTGCTCAGTCCTGCACTATCCTCACAACCGTTATGCTTGATCCATTGTTGTGGTTACCATGTCCATCCATCACATTGTCCTCCTCTTTTTCACTGACCTTCTAGGAGACCTGGTTGTGTAGTGGTTAAGTGCTACACCAATTAACCAAAAGGCTGGCAGTTTGAATCCACCAGGTGCTCCTTGGAAACTCTATGGAACGGTTCTACCCTGTCTTATAGGATGCTATGAGTCACTTGATGGCAGTGAGTTTGGTTTTTGGTTTGCTGTTTTACCAAGCATGATATCCTTCTCCAGGGACTGATCCCTCCTGATAACATGTCCAAATAGGTGAAAGTTAGTTTCGTCATCCTTGTAGCTAAGGAGACAGATAAAGTTGAGGTTAAATATGTTTCCTTACCTTACTAGCTGTGTGATCTTGGACAAGTTTTTCAGTTTTGCTGAGCCTTTCTTTTCTTATCTGTCAAAAAGGATACTGTCTTTTCTCAGTACTGTTGAAAGGATCACGACACTTTCAGTAGGATATAAAAGTATCATATCATACTTGTTGCCATCAAGTTGATTCTGACTCGTAACTGCCCTACAGAACAGAGCAGCACTGCCCCATGTAGTTTTCAAGGACTACCCGGTGGATCTGAACTGCTGCTGTTTGGTTAGCAGCCACAGCACTTAACCAGTTAGCACTAGGATTTCCATATAAAAGTACAGGGTCATCCAATAGGTTTTCTTCATTTTTTTTCTTTCTTTCTCCCCCCTTCGGATATAGACAAGCAATACATCTAGAAGAAATACGGGTATTTAGGGTGAACCGTTTATGGGTTCTCCCAACCTACAATAGAAAACTAGGGAGTCACAAGCCATCCTAGGCCTGTCACACAAGCCAAAGTCACTGTCTACCACTGTCTTCCTATAGTTTGAGAAAATTCTGAAGTAACCAAATTTTTTGATGAGTTCTCAAACTCCAAGATCATTCTTTGTTTTGTTTAAATAAAATGAGTACTTTCTTTTCATATATTCATTTTAGACCGTATCTCACTTGAAAAAGAATCTGAAGTAAAAGATAAATTGGTAATGAATATAAAACATCCTTTACTGCCCCGTGTTTAAGGCAATGGGGGACAAGTACAAGAATAATGTGACCAGCTGTGCTACTTCAGAATTCTTTCCCAGGGAAAGTGGCAGCCGTCCCTAAGGTCACAACTCCTCTATCTGTCCGGAAAAGAACAGCCTCAAGGAAAAAGATGAAATCATTTTGGTTTTGGAAAGCCTGGAAACACAGAGCATAGTGGATGTTTTACTCTAAACATATTCAGAGCTGTGGAAATCAGCTGCCCCACGCCCAGCAACACCCAGTGGAGATTCAGGACAGCTTGGCTCCGAGCTTTCCTCTCTGGGGTAGAGGCTGGGGCCTGGCCACTTGGCAGTATGGGCTCCACAGTCAAGAAAGACAGGACTGGGACCTCTCCACGGGGCCTAAGAAGAGGCCAGAGCTTCCTGGCTGGGAAAAAGAATGAGACTTATTTGCTTTTAAATGATAGGACCTGACCCAGCTGAGATCTTTGAAGAAAACAGATAGGGTAGAGAACTTCTTCAGCAAGTTGGGCCCAGGCCTCTAATTTCTGTTTCTTGTAGGCGACAGCTTTCGGGGGAGGGAGAGCTATTTTTGTATGCCCTCCAGTCAGTTTCTGACTCACAGTGATCCCACATGACAATGTAGATTTGCCCCACAGAGTTTACTTGGCAGTAGTCCTTACGGAGAGGAGCACCGGTGATGCAGTGGCTAAGCACTTGGCAGCTAACCAAAGGGTCAGCACTTTGTACCCACCAGCAGCTCCACAGGAGAAATATCTGGCAGTCTGCTTTCATGAGAATTTCAGCCTTAGAAACCCTATGGAGTAATTTTATTCAGTCCTATAGGGTCTCTGTGAATGTGAACTGACACGATGGAAATGGATTTGGTTTGGGGATTCTTTTTGATTGAATTATATCCCCAAAAACCATTTGTAGCAATTTGGCTAGGCCATGATCCCTAGTATTGAGTGATGTGAAATCCCACTTCTGTGATGATAATGAGAGAGGGTGGGCAGTGGTTGTGTGGGTGAGGTTGGACTCGAGGTTTAAGAATGTTTCCCACCTTGAGCAATTAGTATAAAAAGGGAAGCAAGCAGAGACTGGGGGAACTGAGTGCCAGAAGCAGAGTATGTCCTTTGGACCCAGGGTCCCTGAGCCTCAAACACTCCTAGCCAAGGGGAAGTTTAACAATAAAGACCTTCCTCCAGAGCCAACAGAGAAAGCCTTCTCCTTGAGCTGATGCCCTGAATTTGAATCTTTAGCCCACTTTACTCTGAGGAAGTAATTTTTTTTCTTTGCGAAAGTCATCCACTTGTGGTGTTTCTATTATAGGAGCACTAGATGACTAAGACAGGGTTTTAATCTTTATGGGAGCAGATCACCAGGTCTTTCGTCTGCATAGCCACTAGAAGGGTTCTGTTCATCTTTTTGGTTAGCAGCTAAGTGCTAAACTGTTGCACCACCAGGGATCTCCTGAGGAGGGGGGCTCATCATGTAACATAAGCTGGGGGAAGGAGTGCTCAGTGTTAAACACACTTCACCCACCCTCTTAGGATTGGACCTCGCCTTTCAGAAGTAGTTAGGCTGCTAAGAAAGGGTGAGCACTGCCAGAATCCTATTGCAGACCAGTTTTGGCTGAAGAAAAATAAAAAGCAAGACAGAAATTAATGATTTTCCTTAAAAGTAGGGAAAAACAACACAAAACTAAGTTCAGACGGGCCTGTTTGTCTTGTGGGGTATCACCCTGGACATTTCTCTTGCTTCTCCTGCCATGTTTTACCCACTTCTGTTGTATATATTTCTTAATCAAAGGTCACAATCAGATCAGACTTAAGGAGAGTAACTTTATTGGGGAAGATGTGACCCAAACTGATTCATTTGCCTACTTTTAGTCCAAGCTGCTTATAAACAGACTGTCTCCAGTTTAGACTGGAGGGGGAAATAGGCTTTCTAATTTCATCTAGATTTATGCTAGTCTTAAAGAGCTTCGAGGCTCCACTGCATTAGTCTTCTCACTGGTGAAGATTTTAACATCAGCCGATCGATACCTTCCAGAGCTCTCATTTTTCACACATGCCGCTGACAGATTCCTTAACTTTAGTTTTCAGGCCCATGCTGTTCAGTCAGGTCTTGTGTTACTTTTTGGTCTTTAACTATGTAAAGTTTTGAGGTGTTATTTTATCTTTTAAGGGCATTTTTACAGTAGTTGTTGGGTGAAAACCCTGGTGGCACAGTGGTTAAGTGCTACGGATGCTAACCAAAAGGCTGGCCATTCAAATCTGTCAGGTACTCTTTGGAAAATCTATGGGGGCAGTTCTACTCTGACCTACAGGGTTGCTATGAGTTGGCATCAACTTGATGGCAGTTGGTTTGGTTTTTTGGTTTTGTTGTTGGGTTCTGTCAAGTCAGTGTCAACAATCCCACACCACAGAATCTTTCTAGGAGCAAATCTCCAGGTATTCTCTTCTGTGGAGTTGCTGGGTGAGGTTAAACTGCCAGGCTTTCTGTCAGTAGCTGAGCATTTAACTGTAACGCCATCTGGACTCCCGCGTCTTACTCTATATCTCTTATAATGTTCAGCTGAAGTTATAACGGGAGCTTGTTCTTAGAACATTTACTTATGGGGCATCTCAGAATGTGAAACTTAGTTGCTCAGTGTGGTTACTAAATTGTACCTTATTCTATATTCTATACTCGGGTGTTAGCTTTTTTTATTCTCCACTGTATTCATGGTATAATGCAGACAGTAGCACTATGCTTAATAGGTAGGTAAGAAAGACGAAGCGAAGGGTCAGAAAGAAGAGTAAATGAAGTGAGCCACATGCAAGCATAGCTACCAAACAGGAGATTTCTGAAGAGTCAACTATCAGACGAATTTCAGTAAATGCATACCTGACATCTTATCTGTACACACATGAAAAGACATCTCTGACGATGGCAAGTAGAAATATTCTTCCTTACAGACAGTAGCAGGCGCAGGGCCTGGGGGCCATGCTATCAGTGGACATCAAGGTCAACTGGCACAATCAGCCTATTGCTAAGAGTTTTCTGCAGCCCATACTGGCAACTGGTGTCTGGGGTCTTAAAAGCTAGCAAGCTGCCATCTGAGGTGCACCAAATGGTCCCAACTCATTCAGAACAGATGATCACCAAGGACACCAAAAACACAAGGGAAAAAGAGCCTAGAAGACAGAAAGACCCACGTGAATGGGAGATTGCATCAACACATGACCAGAAGAACCAGATGGTGTCTGGCCACCACCAAAGACAGCAGTGATGGGGCACACAATGTTGAGTCCCTGTGACAACACAAGAAAAAGAAGGGTAACAGCTCAAGAACTCTACTAAAAGACCGCAAGTGATGGTCTGACAGCCTGGAGGTTCCCAGCAAACACTACTGAGGTCAACTCTTTGGACAAAAATGGACCAGACTCAGGGACACAGTGTGACCACATGGTGTGTGTACTTTACGGTTCTATGCATTTATAGGAGGCTGCCCTCCTGGTCTCTTTCTAGATGGGACAGAAGAAGGGTAGGAGCTTGTTAAGACGATGCGACAAGTATAAATGACAAGGAGGTGTGTGCTGTCATGAGGCAAAGAGAGCAGGAACTGCATAGGTAGACACGCAAAGTGGATTTGCATTACATACTTTCACTTAATCACAATAAAAAAGAAAAAAAATCCTTCCTTATAGAGATTTTATTTTACTGATTGACTACATTCAGCTGAAATGAAAGGCTGTTAAAACGTCACCATATCATAGAATCAGGTTTTTAAGAGTTGGAGGAGACCCCCAACAAGATTGGCCATGATCCAGAAAACACAAGACAACAAATGCTGGAGAGGCTGTGGAGAAAGTGGAACCCTCCTACACTGTTGGTGGGGTTGCAAAATGGTCCAGCCTCTTTGGAAAGCAATCTGGCACTTCCTTAAAAAAATGGACATCGATATACCATTTGACCCAGGAATTCCACTACTTGGAATATATCCTACAGAATCAAGGCCTTTCATACCAATGGACACATGCACGAGAATGTGTATCACAGCACAGTCCATGATAGCAAAAAGATGGAATCAACCCAGATTCCCAACAATAGAAGAATGGATAGGTAAACTACGGTACATATACTCAGTGGAGCACTACGCAATGATAAAGAATAATGATGATTCCAGGAAACATCTCCTAATCTGGTTTCAACTGGAAGACATTATGTTGAGCGAAAGTAGTCAGCGACAAAGGGACAAATACTGTATGAGACCTCTATGGATCTCAAAAACAGACTTGTGTATAGAAGAAAAGACTCTTTGACAGCTGCAAGGGAGGGTGAGGGGGGTAGGGTTTAGTTTAGATAGTTGCTAGAAATCTGGTTGGGAGAAAGCAGTGACAGCACACATTAGAAACAAGAATAACATTAAGTGGACTTCAACATAACTTGAGTACTCCTTCCATCTTAACCCAATATTGCAAGGATAGAGTAGCTGGGGCAGGGGGCGGGGAATCATGCTCCTAGGCGAAATCGAGGCTAATTGGCACAACTAGCGTTTTGCTAAGAGAGCTCTCTGCACCCCACATTGGTGAGTGGCGTCTGGGGTCTTAAAAGCAGCCAAGCTGCCATCCAAGGACACAGCAAATGGTCCCAACTCAGCAGGAATGGATGCTCACCAAGGACCAAAATGACATGCAGTAAAGACAACCTAGAAGACAGAGAGACCCACAAGAGTGGGTGCTTTCATCGACTTGGGACTGAAAGAACCGGATGGTGCCCGGCCACCACCAGTGATAACCACGATGGAGCTCACTAGGTTCAGTCTCACTGGCAACACAAGAATAAAAAAGGGTGCATCCTGAGATCTCCACTAAAAGACCTCAAATGATGGTCCAGCAGTTTTGGGGTTCCCCTGAGAACATGGCTCCCGGCCCCAATGCTGCCCTTACCCATAAATTATAACGAAGGTCCACCCTTTGGACAGGAATGGATTGGACTTGGCAATGCAGAGTGACCATATATTGGCTGCACTTTATGGTTCTATACATCTATACGATATCATCCTGCTGACCTCTGGCTGGAAGAAGGAGAGTGGGTGGAGAGGAGGGGAAAGGAGGCTGTTGGGAGGATGAGACATGTATGGAGCAGAGAGGAATAATGTGCTGTCACCGGACAGGGAGAGCAGTAGAAGCTGCATATAGGTGGGCATGTAAATTTATACAGGAATGTACATTTTCACTCAGTCATGTTAAATAAAAAAGAAAAAAAAGGAGTTGGAGGAGATGATGGAGAAAGTGATATGAAACTTCACTCACTGAAAATACTCGTGGGTAGAAGAGACTGCCTTTTAAGGTGCTGAGTTTCTCCTCTCCAAAGCATCTGAGCAAAACTAAAGAACTATGAGCTGTCATGCAACCATAAAATTATAGGGGAAACAGTATCACCATCATTAAGGAGAGACACTGGCATCACACAGCCTGAGGTTTGAATTCTGGCTTTGTCACTTACTAATAGGGGAGATAGTGAGCAAGTGAATGAGTTCTTCCCAACAACCATTTTCTTATCCATAACAGGGAGATCACACTATTGAACTTACAGTGTTTTTGTAAGAGCTGGAAGAGATGAATATTAAGAGCACAGCACAGAATTTTAAAAAATAAAAATAAAAACCTGTTGGTACTGAGTTGATCCCTACTCACTGTGACCCTACAGGACCGAGAAGTACTTCCCTATAGGTCTTCCAAGCTACCACAAGATAATCATTCAATATCTCTCACAATTATTGTTATTTAAAAAATATATATCATTACTATTGCTTGAGTTGTAATGGGACGTTAGCTTTCAAATGAGATTCTCAGATACACAGGCATCAGAAAACAACATGGACTGTAGGACACTGTCCACTTTCAAGGAAGTATCTGACAATCATTTAGACATCTAAAGTCCTCACCCATGTCAGAGATACAGGAAGTGGCATTTGAAATTAAATGCTGGTGTGCTCAAGACCCATCACTCCTTGAAATGAAGGAAGGTGAAAGAGTCCATTGCCCTCACACTGATCAGACAGCATGCCCCGTACTCACACAAAGTGGACAACCACCCACGACACCGAGGGGCAGTAGACAGACAACCAGCTACTTTGATGACTGAGTGAAGGACAAAGCCAATGTTCAGGAACTGGTCTCTACTATCAAATTTCTCAAGGCAATATGGGCACGATGTCTCTGACGGCCACAGGTGAACTCTGCAAAAGGACAGAAAGCCAGTCTGGAGACATTTTAAATCCTGCCCAAGATGACCGCTTAAAAGTGAGCTGGGGTTCCCCCAGAGACAGTGTGTGTGTGGAGTATCCTGTTGACACACCACTGCACTGGTTGTGGAGGGTGGACGCAGGTCAAGGAGAAGGGAATTCCCTGGAGAAAGCTGTGAGCACCCACAAGACAGATTCAGCTTTAAACATCTGTTGTAAACAGAGTATGAGGTGATATTATCAGTCAAGCAAGAACCTCCCCACTCCTTTACCTCTCCACACTTCTAGAATTCAACCCTGCAAGAACCTAAGCCATACATAGCAAAAGCTGAGGAAGGAGGAGAAATGCCAGGGGGCGACAAAGATGAGAAGGACCGAGGCCCCGCTCCTGGATGCAGGAAACAGTTGTAAACCAGCCCTACCCGAGGAAGGAGTGAGAGAGAGTAACATATTAATATGTTGGGCTGAATCCTTTGAATTACCTAAGTGAAACTATTTCCAACTAAGTGACTATAGGAAATTTAATCACTAAAGACCAACCAAAACAGTGATGGCATCTACTCCATTTCCGATCCTTGGGGCAAAGGAAGACACTACCTGCACTCAACAGGTTTAAAGTGACAGTGGGAGGAAAGAAAGTTGCTTTTATGACTACATCCTTCAGTTCTGCTTGTTCAACCTTACAGACATGAAATATAAAGACATTTTAGATGCTTCACTATGTTTCTTTCAACAATAACAAGGAGTGTTTACTATAGTCTTTGAAAAACCTTTTCAATACCTTGCATATTCTTCATAGAGAAATACACTTGAATTAAGAAAAACAATGATTTCTGCCCAATTCTATGTTCTTTTTAATACTGACTTTGTCATTTCTGCTAATTATTGCTTTTCTTGTGCTTTCACAGTAGGAAAATCGTATTGAAATTTAAATCCAACAAAATGGTTTTCCCAGTTGAGTCTCACTGGCAACACAAGAATAAAAAGGGGTGCAGCCTGAGATCTCTACTAAAAGACCGCAAATGATGGTCCATGGGCCTCAGAGTTCCCCTAGGAGCATGGCCCCTGGCCCTGATGCTGCCCCTGTCCATAAATCATAATGAAGTTCAACTCTTCAGACAGGAATGGATTGGGCTTGGCAACACAGAGTGACCATATCATGTGTGCACTTTATGGTTCTATGCATCTATAGGATGTCGTCCTGCTGACCTCTTTACTGGAGGCAGGAGAGTGGAGGCAGGAGAGTGGGTGGAGAAGACAGGATAGGAGACTGTTGGGGGGATAAGACATGTATAGAGTAGAGAGGAATAGTGTACTGACATTGGGCAGCGAGAGCAGTGGGAGTTGCATATAGGTGGGCGTGCAAATTTATATGGGAATGTACATTTTCATTCAATCATTTAAAAAAAAATTTTTTTTAATGGTTTTCCCAGTCATCAAAGAGTTGGACTGAGCACATATGTTTGCCAACTATAGAAGGGCTTAGGATTCCCACCCCCCCAAGCCCTTAAACAATGGTTGGGCTTTTATTGATTGCTGAAGTACTTTCCTCCCTGAGAACATTTTATGGCATTTCCATTAGCACGCTGACCAAATTCAGTTTTTCTATTAGGAGCAGTCTTTTCTTTTTTTTTCTCTTGCTCTCAAAAAATCCCTGAATAAGACTTCTGTTGCAGAGATGATGATGTAAACTACTTCCTCCCTGTTATTTGGTACTAAGTAGAACTGCAAACCTAGAAATAACATAAAAGACAACCAACGAGAACCCAGAAAGGCAGAAAGAGGAAGGTCAACTGTTTAGAGACTCTAAGACTCCAGGAACAACACAGTGGCTGTGTGTTTTAGAATCCTTTACCCACCAGGAGGCCATCCAAGCCCAGTGTTTCCAGACTCCAAACCTAGCAACAGACAGTAGCCAGATAGGCTCATTCCTCTCTGGGATCAGACAAGAGTCCCACTGCTGATATCAGTCTGCTGGCAACACTAGCTGCGGGGCCTGGGGCCTGGGGCCTGTTGGGTGGAAAGAGTGAACAGGCAGCCCCAGCAACAACAGCAACCAGTGAAAAGGTTTCTGCTTCTTCCCTGTGCCTGAGACTTCCCTCCCTTAAAGGAAAGTCCCAGGTATTTGGTAGCCCCAACAAAGGGGACCCTGACACAAGTGCCCCAACTGGGAAGCAATCTGCTTCCCTGCAGGGTGGGGGTAGGCATTGGCAAAGGATGTGACCACAAGCACTCATCCCCAAGAAACCTATTTGTCCCCACTGGCCAAAGATGCCCTCTCCACCAGAGCATCAGGTGGCCTGGCCTGTGGAAAATGCTTCAGCCCATTCTGGCAGCACCAGCAGGAACTAGTGGGAGCCCCAGTAGCACCAGATTGACCAAGCAGACCACATCAGCACCGCAAATTCTCTGAGAACCTACTTGTTATTAGAACCACATTCTGCAAAATAAGGCCAGGACCTGTACGCTGAACCGGAACAGGGCAGCTATGTATAAAAATGAAAGCTGTATCTAGAACGTACAGTCTCCTACCAGCCCAAACAACCAGGGTGCCATAAACAAACAAACAAACAAAGGATAAAGCACTAGTCATATCAAGAACCAAGAAAATCACAACTTGACTGAGAAACAACAATCAAATTCTGCCAACACAGAAGAGAATTAGATTTTGGAATTATCTGACAAAGATTTTGAGCAGTCATTGCAAAATGCTTCAATAAGCAATTACAAATTCTTTCGCGGGGGAAAAAACAAAGTTCAGCAAAGAAGGAGAAATTATAAAGAGAACCAAATGCAAATCTTTAAACTAGAAGAGAGTTTATAAAAAGAACCTAAATGCAAATCATAAAAGTAAAAGAGAAATGATAAAAAGTACAAAATGCAAATGATAAAACTAAAAAATACCCACAATAAACTCAGCACTACATGGGTGCAGTACAGAGTGGAGGTGACAGAGGACAGAATCCGTGGACTTGAGACATCGATAGACTCTGTCCTACCTGAACATCAGAGAAAAAACAACCTAAAAATGGAGAAAACTCAGGGACTTTTGAGACAATAGCCTAAATGTGCATGCCGATATTGGACCGCCTTCTGTTGCTAAACTTGGGGTCCAGAAACATACTCATTTCATCCATCAGTCAGCAGGTTACATGTAAATTGGAGAATAATCAGACTGACCTCAGACTCTCTCATGACAACATTAAAAACTTGGGTCCAGTAAAGCAACATCTACAATTCTACATCCTCCTTTGTCATTCACATGTCAGGACAACAGAAGGATCTTCTCAGATAGACAATGCATTGTTGTGTGTCCGTGATGGGATTATGAGTGATTTTTCCTTTCTTGATATTTTGTCTCTCACCCAATTTACCTGCTCTGATCATACATTACTTTTGCAATGGCAGAAAATAAAACACTGATGGCGATTTACAGACTAAGGCAGAGAAAACACTCAAGAGACTAGAAGGATTGATTGCTATTCTAAGAACATTTGATATTTCTGACTTATATATTAGTTTAATTGCTCAAAAATTCTTATAACAAAAAGAACTCAATAGAAGAAAATATCTTCTACAAACACACGCAGCTTTTCTAATTTCAGTGAAAAGCTAAAGTGAATTCATAAAATAATTATACTAAGAAAGATAAGGCTACGGCTCTTTTCCAAACCAAATAAATCAGCCTCCCACCAACTGCTCCTTGTTTACTTGTTCTTGGGAAATAACTAATGAGTGTGTTTTTCTTCCTTTTTTTTCCTTAAGCATATTTTAGAAAATTTTCCACTTAAACTAAGAATGACTTACTATTAACTTAAAATATTTATTACTTATTTAGAAGTGTTTAGTAAGCTTTTTAAAATACTATTTCCATTTTAAAACACTTTAAGGTAATATTTTTTAAAGAAAACAATATTATTTTAAGTCATTTTACAGCTTATCAATGATTAATAAAATTTCACTTATTTAGATGATTTTTACTATAGGATTTAGTCAATGAAATACTGATTTAATTATTTATATAAATGTTAAAGTAGAATGTTCCAATTTCAATTAAAGCCTTATCACATAAAATCTTTGAAAAAATCCAAAGAAAAATATGTTAGAAAATAACCAAAGAGAATAGCACATTTTAGAAACTACATTGAATAGAACATTCTAACTCCTCACAGGCCAATTCATTAGATATTGGGATTGACTAGACACCGTAAAGAAATGCCTTTTCCTCTATGGGCCAGGCACTCCCTGACATGGGCATCATTTCCCAGCAGGTCTTTTAAATTCAAAGGACAGCTCCTGAGAGACCCCTGGAGTTCTGGGAAGAATCCTGTGGAAGGAATGAGTAGGCTGCCCTGTGTCTTTGTCAGCTGGTGAGCTCCACATATGGGAATAAAGCAGAAGGCAGTTGATCAATAAGACTCTTAGTTTTCCACATCAACAAAGGTGGTAAAGTTTATATGATTATGATACCTGTTTGTTGTGGCTGTTACTTCTGAGTCAGTTCTGTCTCATGGTGACCTTATGTGCATCGGAATGAAACCTTGTTTGTACGATCACTGTTATGTTTGAGTCCATGTTGTGGCTACTGCATCAATCCACCTCACTGATGGGTTCCTCTATTCTCACTGACCCTCTACCAAACATGATGTCCTTTGCTAGCAACTGGTCTTTCTTCATGACGTGTCCAAAATAAGCATGCCACAAAGTCTCGCCGTCCTTGCTTCTAAGGAGCATTCTGGTTATACTACTTCTAAGACTGATTTGTTTGTTCCTCTTGCAGTCCACAGCATAGTCAATGTTCTTCATTGACTGTCTACGTACTTCCCCCGGAAACGCTGGTGGCATAGTTGTTAAGTGCTACAGCTGCTAACCAAAGAGTTGGCAGCTCAGATCCCCCAGGCACTCTGTGGGGCAGTTTTACTCTGTCCTATAGGATAGCTGTGAGTCACAAGCGACTTGGTGGCAGTGGGTTTGGTTTGGGTTTGTACTTTCCCCATATTCCTATTACTTTTCTATTTCTTAATTGAGATTGAATACTTTTAAGCACAAAAGGCTGGGTGCTTGTTTTAAGGAACAGGAGAAAGCAGAAAGGCCAAGGAGGTAGTATCTAAGTCTAAAGCAACCGTAGAGGCAGAGAAACCCTAGTGATAGAGATGGTAGAGGGATGGATGAAAAGCAGTCTGGGTCACTGAGGATTGTGGAAGGGAGAAAAACAAAGCACAAGAGCAATGTAGAAACAAAAGGAATCACAGGTTGCAAAGAAACACAAAGAGAAACACAGTTTCTTTCCAAACACACCCTACTTCTGACCACCCATGAGGCTAAGCCTCCTCACGGTGACCCTCTCTGTGAGAAACGCGACTAGCACAACTGCAAATCACAGAACCTTGGAACCAGGAAACGTGAAGGAAGTGCCAAGAGTCTCCACCCCTCCAAGGCAATTCTGACTTCTGCACAGATGCAAACATCTGATCTCAGAGCCAAAGACAGAACACAAAAGTCTGAAAAAGGAAAATGCTTGTCTTTGAATGACAGCTAAAAAAGAAAGTATTAATAAGGGTCAAAGGCCTTTGTGCTGACTGCAGAGTTCTCATTTAATTGTTTTCACTTCTAAAAGCAAAAAGGAAAGGAAAAGGATTAAATGAGCTTCTCCTTGCACAATAAAATCCGTCTTCAGACATTCGTCATTCAGAGAGCATTGAGATTTTGTTAATGGAGCTAGTGTTTGGATACTCCGCCTTCCACCAGCTACAGAAACTAGCATGGTCTAAATTTGAACCAACTATTAAAACACAGCCATATGTCTCTTACTGATGACCATGGTCAACCCAGTTTTTTTCATTGCTCAGTAACTGTTTTCAGAGAGAAGAGCCAGAGATTCCATTCCAAATGTCACCAGAGCATGGAGCCTCTCTTCTCCACCCTCCAAATGAGAAGGGCCTCTTTCAGTTTGTAGGGGGCTAATCTTGCATCTTCGGGATTGTCCCAAGAATGAATGCGCTGTCCTCAAATGGACTAAGCAAGCATGCAAAGTCAGATGTTCACCTTGAGGAATGAACACCCAGGCACAGAAACAGGGCGAGAAGGCTAACAAGCACTAAGTGGGGACGCCATGGCAAACACTGTGCATTTGCTCCTCACCACTGTGTATGGAGTGGAGTCGTTTGCCTGATTTCACAGATGAGAAATCTCAAATTCAATTCCGTTGGCTTGTCAAACTCACATTCACATCATAGTTAACGTTCAAATTCAGATCTTCTGTTGTATTTCCAGACCTAGAAAAGTATCTATAGGGTCGCTGAGCAGGAATCAACTCAAAGGCAGTGGGTTTGGTTTGGCTTTTGGTGTGGAAAACCATCTGCCATATAAAAATGCTTTGTAAATATTTATGGCCCTTAAGAGTTAAGCTGTCTCACTCCAAAGGCATTTTTTTTCCCACTACATCATGCTGCATGGAAAACATAGACTCTTAGAGTAGTTGTCAGATTAACTACAGGTTTCCAAAAGGGTAGTATCTACCACTTATTACATGTCAGTCCCAGAACCAAATCAGAAAGGTTTATCCCTCTAAAAGAAACAAAAATCAACACAACCTGTCATTACATACAAACACATTTAATTCTAAAAATCTAAGTTTTAAGAAAGTTCTGATGAATGATGCTCTATAGATACAACAATATTTTAATAATCATATCCATTTTTAGCTTTAGATAGCACAAACATGTAATAACTAGGTTATACATGCAGATACAATTCAGCTTTTGAAAAAAAAAATGGTAAAATGGATGACAAACATCTGACTCTGTAGTCATTTGTTCCAGGTTTCCACTAGATGGTTAGCCCCCAACTTCTTACCCATCTCTGGTATTCCTAGGGATGTGGAGGACCCTGGAAGATAGAAGAGCGTGAGAAGACAATGGGACCCTGTGAAGCTAATAGGAAAAGTACATGAGCTTTGGACAGGCAGCGCATTTAGCTCAGTTCCCTTCTATACCCACTACTGCATCATACTGAGTAACTGAATATTTCTGAGCATCCACATCATCATCTATAAACTCAAGATCAAAATTCCCTGTACATCAAGGCTATGGGGAAGACTGAATAAGAAAACCTGTGAAAAAATCAGAACACATTCTTTTCATCCTCCTCTCACAGGTAAAAAATCAAAGAATATTCTATGGGATATTACGAGAGAAATCACTTCTTAGGGCATCCGTCAAGAAAAGGGTTCACAATGGGGTTGGAGGAGTGGAATACACGGAAGCCTATGAGGACACAACTTAAAGATGTCACTGACAGGAGGAACCGAAATGTTTTAACCTAAAAAACAGTGGAAAGTACCAAGTAGATTCTTACATGATACCTTTTTAAGGTGCAAAGTATAGGTTCCAAGAGAAGGACATCTTAGAAAGAAATTATATGAGAAAAAGGATAGCAGAAAAACACATGACATGCCTAAAGAACAATGAGCCTATTCTGGGTGGAACAAAGTAAGTAAAGGGGAATTATGGGAAATCAGGGTAGGCTGTAGAATATTACAAAGTTATGAGAATATTCAGGTGAGAGGTATCAGCTTTCCTTCTTATGCCGTGGGAAAACATTTATTGACTAGGAAGATCAAAGTGACTATTCTGCACAATGTAGAAGAGGGTAAAATGCTGAAAGTAGGGAGAATGCTTAAGAAGCTCAATTAGGTACCTGCTACATCCCCCACAGATAGGCTGGTTATTGCTGTTGTTAGCTGCCGTATCAGTCATCTAGTGCTGTAACAGAACTACCACACACAGACAGCTTCAACAAAGAGAAGTTAGCCTTTCACAGTTGAGCAGGCTAGAAGGTGAAACTCAGGGTGCTCGCTCCAGGGAAAAACTCTCTCACTATTATCTCCGGAGGAAGATCCTCGTGATGCATCAGTCCTCCCCTGGTCTGGGAGCATGCCAGCACAGGAACCCCAAGTCCAAAGGACACAACCTTCTCCCAGCACTGCTTTGTTAGTGGTATAAAGGTCCTGTGTCTCTCTGCTCATTTCTCTCTTTTATTTCTCAAAAAAGACTGGCTTAAAACACTGTCCAGTCTTGTAGATCTCCTCCACTGCTGTTAATCCATCATATCAAATCATAGTGCTAGAAATTATAACACAGAAAAATTCCATCAAATCATAAAATGGTGAACAATCATACAATACTAGGAATCATATCCCAGCCAAATTGATACACACATTTTGGGAGGTGGTGAAGATAATTCCGCCCATGAGCGTTACTGTCGAATAGATTGTGCTGTACTAAAGAGACATGCCTGAGCTTAAAAAAATGTCACTGTGCTTTATCTTTGTTAGGATGTGAGGATAAAAAGGAGGAGTTTCCCTTGGTTCCTGCCCCAAAAAGAATGCCACCATCTCTAAAGGCCTTTCTTCATGTGGGAAAGCAAGTTCCACGCTCAAGAACTTACAGACTCCCAGTCCTTGCTTGATTTTAGTCATGTTTTTGTCTTCTGATCTAGCTCTCACCTTGACTTTTGCACTGTTTTTTCAATGTGTACACAAATGGTTTTGATAAATGTGTTTCTACTAAACATATGGGACAATTCTGGCAGTGAGAATAAGTCATGATTTTCTTCTTTCCCACACTGTCCGTCTTCTTGTCAAGGAAGGCTGAACACTGATACGTACATGGAAGATGGCTTAATAAAGTATGCATGTAGAAGACTTCTCTTTACCTCTTTGCACTTCCTTTCTTCATTTGAGTCTCACAAAGAAGCTTGTTCCTTTTGACTTGCTAAAGTGGTGCTTCTATACTTCATTTCTCTTCCTTAAAAATAAGTGTTTTAGTTCTGCACATCAAGGCAACTGTTAATCCCACCCCCTGAAAGTAGATTCTATCCTTAGAATTCTAAGTACCTGGCTTGCACAGTAGCATGAGTAGCAGATCTCATAAGTTTAAAAAAAAAGTCTAAAGAATTCAGGAATCAGAATGACGCTGAGGGTCCCATTGTGCCAGCTATGTTGGCATGCACTCTATGGGTCATACAGAAGATTCAGACATTGACAAAGTCCTCAAGGATACTTCAACTGTTTTTAAACTTCCTGCGTAATTGTATCCTTAAACTACATTTGTTCATATTTTTATGGCTTTTCTGTATCTTCTTTCATTTTTTCAAATTGATACTTATTGCTACTTTATGATCATGAGAATAAAAGGTATACAGTATGGAAAACCTAGTGGTGTAATGGTTAAGTGCTACAGCTGCTAACCAAAAGGTCAGCAGTTCAGATCTGCCAGGCGGTCCTTGGAAACTGTATAGGGCACTTCTACTCTGACCTATTAGGGTCACTGTGAATTGGAATCAACTCGATGGCAGTGGTCTTTTGGCTGTAGAACACTGGAAAAATGGATAGATAAAATTTTATGCATAATTTCACTAACAATAATATTTTCAGATATTTTCTGAATAACAGCTTTGTGTGTGTTCATACAAAACTGAAGTTTCATGCTTCCACCTTTTCTATATTCAATATCACAATTATTTTATCATGAAATAAAATATTCTTTTAAATTGTGCTTTTGTTATTAATATATTTCATCACATAAATATATGAGTTATTTAACTACTTTGCACATTTAGCTTGATTTCAATTTCACTCTTAGAAATTACTCCATGAACATTAGTATATATTAAATATAAGTAAACATACACGCACACATGTATAGTCACACACTTGTATCTTTGTACACATTTTTTCCTCAAAATAAATTCTGAGATGTAGAAAGACTGCATAACAGGATGTGAACAGTTTGAAGATGTAAAGATGTATATCTTTCTTTAATTTTTCCATACTGCCTAGTATCAGTAACAGTAACCAAATTCCCTGAAAGAAAAGGGAAACTGAACAAATATATCCTTTCTTATGGCTTTCCACTTGCTTCCTACTGCTGCTAAGTTGCCTCCCACTTATGGCAATCCTAGTACAATATAACAAAATGTTGCCTGGTCCTGTGCCATCTTCATGCTCGTAGCCTGTTTGACTGCACTGCTATCGCCATTGTCCAGCTCCTTCCAACCTAGGGTGCTCATCCTGCAGCAGTAAATCAGATATCCACAGGGTTTTCATCAGCCAATTTTTGGAAGTAGATCACCAGGCCTTTCTTCCTTGTCTTCTTAGTTTGAATGACTTGGGTGACACTGCTGGTATTTGAAATACTGCTGGTATAGCTCCCAGGATCACAGCAATGGCCAAGGCCAAACCACTGGAGGGCAACAAACTGAAGGGTGATGGCTTACTTCCTATTCTATGTCAATAATTTAATAAATAAGCAAATTGCAAATTTTATAATGATAGTAACAAGATTAATAACCAAAATCAGGAACCAGGTAAATACAGAATGGTACAACCATATGGCAAAATGTTATGCTGATTTTAAATGCTATAGATAAAGAAAACTGTGTTGAGCACAATAACAGTTTTATAACATTCCTATACACACACACATACACACACAATAGCTAGCTTCTGCTGAGGGCTTCCTATGTCCTTTGTACCATGTTAAGCTCATTAGATGTACTTTCTCATATAGTCCTTGTAATCACCTTAGGAGAGAGATGGTCCCACTATCTCTATTTTACAAATGAAGTAACTGAATTTCACAGAGCTCAAGAAGTTATTCTTGGCAATACGGATATTAAACAGTGACGCCAGATTGGATGTCTGCAGAGGCTTATGCTCTTAGCCATACGGTTCTATTGCTACATAAGAAAATACACTGGACAGAAATACATCATTGTGTTGACAGTCAAATTCAGGATGATTTTTCTGTCCTTCAGATAAACAACAACAACAAAATAAAACAAAAAAACCAGCCCCACTGCCATTGAGTCAGTTCCAGCCCACAGCAATCCTACAGGAGAAAGCAGGAACAGAGGTACATACAAACTACTGACTTTTAGCTGGCAGCAGAGCTCTTAACCACTGCATCACCAGGATGCCCCTTCTTTAAACCACTCTTTATATTATAAAGCATCTACACTGAATGTGTTTTGCTTTTATAATTTACAATAAATTAGTAAACAATAAATAAATATTGCATCTTGGCCTTGTGTCAGAGGCTTGAGGCCTGGGCCACCAGACCCTTTCCTCTACCAAAACAAAAAACCAAACACACTGCCTTCAAGTTGATTCTGACTCACAGTGACCCTACAGACAGAGCAGAATGGCCTGTTAGCATTTCCAAGGAGTACTTGGTGGATTTAAACTTCCAAAACTTTGGGTAGCAGCTATAGCACTTAACCAGTACACCACCAGGGATTCCATCCCTCTACTGAAAAAAACAAATCAAACTTACTGTCGTTGAGTTGATTCTTACTCATAGTGACCCCGCAGGTCAGAGTAGAACTGCCCCATATCTGTCCCTCTACAGAACACCATTATTGTATGCAGAGGCCCTTGTCTTAGCCATGGGTTTCTACCTCTCTCTCTCACTGCAGATTAAACAAACCAACTGTTTTCAGGTTGATTTTGACTCATGATGAAACCCTATTTCAGAATAGAACCACACTTTATAGGGTTTCAGTGGCTATGATATTTTGGAAGCAGACTGCCAGGCCTTTCTTCCATGGTGCCTGGGTGGATTCAAACTGCCAAGCTTTTTGCTAGTAGACAATGACATAAACATTTGCACCACCTAGGGACTCCATCTGAGATGAAAAAGCTTCCTAATGAGGCAGCTGTCTTTTTAAGCTCCTCCGGTTTTCTCTAGAGACTGTTAATAGCCTACCTGCCCATAAAACGCCACTGTACACAAACATTCCATATTTAACTAGCCAAAAAAAAGAACTAAACCCAGTGCTGGCAAGTCAATTCCAACTCATAGCAACCCTACAGGACAGAGCAGAAGTGCCCCATAGAGTCTCCAAGGAACACCTGGTGGATGTGAACTGCTGACCGTTTGGTTAGCAGACATACAAAACCAGAAACAAAACAGTGTCTCCATGCTATCAGAAAATACAAAACAAAACTCATTTCAGTCCAAAACCTTGGAAAAAATAATAAAACACTGTAATATGATGATAAACCATAGAGATCCTACTTCTAGATAAGCTAAAATAAAGATTCTTAAAGACATCTGTTGTAGGATATAATAGTGCTATGTGTATTCATTTTCAATTCTTTAGTAACTTTCTAGCTGAAAGAGAAAACAATTTCCTTCAAAATATGACCTAAGGTACAGAAAAAAAAATGAAAACATTTTCTTGGCTGTTTAAGTTTTAAAAAGACTAAAAGCTAAACTTGATGCTAAACATTAGGCTAAACTCGACTGAGCCAACCAGTAGATTAGAAAGTCAAGTGGCTAAACTAAATCTTGAATGCCTCAGAGAAATGCTCTCACTGAACTGCCTTTTGGCATCAAACCAACAGCCGTCATTGAAGAACGTTATAAGAAATGACCCTACGGGACAGGACTCTGCATGAACTCTAAAGAATGTTGTGATTTGTCCAGTACATCTCACCATGGCCAATATATCCATCACAGATGAATACCCACAGGAGAAATATCTCCTTGGGCTCAGGACTTGGAAGTCATCTCTCCTGATTTTACTTATGGCCTGCAAATAATAATCTAATTGTGTTGCCATCTGTATAACCTGCAAGAAAGTGTGTCTTCCCCTGACTCTATGTTACTATCTTACATGTATTTTCTCTTTTCCTTTTTATTTTTTAATGTTGTCGTTCCAAACAGTATGCATCTTTTCAAGCAGCCTTAAATCCTTTCTTTGAATACAAGGTTAAGTATAAATAAACAGAGGCACATATTCTGCACACGTCCGTAAGACTGTTTATGTAATACTGTTACTCGGTCATAAAAACCACCCATTGTGAATGCAACCAGCATGTCTCCTTCAGAACAAAAAGCAGAAGATAACATTTTCATTTCTATTGTAATAGTGAGAGCTAAACAGCCCAAGGTCCATCTCCCACAGGCAATGCTGCAGCCACCCAGCTTACAACGGAACCCAACAGAGCTGCTGGCACATCTGCAGGATCATGATTACACCATGATTATGTGTTTGCCACTGCCCTCAGGAAGTGGTCTTGGGCATACAATTTACATCCTTGAGGTGGATGGGCAGAAGGAAAAAATCAGATTGGAGAAGTGACATTTCAACAACAAATCAACAAACAAAAATACAGGAAGCACAAGTAAAGACAGTGGTCAAGAGTACAAAGGCAGAAAAACATCAAGGAGAAAGTGTTAATTGCTAAAAAAGAAAAAATTTAAAGGAAGGCAAACACTTAGGGTACAAATATTTTAAAAATACAAATATAAATTGAAATTTTTTAGAACTTCACCTTTAAGACTTACATCTGATAACATTAAGTCCCTATAAGGTGGCACTTTCAAAAGGTAATTTTTCTTCCAGCTGTATTCAGATTAAAACACACAGTTCATCTATGATGAGTGTACTTAGATGAACTTACTGCCATCAGTGAGTTACGTTTTTGTCTAGTTTCTTCCTCTTGAGTATGGACAGGAAAAACCTGCAACCACTTTCTACTACATGGACTATGGCAAAGGCTATGGGATGTCATTGTCCTGACTAAAACCCACCCACTGCCATGAAGTTAGGTGTGACTCATAGCAGACACAGCACTTAATTGGCAGACATAGCACTTAATCCACTATATGCCACCAGTGTTTACACTTTCCTGACGAGGTTTCATTATATGGCAACAATGAACAGATTTTTTTTTTTTTTTTTTAAGATGCAATTAAATCGAATTTAAGTTAAGAAAAGTGGGGGGCAGAGACTATCCTGGTGAGCCTGATCTAATCAAATGAGGTCTTTAAATGTGTCTAGACAAAAATTAGACTGGCCTGTAAGACCTAAGGCTGTTGGTACTGCTCCCCTATAGTAATGAGATGGGAAGGTGGAGAGGAGGGGACAGGAAATGGTTGAATGAATATGGGAAGTACAGAGTAGAAAAGAAGAGTGTGCTGTCACAGGATTGGGAGAGCAGCTGGAGCTGCACAAGGGTGTCTGTAAGGGATTTTATACTGCACATTGACTTCAGCTGTAAACTTTCACTTAGTCACAATAAAATAAATTATAAAAAAATATAAAGCAAAGAAGTGTCTAGAGGCAGAGTAGAAACAACAGTACTCATTTTCTCTTTCTCACTGTCTCTCTCTCTTCTGTCTGTTCTCCCCATTGCTGACTCCGCAGAAGCAGGCTGCCATGAATTCTGCAACTGCAAGGAAATGCATTCTGCTAACAACCTGAGAGATTCTGGAAACAGATCCTTCCCCAGTCAAGCCTCCAGACGACAATGTAGCCCAGACAACACCTTGATTCCAAGACTCTGAGCAAGGAACCCAGTTAGTGTGTGCGTGGACATCTAGTCTACAGAAACTGAGACAATAAATGGGTTGTTTTTAAGCCTCTAAGTTTGTGCATATAAAACTAACATCTAAAGGGGGAGGGTTAATTTGTATAGATATTGCCTTATAATATTAATGACCCAGAAGAAATGCAACAGAAGCTGCAGACTCACTGGTTAAGTTCTTATGCCATACTTAGCCAAGACCCTTGACTCTAACCACATTTCCCTATACATTCTGACTAAGCTACCCCCTAACTTTTATACTGATTTTGCATTCAATGTTGCAGATAAGCTAAAGCTGTTGCCCATGTGCATGATGTCTGACTGGAGGATTGTCTCATTGTCATTTTGTAAAGTTCAAATGCTTGCTTGTCCAAAGAAACCTGCCTTTACTAGGTCATCAAATGTTTAGCCTGACTCAATCTGTGGTTTTCTCAAATTTCTAATCAGTCACCAGAAAGTCACAGGACATCTTCAGACTGTTATAGTGACTCAGCACATTCAAGTCAACGCCTTCAGTCTCAAAGCTACATACCCATTTGTCCTCTCCTAACCTGCTATTTGGGCATGAAAACCACCAAACAAGATGGAACCAGCAAACTTCATACAGACCAAAAAGACGGAGTCCAAGTTTCATTTCCATTTTAACACTGAGATCAAAACACAGTCTAAGGTCAGGCTACTCAGCTGAGACTCAGGTTCTATAATAGCATGTTCCCTCGACTATGTGCAAAATTATAGCCTGATGAGATATTTCCATGCCACTGTGCCCAGCAAGTGGTTAGACGGCAATGATCTGAGCCTGGGTGAAAGGGTTAGGCATGTGAACACTTGGAAAACGACGAATGGGGGAAGGACAAGTTTGTCTTTCTTTTTCTGAAGTGCTTTTATTGTCAATTAGAAACTGAAAGGAAAAAAATTCTTTGCTGCTCTTTTTAGCAATAAATGCATTGTTTTTTGCTATGTGGTTCATCTAAGGCCACCAAGCATCTTCTCTAATAAGGAAAGGGAAGCATTTTTCTCAACCGCTATGGTTCTTACACCCTAATTGTTTTAATTGTATTTTTTAGTTGTGTTTTGAGTTTAATTTTTGTTTTGAGTTGCTAATGAGTCAGCCTGTGACCCATGCTGACCCCTTGCCCAACAGAACAACATGCTACCAGTTTCTGTGCCATCCCCATGATTGGTTGCAACCTGGACCATTGTCATCCAAAGGATTTTCACTGGCTGATCTTTGGAGGTAGATAACCAGGCCTTTCTTCCAAGTTTCTCTTAACCTGGAAGTTCCACTGAAGCTGGCTCAGTATTACAGCCACATGCAATCCTCCACTGACACACGGATGGTGCCCGCATCTAAGCTGCACTGGCCAGAAACTGAACCCAGGTGCTCCACACAGAAGCTGAGAATTGTACTGCTAAACTGTCAGTGATCTCATATACTAACACAGTTGTAATAACCACTTTAAAATTTTACATGTTTTCAACACAGCATAGATTTTTACTGTTTAGAAAAATCTAAAACAAAATTTTTTCTACCTTCCTTTTCCATTCCTTTTTAATTTCTGAAATATTAAAGGCAACAAAGTAGCAAGTGAGGAGTACCAAGCACTAGACTGACAGCTCCTGGGTTGGAACGAATACTGAGTTACCTTCAGTAATTCGCATAATCTCACAAAGCCTCAGTTTTGGCATCTCTAAAATGAAGACAACATAAGCTGCACCACTGTACCTATTAAGGTCATACAAATCATAAGAGATTATATATCTAGGAAGATAGTTTAGAATATATAAACATAGTATTATGTGAATGTAAAACAATTACTCTCAAATGGATAGACACATTTTTAAAAATGAGTGTTACTTTATTTCTAACAGAAATACTCAAAAGTAAATTTCAAAGTACTGGGGGAAAAAAGAGAAAAATAATAGTTAACAGTCAACCTTGATTGATGGCTTACTATATGCCAGGCACTGTGCTAAGGGAATCCACATATTTTTTCAGGAAGTAAGACCTATTTTTATCTATATTTTACAAAACGTTTTGTAAAATTAAGCAATTAGTGTTAAATTGGGATATTAAAAAAAAAGCAAAGCCCACAATTAACTATTCCACTGTTTCAAATACAATATCTGGGTTCACACTTCAAGAACAGGAGGCCAGATAGAGAATCTGGGCACAAAACGGTCATTGCTGCTGTTAAGGCAGAGAATTCCCCCCATGAGCCTACTGTGGAGGGAAAGCTCATCTAATCACAGGGAGCACTGCAGTCAGCCATCCACAAATAAATCCTATCATGGCACGTCACTTAGGCAGACAACAACAGACAGGGTCTCCCTGAAGTGTGACATAAAAAAAGTCCTGTCAGTTGACCTACAGCCAGCCACCAAACCATCCACAGCAGAGCCTATGGAGCTGCACAGAGATCAGCAAAGCTCCAGAGGTAGCTACTGAGAATGCTGATGCCTGAAAGGGGACCAGACAGAGAATGGCCCTGGAAAATGAGGAAGGAAACTGGAGAGCTAGAACCAAGAAACTAAAACAGGAAGGTCAACTAGCCCAGAAGAAAACAAAACAAAACTACAGTTAAGCTAGAAGCCAGGACCACATCAGAGTGCTGGTTTCCCAAGTGTACCAACAATAAGGAGCATTAATGGATATTTTAAATTTAAGGAATGGTAGTGACTTTTGACATCTGTTAGAAACGCTGTGAAGAATTAGCTGGACGTAGTTCACAGTTTCATCATTAGATGGCATTATGTTCCTTTTGCTGATATCATATCTCTGTGATATGCTGTGTGTTGTGATAAAAAGCAAGTACCGCATGAACTGCACCATGGAACAGGAAATGAAGCTGGCAACATTTCATCTGATTCCAGCAGGCACATACATATACATGTCTTTAAAACTGTGGTTACTAATTAGATCAAAATACTTTTTACTTTTTTCTTTCAGCACATGTAGGGTTTTTTTTTGTTTGTTTGTTGTTTGTTTTTTTGGCTCATTCTGTTCTTACCAACCAAACCAAAAAAAACTTACTGTCACTGAGTCGATTTTGACTCGTAGCAAAGCTATAGGACAAAGCAGAAGAGTCGCATAGAATTTCCAAGGAGCACCTGGTGGATATAAACTGCAGACCTTTTGGTTAGCAGCTGTAGTACTTACTTAACCACTATGCCACCAGGGTTTCCTGTTCTTACCAAATGGCTATTCGTTTATTAGGATTTATGTGCTTGTTAGGAAGCCCTGGTGGTGTAGTGGTTAAGTGCTATGCCTGTAACCAAAAGATGGACAGTTTGAATCTACTATAGGCTCCTTGGAAACTCTACAGGGATATGAGTTGGAATCAACTTGATGGCAGTGGGTTTGGATTGGGTTTAATATACTTACTAGGAAACCCTGATGGTATAGTGGTTAAGATCTATGGCTCCTAACCAAAAGGTCAGCTGTTCGAGTCCACCAGGTGCTCCCTGGAAATTCTATGTGGCAGTTCTGTTCTAAAGGATCTTTATGGGTTTGAGGCTTTATATACTCATTAAGTTGACTTAGCTGCTTAGTAACGGAACTGATAGGCATTTCTTTTGGCTCTGGAGAACTGAAAAAATTATTGAGACAGTAAGATCAAAAAACCAAACTCATAGCCATTGAGTCAATTTTAACTCACAGCAACCCTACAGGACAGAGTAGAACTGCTCCATAGAGTTTCCAAGGAAACTGGTGATTTCAAACTATAGATCTTTTGGTTAGTAGCCAAGCTTTTAACCACTTGAGCACCATGACCCCTTGAGACAGTAAGGGCACTGTGAACTGAGAACATCTGGGAACCTCTGCAGTACTGGGGATCTCGGAAATTAGTGGTATATCTCCTTTCAGGAATCTCTGCAATGGAAATACTAGCTGGTCAAAAGGAGACCAGTCCACTGGAGCCAATAAAAGAAATGAGTACTTACTGCTGGGCTCCCCTTTCCTGCCACAGTATAATGAAAAACTGACTGCTGGGCTCCCCTTTCTTTTCACAATATAATGAAGAGCTACCACAATGAAGACTAACCCAGGTAGTCTAGGTTTCAGTAGACTATAACACAGAACACTTCATAAAAATACAAAGCTACACATTCTGTAGTTTATAACAGTTACCTACCAAGTATTTAGTTGCCTGGCACCTTATATAGTAATCTTAATCTTTAGAGGGTTTACTGATTTTTCCTTGTGCCTCATTTTACAGACATGGAAACTGAAGCTTGCTAGTATGTGGTGGAGCAGGTCTTAGAATCCAGGCAGTTGGGACTTGAAAGGCAACCCTGCTAACCACTGTATTACCCTGTTTACCTACTAGGCCGTTAAGTTCCCAAGGAAATAAATGGGCATTCGGTCTTTGTATGTAACAAAGCATTATACATGTTTACATGTAACCAAAAGCACCCTTATTTTTGTTTTCTTTAGTTTCTAAATCCCTAAAAGGTTTCTATCTTTTTTACAACTTTGCTGATGTCTATCCTCAGTAAAACTATGATTAAAAAATAAGAATCATGTAAATCATTGCAACATGGCACCATTAGTCCCCTCTCCCTCCTCCCACCCCCCAAATTCAATGCAGGCTTGATTGTGACAAAACTCTCATTCCTTTGTGGTAAGAGTATAAACTGGTACAAGCTTTCTGGAGGACATAAAACAGTAAGAATCAAGATTTATGAAGTCTGAGCGAGGCGAGCAAAGATTAGATATATTACATAATCTGTATCTGAGTGTTACTTGCAATAGCAAACAAAGTGGAGGCCACCTAAATGCCCAATGATTACATAACATTGCAACATGGATGTACTGAACTCTTAACTGACCAGTAAAATCATGTTTTCAAAAAATTACTAAAATGCTTGAGAAATGTTTTTTTAAAATCATACAGTGTACTATCTGGTTGCACAGTGGTTAAGCACTCAGATACAAACTGAAAAGTTGGTAGTTCAAACCCACCAGTGGCTCTGCAGGAGAAAGATGTGGTCGTCTGCTGCCACAAAAGACTTACAGCCTTGCAAACCCATGTGACAGTTCTACTCTGTCCTATATGGTTGCTGTGAGTTGGAATCAACAGCAAAGGTTTGGTTTTGAGTTTTGTTTTACCTTAAGAACTACATGGTTCTGACTCCTTCCCCTATAAAAAGGACATGCAAACACATAAAAGAAAAGGTCTTCATGTACCTTTTTAGTGGTACCAATAACATGTCACTTTCAATGGAAAAGGTGAAAAAGCAAGTTTTGAAATGAACAAGGAAAGGATTAATGCCATATAATTTAATCCACAGCCAGAGCTCTCTGGCACTGTCATTCTAAAGGTCTGTGAGACTGAAGTATTGATGCCTGGGTTCCAATCCCAAGATTCTGCTTCTGCAGTCTGGGCGGGGGTCCAGGAATCAGCCTGTGGTGACAAGCATCCCAGGCAATTCAGATACAGGTGGTCCTTGGATCACATTTGAGAAACTCTGACACAGTAAAGCATTTCACATTACAGATGAGGAAATTCTTATAAAAGCCAAGTGAGTCACCCAAAGTCAGACCAACCAGTAAATGGTAAATCTGGAGTTAAAACACAGTTTTAATGCTTTTGCAACCATACCACATAGCCTATCTTACTTAGCATTATAGCCTTTTTTTTCTTAATTTGGGTCATTGCTCTATGAGCAGCAGCTGCAAAAACATTCATAGCTTACATTATATGACATTTCCTTGAAAAAGAGCTTTCACAATCATTGTCCCCTATGATTTTCACATAAAAGATGTTATCTATACTTGGTAGATGAAGGAAATGAAATTCAGATAGATTAAGATTCTTGCTCAAAATTGTAATCAAACTGGAGTAAAATTGTTTAATGAGTCCTGATGACTAGTAAAGACTCAAATATTACCCACTATTGTCACAATTTTCTAAATATTGACCCTGAAAAGTTAAAAGTTGGTGGGGTAAAATTAATTTAAAAAAATAGCATAGCAAAATTATATGCAGTATAATTTATTACACACCAAAACTTCAAAGGAGAATCAAGTATCTTTGATAAAATTTAGCTGTAAAGTAAGGCCGAGTAAACATAAAAAGAAAAATAAAAACTCACAATGGTCAATGCTTTTTGATTTGATATGTTCAAAAAACTAATCAATGAATAAGTCTCACTGCACAATTTACAAAAAAAGATTTGATGTCAGAAGAATTTTAATAAAACCAAATCTTAAAAACGCAGCAAATTAGAAATATTTTGACTATGTCACATATTAATTGATGAAGGGATTATAAGTATAATAACATATACTTGAGAAACTACTTTTCTCAATAAAAAATCAATGTTATTGTAATTCTGAGTTGCATATTTATATTCATAAGGATACTACAAAAATATGCTCAAAGGATAATCAAAACAATGGGTCAAAATAGTCTGTCACCTCAGTGAGTGAACTGGTAATCAAGCTACATACATTATTATTAAATTATAAATTGCTGAGAGACAACACATCAAATATATGTATCGTAATAGCAATACATAATATCATATAGACATTAATATATAAAATACATATTATCATATAGAGATTAATATATATAAATAAATGTAGACTCTGTTCCGTTACTAATTTTAACGTTTTCTTAAACATAGACATGTTTTTAAAGATAGATTTATTGCCTTAAAGCAGTAAAACTAATTGAGATTGAACTAAAGTATTAAGAACCTCTATTATGGAATTATATTAATTTCATCTTACTATCTTAATGTAATAGTTGGTTTCAAAAGCATTCTCTTCCATTCTAAATAAGTTATTATTGTGTACTGGTAGTGGTACACATTCCAGAATATACGCACGTTGTTGTCGTTGGGTGCCATCGAGTTGGTCCAGACTCACAGGGACACTATTTACAACAGAACAAAACAGTGTCTGGTCCTGTACCAGCTTCACAATCATTGTTATGTTGGAGCTCACTGTTTCAGCCACTGTGCCAGGACATTTCTCGCTGACCCTCTATCAAGCACGACATCCTTCTCCGAGGTCTGATTCCACCCGATAACATGTCCAAAGTACATGAGACAAAGTCTCACCATCCTCACTCGAAGGAGCATTCTGGTAGTCCTTCTTCCAAGATGGATTTGTTTGTTCTGGCAGTCTGTGGTATACTTCATACTCCTTGCAACATTATAACTCCAAGGCATCAATTCTTCTTTGGTCTTCCAAAGAAGTTGTGAAGGATTTCACAACTTTTGGTATATTTCAAAACTCTTTGCAACATTCTAATTCAAAGGCATCAATTCTTCTTTGCTCTTCCTCATCCACTGTCCAGCTTTCACATGCATACTATGGATTGGGTCAGGCATACCTTAATCTTCAAACTGACGTCTTTGCTTTTTAACACTTTAAAGAGGTCTTTTGCAGCAGATTTGCCCAATACAATGCATTGTTTGATTTCTTAACTGCTGGTTCCAAGGCCATTGATTGTGGATCAAAGGGAAATGAAATTCTTGGCAACTTCAACCTTTTCTCCACTTATCACAATTTTGCTTACTGGAAGTAAAGAGGACTTGAAACACTTAAAGTGATGAAAATCAAAGACTACAGTCTTCAGTAAGGATTACATCTCAACATAGAGACAACAAAAATCCTTACAACCAAGAAGCAGCAGTGTGGAAGAGCACTGCACAAAGCTGTGAATACTGAGAGGGGGAGCACAGAAGGCCTTCTTAGAAGCTTGCTACCACAAATACATTGCACGATTAAATTTTTAAAAAGTCTTATACGTCCTGTAACAGAAAATGCAGGGCACTGGTGGAATGGTGGCAGAATTCTCCCTTATACTACAGGAGACCCAGGTCTTTTGCAACAGATTCGGCCAATGCAGTGTGTGGTTTGATTTCTTGACTGCTGCTTCCATAGGTGTTGCTTGTGGACACGAGTAAAAGGACATCCTTCACAGCTGCAATTATTTCCTCATTTTATCATGATGTTGCTACTTGGTCCAGTTGTGAAGATTTCTGGCTTCTTTATGTTGAGGTATAATCCACACTGAAGGCAGCAGTCATTTGACCCTTGCCAGTAAATCTTCCAAATCCTCTTCGCTTTTAGCAAGCAAGATTGTGTTATCCGCACATCACAGGTTGTTAATGAGACTTCCTTTATACTAATGCCATGTTCTTCTTCATATAGTCCAGCTTCTCAGATTATATGCTCAGCATACAAGTGTTGTCTAAGGATATAACCCTGATGTACATCTCTCACTGATCTTAAACTATACAGTATCTCCATGCACTGTAAGAATGACTAATTCTTGGATTATGCAAAAGTTCCTCATGAGGACAACTAAGTCTTCTGGAATTCCCATTCTTTGTCATAATTTGTTATGGTCCACACAGCCGAATGCCTTTGCACAGCCAATAAAACACAGGTTAACAGCTTTCTGGTATTCTCTGCTTTTAGCCAAGATCCATCTGACATCAGCAATGATATCCTTTGTTCCACATTACCTTCTGAATTCAGCCTGAATTTCTGGCAGTTCCCTGTCAATGTACTACTACAATCATAAAAGTCAGCAAAATTTACTTGCATGTGATATTGATGATATTATTCAGTAATTTTCCACACTCTGTTGGATCACCTTTCTTTGGAAAAGGCACAAATATGGATCTCTTCCAGTTAGTTGGCCAGGAATTATATGCCTAGTGCTTTAGAAATTGTGTTTTTTAGTTCAAATAGTTTTACGCTTTTCCAGCGATGTTAGAATTTTCCAGATTGAATAAAGCTAGTGCTCTAATTGTAAACCCTGGTGGCATAGTGGCTAAGTGCTACAGCTGCTAACCAAAAGGGGGCAGTTTAAATTCATCAGGTGGTCCTTAGAAACTTTATAGGGTGGTTCTACTCTGTTATATAGGGTTGCTATGAGTCAGAATCAAGTCGAGGGCAGTGGGTTTGGTTGTTTTGGTTAGTGCTCTAATGCCTGGTAAAACAGAGGGGTTAGCAAAACAAGAGGAAGACCCCCAGTGAGATGGACTGATGCAATGGCTGCCGCAACAGGCAAAAACATAACAATGGTGGGCATGGCACAGAACCAGGCAGTGTTCCATTCTGTTGTATGCAGGGTCACCATGAGTCAGAACCTACTTGACAGCACCTAACAACAACAGTGCTCTAATCTCTACAATTCTTGTTAGGCTGCTTAATAATTATATATGTTTTAGGATGTCGAAATACGGTGTACTCTGTTTTAGTTCATAAGCTCACTGATTACAGCTCCTCGATTCATAGCTTGGCTTTTTCCTTGAGACTGGATCAGTATACAAGAAAGCATCCCAGCAAGGTTAGCAAACCAAGCACAAACCCCTTAAGTATACAGATGATTAGTCACTTGCTGCCTCCATTAGAAGCTTCTCTGCTTTTCACTTCATTAGTCTGCTGTTCCAGACCTTCAGGATTGGGTTCTTAAGTGACTCTTCTCTCTCCCAAGAGAAAAGAAAAGAACTCAATCAAATGAATTCATGTCTACCTCATGAAGAGGTTTTTGATGTGCAGAAATACATGTTTTGAATGAACTCATGGAAAATCCTACTTAACATGCAGTGTTCTTTGTGCAAACAAATTCTGCTTGGGCAGGATAAATAGGTGAAGCCATGAATTTCCAGTCTCCCAATGCCAGATAAAATCCCAGTTCTTCAAAAAGACCTTGTTGTTGCTGTGTCACCCTATTAGAACCTCCTATTTGCTTTGGATCATTACAATGACTCTTCTATTGCTAAAGGAGACCTGCCAGGGTTTAAGGCAAGCCATGACCACATTCAGTCTAGACACTATCATCTTCACTGAAATACATGAATAAAAAGTAGCTTCTCAGACACGGAAGGCTACAGTTTAGACTTCCAAGAAAAAACTGTCAAGTGTACACATATGAGAAAAGTAATCCCTTGTTTATGTGGAAAAACAAATTACATTAAAATACTTGCTTCAGAGAGCATAACAAAGAATGTATAAAAATGGAAAACAATTCCATTTTGAACTGGAAGTATACAACACTATCTTTTCATAAGCACACACAATTTCTGAGAAGCAGGTACAAGATTCTACCCCAGATAGATACTTTTACATATTTCTAGACAACCAAAAATAAGAAATATTAAATAAGTGAAACCCCTTGTGTACTTAAATTGATTTTCAATATATGTAAACTTGTAAAACAAGAAAGGAAAAACAATCTACGTTAAGATGGTTGAATGCCCTTTAAATCACTTTACTCCCCACTTAATGCTGTAAGTGTGTCAGGGTTGCTAGATAAAATGCAAGATGCCTAGTTAAATCTGAATTTCAGATTAAAAAGAAAAAACTTTTTTTAGTGTATGTATGTCCTATGAGTTCCTTTTATTTGTTAAATCTGGCAACACTAGTGTGTGTGTGTAATGTGTTTGTGTATATGCACACACGCGCTATGTTCATTCTTATTTGATACATCTGTATCAGGGAATCAGAAATGACATGATGTCTAGAATCCTAAATACAATGTCCCTATAAGTAGAACTGGATGTCTCTAGATTTACAAGGGCTTCTGAGTTCTGTTGCTGTAGCAATAAATATCAATTACAGACATTCTGAAATTTTCCTACTCACAAGCCCATCAGATTGTAAGATAACACAGAACACTATGTCCTCATCATGCTTCAGACATGCATGTCAGCATTTCCTGGCCATAATCTTTCAGTTCCTGATACACATACATGGCACTATGGAGACCTAATTACTTATTTGCACACACAGAAATCCATTCCTTTCCTTAGAGGTCCATAACCATTCAAAACCAACCTGATGATGAAAATCTACTAACTTAATTCAAAAACTGAAGTGCAATATGTAATACAAAAGGCAAGCAAATAATAAGCACAATAATGTCTTCAAGTTATTTAAGCATCCCCTGTTCCACCCCCAAGTCTGACAAGTTTGCTAACTCATCCTAGAAAAAGTGCTACATACCTCATTGCTGAATATCACTACAGTCACCTTTGCAGTACTCCCCTTGGGAAGCTATGCACTGATGCCAGCACCTAGTCTAGTCTACACTTCAACGCAATTTTGGAACTCTTTTTCTGGAATGGCCATCAGAACTGTCATGTATTACCCTTGATGTCCTGAGTGTCATCCAATTATCTTCCTTTCAATATTTCCTTTATCTTCAGGTAAAGAAAAAAGTCACTGGGGGGCCACATCAGGTGACTGCACAGGGTGTTCGCATATAGTATTTGTTTACCGGCTAAAAACTCCCTCACAGGTAACCACACAATCAAGTTTGCAAACTTGCCACTGTGCCACCATATACAATGGCCATTGCATAAAGACTTCCAAAATTGCTTTGAAGGGTAGACTAGGCACTGGGGTTGGTGCATAGTTTTCCAAGAAGAGTATTTCAAAAGTGATCGTAGTGATATTCGGCAATGAGATATGTAACAATTAAGTTCACAGACTTAAATTTTGGACTTTGTACTCATGATCTTTACAAGCCCAACAAGAGTTACCACCGTATCTAAGTAACACATTAATCACAATATAAGGAAAATAACTGAATATTTAATTCAGTTCAGAGTTCAAAGAATCTCTAATAGAAATAATTCCTTTGTCTGGGCTCACCTGGCAAACTCTTGAATGTTATTTAAGATTCTGATTATCACCCTCCTCTTGAAGTCTTTCTAGACATTGCCCAGTCAGAATATAGCATTTCTACGCCAAGCCAAGCGCTGTCCAGTCGGATCCGACTCATGGCATTTCCATAATACCCTGCATATTACATTTGCCATGTTATATTTATGTATTTAAAATTTTTGCCACTATCTAGCAAAATGAGAGTTCCTTGTCGTCAGGGCCATATTTTAATTGACCTTTGCTTTCCTACTCCCTGGAAACCCTGGTGCCCTAGTCACTACACGCTCCATCTGCTAACCGAAAGCCTGGCAGTTCAAACCCAACAGGCACTCCATGGAAACTCTGTGGGGTAGTTCTACTCTGTCGTACAGGGACACTATCAGTCAGAATCGACTCGATGTCAGTGGATGGTAGACACTCAACACATTTGCTGACAAAATAAACTATTGTTAAGAAGTTCGTTCTAGAATATAACTAAAACAGTCTTTGATAGGCAAGATTTAGGTATATCTAATTATACTTCCTTATAACATATCCCTCTGAATGGGACTCATTATTAAATCACATTAAATTTTACACTACACAGACATGTTTCTATTGTTACTAGACAAGCTGTAAAACATTCAGTCGAGGATCACAGATAGATTAATCACTCAACAAATTTGTGACACTTACTAGGTTCCAGGCCCTATTCTAGGTGCTAGAAGGTAAGAGAATCTCTGTCATCATGGAGCATTCCCACAGATCCTCCAAGGGATCCACAGTAGCACTGACAGCTTAGAAGAAGTCCCCTTTTCCTACGTAAGTGATGGTGAAGTCTAAACAAAAGGACCTATATGTGGTCACACTGTAAAGCAGAAATTAAGCGGGGAAGAGTAATAAGATTTCATAATGCCATCTATTTTTTCCTTTTCTTCATTATAGACCAGATATGGTCTTTTACTGTGATCAAAATGAAAAAAAAAGTGATCTGAATGATGACTGGCCTGTCAGCTGTGCCCTAGGAATGGACAATCCATCTGAAGGCACTGATGACCTAGTCTAATACAGATACTGACAACATGGCCTATTTCATTCCAAAACTCATTGCAAGAGTCCATTCAACCATTGCCTACAACACGCAACCATCTGTGGAGAACTATCAAATCAAACCCACCACCAGCTAGAGCTCTAATCGGACTTTTTGTTCACAGGGCTGAGGCTCAATAAATAAGGTACGGGCAACTCCGCAGTAAAGATGTTTATCTCTGGAAAAGCAAAGGCTCCTCAGGATAAGTGTGACGTCTGTTATTACAGCCCATGACTACCAAAACAGAAGCTTTCCATTAGCCGGACTTGTATCAGCTCATCTAAGCCTCATAAACACTTGAGGAGAAAGCTTCAACTATCCCTATCTTATTAAATCTGAGTCTCCGCAAGATTAGGCCATTTTTTTCAGGGTTATAGAGCCAGCAAATGAGGAACTGGGATTTGAATTCCAGACACAGGCTTATCTTACTCCAAATCTAAACTCTCAACCCCTAGGCAACAATGATTCCCAGTGGTCACTATAACCCATTAAAGGAAATTTCACTTATTACTTTCAGTGATTAGGATGAAGGTCTTTACAATGTCATATCTGAACAGACAAGAATCTCAGCTAGACATGGTCTGAATCATTCTCATCAACCTAAAAATAAAAACAAAAAAGTTTCATGTTCTGGCTGCTATGCCCACATTACCAAAGGAACTCTGTTAGGTAAATGTGGTATTTTGGGTTTTTATTTCTGTTTAAAAATTTCTTCTGACTAAAAATATTTGAATGGAGATGGGTAACAAAGGAGCATAAGAGCTCATGTTTAAAAGTTGTTTTCTCTTTTGACGTGGGCCCAGGATTTGGGTCTAAGTAGCACTGTGAGCCTTCTGCAGGGTGCCCTTTCCTGACCACCACCCTCAGTGCCAAGCCAACCTAGTGGCTGGCCAAACAATCAAGGCTCTCATGAATATTCTCTCAGGCTCTACCTCACAGAAGCTTTCACAAGGATGCCACTGGAACCTGAGGAGACTTGGGATGGCTTTGGTCCCTCTTTAGAGCAACAGGGTGTGTAGCTGGTCACCTATGGCCAAGGAATAAGAAATCCTTTGTCCACTCCCTTTTCCTAGCAACAGGACCAACTGGAAAGCCTTCCCTTCCTGCCACACAGCTCTCTAAAGAAGAGTAAAGTTATAAAATCTACTTATTTCAGATTACCTTCTATAAATGTGCCACTATCTTTAATGAGGGATTAACAAGAAATAAAAATAAAAATAAACCCCTGTTGTTCAGGTTATTTCAATTTATAGTGACCCTACAGAACAGAGAACAACTGCCCCACAGGGCTGGTGGGCTTGAACTGTCACCCTTTTGGTTAGCAGACACAGCTTTTAACCATTGCAGCACCAGGACTCCTAATGGAGATACTACATCTAAAAGCTAATTATGAAAGAAACTAAGGCATCATTTAAACACAGAAAAGTTGTTGCCTCTTGCTTTTGTTCTGTACTTGAATTTCTATGTTTTCCACTAGAAATTTCTGCATGGCTGATCCATAATAGTTACTATCCTTATAATTCTGTTTGTGAAATAGCAGAGCTTTAAATAATCTTGGAAATCAAACTGACCAACTTCATCCCATAGATGAAGGCACAGAGAAATTAAGGCACCAAGAAAGTGGCTTGTAAGAATCACCTAGCTAGTTAATAGCAGAGTCAAGACTATCACAGACCTGCTACCTCAGTGAATGTGAGTACACACACATACACACAGTAAAGCACAAATCCAAAAAAAAAAAAAAAAAGCTGAATGAAAAACAGTAATATAGTGCTCTTATTAAGCAAGTTAATAGGATTTAACAGCATGCTAATTTGTATAAAGGCTCCATAATGGGCAAGCAATTCCATTTCAGATGATGCTTGTCAAAGCTTCATTACAGAGATGATCAGTTGCTTGTTCGGAGGCCCAATTCAAAGGGAATCTTTCTGTGGAAGCCAGTTACCTTTATAGCCACAATGTTTACACCTCATTCTGGCCAGCCACATAAATACATGTTGATGCAGGCAAAGAAGAAAGTGGCCGACAGTGTGGATGGCACAGAACAAGTCAGGGGCATATTCAGGGGACAAACACCTTAATGGAAATCAGAAAACCGCTATCTAACCCTCATCTAAATTTCTCACATGGGGCTTCAGTCTCTTCATGTGAGAGATGAGGAGGTTGTATGGTAGATTTTTAAGAACCTTCTGAGTTCTAGCATTCTACATCAGGATAGATCTTTGATTTTAAATAAAAAATACTTCTTTTGTATATAGAGGAACAAGCCAGTCATTGAGCTCTACCTTAAAAAAAAACAGCAGAGAACCTAGAAAGAATATAAATAAGAGACACAAACAGATCTACCAAAAAAAGGTCTATGGCAGGGTGACCATGGTCAGGGAGATCTTGGTTTACGTCCGGTGCCTCCGCATTCCACTTAGTGCCAATTTACCAAGATGTCTCAATTTGGATGCTAAATTATATGGTTACTTTACCTATAAGGAATTGGTGGGCTTTACTTTAGGATATCCTTTAGTAGCTCCTTATCACCAGAGCCAGAAGCCCAAACTCCTTAGTACAAAAATGAAGGCTTTGAGCCTCTGGCCAATGCTCCATCTGGTAATACCCACTGTGTGCCATCGCACCTGACTATTTCCAGCTCCTCTACAGTGACAACCACTGCTATGCTAACCCAGTGTTAATTCTAACTCAAAGCAACCCTACAGGACTGAGTAGAACTACCCCACAGAGTTTCCAAAGAGCATCTGGCAGATCTGAACTCCTGACCTTTTGGTTAGCAACCATAGCACCTAACCCCTACGTCATCAGGGTTTCCAACTGCAATGCTACCGTTTATCTTCTTCATCCTCATTACACAGGATGGCAACCTTCTACACATTCATCAAGACTCAGCTCAGTATTGGCTCCTTTGGAAGGACCTCTGTCCCCTCCACTAAGGATCACCTTGCCCATACCTCTTCTAGCACATGGACCCATATGTTTTTCAGCAGCCTTGAATCTCTTCTACTAACACCTAAGCTCCATACAGCACAGATTTTTACCTTACTTTTTACCCCTTAGCAAACAGTCTGCACTCATAGCCAGCAGTCAAATTCAAAAGAGAAGTGCATAAAGAATTGTTAACAGGCTACTGGCCAGTAATCTATCAAAGTAAATATGAAGAAAATGGGTTTAAATCTGTCTGGCCAGAGAAAAGAAAGAAGTTCTTGAACTGGCTATTGGACACACCCACCACTACTATCACCACCAGTTAACAGGGCTGTGGTTAGTCTCATACGGTGTGTGGAGAGCCCATGTCTCTTGCGCATCATCTGCAATAATCATCTTGCTATTTAGAAAGACAGTAATCTTGGATGAGTTACCTACTCTATGAAAACTTGATTCCTTCAATATAGAATGCAAAAAATAGAATATCCCTTTGTGTAAGGCTAGAAATAGCATACGAGGATTAGTTCTGAGTATGGACCCTGATGCCCACTGTGGAGATAACAAGGTGCAAATTTAGCTTCATAGTGGCTGGTTATCATTTCAGCTAGTGCAGATCAAACTAGAAAGAATAATGTCTCTTCTTGTTCTCCTAGAAGACAAGCCCCACCTGGATTTCCTCTGCTCTCTCTCTCTCTCCACTAGGGCTCAGATGCAAAAGCCACCACATCTGAAGCATCATCTCTCCTTTACAAAGCCCGGTTTTCCTCTTTTCTAATTATCCCCAGCAGAAGTGTCATCACCAAGAACAGAGCAGGAAAGAAATAGACTTACAACCCATGAAAGACTGTGGTCAAATAAGGAAGAACTTCTTGACTGCCATTCTGATTCAGCAATGGAATGGGCTCAAAAGGAATTCTTGGTAAACTGTCAAGTAAGGAGAGTTCAGGCCTGGGAGAGATTACATGACTTCACGCTGAGACAATGAACTCTCAAGTTAACCATACCTTGAACAAAACACTCCCTCCATCAGAGGCAGTTACTGGGACTCTGAACGCCAAGCAGGGGAAAAGGGCAAGCAAAACGAAAATCACAGACATCACTATCAGAAGTAAAAGGAGAAAAGGACCGCTCTTTCAAAGCCTTCTTTTGACCAGGGAAATAAAGCACAGGCAGCATTAGGCAGTATCAGCAGAAACAAACGGGATCACAACGTTTCATAGCACAGTGCTGTTCAAACTTCCTAACAAAGCATAGCATGTGCTGCTCATGGTTTCTGTTACCAAAAAGCAGCACAGTGTGAGGTGAAAAGGCCAGGGTCTGAAACCAGAGTTCCTGAGTCAGAACTGCAGCACCTGCACTTACTACTAGCTATGTGACTTTGGGCAAATTACCTAACTTCTCTGTCCTTGTTTGCACCTCTGTAAAATGAAGATTACAAATAGATAATGATATCTAGTACTCCATGTAGCTTTTCCCCCAACACTCCAGTTTGGATCCATCAGCCATTCCTTGGAAACCCTATGGGGCAGTTCTACTGTCCTGTAGGGTCACTAAAAATTAGAACCAACTCAGCAGCAACATGTTTAGTTTTGGTTTATATTCCATGCCAAGCCAAGCCAAGCGCCGTCGAGTCGGATAGGGTTGTTACATACAAATAGTAGTTTCTAGGATGCTTACAATAGTACCATCACATGATTAAAACTACTTAAATGTTTGACAAATAAAAATAAATATTAAGATTTTCACTCAAAGGCAACTTACATACAACCTTGCTAGGGTCACCATCCGACTGGATGGCATTTGGCTTTGGCTGTGCTTAAAAGCTGCTACTCATATCTGCTATCGTAAATCTCAAAGATGTCTTCATTTTTAAGTCAATTCAACTTACGGACCAACAAATCTTTCCCTCAATAAGTCTAAAACTCAGAGATCATTTTGAGGTGATGAAAATGGAAACTGAAAGTTGAACACACAGTTAAGCAAATCATAATCCTCCCCAGGATGAATGAAAGCAAAACGCACACATTGCTTGTAAAGTGGCCCATCACTTTACAAGCAGAGGTATTTTGACTGGAAGGTATGGAAAGGGGTGGGAGTGTAACCAGGTTTCACTAGCTGGTAGACATCTGAATTAAGTGACATTACCTTGGTGAATTCACTCAGATTCTGGTCCTCAGCTTTGAAAGGTCAGAAACTTGGTTTTGTCAACATATTCATTCATTCCACAATTATTTATTGAGTAACTACTTTGTGCCAGATGTTTTGACGGGCAATGGGGAAAAATGGACAAAAAAATAATTATAGTCCCTATATACTCTCACAAAACTGACAATCTGACAGAAAAGATGATAAAAATCAAAGTTAATGAATACTCCTTCCATCTTAACCGAATATTGCAAGGACAGAGTAGCTAGGGCAGGGAGCAGGGGACCATGCTCTCAGGCAAAGTCGAGGCCAAGTGTCATAACTAGCGTTTTGCTAAGAGGGCTCTCAGCACCCCACACTCATGAATGGTGTCTGGGGTCTTATAAGCTGCCATCCGAGGGCACAGCAAATGGTCCCAACTCAGCAGGAACGGATGATCACCGAGGACCAAAATGACATGAGGGAAAGACAACCCAGTAGAGACACCCACATGAGTGGGTGCTTACATTGACTTGGGACCTGAAGACTCGGATGGTGCCTGGCCACCGTCAGTGACAGCTGCGATGGAGCTCACAAAGTTGAGTCTCACTGGCAACACAAGAATAAAAAGGGGTGCACCCTGAGATCTCCACTAAAAGACCTCAATTGATGGTAAGTGGTTTGGGGGTTCCCCTGGGAGCATGGCCCCTGGCCCTGATGCAGCCCTTGCCCATAAATCATAAAGAAGGGCCACTCTTCGGACACGAATAGATTGGACTTGGTGATGCAGAGTGACCATATATTGGATGCACTTTATGGTTCTATGCATCTATAGGATATCATCCTGCTGACTTTTGGCTAGAGGAAGGAGAGTGGGTGGAGAGGAGGGGAAAGGAGACTGTTAGGAGGATGAGACATGTATGGAGCAGAGAGAAATAGTGTGCTATCACCGGGCAGGGAGAGCAGTGGAAGGTGCACGTAAGTGGGCATGTAAACTTATATGCAAATGTACGTTTTCACTCAGTCATAATAAAAAAATAAAAAATAAAAAAAATCAAAGTTAAAATCCAGATTGTCAAAAACTAATTTACAATGACAAGAGTAAGCTTCAAGGACACCAGAATTCTTGTTTTGCAAGACCAACGCACCCCTTCTGTCTAATCAGAACCATATAGAGACGGAAAAGGAGTACATCAGGTACCAGGAATCACCCTGTGATGTGTGTAATGCTACAGTATCTAACAGACTGAGCCTGAAGACCAGAGCATCCCGCTTCACCCACACTGGCCACACGCTGCTAACACCTGAGTGTTCTGAACTGCGAATTCTCTTCTTTCTGCTTTCCAAACTTGTCCATACTCCTATTCACATGTCTCTCTCAAAAAAACATTAAACCTAAAGAAACTGGCGTTGAGTTGATGCAACTTACAGCAACCCCATGTGTGTCAGAGCAGACCTGTGCTCCACTGAGTTTCCAATGACTGATTTTTTAGAAATACATCACCAGGTCTTTCTTCTGAAGCACCTCTAGGTGAGACGTGAACTCCAACTTTTCTGTTAACAGCTAAGCATGTTAACCATTTGCATCCTCCAGGGACACCATTCATTTACTTTCTGCATCCTGTATTATAACCATCTTCCCATTTTGCCTCATCGTTTCTTCACACATCATGCTAACTGGTTTCCCATGTTCTACAAAGTCTTTCATCACACATCTATAGAAATCATATTATTTATTCCAGAAGTAATCACATTCAATCTTTATGAAGTCTACTAGTTTAAATATCAAAGGGTAACATTATTTTTGATTTAGGTGTTGTCATGAGTGGGAAGGCATTTACAGCAGCTGTAGACGCAAACTGTTGTCCCATAAACTCTCGAAATAATTATCTCATTTAATCTTCAAAACAACTGAAGGAGGCAAAAAGATAATTTTACAGGAATCATTAGGTATGCTGCACAGCAGAATATGCTAGGCATTATACAAAGGTCAAAATCAAAACAAGAACTTGGCGGGTCCATAGTTCAAGTTGAGTAGTCATTTACTGCTGGTGGTTCTGTGAACTATAAGCAGCATTTGATGCAATAACAGAGAAAGCACACTCACATGAAAAGTATACACTAATATTCAAATCATCACTAACAAAATAAATATTTGGCACAGCACAGGAATAAAAAATATCTGCCACAAAACAGCATCCATGGTAAACTAAATTATATTTTAGCCATATCATGGACAATACTCTTAATAGGTCCTTGTGGGTTTTGTTGATAATTAAACATACAGGGAAATCAGTTGTGTACTTCTTCTAAACTTCTTTAGATACACTAAGACAATCCCACATCTGGACATGGTGGGGCATGCATTGAGGTTATTATCCAGTTGTGATAGGTAGTTACAAGCAGGGTTATGGTTCAGCCAGAGATGCCAAGGTTTAGCCGTCACTCTCACAGATGCACAAGAGGAAATGGTCTCTGTGATGCATTCACCTTAACCAAAATAAATGAGACTGATACATCTGCCAGAATCCCAATTTATTTATGGATAAATAGGGATCTGTCACTTTCCAGTGACTAAGATTACTGTTGCTCCCAGAGTTTCAGAGAAGCCATGGGATTTCAAGTTTGCTCAACACTGCTTTATCAACTGGAGCAAAGAGAACTAATTATAACTTTCCACTGGATCTCCATGGTGAAAATTGAAATAAAAGATTTTTTTAAAAATGATAAAACAAACTGGAACAGAGTCTATGGAAACTATATAATTGGATGGGTAATTATTTAAATAACCACATTGAGTAGACATTTAAAATAAGAGCCCCATTGTAAGTGTCAAGAGAAAGGTTCTGAGTCTGACCCATTAGTGGTTATCTCTTCAGGGACCAGCTCAGGCCTATGGAACTTATTAGGTGTTCATTAATTATGTGCTAAATAAACTAACATAAACATTAATACATTCTTCCTCAGCACTACCATGAAGTTTTTATCTAGGCAAAAGACTGTTTATTTAAAAGCAAAAAGTATTTAAGTCCACATAAACAATAAAATCTTTCTCTTCAGTTTAAAATGTGAATAAAGTTCCTCTATCATATCCAGAAGAATAATGGGGAGGGAAGGGGTTCATTAAAATGGCTGTCACAGAATGCAATTGATTCCAATATCCCACTGTGTGTGCTAAATTTATACAATACCTTGATAAACTTAGCACCAAAGCACTAAGAATTACAGAATGTGAAAAATAACTTATTTAGAAATACACTGATAAAAATAACTATGTATGAAAGCATAGTCATATAAAAGTGTTTTTTATCTGTAAATCTACAATATGGAGACTACAAAGCAAAAGTTCAATAATTCAGGCTGTACAGAAAACTTTTAAAAGCTAAACAAATTTGATGGATTAGTCTGAAGTTTTCAATGTCACATAACCAAATCCTTCAATGACATCCTTCAGGTCACCACCACTGACATCCTGCTACAGCCAATTTTGCAACTGTAGAAACCGTAGAAGGACTAATATGCTGCTATCTTCACAAACACTTGCTATAAAGATGACTTGTTCCCTTGTATTTCCAGCATACATACCTGGTGAATATTCAGATTGCTGTTTTCCACTATTATAAACTAACACAGTTTATATTAAGATACTGAGAATCTGTAAAGCAAGTTACAGTCAAGACAATACTTACCAAGGACTATGACCACAGTCTTCAAAAGACTCATCATGGTATCTCGATTCCTCCGGGGTCCGGAACTATGCCTAGACATCCTCATAGTCCTCTGGCGAACATAGCCAAAGATATGAGCATATAGAACTACCATTACAACAAAGGTCACCAAGTTGAAAATGGCCCAGAAGACTAAATAAGAATCACTGTAGAGAGGTGCCATGTTGGAACAGTTTTCAATATCACAGATACAGTTCCAGCCCACACTGGGTATAGCACCCATAACAATGGCCATAGTCCAAATGACCACAATGACCACGACCACCCGCCGGTTGCTCATCCGTGTGTGTAGCTGCATGCGGAAAACGGTAATGTGCCTCTCGATTGCTATAGCCAGCAAGTTGGCCACAGAAGCTGTCAGGCTGGTGTCAATGAGGCCCTGACGAAGAAGCCACGTGCTAACAGTTAGTCTCCTAGTATTAGGTCCTGTGTTGAACATTAGGTAGAAGTATGCCAACCCAGCAAAGAAGTCTGCAGCTGCCAGATTAGCCATTAAGTAATAAATAGGAAAATGGAAGCGGCGATTGACGTAGATTGCCACCATGACCAGTAGGTTGGCCAGCATGATGAAGATACAGACGGTAATTCCAAGTCCCATCACCAGTTTGCTGACTGTGTTCCATTCTGTGGCAAGATACTTTCCGCTCCGGTTATAAAAGAAGGCAATAGACTCATTGTAGAAGCACTGTTGTTCATTCATGGCTGTGAACTAAAAGAAAAAGGAGGGAAAAGAATGAAAATAATCATCACACCAAAAGAATTAAAAGAAACCACAGGTCTGAAATTTAGACCTATAGCTATAATAAATACAGTGGAAAAATAAAAGCAAAGAATTTGAATACTTAATGCTGCACACCATTCTTCAATTAAGTTGAAACTCCAGTTTCTAATAGGATTACTGTTTTCAAGATTAAAGACAGTGGGAGTCAAATAAATGACAAGGCCTTTGGTAGTTGCACTTCATTGAAGTCTACTAGAAAAGCCCCATGACCCAGAAATCTGACTTAAAATATATAAGACAGACAAAAATTTTCAGAACATGACAATTGAAATACTTACCACAGTGGAATCTACTTTAACCTGTTATTTAGGGGACCATAAGCATGGCCAGTTTATAGATAGGGTATGATTGCCCTATTATTCTGCATTTCTATTCACACATGTTATGTTTGATCTGTGACCAATATTTTGTAATTCATGTTCCACAAGGACCATCCATCCCAACATTTCAAAGAACTCTCCATGCACCCAAGTTTCTTTGCCCAAAGCCAGCATTCACTGTTCAACATTCCTGTGGTCAGTACTGACTACCCCCCATTGTTCCTTATCCCCAGAAAAGCATTCATCAACCAATCTATGGCATTTAAAGACTTTTTTCTTGTAACAAATGTGTTACCTAATGTAACTTCCAAAGGGCAGTTGACAGTCAACACTGATTGCTCCACAAGAAGTAAAATATACTTTGGTTACATAAAGTGTAACTTTGAATATGTAGTGATAAATAATGTTTTACCATCCATTTACTTACTTTTCAACATCAGTAAGCATATATTTGTTTACTAATTATTTGTTCCCTCATTTAAATTCAAAATGGATTGAGGCAGCTTATAATAGCATAAAACAGGTTGTCAATAAAAATTTAAGACAAATTTAGAAAATGAAAAGTCCCATACTAGGAAATTATATATCAAATAGTACTAATGACTTTTTTGGAAACCGTAAGTTTCCTTGAAACTTAATTAGAACTAGAAAATATTCCTCAGCGTTCATATTCAACTTTTTGAAATCTTGCATTGCTTCAAATACATGTCTTAGCAAATAAGACCATTTTAACCACTATTTTTGATCAAATGCTCTACTTACTGAATAGCCAGAGAATATGTGCAAATGTTTATCAAACACTGAAAACTCCAAAACAACATGAAATCCTTATTAAGTGCTAAGTCTTCTGACTCATTCAGATAGCTACAGTCTATTTCCTCATCAAGACAGACTTTCATGCCTTTTAGATGATGCTTTTATCATCAAGCTTAGTTGTATAACTACTTATCTCTCTACTTGTGTATTTCTTGAGTAGATCACAGTCCAAGGGAAGAGCAAAGACTTTGTCTTTTATATCTTGGTATCTTATATGTCTCTTTCAGGCCTCACTTACTGGCAATCTGAGAGCCAAATACTGTCACTTCTCTGGGTAAAATCATCTAATTATTTACCTCTCAGTTTCTTGGCCTCATCTCTAATGGCCTTTTGGAATGAACATTACAACTTGGGTGCCACACTCCAATGATCACACCCTGGGCTTTCTAATCACCCAAACCTGTTTCCCTTCAGAAATAGTTAATTTAAACTCAGTGATGACAAACCACCATTTTCAGTTCTTCCCATTTTCCCATTTGATACCAACCCCCCCAAAAAAGTACCAGTTTAAGTCATCCATTTCCTTGACTCTTCCATTTTTCCCAGTGGCATACCCTCCCCATTTTCCCTCTCTTCCTCATTAAGCTTAGATTCCCTAGTATATCATTTCAAATTCTTTATTGCCAACACAAGAACACAATCTCTTTTTGAAGATTTTGGGGTCTGGATCTTGAAGAATGCAAAATTTTTGTTGTTTTATGAAGAAAGTATATATTCCGCATGTGATATAACATCCCACGTGGAGTTTGAGGCAATACTGCAAAGTCATATATCTTCATTTCCGATGTAAAACTTATGAACATATACACTTAATTTTATCAAAAGGCTATAAATAGCTTGACACCAATTTATTCAATGCAAGCTTGCTTCCAAATGAGTTATTAAAATCCTTCAATTTTCAAGGCTTCTGTAATCTTCGAATTTCAGATACAGGTACAGAAGCATTTATCTTTGAATTATCTTTTTTGATTATACTTCCATAGCTGTCTTTTACAACAACCCCTGACTTGGATGAATCTAATTGGTTGCCGTTTCCATACACCAAGGCTTCTGAGAAATGCTAAAGAAAATCATCACTTTTTGGTCAAGTATAAAGGCACGATGTTTAACCTCAACCAGGACTTCAATGCTACGTAACAATTTGGTCTTTTCCCAAATTATTATTCCATATATTCTCCCAAGTGACTGTCTTACACTTATCTATTGTTATAAATTTTTGAGCCCCATGTGCCTCTCTGCAATAGCAGTTGCTAACAGAGAAAAACAGAAATCATCAGACGAGGGCCTTCTCACTTTCGCCCACTAAAGATACAATTACCTGCTCAGTAAAACATCTTTTCCTCCTCTTCTGTTACCATGAAAGAGGTCAGCCCTTAACCACACAAGTGTTTTGAATTCCACCCCTTCTTACTGTTTCAAGACTCTTGTTCTATAGATTGCTTCATTTCCCCTCCTGTTTCTTCACTTTCTCTCACTATCTTTCACCCCCCTCTGTCTTCCATCCCTTGCTCCTCCTTACAAACAAAAAGAGAATAACATACGTCAGAAAAAGTTAGGGGAATTTTAGCGAGATTTAATACAATACAGCTGAATTAAAAGGGGAATTAAAACTCTTTTTTTATTACATGAAAAAAATCAGAAGGTCCATGACAAAGTGCAGAACTTCACAGAACCACCAACAGCAGTCAGAAAGGCTGTGTGAATGGGCTTTCTCAATTCTTCATGACCCAAAGGATTTAGGCAGAAACCCATACCAAGCTCTGAGAGAATCCAATTCAACTACTCTTGGACTATAAACCAGTAAGACAGTCATGGCTATAATTGATCAGCAGACAAAAAAAGAAAAGACATAGTAGGGAAAAATGCAATCCCAAAGGAGATGACTACTCAAAGAGTAAAATGCATCCTTCTGAAGGAGACTTACAAAAAAGAGAAACACATGAAATTACAGAAAAAATTTTATTGTATTTTCAATGTGTTTTGCTAAGTGTACTATCATTGAAAATAGAACAAGTCATCATGAAGCTCCCTTCCCACCCCTCCAAAAATCGGGAATAACTACATGGAGGTTGCATTAGTTTCCTATTGCCGCTGTCACAAATTTGGTAGCTTATAACAACACAAATTCTTCCTCTAATCATAGAAGCCATAATTTCCACATGAAATCTCACTGGGCTAAAAATCAAGACATTACTAAGGGCAACCTTTCCCAAGACTCTAGGTAAATCCATTTTCTTTTCCAGCTTCTAGATACTTCCCACATTCCTTGGCTCATAATCTCCGTTCATTTTCAAAGCCAACAATAATAGCTCGTCAAATCCTTCTCGTATCAAATTACTCCAACATTGATTCTTCTGCCTCTGTTTTCCACAAATTTTAGAGCCCGTGTGCTCACACCGGACCCATTGGGATAATCGCCCCATTTCAAAATCCTTAATCACATTTACCAAGTCCTTTTTGTCATGTAAAGTAACATGTATAACCCATTGCCGTCTGGTCCATTTCAGCCCATAGCAACCCTATAGACAGAGTAAAACTGCCCTATAGAGCTTTCAGGAAGTGTCTGGCAGATTTGCACCATCAACCTGTTGGTTAGCAGCTGTGCCACTTAACCATTATGTCACCAGGGTTTCCAACACATACATAGGTTCCAGGAATTAAGTAGTGAACATCTTTGGAAAGCCACTACTCGACTACTTAACAAAATGATGAAAAACACTTTTTGAATTAAAAACAGCAATGGAAACAATGAAATGTAGTATTTCAGAAAACTGAAATGGCAAGTAAAAGAAAAACTTAAGAAATTCACCCTATAGTCAAAGAAGAGGATCAGGAGGACAGGATTAAAATAAAAAGAGGCACATATGAGGGAAATGCAGTTATTATAGCATTCAAGGAAAGACTAAAACAATACAGCTGGAAACAACAACAAAAAAAGGTTACTGCTTAAGAAGGGAGACCTCAAGATTATTAAATTTATATAAAGTACAAGGCAAAATTAATTAAAAGTAACTGAAATGTAGATATAGCTTGGTGAGATTTTCAAATGTCAAGGGTGAAGGTAAAAATTCTTTAACGGGAAAAAATAAAAATTAATAAAAGCAAACAAATCAAGAATCTTAAGGGAGAAAACAAGCCATTCCCAAGCTTTTGCTGAAAAATCCTGAAGGATGGCCACAAGTAATAAAACTCTCCACTACCTGGGAAACGATGTTTCAGATCCATAAATTCCACAGCCAACTATACTAATGTGCTCATGTGAGGACAATAAAGAACAGTGTCAGCGACATGGGAGCTCAGAGTGAACATCATTACATTTCCTCTGTAAAGAAATGCAAACCATTCACGAGAAAATTTAAAATTAAAAAAATGATAGAATGAAAGAACCAATGGCAAGCACTGAAACCAGTAAAATACAAAATTAAATGTAAGTAATGATCTTCACATGGTATATAACTTAAAGCAAGTATCAAAAATATCAAAAATTTTAGACATATATTATAAAAGTAATTTAACAGTAAACTTACTGTATCAGTAAGAACTTCAAATGCAGTAGAATGTAAATGTGTATTTTTTGTATTATTTTGTGAGAGTGAAAGCATGTTTAAATTGTACCATTAATTTTCAAAAAGTAAGTTTAAATATGCTGAATCAAAGACCAACACACTGCATAATTAATACAGTATAGTAGGATGACTACTTATGTTACTGAAGAAAAAAGAACACAAGCTAGGGGGAAAAGATAAACACTGTGCAGAATGACAGTTCCATGAAACTTATAGAGGTAAGACTATAACTGGTTTTCTTTTCTTCTTTAGAAAACCAGTTCAGTTCATATTTATCGCAATAAATTTAGAAGGGCAGAAAATCAAATGCATGATCAGTCTAAACTCTATAAATACTTTTTTTTAAGTTTTTATTCTGAAGTCCAAATTACTATAATTAGAAAAGTCCTTATAATAAGAGAAGCTACAGAATTTGCCTAGCCCAAGAAATAAAGACATGGAATCCATAGAGTCATTACCAAAATAAATGGTCCTGAATGCTGAAAGAAGAAGTTCACATCCACGCCCTTTCTGCATGCCCAGTTTCTACATCTGTGACTGTGGGGAAGAGGCTCTGTTTGGCTGCTCTACAGCACAGATGTTTTGAATCTCCAAAATTTACTGCACCCTATCATGTGATCTCAAAGGAAGTCAAAACAAGTCTGCCAGGGCTAAACTCTGAAGAGATACATGATGTTCATCTTCGCTATCAACTCCATGCACTCATTCACCCATTCACAAACATTTACACAACATCCATTATGCGCACAGCTCTGCACTAGGATAACAACACGACACACCTGGGTGCCTGCTGTGTAACTGCTGGCAGTCCACCTGGTGTGTTTTCAATCTCCTGAAGATCAATTACATATTCATCACATGAATATTTGATTAAGTGCAGAAAGGGACACTTGAAACAAACTTCAGACCAACAAGCAAGCCTATGTGATTTAGTAAGTACTTAGATAAGAATGCAAGTGTGTACTGTACTAGACACATTCTAAAAGGGAGATTTTAATCTATGCTGGATCAAGAACCAGAAATAATATAAATCAAGTGAAGGTAGCTTCCCTTTTCCACTAAGGTACAACAATGAAGTGCTAAGGATGTGATTTGTAGCCTTGGCTAACCAGGTTCTCTGCCTGAGTCTGAAGCCTGCCAGTTAATCTGGCTTTCAATAAATTTCATAACTGCTCTAAGCCTCAGTTTTCTCATTTGTAAAAGTACAGATGATCTCTAAGACCTCTTCAATTCTAGTTCTCGTGTATTAAAAAAAAAATTGTAATCAGATCTTCCACATATTTCAAACCTTCCCCCTTACTACCACCACTGAAAAAAAAAAAAAAGAAATCCAATTTATTTCCACTGGGTTGGCAAAAATGAACAAGTCTGAAAATATCAAGAATCAGTGACAAATACCACATAGTGCTAGGGGGAGTGCTTTTCAAACTGTTTTAAAAAGCTATATGGTAAAAACCATATAGCTTGACACATTTATAAAACCATATAGTTTGACATATTTATAAAGGAGACCAAGAAATTCCAATTCTAGAAAAGGAGACATATACAAGAATTCCACTACAGCTCTACTATGATATCAAAATACTAGAAGCAACATCGATATTCATCAGCTGGAGATAGTATAAACTGCAATATGACCAGAAAGGTATTGTATAAAGCAGTAAAAATGAAGTATACCTATATGTTATGCAGATGATTAAAGCAAAATGTAGAAGTATACATGTAGTGGAAACCCTGGTGGCACAGTGGTTAAGTGCTATGGCTACTAACCAAAAGGTCACCAGTTCAAATCTACCAGGTGCTCCTTGGAAATGTTATGGAGAAGTTCTACTCTGTCCTGTAGGGTCGCTGTGAGTTGGAATCAACTTGACAGCAGTGGGTTTTTATACCTGTAGTATTCTATCCTTTGCTCCCTGCTGGCACAGAGGTTCAAGTACTGGACTGCTAACCAAAAGGCTGGTGGTGTGAAACTACCAGCAGCTCTGTGAGACAAAGATGGCAGTCTGCTTCTGCAGAAATTTACAACCTTGAAAACCCTACAGGATCACTATCAGTCAGAACAGACTGAACAGCAATGGGCTTGGTTTGGTTTTTGGTAGAACCTTCTTTTAAAGAGTGAGTATTGATTACTCTGATTCTGTGACATCATACCTTCCAACACTTTTAAATAAACTCAGAAGGATTAAAACTTCATAACCCAAACATCTCTAACACGCAGCCTTAGTTGAACTGACACATCAAAACAAAATAACTGACTCATCGTTTTAAGAAAACGAAAAAGCACTTTCCATTAGCCTATTGTGTTCCTATGCCAATAACAGAACAGTTTCTTATCTTCTTGTTCCATTTCAATTTTTTAAAATAGCACTGTATATCCATTTTGTTTCATTTTTATTATGATGATGATGATTGAATTATAAGGTACATTCCCATACAAATTTGCATAATGACCTACATGCAGCTTCCACTGCTTTCCCTGCATGGTGGCAGCACACTCTTCCTCTCTGCTCCATACATGTCTTATCTTCCCAGCAGTCTCCTATCTTCTCCTCTCCACCTATTCCCCTTCCTCCAGTATGAGATCAACAGAACGACTTCCTATAGATGCCTAGAACCATAAAGTGCCCACACAATATGGTCACTCTATGTCACCAAGTCAAATCCATTCCTGTCTGAAAAGTTGATCTTCATTATGATTTACGGACAGGGGCAGCATCAGGGCCAGGGGCCCTGCTCCCAGGAGAACTCTGAGGCTCCTGGACCATCAACTGCTGTCTTTTAGTGGAGATCTCAGGATGCACCCCTATTTATTCTTGTGTTGCCAGTGAGACTCAACTTTGTGAGCTCCCTTGTGGCTATCACTGGTGGTAGTCAAGCACCATCTGGTTCTTCCTGTCACAAGTCGATGTAGACATCCACTCAACGTGGGTCTCTCTGTCTTCTGGATTCTCTTTCCCCCATGTCGTTACGGACCTTGGTGATCATCTGTTCCTGCTAAGTTGGGACCATTTGCTGTACCCTGAGATTGCAGCTTGACAGCTTTTAAGACCCCAGATGCCATTCACCAATATGGGGTGCAGAGAGACCTCATTAGCAAAATGCTAGTTGTGCCAGTTGGCCTCGATTTCCCCTGAGACCATGGTCCCCGCTCCCCCCCCCCCCCAGCTACTCTGTCCTTGCAATATTCGGTTAAGATGGGAGGAGTACACAATTTGTGTTGAAGTCCCATTAATACTGATCTTCTTACTAATGTGTGCTGTCACCAATTTCACCCAACCAAATTTCTAACAACTATCTAATCTAAACCCCTCACCAATGCAGCTGTCAAAGAGTCTTTTCTTCTATGCATGAGTCTGTTTTCAAGTTCTTATCATAGGGGTCTAATACAATATTTGTCCTTCTGTCACTGATTACTTTCACTCAACATAATGTCCTCCAGCTGAAACCAGGTTAAGAAATGTTTCCTGTGATCATTGTTGTTCTTTATCATTGTATAGTGTTCCAGTGAGTATATGTACCATAGTTTACCTAGCCATCCTTCTGTTGTTTGGCATCTGGACTGATTCCATCTTTTTGCTATTGTGGACTGTGCTGCAATGAACATTCGTGTGCATGTATCAGTTGGTGTGAATTGCCTTGATTCTGTAGGATATATACCAAGCAGTGGAATTACTGGGTCAAACGGTATATCTAGATCCAGCTTTTTAAGGTAATGCCAGATTGCTTTCCAAAGAAGTTGCACCATTTTGCAATCCTACCAACAGTGTAGGAGAGTTCCACTTTCTCCACAGCCTCTCCAGCATTTGTTGTTTTGCGTTTTTTGGATCATGGCCAACCTTGTTGGGGTAAGATGGTATCTCATTGTCGTTTTCATTTGAATTTCTTTAATAGCTAATGATCGTGAACATGTGTTTTTTGGCTGCCTGGATCTCCTCTTTAGAGAAGTATCTATCTCCTTTGCTCATCGCTTAATTGGATGATTTATCTTTTCTTACTGATATTTTGTAGTACCTTATAGATTATGGAGATCATGTGTCAGTCTGACATAGAGTTGCCAAATATTTTTTCCCATTCTGTAGGTGGCCTATTTCTTTTCATTTTTTTATTATTATTTTTATTGTTTTATTTGATATGACTGTGTGAAAATGTACATTCCCGTATGAATTTACATGCCCACCTATATGTAGCTTCCCCTGCTCTCCCTGTCTGGTGACAGCACACTATTCCTCTCTGCTCCATTTTCTACTACCTAACTTTATTGTGGAAACCCTGGTGGCACACTGGTTAAATGCTACAGCTGCTAACCAAAAGGTCAGCAGTTCAAATCCACCAGGCACTCTATGGGGCAGTTATACTCTGTCTATAGGGTCGCAACGGACCTTACTGTGCTCTTCTATTTTATGAAATACCTTACTTTATTATGAAACAGCTTGTAAACTATGTTTCCCTTCTCTGTGAATAGCTTAGAAAAAAACAATAAAATGTGCAAAAAAAGATGCATTTAATACTTTAAAATAGTAAGAGCAATTATAATATTTTATGAAAAAACTCATTTAAAAGTTCTCCAGAATTTCATGAGTAGATGGACATTCCTGATACACCATTTGAAAGAGCTGACTATCTTGGTATGACTGATTGATGACTACAACACCCATAGATTCCCAGTCATATGCCCCCAAGTTTGTTTCACCTTTCCTTTCTCTACTGCCAGAGTTGAAATTTCTGTCTGGAGGATCAGCATTACCCCAGTTTAGCAAGCTAATCTTGAATGAGACAACAGGCTGATCAGCTTCTTTGTTTCTCCATCTTTTCACACCTGATCATGACTGATGAGTCCCACATTTCATCGGTTATTGTCACACAATACAGAGGTAAGCCCTGATACATGGCCTGTCCTATAGCTGTAGAGCTATGCTTTATCCTGAGTCTTCCTCTCTATTATTTTTGTCAGGTACACAAAGCCCTTAGAATTGGGGCCTAAATGAATAATTTCTTCTATACAGATCAGCAGAAAGCTGGTTCCTATGAGGCAGATGTTAAAGATGCCACAAATATCTAACTTTTCCAAGCTGCTGTACCATGCCATCATCTCTAACATCATCTAACATCAAATACTCCCACTTGCCTCAACATTCTCCCTTCTGTCTTTGAGTTCCCTAATTTGTAGCAACATCTCACAGAATTCATGAACCATATAAAGGAAATGGTTCATAAGGTTGTGGAGATGGACAAGTCCCAAATACATGGGTCAGGCATTGATTTCTCCCTGGCCCTCCGTCTCTGCCCAAAGGCACTCAGCAATCTTGCCCCTGTGAGCCTGGAGGCCCACTACACTATCTCTTGCAAGTCTTTCCTTCTTTGGTTGACAGTGGACTTGCCTCTCTGCTCTTCAACTGACTCTCTTTTAAGGCAAAACTGACTAATTCCCTCCGCTGGCCACAATTATCCTATCACACAACCACCTGGGTGGGAGCAACAAGATCATGGCTAAAAACGCTACACACAAAAGCGATTAATCACACCACAGGGCCCAAACCTAAATCCACATGACTGGCTTCGTTCCCAAGGATTGTAAAACCTCCAGATGCTGGCTAGTGGAGGCTCGTCAACATGCAGGTAATTTGAAACCAACTGCTAGACCTTCTGACTTTGAAATTAGGTAGCCACCTAGTTCATTAGCAACCATACCCTACTCCCGAGACTGCCTGGAATAACCATCAATGGCATGGGATAAGTGTAACTTCAGAAGAGTTCTTAAGTGATGCCATACAATTACCAAATGGCATACAGCAAATCAAGAGTTATTTTTTGTTTGTTTGTTTTTTTATTGGCAGACTTATTACAGCAAGGTACAGTTCTTAAAAGACAGAAATCCTCTGGATCCTATGATTGTGGTCTTGACCAGTAAAAACAGCAGGGCGTTGTCCTGCCTTAGTGTTCATCCACAGAAAAACTGCAACTAAGCTTACAAGAAATACAGCTAAAGAAGCTAGGAGTGGGAAAAGGAGAATAAGCAAATAGCACCCTAACAGGCACTAAGAGGGCGAAAGCCACATTCTCTCTGAAGGATAAAGGAGTAACTCTATTTATCACTGGTGACAGAAACCAATTAGAAACGATGTATTAGAAGAAAAAGAAACAAAAGTGACAGGTCTCATTTGTGGTTTACCCTAGGTGACCCTGTACAATTCTGTCTTACTAATAGAAAACTCTAAATGTGTCCTTCTCAGATTCCTAAAGATAGCCTCTCAAACTTGAGCTGACTTTTTAAACACAAAAGGGGATGAGATGAATTTAAATTGCAATATGAGAACAAATTTAACTTCTAATAGAAACATATTTCAAGGTGGAGTGAGGCAGACATCTCAGTGTTTATCTCTACATGCATTTATTCCTGGCAATACATTGGAGTTTTTCATAGAGTGTTTATCTAAGTTGGCTTTCCTTTGATGGATCTTCTGGCATATCACATAAGCACAGCGTATACACAGACCATATGTGGAGGTAACTACTTCTCCCTGTAGACAACTCCTAGAGTAATCATGGAGGAAAAGGAACTAACATATGCCAGGTACCTACCTATTAAGGGGCTGATACTGTGCAAGGCACATTGTACAGCAGATATTAGGCCATTTAAACTTGTGTTTATTATTTTAACATTAGAGATTTAAAAAGCTGAAGCAGAAACAGATGCCAGTACTCAAAGATGCCCTAGATAATAGTATATAACAGCCTACATTTGAACCAAAATCCACCTGGGTATCAGTCTAAGCATTCTCTTTTCTCAATTCCATATCAGATAAAGCACAACCATGATTTTCTGCAAACAGAATGAGGGGATGCTGCATGGTTTAAAGTCAGGAAAGGTGTGCATCAGAGTTGTATCCTTTCACCACACCTTTTCAACCTATATGCTAAGCAAATAACCTGAGAAGCTTGATTCTATGAAGATAAATGAGGCACCAGGATTGGAGGATGACTCATTAACAGCTTGTGTTATGCAGATGGCAACACCTTACTTGCTGGAAGTGAAGAAGATTTGAAACACTTATTGATGAAGATCAAGAACTACAGCCTTCAGTATGGATTGTACCTCAACATCAAGGAAACAAAAATCCTTAAACAACTGGACCAGTAAGCAACATCATCATAAATGGAGAAAGGATTGAGATTGTCGAGGATTTCATTTTACTTGGGCCCACAATCAACGCCCACGGAAGCAGCAGTCAAAAAAGCAAAAGATGCACTGCGTTAGAAAAATCTACTGCAAAGGGCCTTTGTAAAGTACTGAAAAGCTAAGATACTACCTTGAAGACTAAATTGTGCCTGACCTGAGCCATGGTATTTTCAATCACATCATATGCATGCAAAAGCTGGACAATGAACAAAGGAGACAGAGAAGAATTGATGCCTCTGAATTGTGGTACTGGAGAAGAATGTTGAATGCATCCTAGACTGCCAAAAGAAGAAAGAGATCTATTCCGGAAGAAGTACAACTAAAGTGCTCTTGGAAGCAAGGATGACAACACTGCGTCTTGTAGACTTTGGACACGTTGTCAGGAAGGATCAGACACTGGAGAAGGACATCATGTTTGGTAGCCTGGAGGGTCAGCAAAAAAGAGGAAAACTCTCAATGAGATGGATTGACACAGTAGCTACAACGATGGGCTTAAGCATAAAAACGATTGTGGACATGAAACAAAACCAGGACGTGTTTCCTTCTGTTGTACATGGGTCACTAGGAGTCAAAAGCGATGCGACCGCATCTAACAACAACAACACTGTGTCTTCATCGTGCAACACTCAAAACATATTTTATATTGCAAGTAACTGTTCACACTTTAGTCTAAAAAATAGTATTATCAAGATACTGTGAGCTCTTACTTTAGAGCCTAATTTGACACCTGCAACCACGGTATTAATTCACATACTGTAGAGTCTTCAGTGGACTCATCTTCGTGTTCTTCAATGATAAGATATCCTGGTTATAATTTCAATCTATTTCCTCACTTACAGAATAAGGGCATAAAAATGGACTTGCCCTTTTAAGCAGTAAAAAGTAGTTTACTTTTAACAGGAGAGTGACCCAATTGAATCAATGATTCTGAAAAATAACAACCAACCAACTTCAAGTGAATGGGGTAACCTGAATATGAAATGGTATAAAATACTCAAGAATTGCTTTCAATTTTGTTAAGTGAAACAATGGCACTGTGGTTAGGTAACTGAGCTATTTTTCAGAGATGCATATTGATGTATGAAGGTTGAGATGAGATGACAGGATGTCAGGAATTTGTTTTAAAATATTTCATCGTATTAACAAAAGAGGATAAATGAAGCAAGTATGATAAAATGACAGTAACTGTTGAATCCAGGTGATGGGTATATGGGATTCACTATACTATTCTTATTTTTGTAAATGTCTGAAAACTTCCACAATATAGTGTTCTTAAAAAAAATGAAATAAAAACTCTTTCAACCTTCAAAATGACTTAAAAGTCCATTTAATGTGGAATGTACCATTGCTTTAATCTGAAGACATCCACTCTCTAATACCAGACATAAAACATTCTAAAATACAGACTTTGGGAACATAATAGGTTTTGTAAAGAAAATCTTTAGGGAATGATATCTCCAAGAATGTGTCTTCCAGCAGACAAGTAGAGACCAACTGCTACTGTGAAAAAGAATTACAGGAGCAAACCTATTGACTCTACTCAAATTCAAGTCGTTAGTGAAGATAAATTGGATGGATCAAAACATATCTTTGTTTCGTTGGCGTAAAACCAAAATACTCACTTAACAAATGAGACAGGATGAAATGGTTTATAGAAGACTGACGGAAAACATGCCTTCCTTATTGGAACCACAAATATGAGAGCAAAATACATTTGAAGTTCTCAGACACCAGTTCTGGTCTCTAATACCAGCTGCGGGTTTGAGAGAAACCAAAACACTCATTTAGGTATACTGCCCCTTCCATTAAAAATGAAAATAAAAATTTTAACCTAAAAGATCACCCTACCTATAGTTACCTGATTAACCACAATTAAGACAATGCTAAGCAGAGCTCTAGAAACAGGGGGAAAAAAGTGCTAATTAAAGAACAGCAACTTCAGTTTTTGTTTGGTTCCCCCCATCCTCCTTAATGTCCTCAGGAATTGAACAATTAGCTTAATCTAATGATGGCTATGTTCCTGTCTGCAAATATATCCTTTGGAGCTTCCTTTTGATAAGGAGGTTCTTTATCAGTGTCTGCACGGACAGAAGTATAAATCAGCTATAAACAATGCTGCTAGTCCAGTTCTGCCTCTGTGTTTACCAAACTTGAAAGGAACTAGGTACATTCTCAGCATGAGAAAACAAAAATCCTTACAGTCTAGGAGGAATAACATTGGGAATACAAATGGGTCCCACTTCAAAGCACAAGGCGTATCTTTCACTAACTAAACAGCAAGCTCAGGAGAAATAACATTGAAAGCTTTCTTCCCTATTATTGTTTAAAACAATGGCAGGCTATTTGTTCATGTTAGTTTATACCTAGTGTTAGGCAGCCTTAATTAGAAAAATGCTCTTTGTTACCAAATAAATAGATTTACAAACAAAATGAAAAGCTGTCTGTGTGTGTGTTGTCTGCTTCAGAGAAAGATTTTCAAGACTTTTTCACACTTGAATGTGGATTTATCTATATACAAGTCCTGAAATCACTCTAAAAGATATAAGCTGATGTCCTGGACAATTTCAATCTAAGCTCATTGAGTGAGCTGTTTATTACTCTTTTCCTACGAAAAAGGCTGTATTTAAATTATTTTCACTTTCCCTGCACCTGGGGAAAACAGCTAATCAGAGAGAAGAATCAGTATGGGTGTGGGGGCAAAGCAAGTCAGGCTTGGACTAAAATTTGGCAGCAGAAATTACATGTGAGGAGTAATACAACCACTGCCCATCCTCTCTCACTAACATCTTAGCTGATGACTAACATATAGAAAAGTCAAATAATACTGGGAATCATGACCTAATCGAAGTGCTCTGTATAAATACAGTGAGGAAAATGGGGCTCAACTGCCCTGGTTGAGACTTGTTAATGAACTTGCTCAGCAAAATTGTCAAAGTAGAGTTTGAATCCAGGTGTAAACGATGCCAAAGCATGTTAACCTCCATGCCAAAGCATGTTAACCACTACGCTTCACAAAAATTCAAACCTGTTGCTGTTGAGTCGATTCCAACTTATAGCCATCCTACAGGATAGAGTAGAACTGCTCCACAGGGTTTCCAAAGAGCAGCCGGTAGACTCAAACTGCTGACCAAATGGTCTTAACCACTGTGCCACAGGGCTTCTTCAAGATCAATGTTAAATTCCTTAATGTGGCTTGCAACACTCTTCAAAATCTTCTCTAACCTTACAATTTAGCCCATATAACCTCCACTACCAAAAGTGTGCTGTTAAATATCAACAACCAGTCCATAGAGGTAAAGGACTGATTTCTAGCATAGGCCAATTTTTGTGGTATAATATTCCATCATGGTTCATTTCAAGCTACCAGCAAGAAGACAATCAGATTACAAAATCCCTGAAAATTCAGCAGTTATTTCTTGTGCACTGGTAGGGCTGGCTCCAGGACCCCATTACTTACAATCTCACACCTCACTATCCCTTTCATGAATAATCAGATATATATTCACCCACCTACATCTTTCACCTCTTACGTTTCCTAGGAAATTGTTTTCTCACTTTCAGTGTGTGCTGCTGCCAGGTAGGGAACAGTATAGCTGTTTGAAATAGAAGAGATAGACGTGTGTCATCGATTACTATTTTTGCATGAGGTGTGGCATCCTGGAGGTGTCATTGTGCAAAACTTCAGTCTCATCCGGCTTCCGTAAAGGCTTGTAAATATCCAGGGTCCCATGGGTTATTCGAAATTGTGTTGCTCATGACGATTCCATGGTCACATGAATGCTTCCCTTGCAGGTGCCATACAAGGATTGCGCCTGTCAAAGGATCTAGAAGGCAATACAGGGTACAGAGGGGCATGTGTGTCCCACAGACCCCAAGCCCCAGAGTGCAGAGGGACATATGTGTCTGACAGAATATGATTCAAAATCTGTATTACCTACCTAAGAGTCTGGCTGCTACCTCAAAGCATGGCAGTTCAAATCTACCAAGTACTCCTTGGAAACCCTAGGGGAGAGTTTTACTCTGTCCTGCAGGATATCTATAAATTGGAATCAACAGCAGTTGGTCTGGTTTTTGAGTTTTTACTACTTACCAAAAATTCAAATGCAATGATTCAACACGCATTCCATTAAAGAAAAAACTTTAAACTTTAATGTACACATGAAAGTGCTATACCATAACTCTGCTGAACTCTCTCACTTTGGTACATTTGACATTCACCCATGCTGCTTTCTCTCTCTTATCAAAGTAACTCGTATCCAAGTATTAGCTTCCAGCCTCGTAGTCTTCCTTTAGGAAGCTTTCCCTGATCCTCCCAGTCTTGACTGGGTGCTCCTACAGCACACATATTTCTTGTGTCACAGTACTTATGACATAGCACTGTAATTTTCTGTTTCCCTATCTAGATACCTCTCATTGCATTTCTGTACTCTGGGAGGGCATCAGACTGGTTTATCTTGTTTTTTCTTGTATCCTCAGGCCTGTCACAGTGCCTGCTAAACAATAACTAACATGTTTTGAGCACTGTGTGGCAGAGCATCTTTCAGGTTTTACATATATCTCATTTTAGCCCTGAGACAGCCTTGTAAGTTTGGTTTCATTATCCTTATACTACTTATTTTGCAGGTGAAGGTGGTAAATATCTTCCCCCAGGTCTCAGTAAATTTTAGAACCAGAATCCAACTTAGGCAGTACGACTCAGAGTCCATGATCTTAGCTACCACATTATTGCTACATAAAAGCACTCAATTACCCAGCCGAAGGAATAAGTTACATGCATAACAAAGAAGTTAACTGAACAATGGAAAAGTTAATCAAAAGAAAAAAAAAATCCAAGACCTATGCATCTTGATGATATTCAGAAATCTGAGGAATAAATTTAGAAATTGTACATTCAGACAGGGAAAGAAGTTTCCACACAAAAAATTAAAAATCCAGCTACTACCAGATATTTTTCACAATCAAAAAATTTACAGAGCTATGAGATAAAAGGAAATCCCAGTTAAGTGCCACAGCTGTTAACCAAAAAGTCAGCAGTTCAAATCCACCAGGAGGTGTTCCTTGGAAACTCTATGAGACAGTTCTACTCCGTCCTATAGGTTTGCTATGAGTCAGAATCGACTTGACTACAGTGGATATGTAGTAAAAAAAAAAAAAAAACAATTTTTTTCCAAATGAGGTTTAAAAAAATTTATAAGCTAAAAATGACGTACCAAACAACTGTAAGTTAGGTAAGAAAGCAAGAGAAATGCTAAGACACACAAAATCTCAGAAAGTACCACCCATGTATACCTCTCCAAAAATATATATAAAGACCAGTCAAGAGATAATGCAAAATAAATACATTAAGAGGCAGCAAGGCGATGCATAAAAGGTCAGAAAATGAACAGTGACATAATTACTATAGCTAACTGGTATTTACTTAAGAAGTTTAAGTCCTGCAATAACTCACTACAAGACATATTTGATACGCAGCAATGGAGTTCAAAATCCTTATTTCATAAAAGATATAGAAAATAAATGGTAAGAGAAGGAGAAGGCAAATAAGAAATCAGATACAACATGATATTCAAAGTCTATAATTAAAGAGATAAGATCAGGCACACTTTACAAAAACAAAAGTAACCTACTGGACATCTTGGAAACTTACAACAAGAAAAGGAAAAAAGAATACAGAATTTCAAGTAAGAGAAAGCATAGGAAAAAGTAGTACATTTTAAGGGATACTATATAAAACCCATCAGACATTTCAAACAAATAAAGAGAATAAACCCACCTGTAAAAAAGACACTTTTTTTCCCCAAGAGATACAACTCTGCATTATCTACAAAAGACCAGAGTCCCACAAAGATTAAAACAAAAATTAATGGATATAAAAGCAAAATTAAACACAAATAAAAACTAAAAGAAAAACATTTATATCATTTAAAGCTAAGTTTCAAGCAAAAGTACTAAATGAGACAAGTAAGTTTCATCTGCTGATGAAGAGTACAAGGTATAGTAAAGGGTTATCAAGATATACACACAGAAATGGCTATTACAAATTGTGACAAATATAGAAAAAGTAGAAAAGTTCATTTCTGGACAGTTTCTGTAGGCAAAAATAAACAACAATAAATACCTAAATACTGATACTTTTCAAAGAATGAGCATATTCTCTTTAAGGGAGTATAAGACAGGTATAAAAACTAACTAAAAATACACACTATTAGAAAGCTTAATAAATTCTCCAAATTGATTTGTACAATACATACTACAATCTCACCATGATAAAATATACCTTATCATACCTCAAAGAAAAATCACTTAAAATAGTAAATACAAACAAAATATCCACTTAAAAATTAAGAAATTCAACAGAATTCTTGGATCAAGGATATTTCAGAATACTTGGAAGAAAACACTGATAATGTGACCTGTCTAAATTTAAAGCATGTACCTAATGCTATAACCAAAGAGAATATCTATTCTTAATGTGTTTATTGTTAAACAAGAAACAACAAATCCCTTCTTTTTAAAACTTAAGTACTTACACACACGAGGAAAGTAAAGAGAAGGAATAATATATGCTCAATTAGAAAAAATGAATTATAAAACTGATAAATGAATAGAAGAGTTTTTCTTTGAAAAAATTAAACAGAATGGAAAATCTTCTACCTATGTTAATTGCCATGAAAGAAAAAATAAAGGAAGGAATAAAAACAAGAGATTTTAAAAACAGGAAAAAACAATACAACTCTATACAGATACATTTGAAAATACTGACAAAATGAATGAGTTTTTACAAAACAGACATTGCCAAAACTGATCCAAGTTAAAAAAATTGACTGTATCAATTACCAAGTTGAAAGAGTTTAACCTCTCAGTCACTTAACACAACAGTGCCCTGTTTAAAAGAATTTTAAAGTTTCAAACTTTCAAGAGACAAATTTTATGACAGAGTTACTCAGCAAAGTGGCATGTGGAAACTATCCTAATTTTTATGATCCTGAAATAATTCTGATATCAGAACCAGTAAACAAAAGGAGTACACTCACTCATAAATATTTATAAATATTATCAAATGCAGCAGCACAGTGTAAGTAGTACAAAATGTTACAGCCAGGAAAACAGTTTCTTAACTAGTAAATTCATAAGTAATGAAGTGAAAAGCAATGGAGAAAAACAGGATAAATTCAATGCTGAAACTGTATTTGGTAAGATTCAAAATAAAAGCTTGATCTTAAGTTTTCATAAAACCAAAAGAAAAAACCTGTTGCCATCAGGTTGTTTCCAGTCTGTAACTGGACCTTAGGACAGAGTAGAACTGCCCCACTGGGTTTCCAAGGAGTGGTTGGGGAATTCCAGCTGCTGACTTTTCAGTTAGCAGCCAAACTCTTAAACACTACACCACCCGGGCTCTCAAAACAAGAATAGCAGGCTAAGTTCAATGACTAAAGAAACCTCAACCTTCATCTTAACTGATCTGTCTCCCCTCTTTGACACAAAAACAGATCCTTCCTGGAAATATTTCTAATTCAACTTCTAGAGACCATACTCTTAGTTTTCCACCCTCCTATCTGGCTACTTTTTCTCAGCATTCTCTTGTCCCATCTCATAGCCCTGGCCTCTTAATACCAGAGTGTCCCAGGGCTCAGTCTTTCAAAGCTCCTGTCTTATTTACCTTCACTCACTCCCTTGCTGTGCTCATTCAGTTTCATAGCTTTGTATACACATATAAGTTTGTATGTTGTCAACTCATAAACCAATCTCTTGCCTGGACCTCTCCCTTGACTCCAGACTTCTATAACCAACTCTGATCAACTTGGCTATTTAACAGGCATCTCAGTTTTAGCACGTCAAAAACTTTCTCTCTGTTGCCCTTCAGTCAATGCTGCAATACTATTTCTATGCATGAAATTGTGAGCACATGGGCAAGTATTTTTCCTACGTAGCTACTGAGACAGGAACAGAATATGTGCCAAGATACAATTTTAAATAGATACTGTCAAATTACCCTCCAAAATGATGGCAGTTTATGAGTATCCATCTCCCTATGTGTTCATGTTAAATGAGACCTCTTTCTATCTTAGGCAGTGTTAAACATTTTAACTGAATCATTTAAAAAATATTTATATTATTCTCCAGCTGATAGTAGCTTGTATGAGAGGGAAGACGTGTAGATAAGACAAGGCTGTTGGAGACGCTGACAAATGATAGCAGCAAGATGAGGATGCTGCAATGTCTGGTCCAGGAAACCTCACAAAAGGCTAAGGATAGTCATTGCACAGGAACAACCACATTGGACTTTGACAGGGTGACCTCAGCTGAGAGGCACTAAACCTCTTCACCCATTCACCTAGTCTCATTGGTACCAAAAAAACTATTGACAGAAACAGAAACCAAACCCCCAAGTAAATTAAGTGCTGAAAAGGCAATGGTCTATTTACCAGAAAAAGAAATACACATAGTGATATTAACACTAAACATCTTGGGAAGTAATACTAGTAGCTTTAAATTGCTACAGAACAGGAATGACTTTATCTACATGATAAACTCCCAGGGTCTTCTAGAAAAGAAAAAGAAAATTTATAGTAAATTAGGTTTTTAAAAAATGCTCCCTTCTGACAACTAGGTCAATTGGCATAACAAAGTTTTTTAAGAAAATGTTCTGCATCCCACTTTAGTCAGTGGTATCTGGGGTCTTAAACACTAGCAAGTGGTCATCTAAGTAGCATCAAGTGGTCCCAACCCACCTGGAACAGAGGAGAAAAAAATGTACGGAAAATACGAGCCCAAGAGACAGAAAGGCCACATAATCCAGAGACTACATCAGCATGAGACCAAAAAAACTAGACGGTATCTAGCTACTACCAATGATTGCCCTGACAGGGAATACAACACAGAGTTCCTGACACAGCAAGCAGGAGATAAACGGCTGTACAGAACTATAACTCTATTTAAAAGACCAGACTTGTTGGTTCAACTGACTGAAGGATCCCCAGAAGACAGGGCCCCCAGACGCTGTTAGACTCAAACAGAAACCATTCCTAAAGCCAACTCTTCAAAGAATGGCCTGCACTACAAGACATAAAATGATACTGGTGAAGACTGTGCTTCCTGGCTTACATAGATACATGAGGCTAACCGGGTAGCTCCTGTCCAGAAGCGAGATGAGAGGACGAGAGGAGACAGGAGCTAGATGAATGGACATGAGAAATACAAGGTGGAAAGGAGAAGTGTGCTGTCACAGAATAGGGAGAGCAGTTAGCGTTACACAGCAGTGTGTGTGTAAGTTTTTCTATGACAAATTGACTTGGTTTGTAAACTTTCGATTAAAGCACAATAAAATGCTTTCTTTTTAGCACAGAAGCAAGGACTAAAGAGCAGGAGGGGACAGGAAAGTTGGTAATAGAAAACCCAAGGTTATGAAGGGAGAGTGTTGACCTGTTGTGGGGTTGTTACCAGTGCCATAAAACAGTATGTGTACTAACTGTTTAATAAGAAACTAGTTTGTTCTATAAACCTTCACCTAAGGTACAATTTTTTTAAAATAAAAAAAAGAAGAAGAAGAACCACTAAGGAAAGAAAAGAAATTACAGCTCAAAGAGAATAAATAATACATGCGGTACAGCCGGATTTGAACCCAAATCTTTCACTCCAATCTAAGCATATTGTTTTCTCAAGCTTCTTACCCACCTTCCCAAAATCAGAGATTTAAGGAAGACAAAGAAGGTATAGCGTATTGATTACTAAAAATAACCAGAATTTATCTATTTCCTGAATTGTTTATCCTTGCAATATAACTATGCATTTATCCCATCAAGAAGCAGAATTTGTGGCTCTATCTCTTGCAAATGGGCTGGCTTTGCCACTTGCTACAGGAGTGACAATGTGTTGGTTCTGTGCCCAGACCTCACATAGTCTTAGTGGCTTTCACTCTTTGGAAGCCTGCTGTGGTCATGTGAATTAGCCTGGGCTAACTTGCTGGAGAATGACAGAACCCATGAAGTCGAGCAGAAGACTCCAGTAAACTGCAAACATGTGAGATAATGGACTGTGAACCAGAAAAGTCAAATTACTAAGACAAGCCAAGGATTCATAAACAATAATACATGTTTAATGTTGTATGCCAAAAAAAAAAAAAGTCCCTTTCTCGGACACAGTGTGACAACATGATGTGTGCATCTTATGGTTCTATACATTTATAGAAGGCTGCCCTACTGGTTTCTTTCTAGATGGGAGAGAAGAAGGTGGAGAGGAGGGGACAGGTGCTTGTTAAGAGGATACTAGAAATACAGAGTGAAAAGCAGGATTATGCTGTCACTGGGTAAGGAGAGCAGATGAAGCTGCAGAGGGGTGGGTGTTCAAAATTGATGTAGATTGTATACTTTCACTCAATCACAATAAAAAAAAGGAAAATGCCCCTTTCTCTAGTCCTTTCCTCATTCTGTCCCTCTGTCCCTCCCATACCTACATACCTACTTTAAATACATACAAAATTTAGTAGCCTACAAAAAATATAGAGAAAAAAGTATAAAACAAAATTTTGTATTATCAATATTCAAATTATCATCAAAATAGCTCTCTAACCATGGCCTAAAAATAAGCATCATAGATGAGATGGAACTCATGCTTTAGAAAGAGAAACTGGAGAAAGAGTAAAGGGGAAATGCCACATGTTGAGCACATACAATGTGCTTTACATATAGTCTTTGTTGTGGTTGTTGTTATTAAGTGCTATCAAAATTGGTTTCAACTCACAGCAACCCTATACACAACTAAGCACAAGGCTGCCCATTCCTGAGCCATCCTCATGACCATTGTTATGCTGGAGTCAATCACTGTAGCCATTGTGTTAGTGCGTCTGATTAAGAATCTTCTTTTTGGCTGCCCTTCTACTTTACCAAGGATAATGACCTTCTCCAGGAAGTGGCCCTGCCTGAGAACATATCCAAAGTATTGGAGAGGAAGTCTCACCATCCTTGCTTGTAAGAAGAGTCTGGCTACACTTCTTCCAAGACTTGCAAAACCATCCTGTGAGGTATGATCACACGAGGAGCTGAGAGACTAATATAACTATGGCTACTTACAGTGGCAGTAGCAGGAATGTGAACTCAGACCTACTGACTCCAAAGTCCGTTTCCCCATTGTACCCCTCTTTCTGCTGAAGCTGAAAGAATCCAGTTAATACCCAAATAGATCAGATTCTAAACTAATCTGAATAAAGACAATGCTTCTGCTGTATAACTGGTATTTCACTGGACAGAAAAATAACAACTCATATGACAGGTATCCGACTCAACGGCACTTGGCTGGCTGGCATGACAGATATTAGTTATTCGGTTACATTTTTTTTTTCAAGTTTTCTAGAACAGGTCAAAACCAAAAAGGAAGGAAGAGGATAGAGAAGAAAGATGAAGAAGACTAGGACAACACAGCATTCAGAAAGCTAATTATAAGAATAGATCTGAGATATGTTATTAAACCCCAAATAGCCAAGGGAGGAGAAGCAGCATGACTTACTATTGTCTGGATTTGAAGCTTCAGCCCTATGGTAACAGTTACTCATCCTAAGCACTGAAAACCAAAACCTCCAAGGAACAGAGGCCAGTTCACTAAAATCACTTGCTCATTGTCCCAGCTGGTTCCTGAACTAAATGGCACCTCCCTCACAAAGGCAGTATTATACAAGAATACACCAAATGATAATTAGAGGGATGCACACAATTCCTAGAATCAAACATACTTTCAAAATCACAATTTAAACATTCAGAAAAACTATCATTAGCCCAAACCTTTACTGGTTTGCTTACTTACCTGGGGCTGTGAAATTACAGGGGTGGAAGTAAAGGCAGCAGCCATGGTTACGGTTACGGGAGACAAGCTAGACTGCAGCACTATGGCACTGGACACAGGACTCCAATTGTCGTGGTTGCTGATCAGAGTGCAGTCATGCTAGGAGAAATTGTGTGCCTGGAAAAGGATAGGAAAATTGATATTTTTAGCCTAAGAGGATAGTGCACGGGTCAGAAGCAGCAAAATCTCTTTGACCAAATACCAACTTCAAGGTTAATGAGAAGAAGACCACGGTAGGGTAGGCAGCATCTAGATGTTAAAGTATTAACTTCTGTACCATTTTGTACAAATGATGCTATACTCTGTATATGGTGCTGTTGAGTAGATTCCAACTCATAGTGACCCTGCAGGACAGAGCAAAATTGCCCCCATTGTTTCCAAGGAGTACCTAGTGGATTCGAACTGCCAACCTTTTGGTTAGCAGATGTAGTACTTAACTACCACGCCACCAGGTTTTCAAATGATGCCAAGCTGATGTATTTTCTAAGTCGGAATCCAACTCTGTGTGCCAGCAAAATGTTTTGTGGATACAGGAATTGAGTAACCTCACAGTCAAGGGATAATGTCATCAATGTCTTAGAAACCATTCCTTTCAACCCTGTCCTTCTGCAGTTGAGGAGAAAAAAGCCTAGAAGGCCACATTTAGTTAACGGCAGAACCAACCCAAAAAACCCTTACTGCTGTCAAGTTGATTCTGTCTCATAGCGACCCTATAGGTCTGAGTAGAACTGCCCCATAGAGTTTCCAAGGAGTACCTGAACTGCTGACCTAGCACTTACCCATGACCCCAATTCCCAGTCCTGTATGAGACATAAAGAAGTGAATATGTCCCACGATTACACTTCCCTAAGAAACTTAGTTACCATTTCCAAGATTAAACAAAAGGCAAGACACCTCAAAGTTACAGGGGTCTGTCAGAGGACTGAGTGAAGTCCTCAGACAGGCAGATGCAAAGTTTAATGAATCCTAGCTACAAAATAAGAAAACACAGACTTATATATGTGTATGCAAAAGTATGCTTGTAAAACTCTTTACTCTTTGTAAAACTATTCTACTATGTTCATTAAGGAAACTCAGAAAGAACTTGAATTCTTTACAGTAAAATATAACCTAATTTTGCCAAAAGACTGATGTGATGCTGCCATATTTCAATTTAGTCCAGAAGAGGAAACTCATTTTTTTTTTTTTTAAGGAAAACACATGCTACCTAACAGTATCTTTTATCTCATTCACAAGGTATTTATTGAGCAGATAGAGTGAGCTAGAGGCATAATGAGTAAGACAGAGCCAGCCCCCCTGTTCACAGAGCCCAAGTCTGCAAATTTATTTTCTAGTTTTGCCAGCATGCAAGATGAGCACTTTTCAGTTTTTGAGAAACAATCCTTTCCACAGTGATAAAAGTACTGAACCAAAGATCACAAGACTCAACCTGGTACAGCTATAGTGATGGAGCCAGACCCTTAATACAAATCCCTTGACTCCAAATCTTATAATCAGTATTAGTCGGATGACACCGGGCAAGTCACATAACTCCAAAGAGCTGCCTTCCACAGAAATGATCTCAGTCTGGCGGCAATGTCTCTGAACTTCAAATTTTGTCTTTGTGTATTATCTTTAATATCATAGTTTCACAGTTGATTTATTTTAATTGTTTAGAACTATGTATCTTCCTAGTCTCTTCCTCTTTTTTAGAACAACTATTTTTATTAATAAGTAGTAACTATAATAAGTAAGTAACTATTAATAAGTAGTAACTATAATAAGTAATAACTATCTTGAAATGAGATTCAACGAAGAATCATAGAGACTTTAGAAAACAATATTCTCCTTAGCCCCGGTTTCACAGAGGGGAAATAAAAGGTATCACACAGCAAATGTAATGAACAGGCCAAGAGGGGGTCATATGCACATAGACGTCTCTTTCCTTTTCCAGGACAGCGGTTAGACTGCTAAGCCTACCCACAGAACATTCTAGGCCCTCTGATATGCCATTTTGTTTTCCTTTTGCCTTCTGTTGTATTTATAACTCACTTTCTCTTACCCTACATATGTGAATTAAATGGATATACAAATAGTACGACAACAAAGGAAACCCTGGTGGTGTGGTAAATAAAAGCTATGGCTGCTAACCAAAAGGTCAGCAGTTCAAATCCACCAGGCATTCCTGGGAAACCCTATGGGGGAATTCTACTCTATCCTATAGGGTCACTAGGAATCAAACTCAACTCAGTGGCAATGGATTTGATTTTTATGATAACAAAAAATGCAGATGAGATTCCACAGTTAAAGGCTCATACCGGATTCTTGTATCCGACATCATTACTGCCAAGCTAAGCCATCAAGCAATACAACTTTAAAATATTTTCCACATTCCCCAAGTTCACTGAATTGCCTGGAGAGTCAATACCTGGCACTCAGCCTGTGTAAGGTTTCCCTGGGTGGCACAAATAGTTAAGTGCTCGACTACTGGCCCAAAGGTTGGTGGTTCAGACCCACACTGGTGGTCTCAGGAGGCAGCCTGATGATCTGCTTCCTAACAGTCATAATCTCGGAAACCCTACTCTGTTCTACTCTGCACACACGGGGCTGCCACAAGTTAGAATTCACTGGATGGTAACTGGTGATAACAGTAGGGATGTCGATACATATGGGTGTGACCCAGGCAAGAAATGTATTACATGACATTCTGGCTAACAGAAGGGGAAAAGCAAAAAAAAAAAAAAAACTGAGTTCAATGAAAACCTACTAGGTACTGGGTATTGGAGCAACCATTTCACACACAATTTGAGGTAGACATTGTTAACTCATTTCATAGATGAAAAACTTCAGGCTTTGAAGGTTATGTAGCATACCCACAGTCACACAGGCACAAAAGGAGAGAGCTCAGAGCAGAAACCAGGACCAACTCCAGGCCTCAGGTTCTTTGCATAGACTACTCCTTCAAATGAACAAAAATCAAAAAGAAATGGGAAGTGCTCAGTCTCCATAAGCAGAAATTTCAGACAGCCTGGAAGAAGCAGAATCACAGTAATACATCCTGCAAGGTAACCATTTTCCCCAAACCTGAGACAGACAGCCCTGTGTTGCATTCATCTTCATAAAACTTTAATGACATGTCACCAGTTTTGATTTATGTGATATATCCATGAGAAGCACAATGAATAATAAAGGTTGTTGGTTTCATAATTGCAAGAAGAAAAATAAGACTAAAAATTACCTGTCTTCCCCTAAAGCAGTCAAGACATACCTAGTTTTCAGCATTTAGTTGAACCTTTTTCCATAATACCAAAACTAAAAACCCACTGCATCAAGTCAATTCTGACTCACAGTGACCCTAAGGAACACAGAGGAACTCCCTCCTAGAGTTTCCAGGGAGTGCCTGGTGAATTCAAACTACCAAATTTTTGGTTAGCAGCTATAGCTCTTAACTACTACACCAACGGGGTTCCATATTACAAGAAACCTTTACAAAATGGTCTAAGGTTACCTATCTCTGCACACGCAAGGTCTTAGCAATACTATAGTAAACAGCATAAATCAGTTTTCTTTGGATAGAGGTATCTTAAAATCACATCTACAAAACCTACTCCCTTTACAACATATTTACAAAACTGCAGAAATCATGGGCAACTGGACAGAATGATAAAAGAGACAGTATCCTTAAGTAAGCATATCATTTAATCTCTAGTAGCCAAAAAAAAGCCAGCCACTGCCATGGAGTTGGGTCCAACTCATAGGGACCCCAGAGGTCAGGGTAGAACTACCCTATGGAGTTTGCAAGGAGTGCCTGGCAGATTTGAACTGCTGACCTCATGGTTAGCAGACATAACACTTAGCCCACTACACCATCAGGGTTTCCAGTCTCTAGCAGAGTAACCTTATTTCCACTGACATCATAGTGCACCAGCTTCACAGAGCCCCAGACTGTCCACTACAGAATTCCATAAGAAGTTTTAAAGAATTACACTCTTTTTCAAAGTCTTCCAAGTTCCTGAATACCTGTCCTGCAAATCTTCCAGCCTACCATTAACTTTTCTTTTCTTTTGCTTTAGCACTATGACTTTGCTTCTACTACAGAAAATTACAAAGCAGTGTGGACTGGCCCCACTAACATCAGGCTCTAGAGCTGCTCTTGGGCCAGTGCTGTTGCTCCTTCTCTTTCTCTCTAGTTGACTGCATCTTCCATGCTCCAGCTCATATCTTCTAATCTATGTCATTCTGTTGTCGTTCTTATTGTTAGGTGCCAGAGAGTTGACGTTCAATTCAGAGAGACCCCCACATGGTGACACAGAACTGTTCTACAGGGTGTCTTTGCTGTAATCTTTACAGAAGCAAATCCCCTATGGAGTCACTGGCTAGGTCTGAACCACCAGTCTTCAGATGGCAGCCAAGCATCTAACCACTGTTGACACCATAGCTCCTCTAACCTATATTGTTCTTCTCAAAACCACAAAACTACTGTTAACTCCCCTCACTTGAAAAAACTGAGCTTTGTCATTTAAGTACTTATCCATTCACCCATTCTCTTATAAGTCATTGGGTTTACCTCAATGTTCTTCCCCACAATTAAAAAACATATACATAAAGCACAATTTCCAAATAAGCTCTACAGGCTCATTACTCGGTGCCAGATTACCACAGAAACAGTGGTTGAATATATGAATAGAAAATAGCCTGCACCCTCCCTAGAAACTATCGGTAGATCCCAGCTATTGCTCAAAACTTCCAGAATGAAACATTGCCTAGTCCTCTGGTAAGGATATGCTGGAAAAAATTGAGAGAAGGACTAAGACTGCCTTTGTGTGAAACTGCAAATGCATGGAAAGAAAACAAGCAAACAAGACTCCAACAGACAGATAACAATATCCCTGGTTCAGAGACCTTAGGCAGCAATAAGCCTGGGAAAAAGTGGAGTACATTTAGAATACAATGACTCCTCAAAAAGTGTTCCTGGCTCCAGGGTCAAAATCAAAAAGTAATCTTTGGCTATGTTTACTTCTGATTTACACATGGCCAAGATGACTGCCCTTTAGAAAGTGTGTGGGAGAATAAAACACATCTAGCTGGCTTCTGACAAGGGCAGCATGCCAGGTGACAATGCCCTTGTTAATTACTAAGTGCCATACCAAACACTGAAAAGAAATTCTCTGGGTCTGAGGCAAATTCTCCTATGATTATTACTGGATCTAGTGCTGGCTCCCTCCTCAGGCCTGCAAGGAAGATGAGTTTCTAATTGGTAAATTAATCTTCTATAAATCTAAACATTTTCATTATCTGGACTTGAGTCAAACAGTGACTCATACTAGTTTCTTGAAAGAACACAAGGTAATACATGATACTAATATATATACTAAATATGCATGGGTCTCTCTAAGAAGAAGCAATAGAGAAAAATCCAAACCTGTCATGCAAAGGGAACATATAATGGCTTTAGAAAAGGGATAACTCTAGTACCACAGTAAGTATTTACTTAAGAAATTGATATGTGACATAAAAATAAAACTAAAAAATTTCTAATCATATTCATCAAGTTTCTGAGGACACAGTAGCATCTTTGAAAATAACAGAGGCAATCACAGAAAGAGTATACATTAACCAAAAGAGTAAAAACTAAAAATCTGAATAATAAACTTGAATAAAGGCCATGAACTTCTTATCAGATAAAGGAGAAAATAAGATGAATAAAGCAGAAGATAAGCTGAGCTTGGTGTGGTAGGAGATAGCTTCGTGGGAAAAGTAACCATAAAGTTTCCATCTCTAAAAATGAACAAAACATACTAAAGGAGAAAGTTGCCACTATTGTCAAAACCAAAGGATGATTTATTCTCAAACATTTAGGAAAGTGTTACGAAGGTAAAGAACAATTTCAATCAAATGGGGAAAAAAAAAATTTGAAACTTGAAAATTGTGTATCCTTCTGTAGAGAACTATAAAGTCTGCAAGAGTGAAATAGAGAAGAAGAAAAAACAACTTAACCTCAAACTTGGAAAACAAGAATAAGAGATACTGAAAGACCAGTGGAAAGCTGTATATTTGTCTTTCTTGGTAGTGACCCCCACTGTCAGTCTCATGCCATCTAACACTGAGCCTGAGAGTCTTTCCTTTGGCACCTGAGCTGGTTTGTTTAAAAACCTGGCAGTAGTAAACAAAAGATTGAGGAGAAACAGCAGAGAAAGGATTGAGGTCGCCACAGATTTCATTTTACTTGGTTCCACAATGAATGACCATGGAAACCGCAGTCAAGACATCAAGACACATTACATTAGGAAAATCTGCCGCAAAGGACCTCTTTCAAGTATTGAAAAGAGTTCACCTTGAAGACTAAAGTGCTTCTGACCTAAGCTACAGTATTTTCAACCACACAATATGCATGCAAAAGCTGGACAATGAATAAGGAAGAAGAAAAATTGACACTTTCGAATTATTATCAGAGAAGAACACTGAATGTACCATGGACTGCCAGAAGAACAAACAGATTTGCTCTGGAGAAGTACCAATCAGAGTGCTCTTTGGAAGTAAAGATGGCCAGACTGTGTCTTACATACTTCAGACATGTTGTCAAGATGGATCAGTCACTGGGGAACGACATTATGCTTGGTAGAGAGGAGAGACACCAAAAAGAGGAAGAGGTTCAATGGGATGGATGGACAGACACAGTGGTTGCCATGATGGGCGTAAGCATAAAAACAACAGCAGACATGGCACAAGACCAGACAGCCTTTCATTCTGTTGTGCATAGGGTCACTGCGAGTCAGAACTGACTCAACAGCACTTAGCAACAATAACAACAATAGTGACACCAAGAAGATATTTTCCCCACTGAGACAACAAGAATGTTTAAATCTTGGTAATTAAGAATTCACAGAAGGTTAGAATATAAGGTTAAGGAATATGCCCCGAAAATACATTAAAAAAAAAAAAAGAAGAAGAAGAAGAAAAAGAAAGGGGAGGATAGGTGAGAGAATAGAAGAGAAAAAAACGAAAAAGTCAGAGGGCTAGTCAGGAGTCCTAATAGCCAAATAAAAGCAATTCCCAAAAGAGTAAAGGAAATGGAGGAAGAAGGGGTGAGATAACAAAACTCTTTCCAGAAGGGAAGGTTATAAATCTGTAGAAGATAAGGGTCCACTGAATGCCGATCTGCAAATTTCAATAGATTTATTTGACACACCCAACATAAGTATGAGATTTTTAAGTTCTTGGTGATAAAATAATCCTACAATCTATCAGAAAGGAGAAGTCACATAAAAAGCAGTGTTGTTTTTGTTGTTGCCATCACGGAGTCAATACCAACTCCTACCAACCTGATGTGGCAGAGCAGAACTGTCCCATCTTTATGAGAATACATCACAAGGTCTCCCTCCCACAGAGCCACTGGGTGGGTCTGAACTGTCACCCTTTCAGTTAGCAGCCCAGCACTTAGCCACTGCATCACCAGGGCTTTTTATAAAAAGGATGAAAAATAAGAGAAGTCTTCGGACTGCTAAGCAGTAACCCTGGACGTTAGAAAACAAAAGAGCAGCGAGTAAAGTGATTTACAACCTACAATTCCATTAGAGGATATATTCCTCCAAGACAGAGAGGAAAAGAAAAAAAGATGTGATCCAGGAAGGAAGAGTCCCATACAAGGGACAGATTTCTGACATAATTAGTGAAGGCAGACGAGTGGATGACAGGTGAGAAGACTCAAAAAAGTAACCTTGACAGAAGAACTGATTCATCTGAATACATTGAAAACAAGTTTCTATAACTGGTAGAGTTTGGAGCTGAATGTTAATAATCACATAGAAAACTAAACAAACATAAAATGAATGATTAACTTACAGAACAAACACCTGACACAAAAGGAAAAAGGTTCATAGAATTCTACAGGGTTCAGCTATGAATGAACAATATCTGTTGCCATTGTTACCTGCCAACTCCACGCACAACAGAACAAAGTGCTGCCTGGTCTTGCACCATCCCCATGATCACTTTCAGATTGAACTGCTGTGGTCCACAGAGTTTTAATTAGCCGATTTTTCTGAAATAGATTGTTATACCTTTCTTCCTAGTCTGTCTTAGTCCAGGGGTTCTGCTGGAATCTGTTCAGCATCACAGCAGCAGGCAAACACCTATTCACGGACAAGTGATGGCTGTGTGTGAAGTACACTGGCTGGGAACAAAACCTAAGCCTGCCACAGAGAAGACAGAAATGACCAATATATTTACAAAGTCAAAATTAAATCAACACTGAATCATGACCAAACTATATTAGGAAGACAAGGTACAGGATAAGAGAGTAAGTATGGTGCACCTCCCACAGGGGAAGTGAAATACCAAAAAGTAGAAATAAAAATCACAGAGACACAAATATAGAATAGCAAATGCAAATACCAAATGAAACAACTGGAAGTGGCAGCCACGGTGGAGATAAAAATACAAGAGGTGGAAGGCGAAAGTCTCATAAAGCTATCTGAAACTTTCAATTACAAACAACTGCAACTTGGATTTAAAAAAATTAAAAACACAATAAAGGGAAATAAGAGAAAAAATTACTGCTGAAACTAAAATCTTAGATGTACACCAGGCAAAAGTACCCTTGGAGACCAAGGTGATGCCTGAAAGACTGGTTTAAGAAAAGTCACACAGTGCAGAGAAAAATAACAAAACAATGGAAGTTTCCAGGTTGATTTAAAATGATTGAAACAGAACACAGAGAATAGAGATTGACTATATGGGACAAAGAAAGGAGAAATTCAACATAAGGATAATTGGTATACCTAAGAAGAATAAATAAAAAAAGATATTTAAAAAGACAATCAAAGTTAAACTGCCCTTCAAAAAAGATACAAAATCTGAACATTTAAAGAGCTAGCCACACTCTAGGAAAGACAGACTAAATGATTCACAATTGAATCTTAGGCTTGTTAAGTTACTAAACCTCAAGAGTTAAAGAATTCTCATTTAAAAAAATCAAGTAGGAAAAATCAAATCCCAAGGGAAAAAAAGTTGGACTGGACACAGTCATCTTTCTGGCCCAACAGATGACAGGACAAATGAACAACTTTCAAGGAGTTATAAGAAATATGGAATGACCAAAAAAATCTACACTCAGCCAAGTTGTCCTATATTTGCAATGGCAAAAACAAGGTATTTTTAATTACAAAATAATCACAATTTTTTTTTTTACCCTGAAATAACTACTTGATGACATAATGCAAGTTATCATGTGATAAAATAAAGCACTCAGGGAAGACTCGGTATGGAGAAGACCAACAATGCAGTCAATCCAGGTAAACATAGAACACCCTTGGTAATTATGGTTACAAGAAAAAACAAGAAACAACAATAAAAAAAGAAACAGCTATTAAAATTATCAAAAGAAAAGCTATTCAACAGAAACACATTAATGAGCTAGGCTTAAAAAATTCCAGGAAATAACTCCAAGAAGGAGATAATTCTCCACTTTTTTAGGAAGAGTCAGTTAAAACTGTGTTATTACTAAAGGTGAAAAAAAATTAGAATTTCCAGCTTAAAGAACTCAAAAGGAAAATAGGACGACAAGAAGCAGACATGTTACCTTTTTTATTGGGGCTCTTGATGCTCACTACCAAAACAGGGCAACAAATGGTCCAGCAGGGATGAAGAATGCTATGATCACTTTCAGAGATCATGTGCCTCATATGAACAGTTACAACAAAGAAATGAGAAAAGCACTCATAATACCAAATAAGTTCCTCATGTTTTGTTTTGAAACACAGTCTCCACCTATGACTGCAGAAACTTTCTTCCTCAAAGTCTTAGGCCCAAGTCTTGTTTCAGTATACTACCCATAGACAACAATATATTTCATGTTTCAATCTTTCCCTTTCCACACACACCATCAGTTTTTCCATTTGCCTCTCCAGCTTTGCATTTCAAACTTCTTATTCCACATGTGGCCTAAAAGCCTAACACTCTTTTCATATGGCACTCAGCTGATACATTCAAAAGATACTGCCACCACATCCTTCCTATGCTCAGTGTAGAAAGAGAAGCCCAAGTACCACAATCACATTATTTTACACATATCTTTTCCAACTCGACGGCACTTGGCACTTGGCTTTTGGTCAAAATGTTTGTAAATACACTCATTTTCTTGATTTCAAAGACTATATGGACAAGTACACAGTTTTCACTTCACGATGGTCTTCCTGATGGGGAGAAATGCTATCCTGAGACTTGTCAAAGAACTAGGAATTATAAAACACAGTTTGTGACACAATCTCAGGACAGCTATCACTACTAGGACAAAGGATATATTGGCTATACCCTGTTTATAAGTCTCAAGGTCAAGCTAGTTTGTGTTATAATGCTTAGAAAATAGGAAAACATCTGTAGTTTAAGAACACTGGTTTAAGAACAAGCTTGAATCACACATTTCTGAGTTAAAGGTAAGATGAGGAACTCAAGTGACTGTCACCAGAGGTGAAAGGAAAAAGAGAAATGACAAACATTTTAAGGTTGAATGAATGAAGATGAGTCAACTAAAAACACTAAGAAAAACCTCTTGAAAGGCAGGAGAATTAGAAGAATTACTCTTTGGACCAGAGATGAGCTTATTACCCTATTTCTTTCCATAGTTCAAGTCTCATAATGTCTGAACTCTTGATCTGTGAGGGACTTGCATCCAAAATATAAAAAGAATTCTTACAACTTAATGATAAAAAGACAAAATATCCAACTTTAAAAATGAGTATTTTAAAGAATCTGAAGAGGCATTTCTACAAAGCTGATACACAAATAACAAATAAACAGATAAGATGTTAAACATCATCAGTCATCAAGAAAATGAAAATCAAAACCACAGCCCTCAGAATGGCTATAACCAAAAAGACAGATAAGAACAAGCATTGGCAAGTATGTGGAGAAATGGGAACCTTCATACATCATTGGCAGGAATGTAAAATTGTGCATTCACCATGGAAAACGTCTTGACAATTTTTCAAGATATTAAGCATACAGTTTCAATGTCATTCCTACAATTCCACTCCTAGGTAAATATCTAAGAACTGAAAATGTCTATTCACACAAAAACTTACATAAGAATGTTCACAGCAGCACAATTCATACAGTCAAATAGAAACAACTGTAATGTCTGATAAATGGGTAACCAAAATACTGCATACCTATACAATGGAGTATTAATCAGCCCTAAAAATGAAGTACTGATATATGCCACAATGGGCATAAACCTTGAAAATATTATGCTAAGGGAAATAATACAAAACCAAATCTGTATTATTTTATATATATGAAAGTCCAGGATAGGCAAATCTACAGAGATAGAAAATAGATTAGTGGCTGCCTAGGACTGGGAGGAGAGGAGAAGAAGGATACAGAGCAATTTGCAACAGAAATGGGGATTCTTTCAGAGTGATAAAAAATGACCTAAAATTGAATGCAGTAATGGTTGCATGCTCTGTAAATATAGCAAAAGCAGTGAACTGTGCATTTTAAATGATTAAATTGTAAGTTGTGTGAATTATATCTCAATGAAAATGTTTTTAAAAGGTATCTGACAAAAATAATAATGATGTATTATAGGATTTATTAGAAAAGTAAAAGCGGAAACAGCTTGAAGGGGAAAAGCGTATCCTGTTGTAATTCTTTTATATAATACTTGGGTAGACATATCACTTAAAAGTAATTTACAATAAATTAAAGCTTACTATAAACCCTGAAGACACCCTGGTGGTGTACAGGTTAAGTGCTACAGCTGCTCATAAGAAGGGTGGCAGTTCAAATCCACCACGTGCTCACTGGAAACTCTAGAGGGCAGTTCTACTCTGTCCACAGGGTCACTGTGAGTCAGAATCAACTCAACATTAGTGGGTTTGTTTTTGGTTTTATAAATCCTGGAAGTTCCTGGGTGAAGCAAATGGTTACAGGCTCAACTACTAGCCAAAAAGCTGGCTCAATCCACCCTGGCAGACAGGTCTGGCAATCTACTTCTAAAAGGTTACAGCCTTGAAAATCCTACGGATTAGTCCTATTCTACACACATGGGGTCATCATGGGTCAGAATCACTTCAACAGCAACTTACAACATAAAACATTGAATTAACTATTCCAAATGAAAAATAATGGTTAATATGCTAACAACAGAGATAAAATGAAACATTAAAAACTATCAAATCCCCCCAAAAGAAACAAACAGATGAGACAAACAGAAACAAAAGTAACATAACAGATTTAAACCTAATCATGTTATCACATTAAATATGAATGGTCTAAACAATTCAATTAAAAGACATTGCTCCACGGCACTTGGCTGTCTTTGGCCAGATAATTAAAGCAAGATCCAACTACATGCTGCCTATATGAAGCACACTTTAAACATAAAGGACACAAATATTTTGAAAGTGAAAGTATAGTAAAAGTTATTCCAGGCTAATATTAAATGAAAAAGAGAGTGGCTATATTAACACCTGATAGATTTTAGAACAAAAAATATTACCAAAGAAGGTCATTCCACAATGATGAAGAAGTCAATTCATCAAGAGGATATAACAATCCTAAATAATCTTACATCTAATAACAGCTTCAAAATATATGAAGTAAAAACTGATAAAAATGCAAAGAGAAATAGACAAATTTACAGTTAGTCAGGTTTCAATACCCCTCTGTCATTAATTGCAAACAAGTAGACAAAAAAATCAGCAAAGATACAAAAGGCTTGAACAACATCATCAATTAGCCTGATCTAATTGACACTTAGAGAACACTCTATCCAGTATCAACATTCTTCTCAACTGCAAAAAGGTAATTTTTACCAAGGTAGACCATATTGTTGGCCATAGAACAAGTCTCAATAAATTTAAAAGGACTCAAGTCACATAGAGTCAGATGCAACTCAACGGCACTTGGCTGGCTTTGGCAAGTCACATAAAGTGTATTCTCTAATCTCAATGAAATTAAATTATAAATAAATAACAGACTGATTCCTGCAAAATCATCAAATAGCTGGAAAACAAAATAACACATTTCTAAGCACTTTATGGAACAAACAGCAAGGCAGAAAATTAGAAAGTTTTCTGAATTAAATGAAAATGAAAACATTTCAAAATTTGGGAGAAGTCATTAAAGCAGAACCTAAGAGGACAGTCATAGAACCAAACATCTACTATATTAGAAAAAAGCCACAAACAACTAGCCTCACCTTCTATCATCAGAAAGTAGATGCAGATGACAAAGGAAATACTAAAAGTAAGCCAAGTCAAGTGCCATCGAGTCACGGATCATAATAAAATAGAAAGCAGAAAAACAATAAAACTTCTAAGCAAACTGGCCAGGAAGAAAAGATGGGAGACACAAATCACTGTTATTAAGAATAAGAGAGATGATACCACTACAAATTCAACAAATAGGCTCTTTGCACTTTTCTAGCCCTGGTGGCACAGTGGTTAAAAAGCTGTAGCTGCTGCAGTTCAAGTCCACTAGGCGCTCCTTGGAAACTCTGTGGGGCAGTTCTACTCTGTCCTATAGGGTCGTTAAGAGTCAGAATTGACTCAGCAGCAATGGGCTTGCTATACTAGCAAGTTTTCTGTAAGTTTGAGAGAAGAAGGGTAAGGAGAGGACTGAAAGAAGAGGGAGGAGAAATGGACAGACAAAAGGAGGGGAAGAGAGGAAAGAGAGAAAAGGTAGGGTGGGAAGGAGGAGAAATATTATCATCTAAAATAAAATGTTTTTTCAGTGCTTTTCACTGGAAGAAGGTCTTCATGTTATACTAACCATACAAACAGATAGGTTCAGCCAAGCCAAGCCATTTAATTTTTTAAAATCTTGTTAGAAGTTACTATCCCAGACAACACATGTGCTTGAATTTAGAGAAGACAGGAAAAGACATCTCAGACATATTAAGAGGCATGCTGGCATCGGACAACTGGGTCTTTTGAAAAAGGAGAAGTCTGAACCACAGTAAACAGTGCAGGCAGCATCACACCACCAAGCGGTGCCGTAATTTCCAAAGTTAAAGAAACATGATAGCATTAGAGAGATATATTTACATTCAACACAAAACAGTAGAAGGCAGATGCTCCAGTAATGTGATTCCAAGTACTCTGTTTCCACGATATAGGGGAAACGTGACAAGGTACCATGTTCTTTGAAAAGAGTAGATTATGAAATTTCTCCTGCCTACCACCAGTGAGAATAATCTCTTCCAGATGTTGTTTGGCTCACAATGTGCTATTCAAAAATATGAAAGTTTGTTTATTTTCTAAGTTCAAGAGCCAAATAAGAAAACCGTTTCCTTCAGTAACCTCTAATTAAGATGAAGATAAAAGTTTTAAAAAAGTACATATAACCTAAGTCTTGTCTTATACATTCTGCATAACTTTTGAGGGAAAAAAAATAATAACCTGCTGAATACACTCCTAGTATCTACTCACCATGGTAAAAATAATGGGGCATTTCATTTCCTTTCCTATTTCCAGGACACACCATTCTTCCCCACTGAAGAAGCCCTTGTCAATACCTTGCTGAAACAGTCAGTACAAGGGTAAGCCTAAAGAAAACTAGAATTGTGCTAGAGGATGAATTATTCCCAGCTGGGTTGAGGATACTTAAATTCTCAAGCTTCCTGAGAATCCACATACACAATTTTGCCAATTTAAGAAATCACAAAGGCAAGACTGGTCTCATTTTTTAATAGAATAATTCTCTGAGTAAGATTTCAGACATTCTCATCTTGTGTAAGAAATCTGGACACTGAAGCAAAGGATTGTACAGTTTTTCTCTAATCCTAACAATTTACTAATTAGGCAAAGAAAAGGGGACCTTCCCTAACTTAAATGAATAGTATTCTAACTCCTGTTTTGCTTTTATGAAAGGGCTTTCTTTCTTCTTTACTTATTGCTGTTGAAAATAGACACAGCACAACACAGACCAATTCAACAATTTCTGCATGTAAAGAGACATGTGTTATTCTTTAAAAATTGTACTGCCATTCTCACTCTCCTTTTCTGATTTGCTCTTCCCCTATTAACACACCTTTAAAATAGTTTTTCTAACTGTTTATCAAGAAAGCAGCAGAAAATGAGACTTTCTGTAAACCACAAAGTAGCCACAAAGCCCCTATGCCTTAAGCATGACCTAAAAACCAATTAAAGCCCTAAAAAGCAGCTGTCAGGACTCATTTAAAGACTTCTAACCACCAGCTTAGAAGATACTGTCCTACATATTCAGAAAAACAGAGGGAGAAATCCCTATGTGCAGAATGAAGTGTGTCACTCAGAAAACCTCTAACTAGTGTGAAAGGGACCTGGGAGCCACCCCAAAAGAGGAGATGAGCATTATAACATGAGAAAGGGAGCTATGGTACAAAAGGAATTGGCTAAAAATAAATTAAAAAAAAACAAAGTTTTGCCAAACTGATAATACCCAAAAAAATTGTGGGAGAAGAAAAACAACCAAATAGGCTTCTTGGCTACCATTCCTACCTTCCCAAGATTGTCTTGTGCTTTGAGGAAGAAGGTGAGTGCTGAAGAGCTGGGCTGGTGTGACTGTTGTGTTAAAACAAGTCATGAAGATAAAACAAGAAGGTGCCACTTGCTACAAATTTTTGTAGTCCAACAATTCTTCCACTTACAGTACTGTCATTTGGACTGCCAGGGATTGAATATGATGTATGCTTAACCCACTGAGGAGAAGGCTACATCTCCAAAACTGGGGGTAGTGGCTGCAGAGGTGACTGGGGAGAGGTACAAGGATTCTTCTCCTGCTGGGGCCTGATGGTTTCTTTATGAAGCCTGCTCTCAGGCCCATTTTACATGAACTCCTCTCAGCTGGAGCTCATAGCACCACACTGATTTCTTTTGGCCCTGATCCCACATAGCAGCTGTTTGTACTTACTTGAAGTATGGTGTATTTTGAAACACGATGAAGCATATTTTCCCCACTGCCTATGTCACTGTCTAGTATGGGGAGACATTAACTCTTTTACAGACGGCTGAAGAACTGAAGCGTGTCCATGATGTGTGGGAAGACATGAAGGAGACACACACTCAGAGTAGGCAGAAGTTCTCCCAATCAGAAGCCTAATTCAAAAGAAATGGCAGATATTCCATCATTTACTTAATTTTTGGACCCTACATGACTCCAAATAAGTTTTAGTCAGGTTACAGAAGGTTATAAGAAATCATAGATTGATGTGAGTAGAGAAGTTGGCCTTTCAGAATAGAATGCAGAATTTCTTTGGTAACTAATTTAAAAAGAAAAGATGCATATTAACTATTAGGAGAGCAAATATTTTCTTCTGTTAAATCTTAGTAAGAATTATTACATGGTATAAAATACAGAAATATTAATACGGCCATTTCTTCTTCTATCAACCATTACTAAAAACTGAAGATAAAATCCACAGCTCTTCAATAAAATAAACCAAAACCAAACCTAGAACTGTCAAGTTAATGTCGACTCACAGCAACCCTATAGGACAGAGAAGAACTGCCCCATAGAGTTTCCAAGGAGGGCCTGGCAGATTCAAACTGCTCACATTTTCATTAGCACCCATAGCAATTAACCACTATGCCACCAGGGTTTCCTTCAATAATATACTACCTATGAAATCTAATGTCTTGGTTATCTACTGCTGCTTTAACATAAATATCACAAGTAGATGGCTTTAAAAAGAGAAATTTTATTTTGTCACCATCCAGTAGGTTAAAAGTCCAAATTCAGGGCATTAGCTCCAGGAGAAGGCCTTCTCTGTTGATTCTGGAAGAAGGGCCTCCTCATCAATCTCCCCTTGGACTGGCAGGTTCTGAGGTGCAGGGGCACTGAGTCCTTTCCCAAGGACATGCTTTGCCCTCAGCACTTCTTCTTGGTGGTATAAGGCCCCCAACTCTCCTTGCTTCCCTGTCTCTTATATTCCAGGAGACTGCCTCGAGGCACAATACAATCTTACACACTGAATCCTGCACCACCAACACAACTGCTGCCTGTTCTCCTTCATTAAAATCATAGAGGCAGAGTTTACAACAAGAATATCACACAATACTGGGAATCAGGGTCTAGACAAATCGCTAAACCAATTTTTGGGTGGACACAAATCAATCCATGACACTTAAATACAACACAAAACCAAAACAAACACTCTATTTCCTAATCTGCACTTCTGATTCAGCTGAACTCAGACATCTACACTTTTAAAGTCTCCTTAAGTAATTCTAAAGCATATCTCTGATTGTATGCTACTATCTTAAATTAGAGGTCTCCGAAGACATCTATACTGAAACAAACATGTCCTAAGGGTTAAGAATTGAGTGACCTAACTGGATACAAGGGCAGAGCAAAGGTTCCCAAAGGAGGCCGTGTCACAAAATGTATAAATACTGACTCCTGGGCCCTACCCAATCCTACTGCATCAGATGCTATATGAGTGAGAACCAAGAATCTGTATTTTTGTTGTTGTTACTGAGCATATATATAGCAAAAACATATATCAATTCAACCATTTGCACACATACAATTCAGTAACATTGATTATATTCTCAGAGTTATGCAATTATTCTCACCCTCCTTTTCTGAGTTGTTACTCCCCCATTAACACTAAGTCACTGCACCCTAAGGTTCCTATCTAAACTTTCAAGTTGCTGTTGTAACTTTGATCCCATATAGATAGTTCTCAAAAGAGCATAAAATGCTCAAAGCAAACATTTTTCACTAATTCAACTAAATTATTTGCCTGGGTTAGAAACTTGCAAGCAGCCATCCAAGGCAAGCAATGGCTTTCTATTCACCTGGAGGAATAAGGAGAGTCAGGAATTGAAGAAGGATATGGAATATGTGGCTGTCTCCAGGACCAATTATTCCTTTGCCATGAAACCAGGACAGCTGAATAGTGTCCAGCTACCAATACTAAACATTTTGATCAAAGATTCTACAGAAGAATCTTGATCAAAAGGGGGAGAATGTAGAAGAAAATTTCAAATTCTCATGGACTTTCTGGAGCTTTGGATGCTGAATGAACTCCTAAAACTACTGCCTTGAGATAATCTTTAATACTTAAACCAAAAATATCTCTTCAAGATTCTGTATTTTACAAAGTGCCCAAAGTGAATTTAGGCTGAACACCAGGTGTGTTAACCACTGCATTAGATTTGTGGTCCTCAAACTTTAGTGTACATCAGAATCCAGTGGAGGGCTTGTTCAAACAGATTGCTGGGTCTCAGCTGAGTTCCTGGTTCTATAGCTTTAGAGAATTTAGAAACCCTGGTAGTGTAGCAGTTAAGACTATAGCTGCTAACCAAAAGGTCAGCAGATAGAACCCACCAGGCTCTCCATGGAAACTCTAAAGAGCAGTTCTACTCTGTCCTATATGGTTGTTACGAGTCAGAATTGACTCAACAGCAGCGGGTTTGTTTTGTTTTTGTAACAAGTTCCCATGTGACACTGGCACTGCTGATCCAGGGACAACACTGGGAGAACCACTCCACAGACTATCCAAATGAGATAAGAGTTATCTTAGATGGCCTTTGATAAGATTAAAAGTAGATAATTCCACATTAAATTCTTTCGTAAGAACTTCTGGTAGCATAGTGGTTAAAGTGCTCTGTTGCTAGCTGAAAAGTCAGGGTCTGAAGCCACTAGCAACTCTGCAGGAGAAAGATGCAGCAACCTGCTTCTGTAAAGCCTTTCAGGAGGAAGCAGGAAAGCTGGTAATAGTGAATCCAAGGTCAAGAGTGGGAAAGTATTGACGTCTTGTGTGGTTGGCGACTAATGTCACAAAACAGTATGTGTATTGCTTAATGAGGAACTTGTTTGCTCTGTAAACCTTCATCTAAATACTAAATACACATACTTTCTGTAGTTATGAAGTTAAAAAAAAGGTCTACAGCCTTCGAAACCCTATGAGGCAGTTCTACTCAGTCTTTTAAGGTTGCTCTGAGTTAGAATCAACTCAAAAGCAGTGAGTTGTTTTGTTTATTTTCACTTTATTTTCACACTGAGAAATTTTTTTAGGTGCTTTTAAATCATTTATTTAAGACTTTAACTGAAGCTATGGACTAGTGAGGAGAAGATATACAGTCATGTGTTACCACTTATAAACCTTGACCATTAAACACATACACACACACAGTGAAACTCCTAAGAACATGCTATTTTGAGAAGGACTCCATCACAGCGTGTTTCCACAAGAAAAGAACTGCAAAATGTACCCACCACATTGTTGTATGAATTGACCAGTGGAATGAAGCTATTTAATATTGTCCATTTGAACGCTGAAGAGTGTGCCAAAGGCAACAGCTTTAGTTTTGACAAACTCAGTAGCAAGCTCTTTAACAGATGGACTGGCCAACACATCTGAAGCTTCTTAAGTTCACCTCGTGGTCATGGGTATAAGACCATACCATAGATACACTGGAAAGGCAATATCCACATAAAAGTTTTCCAAATCATAAAACTGAATTTTAAAAGAAGGCAAAAGGATGTGGCTCCAAGAGATTTTATATCATTAGGAAACGGGATTTGATCTGTTCAAATGATAATTTCTATATGCTACATGATTCTCTCATGTCTATTAACTAGGCAAAAGCCTTTGATTGTCTGGATCATAACAAATTATGGATAACACTACAAAGAATAGGAATTCCAGCACAATTAACTGTGCTGATGAGGAATCTGTACATAGATCAAGAGGTAGTTGTTTGAACAGAACAAGGGGACATTGTACAGTTTAAATTCAGGAAAGGTGTGTGTCAGGGTTGATTTTCACCACATCTATTCAATCCATATGATGAGCAAACAATTCAAGAATGTGGTCTATATGAAGAAGGGCATCAGGATTGGAGAAAGACTCATAAATAACTTGCATTATCCAGATGACACAACTTTGCTTGCTGAAAGTGAAGAGGACTTGAAGCACTTACTGATAATGATCAAAGATTACTATGATACCTCAACTTAAAAAAGACAAAAGTCCTCATGACTAGACCAATAAATGGCAGAAAGATTGAGGTTCTCAAGAACTGGATCCATAGTAAACACCTACGGAAGCAGCAGCTAAGAAATCCAAAGACACACTACATTGTGCAAACTGCTGCGAATGACTTCTTTAAAGTTCTGAAAAGCAAAGATGTCACCTTGAAGATTCAGGTTGGTCTGATCCAAGCCATGACATTTTCAACTGCCTTATACGTATGTGAAATCTGGACAGTGAATAAGAAAGACCTAAGAAGAATTGACACGTTTGAATTATGGTATTGGCAAAGAACAGTGATATACCATGGACTGCCAGAAGAACAAACAAATCTGCCTTCAAAGAAGTAAAACCAGAATATTCCTCAGACAGCAAGGAGGTAAGGCTATGTCTCACATACTTTAGACATGTTATCAGAGATCAGTCCCTGGAAAAGGACATTAGGCTTGGTAAAGTAGACGGTCAGCGCCAAAAGATCCTCAGTGAGGTGAACTGACAGTGGGTGCAACCATGGGCTCAAGCGTAACAGTGATTCTGAGATGGCACAGGACCATGCAAAGTTTCATTCAGTTGTACACACGATTGCTACAAGTCAGAACCACTCGATGGCACCTAACAATGACATGATTCCCAGGGTGGCTGTACCAGCTCTCTTACAAAATATTGAAGTGAAAAATCTTTGCTATCAGTCAGTTCAACTCTGAAACATTTCATTAGGATCAAAAGTCGTGGTTAATTCAATAAACCCTGCAAATGGTCACAAACCAACTTCAGAATAAAGAAGCTATCAGTCCAAATTCCCTAATAGGTCCTTACCCAATTCCAGTTAAAATATACACAAAGACAAAGGAAATAAAAAAACTCAATATGGCTCTGAAACTAACAGTAATAATTATTTATAAGAACCTGGGAGGAATGTCTATTAAATACAGTGTAAACAGAGCTGAATTAAAAGCAATCAGTGTTCAATGAACATTTGCTTGCTGAAAAAAGTGCAGCTAGCAATATATTACGAGATCCCACTTTACCTTATTTTCTAGAATAAAGAACCCCGAAACCCACTCCCACTGAGTCAATTCTGACCCATGGCGACCCTACAGAAGAGAGAACTGCCCCGTAGAGTTTTCAGTGCATGCCTGGTGGATGTGAACTGCCAAACATCTGATCTGCAGCTGTAGCACTTAACCACTATACCACTAGGGTTCCCCCGGAATAAAGAGTGGGAACTAAACAGATTAAGCCGCAGGAAGCGTCCTGTACTGCGCTCTGCTTTCTGAAACAACCAGGCAACGATCCACTACCTTCCTTCTCTCTTCAGTATCAGAAGTTCTCTGCAAAGAGTTGTTTTTAATAAATCATGAAGTACAATAAATAATACACTGTTTGGTTTTCAGCCTCTGAAACTGAGGAAATAGACACCCAAGTCTGAAAGATCTGGATACAGAAAGCATTTGATCACAATGAATGTCCTCTTGCCACTAGCTAAGACTAAGTATTCATTTGTAACTTGGGAGAGAATGGGTCCCACTTTGATGGGATGGCTTCTTTGGGGAATGGAGCCAGGGTTTTCTCTCGTTTTAGAAGTCAAGGTACAGGGCCTATGGAGGCACCTGTGAGGACTCATCTCTGTCACAGGAACTGCACACAGTGGTACAGGTTATTCACTGCATAAGGGCACGCAGCAAGCCCTGCACTACAACCCCAGTTGCATATGTGAGCGTGACGCTGTGCTGGTCCAAAGGAAGAGTATTCTTATCTCAGCTAAATGCTACATAGCTAGTAAATGAGGGATAGTTTTAACTCCAAAATGTAGCCTGCACTGTCAGACACAATAGTCATTCACCATACGTGGGCAGTGCAGAAACAGAACATACCCATTGTAGCAGCAATTTCTGTTGATCAGTGTTGGCACACTGTTCACAAAAATTGTGGGGAGGGAGAAAGGGATGTTACTTTTCCATTAAAATTGCAGTATTATTATTCTCTCCTACAAAACATAGTACCCAAAGAGCTTCCGCATTTTGGAGTCAGGATAAAAAAAATCTAACTTAAAGCATCTGTTGTTGTTGTTGTTGTTAGTTGCTGTCAGGTTGATGTACACTCGCGGCCAATTCTCTTCCTCCTACTTTCTATTATGGCCAAGAACATCAAAGAAATAAACAGTCCGTTTTTGCATCTATATAACATACAGCACAGCTTCTGCCTCTACTTCTCAAAGCTCTAAATAACGACATCATCTGTTCTTACCGTTCTCACTTGACCTCTTAGTGGCATCTCACGTTGTTAATCATTCCCTTTTTAAACCTGCCAAACTCATGACACCATGGTCCCTTCGTTTCTTATCCAACATTCTTGTAGCTCTTTACCAGGCAGGTTTGCAGGATCCTCTTCCTCTGCCCATCTGGAAATACTGGTGCACCTCTTCAGGTCTTAACTTAGGTTTTGGGTAGGTGCCACCGAGTCAGTTTCAGCTCAGTGATCCCACGTGAGAACTTCCCTGTAGGGATTTCTTGGCTACAGTCTTTAGAGATGGAGATCACCAGGTCTTTCTCCCACAGAGCCACAGGGCAGGTTTGAAACACCAACCTTTCAATAACCAGCTGAGTGCTTAACCACTGCACCACCAGCCCTTTTCATTCTCCTTCTGCTCACTCTCTTTAAGCCACTCATCCATACCCATGGATTCTGCAGAAACCTACATGCTGACAATTACTAAGTATGAATCCTCATTCAAAAACATACTCCCATACTCCTTTTGTCACTTACTCACTGCCATTAAGTCAATTCCAACTCACAGAGACCCTATAGGATACAGTACATTGTCCCATCCAGTTTCCAAGGAGCACCTGGTAGATTCAAACCACTGACCTTTGGTTAGCAGCTGTAACACTTAATCACTACACAACCTTTTGTCACTTAAGAACCTCCAATTCAAAAATATCCCAAACTCAGTCACATATGTTCCTACATATAGAGCATTACGGCATTAAATCTGCTTATCCTTTTTAACAGCACTCAAATCCATTCTCTCTTTCCCAGCCCCCACTCTCCTCCACCTTGCACAACTGCAAGGGTCTCTATCTTATTCCACTCCTTAGTGACTCATCTTTGAAGTCCTTTCAAATATTAATAATGGGTGGTGGGGGGAGGGAAGAGACAAACTTCAGGTTGTTCTGCACACTCCATAAGACATCCCACGATCTGGCCTCTTCGTTATCCAGTGGTACGCGTCTTCCATTATTTACCAACTACTTGCAGTTCCTTAAAAACACCATATTATTTCACGCCTCTTCATATTCTATTTTCACTATTGAAACATACTCTTTCACTGCTATCCACAAGACGAACTCCTATTTATCTCCCAGTTTCCAATTCAAGTCTCAGATGTCTCCTTCTAAGTTACCCACCCACTCACATCACCATCAGCAAGGAGTTGGCTATGCCTCTGTGTGTTACCATCTCTGTACGTTGTACAAAAATCATAACATTATCATACTGAACTCATGGCATTTACATGGGAACCTCCTTGACTAAACTTTGTATTCCCTGAGGACAAAGTCAGCACTATTAAGCATCTTTTGTCTAATGCTCTGAGGATATTGCATAAAGACAATGCACAAAAAAGAGCTTGTTGGCTAACAAAAAAAAATGGAATGAATGAAGACATGTGGCCACTAGAGATGAAAGATGAATTAATGAATTGGTTTTCCCAAAAGTACAACACATTTAAATAGGAAGTAGCCTGGCCCCTAGGGTCGCCATGAGTCGGATCCAACTCGACGACACTTGGCTTGGCTAGCCTGACCAATGAATCTCCACTCACTCAGGCAACAAGTATTTGTTGAGTACCCACTACATGCAAAAGCTGTACTACCCAAGACACAAAGTGCTAGTAATATAAAGACTTCTCAGTTTTCCTAAATTATTGCAAATCCTGATAATATAAGAGCTTTTCCAATCACACACATTTCACTCCCAGTGGCCATTACGAAGGAAAAGAACACAAATCAATTGGCACAATGTAACCCTACAAAGGTCAACTGTTACAGGTTAACCTTCTGTCTTAACCCAGTTCCGAACTCATTCCTTCTTCCTTAATACACTTTTTTAAATTACAAATTTGAAGTTCCCTGCTACCTACTTAAATAGCAACAAATATCAACCCCATGCCATGCCAATTCTACTTTCAAAAGTTACATATACCAAAGTTACACCACAGACACACACACAAAAATAATCCCAAATGATATGGCTTTATCCCAATCATATTTCCAAACTGGTACACAGGCAAATCAGGTCAAATATGAAATTTACAGTGGGTATGAGGTGTGACCATTATTACAGAGAAATGAAGGATGTGAACAGAATATGTAAAAGAGAAATACAAAGTCGGCGAGCATAAACTAAATTGTTTAACCTCTTGAATGATCAAAGAACTCTAAATTTTAAAAATAAAATGTGATTTCCCCCAACACATTAATGATTTTCCAAAATTATGATACTCATTGTTATTGGAGATGTGACACTTTAAAACACTTATCATCAGAAGCTTCAACTGGAACCATCTTCCTGGCAGAATCTGGCATCACCCAAGCCTTATCTGTCAAACACCAGACAAGCATAACCTGTGACCTAACAATTCTACTTGAAGATATTTATTCCGAGAAAATAATCAGAGATCTACACTAAGATATCCACCAGAGGACATTTTCTGCAACACTGTTTGTAACAGTGAAACTGAAAGCAACCTTAAGGCTCCCAGGAAGGGGATTATTTAAGTACATAAAAATATGTTCAAAGGATGAGATATATCCTATTTAAAGAGTCATAGTGTAGACTTCCTTTTCCAGGAATACTGAGATCAAAATACTATGGAAAAAAATTCAAACAGTTTCAGTTCAAAAACATCTAAAACTATTTGACAAGTGGTCGGACACATGCTCATGACACACACAGGTACACCTCTACTGTTATAAAAGTATAGCCAAGTTGGCAAAAAAAGTAATGAATCATCCTAGGAGCCATAACATGTCAACAAATAGGAATCAATTAAAGTAAAGAGCACTGAAACCAGCAGCTGGTTACATGCCAGTCCCAGGTGTTTGAGTCCAGACTTCTACACGCACAAATCAAGTGGAAAGTACAAGTCAAATCAAAGCCACCCACCACCTCAAAAGCTGAGATATCCTGAAAGGGGACCTCTAAGTAGGAAAATTAGAGGGAAAATTACTAACCTACACCACATAGGAAGAAGGTAAGGGAATTTGACTGTGTCAGATTTGGATCTAGGGAGGAGAGAATATACCCTGAGAATTTACATCCAGGTATTTGCCCTCAGATAGGTTAGGGGCCTGGATTCATACTGTTTTATGACCACCCAAAAATTTCAAGCTGAATATCTTAAACCAATGTGAACAGGAGTTGATGGTGCCTGAAGGCATTAGGAATAAGCAAACAAAAGTTCTCTCTGAAATAGTTCACCTTACATTCTGAAAGAATTCCCAGAGAGAAAGTTTCTAGAAGAAGGAGCTCACATTAAAAAATAATAATAATAAGGAAACCAGCCAACACACACAAGAGTCATGAAAGAAAAACAAATAGCAGAATCAGGCCTGAAAAATCTACAAATACTGGAATCATCAGACACAGACTATAAAATAAAAATGTCAAATATGCTTAAAAAACGAGGATTTATTAAAAGTATGACATATTAAAAATGACATACAAACTTGAAAAATTGTCAAACAGTATCACCAGAAATGAAAAACACAGAACTTCAAACTAGAAAATCAAGGGGTGAGGTACACAACAGATTAAGTACAAGTGAAGACAGAATTGATAAACCAAACCACTGCTATGAAGAAATTTCACAGAACAGTGGACAGAGGCACAGAGATAAAAATTTGAAAGAGGTTCAAAGGCAAGGAAGACAGTGAAAAAGTCTAACGCAACTCTTAAATGAAGATATACAAGCTGAGAACCAGTAAAAATGTCATTTAAGAAAATAATGGACAAAAATATGCTAGAACTGGCAACAGGTATAAATCCTCAGATTCAGGAAGCAAGAAATTCACACCAAAACAAATTCAACTGAGTTTGATATTTTCCTACGTAAACATTCATACACACAGAGAACAATATATAGCCTGTAGTCATTTTTGTCTTTTGTATCAGTTTACAAACCTATGTGTACATATTTAGAAGAACTGATCAGAATCCTCTGTTTGAGATGAAACACTTCAGTTAATTTTTTATTTATGCATTTACATTTTCCAGGAGTGTCAAACTGAAAATTATCGTTTTAACAATAGTAAAAAGGTTTTTTTAATTATAACAGAATAATAGTGAACACATTTGTGTGTACATGTTTATTTATTCAAGTATATAAAAGGGCATATACCAAAAATGTTAACAGCTAATATTTCTAGTTTGTGAGAATTTGGGTAATTTTTACTTGTATTTCATAATCAGTGACCAAATAATACATATAATACAAAGTGGAAAAGAGCTATTGCCTCAAAACATTACCAAAGGTTTTTATCATGAATGTCAAATAATGATATGATTTGTAATTTCTACATTTTACAAATTTTCATTTGCTATTTTTATTACTTACATTTTATGCATCCTCATTTGTTATTTCACAATTAGGAAAAAATTTACACAAACATGAGGATACATAGGTAGATCAATCTCAGAATTGTAACTAACAGTTTGTAAGAAAACTTCATTTTAAAACGATCAAAATTGAAAACAAAATGCAGCATACTCATGTAATTATACACAATGTTTTCAAAGACTTGAAACATCACAGGAAAGTGTTCAGTTTACAACGTTAAAGTTTTAAAGCACGGAAGAAGATATACGCAGACTTTGTAAAGAACCTGCCAAGGAGTAATGGACAGACATTAGAGAAGAATGCTAACAGTGGCTGTCCCTGGTGCCATGGTTTCCTTCTTTTTATTAATATCTAGGGAGGGAGAGAACAAGAGAGCCAGTCAAGGTTTCTCAATGTTGACACACATCTGGCCTCAATTTTGAGCCAGAGCACTGAAAGCAGGAGAACTAGGAAAATGAGGTAGCAGTTAAAACCACTCATCTTAAAATACATTAAAACTTAAAATCATTGGCATTTAAAGGGGCAGAGTTAATATTTAATATAACCTTTCAGGATAATAGAAAAAGACCAGGACATCCAAGAAAAGGGGGCAAAAGCTGATAGTTCTCTTCTTAATTGCATCAAATTTTATATCAGATGTCCAATGTATTTCATACACTATCCTTGAACCAGTAATTATGTTACAATCTCTAATGTTTTCAAGAATAAAAACTCAGACCATAGGCAACATACTCTCATGTGACTTTAAAAACATCATTAGCTGACCAAACTTTACATTGCCTAGTTGAAGTTGCACAAAACATTATGACCTTCTCTCCTCTCGTAAGCACATCTCTGATGGCAGAATCCTGGCCAGAGAAAAAGAATACAAGATATTAGGAGAAAACTTTTCTTATTCTATCCAGTGTCCCTCTGATCTTTAAAGGAATGATTGTGTAGTGCTTTCCAAATTCACAACAGACATGATGTATAAACATTGAGTCATCAAAGACTGTCCAAGAGAGAGCTTCACTTCTAGAAAAAGTATAATCTAAAACTAAGAGCTTCTACACCTGCAAATAATAAACTTCAAAGGAGATCTAAAATCATACTGGCATCATTTATCATTTATGAGCATAACTGTGAGTGTGTATGTGTGGTTTCAATAATCAATTGCTCAATTACAGCTTACCTAGTCTTGTTTAACCCTCAGCTTCTTATGTAGTGTCCTGAAATTGTTTTAAGCATGCCAGTCATACAATTCCTAGCATCTCACAACTGGAAGGAAACTGCTGAGGTCATCTAGTTTCACCTCTTAGTCGATGCTTTATCCCCTCTACATTCTCCAGTACTTGCTGGGATATTTCCAACGGCAGGAAACTCACTACCTTTCAAGGCTGTTCATTACCTCCTTAGACAACTCACTCACTGAAAATTCTCTCTTAAATGGAGTTCAAATCATCCTGACTAAAAAGTCTTTCCATGGGGCCTCACGACTCTTCTGAAATGAAAATGAAGTCCATCCTTCAAATAGCTGAAGGTATATATGTAGGTGAAGAAAGAGATAAGGCGGTCCATTGATTTCTTTTCTCTTTCTCATAATTCCTATCTTACAATTCCTTCCGCCTCTTCACTGAGAATACTACAGTTCACTCATTCTGTTCTTAAAGGATGATCCCTGAAACACAAGACAGTGTTCTTGCTGGGTGGTACCGACTGGCCTAGAATATGGCAAAACCAACATCTCATTTGCTCTCATCTTAATGTTCAGATGAATATATGTTCAGAGAACACACTATGGTGAAATTAAGGGTAGAGTTGGAAGGATTTCAAATTCATTCAATTTTGAAACGAGTTTTTGTATTGCTGAGTCTAAAAATTATGAAAATTGAAGATTCCCAAATCCATTGCTTCTCAAACAAAATGTGATCTACTGGTAGAGCTCATTAAAAATGTAGAGTCCCAGATCAGAATCCAGATGGTGGGCCCAGGACTCTGTATTTAAAATGTACCCCTCTCTGTTGATTCTGATGCACAGTAAAATGTAGTAACAAAGGAATTACTTGATCTTTGTCAAATTTTTATTGCCTTAACAACACAAATACATACATGCACTCTCTTTAATTTCCTAGCCATCTACAAAGGCAGAGATGAAATGGCTAGTACTATCTGGCACTGGTTTTAATTGACGACAAAGCTAGGATTAGAATCAGGCACTGATAATCTCACCTCTGTTCTAGCTAAAGCTTGCCCCCTAAAGAAGAGAACAGTGCCTCGGATGTGGTGGGAGGATGAGAGAGGGACAAGGTGTTCAGATCACACTAAACTTGGAGAAATAAATAGCCTAGAGCAATTATTCACTCACATTAGGCTTTGGTCTTTAAATATAGGGGGCAAAAAACTGAAAACTGTCCCATATGGAGGAACCTACCAATGGAGAGGAGAGGAAAAGGCAGGCAAGGATGGAGAGACAAAAGAAAGGAAGGAAGGAAATCACAAGCAACAGAGAAAGGGAAGTTCCTGTGAGACTGTACAGCACAGACTACTTGGATTGTACCTGCAACTTGATTGTAATTTCTCAAATTTCACTCTTAGAATGTCAATTTTTAACTTGTTTTTATAACATGCTTTATATGTTTTCTAATGTTAGAAAACATTATTTCTGTATAATCAAATGCAGACTCAAAGTAATTGATACTTGTATTTGCTGCCCCCAAACCAAATCAAGGATCATTTTTATGTTCAATTTATTCCAAATTTATTTCATCACATGACAAGAAGTCCTAACACTGAATGCAAAGCATATTTGAAACATTCTTCCTGATGCTTTGAGTCCTAGTTTTTAAAATTACACCTCACTCCAGTTCCAAATACAGATGCAAACTGCAGACAAAACATCCTACCACAGAACTAAATCTGAAAATGGCCAGGACCAACAAATCCACAATAAAGAGGTTACACTCCAAACCCCAAGTGGTAAATGGGACAACCATGTCCCTTAACATATGGTAAAAGATGAATCCAGTTAATGTTACCTTAAAAAGAACTTAAGTAACTCCTCTCTTTCCCATCATAATTACACATTATAGGGCCCAAAGGCCAGCTCCCTGGTGGAGACAAATCAGTGATACACAGAAAAGCCTTTTCTGACCAGTATAATACTTTACCCTATGTGAACTCTATGAAGCATGCACTAATGGATTCCAAAGGCATTTAAAGAAGCTGTATATTCTGTCAAATATTTACAGTTATTGGAGAATCAATAAAAATGAAATTGTTAAGTGGTTACTTTCCAGATGGCTCTATTCTTTTGATTTCAAAACAGCAAAAGAGCAGTGACTCTAAAAACTGGCAGTTTGTGAAATCCTGAAGCTGGAAGGGACTCTAAAGGTTATCTAGTAAGGCCCCTTTATTCTCCACCCCCTCCCCCAAGCCACTCAGTCTTCAAGCAAGTCATTATCAAGAGCAGTGTGACCACATCCAACAGTCTGACCTCTCGGTTATTTCCTCAACTGACTGCTCAGTTGAGCCCTTCATCTCCAAAACTGCCCCTGACACTTCAAAATCCTCCTTTCTAACTGGAACTCTTCATCTTCAGCTGTTCTCACTCACAAATACTGTATCTGCCCTTGAATGTAAAATGATCCAGCTTCCTGCTCCCTCTATTTTCCTCTGTTCATCAGTCCCATCCAGGCTCAGTTCTCTCAATACCCAGCCAAAAGGCCATGATCCATCCCCTGACCTTCCCTCATAACAGCCTGCTACCCCGTTCCCCCAAATACACACTCCTCTCTGCTAATTTGTCCTTTAACAACTCTATCTTAATTGAACTCCAAACCACCAAGTCTGCTCCCATTTATCGCCTTCAGAAGCACCCTGGCGAAAAATTGAGGACAGACAAGGTGAAGGTGTCACTAGTGATCAATGCATTCTAATCTCAGCTGACCCCACTACAGGCACACTTCCCTGTATTCTCTTTCACTGCTGACAGTACTTCAGAAAATTTCATCTCCTCTAAGAAACTAGCAGTACACAGATGACACAACCCTCTTGCTAGAAGTGAAGAAGGTTTGAAACACTCACTAAGAAAATCAAAAAACACAGCTCTCAGTATAGGTTGCACTTCAACATCAAGAACACAAAAATCCTCACAACCAGACCAGCAAGCAACATTGTGATACAGGGAGAAAGGACAGAAGTCAAGGATTTCATTTTACTTGGTTCCACAATCAATACCCATGAAAGCAGAAGTCAAGAAATCAAAAGCTGCATTACGTTGGGAAAATCTTCTGTAAAGGACTTTCTTAAAGTGTTCAAAAGCAAAGATACCACCTTGAAAACTAAAGTGCAACTGACCAAGCTGTGGTATTTTCAACCATATCATATGCATGTGAAAGCTGGACAATGAATAAGGAAGACAGAAGAACTGACACCTTTGAACCATGGTGCTGGAAAAGAACATTGAAATGTACCATGGACTTCCAAAAGAGTAGACTGGTTTCTGGAAGAATTATAGCCAGAATGCTCACTAGAAACAAAAAATGGTGTGACTATGTCTTTCATACTTTAGACATGTTGTCAGGAGAGATCAATCCCTGGAGAAAGGCATCATGCTTTGTCAAATAGGGAGTCAGCAAAAAAGAGGAAAGCCCTCAAAAACATGGACTGACACAGTGCCTACAACAATGGTCTTCAACATAAAAACAACTGCGGGCATGGCACAGGACTGGGCAGGGCCTCGTTTTGTTGTGCGTGGGGTCGCTATGAGTTGGAACTGACTCCACGGCACCTAACAACAACAAAAAACCCCATTCCCATCAAGCCCATCAAAGAAAAATCAGTAGAAATTAGACAAAAACTCCCCCAAAATCGCCTTTCTCTCTTTCTCTCCTCCATCACCCACCACCTGACATACCTTCTCCTACTTCTCCACCTCTGTCAATGACATTACCATCCTTTCACAGTTACTCTTCCTTCTCCCTGCTCTACCATATATAGTCATTTGCTAGGTGTCATGGATTGAATTGAGTCCCCCAAAAATATGATTCCCTGTATTCTACGATTGTCCTCCAGTTTGTGATTTTGTTGTGCTGTATGTTAAATGGTTAGGGTGAGACTGTAAATTCCTTCAGATCACCTCCCTGCTCCACTGTAAAGGGAGTTTCCCTGGAGTGTGGCTTGCACCACCCCTTAATCCTTTCATCTTGCAAGGGGTGAAAGGAAAGGGAAGCAGGCATAGATTTGGGAATGTCACACCAGCAAGAAAGCAGCACGTCCTTCAGACCTGAGGTTCCTGGGCCAAGATGCTCCCTGGACAAAGACTGATGCAATACTGGGCTTTCTTCCAGAGCCAACAAGGGGGAAAGCCTTCCCCTGGAGTGGACATCCTGAGTTTCAGCTTGTAACCTACCAGACTGTGTAAGAATAAAGTTTCCTTTGTTAAAGCCATCCACTCATGGTATTTCTGTTAGAGCAACACTAGCTGACTAAAACACTAGGTAATGTCAATTCTTGCTTCTAAATATCTTTTACCTCAGTCTGCTTTCTAAGCTTACAATAACTCAGGCATCAAGTATCTCTCCTAGAGTATTCCAGTCCCTTCTTCCAGAAACCACTTCTGTCCGTTGTGTGGAAAATAATCTTCCTGAAACACAAACCTAGCATGCCAATGCTGTTTGTATCTTCAAGTGGTTTCCCAACTGCCTGAAGTCCAACTTCTTCAAGCACAGAGACAAGTGCTCAAGCTACTTCCCACTTCAGCTATGACCCACCTTGCTTATTAAGCTCCAGGGCTTTGAATCTACTCAAAACTCCCCTAACACATAATAGTCATCCACATAGCTGCTTCAGCATATGTACCTGGCTTTTCCTGTCTTACCTCCCCAAACAGTATGCCAGGAAAACACCTACTCATGTTTCCAGACCCAGCCTCAGAAATCACTCCCTCAGTGAAGCTTCTGTGACTCTCCTCCCCACTCAGATTAATCACTACCTCTTCCAGGCTGCCTCTCAGACTTTTACATGTTTCATATTATACTGTGTCCCCTACTGGCAGGTGTCACAAACAGAAATGCCCACAGGGCCCAAACAAGTACCATAAATACATAAAGTGCCTAGTGAAAACAAAGAATCAATTTGTGTGATACAGAAACTGTGTACGCTCGCCCTAGGACCAATCATAACACTTGCCTGGCTCTGCATCATTTTTAAAAGCCCTGCCTTAAACAAATCAAATTGCATAGGAGACCAAATTCATTTAGTATACAGGCTGCCAGTTTGTAAACTCTGGCCAAAGGCATTAAATGTTTTAGGGCCTTCCTGTTTCTTTCTTCTCCTCCTTGAAAAGACTCCTCAACAGGTCTGTGAGTATTCCCTGAGCCTTGATACCTGAGGTCCCATAGGTTGATCTTTAATGATGTCTTTGGTTGGGCTGACCCTGAAAGCACATAGCTCCACAGTTAACTGATCACAAGGAAAGTCTGTGGGGTCCAACTGAACAACCCTGAACTCTCTACTACTCGGCAGTGATCAAAAATGCTCTTTTGGGACATTTCATATTCATAGCCAATACCTTGAAACGTGTCCAGTCCGTACATTTCACAAGGCGCTCTCCAAACTATTCTTGAAAAGAGTTACACCAGCAGTGAGCTGCTCATCTGCACTGTCTTGCTTTGGCTCTTATAGCACCGCTTTTTTGAGACAAGCTTTGGCATTATGCCATTGATCTATACTGAACTACACTACTAAAAAGAAGAAGAAAAAATAATGAACCTTACTGTTGTATCCACTGTAAAGATTGTGTTTGGTGACAATGCTCGTTACAGTCAAATATCTAGTCTTTAAAGAGCCTTAAGATAAAACCCTCTCACTGTCTAGTAGCATGAAGAGTTATACCCATGGTTAGTCCTTACTCTCCTGGACTCTGAGGGTCATACAGAGGACTATTTCCCTCTTTGTGTCAACTGCTAAGAAGGACAGTGAAATATGTGGCCGTTCTCTAGGGCAGTTCATAGGATCACTATAAATCAGAATCAGCTCGAAGGAACCAGGTCTCCAACATGTGGATAGAACCCTGAGGTGTGCCTTGTATCCTATACTCTCAGTCTTGGTCTCTGTCTGACTTCCCACTTTCTCTTTCCACATTTACACCCTGTGTTTATTTTAAATTTCATTCTATTCAGTCAGAAAATAAACAAGCGACTACCTTATAACACTGCATTTATCCCACAGTTGTTTTCATTCACGTCTCATCCCTATATATGTGAGTTTCTGAAGACCAGGTCTCCATCTTTACTGATGTTTGTGTCAAGAGAATCTCATGACACTAAAAAAAGGAAAAAGAAAGAAAGACTTATTGAGTTGATTCCCAGTCACAGTGTCATAGTGACCTAACAGGACAGAGTAGAACTGCCCCCATGGAGTTTCCAAGCAGTGCCTGGTGGATATGAACTGCCAAACATTTGGTTAGCAGAGGTACTACTTACCCACTACACCACCAGGGTCTCATTAGCAGATCATTAACTAGATGTCAAATTCAACTATATTACATGTGACTGTTTCAAGTAAAGGTGAAACGGTAGGTTCACTGCCTCTTAAGGAAGCTCACTTTACCTCTCCGTAAGAGATCAAAAGCATAAAAGCAGCCCCTGGCCCCAAGACCAAAGGCATCTGGAAGAAAACAGAGCTCATGAAGAGGAACATGAGGAATACCCACACACTGGATGGTGGGAAAGGTTAAGCACTCTATTATTAGCCAAAAGGTGCGCTGTTCAAACCCACCCAAAGACATCTCAGAAGACAGGCCTGGTTATTGGCTTCCAAGACATCAGAGCCTTGAAAACCCTATGGAAAATTTCTACTTTGCACATGTGGTGGCACCATGAGTCAGAATTGACTCAGCCACAACTAACAACAACAAACAAATACAGGTACACATATGATTTCATTTCTAATTTTTCCTATTCTTTTTTAGAGTACTTCTTTCACTTTCTAGTGGTTAACCAGTTATTTTGCATAAATCTGCTAACCAGGAATATTCCACCATCAGTTGACATTGTGATTACAGTTAAAACCAAAGCTTTTCATAACATATTGAAGTCTGAGCTCTCAAAAGGCACAGGAGATGTTCTCTTCTATAATGACAACCTGTGGATGAGTAGTGGCTGTCACCACAGCAGAGAATAACATGTACCAGCAAGGTCTGGCCAGTTGTGCTCAGCAACATTGAGGACTAATTATGATTAAAACTTTCCATTGTGATAATCATTTTTCAATTTCTAAAAACTCGGCTGCAAATCCACATTTTGCTTGTAATAATTTCTATTTTAAATTGTAATGACTTCGATTTTAAATTTCTCTCAAACTCTGATACAGGAATGACTTATTACCACATTTGTACCATTGTTTTAGAAGTCAGTTGAACCATTTTTATCAATAACCATCAAAATGACCAGTTTTTTTGAGGCAGTAAATTCTATTACTAGGAAACTGCCCTAAAAAAAAATATAAGAAACACACAAAAAACTCTTGCACTCAAATATATTTACCAAAGCCAGACACAGTTACTGAATGAAGTTAAGGTCACTTCTAATTATGATAGACTATTATGACAAAGGGCAGTATATTGATTATATCTAGTAGGATTTCATCTATATAAAATGTACACAGAAAACATTACAAGGAAATATCTCATCAAGTTTACAGTGGCTGTCTCTAAACTGTGGGATTATTGTTGCATTTTCTTTCTTCTCCTTTATGTTTTTCCTTTTTACAACAAGCATGTTACTTCTGCAATCTAAAAAGTTTTACTCTTTTTTGTTGTTGTTGTCATGTGCCATCAGATTAGTTCCAGCTCATAGCAACCCTATCTACGACAGAACGAAACACCCTATCTAGGACAGAATGAAACAGTGCCTGGAGTTCTAAAAAAAGACCCTCTGGATGGCCCTGAGAGAGAAGAATGAGCCCGTTATTGCAGCTAATGCCCCTTGTCGAGGATCTTCTTTAACCTTTTTATATCTACCTTGGAATCAAATGATATTATTTTCAAGTTAGTGATTATACTCTTGAGTAGTTAGTTAGTCTAAGAAAACTAGCTGCTGTCCAAAGGCAGAACAATGGTCAAATTAAAAACAGCATAACATCTTCCTAGATTATTAGGTCATTGAAAACACAATTATTCAAACTATGTGGTCACATATACCAAAAAATCAAACCAAACCCACTGCCAGTGAGTGGATTCCAACTCATAGCAACCCTACATGTCAGAGCAGAACTACCCCATAGAGTTTCCAAGGAGCACCTGGTGGATTCAAACTGCTGACCTTTTGGTTAGCGGACATAGCACTTAACCACTACACCACCAGGGTTTCCTTCTCACGCAGAACAATAGGTAAAAAATGGTCAGTAGCAACACATACATATTTGTCACCTCTAGGCAAAAGCAGATCATAAAACAGACCATAAAACTAACAGCATTAAATGAAAAAATATATTACATTAGGTAACTGACAGGGCTTATTTATTTAAATTTTGCAGTAATACAGTTTTAAAAGTAGTTTTTAAAAACATTTTTAGGAATATGTTAAGCAGTGTTTTATAGAAAGAAACATTTTTAAATGTGTTGAAAAGTTTGAAATACTCTTTAAGATGCATTTAACGAAAAAATTGTTACCTGCTAAATTATGTTGATGTTAAAATGGGGTGAAGAAGAAGACAGGAACTTAGGCAGTGAATGATTTTATGCATTCTCCTGTATTAGAATAAATGTAGAGTAGTCCTCTAGCATCTGCTGTGAAGTCTACTGGTCAAAGTTAATGCTATTCTTCTCAAAATTAAGGGGATGTCATATATGTTTTACAGCGAATTTCTCTCAAAATAATGTATTTAGACACAATATCTGAGCTGATTCTTGCTTGTAGTTCACGAGGTCCATCTCATCCCTGAACCAGACCAGAAATCCTGATTCATAAGCCTCCACTTTGAGGGGTCGCCATGAGTCAGATCCGACTTCACGGCACTTGGCTTTGGCTTGGCAGGGAGGGCAAAGGCTTGAAGAGGAGCTGGGACTGGGTTTCCCAAGTTCACAGTAATGAAACCTTGCTTATCTGTTGCAGTTCCCCTGTATAAGCAGAACAGCTCATCTGATGCACACAATTCTGAAAATAAAAGGCATCCAGGAAGTTTTAGACCCTGTCTGTACTACATAGCTTCTCTCTCAGGGCCATCCAGAAGGTCTTTTTTTAGAACTTCAGGCAGTGGGTCAGGGTACTCTCTGCCTCTTCCTGCTCTTTGTCTCCTTTGAATCAAACCTAACTCCATAACTCCAACTCCTTATGATCCAACTTATTTCCAGGAGTAGCTGTAAGCAACACTCATGCCCATTACCTGTCTGGACCTAGACGTAACTTGATCCAAACACTGTGTGTGTCTTTGATGACCTTCCTCTGCTTTGTTCCAAACCAAGAGCCTGAAGTCCCAGCCAGGTTTTCATACAGTAATCGGCTTAAGAAGAAGATATTTAACAGCACATAAAGGAATATAAAGTGATGAATCAGCATCAAAACACACAAAGTCAAATCTTCAGCTAGCTGGACCTCCCAAATAAGTATTTGTTATGGTAAGGAATTATATGCAATTCAGACAAAAGAAAACAGTACCTTTTCTTTTCCCCCTTCAATCTCTAAACATAAAATAAGAACAAGTATAATAAAGTATACATGTAACAAGAGCCTGAAAGACTGAGAATTGTTTTGATGTTATGAAAAATAGTTTTTACATGTAGCTGGGTGAATCGAATTACAAGGGTAAAAAAAGCTGAGCTATCATGTCCCTTTTACATAAAACCTGTTTCTCGTAAACTTTCCTTAAACTCAGAATAGTCGTCAAAACTGAACTCACTCTCCAGGTGATTCCTTGCCCCTCTAAATCTCTTTGCAGTGACATCACCCACCACTCAATGCATTTTTATGAAACCTGAATTACATACAACTTAGCTACTGCACATTTCTCCAGAGCAAGCATCCAGCATATAAACCCAAAACAATGAGTTTTCATCTTTACTGAATCTGAAAGTTTACAGAACAATTCATTTCAAACACACACAAACTTAAACTAGGAAGTTAAAAAGCTTAAAGCATTGCTCAGGAAATTCTCATTTTTGCCCACTCTTCCATGTTTTGCACAGAAACATCAGCAGTGTTGTCCAAAGATATTAGTTCCACCTGAGCCCCACCTTACAAATATACATAAAGGTAGGAAACTTTTGAACTCTCTCAAGCTTGCCAGCCAAGTGCCACCGAGTCAGATCAAGCATAGCCTGAACTTTTTGAACTCAGTTTAGCTAAATGGCATGGGGTCATCCATTCCTTGAGGATTAAACAGTCAGAGCAAAGTTGGTGGGTTTTTTTTTTTTTTATGATTGAATGAAAATGTGCATTCCCATATAAATTTGCATACCCACCTATATGTAGCTCCCACTGCTCTCCCTGCCCAGTGACTGCACACTCTGCCTCTCTACTCCATACATGTCTTAGCTTCTAAACAATCTCCTATCCCCTCCTATCCACCCACTCCCCCACCTCCAGTAAGAGGTCAGCAGGATGACATCCTATAGATAAATAGAAACATAAAGTGCACACATGATATGGTCACTCTGTTGTCGCCAAGTCCAATACATTCCTGTCCGAAGAGTTGACCTCCTTTATGATTTATGGACAGGGACAGCATCAGGGCCAGGAGCCATGCTCCCAGGAGAACTCCAAGGCCCCTGGACCATCAATTGTGGTCTTTTAGTGGAGATCTCAGGGTGCACCCCTTTTTATTCTTGTGTTGCCAGTGAGATTCAACTTTGTGAGCTCCATCACAGCTACCACTGGTGGTGGCCAGGCACCATCCTGTTCTTCCAGTCACAAGTCGATGTAGTTACCCACTCACATGGGTCTCTCTGTCTTCTGGGTTCTCTTTCCCCCACGTCATTTTAGCCCTTGGTGATCATCCGTTCCTAATGAGTTGGGACCATTTGCTGTACCCTCAGATAGTAGCTTGGCAGCTTTGAAGACCCCACATGCCACTCACCAATGTGCAGTGCAGAAGGCTCTCTTAACAAAACGCTAGTTGTGCCAATTGGCCTCAATTTCCCCTAGAGCATGGTCCTCGGTTCCCAGCCCTAGCTACTCTGTTCTTGCAATATTGGGTTAAGATGGGAGGAGTAATCATGTTATGTTGAAGTCCAATTAATATTGATCTTCTTTATAACATGTGCTGTCACAGATTTCACTCAACCAAATTTCTACCAACTATCTAATCTAAACCTTCCCCCCCTCACCCTCCCTGACTCCCCACCCTTTCAGCCACCAAAAAGTCTTTTCTTCTATGCACGAGTCTGTTTTCAAGTTCTTATCATAGGGGTCTCATACAATATATGTCCTTTTGTTGCTGACTACTTTCACTCAGCATAGTGTCCTGCAATTGAATCCAGCTTATGAGATGTTTCCTAAAATCATCATTGTTCTTTATCATTGCGCAGTGTTCCATTGAGTACATAAACCATAGTATACCTATCCAATTCCTCTGTTGTTGGGCATCTGCACTGATTCCATACTTTCACTTTTGTGGACTGTGCTGTGATAAACATTTGTGTGCATGTATCAGTTGGTGTGAATGGCCTTGATTCTGTAGGATATATTCCAAGCAGTGGAATTACTGGGTCAAATGATATATCTATATTCAGCTTTTTAAGGAAGCACCAGATTGCTTTCCAAAGAGGATGCACCATTTTGCAATCCTACCAACAGTATAGGAGAATTCCAATTTCTCTGCAGCCTCTCCAGCATTTTTTATTTTGCGTTTTTTTTGTATCACGGCCAAATTTATTGGGATGAGATAGTATCTCATTGTAGCTTTGATTTGAGTTTCTTTAACAGCTAATGATCGTTAGCATGCCCGCATGTGTTTTTTGGCTGCCTGGATCTCCTCTTTAGAGAAGTGTCTGTCCATCTCCTTTGCCCAATGCTTAATTGCATGATTTAGCTTTTTCTTTTACAGTACCTTATAGATTATGGAAATCAGGTGTCGGTCTGATATACAGTTGCCAAATATTTTTTCCAATACTGTAGGTGGCTTTTTAATTCTATGAATAAAGTCTTTGGATGAGCAAAAGTGTTTGATTCTTAGTAATTCCCATTTCTCTATTTTCTCTTCTGTTGTTTGTGGTTTCTTTGACAGATTTTGAAGTCTGTCTGTGTTGTATATTAAAACTTCCATTGTTGTTCCTACTTTTTCTTGGATGAGCTTTATCATTTTAGATTTGATATTTAGGTCTTTTATCCAGTTTGAGTTGTTTTTTGTATAAGGTGTAAGATATGGGTCTTGTTTCAATTTAGTCAGAGCAAAGTTGAAAATAAAAAGCTAGAGTCACAGAATAACAGGACTGGGGAGATGATTTGTGACAACTGCTTCCAGGACCACTATTTTAAGAGAAAGAGTCCAAGGCTTGGAAAAGCTAGGTACTGTCAATGGTTCCACATGCAACAGTGGAGAAACCACTGAATTATGGTCTCCTGTATCATCTGGGGAAACCCTGGTAACATAATGGTCACATGCTATGGCTGCTAATCAAAAGGTCAGGGGTTCAAATCACGAGGTGCTCCTTAGAAAATCTATGGGGCAGTTCTACCATGGTCTATAGTGCCACTATGAGTCAGAATCAACTTGAAGGTAGTGGATTTTTTTGTTTTTCCTGTTTTGGAAAATGACCCAGTTTGGGGTGTCATTTGACCCCAAGTAACTTAATAGATTTCCAACTTACTATATTTTTAAAGAACTCTTCACAACACTTTAAAAATATGGGGCAAGGGGAAATCCCACAGGAAAAAAATAAATAAAATAAAAATCCTAGCACAGAAATGATCCTAAAAGGGAATATTCACCCAAACTGATCTTCACTTACTAAAACCTAATTTCTGTGTTCTAATGTCTTCAAATTACGTATAATTATTAAATTGGTAACTACACTAGAGACGAATATTTTTTAATCCAACCAAAACTAGTTATCCATGCAGAGCTCTGGGCAATGATTACCGCAGGATAAGCCTTCAAGAAATGCTCACATCAAGTACATTCCAACTCCCATGGAATCTAAAGCTGTCAGAATAAATCTGTGTTCCATAAGATTTTCAACGACCAATTTTTATGACATACATCATCAGGCCTATCTTTCAGGTGCCACTGGGCAGACTTGAACCTTCAACCTTTTGGTTAACAGCAGACTAAACGTATCCACTCTCAGCACCACCCAGAGGCTCCAGCAACACAGTCAACTGCTGTAACTCAAAACTAGTTCAATACACACATCCCACACATACCAAAAAAATCCTATTTCTATTTTGACTTCTGTCAATTGAAAAAAAAAAAAAAGAGGAAATCCCACTAAGTATTCCAGAAAATGCCAACTCATCAAACAAAAGAGCTCCTTCTACCTGTCATTCACTTCCATGACTATATTTTCTTTCCATTACTCATTTCTACCATGATTCCACAACCCCAGACGTATACCACTGCCTGGCCCTTTCACAGACTTAACCCATTCTACTTCTGCAGATCTAATCAAATGTCACTTCCTCAAGGAAACCCTGAATCAACCTCAAGTCAGATGAGTTTCCCTCTTTAACCTCTTTTGAAACTCTTTGTCCTTTGTCCTCACAGCATTTTACTACACTGAGCATTACCACATGCATCTGGGAGATCAGTGGGTCAGTGTCCTCCTTCCTTCTAGACTCTGCACTTCATGCCTCCAGTGATGATGACTGCTTTATTCATTACCCTCCTCCCAGTTACCAGCACGGTGACTGGTACTGCACAGGAGCACATGATAAGTAAGTGACCAGTAATGAATGGGTCTGATTCCACAGTGAGAGCAGTAAACAAAATCAGTCATTTTCAAACTGCAGTTCCTGACCAGATCAGTGATTTGAAAACTTCTTAGTTGTGACCAGCATGTTTGAATATTTTAATGACGAAGAATACAGTACAACTGAAAAATAGAAAATAGCGAGTTTCACAGTAAACTGTACGAAACAGTTGATTAATGTGTATACGTAGGAGTATCTCTAACTATGGCTTATGGCCAAATACTGTGAAAGCCACTGAACTAGATGCCACAAAACAACTCCTCCCAACTTCCATTAAAATCCTCAAAAAGGCAAAAATTGCAAATAGCACTAGAAATATAAGAGGAAAACAAAACAAAACAAAAGTAAAAAGGCCAATATCAAGGCATTATTTGTATTAGCTACAGTCTGCAAAATGGCAATGTGAGAAGCATGTTCTTAGACTACATGTACACTAAACCTTGAACTAGAAGAAGAAAGATGCTCCAATGAATAAGGAAAAACCCTGAGTCTAACTCAGGAACACAGAAGATGCAACTGGTCAGATTACTACAAGGACATCTAAAAACTACATGGAAGGCACATTCTGAACCAGGCAAATAAGAGGCCCAAAACATCCCAAGTGCTGACAAGAATCAAAGGAAATTACGGACAGGTACAAAATACTGCTACAGTATTTTGAAAATACATAAAGAGTATAAAGAGAATACATAAATCTAAAGTCTATTCTAAAACTTTAAGTTAAAAGGTAAAATACAGACACACACATACCTACATATACATTAAAATATAACGAACATTAGGAAAGGACAAGAAGGCAAGAAAAAGTATAGTAACAAAGTATAGAAACAAACCAACAAAAAAACCAAACCCAGTGCCTTCAAATCAATTCCGACTCATAGTGACCCTATAGGGCAGAATAGAACTGTCCCATAGAGTTTCCAAGGAGCGTGTTGTGAATTTGAACTGCTGACCTTTTGGTCTGCAGCTGTAGCACTTAATCACTATGCCACCAAGTACATAGAAGTAGGATTAAAAAAAAAAAAAACTGGTTCTTTATCTTTGAGAATCAGAGAAACACAGGTTTACTACTAGATAACCAGTAGTAAATCCAAAAATAACATTTAGCCATTCCAAAATACTACAGATATGTAAAACAAACAGAAAATAGGGAGAGGGGAAGCATGCATGATATTAGACTGACCTGTATGAAAATGTCATTTTTGTAACTCAAAGCAAAAAAATGTTAGCAATTTCATTTGATTCAACCTACCAACAACCACAGTAATAATGACAGCTAAAGCTTTCAGCACACCACACACTTGAAAAACATTCATCAAGGATTTTCTCTACGCATGCACAGTTGTTCTCACAAATTAGGAAATGTGGGTTTCAAGACATTATTAATTTATCTAATGCTAGTCAATTAAATACATGTGAAAACAGGCCCTAAAATACAGTCTTGCCCAATGAAGGTCAGTATGCTCACCACAGGTTATGTTGTTACTGTAAGTCGCAACTCATGGAGGCTCCATGTGTACAAAGGGTTTTCAAGGCTATGACCTTTCAGAAGCAGATCACCAAGCCTGTCTTCCAGGTACATCTGGGCAAGTTTAAACCACCCACCTTTTGCCTAATAGCTGAGCATTTAACCATCTGCACTACCTAGGAAATCCCCACAACACAATAGTGCTTTTGATTACAAGCAGAAAACTTAAAATGAAAGAATTAAGATGAAATACACTGGTTGTAACAATAAATGTAAAAGTAATAAGTATCCCTACAAAGGGATATTTTAAAAACAAGACCCAATTAAATGTTGCTTATAGACAAAAATACATAAAACAAAATGACAGCAAATGTTTAAAAATAACAATGAATAAAATAATTTCAAACAATGACAAAAAAAAAGTGGGTTGCCAACATTAGTATCAGGAAAAGAATGGGCTGCAATTCCAAATTCACAGAGGGCTATTTTATATTGAGAAATACATTATACAGGCCTAACAAGAAGCTTTGTATCATTTATATTAGTTTTATTCCAACACACAGTTCTTCTAAAGAAACTGACAAAAGTACATGTGTAGAGAGAGAGACTAAAAGACTATTCTCAGTTCATGAGAGCACAAGGAGCTAATAAGGCCACAGAGGATTGAATATTATTGTAATAATGGTTGTATTGATATATATGTATCATATACACGGACTCAGTGTGAGTTAGAATTGATTTGAGGGCAAACAGATTTGTTTTTGTCTTTTGGTATTTGCCACCTATGGAAAACCACACCCAGTATTCAGGAAACAGAGCCCTTAACCCCCAAGAAGTAAAAGTGGTAAATCCTCCATTCACTTACCCTAATAAAATAAAAAATAACAAATGTTTACACATATAAGCACTTACAAATACAGCAATCTACAACCAAATCATAGTATTGTCTATGAGCCCATGTAATAACAAGAAAACTTACTTTCCCTGTACTGTTTGACACATTTATACTGACTTATATTAGCACGTAATGCAGAATCTCAGCTTGTATCATTAAAAAATATACAACTTGGAGACCGAAAATTCCTCCTCCTTCAATAACTACTAATTCAAATTTTAAAATAAAGTTGGAGGGGCGGAGTCAAGGTGGCGGACTAAGCACACGTCTCCTTATTTCCCTCTGGAAACCAAGACCTGAACTGATAATCAAACAGAGCCTTCTAACCACCTAATCAGCCTCAGGGCATGGCACAGGGCTGTTAATTGGGACTTCATACCACTGAGCGAAAAAACCTCCTCTCTGTCACTGACTCCCACTCCTGGCTAGCCCTGGCTCTCATGGACAGAAGGTAAATGCACAACTTTCACTTTTTTTTTCTCTGTCTGGGACGGCGGCCAGAGCTGGGTGGTGCCTAGCGGCTAGACTCAGATGCGCTCGTGGTGGGGTAGGCAGGTGAAATTCCCATATTCTGAGACTCAGGCTTAAGACTGTTAATCGAGCCACTTTGAGCCTTTCATTTTATATCTGCATCAGCGGAGTTTGAACGGAATTCGGCAGTCAGTGTGCGGGATGCCATGTTGGTACCAAGATTTTAGCGGGACCTAATTCTTAGCCTGGGAGCCAGCACCTGCAAACAGGACAGCGCTTCTCCAACAGAAAAGCAGTAATTTTCCCAGTGCCACCTATGTTGCAGGCCCTGCAACAGAAGCAGAGGAATCACTACCTCTTGGCACCTTTAGCCCTTCTATCTGCTGCCTGTGTGGAGGACGCCATCTTGGATATGGTGGCCGCAGCTGGACCTAATTCTTAGCTTGGGAGCCAAAGCCTGCCCACAAGAGAGCGCTTTTCTATCACAAAAGCAGTACTCGACGCAGTGTTGGCTAAGGCTAGGCCTTGTCAGCAGAGGCCACCAGGGCAGTAGCATTGCTGTATTCTGAACTAGTTTGTTATCATCTGGGGTTGTATATAGTGGCGCTTACTTTGTCAGATGAGAAGAGGGACCTCTACACTTGGAAACCTAACTAACTTGTGAAGTGGTCAGATACCTTTGCTTTACATTTTAAGACAGCCTAGAGAAATATTTGCAATCCATCCTCACAGTACATCTTTCAGCCTCTACATACTCACATGGGACCCAAAAAGCAACAGACAATTGTGGCATACAAGAAATCACCCATGGCTTCAGAAGGCTCCCAAACAAAGCAAACAAGGAGTTTTCCAGATGAAGAAACTTTTATGAAAGCATCAGGAAGTGAATGCAAAATGATTATATAGAGAGCCCTAATAGCCCTTACACAAAATGCAGAACAAAATGAAAAATTAAGCAAGCTGTTCGATCTGATGGAACACCAGTACTCTGAAATTCAATAGATCAAGAAGAAAATCAAAGACATAGAAACTTCCATGCAAAGCCAAGAAAACAGAATGGAACAAATAGAAAAAAGAATTTCTGACTTGGAAGACAGAACTACTGATGCCAGCGTCTATGAGCAGAAATCAGAAAAAAGAAACAAGAAAAATGAAGAAACATTAACAAGCTTGTGGGACTCTATTAAGAGGAACAACCTTCAATTAATTGGATCCCTGAACAGGGTGAGACATCTGAGAACACAGAGAGTATCGCTGCTGAGCTGTTGAAAGAAAACTTCCCAGAAATCATGAAGACATCTCAGATGCATATCACATGCCACCCAATATAGATCTCAAAAGAAAGACTCCAAGACATATTATAATCAAGCTTAACAAAATGAAACATAAGCAGCAACTCTTAAAGGCAGCAAGACTCAAAGCAAAGCTAACATTCAGAGGGAAACCCTGTAGGCTCTCGTCAGATTTCTCAGCAGAAACCATGCTGGTACGGAGACAGTGGCATGACACATTCAAAGCCTTGAAGGAGAAGAACTTCTAACTAAGAATTATATATCCTGCAAAACTATCTTTCAGATATGAAAATGAAATTAAGACATTCCCAGATAAACAGAAACTCAGAGACTTTGTAAAAACCAAACCCAAACTACAAGAAATACTGAAAGTTCTTGGCTCTGGCTTAGAAAAATGAAACTACTAACTTTATATTTTAGAACGACACACTACTCAATACTCTACTCTTTTAGGGAAGGCTCCAAAGTCAATCACAGCTTTGATACAGAAAGAAGCAATCCAGTGATTATCATGAAAACTGTGGTGTCATCATAATAAAAAGAGGGATGTACTACAGTCGTCACAGTCCTTCCAGATGGAGACGAAGATGACAAGACTAGTAGTAATTAAAATTGGGTTTATATATAGTTTATTAAGGGGGATCATAGGGACAGCTGTAAAGCACAACAAAGATGTATCATACCATTTCAAGAAATCTAACACACAAGTCTCAACAACTACAAAACCAGCTCTGAAAAAGGTGAAAAATCAACTCACAAAAAAGAATGTCCCAGAACAGACTAATAAGAACAACTGAGAAAACATCAACATAAAAATAAACATATCACAATGTCAGCAGTGAACACATACCTATCAATAATTACATTGAATGTGAATGGACTGAATGCTCCAGTAAAGAGACACCGAGTGTCATCTTGGATCAAAAGACATGACCCATCCATATGCTGTCTGCAAGAAACTCACTTGAGACCTAAAGACAGGAACAAACTGAAAATTAAAGGATTGAAGAAAATACATCAAGCTAACAATGAACAAAGAAGAGCAGGAGTGGCAATTCTAATCTCAGACAAAATCAATTTTAATGTCAAATCCACCATCGTGGACAAAGATGGACACTATTTATTGCTGAAAGGTTCAGTACACAAGCAAGACTTAACTATATTAAATATTTATGCACCTAATATCAGAGCACCTAAATACGTCGAAGAAACACTGACTATGCTCAAAAGACAATTAGATGACTCCACAATAATAGTGGGAGACTTTAACACTCCACTCTCATTAGTAGACAGATCATCTAGAAAAAAGTTCAGTAAAGATACAGAAGACCTCATTGCCCCAATTAGCCAACTAAACCTCACTGATATATACAGAACTTTCCACCCTTCAGCAGACAACTACATCTTCTTCTCCAGTGCACATGGAACATTCTCCAGAATTGACATGTGATAGGCCATAATGCAATGCTCAACAAAATCCATACCATTGAATTACTGCAAAGCATCTTCTCAGATCATAAAGCCATCAAAGTTGAAATCAACAGCAGAAAAAACAGATAGAAAGTGGAACTCTTAGAAACTGAACAACATCTTGCTCAAAAAAACATGGGTTATAGAGGAAATCAAGGATGAATTAAAGAAATTCATGGCTTCCAATGAGAATGAAAACATTTCCTACCAGAACCTATGGGATACAGTCAAAGCAGTGCTCAGAGGTCTGTTTATCTCCATAAATGCACACATCGGGAAGGAAGAAAGAAACCAAATCAAGGAACTAACTCTACAGCTCGAACAAGTAGAAAAAGAACAACAAAGGAACCCCTCGGGCACCAGAAGAAACGAGATCATAAAGATTAGAGCAGAGCCAAATGAATTAGAGAATATTGACAAGACCAAAAGCCGGTTTTTTGAAAAGATTAACAAATTGACAAACCACTGGCTAAACTTACTAAAGAAAAGCAGGAAAGGAAACAAATAACCCAAATTAGAAATGAGAGGGGAGCTGTCACCACAAACGCAACAGAAATCAAAAATATCATAACAGAATACTATGACAAACTGTACTGTAACAAATTTGAAGACCTAAGGGAAATGGACCAATTCCTTGACTCATACCACCTACCTAAATTATCACAACGTGAAGCAGAACAACTTAATAAACCCATCACAAAGGAAGAGATTGAAAAGGTCATCAAAACACTGCCAAACAAAAGAAGTCCGGGCCCAGATGGCTTCACTGCAGAATTCTACCAAAAATTTAGAGAAGAGTTATCTCCAATACTACTGAGACCATTTCACAGTGTAGAAAGGGATGGAGTACTCCCAAACTCATTCTATCAAGCCAGCATAACCCTGATACCTAAGCCAGGGAAGGACCCAACAAAGAAAGAGAACTACAGACCATTATCACTCATAAATCTCGATGCAAAAATCTTCAGCAAAATTCTTGCCAATAGAATACAACAACATATCAAGAAAATAATCCATCATGACCAAGTGGGATTCATACCAGGGATGCAAGGCTGGTTCAACATCAGAAAAACAATTAATGTGATTAACCACATAAATAACACAAAAGACAACGATCACCTGATTTTGTCCATTGATGCCGAAAAGGCATTTGATAAAGTCCAACACCCATTCATGCCAAAAACTCTTAGCAAAATGGGCATAAATGGCAAATTCCTCAACACAATAAGGGCCATTTATACAAAGCCAATTGCCCACATCATTCTGAATGGAGAGTGTTTTAGTCAGCCAGGGCTGCTCTAACAGAAATACCACAGAGTGGATGGCTTTATTCTTACACAGTCCGGTAGGTTGCAAGTCCATATTCAGGGTGTCCGCTCAAAGGAAAGACCTTCCCCTTGTTGGCTCTGGAGGAAAGTCCGGTATTGCATCAGTTTTTGTTTCTGGGAGAATCCTCACGCAAGAACCTCTGGTCTGAAGGACGCGCTCTGCTCCCGGTGCTGCTTGCTTGATGGTAGTGAGGTTCTCAATTGTCCTTTGTTTCTTTTTCCTTTTTATCTGAAAGCATTAAGGGTGGGACAAGCCACACTCCGGGGAAACTCCCCCTACAGCAGGACAGGGAAGTAATCCTATGCAGAATTTGTAGCCCCACCCTAATCTTTTAGCACACAGTTAGCAAAGTCACACAATGGAGGACATTTCCAAGATACTGGGAACCATATCCCAGCCACGTGGCTGCACACATTTTTAGGGGGACACAATACCAACCATGACAGAGAGAGACAGAAAGATTTTCCCTTGAGAACAGGAACTAGACAAGGATGCCCACTCTCACCTCTCCTATTCAACATTGTGTTAGAAGTTCTAGCCACAGCAATTAGACAAGACCAAGAAATAAAGGGCATCTGCATCAGCAAAGAGGAAGTTAAAATCTCCCTGTTTGCAGACGATATGATTGTATATGCAGAGAACCCCAAGGAATCTATAAGTAAGCTACTCAGACTGATAGAAGAGTTCAGCAAAGTCTCAGGATACAAGACAAACATAAGTAAATCAGTAGGATTCCTTTATACCAACAATGAGACTGTTAAGAAAGAAAGTATCAAATCAATACCATTTACGATAGCCCCTAAGAAGATAAGGTACCTAGGAACTAACCTAACCAGAGAAACAACAGACCTTTACAAAGAGAACTACAAGCCCTTACTACAAGAAACTAAGAAAGACTTAGATAAATGGAAAAACCTACCCTGCTCATGGATAGGAAGACTTAACATTGTGAAAATGTCAATTTTACCCAAAGCAATTTATTTATATAACACAATCCCAATACAAGTTCCAGCATCACTTTTTAATGAGATGGAGAAACAAATCACCAATTTTGTTTGGAAAGGGAAGAAGCCCCGGATTTAAGTAAGGTACTACTAAAGAAGAAGAACACACTGGGAGGTCTCTCATTACCTGACCTTAGAACATACTACACTGCCACAGTGGTCACAACAGCCTGGTACTGATACAAGAACAGACAGATGGATCAATGGAACAGAACTGAGACCCCAGAGATGACACCATCTGCCTATGAACAGTTGATATTCGATAAAGGCCCTAAGACATTAAACTGGGGTTAAAAACAGTCTCTTCAACAAATGGTGCTGGCAAAATTGGTTATCCATCTGCAATAAACTGAATCAAGATCCATATCTTACACCTTACACAAATCAACTCCAACTGGATAAAAGACCTAAATACCAAACCTAAAACGATAAAGCTCATCCAAGAAAAGGTAGGAACAACAACGGAAGCTTTAATACACAATGAGGACAGACTCCAAAATCTGTCAAAGAAACCACAATCAACAGAAGAGAAAATAGATAAGTGGGAACTATTAAGAATCAAACACTTTTGCTCATCCAAAGACTTGATTAATAGAATTAAAAGAACACCCACAGAGTGGGAAAAAATATCTGGCAACTCTATGTCAGATCGATGCCTGATCTCCATAATCTATAAGATACTACAAAATATCAATAAGAAGAAGATAAACCATCCAATTAAGCGATGGGCAAAGGAGATGGACAGACACTTCACTTAAGAGGAGATCCAGGCAGCCAAAAAAACACATGCGGACATGTTCACGATCTTTAGTTATTAAAGAAATTCAAATCAAGATGACAATGAGATACCATCTCACGCCAACAAGATTGGCCATGATCCAGAAAACACAAAACAACAAATGCTGGAGAGGCTGTGGAGAAAGTGGAACCCTCCTACACTGTTGGTGGGGTTCCAAAATGGTCCAGCCTCTTTGGAAAGCAATCTGGTGCTTCCTTAAAAAAATGGACATCGATATACCATTTGACCCAGGAATTCCACTACTTGGAATATATCCTACAGAATCAAGGCCTTTTACACCAACGGACACATGCACCAGAATGTTTATCGCAGCACAGTCCACGATAGCAAAAAGATGGAATCAACCTAGATGCCCAACAACAGAAGAATAGATAGGTAAACTATAGTACATACACTCAATGGAGCACTACACAATGATAAAGAATAACGATGATTCCAGGAAACATCTCCTAACCTGGTTTCAACTGGAAGACATTATGTTGAGTGAAAGTAGTCAGTGACAAAGGGACAAATACTGTATTAGACCTCTACCATAAGATCTCAAAAACAGACTAGTGTAGAGAAGAAAAGACTCTTTGACAGCTGCAAGGGACGGGAGGGAGGGAAGGTGGGGGGAGAGCTTAGTTTTGATATTTGCTAGAAATCTGATTGGGAGAAACCGGTGATAGCACACATTAGAAACAAGAACAACATTAAGCAGACTTCAGCATAACTTGAGTACTCCTTCCATCTTAACTCAGTATTGCAAGGATAGAGTAGCTGGGGCAGGGGGCAGGGGGCAGGGGACCATGCTCTTAGGCGAAATCGAGGCCAAGTGGCACAACTAGAGTTTTGCTAAGAGAGCTCTCTGTACCCCACACTGGTGAGTGGCATCTGGGGTCTTAAAAGCTGCCAAGCTGCCATCCGAGGTCACAGCAAATGGCCCCAACTCAGCAGGAACGGATGCTCACCGAGGACCAAAATGACATGCGGTAAAGACAACCTAGAAGACAGAGATACCTGCAAGAGTGGGTACCTTCATCAACTTGGGACCGGAAGAACCAGATGGTGCCCAGCCACCACCAGTGATAGCCACGATGGAGCTCACTAGGTTGAGTCTCACTAGCAACACAAGAATAAAAAAGGGTGCATCCTGAGATCTCCCCTAAAAGACCTCAATTGATGGTCCAGCGGTTTCGGGGTTCCCCTGAGAGCATGGCCCCCAGCCCTGATGCTGCCCTTACCCATAAATTATAACAAAGGTCCACTGTTTGGACAGGAATGGACTGGACTTGGCGATGCAGAGTGACCGTATATTGGATGCACTTTATGGTTCTATGCATCTATAGGATATCATCCTTCTGACCTCTGGCTGGAGGAAGGAGAGTGGGTGGAGAGAAAGAGAAAGGAGACTATTGGGAGGATGGGACATATATGGAGCAGACAGGAAGAGTGTGCTGTCACCAGGCAGGGAGAGCAGTGGAAGCTGCATATAGGTGGGCATGTAAATTTATACGGGAAGGTACACTTTCACTCAGTCATGTTAAAGAAAAAAGAAAAAAAATAAAAAGAAAGTTAGATTATTTCAAAATCATTGAAAATGAAGTACTACATGTCAAAAATGTCAACAGAGCTACTTACTGCATTTTTATCCTTACATATTTTTATTATCTAAAATCAAAGCCTTAATTTCAACTCAAAATTAAGAATCAGAAGAGTAATCACAAGAAAACCATGAAAAATTAATTGAAAGAATGGTCAATGAGTGATTAATTTAAAAACATTATAAATGGTAGGTGGCGTCCTGCTGACATAGTAGTCAAGAGCTCAGCTGCTAACCAAAAGAGCTACAGTTTAAATCCATCAGCTGCTCCTTGGAAACCCTATGGGGCAGTTCTCCTCTGTCTTATCGGGTCACTATCATTTGGAATTGGTTTTATAAATGATAGATATTCCAGGAGTATGTCTATTTTGCAATTTTCTTTCCAAAAAAAAGGCCCCGTTTTTTAAATCAATGTCTTCCTCCTCATCCATTGCTCCACACTCAGTTTTACTTATGTAATTCAACCTATCCTTCAAGTCTCAGTACAAATGCTGCTTTCTCATAGAAACTGCTCTAATCCCAGGTTAGTTTTCCTGTTACCCTGCTCCCAGACACCCTGCTCTCCTCCCTAGCTGCAATCACACTTGTAATTATTTGTTCAGACGCTACCTCCTCCACTAGATTATAAACCTTGTGAAGGCAAGACTTTATCTTATTTACTACAACATTTTCAGTAGACAGTAAACATTTTTTTCATTTATTCAAGTATTCATCACAAATAACTTCATTTATTTTTCATTAAAAAATTAATTTCCTACCGTGTGTCACACATTGGGAACGCCAAACCAAACCCACTGCTATCAAGTCGATTCCAACTCATAGTGACCCTACAGGTCAGAGCAGAACTGCTCCACAGAGTTTCCAAGGAGCGCCTGGCAGATCTGAACTACTGACTTTTTGGTTAGCAGATGTAGCACTTAACCACTGCACCATCAGGGTTTCCATTATAAAACAAAACAAACCCCTAGCCCTCACATAAGAAGTCAGAAGAGTCACCAAGTATAACAGATGGGGATGAAAAACGAACAAGCAAGCCAGAAAAAGGGGAAGAGTCATCCAATTGTAAATGTAGTAACAGCAGAAGGCCCACCAAGAAGGCAGCATTAGTTAAGACATGAAAATGATGTGAGAGCAAGAATAGAGATACCTGGGAGAAATGCAATGCAGGCAGAGGGGGCAGTTGACGCAAAAGCCTGGAAACACAAGTTTTAAGAGGGGATAAGCTCAGACAAGGTGATTGCTTCAAGTCAACGGACAGAACTCTGGGAACATCAGCACTTAAAGGAGAGGCAGAGCCTCTCCATACCCTCCAAAGAGACCCCCAAAAAGGAAGCAGAGCTAGGAATGATTATTTATCTGTGTCCTTGTATTGATGAGCTACTTGAGAGCAGGAACCCTAGTTTTAAAATAAGATGCAGATTAAATATTATATTGTCTTTAGAAGTCAAACAAAAAAAGACTCTGAAGCCACTTGGAAATATGTCACAAAGCTTCCAGATTATTTTAAGATTTATTTTTCCTTTGCTGTGTCACAAAACAATAGCCAGGATGAACTGTTTTAGAGACCTCAGCTCTCCTGAAATTCTCAAGACTTTGTTCAAACTAAAAGTCTCATGACTTCCCTTAGAAACAGTCTTAATAGACACTCAGTTTATTTGATAATCTAAAAGAACATTTTATTTATCTGCTATAAAGAAAAAATCACAAAGAACTAAAATAATTCTTGTCCATGTTAAAATACTGAGTATACAACTCCTCTTGCTCTAAATATTCTAACTTACCGGATATATTCCAGCAGTACTTACTTCAACATCCAACAATCATTCCTCAATACTGCACGTTCTGACTTCTCAGCTACACTTCAAATTCAAACGTCCAGCTACTAGCAGGAAACCTCTCCCTTTTTGGCTTTAGACATTCTAAAACCAAAACTCACAGCAACAATCCTCAAGCAATTCCCCTGCTGTTAATGGCATCAACATGATGTTTTTGTTTGTTTTATTTTGGTTCCCAACAGGCTCCAGGATGGTTCTGTTCTACAAACTTCAAGATTGGCCCAGCGCACGCCACTAATCTGCCACAACCTTAAGTTAGAGGCACACACATAGTACTCTAGACCTTCCTTATTCCTCTTTCATCTGCATAGAAAAGTTTCTCAGCCTGTCCATTGAGGTCAACATCCTGTCACAAACCTTTTCCTCTACTGCAAGGCAGAAGGACTCTCCATCCTCACAGACTCAGACAGTCCATTGTTTAGCTCTGGATTTGCAGTATTTATTGAAGTTGGTCTGCTCTTAGTTATTTGTGTCTTTGTGTTGATGAGCGACTTGGTGATTGTTTTTCTTTTCTTCCTTTTCTCTTTTTCCTTTTTTAGTACCCTGAGCCAAGTACACCGACTTAAACACAGACGTGCTCAAAGACATCAGCTCAGTGGAACAGAACTGAAAATCTCTAACATAATGCCCAAAGAACAATTACTGGTGAATTTTCAAGTCAATGATCCTGCCCTAGCTTTTGATCCTTTGGGTCTCGGTGTTTCCTCAGAAAGTAAAGGAAGCAGTTCTCCGTGCAACTACAATAAGTACTGGTGGATGAGTGTGTGTGTGCGCGCGCGTGTGTGTGGATGTGTGTGTGGGGGGGAGAGAGAGAGAGAGAGATATCTGAGTATGCATAATGAATGCTTCGTTCTCTTGACATAACAATACTTCTCCTAACAAACCACAGTCCAAGATGGCAAAGCAGCCCCTTAACAAAAGCCTATTCTGTTTCCGCCTTGTTATTCCCTTAGTAAAAACCCGCCATCCTTATCATCTGCTGATTATTCATGTCTGAGAGGGTCCTCATCTAACACTCTGACAACAAAACCTGTCTGTAATGAATAACCCCACCTATCTTCTCTACTCCAGAGGTGGCTGACTGGTAGGAAACAAAGCATGGGTGCAAGGCCTAACAAAAGGCTCCCAGATGCCAAATACGTGCTCTGAAACACCTCTCCACCTCTCAAGCTTGAAATCCAGATGAAACAGAGTCCTCGCAGAAACAACATTATGCAATATTTGTCAGCTTGTCACACAGCTGGAAATAGTTTTCTTGTTCCCTATTCCTAATAACCAGGCATTCACATCACTGGGGCAGGCACACCTAACTGAGCCATGTCATGTTGCACTGATCTCGAGAAGAGACTATGTAGGCTCTTCTAGCTTCAAATTTTTCACCTAAAGTGGCAGCATCAGTAACAGCCTCTCTAAAACAAAAGCTGGTGGAAGCATGCAGACAAAGTATATTATTACTTTTACTCTGGCTGTACCTGCTGCAGTGCAGGTGCTTCTGATTTACGGTGACCCCATGTGTGTCAGAGGAGAACCATAGTTCATAAGGTTTTCAATGGCTGTAATCATACAGAAGTAAGATTGCCAGACCTTTGATCCACGGATGCCACTGGATGAATCTGCACTGCCAACCTTTCCGTGTATAGCCAGATACAAACCGTTTGCAATACTCCATCTATACTCTTTGAATCATTGCAAAACCTATATGTCTTTTTGGATAAAATGATTGATATTTGAAAGGAAGGTGATGGACAGAAGCAGCCACGTTTTTCTGTTTGGAATATTTTCTACTCCATTCCTATCCCTACGTGACTTAAACAAGACAAACTAAAAGACCATTTGAAAAGAAAAGCAAAGTATTATGATAGCATGACCTGACTTGCCATGAACACTTGAATCTCTTAATCTAAGCAACCTCTATTGACTGCCTTGGATTATTCTAGGAAGCAAGCCATAAACTGAACATGGAAACTCAAACACAAGCTGGGTAAAAAGCAAGAACATCCAAAAGTCAGATCTACAAATAAGACAATACTGTGTCTGTCTGCAGACTTTGTAACTAACAGGTAAATCTAGGCAAAACACTTCCAGCTTATAAATAAATGTCAGAATACCAGTTTCTGCCTCCTTCCTCAAGATGTTTAAAGAAGAAAAAGCTTATTGACCTCAAAGCACTGAGACCCCTTTGGGAAAAAAAACCAAAAGTCAAGCATACTGCTGTCAAGTCTATTCCAACTCACAGCAACCCTACAGGGCAGAGCAGCACTGTTCCACAGAGTTTCTAATGAGTGCCTGGTAGACGTGAACAGCCGATGTTTTGGTTAGCAGACACAGCACTTAACCACTAGGCCACCAGGGCTTCTCCTTTGAAAAAAGTGCTCCTAAAATTGAAGCGTAATGGCACCTCTTTTTAAAGCATTTCTAAAGAACTTCAGTTATTAACATAAATGGCAGAATGCAAGCCCCAAAAGAGAAGGAACCTCTTTCTACCGTTTCCCAGTATGCGGTCGGTGCGCAAGAAACAGAGCCCTGCTGGCACAGTGATTAAGAGCTCATCTGCCAACCAGGTCAGCAGTTTGAATCCTCCAGCTGCTCTTTGGAAACCCTACTAAGCAGGTGGACCCTGTCTTATAGGGTCACTCTCATCAACTCAACAGCGACAAGCATGAGGTTTTTTGGCTCAAGAAATATCTCCTGAATGTAGAATACATAGATGAATGAATAAAATGAAGGATTAAACTAAGGAACAAGTAAATGGAAACAAAATAATGTCCGTTCTTACTTCGATTTTACAAACGTAAAAAGAGAACCAATTTTACTCACCCAACAAGAGCAAAATTGGAGATAGAAAGCCTCCTGATTGTCTTTACTTTGATCTTTTTTTCTTCCTTTCAGGCTGATTATCTCCTGGTTTTTACAGATTCTAATCTTTCCAGAAAGCTCCTCCACCCCCTACCTGCACTCCTGAGAGTCAGGTGCCTTTTCCTGATACTCTCAGAGTGTCATGTGCTTATCTCAAGATACTTGGGACAGATGATTGTAATTACCTGTTAATATGTGTGCGAGCTCTTCGTCCAGCATAGGAATCCTGCTTATTCCTGTTGTCCGAGTGCCTAGCACAATGCCTGGTATGTAGCCCCAAAAAACCCACTGTTACGGTGTTGATTCAGACTGATACTAACCATGGTGGTATAGTAGTTAAATGCTATAGCTACTAATCAGAAGACCAACAGTTCAAATCCACCAGGCACTCCCTGGAAACTCTATGGGGCAGTTCTCCTGTCTGTAGGTCGCTATTAGTCAGAACTGACACAATGGCAGTGGTTTTGGTTTTGTTTACGACAGAGCAGAACCGCCCCCAAAGCGTTTCCAAGAAGCAGCTGGTGGAATCAAACTACCAACCTTTTGGTTAGCAGCCATAGCTCTTAACCACTGAACCACCAGGACTCAGATATATAGTAGTCAATTAAATTCTCCCAAGGTTGAGTTATTTCTCAATCATTTTTCCCAATGCTAGATTATCCAATAAGCAAGTTAAGCACAGGCTTACTTGTGCTTACTGACTAATACTGGGTAACTCACCCCTGATTTCTCCTTCCAAAGTCAGGAATATTCTTCTGGTAATAGAGAGTCTTAGAAGGAAGATAGCTTACAGATTGTTCAAGGAGAACCATGTGGACATAAAGAAAGAAAACTGAGTACAGCAGACTTCCATGAAATCAGATTTGTCCCATTGTTTTGATATTAAGAAAACCGAAAAACCAAACCCACTGCCATCGAGTTGATTCTGACTCATAATGACCCTATAAGACAGAGTAGAACTGCTCCATAGAATTTCCAAGGAACACCTGGATTCAAACTGCCAACCTTTAGGTTAGCAGCTGTAGCACTTAAACACTGTGCCACTTGGGCTTCCTGTAGTAAGAAAAACAACTTGTTAAAAGTGAATAGGTCATAGTAGCAACTGCTTGTTCAACAAACCTGAAGCCTTAAGAACCATAGGCACACATAGCAGCCGTAATGGAAAAAATTTCCTCTGACTAATGATTGCTGTTATGTGCCAGTAAGTCAATTTCAACTCATGGCAATCCTCTGTACGACAGAATAGAATTGCTACATACTGTTTCCCAAACTGTAATCTTGACAGGAGTGGCTGATGGGTTCAAACCACAGACTGTTAGGCTAGCAGCTGAGCTAACCGTTGACCCCTTACAGAGAGGTCTACTGTCAGGTGTTATTAGTCAGATTTTCTGTCTCTTTTAGAGAAAGATCTACTCTTTAATCATTGTCTCTCATTTCCATTTTAAACACAACCAACACAGCATGGCCTACCTAACTCAGCTTTGCACAGGTTTGTTTTAGCACTGAACTAAAGTTAAGTTTCCCCTGTCATCATACCACTTCTTTTTTTTTACACAGTACCACAAAAATAAAATAAATTACAACCTGAGTCCATGCATGCAATAAAACAGTCCTCTTTCACTTCAGAAGAAAATCTGAAATTTTAGATGAACTTCCAGGTTAAACTTTCTACAGCAATGATCAGACAACTGAAGCTAGCATCAAAGTACTAAGACAATTTTCATCACAAAATAATGAAAATGATAATAACAATGCTACTTTGAAATCATACTAACCTGCTAGTGGAAAAGGCTGGGGAATGGAAATAAAGCCCCTCTGCCGTCCATTCAAAAGAAGTATCCTTCTACAAAATTAAGTATGCTAATCTTGGGTCCCTTCAACCTAACTAGCTTAACTTATTAAACACGCCAAACCCAAGATCCTTTGCAGAAGATACAACAAACTGCTGGAAGGATCATTCAAACTGTATTTGGAAGATAGTAGAAAGGGGTTAATTTAATCTCCTTTAATTACCTGTCTCCCTGGCAGCCTAGCAGCTCCAAATTCAAGGGCATTTAAAAGATGGACCCAAATCAGCTCCACATTTTACATGCAGCTGAAAAGATACTACATCCCACCTGTGACAAGGAAGTATTAGGAGTGTGAGAGGGACCCCACAGAGCTGCCAAGTGCCTCTCCCAAATCATCCCACAGAGAGTCTTCCTATCTGCGAGATAATGGGCTAAATACCTTAGCTCTTGGACTTTCAAAAAAAGAAGGAGCAAATGACCTACAGAAAAAGCTCTTAAAGAAGAATTATCCTAGTGGGCTGAACAAGCTACTTCTATTGGACATTTGATGCAATAAAGGCTGTTCAGCATTGTCTTAGCCTTTATTCAGCATGCTGAGTACCATTCTCTTCCTACCTCCTTCTCTATTATTCCCCATCCCTATCCTTTACACTGGCAGAAATCCCATTTCCAAACTAGTTAATAACTCTTTCTGTTCTGTGCTGCAAAGTTTAATTACTGAGGTTAAATACCATGTATAACATAAACAGGGTCAAAAATGCCAATTCTCAGAGGAGTCCTGTTTAAACTAGTATTAACCAGCAGGCTCTTCCCATAACAGAAACAAAACAAAACACAAAACCCCCACTGCATCCAGTCGACTCATAGCAACCCTATACAGAACAATGGGAAATGCTACTTTGGTCAACATTGCAAATAGAGTCATTTTAACCCACGTGCTCACAAAGCCTCACAAGGCCCAGGTAACACAACAGCATCATTAATTTTTGGTTAAATTGAATTCAATTTCTCCAAAGTGCAAGGAGCCCCATCAAGTTGTGGGAGATACGGAAAGAAACCACGTATCAGCTTATTCTTCAACCTTTACAGGATCTAGATAATCCAGAAGCCGTTTCCTAAAACCCACTGACAATAAATTCCTAGAGAATGTAATGGAGCAAAAAGCCTAGTCATCCCTCAGCAACTTCACCCATCACAATGTTTCAATAGCATTACTCAGTATCTTTCTGGATCGCAGGGTTAAACAACATTTCTTCTCCCTCGCCCCCCCTCCCCCCCATAGCACAACTCTGTAAACATCCAAAATGCTGTAAACATCCCATATGCTGTCTTATACCTTTTCAGCTTCATCACCTCAGACTCTGGCCACCTTCTGTCCAGGAGCTTAGGTTTTCATACCCCTCCATTCATCATTTAAAAGATACCTCACTTCTATTCCTTGAGTCCATTTTATGAAGTCTTTCCTAGAGTCCAAATTTAATTTCCCATTCTCTGGCGTGTTAGGTTTCTTGGATTCTACAGTTCCCTCCTACCCTACACTATATAGCTGTATAGTGAAGTTAGTTACAACTTTTTCCCTCTTTATATTCAGTTGTCATCACATAGATTACAACTCAAGGGGAACTGTACTCCATAGGTTTGTGATGGCTGATTTTTCAGACATAGATTGCCAGGCATTTCTTTTGAGGCACCTCTAGGTGGACTCAATTCCCAATCTTTTGATTAGCAGTCAAGCACATTAGTCATTTACACTACTCACTGACTCCCAGGGACTTCCTAAAGTCTCCTTCCTATCATCCTTGTATCTGCCATATAAAAGAAATTCAATAACTGCTTACTAAAGAGAAATTTCCTCCTTTTCCCAAAACTTTCCAGGATCCCCACAAAAATCCTCCATGATACAATTAAATAACAACACTCTAGGGGCTTTTAGGGTAACACGAAATGTCAAAATAAGAAACTAAACAGTAGCATGATGCTGACTTCACAAAGCCAGAGCAGACTTTCAGAATTTAAACCAAGAACTGATGTTCAGCTTTCTATTACATCATCCTTCACTTCTGAAATAAATCATGTTCCCCAATTATGTATGCAGTTTAATACCAAAAAAAAAAAAAGGAAGGCAGGCAGGCCACCATAAGCCACAGATATTAAAATCTTGACCTCAAACTAAATTTCAAAAGTCTTGTCACTCGTGAACAATTGCAGCCGCCCAGTGCAAATGATACAGTATGTTCTGCCCAGATTGCAACTTTCCTTAGTAAGCATTTGAAATAGGATCCTTGGCTGAATTTCAGACTGAATGTCTGAAAAAGAGATGCGGCAAGTGAGATTTTTACTTTCTTTGAGTTTTCCAACCATTCTAGCAATCAAAACAGATTTAAGCAAAAATTTGAAAAGTCTCTGGTATAATTGGGGGGAGGGGAGGGTGGGAGAGGATTCAATTACTTTTTGGTAACTATTCACTTCAAATAAAAATTTAAGTTTCAAAATGGAAATTGTTGAAAGGGCTGCCATTGACATTGCTGATTTCTGTCCTCCCCCACTCCACCCCCATCGCTAACAGGGACACCACTAGCTATCCAGGGTGAGCACCCAGAGCACTGAACAGCAGTAAACAGCCTCAGAGAAAAATGACTTAAAAAAGTAGCTGATTAAGTGATATCTAGAAGGGGTCAGGTGACAGGAACACCTTGACTTCATGTCAACTTGAAGGCCAAGCAGGCTTACACCCTTTAAATAATAAAAGTAACGGAAGATTGATGTGAAGGGGAAAGTGGTATTGAGGCCCTCCTGGAAGACGAAGAAAGAAAAGTACCGGGAAAAAAATCAACTCACAGTTCAAGGCCCTTTCCTCACAAGCATCCTCTACTGCTCGTTTTCTTCCTTCTTATGGACACTACTGTTCTCATTTCCCTCTCTAACCACACCTTTCACAGTTCCCTGTACTTTCTGCACGGGGTTCTAACATGGGATAATCACCCATCAGTTTCTAGATATTCAGGGGGCTGTGAAGAACAGCAAAACTCATGAGGAAACCGTTTCCAGATGAGGAAACCAGGACTGAGCAGGACTAGCGGGTTTGCCTGGCTAAAGCGTCACTGCTTAGGAGCTCTAGCAATGACAATTCAGGGGACCCCATGTGTGTCACAGAAGAACTGTACTTTCTGTACTCCATAGGCTTTACCACGGCTGATTTTTCAGACATAGATTGCAGGCACAACTTAGCAGTACTGCAACTGTGTTTTTTCTTCCTTCCTTCCTTCCTTTTTTAAAGTACAATTTAAACTGTAGTTTGATCCAAACCAACTCTAACTCTTACACACACTCTTTTTCCTTGGGGGATTGTTCTCCCCTCCGACAAAGACTTTCTTAAAAGAATCATTCTAAGTGGAGAGTCTCCCTTTCACCAGAATTGCAGGCTCTGAATCACAGACCCTTCTCTTCAGTTGTGCTTACGCTGGGCAAAAGACTCTTACGAAAATAATGAAAAACAGACTGTTAGAGCCCGAAGGAATAGAGGATTTTGATCGAATGCCTACACTTACATATTTTCAATATTCATACGTACAAATATGTGTCTATTCCAGGGGGGGAAAGTGCACTCATAGTGAAACTATAACAAGCAGCACTCACTGGAAACCCACACTTATGGAAAACCCATAGATCTTCACAGAAAGTAAAAGAAAGGAGCAGCAGCAACAATCTCAGGCCCCAGTCTGCAAGGCAGCAACTTCTGGATGTCGTCAGTCTCGAACATCAAAGGCCAAATGGCAGCAAAGAAAAACAAGCATCAACTTTGAATCCATTCACAACAAACTAGTCCTACACAAACCAAAGGAGCCCATCGATCTCAAAACCACCAACTCAAAGCCAGGTTCCTCCCTTGCCTCACACAGCCCAGTAGTTACTTGCTAAGCGTGTTTGTTAGCCGGACAGAAAGTTAAGTCAAAAGTCCTCAGCCCCGGAGGGACGACTGAATAGTCTATGAGAAACCAGTGTCGGATCCCCTCGTCTACAGCAGCTAGGCGCCACAAGGCGCGGGGACCACCCGGTTGTCCACGCCCACCCGGACGCGGTGTGTCGGGGATTGTGAGCACCCCCAGCAAGCCTTCTCGGGTTCCCACCCAGACCCCAGGTAACCAGGGGCCTCCTACGTGTCACTTTGGCGGCATTGGGTCGCGGGCACTGCATGCAGCGCGGGCCCCAGAGCGCACTGACCTGGCCGGGGGACAGTAGGGCCGACGGCCCAGGCTGCTGCGGCAACTTTCCTCCCCGGGCTCCGTCAACCGGTTGGGAAGGGAGGCTGCTAGAGCCTTGCCTCCTGCAGGCCGGCTTGTACGCACGCACACCCACCCACAGCCGACACAGACGGGCGAACGCGCGCACACACATTCACACACAGACACACGCGCGCACACGCCACAAAACCTGAATGCCGCGGGGGCAGAACGATCCGAGCGCGCCGTTTAGCGGCCAAGCAGGCGCCGCGGCCCTGGTTCCGCACTGGCCGCGATTCCTCCGCCCCGAGCCGCCCCCGCCCCTTTACCTGAGCTCTCTTGTCTGCCAGGGCCGCGCGTTGCGCTCCCGCCACCTGGGGGCTGGCCTTGCGCGACCCGGACTGCGCGCGGCCCGGAGCCGGACAGCCCTCAGGGCCCACCCCGCCGGGAGTCCGCGCACAGCTGGGCAGTACTCCGGGGCGCCTGCTCGCAGCCGCGCTCCGCAGGGGAACAGGAGAGTCACCAGCGGCCGCAGCTCGGGCCGGACTGCTCCGGCTTTGGCGCGACTACAAGGCGGCGGGGGAGGGGGCCAGACAGAGGGAGGGCCAAGAAGCAGCGCGTCCGGACACCCGGCTCGTTTCTCCCTCCGCCTTCTTTCTTTTTCCTTCGTTCTAAGCTGTTGCACTAGTCAGTCCTCGCGCGCCCCCAGACCCCCAAACCCAGCGCATCCCCTCGACTTGTATGGCGCCACCCCCACCCTCATACATTCGCTAAACTTCCCGCCGCGGCCGCAGGTCCCGGGAGCGCCTACCATTCCTTGCCTAACCTACCCCGCCCCGCCTCTGCGCCTGTCAGGGTCCCCGATGTCCCCTCCAGCATTCACCTCAGTGCGCGACGGCCGCCTGGGCTCCGGCGAGCTCCCCAGCACGTTGCATTTTCATTTTCTCGCTCTTCACTTCCCACTTGAAAACCTCTGGAAGACATCGCGCGGCCGCCAATCTCCAGAAGCAGGGCCTCTCTCTCAAAGATCAGTTTCTAAACACTCAGGAAGGCACAAAGTTTCTCCCAGCACAGTCTTTTAAGTGGAGGCTGCAAAGAGCGAAGAGTCAGTGGACTTTGCTTCTAGAAAGGTGTATGCGTTTCTATTTCTGACTCTTCCATTTACTAAATCTGCAGACCATAGCCTGTCTCTCTACTCCCTTGGTTCCCCAGATCCATGATTTTAAACTTCCTTTCCGCTCGCCCTGTGTAACTCTGCAAGTGCAAACTGTCAATTTAGAAAGTGTAATTAAAGGCGGGGAATGCACACCTGGAGGTGTGGGCTGAAGCGCGCCGGACTAAGGCCCGGCAATTGTTCTCAAGAGAGTGGCAGCCTCTGGGATTTGTCCGGGTCCTATAAAAACACCAGCGCTTCAAGGGCTCTCCAGCCACGCCACAACCACCCACCCCTACCCACCCCTGGCTTCCCAGGATTTCCGGAGTGTTCGGAATTCCCTGCTTTACCCCGCCGCCGAGGCTGCCACATATCAAAAGTAGAGTCTTAGGAGCCAAAAGGTAGTGAGCTCTGCTAGATGCTCATCAGAAACCACAAGCAGGAGGGCAAGACCGGAGTCCGCAGGACTACGAGGGAGGGCTGCTCTGGTGGTGGTGACTGGATAATCCTGGGCTTCGCAGAAGGAAGGTCACTTGTAAACCGCGGTGGGCGGGGCGGGCAGGACTTATTGAAGGAGATGGAAACTTTTCAAGCCTCCCGTGGGGTACGCTTGGGGGGGAACATTGACCGAGGTCTCCTGCCAGTGAATGCTTAGAACCTTGACCAAGCTTGCCCTGTGGTTTTCAAGGCTGTGCCCTGGCTGCAAGTCAATTACTATCTAAAGTCTTTCCTTTTTTAACCAATCTGTCCAGTTTTTTTTTTTTTTTAATCAGCTTTGACTCAGCTTGCCCACCTTTTCTACCAGTTTTCTAACTTGTTTTACATGTGAACGGTGATACATGTGAATGTACATACAGTGCTAACACGCTCGTGTACAGCGTGCAGAAATGTAAATACGTATGCCTATACATATAAATTGGCTCCCCTATCTCACAGACAATGGGAGGGATTGATTCTGAAACTCTAAGAAATACTGTATTGGGATGAATAGGAAGATGTTCACTACTAAATCAGTGTAAGAAAAATGTACTCAAAGGGGCTTTCATTTTTTAACGACACTGAAAAAGAAAAAACTCACACTATTGCTGTCAAGTGGATTCTGACTCATAGTGACCTTACAGGACAGAGTAGAACTGCCCCATAGAGTTTCCAGGGAGCGGCTGGTAGACTTAAACTGCTGACCTTTTGGTTAGCAGATGCAGCTCTTACCTATCATAACCATGAAAAACAAAAAGCACCTTGCTGCTGCTGCCAAGTCGATTTTGACTCATAGCAACCCTACAGGACAGAGTAAAACTGCCCCATAGAGTGTCCAAGGAGCACCTGGTAGATTTGAAATGCTATACTTTGGATTAGCAGCCATCGATAGCACTTAACCACTACACCACCAGGGTTTCCTGTCACCATACCCCCACTCCGAAACAAACCTACTGCCGTCGAGTCAGTTCCCACTCAGCAACTCTGTAGGGCAGGGTAGAACCGCTCCATAGAGTTTCCAAGGAGCAAAGGGCAGATTCAAACCACTTACTTGTGGGTTAACAGCCATAGCACTTAACCATTACACTACCGGGGTTTCCCCTGGAACCACAGTGCTAGCCAATTCAGAAAAATTACTTAATCAATTTTCCTGCTCCCTCTTATTACAAATTCTCTTTGCTAGAAAGTTAAGGTTTTCAATACCAGTGTTTCCATATCTAATAAAAGACTTTCAATATTTCAGTGTTTGATTTATCAGAAATTGTGTTCCCCGTAAATAAAAGGCAAAGTGTGGATGACTTACTTAACTACTACTCAGCTGTAAGATTTTCTAATATATTCATTTCGTCTGTTACTTTCCTAAGAAATATAACTGCTTCTACTTTAACTAGATAAACTGTATTAACTACTCTGGTCCCTTCTAACATCAAATGAGAAACTCTGTCCACACAACTCACGAGTATTCAAGTGTTGTAGGTTTAAAAAAAAAAACAGATCTGTTACCTTGAATCAGTTCCAACTCATAGCAATCCTGTAGGACAGAACAGAACTTCCCATAGGGCTTCCAAGGAGCAGTGGTACAGTGAAACTGCCAGTCTTTAGTTAACTGAGAACCTTTAACCACCAGGCCTCCTATTCTAAGTTATTTGCTCTAAAACACTTTACTTTCCCTTTATTTGGTCTACCATTGCCTAAAATGAAATCGGTAACAAACTACAAAGTCTACCTGGATGGACCTGTCTTTCTGACAAGTGCAGACATGCCTTGAATAAGGTGGTTTCTGTAGCCAGCTTTAGGTCAATAACTGAAAAACTGGAGGTAGGTTGGTGTCTTTAGAGTAAACAAAGAGAGAAAATGACACACAATCCAGTTCAGCACATGGATTAATTTATCACAGCTCACTATTGTACTGTAAATGAGCCAGTTTCCTCATTCGTAAAATGGGATGCTAATACTATAATATAGAGCTCCAAGTTTCTTAAAAATAAGATAATGCATTTGAAAAAACAAAAAGGCAATCCACCATCATCGAGTCAGTTCTGACTCATAGTGACCCTATAGGACAGAGTAGAACTGCCCCATAGTTTTTCCAAGGAGCAGCTTGTAGGCTTACACTGCTGACCTTTTGGTTAGCAGCGGGGTTCCCAAGTTTTCTTAAAACTTTAATGTGTATGATGTTGTTTCAATGAAGAAGAAGACTGGTGTATTTTCTCTATTGTTTTGACCTGCCTATAGCCATCTTGCCATTCAGATTTATTCCCTTTCTTGGACAGTCATCCTTAGTGCTTTCTGTCCTAACCTTGATCTCTCATCCTCTGCCAAGCAATGCTGTTCTAGATTTGTTTCTTCAAATGACTTCAGCAGAGCCCAAACCCAAAGACAGCTAGTGCTGTCAAAAATGAGAAAAAATATTCTCAAGTAAAATGAATTTTGATGAGAGCTATTTCAAGTGGAATTTACATAACTATCTTAAAGGACACTATAGACTTTGTCAGATTGTTGATTTTATCTTATGGTTCAAAGAATGCAATTTGAGAAGCATTTAGGTTTGAAAAATTGGCTGTCACCGCCTTTGGCCCTATTGTTTGAAAGAGTTTGCTGGTCATGCCAGTTTTCTCTTCCACCCCACTTTTCCCTTCTGTCTGGTAATGGCCTTTGAAATTTTCTACTAGAGAGTAATCAAAACTATCAGCAGAAAGATCTGTTGGAAACTTTCCCTCTAGTCTATTAACATAGAGACTGACTCAAACTGTCTAGTTTAGTGAAACAATATGCTGAGAAAATCCAGTCTGCCTGGAAGTTTTTTAGATGTCCCTGGGCATAGGTTTCTTCCTTCATAACATGTGGTTATTTGTGTTTCTCTGGTGTTTTTCCCCTTGGCTAGAAAGAAAAGATTCTCCTTAGAAAACCTTTCTAATTTTGAAAAGCCTGTGGCAGGGGTGGGTGTGGCTGTGCAATTTAGTTAAATAAAAAAAATAAAAAAAAAAACCACTCTTCAGGTAGAAGTGGCATAGGAGACCCCAGGAGGAGTAAGGAGTACAAGTCAGGATTGTGTGCATAGCAGCCTTTGTAAGAAGACTAAACTGCAACGAAATGAAAGCCCTAACTGGAGAGATTTCAAGATCCCTTTTTTCTTATCACGCATACATATTTTACATAAATAATCTGAGGAATGTCTGAACTAGATTAAGGATTATTTGTCCTTTGTAGTTTCCTTCACAAAGTAAAAGGCTTAGCACTTAAAGAAAAAAAAGAAGGAATAAAGTAAATGTGTATGAGATATTTCTGCATATAGAAACCTCAAAACCCCACTGCTATCAAGTTGATTCTGACTCACAGTGACCCTACAGGACAGAGTAGAACAGCCCCATAGAGTGGTGGATTTGAGCTGCCAAACTTTTGATTAGCAGCTGGAGCACTTAACCAGCATGCCCCCAGGGTTTCCTCTCTCTTTGTGTACATATTAAATATATGCCACAGGGTTTCCTCTGTCTATACATACATATTAAATGCATGTTATACATATTAACTATATATATTTACAACACTTACATAATTTTTGAAACCCTGGTGGTGTAGTGGGTTAAGTGCTACCACTGCTAACTAAAAGGTCAGCAGTTCAAATCCATCAGGCACTCCTTGAATACTCTAGGGGGCAGTTCTACTCTGGCCTCTAGGGTCACCATGAGTCAGACTCGACTCGACGGCACTGGGTTTTTTGGGGGATATAATATTAGGCTAAAAATAGAGATGAATACAAAGAAAAACAGAAAGGACCAACAAAACAAAAAATAAGCTCCATGAAACAATAATAAGATACCTAAATTTCTGGTAAGATTAGTAATGAAAAACAAAAGAAACAAATTGCAAATAAGATTATAATTATAGGTTCCATAGAGTTTCCTTAATATTAAGAGAATACTGTGAACATTTAAAAACTTGGGTGAAATATTTCTTAGTAAAATGTATGTTACAGAAAGATTTTGATTAAAGAAAAATGATGCAAATACAGTTATAACTAGTAAATAAATTTAATTTGCATTTCCAAAACTGTATGCAAAAAAATTTGGCAGCATGATTTACCAGATCTTAATACACAGATAACCTCTATTCAAATTATTTCTAAGAAAGAAAAAAACTCCATTCTTTTTATGAGCAAATAAAATTCTGATACCATAGTAGGACAAGTACAGAAAAAGGAAACATATAGGCAAATTTCATAAGAAAAAAAAATTTATGTACAATATTATCAAACCAAGTTCAACAATGTATTTTTAGGCATGTCAGATTGATAATATGAATGCAAGAATGATTCAATATTAGAAAATGTAAAACAATTCACCACTCATTTATGTTTTTTGAAAAATCTTAGCAAATTAGGAGTGGGGAAAATTTCCAATATATGATAAAGGGTTGCTAACAACAACCTCATTCTAGAAGCTTTATGCTCAATGTTAATTTATTAGAAATATTCCTTTTAAAGTTCGGAGCAAAACAAGGATGATTTTTAGTATTTCTACTCAATATTCTCCTGAAAATCCTTAGCCAAAATGATGAGACAAGAAATCAAACATGTGTTACAAAACAAGAAAAATGTTATTTACAGTTCATATAATTGTCTACATAAAAAAATTCAAGGAAATCTAATAAATTATTAGGTCTCATATGACAGTTTAACAACATTGTTGAATATAAGATCAAAAGACATTTTCAAAAAAAAGCCACACAGCTCCTGTCTGGAGGCAAGATGAGAATGCAGAAAGGGATCGATGCTGATTGAGTGGACATGGGAAATCTCTGGTGGAAAGGAGGAATGTGCTGTCACATGGTAGGGACAGCAGCTAGAGTCATGCAACAATGTGTGTCTAAGTTTTTTTACAAGAAATTAACTTGACTGTAAACTTTTAAAGCACAATAATAATAATAATAAGGTCACAACCCATTAGAAGTGATCATTTTTAAATGTCTCATTCACAGTGGTGGCAAGTATTTATTGTCACTATGACAATAAATTTATTGTACTATGATTCAATTCATATTTTCTGGAATAACCATTGTGAGACTTGAGGCAGAAATCTTACCAGCTACTAGAACTCACAAAATCCAACATATTAGAATGAGCCATATTTCAATGAAAAGAGAAGACTTGCATGGTTTGTGGTTTTTGTCTCTTGCATAAAAAATTCTTCTGAACCCCACAGTGATGAAGTTCTTCTAAAAATATGAATGTTTAACTTTGTAAATTTGGGTCTTTACTTCACTAAGAACTTATTTTTGTTTACAGTGTGAAGTACAGCTTCTATGTTATTATATTTTCCTATGTAGAGTACCCAGTATCTCAGTGTCATTTATTAAGCAGAACATCTTTGATGTACTAATTTACATTGACTCATCTGTTGTTGATACATGATTATGTTTCTGAATCTTCAGTTCTTGCATTATTATATTATCAAGCATTGCACTATTTCAATTTGTGAAACTTAAAAGTTCTTGCTGTCTGAAAGAAAACTCTCTTTCCTTGTGTTTCTTCAAAATGACTTCCACATGAATTTTAGAATCATCATCAAAGTCTATGAAAAACTATGTTGCTGTTTTTAGTAGGCTGCATTGTGTATATAGAATCTTCTCATCTGTGAACATTTTTTTTAGGACTTTAGTGAAGTTTAAAATTTTTCTTTATACAGACAGCATCAACTCGACAACATTGGTTGGTTTGGTTTTAGTTATTTGTTATCTTGGTTTAATTTGTGTATATATTCATAAATACCTTTAATATAATCTCAGAGTTTCAGTGATATCCTGTGGCCTAGATTGTGGACTAATCAGAGAAACAGACAAGCTCAGATGTATTGCCCTCTGGAGTGGGACCTTGTAACAAATGGACAACTTAAAGATGGTACACATTTGCAGAAACTCTGCCAAAGAAGGCACTGATCATGCTTAAACAAATGGGTCTGAGAGACCCATTTAAAAAAAAAAAAAAAGACATGGAAAAAATTGTTGTTGCTTAGTCAATTTCAACTCATAGAGTAGAACTGCTCCATCGAGTTTCCAGGGAGCACCTGGATTTGAACTGCCAACTCTTTGATTAGCAGCCATAGTATTTAACTACTAATGCACCAGGGTTTCCAATAGAATTCTAGCCAGCAATAAAAGGAAACAAAACTGTTGATATACACTACAACTCAATAAAACATATTGAGCACAAGAAGGCAGACACAAAATAGTGCATACTTTATGATTTCACTTACATGAAGTGCTAGAACAGGTAAAACTCACCTGTGATGCTAGAACACAAAATAGTGGTTGATTACGGGATGGGTGTTGACTGAAAATGCACAATCAGGAACTTTCTGGAGTGGGCTGTGTATTACAGTTGTGCCGTGTCTAAAATTGTCCAGTCTCATTGAACTGAATATTTTAGATTCAATCTGTTGCTTGTAAATTATACCTCAGTGACATATTTTTAAATGCCACTGAAATGACTGGCATCTATCCATGCAATAATATTTCTAAAAGAAACTAACATGGAATAATATTCAATCATCAGATTCTCTGGGAGCTACTATTGTGATTGACCACATGTTAACATTACATCACCTAAGAGCAGAAAATGGTTGTATGCCTATGTAAAAACAAGGCATTCACTTTAAACATGTCCTATTTATTAATATTATAATTAAAAAGTCAATAGTTTATTCCTAATTCCTAATTATTCCTATAATGAAGTTAGTATTTTATTCCTATACACAAAGCATGTGATTTCCCACAGCTAGCATCCTAATTCTATATACCCAGTACTGTCAAGTCATTTCCAACTTGTAGAGACCCTATAGAACAGAGTAGAACAGCCCCACAGAGTTTCCAAGGAGTATCTGGTGGATTTGAACTGCCAACCTTTTGGTTTGCAGATGTCGTGCTTAACCACTATACCACCAGGGTTTCCTAATTCTACATAGCCTCCAAATGTACTTCTATAACCAATAGTATACAGTTTATTCTGTATTTAGTGGGATGTAGTAATTACATTATCAGACTATATTTTGACATTTTTATCCTATGATGTCTTTTCTTATATTTCTACCTTCCACTTTCATCCTGTTGAATAGAAATATGCTTGTGCTCATTATTCAAGAAAGTACATGCTAGGACAGAAAATAGAAGAGCCTGAAATGTTTACAGAAAGCCTAAGCTCTTAGGAGAAGGGGATTATGCAGACATAATCCTTTGTTTTCTTTTTTTTTACTATCAATTTATAGTCTTTGTGTGAGGACTATTCAAGATAACCTGCATCAGATTTTGAAAGTGGGAGGTAGTTTATGGAGGCAGCACATGAATTAAATGTTTATGTCACACAATTACACCACAGACAACAGAGATGAATGCAATTCATTATAATTAGCCGCACTGGCATCAGATTGCAGCTTCCTGATATACGATGTAGAATTGTGTGATCTTAGTCAAGTTACTTTCACCTCTCGGAGTCCTCAGTCTTTTCATATGCAAAATGGAGATAATGATTCTTACTTCACAGGCTGTGGAATAAATAAACACTATGGATAAACTGGGAACCCTGGCGGCATAGGAGCTTAAGTGCTACGTCTGCTAACTGAAAGGTCAGCAGTTCAAATCCGCTAGGTGCTCCTTGAAAACTCTGTGTGGCAGTTCTACTCTGTTTTATAGGATTGCCACGAGTTGGAATAGACTTGAAGTGAAGGCAGTTTTTTTCCTTTCTTTTTTTTGGTTTTTACATATACGCTGGAAACCCTGGTGGCATACTGGTTAAGTGCCATGTCTGTTAACTGAAAGGTAGGCAATTCGAATCCATCTGGTACCTCTTGGAAACTATATGGAGCAGTTCTACTCTGTCCTATAGGGTCACTATGAGTCAGACTCAGCTTGATGGCAGTGAGTTTGGTGGACTTTTTTTTTTTTGGTTTTTATATATAAACTACAGAAACCCTAGTGGTTAAGTTCTACAGCTGCTAACCAAAATGTCAGCAGTTTGAATCTACCAGGTTCACCTTGAAACTTTATGGGGGCAGTTCTACAATGTTCCACAGAGTCACTGTGAATAGGAATCAACTCAGTGGCAATGGGGTATGTATAATCTATCTAGCTGAGTATCTGACTCACTGTAAAACACTGGTAAATGATATTAATATTGCTACTCAGCTACATGCTTTAAAAAATCAAATTATATTTATACAGGCCTGACCATTTATCTGACTCGATGGAGAAGGGGATTATGCAGACATAAATGAAGTAGTATGAGGAAACTTGAAGGGAAAACAGTTTACCAGACTAGGAACAGAAACTCTTAGAATGCAAGGCAGTCAGTGAGCTGGGTTCAGAGAGCAGAGGTTACCTCTGCCTGCTTCTTGACAATGCTGTTGAGAAAACAATAAGACCTCAGAGAAGAAATGGCTGCAAGCAGTGTTTAGGTAGATGGGAACATAGAATAGTTTAGCAACAGGTGCTTATATCCTATAGTAGCATAACAGCAAGCACTTGGACACAGGGCTGTCAAAGATAACCTGTAAGGATCAGTGCCAGATGGGCCCTTTTGAATATGTTGCCACTGTCTGAAGTGCTGGAATGTTGCCTGCAATGGAGAGGTGTGTAATTAAATATGTAAGAATGAAAGAAAACTTTAGAAGAACCGAGGTCCTGTTTTCCCACCAACTCTGAGCGACGAGAAGCCTGGGTCAGAATTTTATCTGAAATATAGAAAGCTATTTCTTGCATATCCAAGTATGTTGAATGAGATTCATACCCACTGAATGTGGAGACCGATGAAAATCTTCAGGTGCCTCATGTCTGCACCGTGGGACGATTTCCAAACTCTAGAATAGGAACCAATTTGGTATAAGGCAGTGGTCACAACCCTTAGGAGAATTACTACACAGAAGTGAGGTGGCCTCTCAAATGTCACTGCTGATTTGTAGACTACAAATGGAGTGTGATGAGTTTCAATCAGTAATACAGGACACTTTAAAACTCCTGGGAAGATGTGGGGAGGTCAGAAGGAAGGAAGTGATAGAATTTGCTGAGGAGGTTCATTTATCTCTCGTTTCCTGGAGATACTTAGAAAGGAAGGAATGGGAAATGCTATCTTTAAAACCCATTTCTGGGACTTCAGGTTTCGGAAAGATTAGCAGCAATAACAATAGCCATAACAATAACTGAACTTCCTCCCAGGAAGACACATGCACTGACTTGTAGAAATTTGAAGTTAAGGTACATGGATCTGACCCATTAGAGACAGGTTTTGGCAAGTGTTAAACTGAGTATCATAATCCACTCTAATATGAACTTGAATGAACATGATCTTACCCATGCCACAATTTTTCCAAAGAGAGGGAAGAGGATAAATTGGTGCTCATCGCTACACATCAAATTACTGAGCCTGCTTTTGTGAGCAGGGACCCAGTGCTAACACAATGGATATATGAATGAATAACCAAGTGTTTCAAGGTTTTGCTGTATCAGTGAGTTTGGAGAGATGGATCCACGTGGAGATAGGCCACTCTGATCCTCTTTTTAAAAAAGAACTTACTAGACAGTTGAAACCCTAGTGGTATAGTAGTTAAGTGGTACGGCTGCCAACCAAAAGGTCAGCAGTCTGAATCCACCAGTGCTCCTTGGAAACCATGGTGCAGTTCTACTCTGCCTTATAAAGTTGCTGTGAGTTGCAATTGCCTCAACAGCAACAGGTAGGCAGCTGAAAAGGTCATGTTTAGCTGATAGCCAAAAACTTTTAGCACCTTCAGTTTCTTTGGCAGCTTTTGAGCTGGAGGCACAGTCTTTTGGGGGCATCTCCCCCCTTTCCCCAGCCAAAGACTGAGCAATGTGATGACAGTCAAGATTATACTCTTCTCAGGATAGATCACGTTCAATGACTGACCAAGGTGGTGGTATAACAGATTCTGTATTTTTTTGTCCAGTGAGAAACTCCTCTAATGGACCATTTTTACTCCCAGGCTTCATATAAGACTGGCAGAGATGATTTCAGTTCTGCATCATAGCACAGTGGTGTCACCTATGTCGTGTCTCTACCTTTTCCTTTCACAGGTATTATTCCCCAATAAACTCTTTGTACTTTTTTTTTTTACAATTGAATGAAATGTACATTGCCGTATAAGTTTGCATGCCCACCTATATGCAGTTTCCACTGTTCTCCCTGCCCGGTGACGGCACACTCTTCCTATCTGCTCCGTTCTTTGTACTTCTAATTCTACTTCAACGCCTGACATTTAGCTAAACTGAATGCTTAGATGATCCAATTATTTTATTCTTTCTTTTTAATAATAATTCTTAAAAGTTCTCATCTTGGCACACAACTCAGTCACTTAGGCTAATCTTTGCATTTTTCAATAGGACTTCATGGGTGGTATGTATTTTAGTATTTGCATATCTTTTAATGATTTCTGTTCTCTTCAAAAAAATAAAGAAAACTGTTGTAACCTAGGAAGCCCTTCAAATCTATAAAAAATATGCTTTCATGTAGTTCAAAAGAGTTTTATTCTACTATACTCATTATCTTTGTTGTCTCAATTTTATTTTTACCAAGAACAGGTTGTTATCTTGTCGTTTTTATCTCTTTGCCATTTTCACCTGCATTTTAGGAAAGTTTGTAAAGTTTAAAATCCACATTACTGAGTCTATTAGTCACAATATTTTATCTCTTTAATTGATCCCAAGTAGATTTTATTTACACACGTTTATAATTCTCTCAGACTTCTCCCTTTGGTCTTCCAACTTTTTTTACATGTTATATTTTCAAACAAGTTTATGCTGCAGTTAGAAGTTCATATAAATGTGCCATTTTTTAACATTGCCTCTTACTATTTCTTTAGAAATATTCTTTTTAAAAATATCAAATATTCCTAACTCAGTAAACAAAAACCAAACCAAACCGACTGCCTTCTGGTCGATTCCAACTCACAGCAACCCTACAGACAGAGTAGAACTGCCCCACAGAGTTTCTAAAGAGCACCTGGTGGAGTTGAACTGCCAACCTTCTGATTATCAGCTGTAACACTTAACCACTACACGCCACCAGGGTTTCCAGGTACCTGGTAAAGACTCAGTAAATATTTGTCAGCTAAATTAATTTTAAATGAGTGAAGGAACTTTAACTGCAGGTCAAAATCCTCATATATAGAAGGATACAACAAAACTGGCAGTCCATTCAAAGAAAAATGAAATAACATTACAGTGTTCCAATTTTTATTTTAAATTAGTTTTTTAAGTGTTGTAAAAAAATTGTCCAGATTTAATTTAAATTCATTTAGAATAGGTAAGTATCATCGAGACTGTATCCTGCCTCATTAACTATAAGTCTCTAAAAAGAATTGCCTTGGAGAATATTTCCGAGACATTGAAATCTCCTCCTGCTCATTCCTTTGCACTCTCCAAATATACTTAAAGCTACTTCCTTTTGTATTCCCTTGAAAAAGAGGTATAAATTTGAAACATTAACAGTGAGAGGGTGAAAAGGCTCTCCTGGTAATATTAACCAGCCACAACCGGCCAGGGTAAACTTCCTTTGTGAAAGCTTCTTGCCTAGAGGTGGTATTGGGTCATTATGCCTGTACAATCCACCACATCAGCAAACAACATATGAATGCCAGATGGTTGGAACCGTTCCTTAAGAAACTAATGTTTTCATTGTTTGGCATTTGATTTTGTAGCTTTCTCCGTATAATGATTTTATTGCAGCATTTAGAAGTTTTGAGAGGTTTCCCATAAATTGTTCCACCCTTGTATGTGAAACTAGGGTAGTCTTATTAGCCTGTTTTTCCATTAGTATGTCATACCCTCTTTCTTAGTCAGATGTGAATTGTTTAAGTGGGATTCATAAAAAATAAAATACAGGTTTCTTGTTTGGGTTATCTTTTCCAGGAACTGGCTGCTGAATAATACTTCTCTCACTTTTTTTCAATAAAGATTTATATATGAATAGTCATGTAAAAGTATAATCTCTACACTACGTTCATAGTTTTGTACTGTTCTAAGCATTATACATATTAACTCATGTGAGCATCACATCAGCTCTGTGGAATTAATACTCTATTATTTTCATTTTATAAATGAAGAAACCAAGGAATGATGACATTAAATGAATTACCTAAGATTAGATAGGTAATAAATGGTATAACTAGTATTCCAACCCAGGAAATGCAATTTGGAGTCTGTACAGAACCACCTCACCACACACTAGATTGTGGAAGCCCCAAGTCTTCTAGCTTGCTCCAAGACAACTATGGTAATACTAGACTTCCTGCTCTGTTCTTGATCCTGGGTAATGTGGACTGGGTCTTGCTGTTACTGGAGGAAATGTTCTCTATTCCAAGATTTATCCTAGGTGTATAACAATTGATCAGTAGAACCAATCTCTTCTGAATCTCGGAGATACCTATTATAACTTTTAAGAAATAGATACAGTTTTCTCACCTGAAATCCTTTACAACCCATCCTTTCTATAGATACTCTAATCTTGGCATCTGCCATTGACTTAAAGGGAGTCACTAAATTTCAAAAAAAATTAATTCATTTGTGTTTAGAAATAAAATACATCATCAAGTTACAAAAAACAGAAATGAGCCATAAAATTAGAACTATGACAAGTTGCAAGTACAAAGCTGTAATACTGTGTTATAACTCCTGAACAGTAAGTAGATACTAGTAGAGACACGTGCCTGCCCTCAAGGTAAAAGGACATGTTGACATTATAACCACAAACATTTGCTAAAAGAACACTAAGGAAAGCTAAGTAATTTAAAGGGCTTTAGAGGATATCTTTACTGAAGGGCAAGTAAGTAAGAGTCATCCTAGGACTTATTTGAATGTGTCGCCTCTATAGGCTAATGGATGTGAGTGGACATTTGTTGTTGTTTTATTGCCAACATTCATGCTCCCTTTTGCTAACAGCATGCTGATTCTCCTTTCCACTGTTTCTTATGTTGCTGAATAACGCCTTGCTCTAGATGGGGGCCTATGGTGTAGTCCTACCATGAGAAGCATTCAGTTCTGAGGAAGATATGTGCAGTGGAAAAGTACTAACCAGAAGATAGGTAATTAACTTTCTTGAAAGGTAAGACAGTACATAACTTTGGGGAAGCCAGCACAACTTGTACAAGATAAGGTCACAGAAGCTCCATAAACATCAAAACTTCCTGAGGGACTGAATTACTGGGCTGAGAGCTGTGGAGACCATAGTCTCAAGGAACACTTAATGCAATTGACATAACATAGTTTATAGAGAAAATGTTGTACCTTCAGCTTTAGTGAGTAGTGTCTGGGGTCTTAAAAGCTCATGAGTAGCCTTCTAAGATACTCCACTTGTCTACACTGTCTGGAGAAGGGGAGGATGAAAAGACCCAAAGACACAAAAGAAAGGTTAGTCTGAAGAAGGATTAACAGACCACAACTACTAGAGCCTCCACCAGACTGAGTCCAGCACATCTACATGGTGTCCAGCTACCACCACTGATTTACTCTCACAGGAATTAGAATAAAGGGTCCCAGACAGAGCTGAAAAATAACATGGAATAAAACTCTTCCTCAAAAAAAAAAAAGACTAGACTTACTGGTATAACAGACACTGGAGAAACCCAGAAAGTAGGGTCTCTAGACACCTTTTAGCTCAGTACTGAAGTTACTCATGAAGTTTACACTCAGCCAATGATTAGACACGTGTAGGCCCATAAAACAAAGTGAGACAAATGGAGTACTTGAGACCAGGAACAAGGATTAGAAGGCAGGAAAGCACAGGAAAGCTAGTAACAGGGAATACAGTGTTGAGAAGGGGAGAGTGTTGACATGTAGTAGAGTTGGAAACCAATATTACAAAATAATATGTGTACTAATTGTTTAATGAGAAGCTAAGTCGTTCCACAAATGTTTGTCTAAAGCATAATTTTTTTTTAAAAAAGCATTCAATTCTACAGTCATATAGATTGGTTATAGATGAATTAGTGATCCTATCAGAGCCAATGGTGTACATATAATCTTGGGTACTTTTGAATGAACTGGTGAGAAAAGGGGGCATTGTCTTCTTGTGCTTTAATTAAAGTAGTAATGATGAAAGTCTGGTAATACTAAAAGCCACATGCAAGAGAGTTTGCTGAAGAAGTAAGTCAACACTCAGAAAAGGAGCATTGAGAGACACAGAGAGATAATATCGTGATAACATAATTTAAACTTCTGGATCAAGGTGTGCTTATGGAAGGGGAGAATGAAGAAAACCAAAGACACAAAGCAAAGATTAGTCCAAAGGATTAATGGACCACAGCTATCACTTGCTATCTGAAGCATTGTAGCAGACAGAAGGAGAGAACTATGGGTGTTTGGCTCCACTGAAGAGGGATGCTTTGTGAGTGAAAACAATGAAAAACGTTCTGAAGAGAACAAAAGAACTGGGATGTGGGAATATCCCAAACTGAGATAATCTTGCAGGGTATTAAAATAGAGAGCCTAGCCTGCCCCTTTCAGAAAAGCAAAGAAAATGTTAGACACTGTCAAACAGAATCCTAGAGGATAAAGAAGGAAGAGAAAACAAATTTTAACAATAGTTGATGTTTCATGATAGTAGCTAAGAGGCTCCATTTATGTTATTGGTCTAGACTTGAGAAACTTGCATTTTGGCCAGCAAGCCACAAAGATAGCTTTGGGAACTTGGGGTAAGACCTAGATGACTTGAATTTCTGTAATTTTCGGGAGATATATCCACTAAATAGAGATTAGTTTGATGTGACAGACTGCAGTAGCCACCAAAACTTCTTTCTTCTTTTCTTACCTATAGTGGAATTTTAGCTAGACATATGGGTATCTAGCTAAAGTCTCAAGTTCTCAGATTCCTTTGCATGCTGAGTTTGTATGATTCATTATGACCATGTGATTCATTCTTATCAATTCAATGGTAGTGGAAGAAATATGTGCAACTTTTATGAGGACCAACAGTTTTAAGTCAACAAATTTCGTTGTTCTAAGTGCTGCATACTTCACTACTGAATATCACTGCAGTTATCTTTGAAGTATTTCCTTGGGACACTATGCACCAACACCAGCACCTGGTCTACCCTTCAAAGCAGTTTTGGAATTCTTCATGGAGTGGCCATTGCACATGATGGCATGGTGGAAAGTTCACAAACTTAATTCTATAGTTGTCTGTGAGGGAGTTTTTAGCCAGTAGACAAATACCGGTATTGGAACACCCTCCCTACTCACCTAATCAGGCCCCCAGTGACTTTTTTCTGTACCTGAAGGTAGAGGAAATATTGAAAGGAAGACATTTTGTTGGCCTTCAGGACATGAAGTCTCATGACATTGACATCTTCATGGCCATTCCAGAAAACCAGTTCCAAAATTGCTTTGAAGGGTGAACTAGATTCTGGCGTCGGTGCATAGCTTCTCAAGGAGAGTACTTTGAAAGTGACTGTAGTAATATTCAGCAATGATATATGTAGCTCTTTTCTAGGATGAGTCCGTGAACTTAATTTTCAAACTCATACATTAGTTGCTTAAAAGGAAATTGCTCATCCTCTATGTTTGCACTTTTTCCTTCTAGTTTGACTCAGTTTCAAATAACTAGATGAGGACAACACCATAGGGTTCACAGAAGCAACTGCCTGACTAGCTGCAGACAGGAAGCTGCTCCACCACTTCTCTACCACTTACAACCAGACAGAGAAATCAAGTTCTCTATTATGTACACATTGTTATATTTGGTTTTGCTGGCTTTCTCTTTTTTCACAGAAGCCTAACACCTATTATAAAGCCCGTGTATTCTGAACATCTCTACACATCCTTCTCCACTCCTTCAGAACAGGCAATTTTGATTTCATAATGTCCAATCACATTCCATCTAGCCAGAGTCTTCTAGTCACTCTTAGCTTTTATAGGTTGTTCCAGCCATCATTTTATTGCTTTCTCTTCTGACAACAAAAGTGGAGACTTTTCTCAGACAAAATTGAGACAATATCTCTACTCAAAGATTTTCTATCTTCAGGGAGAAGTCTCTGAGCTATTAGAGCTACAGGTTGATTCATGTCTTCAAGCCTTGCCTCCTTGATGCTATGAAGGCTGTTTCTGTGTCTTTCTTGACCTTCAGGAAAACTCTACCCACTCTTTGATTCTCGCTGAAATCTTGCAAAACAAAACACTTCATATGCCTCATTATAATTTTAAGTACATCAAATGGAGGAGAAGAGAAAACTTTTTCCATAAAATATTTTGCCTTTTTCTGTTTTCTTAACTTTAGAAAGTTGTGTGATTTGTGGATAACTTCATGGGTAAGCAATGAGCAGGAAGTCAATCCATAAAAGGTGGGTGGAGACTGATACAGTTCTCAAATTCCCACACAGTGACAATCTTACTGGCTTAGGTCATAACTACAAAATCTCACAATTAAGTCTGCGAACTTAATTGTTGTAAATCCTACATACCTCATTGCTGGATCACTATGGTCACCTTCTAAGTACTTCCCTTGGGAAGCTATGCACCAAAGCCAGTACCTAGTCCACTTTCAAAGCAATTTTGGAACTCTTTCTGGAATGGCCTTTGCACACAATGGCACAGTAGCAAATTCACAAACTTAATTGTATGGTTGTGGGTAAGGGAGTTTTTAGCCAGTAAGCAAATACTTGTATTGGAACACACTCCCTGCTCACCTCATCAGGCCCCAATGACGTTTTTATTTACCTGAGGGTAAAGGAAATACTAAAAGGAAGGCATTTTGATGATATTCAGGACATCAAGGGTAATATGACAATAGCTCTGATGGCCATTCCAGAAAAAGAATTCCAAAATTGCTATGAAGGTTGGACTAGACACTGGTGTCAGTGCATAGCTTCCCAAGTGGAACACTTCAAAGTTGACCACAGAGATATTCAGCAATGAGTCTCCATCCACCTTTTAGGAACTGACTTCATTCTGATTTCTTTTTTCTAGGATGAGTTTGTGAATTTAATTGTCAGACTTTGTATTTGGATAAAATTTGTTTTGTTTCAGTGTTTCCTACTAGGATGGCAGGATTGGCTACCTTGGGGTTAGATTCTTTCTCCCCAAGTGACAAATACAATGCAGTGGGAGTAGAGAGGAGTTTCCGGTCATCCAAAACATACCTGCGTAGGGCTGGGATACCCCCTCTGTCAGTACAGCATGGACAGTATATATTAGACATAACTGTGAGGATAGTAAGCACCATGACTAGCCAGCCAAAGCCAAAAGCAACTGTCATCAAGTTGATTCCAAATCATAGCAACCTATAGGTCAGAGTAGACCTGCCCCACAGAGTTTCCAAGGTGCGTCTGGTGGATTTGAACAGCTGACCATTCGGTTAGCAGATGTAGTGCTTAATCATTACACTACCAGGGTTTCCGTTGATTAGCCAATATACCACAAAATGAAATGTAAAATTTATAAAACATGTGCCCCTCACATGGAGCAGCCTATTCTGGTGTTTATCTTGAGACCTCATTTCATAACTACAGCTCAGATAAATTAAGCAGAGAATTCTGTATGACAGCTTTCTGAAGTAACAAGTGGAGTCATTCTGCTAAATGAAAGTTTCTACCACAAAACCACGGGCGTTCAGGGGAGGACAGAAACTGCTCAGTATATCAATAAAACCCCAGTCATGCACAGTCACTGTGGCAACCCTTTCTTGCACAGGCAACTACATTCCTAACCAGATAGTAACTCTTCTGGGATCCTACGAGCAAAAGCCATATGAGTGTGTAGGCTGAGAATCAGCTGCTAGATAGCAAACTAGAGAATGTTGAAATCCCACCTTGAGTACCATGCGCAGAGTTGCTGAAACAATCATTCTGGATTCCACTTGAGGCAAGTAAATGGTAAATTACATGAGGCTTTGAAATCCAAGAGCCACTCAAAGGCAGATGTTTTCTTCAGGTCTACATCTAGCCTATACATATTTAAAAAGCAGGGGCTTTCTGGACTGTGCAGCCTATTCACTTTAGCTAGTATAATATGAACCTTTACAACATTTATCTCCCTGCTCTACACTAGGAGAGAAGGGACCAAAAGAGGCCTACTGAAGGATATTAAACAAAACCCAGCAAGCGTGTCAAAGAGGTCTATTCTGGATACTTGTGGTCATCATTCTAACCCTTCACTGATAAATGAGTTGTTAAATGCAATGGAATTGATTTGGCCTTATAATGACTCCGTGTGATACAGCAGAACTGCTGCATAGGATTTTCTAGGCTGCAAACTTTACATGAGCTGATTGCCAAGTCTTTCTCTTATGGAGCCACTGGGTGGGTTCAAACCATCAATGTTTTGGTTAGCAGCTGAGTACTTAACCATTGTGCCACCACGGCTCTGCATAAATGAGTGGACAATGAAACATAACTAGGTGAAAGAAAAGAATCAGCCATCAGAAAGAGGGGAACCAAAGTGAAACATCAGCTAAAAGGGCCTCAATGAAACAATGATAATGAAGAAAACGAAGTAGAACTTTTTTAAAAAAATTCTCATTGATATTCCTAACAAGATTTAAAAGATAATGCAAAATGAAACAAAAGCAGAGTTCCTTTACAATACATTAGAAATAAGTGATTGGAAGGTAAGAATTAATTTCTTACAGATTTTTATTAAAAAGCATGACCATCAAAACTAAACAGAAAACCAACAAGCAGCATAATAGATACTTGTGGAAATTAAATTAATAGTTTAGAACCACTGTTAGAATTCTTCTAGAAAAGAGCGTAACCACAGCATAGTGTTGTGATGGGATCATAGACTTGGTAGTTAGATGACCTGAGTTCAAATCATAGCTCCTCTCCTTTTTAGGTAACTTTTATAAGTGTTAATTCTAGGTGTTGATCTCCTCATCTACAACATAGAGCTAATAATAATAACCTCCTTATTGGTTGTCATAGTATTAAATGATCTCATTTATATAAGTGTCTTAGAAGAAGTATAACCAGTGTTCATGAGAAGCAAGGATGGCAAGACCACATCTTATAACCTTTGGACATGTTACCAGAAGGGATCAAGGACATCATGTTTGGTAAAACAGAAGGTCAGTGTAAGTGGAAGATCATCAACAAGATGAACTGACACAACAGCTGTAACAATGGACTCAAACATGGCAATAATTGTGGGCATGGCACATGACTGGACAGTGTTTGATCCTGTTGGTCATACATTGCACTGTTAGTCAGAATCAACTTGATGGCACCTAACAGCAACATTGACATAAAATACTGCCTGACACATAAAATACTGAATTAATGTTGTTAGATGTTATAAGGTTGGTTCTGACTCATAGTTACCCTGTAGGACAGAGTAGAATTGCCTCATAGGGTTTCAGAGGAACTGCTGGTGGATTTGACCTGCCTTTGACCTTTTCGTTAGCAGCCAAGCTCTTAATCACTATGCCATATTAGCTATTGTTATTGATGTGCAGGAAAAAGCAAACAAGTGGAATTTTTAAGAGGGAGGGTGAAGAATATGGAGGATATGGGAGATCAGATGTTATATGTAGTCAACAGGGTGAAACTGTTCAGTTTTACAAAAATGGGTAATGAAAGCTGGCAGTTGAACTAAGGAGGTGTCAAGTATCCACTTCTTAGAGAGATACACTAACAAGTAGGGACAGACTACAAGGTATACAAAGAGATGGCAGAATAGGTCATATACTACCATTAACAACATCTTTTCCCACAATCCCAGTATGTCACAGGAGAAAGTAGGAAGGTGAAGTATTCAGGGAGTTTATATAAGTTAATGAATGTAAATCTCATCAATTATGTGTATTATCTAGTGAAATCATTTCTAAACTTTGGTCCTGGTAGAAGCAGCAGATACGTTGTTGCATCAGACTATGGTCCAGGACTAAGGTCCAGGATGCTAATGAAACCCAAGAAATGTAAGCTAAGTGGGATGCTTCCAGTGGAATGTGCCATTCATTGTCTCTTGTTTTGTTCCTGACAATGTGGCAAGTGTAAGGACTCTTTCTTGACAACTCATCCAAGTGTGTAGTTCAGATGGGATTTGACTAATGCGTGAAGGACTAAGAAAGAAAGCAAAGAAGTGAGATTTTAAAATAAGTAAAGCATAAGAGACATACTGATCAATTGCAATATATAGACATTAGTAGTGTCCTGGTTCAAACAAATTAATAACATAAAAAAATTATGAGACAACCAGGAAATTTGAATTGTGACTGGATATCCAATAATATGTGGGGAATCATTATCAATGGTCGGATCCGATTCGATGGCACTTGGCTGGTAGTATAGTGGTTAAAGGCTCAATGTGCTATTCAAAAGGTTGGCAGTTCAAATCCACCAGATGCTCCTTGGAAATTCTAATGGGGCAGGGTTAATCAGTCCTATAAGGTTGCTATGAGTCAAAATTGAGTTGACGGTAATCGTTTTTCTTTTTAATTATCAATTTGGTTTTCAGTATTGTGTTATGTTTTAAAAGTTCTTTTTGAGATATGCATTGAAATATTTAAATGCAAAATTGATGCTTTTCACTTAGTCACAATAAAAAAAGGTACTTCAATGGCCTGTATAAGAGGCACACCTAAAACAAAATAGAATGGAAGTTTAAATATGAAGAGAACGGGAAAACACTTGACAAATGCCAGTTTAAAAATGTATGGACAGCATTAAGATCAGAACAACTAATATTCAAGAAAAAAGTTAAATGAGATAAACATGGACAGTTCATATAAATACATCATATAACAGCAAAAAGATACACAAAGTAATGAACTTTGTGTATTAGTGTCACAGCAAAGCATCTGAAAGAAAAATTAGAAATAGATTTTAATACAGTGAAAGAAAATAAAAACCAACTGACTTATAAATATATATGAACATATTCTAAATACAACATTATAGAATAGACTCCAACATTATAAGACTTCAAAATAAACGCAAAAAAGTTAATTCCTGGAGTGTAAAAGTGACTTGGAATACTTTTGTTTTACTCAGTCTCTGACCATGTTTTTCCAAAAAAAAAAAAAGAGCTGTCGAGTTGACAGCTTAACCACTACTTAAGCAGGGTTTCCATCACATTTGTCTAGTTCCCTGTAAAATATTCCTTCTTCTTTCTGTTTTTGTGACTTCATAGCCCAACTTTAGGCCACCTCTACAAGGTTCCAGTACTTGGGAGGAGGTACTCTTCAACTCAAGTATTACTATTAGTCAGTCCCAACAAGTTCAAAACTCTGACAGCAAATTCCAGACTTCATATTCAACAAGCTCTCCAGATGATTATGATTTGCACTGTAACTTGAAAACTATTTACTTAGAATGGAAACAGAAAGTCGATAAAGCCCTTCATCTCTTTTCCTTCCTTTCTCCCTTCCTTCTCATTTCTTACCTACTTTGGAACTTGATGGAACACTCTAGGCTCCCTTTCTGGGTTTTCTTCTGCTATTTTATCATCCCTTCTTTCCTATCCTCTTGCTCTCCTACTCTTTCCTCATTTCCATGCTGGGGCCAGCATTGAGTACAACATGGCAGTATGTTGGATGTTCCAATCAAAAAAGAAAAACCTCTGAGATAATCTTTAAACCTGAAACTAAAAACATAGCCTGAAATCTTCTTTACACCAAACAATAAATAGTTTAGCTCTATTAGTAAAGAATATCTGCCTTGTTTAAAGTCCTATCTATAGGGGTTCAAACCGACAATAGGAACTGTAAAGGTTTGACAGGAAACTTAGGGGACAGTGAGCTTATGTTAATGGAGAGGAGGGACTCAGGCAAGAAGAGAAAGGGACAACTCAAAGAATCAAATCACTGGCACTGAATTGTACATGTAGTTGTTGAATTGGTGTATGTTCCATTGTGTACATTTTCAACAACATCAAAAGTGATTTTTTTTTTTTAAGAAAAAAGGTAACTTGTGCAAGAACTGTTAGACTTAAATTTCCCTTGAGCTTTGGAAATGTAAGCTATAGACTACAGAATGGTAAGAGCCAGGAAACCTGCAAGTCAGCACAGCTGGGATCCATAAAGTCCCCTCCTCTCTTTCACTCAGGAAGAAACATTAAAACAGCTGACCTTTTGCTCCAGCATTTCTTTTTCATCACCTGGAATGTGTGATCAATAGATCTTTAAAAGCTGACACTGTCCTGTCTTCTTTCTCCTTCACCACAATTTCACTAACTCATTATCTTCTGTGTGGAAAAAATAACCTAATTATTCTATGTGATTTTTAGAGTTTTGATTAATAGAATATGAGGAAATTTCTTCAGAATTTGTTGGCTGTAGAAGTGGAGAATACAGCAAAGTGTGTGGCTATTTTTAATAATGACAAAAAAAGTTAGAGGGAAGGGTTTGGAAATACACTGTTGTTTTTATTGCTGTCTACGTGACTGAAAGTTGTGTATTAATTAAGGTATAAATATTAAAAGTTTATTTAAACTGTATTCGCAGAGTCTGGACTTTAAAGAAACTGTTAGAATGGTTTGGTCAAATAATGAATTCTTTTTAATGTGCAAATATTCATCCTGTATCTTATTTCACAAAACTGAGGTTCATCAAAAATCCATTCTTTTCTTACAGTGGAGGTATTTCTGTCTTTGTGCATTACTTTGTAGGTTGAGAGAGACATGCAAATGCTGTAACCGTGGCTACCTTAAGAAAAAAAAACATGCTAATCATACATAGGCTGACTGCTATCACCAACCCACTGCCACTGAGTCGGGTCTGACTCATAGCAACCCTAGAGGTCAGAGTAGAACTGCCCCATAGAGTTTCCAAGAAGTGCCTGGCAGATTTCAACTGCCAACCTTTTGGTTAGCAGACGTAGCACTTCACCCCCTACGCCACCAGGGTTTCCGTAAGTATCACAGCTAATAAAAAGTATTACTTGGAAATGGACTGAAAAAATATTTGCTGTACAGGAAGACAGGTTACATGGGGGCTGTCTGTACTTTTTGCTCAGTTTTCCTGTAAACCTAAAACTACTCTGAAAAAATAAAAGCTATTAATTTTTGTTTTTTTTAATGTTTGCTCTAGAGCGGATTCAAGTGACTAGGCTTTGTGATCTAGGAATTAGGTATTTCTTTCACCATCACTGACTGGTTTTAAAATAACAAATTTCACTTTTATTTGCAAAAGTCCACCAAGAGATCTATTTAACTTCCTGGATATCAATCATTTATACACGGATAGCCTTCCAAGAGATAGGAAGTCAAAAAAAAGAAACAGCAACATCCACTGGGAATTATCTTCAAAATATTGCCATTGAGTCTGGACTTCATATCAAGATCTGGCACACATACAGTAGTGAACTTGTCAGCCCACAAAAATAATCACAGCTCACTGTCAGTCAGAGGTTTTTCAACTGAATTGATATCCATGCTTCTTTTATATAACAACTCCCCCTGCAATTCTTATTCTCCACACTTTATTTGCTTTCATAATAAGTGTATTAATTGCCACGTCTACCTCCCTCATCTGTACATATCCACCACAGGAAACAGACTCAAGGGGCTGAGGCTGGTAAGAAAAAAAGTGTCTGTGAAAAAGAGAAGAGACAGGGAAAGAAAGCACAAACCCTGAATGGCTTCAATATGCCCATCCCAAGCCTGATAAACATCTCTTTCATATTAAATATTGGCTGGAAGTCCTTTTACATGAAGGAAAAAGAAGACCTTTTTATGGCTTTGAAAGGTGAGCACAAGATCAAAGCAGCCAGGATTGAAGTTTCCTGACTGGAATTTGACCAACACAGATGGAAAAACCATGTTTTCAAAAATCGAATATATTCACAAATAAAAATAAGGCACTATGTTTTAAGAGGTCTGGCCTGTGTTCTACAAAACATCAGGAACCAATTAAATTGCTCTCCCCTTCTTGTTTATCCTAAATAATATGGTCTTTTCCCGGCTCTGATTATACCAGTTTCACATCCCTGTGGCAGGGGTCTGTTCTTTCACTCTCTATTAAAATCTTTCCTGTGAAGTATGTAACAGTTGGAAAAAGACTGAAAGCCTGCATTTTGTCATGCTAAGAAAAAATAGCTAATATCTGCCTTCTATCGGGTAGTATTTTCTCCTCCCCTCCACCCTAAAAGATAGTTGGCAGTCAGTTAATGGCTGGATACATCTGGATGTGAATCACAATATCCAACCATTGACAACAATTCTGTTTTTCATTTGCTTAAACTTTTCACCTCCCTCCTGAGCTTATAATGGAACATAGTCTTCATGTTCTGCGTTTAGTTTTCCTTTTTTAGGCTTGTGCACATCGTTCAGTTCTGAGAGGATAGAGAGCTAGGCTTAGTGCCTTATTGTGAAATATAGACCATAAAATGACATCAATCTTTCCAGTTACCATCTGAAAGCATACCAGTCAGTGTGTCTGTTTCCCATCTGCTCACCATGACCACAGCTCCAGTAAATGGCACCATGTCTCATGTCTTCACATCAAGAAATCAACATATCTGCTCCAAGGTGTATTTCTAGAAGCAGGGGAGATATCACACATTGGATAGAGCTACCAGCTAAGCTCATAAAACCACAAGACACACGGCTCTTGACTTGTACAATACACAGACATGCTCCTCCCTATACATTGTGCCATAAAAAAACAAATGGGAAGACAAAGGAGCTTGGGCTAGTGCCCTTTAAAGTATCCAGAGTGATTAACACAACACTTGGGCCTCAGACAACACATGTACAATTTTTGGAACTTCTGCCTTCTGTGAATCAAAGTCAGTTCAATTATATGTTATGTTAATGTCCAGATAATAATGCCAAGACATAGCAGCGGAAATATTATCTCAAAGCTGAAGCATAGCTTTCATCTGATATCCGCAATAATCCCGCAATTTAGATTCACTATCCTAATGGCTTATCAAGAACTATTTTCCTTAAAAAATGCCTTCACTGCTCCACTCAGGTCGGCTGAGTGCCTGTCATTTATTACTGTACAATATCACACAGTTATTTTCTCTCTACTGCAACCGCTGGATTAAATTATCTACCTTCAGGGACAGCTGATTGGCCGTCTGCCTTGCTGACTCTATGATACTGCTACTTTTTGTGCTCTTCTAGGAAACAGGTAGGAGAAGTTGCCTTCTTAGAAAACTACTGGTGATCTGGCATCAATGGATTTGTCCAGATTGCTCAGTAGGGGGGTTTTGACCTTGAGTGGTCACAGATTGTAACAGGGAAAAAAGTCAGGCCAGGAAAACGTAAGGCTAAATTTGGCCAAAATTCCTCATTAGAGATGGCCACCTAGCCTCTAAGCCTCAATGTTTTCAACTATTAGAGAGAAAATTAACATTCGCAACACAGCTACAATGCTCCCTGCACTTCAGAGAACAGTTTCATTTTTATTCACACAAAATCCTTGTAAGGAAGATTTGCTCTTCCCACACATACATATACATCAGGAAACTAGAGCTCAGAGAGGTTGACTAATTTGCTTGGGATCAAGAATAAGAAAGTGACAGAATCAAGATTGGTAGGTATGTCTAACCAGCATCAAAGCTATTCCCCACCCCCCCAGCACAAAAAAAAAAAAAATTACATGTATGATGGCACTTGGCTTGGCATGAAAGTATTAGGGCTTTCGCTGTGAAAGTATTAAACTTAATGCATAGTTAGTGCTCAATAAATGTTCCTCATTCATTTAGATTTAAACTCTTCTAGATTTAAAAGACAAACATCTCTCAGATTATGCCCCTCCCAACTTGTCTGTCAATTTGTTGTACTTTGGGGGCTTGGAGGTTGCTGTGATGCTAGAAGTTATCCCACCGGTATTCAGATGCCAGCAGGGTAATCCGTGGTGGACAAGTGTTAGCTGAGCTTCCAGACTAAGACAGACTAGGGGGAAGAATCTAGTAATCTACTTCTGAAAAGAATTAGCCACTGAAAAACTTGATGAATAGCAGCAGAATTGTTAGATATAGTGCCAAAAAGTGAGTTCCCCAGCATGAAAGGCACTCCAAAGATGAGTTGGGAAGAGGTGCCTCCTCAAAGTAGAGGTGACCTTAATGAAGTGGATGGAGTACAGCTTTGAGACCTTCATTTGCTGATGTGGCATGACTCAAAATAAGCAGAAACAGCGGCAAACATCTACTAATAATCAGAACATGGAATGTAAGAAGCATAAATCTAGGAAAATTGGAAATCATTGAAAATGAAATAGAACACATAAACATTGATATTTAGGCGTTAGTGAGCTGAAATGAACCAGTATTGACCATCTTGAATCAGACAATCACATGGTCTACTATACCGGGAATGACAGCATGAAGACGAATGGTGTTGCATGTGTTGTCAAACATTTCAAGATCCATCCTGAAGTACAACACTGTCAGTAATAGGGTAATAGCCATATGCCTATGAGGAAGGCCAGTCAGTATGATTATTATTCAAATTTATGCACCAACTGCCTAGGCCAAACATGAAGAGACTGAAGATTTTTACCAGCTTTTGCAGTTCAAAATTCACAGAACCTGAAATCAGGATGTATTGATAATTACTGTTAATTGGAATGCAGAACTCAGAAACAAAGAAGGAGGATTGGTGGTTAGACAATACCTCCTGGGTGATAGAAAGGATGCCAGAAGTTGCATGATAGAATTTTGCAGCACCAATGACTTCTTCATTGCAAATACCTTTTTTCATCAAGACAAACAGTGACTATACACATGGACCTCACCAGATGGAATATACAGGAATCAAATCGACTACATGTGGGGGAAAAAAAGATGGAAAAACTCAGTATCAGCAGTCGAAACAAGACTAGATGCTGACTGCAGTACAGACCATCAATTGCTCGTATACAAGTTCAAATTAAAACTGGACAAAATAAGAACAAGTCCATGAGAGCCAAAGTACACCCTCAGGTATTCCCCACCTGAATTTAGAAACCATCTCAAGAACAAGTTTGAGGTGCTAAACACCAGTCACTGAAGACCAGTAAAACTGTGGAATGACATGAAAGGCATCATCTATGAAGAAAGCAAGAGGTCATTAAAAAGACAAGGAAGAAAGAAAAGATCAAACTGGATGCTAGAAGAAACTCAGAATCTTGCTCTTGGATGTTGAGCAGCTAAAGCAAAAAGAAGGAATGACTGAGTGAAAGAACTGAACAGAAGATTTCAAAAGGCAGCTTGAGAAGACAAGATAAAGTGTTACAGTAACATGCGTGAAGAGCTTAAAATAGAAAACCAAAAGGGAAGAACACATTTTGCATTTCTCAAGATGAAAGAACTGAAGACAAACCTCAAGCTTCGAGTTGCAGTAGTGAAGGATTCTACAGGGAAAATACTAAATGACTCAGGAAGCATCAAAAGAAGATGGAAGGAATACAAAGAGTCATTATACCAGAAACAAACTGGTTGATGTTCAACCATTCTAAGAGGTTCCATATGATCAGGAACCGATGGTACTGAAGGAAGAAGTCAAAGCTGCATTGAAGGCATTGGCATAAAACAAGGCTCCAGGAACTGATGGAATATCACTTGATATATTTCAACAAGTGGATGCAGCACTGCAAGTGCTCCCTCATCAATGCCAAAAAGTTTAGAGGACAGCTACCTAACCAACCAACTGGAGGAGATCCATAGTTATGTCTATTCTCAAGAAAGGTGATCAAACTGAATGCAGAAATTAGTGAATAATATCATTAATATCACAATGCAAGTAACATTTTGTTATAGTCATTCAAAAGTGACTGAAACGCTATATATTGACAAGGAACTGCCAGAAATTCTAGCTGGATTCAGAAGAGAACATGGAACCACAGATATCATTGATGATGTCAGACAGATCTTGGCTGAAAGTACACAATACCAAAAAGATGTTTGTATCTGTTTCATTGACTATGTAAAGGCATTAGACAGTGTGGATCAGAACAAATTATGGGTAATGGTATGAAGAATGGGAGTTCCAGACCACTTAATTGTGCTTATGAGGAATCTGTATGTGGTTCAAGAGGCTGTTGTATGAACAGAACAAAGTCAGGAAAGGTGTACATCAGGGTTTTAGTCTTTCACCATGCCTTTTAATCTACATGCTGAGGAAATAATCCAAGAAGCTGGACTATATAAAGAAGAATGAGACATTAGTTTTGGAGGAAGACTCATTAACAACCTGCATTATGCAAAGAACACAGCCCTACTTGCTGTAAGTGAAGAGGATTTGAAACACTTATTGATGAAGATTAAAGACCACACCCTTCAGTGTGGATTACACCTCAACATCTAGAAAATAAAAATCCTCACAACTGGACCAGTAAGAAACACCATGATAAATGAAGTAAGTATTAAAGTTATCAAGGATTGCATTTTATTTGGCTTCACAATCAACATCTATGGAAGCAGCAGTCAAGAAATCAAAAGACTTGTGGCATCGGAAAAATCTGCTGCAAAGGACCTCATTAAAGTGTTAAAAAGTAAAGATGTCACCTTGAAGAATAAAATGCACCTAACGCAAGCGATGGAATTTTCAAGTGCATCATATGCATGCAAAATCTACATAATGAATAAGAAAGACCGAAGAAGTATTGATGGCTTTGAATCATGGTGCTGGAGATGAATACTGAATGCAGCATGGACTGCTGAAAAAAAACAACAGATCTGTTCTGGAAGAAGTACAACCAGAGAGCTCCTTGGAAGCAAACATGGCAAAACTACATCTTACACACTTTGGACATGTTGTCAGGAGGGATCAGTCCCTGGAGAAGGACATAATGCTTGGTAGAGTGGAGGGTCAACAAAAAAGAGGAAGACCCTCAGCGAGATAGACTGACACAGTGACTGCAACAGTGGGCTTAAACATAAGAAGAATTGTGGGCATGGCGCAAGACTGGGCAATGTTTCGTTCTGTTGTACGTAGGGCTACTGTGAGTTGGAACTGACTTACTGGCACCTAACAACAACAGATTATGCCCTAACTTTTGATACCGTTTACTAAATTCTGATCCTTTCTTGTATGCTAAAACTCTTGAAATTTCAGCTTTCATTAGTTCTTTCAAAAGAAGTGAAAATAAGGATTCTCTGATCCCTCACCATCTGCTTAACAACTGATTTTCATTAAACAAATCATATTCAAATGAAAATATGTAATTATGTATACATGTAAATATACATACGTATATGAAATAGTGGGAGCTAGTTTGCTATTTGTTTGAACGTCTGTGTATGTGACTATAATGATGCTGTTTCCAGAAGCTGAAGGTTCATAAATGTTTCCAAATCATAGTAGTTACTGTTAAATGTGAAATAGCACTTCAATTTGGACATAATTCATCACCATATAAGTCTATAGTCTTCAGCATGTGCTAGAATGAAAATTAGAAATGTAATGGTGACAGTTTGATTATAATAATTCAACATCAAACAATACTTTAGTCAACTTTTTAGGTGGTAAATCAAGATTGGAAGATAATATAAACAAAAAAGATAATTAAGGAATTTGGCATAGGAAATTAGCATGAGGGAGTGCTGATGAGACAGAAGAACAGAGGGGAAAAAAGAGGAGAAGGGGACTAGGAAGCATGGCAGGAGGCTGGCAGTGATGTAGCCAACAAACCTTTTAGAAGAGGGATATTAATAGTCAAGTTTAAGTTGTTTGTATTGCTATGTGAGATAAATCTCTCCTTTTGCCCTGCAACTTCAGAAGAGTCTTCAGTGCTCATGTTAAACAGAAAGAAACCAAGGTTGTGGTGGAACAGAGAGAAAAGGTATGGAAAATGAGAAATAGGATACAGTTCTCAGAACAAGAGATAACCATAAGAATGTAAAGAAAATCATGGGGTGAAACTATACCCCAAGTCCTTGGGAAATGACTTTGGTCATGAGTTGAGATTCCTAGATGTTATATTTAAATCTTCAAAGACAGGGTGACTTCTGTTGTTATTCAGGCTAGATTTGTCTCAAAGTATTCTTGCTGTAGACCAGTCAACATCTTCAGAGTGGTATAAAGGACAGAAGATACAACTGCAACATTGCCGAAATAGTTTTCTTTCTTTAAAAATCCCCATTCCTCCTTTGTATTCCCTTAAATCAGAGTTTGGGACAAATTCTAGCCTATGGGCCAACACTGGCTTGCCTCTTGTTTTTGTAAATAAAATTTTATTGGAACACAGCCACTATCATTTGTTTGTGTGTCTCCTGTGGCTATTTTTCTACTAAAACAGCAGGGTTGAGTAGTTGTGACAAAGATCATAAGGCCCGACAGAGCTGAAAAGTTTTACTATCTGACCCTTCACAGAAAACGTTTGCCAGCCCCTTCTCTAAATCAATGGTTCTTAAACTTGGCTGCATGTTCAAACCATCAGAGAAACTTTAAAATAATACCAGTTCCTACAGGTCCAGCACAGAGATACTGGTTTAATGTTTAATGTCTTGATAAGTCTTGGACATCAGTGTTTTTTTTTTTAAAAAAAAACTCTCCTATTGATTCTAATGAATAAGCAGGGAGAATCTCTATTTTAAGCCTCTTTGTGAAGATTAACTAAAGGAAAGCTGAAGAATCATATTTTAATTATACTCTGAGCTTGATTAAGCCACATGTCTATTCTGTCACACATTGAATTGTATAGCCCCAAAAATGTGTAGTACTTTGACTGGACTAGGATTCCCTGCATTCTGTGACTGCCTTTCATTCTGTGATTTTCTGATGTTGTAAATCCTAAACTCTGCCTGTGGTTAACAGAGTGGATTAGGATGGAACTATAACACCCTTCCTAAGGTCTCCTCCCTGCTCCACTGTAAAGGGAGTTTCCCTGGAGTGTGGCTTGTACCACCCTTAATCCTTTCATCCTACAAGAGATAAAAAGAAAGGGAAGCAAGCATTTGGGAACCTCACACCATCAACAAAGCAACACTGGGAGAAGAGGGCATCCTTCAGGCCCGAGATTCTTGCACCAGTATGCTCCCTGAACAAAGACTGATGCAACACAAGGACTTTCCTCCAGAGTTGACATAGTGAGAAAGCCTTCCCCTAGAGAGGACACATTGAGTTCTGACTTGTAACCAGTGGACTGTGTAAGAACAAACTTTTCTTTGCTAAAGACATTCACTTTGTGGTATTTCTTTTAGAGCAGCACTAGCTGACCCAAACATATTCCCAGCTACAAGGCAATCTGGGGAAACAAGGATTTAGCAGCTTCAACTTCTATAGCAAGATAAGCTCAGCCTTCTACCAAGGCTCAGATGTGAGGTAATTTCCCAAACATAGATGGAAGGTTCAGACTAGAAGACACAAAGTACATCTACCCCAAAATCATTTTTCAAACTATAAAAAAAGGGAAAAAAAGTAAGAAGATTTGAGAGTCACTGCTGTATTTAGTGAAAAAGGCATTCCTAGAGTTCAGATAGTGATGAGTATCTGTTTAACATTTTTTAATTTAAATATCAGTTAGTTCTTTCCTCATGTAATCTATATTTTCCACATTTCATTAACATGTAAAAATCACATTTCCTAATATTCTCAAGTCAGAACTGTTTTTAGGCATTTCCTAGAAAGAATCCTCTCTAGCCCTACAAGGTCAAGGACTATGTTATGTTAATTGCTGGCCATCTTGGCTGCTCAAACATCTTCACTTGGCAATATCACTGAAATTTGTTCTTTTCCTGCTTGATAATGAAGTTTCTTCAATAAATATTCTCTCCTGCCTCAAAGACTTTGAAATGCTATAGCCTGGCATAAGACTATTTCCCGGAATCTAGGTTTTTCTGATGGGACTGGCACTATGAGTTTCTCAGTACAGTGTTTGTAAAACTGATAATTCCGATGTCTCTGGCCTTCTGTAAATACTTCTCATACTCATTCCAAACCAAACCCACCACTGTCACGTTGATTCCGGCTCATGACAACCTGTGGGACAGAGTAGAACCGCGCCATAGAGTTTCCAAGGAACACCTGGTAGATTCAAACTGCTGACGTTTTGGTTAGCAGAGGTAGGCTTAACCACTATGCCACCAGGGTTTTCCCACACTCATTAGCCTTTAGATAACTAGGAAAATGTACCAAAACACATACACACACATATACATAAGAATACTAAATAAATTTCAGTCACAGTATAGTCTAAGCATTTACAGAGCAACATTTTCCTAAAGATATTTGCGAAGATCTTACTCTGCCCACAATGAAATCATCCTTTAATAAGAACAGCAAAAAATTTCAATTCCTGGAAACCACGTGGTCTTCCTCCTCTCCATCACCTGAAGCCAAACCAAATCTACCACCACTGAGTTAATTCTAGCTCATAGCAATGCTATAGGACACAGTAGAACTTCCACATAGGGTTTCCAAGGCTGTAAATCTTCATTGAAGCAGACTGCCACCCCTTTCTCCCACAAAGTGACTAGTGGGTTCAAATCCCCAATCTTATCTTTAGCAGTTGAGCCTTTCACTACTGTGCCACCAGGACTCTCTCCTCTCCATACAAAATAGAATGTTTGTGGTTGTCTTTCCATAACAATGTTTGGCCCTATCCATACACACAAGCACACACGCACACACATGCACATGCACACATACACAAAACAAAGAACTACCAGAAACTTGGTATAAACAATTTTTAAGTCAAGAATCAAGCCTAAAAAGTGTGGAGTCCTCTATCCTTAGAAGATTTTTAGCAAAAAGTAACTTTTAGAGCAATAACTTTCAGCCAAGTGCATGGCCTGGCTGGGGAACCCAAGCCCTGAGATGAAAATATCAGACTACTTCTCCCTCTGTATGCATTAATCACCTATGCCATGGGGCTTTTTGTTGTTGTTGTTTCATTTTGTTTTTCCCTTGTTATACTTCCTCTGATATCAAAACATGTATTTTCCCACAAGCCTAGGTCTCTGTTTCTCCCTGTAGTGCACAGCACGCACAAGAAAGGTAACTGTCAATTTTGATCTTCGCTGTGTTGCTATGCTGGTTTTGTTTTTATACTGGAGGATTTGCTTTGAAGTCTACCACTTACCACCTTTTGGGTTAAAAGAGCTGAGGGTTGGGAGAAGATAGTAAAATAATACTTCAGATGGAATGGAGAAAAAATCTGAAGACTAACTCTGGGGTTTCTACCAACTGAAATTCTCCAAAAGATGTCACCTTAGGTTGTTCTTACCTTATTTTTAAGGATTTCAATTCTGTTACTCAAAGCAGTAACTTTATAGACATTAAATATATATATATAACTAAAGAAAGGAAAGGAAAGAACAAAGAAAATCCGGAACCTGTCACTATTTCTCTCTTTTCATCAGCTTTTTCTCTTCCTCATTTCCTTTTTTCTCTCACTATGGAGCATAGTCCAAACCCTGCCCACAGGGACAAGTCATCGACTAAAAGAAATCAACTCAGCATTATGTGTTCTCATAATCTCAACAATGAAGTCTCATTAAAATTTCAGAGTCAGTTATATAAGCCAAGTACTCTTCTTAGCACAAGGGCATTCAACTATTTCCAGCAAACAAAAAATGCTAAGTCCCACACAAGTGGGAATTTAGACCTAAACACACTCCTATGCTCCATGGAAACCTCAGTGGTGTAGTGGTTAAGTGCCATGCCTACTAACCAAATGGTTAGCAGTTCAAATTCATCCCTCATTCCTTGGAAACTATGGAGCAAGTTCTACCTCACCCTATTGGGTTGCTATGAGTTGTAATCAAAGGCAGTGTGTGTCTGTGTCTCTGTGTGTGTGCTGCATGGAATAAGATATCAACTTACTTATCCTCAAACTTATTCTGATAGAGGCCAACTTTGGAAAAATATTAAAGACAGCCCTTTGATCTAACCTGGGAATGCCAGGACACATCAAAATCCTACCAGTAATATAATTTGGTGGAATAACTGATTCTCTAAATATTTTTCAACTTCAAATAAGTTGAGTATCAGAGTCAAAGTTGCTGAAAGCTGTGACCAGAACAGCCCACCTAGAAAGCAACTACAGCACTCTTCTACTCTGTACTTACTCTCTGGCAGAGGGACAGGATATTGTGTTAATACCTTTTTCCAAGGAGCCAAGCCAAGCCAAGTGCCGTCGAGTCGGATCCGGCTCATGGCGACCAAGGAAAAAGCGGGAAGCACTGCTGAGAAAGTCGCAAATTCTGTCAATAATAGGAAAAAAAAAATCCCTGTTTGGTTGTGGCTGGAAAAAAATGGGTAACTGAGAAAGATGTTGTCCATCTTGAAATAAATGATATGGCAGCAGAAATCTATCTCAGAAAGAAATCTTAACTCTAAGGGAGCAGTAAGTTATCTGTTCGTTGAAGACTTCATGCAGAGTCACAGAAAAACTAAATAAAGTGTTAATTTACTTAGAGTGTGGTTAGGCAAACTGATTCATATAGAGGACAGATGTTACAGAAATGGAAAATATGAACTTGCTGGTAGAGAAAGATATCTTTCAAAAGAGGTTTGCTAGCATATTGTCCATGGCGTCTAGGAAAGTGAAAAAGAAAAATTGACCTCCACAGTAAGAATTTTGTCAGATCAGATGGAAAATGCCTACCACATGGATCTCCACAGATCATCAGAAGGGAAAACTTTGGAACTCCGAGACCTCTTTGGAGAATGTAATGACAGACGACAGTGGCTTAGAGAGCAGAATCCTGCTCTTGGAAGAATATTCTGCTGCCTTTAGGCCAGTTCTTTGTTCACTTTGTTAGATTACCAGTTACTTAGGGAAACCAAAAACAAAAACAGAAAAACAAACCCGTTGCCATCAAGTTGAAATAGTCCCACTATAGACATGGTAGAACTGCCCCACAGAGTTTTCAAGGAGTGCCTGGTAGATTTGAACTTAACCACTATGCCACCAGGGTTTCCTATTTAGGGATGGAGTCAGTAAAAGGGAACACTTTAAGGGTGGGAATATCCCCCAACTTTCGGGAGCATATAGTGGTGGTGAAAGTGAGTGCCTTGCCCTAGATATCTCTTAATGGGCTGAATTTGTTGAGGCAGGAGTTGATTCCAAGGCAAACCAAACGTGTAGGTAGATTTTTTTTTTATGTTTTTATTTTTTTATTGTAATTGATTGAAAATGCACACTCCCATATAAATTTGCACACTCAGCTATATGCAGCTCCCCACCGCTCTCCCTGTCTGGTGACAGCACACTCTTCCTCTCTGCTTCGTACATGACGTAACCTCCCAATAGTCCTCTGTCCCTTCCTCTCCACCTGCTCCCCTTCCTTCAGTAAGAGGTCAGTAGAATGATATCCGATAGATGTATAGAATCATAACGTGCCCACAAGGTATGGTCACACTGCATCACCAAGTCCACTCCATTGCTGTCCGAAAAGTTGACCTTCATTATGGTTTATGGACAGGGGCAGCATCAGGGTCAGAGGCCTTGCCCATAGGGGAACTCCGAGGTCCCTGGACCCTCAATTGCGTTCTTTTAGTGGAGATCTCAGGGTGCACCCCTAGTCATTCTTGTGTTGTCAGTGATACTCAATTTTCTGAGCTCTATCACGGCTATCACTGGTGGTGGCCGGCCACCATCTCGTTCTTCTGGTTTCGAGTCGATGTACAGACCCACCCACATGGCTCTCTCTGTCTTCTGGGTTTTCTTTCCCCAAGGTCATTTTGGTCCTCGGAGATCTTGTTGAGTTGGGACCATTTGCTGTACCCTCAGATGGCAGCTTGGCAGCTTTTAAGACACCAGATGCCACTCACCAATATGGGGTGCAATGAGCCGTCATTAGCAAAACACTGGTTGTGCCAATTGGCCTCGATTTCGCCTGAGAGCATGGTCCCCCAACCCCCGCCCCAGGTACTCTGTTCTTGGAATATTGAGTTGGGATGGGGGGAGTACTCAAGCTATGTTCAAGTCCAGTTAATATTGATCTTTTTTCTAGTGTGTGCTGTCACCGATTTCACTCAACCAAATTTCTATCAACTGTCTAATCTAAACCCTCCCCCCCCTTTACCTCCCTCCCTACCCACCCTTGCAGCCATCAAAGAGTCTTTTTTTCTGTGCATGAGTCTGTTTTTAAGTTCTTATCCTAGGGGTCTCATACAATACTTGTCCTTTTGTCACTGACTACTTTCACTCAACATAATGTCCTCAGAAGGTAGATTTTTTAAAGATACTAAATACCCTATGGTCTGCTCTTGCTAAAATGGAAGGGACCAGGATCATAGAGCCTACCATCTGTGGTCACCAGGAATTCCTCAGGGTTTGGTGGACAATTGTGGGAAGTGCTCCGTAAACTATGTGACTTCCAAACAGTGCTAGAAGGAACTTCCTAGACCTGGATTCGTAAGAGTCAAGATATGTCAGGGAATACTCTCTAATGTCTGTGTTGGAGAAGGGGTAAATTTTATGCTTCAAACTTGCAATGCATGTAATCTTCATTCATCTGGAGTCCCTGAGTAGCACAAATGATTAAGCACTGGAACTACTAGTCCCATGGATGGTAGTACAGACTCATGCAGAGGTGCTTCTGAAGACAGGCCTGGTGATCTGCTTCTGAAAGGCCACGGTCTTGGACACCCTATGCAGAGGTTCTATCCTGTACACATGGGGTTGTCATGAGTTAAAAGTGATTGAACAACAAAAAGCAAGTCCTCACTTGAACAGTCTAATATTTTCGGATTATTTCTAAGTTGGTGTTTACAGTACATGAAACTTAACCACTGTACCACTATATACATCTTAGCTGATCAATAATTGTTCTCATTGTACCACATTTACTGTTTTTAACTTCTCTTATCTGCTGTATTTATTCTTTTAGTGATCTGATCTTTAATAAGAATACCACTTGCCTCAAGTTAATTCTGAGTTACTGTGACCCTGTAAGACAGGGTAGAACGGCACCATAGAGTTTTCAAGGCAATAATCTTTGCCAAAGCAAACTGCCAGATCTTTTCTCCATGAAGCAGCTGGTGTGTTCAGACCTTCAGCTTTTCTGTTAGCAGCTGAGCAGTTAATCACTGTGCCACCACAGTTCCTTTTAATAAGAATGCATGTACCTAATCTTCACTTCCATAAATTTGTAGCCATTTTCAAAGGAATTGTTCCACAGGTTTCTCAAAAGGCAAGGTAACCTAGTAGAAAGTGAGTGAAATAAGATGATTAGTGCTAGCATTGACTAGTCGTGAGAAAGTTACTGGAACTCTATTCAGAAGGCGCTTGATAATAGTACCTACCCCAGCCATAGTGCTGCTGTGAGGACTGAGTGAAGTGACACCTATGTGACACTAACTGCATGTAACAGCTGACGAATACTTGTAGTTCCCTGCTAAGACCTCTTGGTGGTGAACTTTTTGTGATGCCTGTTTCCCGCTTGGTGTTCCCTCCAGTAGCACAGTGGTTAAGAGATCAGCTGCCAACCAACAGGCAGCAATTTGAACTTACCAGCTAGCCATTCCTTGAAAGCCCAATGAGGCAATGCTACTTTGTCCTATAAAGTGGCTATGAGTCAGCGTCCACTCAATGGCCATGTGTTTGGTTTGATTTGGGTTTAGGCTGTCACTAGCTAACTTTATTATCTGACTTCCTCAAGTCCCTTTATTCACTTCTCCCTTCTCAGGCATAGAATATGCTGTAACTCTGACAATTTCTTCAAACTTTTTCTCTCTCCCATCACGTGGAACATCATCTCCCAGATTCCTTCTGGCTTCTACTTCATGACCATTGACTTTGTCTGTTGCAGCATTTTCAAAGTCAGTAACTTTGTCGTCTTCTGTTGTGGGGTTCACAGCCTCTGCCCAGAATCAGTCTGCCCTATGTATTAACTACCTATCACAGTGTCAGTGGGCTTCCTCACAGGCTGATGATGTCCAGACAGAGGCAACCTGGCTCTTGAGAGATTATCAGGAAAAAAAAAAATTAGAAAGAAAAGAGACAGTGTAGGCATCCAGGAGAGATTACCAAGAAGTTCAGTCAGGTGGGGAAACCCTGCATATTGGGAGTCCAACACAAAGTGTGTAGAGAACCAAGACGTTATCCTCAAACTCCACTTCCTTCCAGGGTTTTCTCTAATTTAAGCACTATACGTCAGGATGAACAAGCCTACTCTGTGTTAGTCTCTAAATATTTTACCAGAATATCTTATTTTTTTTTAACTTTATTGTGCCTGAGGTGAAAGCTGGAAAAATTAATGGAGTAGTAGTTAAGTGCTACAGCTGCTCAGCAAAATGTCAGCAGTTCAGATCTATCAGGTGCTTCTTGCAAACTCTGTAAGACAGTTTCACTGTGCCCTGTAGGGTCACTAGGAGTTGCAGTTGACTTGATAGCAGCAGGGTTTTTTTGTTTTTTGCTTCTTTTATGTGAAACTTTGCAGTCCAAATCAGTCTCTCATCCAAAAATTTATATACGAATTGTTTTGTGACATTGGTTGCAATCTTCACTGACATGCTACCCTTTCCCCTTTACATTCCAGGTTCACCATATCCATTCCTCCAGGTTTCCTGTTCTTTCCTGCCTTCTTGTCTTTGCTTTAAGGCAGGTCTTGCCCATTTGGTTCCATGTATTTGACTGAACTAAGAAGCACGTTCCTCTTGTATGTTATTGTTTGTTTTATAGGTCTTCCTAAACTTTGGCTGAAAGGTGGACTTTGGAATGGCTTCCATTCTGAGTTAGCAGGGGAAGGGGAAAGTCTTCAGCTTCCTTAATTTTTAAGTATTTGTGTAAGCACATACATTTATTATCACCATCCTCAAAACTGAAGCTCAGAAAATGCTCATGCCACATAGCCAGGGAGTGGCCTAGGCAACCTGGCTTGAGCACCTGTCCTTTTAACCACTGATCTACGCTCAAGTTTAAGATCACTATGGCCTCCAGCCTTGGAGAACATAACCAGCCTATTTGGACCATCTTTTCCAAGACTTCTTTTCCTGATACTCTTCCTGATGCATTTTAGTGAGCTCAGAAGGCAGAATCCGACAAAGATAAAAAGGTTACTATGCTGCCCTCAAAGCATCAAAGTTCCCTATAGCATTAAAGTAATAATAACAACAGGAGCCACTAAGCACTTGAGTGCTATACAAGGAGCTCTCTTCATCTTTCCTCATTTAATCCTTAAAATAACTCTGCCAAGTGCTTATTAATATGAGGACTGTCAATTAAGTTCACAAATGCATCCTAGAAAAAGGGCCACATACCTCACTGCTGAATGTCACTACGGTCACCTGTGTATCACTCCCCTTGGGAAGATATTCACCAATACCAGTACCTAGTCCACCCATCAAAGCAATTTCGGAACTCTTTTCTGGAATGGCCATCAGAGCTGTCATCATATTATCCTTGATGTCCTGAATGTCATCAAATGTCTTCTTGTCAATATTTGCTTTATCTTCAGGTAAAGAAAAAAGTCACTGAGGGCCAGATTAGGTAAGCAGGGAGGGCATTCTGATACAGTTATTTGTTTACTGGCTAAAAACTCCTTCACAGACAACTATACAGTTAAGTTCATGAGTTTGTCACTGTGCCACCATGCACAAGTGGCCATTCCAGACAGAGTTCCAAAATTGCTTTGAAGAGTGGACTAGGCACTGGCATAGTGCATAACTTCCCAAGGGGAGTACTTGAAAGATGACTGTAGTGACATTCAGCAATGAGATACATAGCTCTTAAAACAATTAAGTTTGCACACTTGATCAGCAGTCTTGGTATCCCCATTTTATGAGTAAGAAAACTGAGGCTTGAAATAGTTCAGTGACTTGCCAAAAACACACAGCTACCAAGTAGGTGAGGTGGGATTTAATTTAGTTGTCAGATTACAAATCCTTGTTCTTTCCAAAACATCGTCTTCTAATTTTTTTGAATTTTTCTTTTAGAAAAAACATGTATCGCAACTCTTGTTGCCTGAAGTCCCTGAACTATGACCATCTCTAATTCTGCATGAAAAGATTGAAGTGATAGAGATTAAAATGATTCAAGTTATCGGTTTCTGGTTATCTCAAGTAGCCAAACAAAGCTAACTTATCCCACAATCCAAAACCTTTCACCAAGTAAAGGAATAAAACAAACACATTATTTTATCTTTCATTATTTGGTTTGTGACTCTCAGTGAAAGGAATTCAGCTGTAAAATTAAAAAACACAAAACAAATGTTCTACAAAGAAGTTCTGGAATCTATCCCCCTACCAGGTAAGACAAAGAGAAAGAAATGAAAACTTGGCTAAACAACTAAAGGAATATTGGAAAGGTCATGTTCTATGGAAAACACACTAGGATTCGGGTTCTAATCCCAGTTCTGCACAAGTCATGTATTCTTGAATAAGTGACTTCACTTCCCTGGGATACAGTTTCCTCATCTGTAAAATGGGGCTAGAATCTGCCATTGGATTGTTGTAAGAATTGAAACAAGGTAACATTAAATTGTTTTGTAAATTATAAAGTTCTAGTTAAAATATATTACATCAGATGGATCAAATAAGTCAAGGCTGAATAAATATATTTATCAAATGGATCAAGATTTAATTCCTAATGCAGTCATTATCCTGAAGATATTGGTAAGCTATTGGTCAGGGCACCTAACCTTTCCTCTTTCTCAGTATCTTATGTAAAAGGACTGTAGTGTTTGTTAGTTACCCAGTTCTAAATTCAATACCCTTCAGTCTTCCTAGCATTATCTATAACTTTAGCTCTGATATCCACACTTCTTCAGTGGAGTTGAAGTGCTTTAGGTCACCTGACTCTACCTCAGTTTCAAGGGTGAGCTTTGATAAGAAAATCAAGGAATACAACCAACCCTGTCACAGTGGTTGGTTTACAACTGGCATAGCCCAATAACCAGAGAGTTTGGGTCAGGAGTAGGCATCTTTATTATCTCATTCTCACAAAAGACAATGGAGTTTTGCAGATGAGCTGGAGCTTTTAGAAAGTTTTCTGGCTTTTTTGAAATAGTACCCCAAAAGAAACTTTTTCCACTTTCCACTATGATGGAGTAACTGATACCAGAATAGATCTCCCACTGTGTACAACTAGAAAATTAGACAAAATATATAAAACAACTGCTTCCAGAAGTCACAAAATAGGCAACACAGAACTCAATCCAGAAATCAGGGGAAGAAATGAAGTGAATCCAATGATCATCCAAGCTTTCTGCATGAAGGTATTTATGATGCATTGACACAAGGACTAGGAATCTAAGCAGAAACAGAACTCTTAATAAGTTGTGGACACAAAGATCATAGTTCAAGGAAAATAAAGTGACTGGAATTTTTATGGAATATCAGATGGTGGGAGTCGCATAGATAAATTGGTCCAGAAATCAGCATGGGGATTTCCTTGAATGTTTGACTAAATTATAAACTGTATATTTATAGGGTGAGACTACATGACAGCAACTACTGGAAAAAGAAAACTAATGGGGAGCCCATATGTTAAACAACTACCAGAACTTTCATAGTGTTAGGAGACATTTCTGTTCCAACCAACCAAAGTGAAGGTACCTCAATGAAATCAACACTCAGCACATTTAGTAGGATCCTCATAAGGCTACATCTTCTAGGAACCATTACCTTACAATTGATTCTGACTCTCAGTGACCCTATAAAACAGAGTAGAACTGTCCCACAGGGTTTCCTAGGCTGTAATCTTTACAGGAGCAGACCACCAGATCTTTTCCTTCCTGGAGCCACTGGTGGGTTCAAGTGGCCAAACTTTCGGTTAGCAGCCAAGCCTTTAACCATTGCACCACTGGGACTCCTTGGAGCAGCGTTTAGCCCTGGAGTATAGCTTTCCCTAGACACACTATAGTGGAGTTTTCAAAATGCCTTAAGCAGTTCCAGAACTCCAGAGGTAAATTAATTGCCTTCTACAATAAAATCCAAGACACCTAACTAGGTAATAAGACAATGTCCAACAACCCATAAAAACTTATTATAAGTACAATGTCATTAGTCTTTAGAGAAATGCAAGTCAAAACCACAATGAGATACAGCTTCACCTACTATGGCTATAATTTTTTAAAAAAGGACAGCAACAAGTGTTCCTCAGTAAGTTAAACATAGAATTACAGTATGACTCATCAATTCCACTCCTAGTTATGCATCCAAAAGAATTAAAACAAGTGTTGTCAAGAAAAAGAAGAGGAGTACTGCTCAAGAACTCTACTAAAAGACCACAACTGATGGTCTGACCACCTAGAGTAATCCCCTGGAAACATAGCTCCTAGACCTGCTGCTGTCCCCGTCCAGAAAACACTATTGAGGTCCTCTTCGGACAAAAATGGACTGGACTCAGGGACACAGTGTGATCATATGATGTGCGTACTTTATGGTTCTGTGCATTTATAGGATGCTGTCCTACCGGTCTCTTTCTAGATGAGAGAGGAGAGGGTGGAAAGGAGGGGACAGGAGATTTTTAAGAGGATACGACAAGGATAGAATGAAAAGGAGGAATGTTTTGTCACCGGGCAAGGAGAGAAGAAGGAACTGCAGATAGGTGGGCATGCAAATTTAATTTGGATTATATACTTTCACTTAATCATAATAATAATATAAAAAAGAATTAAAGCAAGTGTTGAAATTAAATCTTGTACATAGATGGCTATAGCAGCACTATTCATAATAAGCCAAAAGGTGGGGAAAAAAAAAATGTCCATCAGCTGATGAATGAACAAACAAAATGTGGTGCATCCATGCACTAGAATATCATTCATCCATCAAATGGAATGAAGCCCTGATGATGCTACAACATTGATGAACTTTGAAAACTTTATGGTAAGTGAAAGAAGTCAGAGACAAGAAGCCACATATTATATGATTCCATTCATAGTAAATATCCAGAATAGGCAAACCCATAGATTAGAAAGTAGATTAGCATTTGCCAGGGTCTACAAAGAGGAGCACAATGACTGGCTGCTTAATAGGCATGAGATTTCCTTTGGGGTAATGAAAATGTTCTAGAGCCATTTAGTGATGATAGTTATGCAACAACCGTGGGTGTACTTAAAATCACTGAACTGTATACCTAAAAATGGTTAAAATGTTAAATTGTATATTATGTGTATTTTATCACAAAAAAAATATGTGTCAAGAAGAAGGAGATTTTGCATGCCCACCTATCTGCAGCTCCTTCTCTCCTTGCCTGGTGACAAAACATTCCTCCTTTTCATTCTATACCTGTCGTATCCTGTTAACAATTTCATGTCCCCTTCTCTCCACCTTCTCCACTCTCATCTACCAAGAGACCAGTGGGACATAATAAGGATAAAAATCAGATTACATACAGATGTATGTATATGTGTCATCTAATCACACACAGAATTTAGGTCACCTGACTCCACCTCTAGTTTCATTTCTCATCTGTAAGATTCTATCAGAGCCTTTCTCATGTACCCACCCTCCCACACCCCCATGAGTACCCAAGCTCTCAGAGGTTTCTCTAACACCCCTTCTGAAGCTGGCCTAGACCACTCTAGTCCACAGGAGTGTCTCCTTCCACTTACACTGTGGCACACTCATCTTCTCACATACACAGTTCTTCTCTCTCAAAAGGAATTGTCTATACTTACAGGCAGGGCTTCTTCTTGTGTGTATCTTCTTTTATGCTCCTCCTGAAGCTTCCATACAGCAGGCATTTAATAAATACATGTTGGTTCCATAGAAAGACAATTTGGGCTTAACATTCAGTCAGAATTAAAGAGCACGTTACCTTACATGTAGTGAATTTTCTGAGACTGATTCTGAATGGTAAAATGAACAATCATTCTTTTAATCTCTTTTTTGTTCTCTTTTTTTGTTGTGATTAAGTGAAAGTATACAATCCAAATTAAATTTGCATGCCCACCTATCTGCAACTCCCTCTGCTATCCTTGCCCAGTAACAGCACACTCCTTTTCATTCTATGTATGCAGTATCCTCTTAACAATCTCCTGTCCCCTCCTCTCCACCCTCTACTCTCCCTGGTAACAAGAGGCCAATAGGACAGCATCCTATAGATACATTAAACCACAAATTACACACACTGTATGGTCACATTGTGTCCCCTAGTCCAGTCCATTCTTATCCAAAGAGTTGACCTCAGTAATGTTTTCTGGTCAGGGGCGGCAACATGTCCAGGGGCTGGCAGGCCCAGAGGAACCCCTAGGCCGCCAGATCATCAACTGTGGTCTTTTAATTCAGTTCTTGAGGTGCACCCCTCTTTTTCTTGTGTTGCCACTGGGCCTTAACACTGTGTGCCCCATCACGGCTGTCTTTGGTGGTGGCCGAGCACCATCTCGTTCTTCTGGTCACATATTGATACAGTCACCCATTCGCATGGGTCCTTCTATCTCTTGGACTCTTTTCTCCTCCCTTCTTTGAGTCTTTGACTAAACTAAAGAGGTTATGAGGCAGGGACCTCTACTTCCATGATGAGACTCACCAAAATTAGCGTGAGAGGTCGTTTCTCAAAACCACAGGTCACAGTCAGTGGTTAATCAAAAGAACAGCACGATTGTTTATAGGACCTTTTTTTTTTAAATAGGATTCTGGTTTTCTGCTACTTAGAGCATGAGGATGGTACAGGACTGAGCTGTGTTTTGTTCAATTGTACATGGGGTCACTATGAGTCAGGATGGTGTCTGATAACAACATGACAGAGAATCTAAACAAGGGGCATTCTGGGTCAGCATTTTAGTTCAAAAAAACCCTCTCTCCTGACCTTAATTCTGATTATCTCCTTTAGCCATATGACTACACATCTTCCTCGCAGCTGAGATCTCTGATGGTCACTGTATGGAAGAGTTCCTAAATTCCTTTCTGGCTTCTCTAGGAGAAAGGGAAGATTCTGGAGCCTACAAAACAAAACTCCAAAGCACCTGGATTTCAAAGCAAGGTTAGAGTGAAAGGATGGTGGATCCAAGAGGAAGCAAGAGAGGCTGCAAAGGACAGAGTTCTGACCACTCATGACCCCAAAACCTCATCTGTGGCTCCAATCAGACAGGGAAGCTGGACTATTTTCATCAGTGTTGTTGCATGCTGCCAAGTTGATTACAACTCATAGCAACAATGTAGAACTGTCCCCTAGGGTCTCCTAGACTATAATTTTTATGAAAGTAGGTTGCCAAGTCTTTTCTCCTGAATAGCTACTAATGGGTTCAAACTGCCAACCTTTCAGTTAGCAGCCAAATGCTAAACTAGTGCACCACCAGGGCTTCTTATAAGCAGCATATGGTACACAAGTACTGAGAAGCATTGCAGAGCACCCTATTCTCAGGTGTCTTAGGAGCAGGTACAGAGTAAAATTTTCGAAGGCAAATAAAATCAAATTTTTTGAGTTTGTATATTCTTTTTATATATCTCCTTAGCATGAATAATGTTATTTATGGGGTTCAGGACTAGTACCATTATTTCCTCCCTTATCATTTTATGTATTGTCCCATTTCCCAGTAGAATTTCATCTTTTTTCAAGGGGCATGCTATCATTGTCCGTGTATTTCTCTGAGAAGGAGAACATGAAATAATTGGAATGCAACGCTGAGATGTTTATCTCAAGAGCAAACTCAGACCTGTAAGAAAGGAAATTCACATGTTACATCCCACAGGAGACACAAAAATCACTAGCTAGGGCTCACCTGGTCAAGTAAAATGTTGAATAACATCAGGACAAAGACAACAAGGTTCACTTAAAGAATTTAGGCTAGATCCATCTTGGCACACATGGGGGGAAAAAAAAAAAAAAAGAAGGACAAACCAAACAGCTGAGGTAGATGAACTTACTTTTAGGATTTCTTAGCAGAAACACAAAATTCTACCAATTTTCTCTTAGGTCACCAGGATAAAAAATGAAATACCTGTCCTTCATGAGTTAAACATGGAGTGTAACTTTAAAATCTTTGTGTCATCAAAACAATGTACTTCTATATAGTTGGGATACTTCCAGGAACTGATAACCAAAAGACATTTGAGAGTGGTGGGAAGTCCTTCCAGACAGCTTTCTTAAACAATATCATCAAGCTTCTTGTTGCCATGAGCACCAAATTGTTTATCCTGAACAGATTTACTCTCTCTTCTATTTTCTGGACTGCATGTCTTTTTTTAGAAAGTCTAGCATGCCTATGTCTGAAAAAGTAAAGTGATACAACAGAATAACTGGGGTGAAGCCCATCATAAGGTTGCAATAAGTTATGTGTACTGAAGGGCTGGGAGGCAGAGACTAAAGGGAGAACAGAATAATTTTTGAAAAACCAAGTAGAACAGATTAAGATTTAAAAAACAACTTAGTAATGCTACATTTTCACATTTTTTGAGGGATCAACCTCTTCTTTCTTTTGCATTTCAACATGGTCAAAACTTCTTGTCTTTTTTGAGATTTAGCATGAATTTACCAACGTCTACTGTGCTGGTTCCAAACCCTTGCTGCACATTGGACTTGACTGGGAATTTTAACAAACTACTGAAGCCTGAGTCCCATTTAAAGAGATTCTGATTTGGTTGGTCTGGAGTGCAGCCTGAGTATCAACTTATGGTAAAAAGCTTTCTTACTGATTGTAATATGCAATAAGGGTTAAGAACAAGAGCTCTATTGCACTGCTACTCAAAGTGTGGTCTGGTTGGAATACTTATATACTGCTGGAGACAATATAAAATGGTACAACCACTTTAGAAATCAACTTGGTGCTTCTTTGGAAAACTAGAGATAGAAGTACCACATGATCCAGCAATCCCATTCCTTGGAATATATCCTAGAGAAATAAGAGCCCTCATATGAATACATATACAAGGACTGCCAATTAATTTCATAAACTCATGCTAGAGAAAGTGCTACATACCTCATTGCTGACGTATGGTCACTTTGAAGCACTCCCCTTGGGAGGCTATGCTGACACCGGTACCTACTCCACCCTTCAAAGCAGTTTTGGAACTCTGTTTCTGCAATGGCCATCAGAGCTGTCATTGTATTACCCTTGATTTCCTGAATGTCTTCAAAATCCTTTCCTTTCAATATTTCTTTTATCTGCAGGTAAAGAAAACAGTCTTTGGGGGCCAGATCAGGTGAGTAAGGAGGGTGTTCAAATACAGTTATTTGTTTACTGGCTAAAAACTCCCTCACAGACAACTATACAACTAAGTTTGTGAACTTGCCACCTTGCCACCATGAGCAATGGCCATCCCAGAAACAGTCCCCAAATTGCTTTGAAGGGTTGTCTAGGCACTGGCATCAATGCATAGCTTCCCAAGGGGAGTACTTCAAAGCTGACCCTAGTGATATTCAGCAATGAGGTATGTAGCACTTAGAATAATTAAGTTCTTGGACTTAATTGTCAGAACTTGTATGCACACCCATGTTCATTGAAGCATCGCTCACAACAGCAAAAAGATGGAAACAACCTTGGTGCTCCTCAATGGGTGAATAGAAATAGTCACTGCCATTGAGTCAATTCTAATTCTAACCCTGTAAGTTAGGGTAGAATTGCCCAGAGTTTTCAAGGAGTAAATGGTGGATTTGAGCAGCTAATCTTTTGGTTGGCAAACATAGTACTTAACCACTTAGCCACCAGGGTCTCCAGCGGATGAATGGATAAACAAATTATGGTCTATTCACACAATGGAATACTATACAGTGATAAAGAACAACAATAAATCCATAAAACATCTCTTAACATGGATAAATCTGGAAGACATTTATGCTGAGTGAAATTAGTTGCAGAAGGACAAGTACTATGAGACCACTACTATAAGAACTGAAGAAAAGATTTAAACACAGAAGAAAACATTCTTTGAAGATTATAAGGGTAGGGAAGGACAGTGAGAGGTATTCACTAACTGGATCCAAGCCAAAAAACAAATTGTTGCTATTGAGTTGATTCTGACTCACAGTGACCGTTTAGGACAGAATAGAACTACTACACAGGGTTTCCAGTGAGCCTGGTAGATTCAAACTGCCAATTTCTGGATTACCAGCTGTAATTACCACTTAACCACTATACCACCAGGGTTTCCACATTAACTAGATAGTAGACAAGAATTATTTTAGGTAAAGGGAAGAACAACACACATATACAGGGGAAATCAATATAACTGGACTAAACCAAACGCTAAGAAGTTTCCTGAATACAACCAAACATCTCAAGGGACAGAGAAGCAGCAGCAAAAGTCTGAGGACCATGGTTTCAGGGAACATCAAGGTCACTTGGCATAATAAAGTTTATTAAGAAAATGCTCGGCATTCCGCTTTGGTGAGTGGCATCTAGTGTCTTAAAAGCTAGCTAGCATGCAGCCATCTAAGATGCATCTATCGATGCCAGCCCACCTGGAGCAAAAGAAAATGAAGAACACCAAAGACAAAAGGAAAATATGAGCCCAGATGCCAGAAAGGGTCACATAGACTACCAAAGACTCCACCAGCCTGAGATGGAAAGAACTGACGGTGTCTGGCTACCACCAGTGACCACCCTGACAGGGAACACAGTGGAGACGCCTTGACAGAGTTGAAGATAAGTAGGGTGCACAGCTCAAACCCTAGTAAAAAGACCAGACTTGACGGTCTGAGTGCGACTGCAGAGGCCCCAGGAGACAAGGCCTCCAGACTTCTGTTAGCCTAGAACTGAGACTGTTCCCAAAGCCAGTTCATCTGACAAAGATTAGACTGGACTATCAGACATAAAATGATATGGTGAAGAGTGTATGTCTTGTCTTAAGTTGATAAGTGAGAATAAACTGGCAGCTCCTGTATGGAGGCGAGATGAGAAGACAGGGTGGAGAAAAGCTGGTTGAATGGACACGAGAAATACAGAGTGGAGAAGAAGAATGAGTTGTCATATTCTAGGGAAAACAACCGGGGTCACAAATCAATGTGTGTATAAGTTTTTGTATGAGAAACTGACTTCAATTGTAAACTTTCACTTCAAACACAATAAAAAGAGAGAGAGAAAGAAACCCTGGTTTCAGGAGCAGCCTGAGCATCACTCCAGAGCTTCTTAGAAATGCGGATCTTGAGCACTCCAAATCCACAGATTCAGAATCCTTATTGTAATATGATGCCCAGGTGACTCACATGCACTTCAAGTTTGAGAAGCATTGCTCTACTTTTCTGTGTCTTCCTTTCATACTTGAAAGCTGTTCTCAGCCTTGAAGGTACACTAGAACCACCAGGAGACCACTGGCTACATAGTGGGTATGAGCTATGGCTGCTAACCAAAAGGCTTGACAGTTCAAATCCACCAGCTGCTCTGTTCTATAGGGTCACTATGAATTGGAATTGACGGTAGTGGGTTTGTTTTGTTTTATGTTTTTGTTTTGTTTTAAGCCCTTCCTCCAGAGATTCTTATTTAGCCCAGAGTGTGGCCCTGGCATGGGTATTTAAAAAAATAAAATAATTCCTTTGGGAATATTATTGTAAACTCAAGGCTGAGAATCACTGCTCCAGAAACCTATTTTTCTTCTTTTAATTTAATAACTTTTGGCCATTTTGTTTAAAATTTAGGGAGGAAAAATACTTTTGGCTGTTTTTCTGCTTTGGTTAATCAAACATTAATATGCAAAGCAACGGCTGAGTCACTTGCTTAAAATGCAGATTCCCAGCAGCTCACTTTCAGACATTTTCCTTTGGTAAGTCTGGAATGGGGCCTAGAGTCTGCATTTTTTTACAAACCCCAGTGGGATGCTGATGTTCACGATCGTTGCATCACATTTTGAAAATCACTGTTTCGGTGTGACAGAAGAATCAAGAGTACAGTTTAATGGAGGTAAGGAGAGCATGTCATGACTCAGAGATGTTGGGTGAGGGAACAGAAAGTGGCTGAAGCTAAAGGTGAAGTTTCAAAGGTTGCTGAAGGAGGGAAAGAGGCAAATGCACTACACCATTCTCAGCAGTGATGTCCTCCCACACCAGGCTACTTCTGCTAGGATCATCTCCAGGATGCTCAAGGGACAGTAGCAGCTTATCCACACTCACTGAAGCCCTGAAAGAGAGACTTCCAGGATTTGAACTGCTACTTTCTGGGACTCCTGGAATATTTCCTTCCATTTTGACTGGCTGGATTTAGAATCAGAAGAAAGAAAAATTCACCTTAAAAGAACACTATTAAAACTTAAAATCTATGAATGTGCTTTCCCATGTAGAAACATGCCCTACATAGAGTTTTTGTACATCAAATGGTGTTTTGCATTATTACACAAGGGGAAAGGGACTTGGAATTTATGATAATTTCTGAATATCTGATTTTCTGAACAAAAGACAACACATTTAATACTGAGAGTCTATAGGGTCCTTACTAGATTAAATAAGAAAATGCATTTAAAGTGTTTAGGATAGTTTCTGACACATAGTAAATTTCTTTTTTAATCTTAGATATTATTTTTACTTTGATAATGGGATTTGTGTGGCCCAGACTTAGGAAGACAGGAAGGTCAACCTACCTGTATCTGCTAATCTCAGTGGTCATAAACAGCCCTAGGAGTCTTTATGAGACTTGCATTTATTATCAGACAGCTTTCAGATGGATAGCAACATTATCACACAAAGCCACAATGTGTGGATAGCTGACCAAATGATCACTCTCTAGAAAAGGTTAGAAGGAGTAGGACAGGGAGATACAGACCCTTATTTAGCCTTAGTAAACAGCAGCAGTGATTTCTTTTTTTTTTTAGAAATCCATCCATAAGCCATTTGGTGTAATTCAATGAGGACTCACCACGTAAAGACATACCTAATTCCTAATTGTTACTAGCTCTACTTAGAACATGAGAAAAGGTCAAGGAAGTGGCAAAGCAATTTCCTAAAATCCGGTTCTGTCTACAACCAAATTCCCGAAGGAAACACTCCATACTTTTCCTTTCCTCAGTATTTATTGCCCATTAAGAGTTCTCCTTGCCTTGTTATCAAAATAAGCAGACTATTAATTTGTAAAGAAGCCCTGGTAGGCAAAATAGTTAAGCACTAACCAAAAGGTTGGTGTTTCAAACCTACATGGCAGCTCTGTGAGGAAAAGACCTGGTGATCTGCTCCTGTAGAGATTAAACCAAAAAAAGTAAACTCACTGCCATTGAGTCAATTCTGACTCATAGTGACCCTATAGGACAGAGTAGAACTACTCCATAGAGTTTCCAAGGAGCACCTGAGAGATTCAAACTGCCCTAGAAAATGCTATCAGGCAGTTCTACTCTGTCACATGGGGTCACTATGAGTCAACAACTGACTTGGTGGCTCCTGACCATTTATTTGTAAAGTGACATTGAGTCACGCTAAAATAAGAACTCTACTGTAGGAAATGGGTGATAGAATGCAGACTGCTTCCCTGAAAAGACTAGATTCAAAATAAATAATTTTAAAAAGACTAATTACAAACAAGTAGCTGATGGAATGTTGGGGATTCTTTTAGGAACTTACGAGACCCTTGAATTCATATGATTCTTATTTATCCTTTTGTTTATAAAATAACAATTTGGATGATGATCCAGGATATGACGCAGCACTAAACAATAGTACCTTCCCAACTGGAGGTCCGTAAAGTGTCTGATATTCCTATTTCATCCAAAATGGGGCTATAGACAGAAGCATCAAGCTGTCCCTTCATAGCAAAAACTCAAAAAACTAAGTAAAATGGAGACAAACATCAATTCTGGATCCTTAAGTGTCAAATGAAGACGTAAGGAACTCAGTCAAACACCAAATGGAGTGAGAAATTGACAAAGCACAGAGAGTGAGGAGAGAGGCAGAGTAGAGGTCCCCTATTAGCTAACATGGCAAGGATTTGCCATCCTGAACTTCTTAGACACCAAGATGGGCAGACGATGGGATAGGAAAGCAGCTTAATAGAGCTTCCAGCAGGAGACAGAACACCCAGGAACCACTAATGATTTCCTACCCATCACCGTTCTTTACCTTGCTCAGCCGTGGCTGTTTCCCTGCAGACTGCAGTCCCTCGGCTGGGGTGGAACTGTTTCCATGCTGCTTGAATTCATCGCACTCACACTGGTCCTTCCACTCCTTGAGTGGCATTTTGTTGTTGTTGTTTTTGTTCCTTCTTACCTCTTTGTGTCCCTTTCTCTCAAATACCTGGCCCTGTGTGCCATCTCCACACCTTCATGGCAGTCAATAAAGTGCCACTCAGCTGGTCAGCCACTTCCCTGATCCACAATGCCATACCAGTGGGCTCCCTTGGGGATTTTTCTTTTCCTCCGTTGTTTGTCTCTTTCTACCATCCTTCCCTTCTTTACTCCTGAACACCTGGCACAATGTGCCATCTCTCCTTTTTCTAGATGAGCTGTGCAGTGCCAAGCAGTGGGGAAGCCATGCCCCAGTCCACACTGCTAAGCCAGTGGGCCCCCTCAGGGATTTTTTCTTTGCTAGGTTTCTTGTCTTTACCATTATTCTCTTCTCCTGAACACCTGGCACCGTGTGCTGTCTCTGCTCCTTCTAGATGAGCTCTGCAGTGCTGAACTGCCGGGGAGCCATTTCCCCAGTCTATGCCACCACACAAGTGGGCTCCCTTGGGACTTCAAAAAAAAATTTCTTCTTTACTTTTCTTGAGGTCTCTCTCTGCCTTTCTTCCTTATCTTTCCCTTGAACACCTGACACTGTTCACCACCTCCACTTCTTCCTGATGGGCTATGCAGTACCACTTGGCTGGGGACCAGCTTCTGGTGGGCTCTCTTGGAGCACTTTTCTTTTCTTCTTCTTCTTTCCCCCTCCCCCCTTGGTTTCTTGTATCACTCTGCCTCCCTTCATTTCTTTCCTACCAATCACCTGGCATCTTTTTGTTTTCAGTTTCTTACCTCTCTCTTCATTCCTTCTACTGACTACTTAGCTGTGTGTGCCTTTCTCTCTTGTTTTGTTTTTTGTAATTTGGTTTTGTATCTCTCTCTCTCTCCCTTTCCTTCCTCCCGTGCACCTACCTGCATATGTCATATCTGCCCCTTCACTGCCTGGCTAGAAAGCCACTGGTACGTGGCTTCCCCAGGTCCACTCTGACAGCAGGAACCCTCAACACACTTTTTTGGCTTCTGTTTCTTTCTCTTCTGTTTCTTCTTTCCTATGACCACTTAGTTTGCACATCATGACTTCCACCACCCCTCCTTCCTATATCTGCACCTCAGTGAGCATTACACCCTCGAGCAGCACAGGCACAGTATACTAGCACCAATGACCCCCTGGACACACCCTGTAGCCCCAGGACATGACACACAAAAAACATCTCAGTCTCTCTTCTTTGGCTGGACCCATCCTGCTGCACCATAGTGGAGCAACTGACTCCGCCCATTGGACAAGATGGTGAGAAGTATTGTGTCTACAGATGAACAAACAACAAAGAATGCCCGGTCCATCTGCTCAGACATAACCAAATAAAACAAAAAAAATGGGGATGAAAGAAATATACAAACAAAATCAGGAGATTCTTATCTTTTGTATTATTTGTGTGTTTGATTACATTAATTGTTTTTCTGATGTTGAACCAGCCTTGCATCCCCAGAATGAAACCAACTTGATCATGATGAATTATTTTTTTTATATGCTGTTGAATTTTATTTGCTAGAATTTTGTTGAAGATTTTTGCATCTAGGTTCATGAGTGATATTGGTCTGTAATTCTCTTTTCTTGTGAGATCTTTCCCTGGCTTTGGTATCAAGGTTATGCTGGCTTTGTAGAACGAATTTGGGAGTATTCCATCTGTTTCTATAGTGCAAAATAGCCTCAAGAACTCTGCTCTAAAAATGTGGTAGAATTCTCCAGTGAAGACATCTGAGCCAGGACATTTCTGATTGGTAGATTTTTTTTTATGACTTTTTCAATCTCTTTCTTTGTGATAGATGTATTAAGTTGATCTACTTCTCCTTGTGATAATCTTGGTGGGTGATATGAATCCAGAAATTTGTTCATTTCCTCTAGATTTCCAAATCTGTTACAGTACAGCCTTTCATAGTATCCTGTTACGATGTTTTTGGTTTCAGCTGGGTCTGCTGTAACAGCTCCCATCTCATTTCTTAATCGGGTTATTTGTATCTTCTGCTGTTTTTATTTTTTTAGTTTAGCCAATGGTTTATTAATTTTGTTGATCTTTTCAAAGAACCAGCTTTTGGTTTTATTAATTTTTTCAATGGTTTTTCTATTCTCTAATTCATTTAGTTCTGCTCTAATCTTGACAATCTGTTTTCTTCTGGTGCCTGAGGGGTTCCTCTGTTGCTCTCTTTCTACCTGTTCAAGCTGTATGGTTAATTCTTTAATTTGGGCCCTTGCTTCTTTCTGGATGTGTGTAGTTATAGAGATAAACTGACCTCTGAGTGCAGCTTTTGCTGTACTCCATAGATTCTGGTAGGATGTGTTTTCCTTCTCATTTGATTCCATAAATTTCTTTATTTTGTCTTTGATTTCTTCTATAACCCAAGGCTTTTGAGCAAAGTGTTGTTCAGTTTCCATACATTTGAATTTCTACCTATGATTTTTCTGCTAGTGATTTCCTGATCATCTGATCTTGTCAATTGATGCAGAAAAGGCATTTGACAAAGTCCAATACCCATTCATGCTAAAAACTCTGAGATAAATAGGAATAGAGGGGAAATTCCTCAACGCAATCAGCAGCATCTGCACAAAGCCAACTGCCTTCATCATCTTGAATGGTGAAAGACTGAAGGAACCCCCTATGAGAATGGGAACCAGACAAAGATGCCCACTCTCACCACTTCTATTCAACATTGTGCTAGAAGTTCTAGCCAGAGCAATTAGACAAGACAAAGAAATAAAGGGCATCCATACTGTCAATGAAGAAGTACAAATCTCCCATTGGGACTAACAGACAAGTTTAGGAAAGTATCAGGGTACAAGATAAACATAAGTAAATTAGTAAAAAAAAAAAAAAAAAAAAAAAACCCAAAAATCAATAGGAGTCCTTTATACCAACAAAGAGTTCATCAAAGAGGAAATCACCAAATCAATACCATTTACTATAGCCTCCAAGAAGATACAACGTCTAGGAACAAATGTAACTAGAGAAATAACAGACCTACACAGAGGAAAAGGCCTTACTGCAAGAAACTAAAAAAGACTTACAAAATTGGATAAACCTACCCTGCTCATGGATAGGAAGACTTAATATTGTGATGATGTTCATTTTACCTAAAGTGACGTACAGTGCAATCCCAATAAAAATTCTAGAGTCATTTTTTACTGAAATGGAGAAACATACCACCAACTTTATTTGGAAAGCGAAGAAACCCTGGCTTAGTAAAGCACCACTGAAGAAGAGAAATACAACGGGAGGCCTCACACTATCCAACCTCAGAAACTGTTACACTGGCACAGTAGTCAAAACAGCCTGGTATTCTGCAGAAAGAGACATATAAACCAATGGAATAGACTGCAGACCTCAGAGATGCCACCATCTACTTATGAACAGTTGATATTTGACAAAGTCCCTAGGATTGTAAACTACGGTAAAAACAGTTTCTTTAGCACTTGGTGCTGGCAAAATTGGATATCCATCCAAAAAAAAAAAAAAAACTGAAACAAGATCCATATCTCACACCTTACACAAAAACTAACGCTAAATGGATTAAGGACCTAAATATCAAACGTAAAACAATAAAAAGCATGCAAGAACAAACAGGATCAATGATGGATATTCTAATACACAGTTTAGATAAACTTCAAAAGCTGACAAAGCATGATTAACAGAAGGGAAAATAGATAAATAGGAACTACTAAGAATCAAACACTTTTGTTCATCCAAAGATTTTATCAAAAGAGTTAAAAGACCACCTACAGAATGGGAAAAAATATTTGACAGCTACATGTTGGACCATCATCTGATCTCCATAATCTACAAAGTTCTACAAAATATCAACAAGAAAAAGGTAAATAACCCAATTAAGAGATGGCAAACAACATGGGCAGACATTTCACTAGAGAGGACATCCAGGCAGCCAAAAGATGTATAAGAACATGCTCGTGATCATTAGCTATCAGAGAAATCCAAATCAAAAGTACAATTAGATATCATCTCATCCAAAGAAGGTTGGCTGTGATCCAAAAAACACAAAACAACAAATACTGGAGAGGCTGTGGAAAGATTGGAACTCTCCTACATTGCTGGTGGGATTGCAAATTGGTACAATCTCTTTGGAAAGCAATCTGGTGCTTCCTTAAAAAGCTGGAAATAGATACACCATTTGATCCTGTAATTCCACTGCTTGGAATTTATCCTTCAGAAACAAAGATTGTCACACAAACAGACACATGTACACAAATGTTTGCTGTAGCACAGTCCACAATAGCTAAAACATGGAATCAACCCAGATGCCCATCAACAGATGAACGGATAAACTAACTATGGTACACATACTCAATGGAACAACATGCTATGATAAAAAACAATGATGATTTTAGGAGACATCTCATAACATGGTTTCAATTGGAAGAGATCATGCTGAGTAAAATCGGTCAGTGTCAAAAGGACAAATACTGTAGGAGACCCGTGTTATAAGGACTTAAAAATAGAATTATCAACACAAGAAAATAACTGTGTGGCTATGAGGGTCAGTGGGGGAAAGAGGGTTTATCATAGATGAGATAATTGATAGATGATAGAAATTTTATTCTTTTACTCTAATAAATAATAATAAAAATTTTAAAAAGAAATATACAAACAATAAACAAAAAAATAATTACTGAACATCTGAAAGACAGTAAACAATATCAAAACATATTTTAAAGAGGACAAGATGGTTCTAGGTAGGTATCCTAAATGAAACATCAGATGACCTTCCAATAGACCTCAGATACTGTAATTACTTGACAGGGAATTCAAAACTCTAATATTCAGAGGTAGACAAGAGTTGAAGCAAACAGCAGACAAAAATGAGGAAAAAATCGACAAAATCATGGAAAAGACAGACACAGCAATGGAACAATTCAGGACATAAACACAGACAAAATAGGCAGGAAAAATTCACAACTAAAAATCATACAAAAAGAGCAACTAGAAATCCAAAGATAAACAACAAGATTTCAGAAATGGACAGTGTCATAGGTCTGTGGAATAGGTTTAAAACAGTGCAAGATAGGACAGCAAACTTTAAGATTTTTGGAAAACACTTGTTCAAGGTAAACTCAGAAAAGAACAAAGAAAAATGAAGAAACTCTGAGAATGACATGGCATCCAATCGACAAAAATGTATGAGTGATCAGAGTTTCAGAATGGAGAGAAAAAACAGAAAACAGGGAGAAGATTATCAAAGAACTGCTGGCAGAAAACTTCCCTAATATCTTGAAAGATGAAAAGCTGACCATACGAGAAGCTCAACAAATTCCAAATAGGATAAATCATCAACACACACACACACACACACACAAAAAAAAAAAAAAAAACACTGCTGTTGACTCATAGCAATCCTGTAGAACAGACTAGTGCTGCCTCAGTTTCCAAGGAGCACTTGGTAGATTCAAACTGTCAGCTTTTCAGTTAGCAGCCATGGCACTTAACCACTACACCACCAGGGATTCCAAGTAGTACCATAGTCACACTCACTGAAACCAAAGACATAGAAAAAATTCTGAGAGCAGCTCAAGGAAAACAGAAAGTCACATACAAAGTAAACTCTGATTACTTGCCAGCAATTATGCAAGCAAGAAGGCAATGGGATGACATATCTAAAATCTTGAAAGAAAAAAGACTGTGAATCAAGAAATAATATATCTTGCAAAACTCTCACTCAAATATGATGATGAAATTTGGATATTTCTAGATAAGCAGATATTATGGGAATATGTAAAAACCAAACCAAACTTATAAGAATTATTAAAGATTTGGTTAGAGAACAAACAACATCAGATGAAAGCCTGAGTTTAGGACATAAGGCTGCATCAGCTACACAACAGCAACAACAAAAATAAAAAACCACTGCCATCAAATCAATTCTGACTCATAACAACCCTATAGGACAGAGTAGAACTGCCCCATAGAGTTTCCAAAGAGTGTCTGTTGGATTTGAACTGCCAACCCTTTGGTTAGCAGATGTAGCACTTATCCAAATAGATACCAACCCAGGTAATGAAGCCTCAAGGATAAATCTACAAGGTTTAGAACAAAGAACTAGAGAGGTTAATCTATAAATGACAAGAACATCAGAAAAATAAAAGAAGGAATAAACAATGTAGGTATAGAAATTTCAAATGGAAAAGAAGGCAACGCAGTATCAAGTAATAAAAGACTGATTCAAAGTTAGGAAGATAGGGTTAAATTTCAAGGGAAATACAAAGAAAGTAAACAGACTTACTCATCAAAGCAAAAAGGAAAAACATAGGTTCCAGTAAACATAAAATCTACAAAAACAAAGAAAGAATGAAAAAAAAAAATCACAAAAAAAGAAGGAATTTGGCACAGGAGAATAAAGGGAAAAGAGAAAATACCAGCTCTGCTAAACAAAGCACTGCAAAATGACAGCATAAACTCACACCTATCTATCATTACAGTGAATGTAAATAGCCTAAATTGCACCCATAAAGGACAGAGAATGACAGAATGGATTTAAAAAAAAGAAAACTGGATCCATCAGTATGCTGTCTACAAGAGACACACCTTAGAAACAAAGACATAATTTATTAAAAACCAGAGTGGAAAAAGTATATCAAGAAAACAGAAGAACAAGAGTGGCACTACTAATCTCAGATAAAACACACTTTGAAACAATATACACTATAAAATACAAAAGAAAAATAGGGCACCATATACTGATTAAAGGGACAATATGTTATGAAGGCATTATAAACTCTATGCATTCAATACCAGGGCTCCAAAATACATAAAACAAACACGAACAGCACCAAAAAATGAAATTGACAGTTCCACAATAATAGTAGGAGACTTCAACACATTAATCTTGTTAAAGGATAGAGTGTTTAGAAAGAGACTTAACAAAGATACACGAGCTCTAAAGACCTCAATCAGCCAACTTGGCCTCATAGATAAATACATAAAACATAGATTCAACTCGACGGCACTTGGCTTGGCTGGCTGGCTCACCTATTAGTCTGCTAGTGCTCCTTTAACAGAGACACTACAAGTAGATGGCTTTAAAAAGAGAAATTTTATTTTGTGACAGTCCAGTAAGCTAGAAGTTCAAATTTAGGATGTCAGCTCCAGTGGAAGGCTTTCTTTGCTGGATCTAGAGGAAGATCTTTGTTGTCAATCTTCCCCTGGACTGAAAGTTTCTGAGGGCAGGAACCCTGATGTTCTCGAAAGGTTATGTTCAGCTTCTCGCACAGCTTGTTGGTGGTATGATGCTAGCTTCTTTCTTCTATGTCTCAAGAGACTGCCTCAAGGCACAAAGAAGTCTTACACATTGAGTCTTGCCCTCATTGACACCATAGAGGCAGGATTTACAAAACGGAGGAAAAGAACACAATACCAGAAATCATGACCTAGTTAATTTTGGAGGGGAACACAGTTCAATCTATGGCACCATCCAACAGTTGCAAAGTACACATTCTTTCCCACTGGGACATTCTTCAGAATAATCCACATGATAGACCACAAAGCAACTTTCAATAAAATTCAAAACACTGAGATAATACAAAGTATCTTTCTGATCACAACACCATTAAAAAAGAAATTAACAACAGGAAGAGCAAGGGGAAAAAAATCAAATGCATGAAAAATGAATAACCCCCATCAAAGAGGAAATAAAAAAATTCTAAAATTAAACAAGAATGAAAACACATCATACCCAAAACTTTGGGGCACAGCAACAGCAATGATTAGAGGTCAATTTATAGCAATAGATGTTGACATGGATTGAATTGTATCCCCCTAAAAGTGTATATAGTAATTCGGTTGGGCCAGGATTCCCTGTATTCTGTGATTACCCTCTATTTTGTGATTTTTCTCGTGCTGTAAATCCTAGTCTCTGCCTGTGTCTAATGATAGGTTGATTATGTTACAAGACGATTAGGTCTGGACTGCCACACTCTTGCTAAGGGAGTTTCCCTGGAGTGTGGCGTACAACACCTTTTATCTTTTCATCCGATAGGAGATAAAAATAGAGAGATGCATGCAGAGAGTTGGGAACCTCACACCATCAAGAAAGCAGCACAAGGAGAAGAGCATGTCCTTCAGACCTGAGGTTTCTGTGCCAAGATGCTCCCTGGACAAAGACTGATGCAACGCAAGGACTTTCCTCCAGAGCCAGTAAGGTGGAAAGCCTTCCCCTTGAGCAGACATCCTGAATTTGGACTTGTAGCCTACCAGACAGTGTAAGAATAAACTTTCCTTGTTAAAGACATCCACCTTGTTGTATTTCTGTTTGAGCAGCACTGGCTGACTAAAACAGATGCAAAACACACATCAAAAAAAGAATAAAGGGACAAAATAAAAACATTAGCTACATATAACTTGAAAAAATACAAAGAGAACAGCAAAAGAAGCCCATGGCCAACAAAAGAAAGGAAATAATAAAGATTAGAGCAGAAATAAATGAAATACAGAATAGAAAAACAATAGAAAGAATCAACAAAACCAAAAGCTGGTTCTTTGAAAGGATCAACAAAATTGACAAACCACTGGTCAAAGTGACAAAATGGAAACTGGAAAGGATGTAAATAACTGAAATAAGAAATGAAATGGGAGATATTACAAGAGACCAAACTGAAATAAAAAGGTCCATAGAGAGCAGTATAAAAAACAGTAATACTTCAACAAATTTCAAAATCTAGAGGAAATAGACAAATTTCTAGAACAATTTATCTACCCAAATGAACACCAAATGATGTTGAAAACCTGAACAGATCCATAACAAAAAGAGACGGAAAAGATGATTAAAAAATAGTAATAACAACAAATAAAAGCTATCGCCGAGATAGCTTCACTAGAGATTTTTTTCAAACATTCAGAGAGGAGTTACACCAGCCAGCCAAAAGTCAAGTACTAAAACTGTCTCAGAACACAGAAAAGGAAGAGGTATTTCCAAATTCATTCTATGAAGCCGACATAACCCTGATACCAAAACCAGGCAAATATACTACAAAAAAGAGAAAATTGCAGACCAGTATTCTTCATGACGATAGATGCAAAAATTGTAGTCAGTACAATTCAGCATCATATCAAAAAAACAATACACCACAATCAAGTGGACTTCATGCTAGGTCTACAAGGATCGTTCAACATTAGAAAATAAATCAATGAAATCCACCACATAATTTAAAAGAATCATATAATCATCTCAATTGACACAGAAAAGGCATTTGGCAAAGTATAACACTTGTTCCACATAAAAATTATCAATAAAATAGGCACAGAAGGGAAATATCTCAACATAATAAAGAGCATCTGTACAAAACCAACACTAACATCCTTCTTAATTTAAAGAGGCTGAAAAAAATTCTCTCTGAGAACAGGAACAAGACAAGAATGCCCTTTATGACCATTCCTATTTAACATTGTGCTGTAAGTCCTAGGGAAACCCTGGTGGCATAGTGGTTAAGTGCTATGGCTGCTAACCAAAAGGTCAGCAGTTCAAAGCCACTAGGCACTCTTTGGAAACTCTATGGGGCAGTTCTACTCTGTTCTATAGGGTCACTGTGATTTAACACAGGGCTTGGTTTTGGGGTTTTGGTTTGGAAGTCCTAGCAACAGCAATGAGGCAAGGAAAAGAAATAAAGGAAACCAAATTGGTAAGTATGAGAAACAAATTTCAAAATGGTCTATCCTCAGAATAAGATGAATAAAGGCTAGGGTAAGACATTACTAGCTGACCCAGGGCACACACTATTAGGTGATGTGTCAACCACAGAGCTCACGTATCTGGGGAATGTACGTGCAAAGAGAATGAATTACAGGTGAAAGGGAATGTGGGAAGCCTTTCAGGAATGTAACCTTAAAAGGGAACACTTACAGGAAGTCTGGGAGAGACTGCTCACCCCCACAGTATTCAGCCAATGAGGAACCGGAAGAGGCCCTGGCAAGTTAGGGGATAAAAGCCCGGTAAGGAACTGGGGCACACACGCTGGCCTGCCTTCTGTCTTTTGAGGGCTCATGAACCTGATTTTGCAAAACCAATTAATAAAGCTTCACTCTCGCTAACTGGTTTCTGATTGGATTTCTTGGGCATTCACCGGGTAGAGGGACCCTGGTAACAACCTATCGGTGACCTCATCAGGGAGGCGGTCCACCACGGGCTTTGGCATAAAGTCCCAGTCCGGGGTTTATACCAACCTGCAGTCTCCAAGAGAGACTAAGATTGTATCCAGGGTGCTGACATTTCCCACAGTAAGGGAGAAATAAAAATGTCCCTATTTGAGAATGATATGATACTATAAACAGGAAACTCAAAAGACTCCACCAGAAAACTATTGGAATTAAAAGAAAGATTCAGCAGATTAGCAGTGTACAAGAGAAATATATATAAAAAAATATATATATCAGTTGGATTCCTATATACCAATAAAGAGAACAATAAAAAGGAAATCAGGAAAGCAATGCCATTTATTTAAAAAAAAAAAAAAACAAAAAACAAAAAACAGTGCCCTCAAGTCAATTCTGACTCACATAGCAACCCTATAGAACAGAGTAGAACTGCCCCATAGAGTTTCCAAGGAGTGCCTGGTGGGTTCAAACTGCTAACCTTTTGGTTAGTAACCATAGCATTTAACCATTATACCACCATGGTTTCCTACCATTTATAATAGCTCATATAAAAATAAAATCTTAGAAATAGATTTAATTTAGAGATGTAAAAGGCCTATACACAGAGAACTACAAAATACTGGAAGAAATCAAAAGATATCTACGTAACTGGAAAAACATACCATGCTCATGAACAGATAGACTCAACACTGTGAAAATGTAAATTATCCCCAAAGCAATCTACAAACACAATTTAATTCCAATCTAAATATTAACAGTACTCTTTAAAGAGATGGAGAAACTAACCATCAACTTTACATGCAGATGGAAGAGATCCCAAATAAATGAAGCATTACTGAAGAAGCAAAATAAAGTAGGAGGACTCATACTACCTGACCTCAGAACCTACTATTTGACTATGGTAGTCAAAACAGCCTGGTACTAGTGCAATGACAGACACATTGACCAATGAAACAGAATTGAGAACCCAGATGTGAATCCATCCACTTAGTGTCACCTAGTCTTTGACAGGGGCCTAAAGTCCATAAAATGGGGAAAAGATACTCTTTTTAACAAATTGTGCTGGCAAAACTAGATGTCCATCTACAAAAAATCCAACAGGATCCACACCTCACACTATACGCAAAACTAATTCAAAATGAACCAAAGTTCTAAATATAAAATCAAAAACTAGAAAGTTCATAGAAGAAAAAAGAGTCAGTGCTAGAGCTTAATATAGCATATAAGTAAGATGCAAACTATAACTATCAATACATGAACACCAGAAGATAAACTAGATAACTGAGGTCTTGTAAAAATTAAATACTTACTTTATCAAAAGACTATACAAAAGGATAAAAAGAGATCCTGCATACTGTGGGAAAAAACTGGCTATGACCAATCTGACACAGTTCTAGTCTCTAAAGTCTACAAGAAAATCTAACCCTTCTACAACAAAAAGACAAATTAATTAAAAATGGGCAAATGAAATGAACAGACACTTCACCGAAAAAGACAGTTAAGTAGCTAACAGGTACATGAGGAAATGCTCAAAGTCAGTAGCCATTGGTGTTGCTATTAGGTGCCACTAAGTCAGTTCCAACTCACAGTGACTCTATGCACTACAGAACAAAACACTGCCTGGTGCTACACAACGTCTACAACCATTTTTATGCTTAAGCCCATTGTTCCAGCCACTGTGTCAATCCATCTCATCAAGGGTCTTCCTCTTTTTCACTCACCCTCCACTCTGCCAAGCATGATGTCCCTCCAGGGACTGATCCTTCCTGACAACACATCCAGCATATGTAAGATGCAGCCTTGTCATCTTTACTTCCAAGGAGCACTCTGCTTGTACTTCTTCCAGAATAAATCTGTTTGTTCTTATGGTAATCCATACTACATTCAAAGTTCTTCTATAACACCATTAGAGAAGTGCAAATCAGAATTACAAAGACATACCACCTTACCATGGCACTGCTGAAACAAATCAAAAAAACAGATAAAAAATATATGTTGGAGAGGCTCAAGGGAGACTGGAATTTCTGCTGCTAATACAAAATGGTATAATCATTTTGGAAAACAACACAGCCTTCCTTAAAAAATAAATAAGTAAACCAAAACCCCATCAAGTCAATTCTGATTCATAGTGACGCTATAGAATAGTAGAACTGCCCCATAGGGTTTCCAAGGAGTACCTGGTAGATTCAAACTGCTGACTTTGGTTAGCAGATATGCCACTTAACTACTTTGCCACTAGGGTTTCCACGGCTCTTCCTTATCTGTGGCCCTTCCTTAGAAAGTTAAAAATAGAAATTCCATATAATCCAACAATCCCACTCCTAGGAAAATATCTTAGAGAAATAAGAGCCATGACATGAATAGACATAAGCAAACCTATGTTTATTACAGCACTGTTTCACAATAGCAAAAAGATGTAAACTACCTAGATGCCCGTTAGCAGATGAATGGCTAAACAAAGTGTGGTACATACATACCCTAGACTATCAGGCAACAGTAAAGAAGAATGATGACTCTGTGAAGCATTTCACAACACAGACGAATAGGGAGAACACTAAGTTGACTGAAATAAGTCAATCACAAAATGACAGATAGTATACGAGATCACTACTATGAAAATTCACAAAACAATCTTTGATGATTACCAGGGAGGAGAGAAGTATAGATGGAAAAACACTAAATAGTCAATAAATAAGTGGTAACTTTAGTAACAGGTAAGACAGTACAGAATACTGGGGAAGCCAGGACAACATGTACAAGGCAAGGTTATGGAAGCTTCACAGGCACATCCAAATTCCATGAAAGACCAAATCACTGGTTTATGGGAACCATGGTCTCAGAGAATATCTAGTTCTAGCTAAATTCTATTTTGGTGAGTAGTTTCTGGGACCTTAAAACCTTTTGTGCAGCCGTCTAAGATGCTCTACTGGTCTCAAGCCATCTGGCGCATGGGAGAATCAAGAAAACCAAAGACACAGGGGAAAGTTTAGTGGAAAGGACTAATGAACCACAACCACCGCAACCTCCATCAGCCTGAGTCCATCAGAGCTAGGTGCTGACTAGCTACCACCACCACTGGCTGCTCTGACACAGATCACAACAGAGGGTCACAGATATAGCTAGGGAAAAATATAGAACAAAATTCTAACTCACAGAAAAAGACCAAACTTACTGGCCTGAAAGAGAATGGGGAAACCCGAAGAGCACAGCCCCCAGCATCATTTTAGCTCAGTAATTAAGCCTCCCCTGCCTCCCAGGGTTCACCATTCAACCAAAGATGAGACAGCTTCATAAAACAAAATGAGACTAAAGGTGCACCCCAGCCGAGGGGCAAAGACAAGCACACAGGAAGGCACAGGAAAGCTGGTAGTAGGGACACAAAGATCAAGAAGGGAAAAGGCTGACATTTTGACAGCTTGGTAACCACTGTCAAAAAACAGTATATCTTGTTTAATGAGACTAGTTAGTTCTGCAAATCTTCATCTAAAGTTCAATAATGAAAATAATTTTAAAAAGAGTCTGATATCCTCTTCTACCAACTTGATCTCACACTCGAGACCTGTCTCCCGCTACTCTGAATTTAGTGATTCTTTCTGCAGGCCCTGGCACCCAAGACTTTGACCTCTGCTTCCACTATGAGGGGGACCCAGGGCTGAAGCTCTTTTTTTTCTAACCTTAACTCTGATGCCAACTCCTCCAATTCCACACCTTCCTCGGTCCCAAAGACTCTTGGATGCCAGTGTCAAGACTTCGGAGACATTCAGAACATCATGCATAATATCTCTTGGTTCTGCATTGTGGTGAACACATCTCTGTGTATGCCATCCTGTGTTTGTGTTTTTCCTGTGTTTGCGTCTGCTTAGGCTATGTCTGCTATAGCCAGCAACTATCGGATTGGAATTTCTCTGTTTTTAGTTGCATGACTGGATCTGTAATCTCTGCAGTCCCCAGGTTACGGAGGCCCCACTGTACGAGCTGTCAGGTGGGTGTTCTTAAAAGTCTTAAATTCTTAAGTATTCGGCGGGAATTTGCACCCAGAGTAGGACCACATGATGACGTCAGCAGACTCTAGTAAACCAGCCTACAATTGTTTGGAGCATTTAAGGAAATGAAATCCCGATAGGCTTCTGATTTTCTTCCTTAATTCGCTTCCTCCATTCCCTTAGGCCTTTGTTCCCTTAGCTGAATCCTATCTCACAAACTTTGCCTTGTTCCAGTTGTCTGCTGCTAAGTAAACACCTGGAGGCAACTGCCCATAGCTTTAAACCAGCTTTTCTTAGTTTGCAAGAGCCACAATCTCCCCAAGAGCATCACTTCTGGGAATTGGAGAGCAGGAGTCACACTTTCCAGGAGAGGATTTCAACAATGTCATTCTCCTGAATTTCAAAAGTGCCATTCTATCAGCCTGCAGCTCTGGCCATCTGAGTGTTCAGAGAACGTCTATAATTGCTGATTTATTCCTAGGGCATCTGTAACTGGGAGGTTATATTAGACAAGTTAATCAATCCCTTTTTTGAAATTAAGATTAAGGCAACTCAAATTACTGACCCAATGGAGCCACTGTTAATTTTAGAGATAAATGTTATAATGCTTATCACCACATTAAAGTTAAAATCCAGTGTAATAAGAAACTGACAGTAGAATTCTTCTGTGGTCAGTAAAATCTTGCTGAGCCCTGATGGCGCCTTACTGTCAGGTCTGAGTGCAGTGTTAATTTGTGAAGAAGAAAACAGTGAAAGTTAGAAAAGAAAACTGGGGAGACAAGACGAATCTTTTTTTACTTCTAATTATGGAGACCTGAGTCTTTATTTCTATGGCAAGTTGTGCTTCCAGGTAGATACCACTGGACAAATTTATAGCTCAGATGTTTTATCTTTGTATTCCTCATGTTGCATAAAGCTAGGATTCGTTCATTCAATAAGTATTGTCGTTGGAATAAACACATGACTGCGATCCAAATGAGTCTACCAGAAGGACACATTACACATAGCCTCGTGACTCCAAGTCTGGAAATATCAGGATATGTTAAAAACAATACAAATAAGCAAAAAACAGTAAACAGTTGGAGCAAAGGCTGTATTTGAGGATATGATGCTAAATATGAGGCAGCACCTAGGTAGAAGCCTATACTCTCATGCTGAGGAGATTGAAACTTGTCCTATAGTTTTGGGTTCCAGTGAAAAAGAAGGTGATACGGAAGACGACGAGACACGTGGGACAGCATACAATCAGTTTGGTAAAAAATGGTTAGGAGCTGGATTTTAGAAAAGCAAAAACATACTCACAAAATTTAAGGTGTAAAATTAGTAGGTCTCTGGGTCTGGATGTGAGAGGAGTCTAACTCTACATCCTTTGTTTGAGGAAATGGGTGATTAAGAATTTCATGAAACAACCAAGGGCATGTAGAAGGATAAACACAGGGATAAGTTAACGAGAAAGCACGATAGGCACCAGCTTGCACTGAGCAGTGCACCCAACCAGAAACTAAACCCATTGCTGTCGAGTCAATTTCAACTAATAGCAACATTATAGGACACAGCAGAAGTTCCTGTAGAGTGTCCAAGAGGTACCTAGTAGATTCAAACTGCCAACATTTTGGTTAGCAGCTGTAGCATTTAACCACTATGCTACCAGGATTTCCAAGCAAGGTATACACAGGCTTAATAGTGTTTGCTTGCCAATCTGTGGTGAGCAATTTCACATGACTTTTACCACAATTTTGGCATAATAGAGAAGTGGTCTAATTATGCGCTGCATGCTGGTGGGGAAGCACAATTGATTCTGTGTGTACCTTGCCTCTTGGGTAATCCAACCCTAGAACAGGTTTCTGAGGGCAACTGTGAAACTTTTTTTGCATGTATTGAAGTTGGGAAGCATAACTTGCCATAGAAATAAAGATTCAGGTCTCCATATTTAGAAGTAAAAAAAGATTCCTCTTGACTGCTCTGTTTTCTTCTCTAACTTTCACTATTTTTTCCTTTACCAATTAACACAGCGCTCAGACCTGACAGTAAGGGGGCCATAAGGGCTCAGCAAGATTGTACTGACCACCCAAGATTTCTAATGTCCTTTTCATATTGCAGTGGATTTTAACTTTAATATGATGATCAGCATTATAATGTTTATCTCTAAAATTAACATTGGCTCTACTTGGTCAGTAATTTGAGTTGCCTTAACTTTAGTTTCAAAAAAGAGATTGATTAAGTTTTGCACATATTGAAGTTGGGAAGTCTAGGAGTCCCTGGGAAATGCTGGTGGCATAGTGGTTAAGTGCTACACCTGCTAACCAAAAGGCTGGCATTTCGAATTGGCCAGGCACTCCTTGGAAACTCTGAGGCAGTTCTACTCTGCCTTATAGAGTCACTATGAGTCGGAATCAACTCAACAGCACTGGGTTCAGGTTTGGTTTGGTTAGGATTCCCTAGGTGGTACAAATGGTTAACATGCTCAGCTGCTAACAAAAAGGTTTCAAGTTCAAATCCACGAAGAAGCACACCAGAAGAAAAGCCTGGTAATTTACTTCCAAAGCATTAGTCACTGAAAACTCCATGGGCCACACTTCTACTCTGACACACATGAGGTCATCAAGAGTCAGAATCAACTCAATGGCAACTAGTTAGTCGAGTGCCAAATCAAATGGCAAGAGCTAGAAGAAACTGGTAATAGCCACCTGAAGTTCAGGAGAAAGTTCCAGGCAGTAGGTACATACAGGGGGATCTTGAGTATTTAGGCCATACGTGAGGCAAGCAAAGAAGACCACTCATCCAGTCCATGAGGGGAGCAGAAGAATTCTTCCATTTGAGAGGAACATGCATTTTTTAATTAGTAGGAGCTTGTTATAGTGGGTTTTTTTTTTAATTAGAAAGCTAATGAATTACAAAATACGTATTTTAATTAAATATAACAAAATGTTTTCTCCTTCACCTTGTTTTATTCCGAAACATACACATACCTCAGAAATATTTTTCTCTAATAAATAGACTTTGAATCATATAGAAGTGAAAACAATCTTTCAGGAAAACTTTCTTCCATGATGTCAGACTGATGAATGTGTGGTGACTTTCAATGGGCAGAGCTGCTGTAGGATGGCAGGACAGACTTCTAGATGCCCCCAAAGACTGACCTTCAAAGTTTCCTACCAGTTCCAGTCCACCCTGTGAGATCACAGCCTCTCCATGTACTTGTATCTAAACAAATAATACTCTCAACTTCCACCCACCCATGTTCTCATCCCTTCCAAAACTCAGATGTAGATGTCCCCATGGCCAGTAGTGAAGCCAGAAAATGACTGAAGACTACATTTAGCCCTGGGAAACAAGCCACACAAGACGGAATAGGGAGGTAACAGTGAACTCATTGCTGGCACTGTTCTAATTCAAATGGCCTGAGCAATCAGCTCCCAGCATCTCAACAAACAGTTTATTACAGTGTAAATACAGTCATAGCCTTTGTGACCTTGGACAATTATTACATATAGCTAGTATAACACATATGGAAACCTTGGTGGCATAATGGTTAAGAGCTAAGACTGCTAACCAAAACATCAATTTGCATCCACTAGGCACTCCTTGGAAACCTTATGTGGCAATTCTGCTCTGTCCTATAGGGTCACTATGAGTTGGAAGTAACTTGATAGCAATGGAGTTAGGTTTTTTTTGCTTTGTTTTTTTTTTAGTTTGTAAGACATACGCTAGTGATTTTTTTCATTGGCTTTATTTTTCATGTATCTCTAATGCATTCTCAAATTTTCCCCAATAATCCGAATTTCCTTCCAATATTCAAACAATTTCTTTTTTGGACCTCTGTTTCCTGGAGCTTGCTGACCTGTTTTCTTTTCACTGGATTGATTTTCCCTCTGCCTGGCTATGGCTGTCATCCCAGGATCTCCCTCAGCCTCGTCTCTTTCCACGGGACCTCCTATTGGCTGGATCCTATGTCTTCCTTTATAATTGTTTTGGTGGAGCATCTTCTCCAGTAGCTTCCTGAGAAAGAATGCTAGAATGATAAATTCTAAGACATCCTTGAATGTCTGAAAATATCTTCAGTTTATTTTCATATTTAACTGATATTCTGAGAATAGAATTCTAGGTTGAAAATAAATTTCTTTCAGTGTTTGGAAGCAATTCCTCTACAGACGTCTAGTTTTCTCTGTTGATGATGAGAAATCTAAAATCATTCTGATTTCATCCTTCTAACTATTTTACAAAATTGTCTTTTGTAAGTGAACTCTGTCTCTGCCCAACACCTTCCTCCAGCAACTCCACCACTGCCACCACCAAGCTTATAGAATTTTCTCTCTGACCCTATTGTTAGATGCTTTCAAGTCATTTCCGATTTGTACCAACTGTCATTGAATGAACTGTGTTCCCCAAAACCTGTGTGTGACAATTTGGCTGGGCCATGATTCCTGGTATTGTGTGATATTCCAGTCCAGCCCTCTATGATGTTAATAAGGACCGATGTGTGGCAGTTGTGTTGGTGGGGCAGGACTCAGTGTGTAAGATTGTTTTGTGCCTTGAGAAAGTCTCCTGAGACAGAAAAGAAGAAGCTAGCAGAGAGATTTGGGAACCTCATATCATCAAGGAAGCAGCACTGGGAGTATAGTACATCCTTCAGACCTGAGATCCCTGTGCAAAGATGCTTCCTGAACAAAAATAGGTGCAACAGAACGCCTTTCCTCCGGAACCAACAGAGGGAAAGACTTCACCTGGGACTGACACCCTGAATTTGGACTTTTAGCTTACTGAACTGTGACAAATAAAATTTCTCTTTTTAAAGCCATCCACTTGCGGTATTTCTGTTAAATCAGCACTAACTGACTAAAATACCAACCCTATTCACAACAGAATAAAGCTACACCAATCTCAGAATGGTTGCTACGCTTGAGTTCATCCTTGCAGCCACTGTGTCATCAACGTTGTTGAGGGTCTTCCTCTCGTCTCCTTATAGACCCCTCATGAAACATTATGACTTTCTCCCAGGACTAGTCCCTCCCGATAACATGTATAAAGTACATGAAACAAAGTCTTAACCGTTCTTGCCTCTAAGGAGCATTCTGGATGTAATTCTTCCAAGACAGATTTGTTTGTTCTTCTTGTAGTTCATAATATAGTCAACAATCTTTGCCAGCACCACAATTCAAGTGAATCAGTTCTTAGGTCTTCCTTCTTCATTGTCCATCTTTTTCATGCATATGAGGTGATTGAAAATATCATGACTTGGGTCAGGTGCACCTTGGTTCTCAAAGTGGCATCTTTGCTTTTTAACACATTAAAGAAGATTTTGTAGTAGATTTGCCAAGTGCACTACGTCATGTGATTTCTTGACTGCTGCTTCCATAGACATTGATTGGGGATTCAAGTAACATGAAATTGTTGACAACTTTAATGTTTTCTCTGTTTATCATGATGTTGCTTATTGGTCCACTTGTCTTCTTTTTGTTGAGGTATGAGCCATAAAAGTCACAGCACATATAAGTAACCACAAGTCACAGCATCTCTCAGACTGAAAGAACTGAGGAAAACTTCAAGCACTGAGTTGCAATATTGAAGGATTCTATGAGCAAAATGTTGAACAGAGAAAACATCAAAATGAGATGTTTTCCATCAGTAACTACTTCAACTCCACTTCACTTTCAGCAAGAAGGGCTGCGTCATCTGCATATTACAGGTTGTTAATGAGTCATTTCAAATCCTGATGCCACATTCTTCTTCATATAATCCAGCTTCTTGGATTATTTTCTCAGTATACAGTTTGAACAAACATGGTTACAACCCTGATGCACAACTTTCCTGATTTTAAACCATAGAATATCCCCTCGTTCTGTTCAAACAACTGCCTCTTAGTCTATGTACAGTTCCCTCATTAGCACAATTAAGTGTTCTGAAATTTCCATTCTTCCCAATGTTATCAATAATTTGTTATGACCCGCACAGTCAAATGCCTTTGCATAGTCAATAAAACACAGGTGAACATCTTTCTGCTATTCTCTCTGCTTTCAGTCAACATCCATCTGACATGAACCATGATATCCATCATTCCATGTTTAGTTCTGAACCTAGCTTGAATTTCTGGCAGCTCTCTATGGATATACTGCAGCAATAGTTGTGGATGATCTTCAGTAAAAGTTTATTTATGTGCAATGTTGATAATATTGTTTGATAATGTCTGCATTCTGTTTGACACCCTTTCTTTGAAATAAGCACAAATATGGATCTCTTCTAGTTGGTTGGCCAGGTAGCTGTTTTCCAAATTTCTTGGGATAGACAGGTGAACACCTCCAATGCTGCATCTGTCCATTGAACCATCTCATTTGGTATTCAGTCAAATCCTGGAGCCTTATTTTTCACCAAAGCCTTCAGTGCAGCTTGAACTTCTTTCTGCAACACCATCAGTTCTTGATCACATGTTACCTCCTGATATGGTTGAACACTGACCAGTTCGTTTTGGTAGGGAGACTCCATGTATTCCTTTCATCTGTTTTGATGTTTTCTCTGTTGTTCAATATTTTGCTCATAGAATCCTTCAATATTGCAACTCAGTGCTTGAATTTTTCCTCAGTTCTTTCAGTCTGAGAAATGCCATGACTTAGCAGTGTGGTTTCCTGTGTCATTTCTATCACCAAGGCCATATTTTCAAACTCCTAATCCTTCTTCTTTGTTTCCAACTTTCACATTCCAATCACTAGCAAGTCTCAGTGCATTCTAATTGCCTGTTCAATCAATTTCAGACTGTAGAAGTTGGTTAAAAAATCTTCTTCTTCATATTTGGCCTTAGTGGTTGGTACATAAGTTTGAATATTAACTGATCTCCTCTATAGGCCTGTGGATATTATCCTATCACTGACAGCATTGTACTTCAGGATAGATCTTGAAATATTATTTTAGGTGATGAGTGTGATACCATTCCTCTTCATTTTATCATTTTGGCATAGTAGACCATATAATTTTCTCATTCGGAAGGGCCAATGCCAGTCCATGTCAGCTCACAGTGCTTAGGATATCAATCTGTATGCATTCTATTTCATTTTTTATAACTTTCAGTTTTCCTAGATTTATATCTTATACGTTCTATATGACTATTATTGGATGCTTGCAGCTGTTTCTTCTCATTTTGTGTTGTGCCACCTCATCAATTTAAGGTCCCAAAAGCTTTACTCCATCTACATCGCTAAGATCAACTCCACTTTGAGAAGGTGTCTCTTCCCCAATCATATTTTAAGCTCCTTCCAACCCAAGGGACTCATCTTCCAGCACCATATCAGATAATATTTATAAGATTTTTACTGTTGTTCATAAGATTTTCACTGGCCAAGTTTTTTCAGAAGTAGATCACCAGTTTCTTCTTCTTAGTCTGTCTCAATCTGGAAGCTCCACTGAGACCCGTGCACTATGAGTGACCCTATTGGTATTTGAAATACTAGTGCCATAGATTCTGGCATCACAGCAATGGAAAAGCCACCATATGACAAACTGACAGGTTAGTAGTCCCCAGGGTTCTGTAATTTCAAGATGGTGAATACTAGCCAGGAGTCTAATGGGAAAAAAAGCCATAATCTCAGATGGAATTTTTAAAGATATTTCTTAACGAAGGAATTACTTGCATAGAATATGATTAAAGGAACTCACAGAAGGACTAGCATCTTAAGATGCACAAATGATTAAGTGCTATACTAGTCACCCAGAGGCATTCTGATAGAAAAGCCTGACAATCTGCACAAAAGATCACAGCCTTGAAGACTCTGTGGAGTGTAATTCTACTCTGCACATTTGGGGTCACCCAGAGCTGGAATCAACTGGAAGGCAACTAATAACAACAACAGAGGCAATAGTGAGTGCCAAAAAGAAAAAATTGTTGCTGATTAGTTGATTCTGATTCATACTGACCCCACACAAGAGGGTAGAGCAGCTCTATAGAGTTTCCAGGGAGTGGCTGATGAATTCAAACTCCTGACCCTGTTGAACTCTTAACCATCATATCTTCAGGTTTTGGCTAGTGTCTCAGTCATTCAGTGCTGCTTTAACAGAAATACCACAAGTCAATGGCTTCAAAAAGAGAAATTTTATTCTGTCACAGTATAATAGACTTCAAGTCCAAATTCAAGGCACCAGCTCTAGGGGAAGTCTTTCTCTGTTGACTGTGGTGGAAGGTACTTGTCATCAATCTTCTCCTAGACTGGGATCTTCTGAGGTGCAGGGACCCCAAATCCTTTCCAAAGGTGTGCTCTACTCCTAGCACTGCTTCAGAGTGGTATGAGGTCCCCTAAATCTCTTTGCTAGCTTCTTTTCTTTACATCTCGAGGTTGCCTCAAAGCATGATACAGTCTTACACACTGAGTCCTGACCCACCAACACAACTGCCACCCATCGTCCCTCATTAATGTCACAGGCAGGGTTTACAGCGTATAGAAATATCATCGCACAATACCAGGAATCACGGCCTAGCCAAATGGCTACACACATTTTCAGGGGAACACAATTCAGTCCATGACAGGTAGGAAGACAATAATACCTTTAGCCCAAAAGGGGCAGAGGAAAGAAATATTTGTATGAGATTCTGATTGAGAGCTGCCACTCTGGATGGGTGGGATCTTGCCCAGCAGGAGCTGTAGCAACACAACGGGTTGTTACCGCCAGGAATGTGTGTGATTTTGTCCTAATCTAAGTTGTCTAGCTGTGGGGAGAGAAAAACTACATTGGCATTCTCACTCACACCATCCCCCCCGGTGGGTGCTTAACAGCTGTTTACCAGTCTCTGGATTACCAGATACTTCTTCCTATAAATTGAATAAATACCTCTTTTTGCTAAAGATGGGTTATGTATCAGCTGTAGGTACAGGATGAAGATCACTGGAGAGCCTAGCCAGTGAAAGTTGAATACTCAGGTTTCTAGCAAGGAGTAAGAACAGCTCTTAGGTCATCCTCCAGAGCTCTAGGCAGGTGTCAGTTTGGGCAAGAAGGTAGTGCACAAGTGAGTGTGTGTGGAAGGCTTAAAGATAACACTTCGAATTGATCACAAGTGAGCAGGCCATGAAGGAAAATATCACCTGTGATATCCACACTGGCTCAGGTGCGTCCTGATACGGTTACTGCTAGCCCATTTAGGAACATCTTTGTATGAGCTAAAAAAGGCCACCACCCGCGTAGAAATAGTCTTAAAAAGATGTCCCCTATGGGCAGACTCAGCTATGTGGAAGTATGGTGTACAGAGCAGCACAGGGCTGGGAATCAGCCCCACTTACCACCTGGGCCAGGTCCCTTTGTCAAATGGACAAACTTCATAACTACAGACTGGCAGTTGCCAACTTAGCTGCACTGAACTGCACATACAACCACCTTTTGATGGTGGGAGTCAGCATACATCTTACGGTTAGTAATAAGTACTACTTATAGTGTTACAACATATAGGCTGCTGATGTTATCTTCCTCAGATGTTCACACAGAAATGTTCAAAGATCAGATTTATAAGGATACTGATACTAAAAGGCAATAATAATGAAAGCTAAAAAAAGGATGCATTTGACTTACATCAGAACTTACCTATTATTGAGTTGTTGGAATGAAATCCCTTTGTAAGTTGGGAACTACCTGTACAGAGGCTCTGGACCTCATCTAGAGATGAAATATCTCACATTCATCACAGTCTAACGATTAGACTATGTCTAATAGGGTATTCTGACCTGTGGAAAAAGAGAGGTCTATTGTCACCATGGAAACCCTGGTAGCGTAGTGGCTAAGTGCTACATCTGCTAACCAAAACGTCAGCAGTTCAAGTCCACCAGGTGCTCCTTGGAAACTCTATGGTGTGGTTCTACTCTGATCTATAGGGTCACTGTGAGTTTGAATTGACTCAATGGCAGTGGGTTTGGTTTTTGTTTTATTGTCACCATCCCAGTCTTGACTCAGAGTAAAATAATAACAACAAATTTTTGAAAGCTAAAAATGCGGAAAGATGAATGGTAACCAACTTAGCTGATCCAACAAAGCTGAATTCTAAGCCAGCAACAGGTAAAGCCAAGAAGCCTTTAGAATTATACCACAAACCTCCCCTCACCTCACAGGCTCAGAAATAGCCTCTCCCATTACCTTAGAATGCCCTTCATCTTGAAGCAAGATCCACTCACAATCTTGAGGGTGTTCTGCAAATGAGGCCAACAGAGCATTGAAGGATTCTGGTGGCCCTCTGAAGCAGCAGTTGCAGAGCTGCCTATGAGGGTACAGGAAGTCCGTTCATACTTAACTTCCTCCACGGCTTAGTCAGTACTTAAGGGCTATGGCTGCTAACTGAAAAGTCGACAGTTTGAATCCACTAGGTGCTCCTTGGAAACACTATGAAGCAGTTCTACTCTATTCTATAGGGTCACTATGAGTTGGAATCTACGAGACATCTATAAGTTTAGTTTTTTTTTATAGGGTATATTGGAAAGCAGGCGAGGTGAGGAGGGGAAGGGACGAGAACAGGGCAGTTGTTTCATGGTACTGACAGACAGAGGGGTAGATTTGTAGACTCCAAGTTGGCTACAGAAGCCAATGAGTTTTGTATGAAAGAGCTCCAGGGCAAAGGAACCTCTGGCAAAGCTTGTCATGCAGGTTGTCAAAAGCTTTGGAAGAATGGGCCCATTATGCTTGCCAGGAAATCTGTGGCAGTGGGGGCTTTGGCAAACTGCCAACCCATGCCTCTTTTTGCTCTTTCCTTCACCCTCCCAGGTCCTAAAATAAAGGACTATAGGAGATCATTTTCCCATGCTTCATAATTTGACTCAGCTGTGCCTGAACCAAGACATGGTATTTTCAATCGCCTCATATGCATGAGAAAGCTGGACAATGAATAAAGAAGACTGAGAGAGAATCGATGAATTCAAATTATGGTGTTGGTGAAGAATATTAAATATACCATGGACTGCCAAAAGAATGAACAAATCTGTCTTGAAAGAACTACAGCCAGAAAGTGCCTTAGCAGCAAGAACGACAAGACTTTGTCTCATGTACTTCCAACATGTCATCAGGAAGGACCATTCCTTTAGAGAAGGACATGATACCCCATAAAGTGGAAGGTCAACAAAACAGAATACTTTCAACTAGATAGCTGATACAGTGGTTGCGAGAATGGGCTCAAACATAGCAATGATTGTGAGGATGGCACAAGACCCAGAAGCACTTCATTCTGTTGTATGTAGGGTCACTGAGTCAGAACCAACTCTATGGCACCTAATGAGCACCTAGAGAAACAGGATACCATGTCTTCTGGGATCATGAATTGAATTGTGTGCCCCCAAGATACATGTTGTAATTTCTAACCCCTATACCTGTGAATATAATTCCAATTTGGCATAGAGTTTTCTTCGTTATATTAATAGAGCCAGATCAGTGTAGGCTGGGTCTTATTAAGCTAATCACTTTTGAAATCTAAAAGAGCAGATAAGATGCAGAAGCACACAAGTACACGTGGGGGAAGCTAAATGCCAGGCCATACATGACGATCACCAAAAAACCCAGGGACAGAGGCTGAAAAGAGACGAGGATCTTCCTCCACAGACAACACAGACAGAAAGGCATCTTCTAGAACCAGTGCTCTGAATTCTTATTTCCAGCCTCCTAAACTGTGAGAAAGCAAACTTTTGTTTGTTAAAGCCACGCGCTTGTGGCATTTCTGCTTTGGCAGCACTAAGAAACTAAGATTTCTAGGTAGTGCTCACTGTGGCACTGCATTTAACATCTTCTTGCAGCTTCATAGGGGTGCTGGGAAAACGTTCAAGAACATGAAGGTCTTTAGCTTGGCCGACACCTCTGCTGGAACAGTCTAATGGGAATCTATTGTGCAGTGTGTGTATCCATGGGGGTCTCTGAGATCCTTTCAGGAGTTCCACAAGGCCCAAACTATTTTCATAATAATACTGAGATCATGCATCTTTTTGAATGCACTCACACTTGGATGAAGGGTTACAAAAGCAACAGTGGGTAAAACTGCATGCAAATCAAGACAGGGCACCAAAAGGTGTTGGCAGACTGGTATGGCTGTATTCACTACTGCCCCATGTTTAGTAGAGGAAAAGCCAGTTGCACTTAAAAAAAATGTCCTTCATGAAGCAGTAAAAATTATTAACTTTGTTAAGTCTATAAACTCCTTTTAGTGTTTTGGATGATGAATTTGACAATACGTATAAATTACATAACAAAGTAAGCTGGTCTCAAGGAAAAAAGTACACGTACAACTTTCAGCTTGAAAATCACTTCCTCTTTTTCTGACGTTCTTTTAGCTTTTATGTTTGAGTCCAAAGCTTGGGTTCTGTTTATATTGTGAAGAGGCTTACCAACTGTGCTGGGAGAATTTTTTTTTGGTTCACTGCCATTAAAAAAAAAATCCACCTTTTTCAAAACTATTTCTAAACTCATATGTCATCAACATTGATTTCATATGTAGTTGTTGTACTTATCCCCAGTGATTCAGCTGCTAATTAAGAAGGCCACAGTTCAAATCCAGCACCCACTCCTTGGAAACCCTACGGGACTGTTCTCCTCTGTCCTACAGCATCACTGTGAGTCAGAATTGACTCAACAGCAACAGGTTTGGTTTTTGCATCTCAGTGTAACTATAGATCAAGAATTAAACAATTGATTTACTTTCCTTTTTGCTTAAGCACTCTAAAATGGGTATAAGATTGTAAGCACAATGATGGATTGTAAGCACAATGATGAATTTGAAAATTGGTGCTTTATGCTTAAGTATAGTTATTTTTAGTATAAAAATCTTTAGATGATCTCATTGCAAAACAAAAATATTTACAGTCCTCAAAAGGTAAATTTTAATAGTCCTCATGCTAGCTTCCCTTCCTTTCAGAAGACGAGACTGCCAAGCTAAAAAAATGAGTGGAAGTCAAGGCTGGGACCCACTTTGGAGAACTAGTCACAGGGATTTGAGAAGCCCTCCTTCTGTCTCAGAAGACTAATCGCCTATTGATGTCTCAACTCCGGACCCACCTGAGTTTCAACTTTATCTTTCCTGGCTCTGAAGGGCTATAATCCAGATTGTGTTCCAGAAAGAATCCTAAATCCCTGTGACATACCCTTGACATGCCATGCACTTAGCACAGAGCTGAGACCAGGGCCAACATACGGCTGAGGCAAGCGCACGAGAATTATAGGCTTCAACTATGTTGCCTTTCACCTTAACTTTATTATGTTATCTCTATGATGTAATTTAAGGAGCTCTGGCAGTGAAATGGTTAAGCAGTTGGCTGCTATCAGCAAGGTGAGTGTTTGGAACCCACCAGAAGCTCCAGAAGAGAAAAGACCTAGGGTTCTGCTCATTAAAGATTATAGTCTTGGAATCTCTATGGGGCAGTTCCATTCTAATAGGGTATTCCTATAGGGTCAACTAGGAGTTGGAATCAATTTGATAGCACATAGCATCACAAAATTTGGCAACAAATTAAAATCAAACATACTGTTGAATAAGGGCAAATATGAAATTTACTTGAGAGACTAGAAAAATTTGCTTTTGTTTTTGCATACACTTGGAGGGGTGGGCAGGGGGGAAAAAAAAGGAAAATCCCCAGCTGTTGCAGATCCAGGAGCTAAAATGCAGTTGCTATCAATTGCTTGAGAAGAAGAAAAGTCAGTATTGACAGAGCCTGTCTCTATATCGTTTAAATTCTGTAATTTGGGAAGTTTAATTAGACAAAGAAATGCTCTGTACTAATTTGTTTCATCTGTGATTTCTCCAATTATAGAGTATTTGAGAACTGCCAGGAAATCCTATAGTCCTAGGACTGCAAAGCATATCAAAGTCTCCTTGGGTTTCTTTTTATTTCATTTCCTCCTTTAGTATCAGTTCTTCCATCCTTGATTAGTTTTGACCAAAGTAAATATTTTAACATATCTCCCTCCTGAAATATGAAGTAACACAGATGTTTTTAAAAAGTGACCATTCTTCCTTTTTTTGTTGTAATTTTTAAATTGTCTTTTCTTTGAGTCAATTCAGATATTGCAGCATCTGTTTTAAATATAAAGCTCCTGGTGGATTTTACTGCTACAGTTTTGTTATGTGATACATCTGCTTACTGGCTCATCTTGAATTCAGGGTGAAATTATGCCTGATTCTTTTAAATATGAAAGCATATATCAGGATATGGCTATATGATTCATGTCTAAGACTTAGAATACTATATTGATACATATGTATTTGTAGTAAAAGACTTAAGACTTGCATAAGAATGGTAACTACCAACTTCAAGGCACTGATTAGAAAAGATGATACTGGAAAAGAAAAGATGAGCTGTCACTGTATCAGTCACATTTTATTCAGCAAAAGAAATATATGTACTTACATGAAGCAACTGTGGCATGAGATTAACACCTACTAAATTTGGTATAGGGTGCAGGCCATTTACAAATGCCACAAGAACAGCCATAAAAAACTCAAGAGTTAAGTTAGTGCTGAGTCTGCATGAGCTGTAAAGGTATAAAACATAAGAAGAATAAATATCATAAGGACACACAATATAATAGCTAGTACAGTGGGAAGAGAGCCATCTTTGGATCCCAGCTTTGTCTCATTCTAGATACAAGCTACTGAAACGTGCTGAGCTTCCATTCCTCCATTTATAAAAAGGGTACAATAATACTTACTTTGCAAGTTATGAAGAGTAATACGTAGCCACACGTGAAAAGCAAAACAATTATATTACTCTTGCATAGTCTATATAGGCAGAGTGATGATCAGTTTATCAACAAATACTTAGACTTAAAATTTGCTTTCAAATACATTTCTAGATTTAATGAAAAAATTTTTTTTAAGTTCCAACAAACATATTCCTAAGTGAAATGCTTTATAAAGGAATTAAAGCAGTGCAGCAACTGTGTGAAATGAATTATGTAACTAGGGGTGTGAACGCAGAGAAGAATCAAAATAAAAACTTTCTTGTAATGGGATAACTGGGGATAATGTTCCTTTAAAGAAAAGCCAGCTAGCCAAGTTCTGTCCAGTCAGATCTGACTCATGGTGACCCTAGGGGCCAGGAAAAAAAATCATTAATTTGGGTCCTGTGGAACGACAAAAAATTTAAAAAATGAGAAGAAATCAAAGGACTGTCTGACTAACCAAAAGGAAGAGAGAAAGTAAAATTAGCAACTGCTTTCACAGTCGTTCTCCTGTAGTGCCCTTATTAAACCTCAGACAGAGGGTACTTACCCCAAATTACGCAGCTAGTAACTGAAAGAAATAGATTTCCAAGCCAGGTTTAATTTCATTCCAAAATCCGTACTTTTCTGTTACTCTACAAAAGCACTGCCTCTCTGGACCCAATTCTGATCAATACAGAGAAAAATCTGTTGGCTAAGGGGAAGTGATCATCACGTATCATGTTTCAGTGTGAATCTACATATAAACTCTCTGAACCAGCAAATCTTTGAATTGTGGAAAATATAAAAGTAAAAAAAAAATGAAATTCTAACACTGAAAAATGTAGATTCTGCAAACTCTAGACTAGGGAATTGTATTAACGATTTATATTAGAAAGGTGACGTGTAAGCATTGAAAAACCATTTAGTGGTTACTAGAACCATTATGGAAACCCAAGTGGAGTCGTGGTTAAGTGCTAAGATTGTTCACCAAAAGACTGGCAGTTCAAATCCACCGGGCATTCCTTGGGAAACTCTATGAGACTTTCTGCTCTGTCCTATAGGGTCTCTGCAAGTCAGGATTGACTCAACAGCAGAGGATTTTGTTTTCATTTCAGAACCATTATGCTTACATGAAAATCAGTTATAAATTAACTTTATTTTCCTGTTAACAGATTCAAAAGACAGACTGATCATGGAAAGGTGATAGAAATCACTTATCTGTTTTTTAGCAGGGCACCTGACAAAATCATCCACTCATTCAATAAGTATTTATTGAGCACTATACTTGGCAGAAGCCCACCTTGATATTTAAACAGCCCATCTCATACATGTCTTATATAGCCAAATAGCACCCTCTCCAAACACCTGTTCACATGTTTCCAAACGGTGACCCTCAAGGAGTATTCTGCACTTGCATCTTTGCTTAGGTGACTCCTGTTTATCCTTCAAGACTCACATTCAAGAAGCCTTCCCTGATGTTCCTTCCTTTTTCTGCTTGAGCAGTCAAAGCATCATGTATGCAAATTCATCCAAGAACTCACTGCACTGATTGCAGGGAATTTTTTGGTTTGAGTTTTTTGTCCCCCCACCCCCCACTTGCTTGTCTCACTTTCTGAGTTCTAAGCATCTTACTGAAAGGAGTTCTATTCTATCTCTGCCTTTAGCAAAGAGTAAATATCCTATAAACATTACTTGAATGAAAAATGCATTAAATGGCATTGAAAATGGTACCAGGCCTTATATATATGCTTTCCTCCCTCTCAGTGAGCACCTTCTACATGTATTCAGCAGTTTTTTTATTTTTGTTTTTTTACTGCCCCTCCTGCCACGACCAAAAGACAGTTGTTCAGTTTAAGGCGCTTTTTCCCAGTTTCCCTCCAAGATCATCTCCCCAACAAGAGTTAATGACGTGTCTCTCTTCTTCAGTTCACCCAACAGTTTATAGGTGAATTCAAGAAGAAGCATACAGAAAGCAGGCACACATGCATTCCTGTGAAACAAATAGTTGAGTCTAATGCATAAGAAGTAATTTCTTAACTGCTCCCATTGTTGGTTAAGACCATCATGATCAGAACTATCCTGAAGCTGAACTGAGATGACACTTTCTTCTGCACCCTGGTGGTGTTGCTACGACTGCTAACCAAAAGGTAGCAGTTCAGACCTAGCAGGTTCTCCTTGGAGCACTTCTACTGTGTCCAATAAAGTCAGTACGAATTGGAATCAACTCAGGAGCAACGAGTTTTGGTTGCTTTCTTCTTCTTCTTTCTCTTTTTTAATTATGGCTAAGCATTTTATATGCTGTACCCTCTGCATTCACCCTCACAACCACCAACCTCAGTCATTTTGTTTTACAGATGAGAAAACAGAGATCAAGAATGGAAAAGTGAATCTGTACATGCAGCCGGTTAGCAGCAGGATTTGGAACCAAGTACTCTGACACAGGAGCCCTGGGGGTGCAGTGGTTAAATATTCAGCTGTTAACCAAAAGGTTGGCAGTTTGAATGTACCAGCTTGTTTCTTGGAAACCCTACAGGCAGTTTTATTCTGTCCTGTAGAATCAGTCAGAATCAACTGAGTTTGGTTGTTTGGTTTTAGTCTGATACCAGGAGCAGAGTATCAGGACAGAGTACCTAACAGTGCTGTGTACTCATTACCTTTGAGTTGCATTTTCTTTTTTAGGGCAGCATCCAAGTAAGATTTGAAAAGTATTCCTACTTGTCCTTCACAGGTTGTATCACACTGCTTCTTACTTCGAAGTACTAAAGCTCTGTAACAGATATGATAGAGTTTGGATCTCTTCTGCCAGCAACAAATCCCTCAAATTCCTTCAGCCCAGCTTGTTTGGCAAATAAGCACAGAGATACAGTAGCCCAAAAAGCTAAGCTCCTTTACTTGTTTGTTTGTTTTTGCTATGAGGGCATGGTATTTTACCAGTTCCTAATCACAGCCAGCATATGCTGTAGCCATACCATTGCAAACTAAACTCGTCTGGTCAGCAGACAGAGTCCCCTTTTAATGAATAATGTTTCAAATCTCCAAGAACCAAGCCTATTCAATAAGATAGGCAGTATCTATTGTTTTTGTTAGATGCTGTTGAGTCAGTTCCAACAGGCAGCAACCCCATGTGTAACAACACCATGCCCACAATCTTTGGTATGCTTCAGCTCATTGTTGAGGCCACTATGTCAATCCATCTCATTGAAGGTCTTGCTCTTTTTAGCTGACCCTCTGCTTTCCCGAAGATGATGTCCTTCTCCAAGGACTAATCCCTCCTGACAACATATCTAAGGTATTTAAGACATAGTCTCACCATCTTTGCTTGTAAGGAGCATTTGGGTTGTACTTCTTGTAAGACAGATCTGTCTGTTCTTTTTGACAGTCCATGGTATAGTCAGTATTCTTCTCCAACACCACAATTCAAAGGCATCAATTCTTCTGTCTTCTTCACTCATGGGCCAACTGTCACGTGTATAAGATGTGACTGAAAATACCATGGCTTGTGTTAAGAACATCTTAGACTTCACGATGGACATCTCATCTTTGTTTTTCAACACTGTAAAGAGATCTTTTGCAATAGATTTGCATAATGCAATGCATCTTTTGATTTCTCGACTGCTTCTTCCATGTGTGAATCCAAATAGAATTAATTGTGAATTAATTGATTGTGAATCGAAATAGAATTAAATCCTTGACAACTTCAGTCTTTTCTCCATTTATCTTGATGTTGCTTACTGGTCCATTTGCAAGGATTTTTGTTTTCTTGATGTTGAGGTGTAATACGTACTGAAGGCTGTGGTCTTTTATCATCTTCAATAAGTGTCTCAGATACTCTTCACTTTCAGCAAGCTGTGTTGTGTCATCTGCATAACACAGGTTGTTAATAAGTCTTCCCCCAGTATGTAGGCCCTGTGAAAGCCAAGATTTCAAAACCATCAACCTATGACTTGTACACCAAGCCAAAACGAAGCCCCTTGCTGTTGAGTCAACTCTGACACATAGTGATCCTATAAAACAGAATGGAACTATCCCACAGGATTTCCAGGATAACAAATCTTTTTGGAAGCAGACTGCACATCTCCCTCCTCTGGAGAGGCTGGTAGGTCTGAGCTGACAAACTTCTGGTTCACAGTGAATCCCTTTAGCCACTGTACTATCAGGAGTCCACTTGTGTACCAAACTGCTTTGAAGATAAAATCCTTGTAACAACAGTTGAGCATGACAGAAGTGAGATACATGGCATCAACTCAAGACAGTATATCCAAGGGCACACATGAATCAGAAAATTGTATAAAAAGCAGATTTCTCCCCCATTCTCCTGTTTATAGTAGATTTTCAACTTTGCAAATGAAATTTGAATTTCATCCAGTTAGAATTCAGTGTTCTATGCTATTAATTTGAACTTGAAATCTCTGTAACGAAATACCTGCCACAGGATAGCCTGAGATAGGAGGACACCAGTGTCATCTGTTGGTCAGCAACCTCCAATTGCAAGAAGCAATGGTTATATCTTAGACAGTGAGCGAGAGTGTAAGATAGCTAAGCTTTGCCCTAGCTTTAAAAAAATCTGGTAAAGTACTTCTGGGTTATAATCACATCTGGTTAGCAGATCCTCATTTAACTCGTCCACTTCTCATTAAAAGGAACCCTGGTGGCGCAAAAGTTAAGCACTTGGCTGCTAACTCAAAGATTAGTAGTTCAAATCCATTAGCTTCCCCATGGGGTAAGATGTGGTGATCTGCTTCCATAAAGATCACAGCCTTGGAAACCCTATGGGGGCAGTTCTGCTCTGTCCTGTAGTGTCACTGTGAGTCAGAATTGATGGCAGTGGGCATGTTTTGGTTTGGCTTTGACTTCTCACTAAAAGGCTGTGAAAAAACAGGAAGAAAAAAGGTAAACAAATTACAATTCAAAACTATATCACGTAAGTATCTTTCAGTTTAGATTACTCTTTTACTAGAAACTTGCAGATTTCTTGCCTTCGTTCTTATAATTCAAAAACATTTCCAAGATGTATGTCATTGTAATTTCTCTTCATTAATGTCAAGACCACTTTCCTGTTTCCTACAACAACACAGAATTGTGTGCTATAATAAATACACCAATTCAAAATATATAGTCACCCAGTCACAAAGGGTTTTGCATCCCAACTCCCTTCAACTTGTAGCTCACTGCTTCAGTGGAAGAAGGGCACTGCCACATCAGTGAAATCCCTGGGCACAAGCCCTTTGACATACTTCTTTCAACATTTTTTAGTCAGAAGAAATGCTACATGGAATACCATGGCAATGGCTAAGATATTCCATAAACTCAGAGAGTAGTGCTGCCAGGGAGAGGTGCACAGTAGTGTGTCAGAGATGTGCATGTATTTATTTAAGAATAAATTGCTGCCCCCTCCTTATGGCGATGGCCAGCCACAATGGAGAACACATCAGGACCTTAACATTGGCATCTGTTATTGCTGGTGTAGTTAATTATTATAGATTGAATTGTACCACTCCCCCATATGTGTTAGTATATAAATCCTAACACCTGTAGCTGTAAATACGACCTTGTTTGTAAAAAGGGATTCTCTTTTGTTAGGGTTGTAAGGTAATACCAGTGTAGTATGAGTCCTAAACTTAATCACTTCTGAGTTATAAAGGGAGCAGAAGAGACACAGAGTCTCACACAGCAGGGACAGGAAGAAGGGTGACAGAGGCAGATGAATCTACAAGCCCAGGAACATCAAGAATCACTGACAGCTACTAGAAGCCGAAAGAGATGAGGAAGCACCCCCACCAGCGCCATGCACTGAATTTGGACTTCTGGCCTCTTTAAATGGGAGAAAATAAATTTGTTCTTTAAAGGCACCCACTTGTGGTATTTTGTTATGGTAACTCTAAGTAACTAAGACAACAATCATCAGGGCAGCAGCCAAATTAGCCTTGGTAATAGCAAGTCCATACTGTTGAGCCCAAGTATAATTTACATGCCCATAGACATAGCCACTTTGTATATAAGCTCATCAAATAAGTTATTCCAGGGAAAAGACATCTGACATCCACCATATGGGTCATCTTGTCCTCCTGGCTGTTGACAGTTTCCTCTTTAGTAGATACCATATGGTATGACATAAATTCTACACATTCTCTGGCCATTCTTCAAGTCCACTTACGTATCCAAATTCCTTTATTATTGATCCAGTATTTTCCAAGTCCCAGATCTGATGTCTACACAGTCCTCAAGTTTGTTTCCCACTATTTGGCGTGCATATACCTTAGTAAAGCATACAATGTATTTTCTACACACTGCTTATCAAATAAAATTAGCATGAAGTCATAAGTATAATAAACTAGCATGGTGTTCTGTGGTAATGAAGACATTCAAGTTCCTCCAGGCTGTATAACCTTAGAGCAAGATTGCTGACATTGCATTAGGTAAAGACAGGGAAGGAGTACTGTTCCTTCTACCAAGTAAAGGTAAACTGCTATTAATTATAATAAACTAATTAAAGTTGAGCAACAAGTGTTCACTGGCTCAATAGCTGTATACCAGATATCAGGAGATTGTTGATGTGCTCCAGCAGTGATAGCACATGTGTAATAGCAGCTTCAGTTAGCAGTGCCTCTGATGATCATCTCAGTAAACATACGGCCAATGCTTATGCCACAGATGACAATTTGTTCATTCCCCACTCAACTCTCAAGCTTAGAGATTATTTTTATTAAATAAGACTCAGTATAGACTAAAATTTCCACACTGATATAGAGCTACTCTTGGTACTAAGTACCAGTCAGAATCCTGACAAGAAACTGAACTCCTCCCAGTAGTTCAAATGATTGAAGATATTTCTTAAACAGTATTTGTAATGATTTACAGTGGACAACTATTGCTTGGTCACCCTAACTCAATGTCTTTTCTGGAACATGCACCCTTCATTAGCACTTCGTCTATGATATCTGAAGAGCTGGGCAATACAGGAAACAGTAAGGCAAAGGAAATAAAGCAGATGTACAGTGAGAGCATGTGAAAAAGTGGAGAAAGAACACACACAAAGCAATTCTTTCTCAGTCCTGTCCTATAACACAACTTCGTATTAGCCTTGAATTCCATAAAATTCCTAGGATCCTTCTTTTCTGTTTCTTAGGATCCTACTTCTATCTGTTGGTCATGCTTAGGAGTACATGCAATTAATTAGAGTTCACATGTCTTTATACAGTAATACGTCATGTCAATTAGAACTTGTATCAATATTTCCTCCTCAAATTTAGGTGATTTTTAATAAAATGCATAAAAATTAATAATGAAAAAGAAGTAATGAATACATTGAATGGAGAAGAGTCAAAGAAAAGGAACACAGCAAACAGGGTCACAGCTTTCTGCTACAAAAGCAGGTAACTGTTAAATCTGAATAGGTAGTTACGGGAATAGGTCACCGCAATATGTACTTAAATTTGATGTGAAAGGTAGGTAATCTCATGCAGACTCTTTAAAAGGGTAGAGTACTGAGTCATAACCATTTGATTTCACTTTGACAATGTACTCACGTTTCAAAAATTAACAGACATCTTTCCCTTTCTCAAAACCCTTTAAAGGCTTGTGGCTTTAAAAAGTATAAATATTCACCGTTACTGGAAAAGAAATAAAACGGACATTAATGGGGAGGAAATGTTGTTTACAAAAATGATTTTTCAAGGAAGTTTGAATTTGCAAGCTTCCTTTGCTCAAATTTCTAATCTCACATTTTTATACAAAGTTCTAATCTTAAAATACTTATCTACTAGAATAAATATCCTCAGGGAAACAACATCATTCTAATGTGTTCTTATAAACCCAAGCTTACTTTAGGAAATAAATATGATTTAATGTTAGAATTGGCTACAGAAATTCAGCTTCAGTATATTTTGAAAAACATCTTTATTATATTCTGATCCTGTCTTTAGAAAGTTTAAAATGGCTTTCTTGGTTGGTTGTGTTTAGTTAGCAGAAGAATGTTTGTACTTTTCCCTGTTGCTGTCATAAAACACGCTGATCATTGTCCGTAGCCATTTGGTTTTACTGTTTACATCCGAGTGATGTTGCAATACTGAGACAGAAGACTCTGTCACAGAGCAAAAATTATTTGGACTATAAATGGTTATTTACTAATATTCATCTATTTTTGTTTATGTTACTAATTAGCAGAGCTAAATGAGTCTTTTCATTTAGACATTGCCTGATTCCTAAGTATCCTTCAGGCAGCTTTGATTACCAAAGATCTATTTTTCACCAACCATCACAAGAAAATATTTAGTCTAATTTCCAAGCTATTGCATTGTGATTTCTGTCCCTTATCCTTCCCTAATCTCATGGAATCAACATTGAAAATAAAGACAGCCTAGATTCAAATGAAGCAAATGCTAGATATTTTTATGTCCCAGGCCCTGTGCTAGCCATTTGGGGTGCAAAAATGAATACTATTCCTAGGAGATTTGGAGATAAAGAGAAACGAGGAAATCCACAAATGTTGGCTCTAGTCTCCAGAAGATCAAGATATCTGTTAACAGTAGAGGTAAAGGTAAAGAAAAGCAGATTTAAGTACAGCACATTAGAAAAGGAGCAAAGATTAGAATCTGAGTATTATGTGCCAGGCAATGGACAAATTGCTTCATTTACATTGTCTTTTTAATACTTAAAAGAATCTTTTGATGTAGGTACTATTATTCCTACTTTACAAATTAAGAAACTGAGGTTCAGAGGAGGCTTGCACAAAGTCACATAGCCTAGTAAACTGTAGAAACAGGATACAACCCACTATACTGTAAACAGACTCAGCTAGAGAAGTAAAGAATTATTGCTCAGTATTCTTTAACAAGATGGAAAAACTAATTATTAACTTTACATGGGCAGTACGGAGACTCTAGCTAAGCAAAGCATTCTGAAGAAGAGCAAAGTAGAAGGCCTCATACTTCCTGACCTCACAACCTACTATGTAGCTGCAGTAGTCAAAACAACCTGGTGAGGTTACAGTAACAGACACATGGGCCAGTGGAACCAAATCAAGAACTCAGATGTAAATTTGTCTGCCTACCTACAGCCACCTGCTCTTTGACAAAGGTCCAAAGCCTATTACATAGAGAAAAGATAGTCTTTTTAACAAATGGTGCTGGCAAAACCAGATGCCCATCTGCAAAAAACATGAAGTAGGATGTATAGCTAACACCATTGCCAAAAACTAATTCAAAATGAATAACAGACCTAAATATAGAACTGAAAACTATAAAGATTATTGAAAAACAGAATAAGGTCAATGCCAGAGTCCCTAATATATGGCATAGATAGGATACAAATGATAACTAACAACACACAAACTCCAGAAGATAGGCTAGATAATTGGGATTTTCTATAAATTAAACACTTATGCTCACCAAAAGTGAAAAGAGAACATACAGAATGGGAATAAAATGTTGGCTATGACACAACCAACAAAGTTCTAATCTCTAAAATCTGTAGGAAAATCCAACACCTCTACAACAAAAAGACAAATGATCCAGTTAAAATGTGTACAAAGGATATGAACAGATACTTCACCAAAGATGATATCCAGGCAACTAACAGACACAAAAGGAATTACTGGCAATCATTGACCATTAAGGAAAGGTGTATCAGAACTACAAAGAGATATTATTTCTACCCAAAATTACTGGCACTAATCAAAAATATAGAAAATAACGAATGTTACGGAGATGGGAAGGAGATTTGAACTCATGGCAGCTCAAATTCACCAGTCACTCCTGGTAAACCCTAGCGAGCAGTTCTATTCTGTTCTATAGGGTTGCTGTGAGTCAAATCTGGCTCAAAGGCAATAGATTTGTGTTTCTGTCTGGTTTGGGGAAGGAAAGGAGCTCTGGAGGTGCAATGGTTGAACTCTCAGCTGCTAACTAAAAGATTCACTGTTAGAATCCACCAGCCATTCAGTGGGAAAAAGAAGTGGCAGTCTGATTCCATAATGATTACAGCCTTAGAAACCCTATGGGGCAGTTCTACTTTACAGGGCCACTGCGGGTCAGGATTGACCTTATGGCAATGGGTTTTGTTTGTTTATTTCTGTGGGGAGGGGCACTGCACACATATACCTCAACTGCTATTCTGAGTCAGATGTGGGTTTATTCTGTAAAGTGAGCACTGGGAATGTGTTTCTTCTGCATGAACTAGGGCTAAAGGATCTCCGTATACTTGACAAGCTTGTGAACAGACACTAAGCACTGGCCCCTGAGCTTTAACCATAAACCTCTCCCTGTATCTCATACAACACAGAGCCTAGATTGCATAACCATGGCCACGCAAAGTCTAGAGTGAGAGAAAGGGAAGTAGGAGATGTGAAACAGCCATTAAAGAAAATGTTCACATAAATCAGGAAGACATAATTGGGACTCATTAAAGTTAGAACTGTGGTTTTGTAGTACAGACACTGTAGCCTATTGCATGACTTTCTCCAGCAGTACTTGGTACAGACATGGAGGGAGCAGAAAGTGAATTCACCCAGGATCAGGAATTTGTCAGTCTAAGGGGATGCGCAAACAAAAAAAAAAAAAAAGAAGAAGAAGAAGAAGAAGAAGACAAAAGAATTTTGTACACAAGGAGTGATTTTTTTAATTATAAGCCTTTGTCAGCGCCAAGATGATGTAGTAGCCATACAGTTCCTATAATCTTTCTAACTACAAAGACTCAGAAGAACAAATGAATTGATTCTATGACATTCTAGGAGCCCTGAATGTCAAAGGGAAAGTTGAGACACTGGACTAATCAACAGGATCCAGAAGTATCTGGGGCTGGCCAGATCTGACTGGGAAGGAATCTGCTGCAGCCAATATACTGAGTGGAGTAGTGGTATTTGGATGGCATCTTTCTCAGTGACAGAGACTGAGCAGTGGAGAACCCACCCACATCTCCAGAACCATTGAAAAACAGTGTTCAGTTGTATAAAGCTAAGTGGCCTGCATCTAACCTATTACACGCAGATCTAAAACTTTCCTTCAGAATAAACCTTTTCCCTTTACCCAGTGCTTCTCTCTCCCTTCTCTGCATTGTGCTGAGCTCCATAGACTGACTACTCCCTGACCTGGAAGTGGGATTCCTTAGCAAGCCATTTTTCCAAACTTACAGAAGAAATAATTTAACAAATAGGGGGGAGGGGAAAAAAATCTGTCGGCTATCCTGAGCTGGTAACTTAGGGTAGAGACTGTTCTTTGCGTAGGGTTAGATGTAAGGAGACATATCTTCCTCACAGACACTCAGGGATGACTGTCAGCTCCTTGCCTTTCTTAGTGCATGCAGCCAGATACTGTGACTGCACCAATCCCTCCTGTCCATGTAGGACAGTAGAGGAAAGTCTGCATCACAAACTCAGTAACTCACTACATGGACACATGGGTTGAATCCACACAAGAAAATTAAACTGACTCCCAGGTTCACATGCCTAGTAACAGCTCTAACAATCTGGAGACTGGACATTAGAGCTTCAAAGTTACCAGTAACCAAGCTAGCACACATGAACAGCCTATTTAGACACTTCAAAACAAAACAAGAAGCTATAACACAGTAAGCAAGCATAAAATAAATAAATACAACAAATTATTGATGGCTTAGAGACAAGAGTCAATATCAAATCACTTAAAGAGGCAGATCATGATGACATCAGAAAGCCCACAAAAAGATGAATCAAGAAATTTTCCAGAAGAGAAGAACTCCCCGGGATTATCACAGGTGGAATACAAAAGATTAATATTCAGAACTCTTCAAGAGATCAGGAAGGAGATGAGACAGAATGTAGCAGAGCATGGTGACAAACTGAACAGGCTTCAAGACAATACACAGAGACAGGAATCAGAAATTCAGAAAATTAATAATAAAATTACAGAATTAGCAAACCAACAAGAAGTTAAAGGGGCAGAATTGAGGCAATGAAAGTCAGAACTGGTAAGACTGAAGATAAAACACAGAACACAAACATGTTTGAGGAAAAATCAGATAGAAGAAGTTTAAAAAATGAAGAAACACTAAGAATTATATGTGACTCTGTCAAGACGAATGATCTGTGAATGACTGGAGTACCAGAACAGGAGAGATAGCAGAAAATACAAAGGGAATTTTAGATTCGTTGACAGTGAGCTTTCCTGACAACATGAATAACAAGAAGATGTCTGTCTAAAATGCTCATTGAACTCTACACAAGGACGATCCCAAACGAAAGACATTACGCCATGTTATAATCAAATTTGTCAAAACTAAAGAAAGGGGAACTCTTAAAAGTGGCTAAGGATAAAGAAAAAATAATCTACAAATGAAAGTCAATAATGCTAATGGATTATTCAATAGAAAACATGCAAGTGAGAAAGCAATGAGAGGACTTATACAAAGACATGGAGAAAAAAAATGCCAACCAACAATTATACATCCAGCAAAACTGTTTCTAAAATATAATGGGAAAATCCGAACATGTCCAAATAAACAGAAATTAGGGACTGAACAAAAACCAAACAAAAATTACAAGAAATACTACAGGGAGTCCTTCAGTTAAAAAATCATTAACATCAGACAACAACCTAAGACTAGAACACAGAATAGAACAACTAGATGTAAATCTATGTAGGGAAATAGCAAAAATAAATCAAATGTGAAACACTGAAAATAGGGAGAGATGTCGTTATGTAAAATGATGCCAACATTATAGCAAAAAGAGGGACTTAAAAATGTAGTTACATAGAGCTTTCTTACGGAGAGCAAGTAAATGTGATGCAAAGAAATAAAAGACTGGTTTAAATTCAGCAAACGGAAGGAAATATTAAGGTAACTACAACGGATATTTAGAATCCTACACACAAAAAATAAAAACACATGAAGTCTCAGCAAATACAAAACCAACAATGAAAAAGATGATAAGAAAACAAATAGACCAGAAGAACTGGTTGGTGCCTGGCTACCGCCAGTGATAGCTGCAATGGAGCTCACGAAGTTGAGTCTCATTGGCAACACAAGAATAAATAGGGGTGCACCCTGAGATCTCCACTAAAAGACCTCATTTGATGGTCCGGGGGCTTTGGGGTTCCACTGGGAGCATGGCTTCTGGCCCTGATGCTGCCCCTGTCCATAAATCATAATGAAGTTCAACTCTTCGGATAGCAGTGGACTGGATATGGTGATGCAGAGTGACCATATTTTCTGGGCACTTTATGGTTCTATGCATCTATAGGATATCCTGCTGACCTCTTACTGGAGAAGTGGGAGTGGGTAGAGAAGGGGATAGGAGACTGTCGGGAGGATAGGACATGTACGGAGCAGAGAGGAAGAGTGTGCTATCACCAGGCAGGGAGACCAGTGGGAGCTGCATATAGGTGAGCACGCAAATTTATGTGGAAATGTATGTTTTCATTCAATCATAATTTAAAAAAAAGAAAGAAAACACATAAAGAATGACTCAGCAGAGAAAATTAGTAGAACAAAAAAAAATGTCAACAGGCACAAAAGAAAACCATCATAATGACAGCACTAAGCTCATACTGATAAATTACAATGGATTAAATGCATCAATAAAGAGACAGAGAGTGGCAGACTGGATTTAGGAAAAAAACAAACATAGTCCACCCATATGTGTCCTACAGAAGACATACCTTAGACTTAAAGACACAAACTAAAACTCAAAGGATGGAAAGTATATATCAAATAAACAACATTCAAAAAAGTACAGTAGTAAAAAAAGGTACAGGAGTGGCAAAATTAATTTTTGATAAAATAGACTTCAAAGTAAAGTCCACCACATTGGAGAAGGAATGGCACTATATCATGATTAAAGGGTCCATACTTCAGGAGGAAATAATCACAGTAAATATTTACACATCCAATCATAGAGCTTCAAAATGCATAAAACAAACTCTAACTGCACTGAAAACAGAAATAATAACTCCAGAATAATAGTAGGAGACTTCAGCATACCACTTTTGGTAAAGGATAGAACATTCAGTTAAAAAAAAAAAAAAAAAAAGTGAATAAAGAAGATGTTTTGCAATAATTCAGTGGTTTGGATTGTGTTGAGACTTGCTTTATGATCTAATACGTGGTCTATTTTGGAGACTATTTCATGCGCACTGGAGAAAAAGGTGTACTTATCCGTTGATGGGTAAAAAGTCCTGTATATGTCGAAAGGTCTAGTAGGTTGATTGTCACAAGAAGATCTTCTGTATCTTTATGAGCTTTCTTCTGGATGATCTGTCCATTATTGTAAGTGGAGTGTAGAAGTCTCCTACTGCGACTGTGGAATGATCTATCTCATTTTTCAGTGCTGTCAGCTTGGGCCCTGATGGCTTCACTGGAGAATTGTATCAAAGTTTTAGAGAAGAGTTAACACTATTTATTACTAAAGGTATTTTAGAACATAGAAAAGAATGCTATACAGCCAAATTTATTCTATGAAGCCAAAATAAGCCTGAGACCAAAGCCAGGTAAAGATAGCACAGAAAATGAAAATACAGACCAATGTCTTTCATAAACTTAGATGCAAGAGTCCTCAAAAAATTCTAGCCAGTAGAATTGAACAACATATCAAGCAAATAATTCACTATGACCAAGGAGAATTCATTCATACCAGGGATGCTGGGATGGTTCAACATTAGAAAAACCATTAACATAATTAACCACATAAATGAAACAAAAGACAAAAAAAGATTTGATATTATCAACCAAAGCAGAAAAGGCATTCGATGAAGTCCAATACCCGTTCATGTTAAAAACTCTCAGCAGAATATGAGTAGAAAGGAAATTCCTCAACAAAATAAGAGGCATCTATGTTAAGCCAATATCATCATAAAAGGAAAGAGTCAAATCATTCCCTTGGTAACAGGAACAAGACAATGCCCTTTATCACCACTTTTATTCAACACTGTGCTGGCGGTTCTAGCCAGAGCAATTAGGAAAGAAAAAGAAATAAAGTCCTTCTTTATTGGTAAGGAAGAAGTAAAAGTCCCTCAAAAACTACAGCAACAACAGAAGAGTTCAGCAAACTATCAAGATAAACATATATAAAAATCAGTTTGATTCCTTTACACTAACTATCAAGATAAACATACAAAAATCAGTTTGATTCCTTTACACTAACAAAGAAGGAATCAAAGGGGAAATCACCAAATCAATACCATTCACATAGCCCCCAAGAAGATAAAATACTTAGAAATAAAGCTAATCAGAGACATAAAAGACCTATACAATGAAAACTAGAGCCCTACTTAAGTGGAGAAACCTACCATGCTCATTGAAAGGAAGGCTCAACATTGTGAAAATGCCTATTCTACCCAAAGTAATCTATAGATACACTGAAATCCCTATACAAATTCCAATGGCCTTTTTTAACAAGGTGGAGAAACAAATCACCAACTTCAGATGGAAAGGTAAAAAGCCCTGGATAAGTAAATTATTACTGAAGAAGAAAAACAAAGTGGGAGACCGAACACTACTTGACTTTAGAACCTGTTGCACTTCCATGATAGTCAAAACAACCTGGAACTGATACAACAGTAGATACGTAGAACGATGAAACAAAGTAGAGAACCCAGACATAAAATGATCCACCTACCAGTAGCTGATATTTAATAAAAGCTCAAAGTCCTTAAACTGAGGAAAAGATAGTTTCTTTAACAAATGGTGTCATCATAACTGGATATCCAACTTCAAAAAAATGAAACAAGATGCATATCTCACAGAATGCATAGAAGCTAACTCAAAATGGATCAAAGACCTAAATGTCAAATCTAAAATGATAAAGATCATGGAAGAAAAAACAGGGACAATGCTGGGAACCCTAATACACAGCATTAACAGATTGCAAACATTACTAACGATATACAAATACAACAAGAGAAAATAGACAACTGGGAACACCTGAAACTTAAACACTTAATACACAAAGACTTCACCAAAAGAGTAGAAAGACAACCTACAGAATAGGAGGGGAAAAACGGATATCACAAATTCAATCAACATCTAATCTTTAAAATTTACAAGTTAGTGCAAAACCTCAACAACAAAAAGACAATCCAGTTAAAAAATGGATAAAGGATACAAACAGGTACTTTACTAATGAAGACATTCAGGTAGCTAACAGATACATGAGGAAATTATCATGATCATTAGCCATTAGAGAAATTCAAATCAAAACTACAGAGACACCATCTCACTCCAACAAGGCTGGCATTAATATAAAAAATAGAAAATAATATGTGCTGGAGAGACTGTGGAAAGACTGGGACACAAACTACTGTTGGGAATGTAAGATGGAATAACTTTGGATATCAATTTGGTGCTTTCTTTAAAAGGCAGAAATAGAAATACCATATGATCCAGCAGTCCTCCTTCTTGGAATATATCCTAGAGAAATAAGAACTGCCACAGGAATACATAGATGCACACCAACATTCATCACAGTATTGGTCCACAATGTCAAAAAGATGGTGTTTTAGTCACCTAGTGCTGCTGTAACAGAAATATCACAAAGTGGATGGCTTTAACACAGGCAAGTTTATTCTTACACAGTACAGTAGGCTACAAGTCCAAATTCAGGATGTCCACTCCAGGAAAGCCTCTCCCCCTTGTCAGCTCTAGAGGAAAGTCTGATATCGCATCAGTCTTTGTCTGGGGAGCATCTTGGCACAGGAATCTCAGGTCTGAAGGATGCGTTCTTCTCCCGGTGCTGCTTTCTTAATGGTGTGAAGTTCCCAATTCTCTGCTTGCTTCCCTTTCCTTTTATCGCTTGCAGGATGAAAGGATAAAGGGTGGTGCAAGCCACACTCCGGGGAAACTCCCTTTACAGTGGAGCAGAGAGGGCATCTTACAAAGAGTTTTACAGTCCGACCCTAATCCTTTAACATACAGCATGGGAAAAACCACAAAATGGAGGACAATCATAAAATATTGGGAATCATATGTTTGGAAGGACACGATTCAATCCATGACAGATGGCATCAACTAGGAGCCCATCAACAGATGAATGGATTAACAGCCAAGCCAAGTGCTGTCGAGTCACAAGCTATGTTATATTCATTCACACAATACTATGCAATGATAAAGAACAGTAATAAATCTGGTAAACGACACGGAAGAATCTGGAAGGCACTGTGGTGAGTGAAATTTGTCAGTTGTAAAAGGTCAAATATTGTATGAGACCATTTTTAGAAGGACTCAAGAAACATTCTAAGCACAGAAGAAAACAGTCTTTGATGATTACACAGGTAGAGGGGGAAGGAAGACAGAAGGGTATTTTCATTCATTAGATTGGAGGCAAGAATTATGTCAGATGAAGAGAAGTACAACACACAGCAGAGAAGTCAGAATAACTGTACTAAACCAAAAGCTAAGATGTTTCCTAAATAAAGGAAACACTTTGAAGGACAGAGTAGCAAGGACACTGGTCTGGGGAACTATAGTTTCAGGGGATGTCTAGGTCAACTGGCAAAACAGTTCATTAAGAAAGGTTTCTGCATCCTACCTTAGTGAGTGACATCTGGTCCTTAAAAGCTAGCAAGAGACCATTTAAGAAGCATCAGCTGGTCTAGACCCACTTGGAGGGGAGGAGAACGGAGAATGTCAAAGACATAAGGAAAATATGAGCCCAAGAGATAGAAAGGGCCACATAATCCAGACACTACATCAGCATGAGACCAGAAGAACTAGATGGTACCCGGCCAGCACCAATGACCACCCTGACAGGGAGCACAAGGAGTCCCTGACTTAGCAGGAGATAAATGGGGTACAGCACTCAAACATTATTAAAAAGACCAGACTTGCTGATCCGCCAGACAAGAGGGTCCTTGGAGGACGTGGCCCCCAGACTCCCTTTAACCTAGAACTGAAACCAATCCCAAAGCCCACTCTTCAAAGACTGTACTGGACCATAAAACAAAATAATATGAAGAGTGTGCTTCTTGGCTTAAATAGATACATGAGACCAACTGGGAAGCTTCTATTCAAAGACACAATGAGAGGGCACAGAGGGATAGGAGGAACAGAAGCTAGTTGAATGGACATGGGTGGAAAGGAGGAGTGTATTGTCACATTGTAGGGAGAACAGCCAGAGTCACATAAGAATGTGTGTGGAAGATTTTGTATAACAAATGGATTTCAATTGTAAACTTTCACTTAAAGCACAATAAAATAAAATTATAAACCTTAGACTCTAAAAAAGTGACAGTGTTGAACAAGCAAGTACAAGGGAAGGAGGTTGTGGTCACTGATAAAACAAAACCTGCCACCATCGAGTCCATTCTGACGCCCTGAAACTCTATAGGGCAGAGTACAACTACCCCATTAAGTTTCCAAGGCTAAAATCTTTAAGAAAGCTAACTGCAACATATTTTTCTCGTAGAATGCCTGATGGGTACAAACCCACTGGCTGACTTATTATAACCAAACAAAGAGAAATCTTGAGGAAACCAGGAGCAAACTTCCAAGAGTCCTCCTCAGTGAAGTCACATAGCCAAAGTCAAAAAAGCCACTGTCATCAAGTTGATTCCAACTCATAGCGACCTTATAGGTCAGAGAACAGCCTGCCCCACTCCCTCCACACTAGTTGCCATGAAGTCAATATCACCTCATAGCAACCTCTTGTGTTTTAACATAAAATTATTCTCCATGAGCATTTTTAATGGTTGTGACCTTCTGAAAGTAGATTATAGACCTTCCTCCTGAGGCACCTCTGGGTAAATTCAAACCACAAACTTCTCAGTTAGTAGCCAAGCACTTAACAGTTTGCACCACCCAGAATTACCACTTTCCTCTATAGCCTCAGTTAAATCTTTCCTTCCCCTTGTATACATTTTAGTCGTAATTGCCTTCTTTGAATTCCACAAACATCAAATGTAGCACCTTCTCCCACCTCATGGTTTTCACTCACTACATTATATGTTGTACTTGTCACAGTTTTAATCATCGTGGACTTACTTAGGTATGCAAATTCTGAAACTATATGTCTCCCCTTATAGGCAAACATCACTATGAAGGCAAAGCCTAACTCTGTCTTGTTCACTGGTACATTCCTCATGCTAATTACTGTCCCTGGAACATAGGCACACAAAGATATGAGGTCTGACAATTAAATTCATGAACTCATCCTAGAAAAAATGCTACATACTTGTTGCTGAATATCACTACATGCATCTTCTAAGTACTACTCTTGGGAAGCTATACACGAATACTAGAGCCTAGTCCACCCTTCAAAGCAATTTTGGAACTTTTTCTGCAATGACCATCAGACCTGTGATCATATTACCCATGATGTCTTTAATGTCACCAAAATGTCATATTTCTAATATTTCCTTCATGTTTGTGTAAAGAAAAAAGTCATTGGGGCCAGATCAGGTGAGTAGGTAGTTTGTTCCAAGACAGTTATTTGTTCACTGGCTGAAAATTCCCTCACAGACAGTACCATGTGATCTGGTGCAGTGTCTTGATGCAACAGCCATGAGTTGTCGGCAAAAAGTTCAGGTAGTTTTCATCTAGCTTTTTCACACAGCCTTTTCAGCATTTCCAGATAGCAAACGTGGTTAATGGTTTATCCATCAGTACAAATTCATAATGAACAATCTCTTTAATATCAAAAAAAAAAGGCTAGCAACATCATTTTGACTCTTGATTGGTACTAACAGAACTTTTTTGGTCTTGGAGAATTGAATGACTTCCATTGTGCACTTTGACACCTTGTTTCAGGGTCCTATTGGTACACCCATATTTCATTACCAGTGATAACATCGCCCAAAACATCATCTTGCCTCTCCAAAAGATCTTGGCAAACTTTGACTCTCCTTTACTTTTGTTCATCGGTGAGCTCCTTCAGGATCATTTTTGCACACACCTTTCTATTACAAGACTGTCAGTTAAGATTTTCTAATAACGTTTACCTGATTTGCTATGCTTCTCATAGTCAGCCGACAATTTTGATGCATATTTGACAAATTTTTGCAATGTTTTCATCAGTTCTGCTTGTTACTGGCTGCCCTGACCTCTCTTCACCAGTAGCACTTTCTCTCCCCCAGAAAAAACAATTAATGCCATTTTCTTCATAGTGTTATCCTCAAAAACTTGGACTAACACTTCTATTGATTTTACTTCTACTCCTGACAAGTTTAACAAGAAGTTTAATGTTTATTTTTTCCTTTAGTTCAACTTCTGACATTCTCGTGGTGGCACACAAAAAGCATGCAACAAGAATAATGAATTCCACTCATCAAGATACTGTCACATGTCTACATGAACACAGCTGTGAAACACTGATGTGCCAAACTTATGTAACCTGACTAAGTTGTTTGTACAGTGCTGCCAATGTAAGTGCACCACGGCAAGTTCGTGAACTTAATAGTGAGTCCTCGTAAGTATGGAAATAAAGAATAAATGCATAAATAATAGGTATCTGCCTTTATGTGAATGTTTTAATCACTTACTATAGTTAACAATTTTCTTCAGTGGATTCCTTCATTTCTGAATTTGTCGTTAAAGATTTTATCTTTGTATAACTTCTATTTTCTCATTATACTTTCTAATTGTCTATCATGGTAAATAGTTAAAATCATTACATTCTATATATATTTTTCAGTAATTCAGGTCTTTAATTAGCTGTTTTATTGCTGCTACTAATATTTATATCCATTGTTTTGAGTTTTTGGATCATACAACCACAGTGACTATACCTAATGATACTTTGAGTTACACTCACGCATTCTGTTATAAAGCATATTATTATCTAGTCATGACAATGAGTTTATTACCAGCTACATTTCAATTTGAATAGCTTAATTCATATAGCATTTTTTTAATTCCCGTTAATTTGCTTAAAAAAACTTTTAAACGAATTTCTGTGTGTTTTAGTGTCTGCTGCTTAAAACTGAGCACTGGTCCCTAGTGGTTAAGAGCTCAGACTGCTAACCAAAAGGTTAGCAGGTCCACCAGCTACTTCTTGGAAGCCCTATGGAGCAGTTCTACTCTGTGCTATAAGGTAGCCATGAGTCAGAATTGACTTGATGGTAATAGGTTTTATTATAAACAAAGGCATTGACTTACAAATACATACATATAAAAGGTAAATATATATGTATATAAAAATAATATATATATAACTTTTTTAACTGGGATGTTAAGCTAAGCTTGCTGGGTTGCAGAGAAATCAAGGGGCCTGGACCCCTTGCAGGGCACCAGGTCAATGGCACTCCAATTGGAGGACCAAGTCCTACAACTAGTTAGCAGGGAACAGCGACAAGATAGATGCCCTGTTGACCTCTGGCTGGAGGAAGAGAGTGGGTAGAGAGGAGGGGAAAGGAGACTGTTGGTAGGATGAGACATGTATGGAGCAGAGAGAAATAGTGTGCTGTCACCGGACAGGGAGAACAGTGGAAGCTGCATATAGGTGGGCATGTAAGTTTATACAGGAATATACGTTTTCACTCGCTCATAATAAAAAAAATAAAATAAAAAAAGATAGATGCCCTGGAGTGTTATGAGGATAGGAAGTATTTTTGTTTTATGAACCCTGAAAATTAATCATATCTAAATACCCAGTAGTTTCTATATGGAATGCTGTTTTCTTATCTGGTATTGTCATTAGCAGAATTTGGCTAATGGTTATAGCATCATCTTAGCTGAGCTCTGGGTATTCATCAAACAGCCTGTGTCTACATTTGTGATGAAGGAGAGCAAGAGTGGCCTGAAGAAGCCAGTTAAGAACGAATAAGAAGGTATCAACCAAGGAGCACAGACACAGGCTAGTGAGCCAAGTGAAAACTAGGACTGATGGGGGAACATAAGAGCATGATACAGGGACTCCCAGAGACCCAGGGGAAAGGCCCCTGGAGAAGACTAGCTTTTCTGTGGCCAAACATAATGAGGCTGCCTGCCCCCTTAGATCTTTTCACTTAGAATTAAAGGGAAGTGCTATTTCTGACAACTGGAAAGGTCAGCAACCTCCAGGTTAAAACCAATAAATTATTTTAATAGGCAGGCAGTGAGGCAAAAAATGCTTTTCCAGATGCTTTTGTGTCTTCCTGTAACAGAGTCCTATAATTATTGTTCTAATGCTCTATTTCAAAATACATTAGATTAATAGTGTTCTTTTTCTTCTTTTTGCATTCTTTTATAGAAACACTGACTATAGGTGAAGGTGCAATAATTGTAGCACTTTCATTTTTGACAATAAGTATGAACAGGGACAAAATATTTGTGTAATTTAACCTAATAATTCTACATAATAGAATCATTATAAAATAATTATCTAAAAATATGGGGGTTGGAGCATAAAAGGAGGGAAAAAGTAAAATCAGGTTATAAAAATGTCTTCAAGCTCTGGTATGAAAATCAGAAAACACTGATTAACGAATAAGGTTAACATTGATTAACAGTGTTAGGGAAAAATCACATTATTTAAATCATTCCAAAAAAACCCAACCCACTGCTGTCAAGTCAGGTCCAACTCACAGTGACCCTAGAGGTCAGAGTAGAACTGCCCCATAGAGTTTCTAGTGAGTTCCTGGCAGATTCGAACTGCCAACCTTTTGATTAGTAGATATAGCACTTAACCCACTACACCACCAGGGTTTCCACCATTAGTACAGTATAAAAGTTGTTGGAATAACAGATAAAATTAAATTAGATAAGAAAATATACAGTAGCATCATAGTCTGGCTTTCTCGTGAATATGAGGTGATTGAAAACATCATGTCTTGGGTCAGGGGCACCTTAGTCCTCAAAGTGACATCTTTGCTTTTTAACACTTTAAAGAGGTCTTGTCCAGCAGATTTGTCCAGTGTGATATGTTATTTGATTTGACTGCTGCTTCCATGGGCATTGATTACAGATCCAAATAAAACCCTTGACAATTCCAATCTTTTCTATTTTTATCATGGTGTTCCTTATTGGTCCAGTTGCATGGATTTTTGTTTTTGTTACGTTGAGATGTGATCCACAATGAAGGCTGTAGTCTTTGATATTCATCAGTAAGTGCTTCAAGTCCTCTTGGCTTTCAGTAAATAAGGTTGTATTACCACCATATCACAGATTGTTACTAAGTCTTCAAGGAATCCTGATGCTGCATTCTTCTCAACATAGCCCAATTTCTCGGATTATTTGCTTGACATAAAGATAAATACCTGTTGCCAACTAGTCAATTCTGACTCATAGAAACTGTATAGGATAGAATAGAAATGCCTCCATAGGGTTTCCAAGGAGCAGAGGTGATTGCAAACAGCCAGCTCCTTGGTTAATAACCAGAACAGTGCACTGCCAGGGCTAAACAGATTGATGAATATGGTGAAAAGAATACAAGTCTGCAGCACATCCTCCTTGATTTTAAACCACACAGTATCCCCTCGTTCTATCTGAATGACTGCCTCTTGGTCTATGTACAGGTTCTACATAGCACAATTAATGTCTTCTGGAATTTCTATTCTTCACAAAGTGATCCATAATTCATTATGATCCCCACAACTGAATCCTCACAATCTATAACACTGCCTATATTGTTTCAGTATATTGCCAATACTGTCAACATCACAAGGTTCAACTTCAAAAACTTTGCCTAATCAAGAGAATGATAGTATTCGCTAAGATTCTTTCATTACAATCACCAGAAATCTACTCTAGCTTAAACGCTAGAAAATTTACTGGAATGAAACAGGGAAGGATTTACGAGACAGCTTAGAAAACCAAGAATGTAACACATGGAAACTAGAAAACCCAGAAAGTTTAGGCACTGGAAAGCATGGTTAATGATGCTCTAATGAGTGACTTCCAATAATTAACATTTCCATCGTTCTGCTGATGATCCAGCTTTCAGGAAGACATTTTCCAACTGATCTTCCTTGATCGTGAGAGTGTCTTCAAAGGGGGAAAGATAATTTCCAAGAGGAATTCAAATACTATCACCAAAAGTAACTGGATTGCATACTAAACAGACTAAAAACAAATCACAGCAAAACAAAAGAAACTACAGTGGTTTTTTTTTTTTTGTCATTGTAAACAAGACATGAAATACTGTATTATTTATCTGTTGCACAGCACATTTTTCACTTCTATTTACTTCTCCCGACATGTCATTCCAAATTTGACTATTGCTGTATTAAAAACCCCACAAATTTTCATTGGTTCACCACCTGGATTCAACACTAGTGTGTTTAAACCTTGATTACTTTTGTATTTGAATCTTTGTATTTGAATCTACTTCTTGTGTGTGTGCATGTGTGTATGTTCTTTAAGTGAAAGTTTACAGCAGAAATTAATTTTTCATATAAAAATGTATATTGTTTTGTGACATTAGTTGCAATTCCCACAATGTGACAGCACACTCCCCCTTTCTATCCTAGGTTCCCTGTGTCCATTCAACCAGTTCCTGTCCCTCTCTGCCTTTTCATCTTACAGGAGCTGCCCATTTTGTCTCATATATCTGATTGACCTAAGAAACGCATTCCTCACATATATTATGTATTTGTTCTATAGGTCTGTCTAAACTTTGCCTGAAGAGGAGGGTTTGGAAATGGTTTCTGTTCTGGGTTAACAGTGATTTGGGGGAGCCACAGTCTCAGACCATTAGTCTGATCTTTTTACTAAAATTTGAGTTCTGCACCACAGTTTTCTCCCACTCCATCCAGGACTCTCTGTTGTGTTGCTTGTCAGGGTGGTCATTGGTGGTAACTGGGTACTGTCTAGTTCATCTGGTCTGGGGCTGATGGTGTGTCTAGTTCATGAGGTCCTTTAGTCTCTTGGGCTAATATTTTCCTTGTGTCTTTGGTGTTCTTCATTCTCCTTTGCTCCAAGTGGGATGGGACCAATTGATGCATCTTAAATGGTCACTTTAAAGCTTTTAAGACCCTAGATGCCATTCATCAAAGTGGAATGCAGAACATTTCTTTAATAAAGCTTTTTATGCCAATTGACCTAGATGTCTTTCAAAACTGTGGCCCCCAGACCCCAACCCCAGCTACTCTGTCCCTCAAAATGCTTGGATGTGTTCAGGAAACTTCTTCACTTTTGATTTTGTCCAGTTGTTCTGACTTCCCCTGTGTTGTGTGTTAGCCTTGCCTTCACAGAAGTTGAACCTTGTCTACTATCTAGTTAGTGAACTTCCTTCCTTCTCCCTTCCCACTGTTATAACCATCTAAGAATGCTTTTTTCTGTATTTAAATCTTTTGAGTTCTTATAATAGTGGTTATATACAATAATTACTCCACGGCACTTGGCTTTTTTGGCTTTTATACAATAATTGTCCTTTTACAATTGACTAATTTCACTCAGCCTAATGCCCTTCAGATTCATCCATGTTGTAAGATATTTTCCAGATTCATCATTGTTCTTTATCACTGCATAACATTACATTGTGTGTACCTACTATTGTTTTTCCATTCATCTGTCGATGGGCACCTATGTTGTTTCCATCTTTTTACTATTGTGAACAATGCTGCAAGGAACATGAGTGTGCATGTATGTTATTTGTATGACACTTTTTATTCCTATAGGATATATTCCTAGGAGTGGGATTGCTACTGTACTTCTGGAGACCCTGGTGGCATAGTGGTTAAGTGCTACAGTTGCTAATCAGAAAGTCAGAAGTTCAAATCTGACATGCACTCCTTGGAAAATTCTGCTCTCCTTAGAGTCTCAGTGAGTCAGGATCAACTTGACAGCTGTGGGTTTGGTTTGGGTATTTATTGTACCTCTGTTTCTAGCTTTTCAAGGAAGTGCTAAATCATTTTCTAAAGTGGTGGTACCATTTTATGTTTCCATCAGCAGTGTATAAGTGTTCCAATCTTGCTACAACCTCTCCAACATTTATTATTTTGTGTTTTTTAGATTACTGTCTAACTTGTTGGGGTGAGATGGTATCTCATTGTAGCTTTGATTTGAATTTCTCTACTGGCTAATGATAGTGAGCATTTGGTGATGTGCCTGTTCATATCCTGAGCCCTTTTTTCATTGGGTTCTTTGTCTTTTTGTTGTTGAGGTTTTGCACTATCCTGTAGATTTTAAAGATTAAACACTGATCAGATTTGTCATTGCCAAAATTGTTTATCCTGGTCTGAAGGTTTTCCTTTTACTCTTCTGGTGAAGCCTTTGGATGGGCATAAGTGTTTCAATTTTAAGAGTTCCTAGTTATCTATTTTCTCTTCTAGACTTTGTGCACCATTAATAATGTTTTATATTCTATTTATGCTATGCCATGTATTAGGGGTCTTAGCATTGCCCTATTTTTTCTTCCATGATCTTTATCATCTTAGATTCAATATTTAGGTCCTTGATTCATTTTTGAGTTAGTTTTTATGCATGGTGTGAGGTATGGGTCTTGTTCCATTTTTTTGTAAATGGATTTTCGGTTACGTCAACACCATTTGTGAAGGAAACTGTCTTGTCCCCAGTTAACAGACTTTGGGCCTTTACCAAATATCCACTGTCCATAGGTAGATGATTTTATATCTAGATTCTCAATTCTGTTTTGTTGGGTCTATGCATCTGTTGTTGTACCAGTACCAGCCTGTTTTGACTGTCGTGGCAGTATAACAGATTCTAAAGCAAAGTAGTATGAAGCCCTCTACTTTGTTCTTCAGTAGTGTTTCACTGATCCAGAGCTTCTTCCCATTCCATCTGAAGTTGGTGATTATTTCTCTATCTCACTAAAAAAATTCGATTGGAATTTGGATCAGGATTGTGTTGTATCTATAGATTACTTTGGGTAGAATAAACATTTTCACAAAGTTGAGTCTTGCTATCCATGGCCAAGGTATGTTTCTCAACTTATGTAGGTCTCTTTTGGTTTCTTGCAGTGGTGTCTTGTAGTTTTCTTTGTATAGGTGTTTTATGTCCCTGGTTATATTTTTTCTTAAGTGTTTCATCATCTTGGTGGTTATTGTAAATGGTATTAATTTGGTGATTTCCTTTTCTAAATTCCCTTTGGTGTTGTGGAATAATCCAACTGATTTTTGTGTGTTCACCTTATTGTATGTTGATAGTTTACTGAACTCTTCTATTAGTTTCAGTATTATTTTTGAGGATTCTTTGCAGTTTTCTGTATATACAATTATAACAGCTGCAAATAGGGATAGTTTTAACTATTCCTTAAAATTTGGATCTCTTTTGTTTCTTTTTCTTGACTTATTGCTCTGGCTAGGACCTTCAGCACAATGGTTCCCATTCTTAAGGGGAATACTTTCAGTCTCTCTCTATTTAGAATTATGTTGGCTTCTATAAATGCCCTTTTTTATGATGATGAATCTCCTTTCTGTTCGTCTCTTGCTGAGAGTTTTTATCAGGAATGGGTGTTGGACTTTTGCAAATGTCTTTTTGGAATCAGTTGATAAGATCATATCTTCTTATATTTGTTTTACTTATGTGCTGGATTACAGTGATTTGACTTTGCTGATGAACCACCCCTCCATACCTAGTATACATCCCACATGGTTATATAATTTTTTTTTTTCTGGCACCTTTACCCAGCTTTGATATTAGGATTGTGCTGGCTTCATAGAATCAGTTCATTAGTATTCTTTCCTTTTCTATGCTTTGAAATATCTTTAGTAATACTGGTGTTAAGTCTTCTCTGAATATTTGGTAGAATTCTCTAATGAAGTCATCAGGGCCAGGACTCTTTGTTGTCGCTTTGGAGAGGTTTTGTTTTGTTTTGTTTTATTACCTCTTCAATATCTTCTTTTGTTATGGGTTTATTTAGTTTTTTAAAAAACTTGTATTTCTAAAAATTTGTACATTTCCTCCAGGTTTTTCAAATTTGTTGGAGCACAGTTTTTTGTAGTATTGTGTTATGATCCTTTTTATTTCAGTTGAGTCTGTTGTGATATCACCCATCTCATTTCTTATTCAAGTCATTTGCTTTATCTTGTATTTTTCTCTTATCACTTAGACCAGTGGTTTTTCACTTTTGTTGATCTTTTCAAAGAATCAGCTTTTGGTCTTGTTTACTTTCAACTGTATTTGTATTATATATTTCATTTGTTTCTTCTCTAATGTCTATTATTTCCTTTCTTCTAGTACTTGAGGTTTTCTTTTGCTGTTCTCTTTTTATTTGTTTGAGTTGTAAGGTTAAAGTTTTTATTTTCCCCTTTCTTCTTTTTAGATGTGTGTATTTATTGCTATAAATTTACTTCTAAGCAATGCTTTAGCTGTATCCCAAAGGTTCTGGTAAGATATGTTTTTGTTCTCATTTCATTCTCTGTAGTCTTATCCATTCTTGACGTTTTCTATAATCCTGGAGTTTTTGAGCAAGATAGTTTTCAGTTTCCAATTATTTCAGGTTTTTTCCTTTGCTTTTTCTGTTATTAATTTCTACCTTTATTGTTTTCTACTTTGTCACATCTCAATGTTTTGGATTCTGTTATGTCTTGATTTGTGGCCTAAAATGTGGTCTATTCTGGAGAATGTTCCATGTGTATTGTAAAAGAATATACATTTGGCTGCTTTGGGGCAGAGTGTTTCATGTATCTGCGAGGTAAAGTTGATTATGACATTTAGATCTCCCACATCTTAAATAAGTTTCTTTCTATATGTCCTGGACTTCATCAAAAGTCATGTGTTGAAGTTACTGCTATTGTTGAGGAGCTGTCTTTTTCTCTTCTCAGTGCTGCTAAAATTTGTTTTATGTATTTTGGAGTCCTATCATTGGGTTTTTATATATTTATTATGGCTATGTCCTCCTGGTATATTGATTCTTTAATCATTATATAATGTCCTTTCTGAATCTTTATAGTTTATTTTGCTTTGAAGTCTCTTTTGTCAAGATTAATATTCTCATTTCTGTTCTTTTTTGGACTGTTTGTTTGATACATTTTTTCCCCATCCTTTGAGCCATGAGTCGGATCCGACTCGACGGCACTTGGCTTGGCTTTGGCTTTGAGATTTAGTTCACTTGTGTCTTTGAGTCCAAAGTATGTCTCTTGTAGGCTACATATAGATGAATTGTGTTGTTTCATCTATTCTGCCACTCTCTCTTTATTAGTGTATTTAGTATATTCACATTCAGTGTAATTATTGATAGTATGGGTTTTGTACTGTCATTTTGATCTGTGTGTGTTTGTGGTGTTGACAGTTTCTTTGTTCCTCTTGATTTTCTGTGCCAAGTCATTTTTCTTTATGTATTTTCTTTTTGTCTTTTTATTATTATTGATTTTGTGTTTTCTGAGTCTTTGTTTTTCTTTTTCATTTTAATGAGCAGATTTGTTAGCTTCCTTGTGATTACCTTAAAATTTACCTTCATTTTGCTAAGATTAAATCAACCTTTTATTGTTTGATATTGCCTTAACTTTCCCATAAGGAAATTCTATGACTACACTATTTATCTTATCTTTTTTTTTTTTTTTGACCTTTTCATCATTTACATATTGACCTCCCTGATTCTCTACTTTCATTCTTTTATCTTTGACTTGTTTTTATGACTTCCCTATCTGGGTTGCTAACTAGTTGATCTGTCCTGTGTTCTAGTCTTGGATTGTTATCTGATTCCCTTTAATATTTCTTGTAATTTTGGTTTTATTTCTACAAATTCTCTTAATTGTTTATCTAGAAATGCCCTGATTTTGTCATCATATTTGAGAGATGGTATTACTATATACATAATTCTTAGCTGGCAATTTTTTCCTTCAAGTTTTTACATATGTCTTCCCATTGCCTTCTTGCCTGCATGGTTTCTGATGTGTAGTCAAAGTTTAGCCTTACTGGGTTTCCCTTGTATGTGACTTCATTTATCCGTAGCCCCTCTTAAGTTTCTATCTTTGTCATTGGTTTTGGTAAGTTTGATTATGATATGTCTTGGATAGACATCTTCTTGTCTTTCATGATACCAGTGAGGTTTTCTGTAATCAAATCTTCAGCAATTCTTTGCTTTCTGTTTTCCCCCAAGTTCTGGCACTCTGATCATTCACTGACTTTTCCCTTTCATAGGGTCCCACATAATTATTAGGCTTTCTTCATTTTCTGTAACTGTTTTGTGATTTATCCTCAAATAAATTAGTGTCAAGGAATTTATATTGTCTCTCTCATTCTGACACTCATGGCCTCAATTTTTCTCCTATGACATTCTATTGAATTGTCTAAGTCTAAAATTTTATAGTTTATTTTTTGGCATTCTGTGTGCTGTCTCTCTATGGATTCTTCAGCCTGCTAAATTTGTCATTTTGCACTTATGTTGTTTCTCTGAATTCCTCTTTAGCTTTGTCTGTGTGTTTCTTGATTTGGTCTGAGTTTTGCCAGATCTCTTAGCAAGCTCTGTATATTAGTCCTTTGAATTCTATCTCAGGTCATTCCGTTGCCTGATCTTCCTCCAGAAGGTTTCTTTGTTCTTTATTTTGGTCATTTGCTGGAGCCATCTTGTACTTTTTTTAATGTATGATATTGACTGTTGTCTCCAAGGCATAAATAAGTTATGCTTATTTATTGTGTGTTTGTTTACTGTTTCCTAACTTTTTGTTTTGTTCTGACATGCCTAAATAGGCTGGATGTGTGAGCTACTACAGTTATTGGTTCTTTGAAGCTCTCAGGCCCTGTCTCCAGGTAGTTAGAGCAGTTATTAGGTGTGTGAGCCCAGAAGTCTGTTTATTTTTCTTGTGCAGGCATAAGTGTCCAGGTCATCAGTCACTGCGTGTGTGGTGCAGACTCTTTCCTGAATAGACAGGGCTGTGTAGGGGTGTTCAGAGCAGGCACAGATATCTGGCTGCAGTAGGGGTCTATGTGTGGAGCAAGGCAGGAGCTGATGGCTGCCTGGGTGGAGGGCATGTCCTTGCCCTCTAGAGCATGTACCAGGTACTGGTACTGCAGCCCACCAAGGCCCCAGATGTTGATGAGTGAGGTCTCTGCTTAAGGGGCAGGCTGTTGTGAAATCTCCATTTCTTCCTTGGCTGCTACAGTTTAAAATGGGCTTCAGGCACATGTTAATTTTATGTCAATACTGTTTTATGCTAATGAGGGCATGCATTGTTGACTTGGTCCACACAGGGCTAGGCAGGGATGAAGGGACCCAAGCCTGTGAGTATGTTATACCAGTGGCTGGACAAAATGGCAGGGCCTCCCAGCCTGCCCTGAGTTACTGGCTGAGGGGATGTGGCAATATTTTTAGACTACTAGACTTGTATGGCCGAGACTTCCATGAGTTCTGGTTTAGTGACATGGTAGTTATTGAATACTGTCAGACTGGTATTAGAGCAGAGCAGGATGCAGAGATAAGTGGATGCAGGGAAGGACAAACTTGTTAGCTATGAAACTGTAGGGGAAGGGTTATTTTGGCCCTGTGCAGTAGATTAGATGCTTGTGCTAAACTTTTGCAGGTCCAACACAGCTTCTACCTTGCTCCAGAGACATGTGCAGACTGGCAAGTACCTGGCATCACCTGACAGGGTGAAATGCATCCTGAATGCGGCTGCTCACCTTAGCCCATGTTCACTGGCCAACCTAGCTAGGAGGCCACTGGCAACTCCATTACTGGTACATTTCCACTGTTCAAATTTGTCTTCCTTTCCCCTTGCTACTCAGTTTGACTCTTCAGCTTTGTCTTTGATGATAAGGCTCCTAGATTATCACATACAATTGATTCCCTTTTGTTTTATTTTATTTTATCTTTGTGGGGATGGGTCTTTGTTGTAAGAAGAATTACAGGAAGCATCTGATTATTCTGCCATGATGGTCCTGTCTCTGAATCTATTCTCGACAAGGAACTTCTCTGGATATTTTTGATAATGAAACCTAGGTCCAAGTGATTATCCAACACAGTATATCAAAACTTGATGAAATTCAAGGAACTAACCTGACCCATCCTAGTGCCACTCATTTTAGGATACAAGTTTTTAAGGAATACTCTAGGATGATCACTCCTTAGGAGAGCTGCTACGTAGATACTGGAGAGTAATGAAAATATATAAAGCTGAGTAAGCCATTTTAAGAAAATAGATTTGAAAGAGCTAACCATTTAAATGGGAATTTTTGAGTGGAGAATGCACACTGGGTTCTGGAGATGCACCTTTGGGCTCAGTTTCTGTGAGTCAGGAGAAAGCCTGGCCCTGAAGCTAACACACTAGCACAGTTGTTGCTGGTGCCTCTTGAGGTAATGTGAAGCACACCCAACAAGGATTGGTCCTCTAATGTGGGAGGACAGAGGCCAGCTGGAATTATTCTTTCCGTGAGCACCACACCCTTGAATTTTACGCTGTTCTTGCAGCACTGCTCCATTGTGAAAGAATGCACCCATCAACAGATAGCAACCTAGGGGTTTCCCATTATCACTTGATTTTCCAAGTTTTGACTTCATTTTCTCCAAGGCATTTTCTCCACATTTTTCTGGTTGCAGGGGACTGCAGCTGCTTTATTTGGCTGTTTGTCCTTAAATAATGAATATTGTTTTAGGAGTCTACAGCTGCCTACTTATTTTCAGAAAACTTTCATTCTATTTCTAGATTTATAAATTATTGATTGTTTGAGAAACGACAGTTTATTCACCTGTAAAAAAGACAAGTATGTCCTACTTTCTTCAGATTGGTATGAGGACAATTAATTCTACACTAACAATCTCAAAATTGCATAGGTTCTTTAGACATTAAACATAATAGATTTCTAAAAATATTTTTAGACCGACATTTGTCTTTAATTCTTTGTTGTTGTTGTGTGCCACATAGTCTGTTTGTTAGGTACCATCAAGTCAGTTCTGACTCATAGCAAGACTATCTACAACAGAAAAAGCACACCTTATCCTGTGCATCCTCACAATTATTGCTATGCTTGAGCCTATTTCTGTAGTTACTGTGCTAACCTATCTCATTAACGGTCTTCTTCTCTGTTGCCAACCATCTACCAGGTATGATATCATTATCCAAGGACTGGTCCCTCTTGATAACATGGCCAAAGTACTTGAGATGAACTGGTTCCATCTTTGCTTCTAAGGAGCATTCTGGCTGTACTTCCTCTGAGATGAATGTGTTCACTCCTCTGGTAGTCTGTGGTATATCCAATATTCTTCATCATTGCCATAAAGTAAAGACACCAATTCTTCTTCAGTCTTTCTTATTCCTTGATCAGCTTTTTCATGCACACGAGGCAACTGAAAATATCATGGCACAAAGTGCTCCAGTGCTCAAAGTGACATCTTTGCTTTTCAAAACTTTAAAGAGTTCTTTTACAGCAGATTTGCCTAATACAATATGCAGTTTGATTTTTCAGCTGTTGGTTCCATGCCTGTGTGGATCCAACTAAAGTGAAATCCTTGACAAAGTCATTCTTCTCTCCATTTATCTTGCTTATTGGTCCAATTGTAAGAATTTTTGTTTTATTTATGTTCAATCCATGCTGAAGGCTATAGTCTTTGATCTTCATCAGTAAGCGGTTTAAGTCCTCTTTACTTCCACTGAGCAAGATTATGTAATTTACACACTGTAGGTTTTCAGTCAGGTTTCCAATCCTGATTCTTCTACATATAGGCCAGTTTCTTGGATTATCTGCTCAGCATACAGACTGAATAAGTATGAGGAAAGGATACAACTCTGACACACGTCTTTCTGGATTTTAAACTATGCATTATCCTCTTATTCTGTTTCAACTCTCTTTAAGGTGTTTTAAAAATATTAGTAAAATTAAATTCAATAGTAATAAAAAGAATACATAAATATTATAAGTTATCAATAAGATGACATCTCAAAAAAATTAAAAATTGCTTATAATATCACTGTGTTGTGTATTTTGGAATACAACTTATCTTTTGACTATCCATATAGTCACTTATTTTTAAAAAGATACGTTTATTTTACAACCAAATTAGGATAAGCCAAAAGCCAAGGCAAACTCCATTTCTATTTAACAATATGTTGTAAATGGCAATCTACAAAAACCACTTGTAAAATGTGAAGTACACTGTATTGTCTATTTACTATTGTTGTCATAGTTATTTATACTACTGACCTAGTGAAAATTAATAGCTTTACTAGAATCAGAATTACTTAAAAGATTATACTTCCCCTCTTAAAAGGCAGCATTGTGTTTAAAAGAAAGCAAGCTGAAATTTACAGAATGCTGAGAGCTAAACAAACAATCTAAGGACTCTCAAAAGGACTTGCAGAATTGATGTACCAAAGTACTTTGCTCTACTGAATGAAAGTCTGGATTTCAGAGTCCTAAACACTCAGATTGGTTACCTGGGTGGCATAAACAGTTAAGTACTTGACTAGTATTCAAAAGGTAGAAATTTCAAACCCACCCAGAGGAGCCTCAAAGAACAACCATTCCCAACCTATTACCATCTAATTGGTTGAAACTCATAACAAGACTGTAGGACCTGATAGAACTGCCCCACAGGGTTTCCAAGGCTGCAAATCTTTACAGAAGTAGATTGCTACATCTTTATTCCATGGAGAAGCTGGTGGACTTGAACTTAGCAGTCAAGCTCTTAACAACTGCCCCACAGAGCTCCTTCTCAGAAGACAAGACTGGCAACTTGTTTTTGAAAGGTCATAGCTTTGAAAACTCTATGGAGTAGTTATACGCTGCAAACATGTGGTTGCCATGAATCAGAATGAACTTGATGGCAACTAACAATGATGACATACTTAAGGTTGAATTCTGGCTCTGTTCAAGTCTCTTTTTTTTTCTCTTATGACAAAACATAGTTCTTAACCAGTAGTTCTTAGCTTAAAAAATAAATACATTTAATATTTGAATGTTGTGGGAGCGGGGGCCAAGATGGCAGACTAGACACATTTCTCCTCAATTCCCTCTGAGAACTAAGGCTTGAATTTATTATTGAACAGAGCACTCTGGACACTCAGTAAGCCATAGGATATGACACAGTGATCTCAGACTGGACTATGTGCCACTGAACAGGAAACTGTCTCTCTCTGATAAGGCAGAGTGCACTGAGGGCTGCTTCTGCTGACTCACCACTTGTGCAGACTGCAAGCTCTGACGCTGTCTTTGTTATCTGAAAGGCAAGGAATGGGAAAGAGGCAGCAAATATGCTGAACTACAGTGCTAAAGTAAACAACATATAGCACAGCAGAGAGACAGTACATTGGATAGCCAAATTTTGAGAGCCCAGCTGTCAACTGAGGGCACCACTGCCCCTCCACCATCTCTTTTCTGAGCTGTGCCATAGATTCTGTGGTTTCCCAGTGGGAAGGGAAGGGAAGCTTGGATGCCATCTGGCTCAGCTGGGAGGCAGAGTAACCCAACCAGAGGCCTCAGCAGGGGTTAATTCCCAAGCGGAGAAGCAGTCCCAGCCTGGAAAGCACTTTCCAGAAGAAAGGCTGTGTAGGACAGTGTTACCTTACAGGAGTGGCCCAGCTGAGATGGCAGCAAGGCTGTAACCCCTTCCTTTAACTACATCATACCATCTGGGGATGCCCAAAGAGGTGCTTCCGATGTCAGCCAGGAGGCAGGGCCCACCACACATGATGATCTGGCTGATTTTGGCAGCTGTTGGTCAGTTTCCAGCTTCTTAAATTAAGACTGCCTTGAGAAATAACTGCTGAGCAGCCCAGCACCATCTCTTCCAGCCTTTACTGACCCACATCATAGGGTTGGTTGATGACCCCAAGTGAATTCATAAACAGGGAGCCATCTTTGCCAGCCAAGAAGCATGGCATGCCACCCCAGGGAGTCCACTAGGGCCAGTCACTGAAGTACACAGAAATGGCTGGAAACCAACTCCCTTCTCAGAACTATGCCTCAGCTCCTACTGAGATAACTCCAGAGCCTCTAGATGGCCTGAAGACAACAAAACATTCTTAACCATTTAATGAAACAGTCCACCATGGCTCTGGAAAACTCCCAAACTAAAGAACCAAAAAACTTCCCAGATAAAGAAGCCTTTCTGAAACCATCAGAGGTCAAGTACAAAAGAATTATATACAGAGTCATCCTAGAGATTAAATGAAATGCAGCAGAGGAGAATGAAAAATAAGCAAGCTATTTGAACTGATGGAACAACAATGATCTGAAATACAGCAGATCAATAACAAAATTAAGAGTTAGACAATTCAATCCAATGCCAAAAGAGCAGAACTGAGGAGACAGACGTCAGACTTAGTGACCTTGAGGATAGAGCAACTAACATGAGCATTTATGAGTAGAAATCAGAGCACAGAAATAATAAAAGTGAAGAAGTATTAAGAAACATGTGGAGTCTACTAAGAGGAATAATCTGTGATTATTTGGAGTTCCTGAACAGGGAGGAATACCTGAAAACACAGAGAGTATTGCTGAGTTGCTGACAGAAAACTTTCCAAAAATTATGAAAGAAGAAAACATAGATATCTAAGACGTGTATTGAATGCCACACAAAGTGGACACCAAAAGAAAGACACTAAGACATATTATAATCAAGCTTAATAAAATGAAACAGAAACGAACCCTGTTAAAGACAGCAAGGCTCAAAGCAAAGCTAACTTTCAGAGGGAAGCCTTGTAGACTTTCATCTGACTTCCCAGCAGAAATGATGTTGCCAAGGAAGGAGTAAGATGACATATTCAAAGCCCTGAAGGAGAAAAACTTCCAACCAAGAATTATATATCCTGCAAAACTGTGTCTCAAATATGAAGATGAAATTAAGACATTCACAGATAAACAGAAGCTTAGAGACTTTGTAAAAACCAAACCAAAACTACATGAAATACTGAAAGAAGCTCTTCACTTAAAAAACAAAACCACTAAGTGTATATTTAAGGAAGCAATGTAGGACATAGCATCCAAAATCCTACTCAGTTAGGGAAGTCACAAAACTCAATCAAAGCTACATTATTTAAAAAAGGGAACCAGTGGTCATGAAAACTATGACACCATCACACTAAAAAGAGGGATACACTACAGTGGTTATAGTCTTTTCAGATGGAGAGGGAGTTAAAAAGATATACAGAGGTTACAATTGGGTTTAAACTTAGAATATTAAGGGGGATTACGGGGGTAGCCACAAAGCACAATAACAATGCAACATCACAAAACAAGAAACATAATACAAGAGTCTCAACAGACACAAAACCTACACTGAAAAAGATGAAAAGTCAACCCATAAAGAAGTTTGACCCCCAACAGAATATCAAGAGCAACATAGAACATATCAACACAAAAATAAATACATCAAACTGACAGAACTAAACACATACCTATCAATAATTACACTGGATGTAAATGAACTGAATGATGCAATAAAGAGACAAGTGACATTCTAGATCAAAAGATATAACCTCTGTGTGTTACTTACAAGAAACACACCTCAGACTCAAAGATACGAACGAACTGAAAATTAAAGGGTGGAATAATATACACCAAGCTAGCAACATACAAAGAAAAGCAGGTGTGGCACTTCCAATCTCAGATAAAATACATTTTAATGTAAAATCCACCATCATGGACAAGGATGGCCACTATTTATTGCTGAAAGGTTCAATACACAAGCAGGACTTAACAGTACTAAGTATTTATCCACCCAATACCAGAGCACCTAAATACATTGAATACTGACTACACTGAAAAATGAGATAGATCACTCCACAATAATAGTTGGAGACTTCAACATTCCACTTTCAGCAATGGATCTCATCTGGAAAAAAACTCAGTAAAGACACAGAAGACCTTATTGTGATGATTAACCAACTAGACCTCATCGACATATACAGAAATTGTTATCATCAACAGATAAGTACACCTTCTTCTCCAAAGCACATGGAACATTTTCAAGTATAGACCACGTGTTAGGATATAAAGCAAGTCTCAACAAAATCCAAAAAAAAAAAAACAAAACAAAACCCACTGCCATTAAGTTGTGTCAGACACATAGTGACCCTAAAGATTAGGGTAGAACTGCCTCATAGAGTTTCCAACGAGTGACTAGAAGATTTCAGCTGCCAACCTTTTAGTGACCAGATGTAGCGCTTCACCCATTACATCACCAGCATCTCCTATAAAGAGAGTCTCAACAAAATCCAAACCACTGAATTATTGCAAAGCATCTTCTCAGACCATAAAGCCATAAAAGTTGAAATCAATAGCAGAAAAAGACATAGAAATTTGAACTCATGGAAACTGAACAACACTTTGCTCAAAAAAAAAAAGTGGGGGCTATAGAAGAAATCAAGGATGAAATAAAGAAATTTATGGAATCAAATGAGAATGAAAACACATCCTACCAAAACCTAAGGGATAGTTTATTTCTATAAATGCACACATCTGGAAGGAAGAAAGCTCCCAAACCAAAGAATTAACCCTACAGCTTCAATAAGTAGAAAGAGAGCAATAGAGGAACCCCTTGGGCTCCACAAGAAAACAGATTATAAAGATTAGAGCAGAACTAAATGAGTTAGAGAATAGAAGAACAATTTAAAAAATTGACAATACCAAAAGCAGGTTTTTTTGAAAAGATCAACAAAATTAATAAACTACTAGCTAAACTTACAAAAGAAAAACAGGAGAGGAAACAAATTAACCTGAATAAGAAATGAGATGGGAGATGTTACAACAGACCCAGGTGAAATCAAAAGTATCATAACAGAATATTACAAAAGACTGTACTCTAAAAGATCTGAAAACCTAGAGGAAATAGACAAATTTCCAGATTCATATCACCTACCAAAATTATCAGAAGGAGAAGTAGAACAGCTTAATAAACCCATCACAAAGGAAGAGATTGAAGAAGTCATCAAAAAACTACCAACCAAAATAAGTCCTGAATCAGACGACTTCACTGGAGAATTCTACCACACTTTCAGAGAAGAATTAACTGTAATACTGCTGAGACTATTTCACAAAATAGAAAGGGATAGAATATTTCCAGGTTCATTATATGAAGCCCTGATACCAAAGCGAGAGAAATATCCCACCAAAAAATAAAATTACACATCAATATCACTCATGAACCTAGATGCAAAAATCTTCAACAAAATCCTAGTCAATAGAATCCAACAACACACTAAAAAAAAAGAATTCATCAAGTCGAAGCTGGGTTCATATCAGGGATGCAAGACTGGTTCAACATCAGAAAAACAATTCATGTGATGAACCACTTAAAAAAACACAAAAGATAAGAATTACCTGATTTTGTCAAATCAGGTCAGAAAATGTCAGAATGTCAGATGTCAGAAAAGACATCTGACAAATTCCAACAACGACTTATGCTAAAAAGTCTCAGCAAAATAGGAATACAAGAGAAATTCCTCAACACAATAAGGTATATCTACACAAAGCCAACCGCGTACATTATCCTGAATGGAGAGACACTGAAAGAATTCCCCTTGAGAACAGGAGACAGACAAGGATGCCCACTCTTACCATTTCTATTCAACATTGTACTAGAAGTGCTAGTCAGAGCAATTAGACAAGACAAAGAAATAAAGGGCATTTGCATTGGCAAAGAAGAGGTAAAAACCTCCCTATTTGCAGATGACATGATTATATACACATTGAACCCTAAAGAATTCATAAACAAACTACTGGAACTAATAGAAGAGTTCAGCAAAGTCTCAGGATATAAGATAAACATAAGTAAACTGGTAGGATTCCTTTACGCCAACAAGGAGATCTTCAAAGAGAAATCAGCAAATCAATACCGTTTACCATAGCCCCCAAGAAGATAAAATACCTAGGGATAAATCTAACCAGACAAACAAGAAACCTATACAAAAAGAACTACAAGACCTTACTGCAAGACAAGAGAGACTTATATAAATGGAGAAACCTACACTGCTCATGGATTAGAAGGCTTAACATAGTGAACATGTCTAATTTACCCAAAGCAATCTACATATACAGTGCAATCTCAATACAAATTCTTGTGACATTTTTTAATGAGATGGAGAAATAAATCACCAACTTTGTTTGGAAAGGGAATAAACTCCAGATAAGCAAAGCACTACTGAAGAAGAGGAACACAGTGAGAGGCCTCATACTACCTGACCTTAGAACCTATTACACTGCTGCAGTAGTCAAAACAGCCTGGTGCTGGTACCAGAAAAGACCAACAGAACAGAGTTGAGATCCAAGAGATGCCACCATCCTCTTATGAACAGTTGATATTCAACAAAAAGTTTAACTAGGGTAAAGACAGTCTCTTTAACAAATGGTACTCACAAAATACGATACCCAGCTGCAAAAAAATGAACAAGACCCATACTTTACACCATGCACAAAAACTAACTCAGATTGGATAAAAGACCTAAATATCAAACCCAAAATGATAAAGATCACACTAGAAAAAATAGGATCAACAATGGTACTTTTAATATACAACTTAGACAGACTTCAAAACCTGACAAAGCTGGTACAACAGAAGGAAAAATAGATAAATGGAACCACTAAGAATCAAACACTTTTGCTCATACATAGACTTTATCAAGAGAACTAAAAGACCACCTACAGGATGGGAAAAAATATTTTGCAACTACATATCAGACTGACATCTGATCTCCATAATCTACAAAGTAATACAAAATATCAACAAGAAAAATGTAAATAATCCAGTTAAGCGATGGGTAAAGGGTATGTACATACACTTCACCAAAGAGGACATCCAGGCACCCAAAAGACACATGAGGAAAAGCTCACAATCATTAGCTATCATAGAAATCCAAATCAAAACTTTGAGATACCATCTCACCCCAACAAGGTTGACCATGATCCAAAAAACACAAAACAGCAAATGCTGGAGAGGCTGTAGAGAGTTTGGAACTCTCCTACATTGCTGGTGGGATTGCAAGATGGCACAACCTCCATGAAAAGCAACTTCGTGATTCTTTAAAAAGCTGAGAATAGATACACAATTTGATCCAGTAATCCCATTGCTCAGAATATGTCCTACAGAATCAAGGGCAGTCACACTAACAGATAAATGCACATGAATGTTTACTGCAGCACAGTTCACAATAGAAAAAGACGGAATCAACCCAGATGCCTAACAGTAGATGAATGGGTAAACAAACTATGGTACATATACTCAATGGAACACTATGCAATGATAAAGAACTATGATGACTTTAGGAAGCATCTCATAACTTGGTTTTAATTGGAAGACTTTATGTTGCATGAAATCAGTCAACAACAAAAGGACAAATGCCGTATGAAAACCCTACTACATACAGAAAAAAAGACTCTTTGATGGCTGCAAGGTTTCTGAAGGAGGGAGAGGGCTGATCACAGATTAGATAGTTGATAGAAATTTGGTTGGGTGAAAGCAATGACAGCACACAGTAGGAAGAAGATCAACTTAACTGCACTTCAACATAAACTGAAAATTCTTCTAATCTTAACCTGATACTGCAAGGATAGAGTAGTAGGGGCAGGCATCAGGGGACATCGAGGTCAATTGGCACAACTAGCCTATAGCTAAAAGAGTCTTCTGAACTGCATATTGGTGAATGGTGTCTGAGGTCTTAAAAGCTAGCAAGTTGCCACCTGAGGTACACCAAATGGTCCCAAGTCATCAGGAAGAGATGATAAGAACAACAAAGACATGAGGGAAAAAGAGCCCAGGAGACAGAAGGACCCATGTTAAAGGGTGACTCTATCAACATGTGACCAGAAGAACCAGGCGGTGCCTGGCCAACACCAAAAACAGACAAGATGGGGCACACAATGTTGACTCCCAGTGGCAACACGGAAAAGAGAGGGGTACACCTCAAGAACTCCACTAAAAGGCCACAGCTGATGGTCCAGTAGTCTGGGGATTCTCCTGGGAACATGGCACCTAGACCTGCTGCTGCACCTGACCAGAAAACATTATTGAAGTCAACTTTTCAGACAGGCATGGACTGGACACAGGGACACAATGTGACTATAAGGTGTATAAACTTTATGGTTCTGTGCATCTATTGGATGCCGTCCTACTAGCATCTCACTAGAAGGGAGAGGAGAAGACGGAGAGGAGTGGATTGTTAAGAGGATATGACATATATAGAATGAAAAGGAAGAGTGTGCTCTCACCAGGCAAGGAGAGCAGGAGCTGCAGATAGGTGGGCATGCAAATTTAATTTAGATTGTATACTTTCACTCAATCATAATAAAATATTTTTAAAAAAAGAAGAAGAAGAATGTTATGGACTTAGTAGTTTAATTTAAGAATATGGCTAACCATTCAACTGCCTCAAAATTGTCTTCCCTCTTTACCTAGATAGAAAACATGACCATTAAAGTTGTTCTTAATACCAGTTTACTACTAAAATAGATGAGAATAAGTGGTCAATGAATTCACACATAAAAGTAGCAATAATTATGACTGAAAATAGTTTGTAAATGTTCAAAACAAACAAGCAAACACTCATTGCCAATGAGTCAATTTCAATTTATAGCAACTCCACATATTACAGAACATAGCTGCTCTATAGAGTTTTCTTGCCTATAATCTTTATAGAAGCACATCCAAACATTGCCGCCGTGGTGCAAATTTTTTATGCCACCCGGGATCCTTAAGGTCAGCCAAACCCAAACTCATTAGCATCCAGTTGATTCTACCTCATAATAACTCTCCAGGACAGAGTAGAACTGTCCCCAAGGAATTTCCAAGGCCAGCAACACCCAACAGCAACAACAACAATCTTTACAGAAGTAAGCTGCCATATTTTTCTCAGGTAGAGCAGCTGGTGGGTTTAAACTGCTGACCTTTGGGTTAATAGATAAGCCACCAAGGCTCTTTTAAGGGCAGATTTAAAAAAAGAAAAAAAAAAAACCATTGCCATTGAGTGGATTTCAACTTATAGCCACCCTCTAAGATGAAGCAGAACTCCACTACAAGGTTTTCAAGGAGTGGCTAGTGGATTTGAACTGCCAACGATTCAATTAGCAGCCGAGATTTTCAGCTGGTGTATTTGAACTGCCACCTGTTGGTTAGCAGCCAAGGTCTTAACCACTGTGCTATTAGGGCTCCTTAAGGGCACACAGTGGAGGAGGCAAATCAAAATCTCTTTCCACATTTTTACCGGTCAGCCAACCTCTATGAGTTTAGAAAGGGAGCATGAATAGGCCACAGTCTTTTACTTTCAATCCAGTCTCTGTGTAACTACAACTAGTGAAACTTCCTCTGATCTTCCGGTAAATGGTCTTCTATTATCCAGAGTTTTAATGACTTTATTTATCTTTATTTTGCTTTAGAGTCTTTATTTACTTAGTTTTCTGTACCATTAATAGCTTAATGGAATATTGGGAAAGGGCATATCATGTACTGTGTTTTAAAAGCAAATTTAAAAGCACCAACTCTAATTAAAAGAAAAAAAATGCCATTGAGTCCATTTCAACTTATAGCCACCCTATAGGACAGAGTAGAACTCCCCTACAGAGATGCCAAGGAGAGTCTGGTAGATTCGAACTGCTGACCTTTTGGCTAGCAGCCATATCATTTAACCACTACATTGCCAGGGTTTCCACCAACTGCAACAGGCATGTTAAACAGTTGCAACTATCTCAGAAAATATTTTGTTGTTGTTGCTGTTGCTGTCAATTCCAATTTATAGTGACCCTATAGAACATAGTAGAACTGCCCCACAGAATTTCCAAGGTGCACCTGACAGAATCCAACCACCAATCCTTTAGTTAGCAGCTGTAGCTTTTAACCCTCAGACCAGCAGTGTTTCCTGCCATTTTCTAGGAGTATTTAAAACATCTTGATCCAAGATCACTGTTTTACTTTAGTTGCTGAGGGTATCTGATAGTAGGTATATTTTTACTTTTATTTGGAAATTCAATGGGTACCACTTTGTTTAAGTGTATAATTTATTTTAATAAAAAACCTGTTTGAGCTTTGGCTACTCTATATCCATTTCTCCATTTCTGAATGTGTCTTCCTTTCCCTAAATAGATGGTCCTAAGAAGAACTCAACTGAGATGGTTAAAAAAATGACTAATGTAAACAGAGAGAAAAGTAATTTTGTTTTTTCACTTTTTTAGATGATCAGGCCAGCTGGATTGAATTAATCAGCTAAAAGACAAAAGTGTGCATTGACCATAGCAAAGACATTACGGCTGCAAGAGAAAGGGAAATGGCCACAGACTATGTTTTAATGAAATTTTGCACTTCTTCGTTTAAGGTAAGCCTGGGGGTTGGAACTGCTTGTAAACCTATAAGCCACAAAAACACTACAGAAAGATGAAACAGTAACAGTGGAGTATCAAGAGGTGCCAAATATTAAAGCCGTGAAACCAAACCAAACCCACTGCCGTTGAGTGGATTCTGACTCATAGCAACCCTGTAGACAGAGTAGAATTGTCCCACAGAGTTTCCAAGGAGACCCTCCTGGCAGATTTGAACAGCCAGCCTTTGGGTTAGCAGCCATAGCACTTAACCACTACACAAGTAGGGTTCCATGAGCACAACTGTATAGTTTAGTTGCTGGTCTCTTTCCAGGGATAGGAGGCCTCTTGCAATATTAGCAATGGGCCTTGCTGCAGCTCATGTGTGAACAGCTATGTGCTGAGGGGCCTGCAGTCACTCTTTACATCAAAGCTGCAAGGTGACCTTCTCCAGTGACTTTAAAGCAAGTTAAGTAACCAGCTATCAGGGAAAAGAGAAGAAGCTGTGGTAGAGAAGAACAGTGTTTAGAACAGCAAAAAGCAGCAGATACAACAGGGAATCACCTCATCCAACCTTCCATTTGGCAGGGTCAATAATATGACTTCCCCCATGTCTCTCACGTCTGGGCTGTGTTGAACACAGAGATGCTGCCCAGCTATGAGGAAATGAGATCAGCAATCAGCCTCCACCCAGTAATTTCTCCAGGGTCGATCTCAGCTGTCGTCAGCTGCTTTCTCCAAGGCCACACCCTTCTCAGGACAGTCTGCATCCCAACGACCAAGCACAATGGGGTCAAAGGGCCCAGTTATGGGTTTGGTTTGGTTTCACGGCTTTAATATTTGGCACCTCTTGATACTCCACTGTTACTGTTTCATCTTTCTGCAGTGTTTTTGTGGCTTATAGGTTTACAAGCAGTTCCAACCCCCAGGCTTACCTTAAGGTAAGTCCTAAGAAGAACTCAACTGAGATGGTTTAAAAAATGACTAATGTAAACAGAGAGAAAAGTAATTTTGTTTTTTCACTTAGGCCCAGTTATTAGTACACACAGTATGGTCCATGTAACCCCACTGCATCAGAATCATAAGAGAATAAAAATAATCAGGAAAAAAAATGTGAAATAGAGAAAGTAGAAAATAAAATGACCTGGGTGATAGGATTAATCTACAAGGCATTCTGTACAGTCCTATATACTTGTTAACAACAGGCCTCAATTCAGAGCTTAATAAAAAATGCACTCACTGACTAAATAACGAATAAGTGAATGAATGATGTGAAGACAGCAAGCTACTGAAACAACAAACAGACAAGAATAGTTACAATGGTTTGAAAACTAAAAGTAAGAAGAATAAATCATATTAACAGATTAGAACATGTAATGAAACAATATTGAGAACAACGTGCGATATTGGCAGAAAAAAATGATCACACAAAATAAGAGACATAAATAGATTCAAATAATGAAGGCCATTCACACCAACTGATACATGCACACGAATGTTCATGGCAGCACAGTCCACAGTAGCAAAAAGATGGAATCAGCCCAGATGCCCAACAACAGAAGAATGGATAGGTAAACTATAGTACATATACTCAGGGGAACACTATGCAATGATAAAGAACAACAATGATAGCAGGAAACACCTCTTAACCTGGTTTCAGCTGGAAGACATTATGTTGAGTGAAAGTAGTCAGTGACAGAAGGACAAATATTATGAGACCCCTATGATAAAATCTCAAAAACAGACTTATGTATAGAAGAAAATACTCTGCAACAGCTGCAAGGGAAGGAAGGGAAGGAGGGCGAGGGGGAGAGGGTTTATATTAGACAGTTGCTAGAAATCTGGTTGAGTGAAATTGGTGACAGCACACATAGTAAGAAGATCAATGTTAATGGGACTTCAACACAACTTGTGTACTCCTATCATCTTAACCCAATATTGCAAGGACAGAGCAGCTGGGGTGAGGGGCTGGGGACCATGCTCTCAGGGGAAATCGAGGCCAACTAGTACAACTAGCGTTTTGCTAATGAGGTCTCTCCACACCCCACATTGGTGTGTAGAGTCAGGAGTATTAAAAGCTGCCAGGCTGCCATCTGAGGGTATGGCAAATGGTCCCAACTTAGCAGGAACAGATGATCACCAAGGTCCATAATGACATGGGGGAAAGAGAATCCAGAAGACAGAGAGACCCATGTGAGTGGATGTCTACATCAACTTGTGACCGGAAGAACCAGATGGTGCCCGGCTACCACCAGTGATAGCCGTGATAGAGCTCATGAAGTTGAGTCTCACTGGCAACACAAGTATAAATGGGGGGTACACCCTGAGATTTCCACTAGAAGACCACAACTGATGGTCCAGGGGCCTCGGAGTTCTCCTGGGAGCACAACCCCTGGCCCTAATGCTGCCCCTGTCTGTATCATAATGAAGGTCAACTTTTCAGACAGGAATGGATTGGATTTGATGATGCAGAGTGACCACATTGCATGGACACTTTATGGTTCTAGGCATCTATAGGAGGTCATCCTGTTGATCTCGTACTGGAGGAAGGGGAATGGGTGGAGAGGAGAAGATAGGAGGCTGTTGGGAAGATAAGACATGTATGGAGCAGAGAGGAAGAGTGCGCTGTCACTGTGCAGGGAGAGCATTGGGAGCTGCATGTAGGCCAGTAAGCAAATTTATATGGAAATGTACATTTTCATTCAATCATAATAAAAAAAAAGATTCAAATATACATTATACTTTACTACAAAAGCTATACATTACTTTTTATGATTTGGAAATTTTGATAGGGATTGGAGGAGGCGGTTTATTCCTCCTTCACCTGTGTTGACTACTGTAGCTCAACTTGCATGGATTTTCTAAGATGGTTTTGATCACATGCCTGGTATCTCAGCTGTCTATGATTCAGTAGTCTAGTGTGAGTTTCTTCACATGGTGTCTGGATCCTAAGAGAACCAAAACAGAAACTGCCCAGCCTTTTAAGGGCTAAGCTCAACACTAAACCAAAACCAAACCAAACCAAACCCACTGCCATCGAGTCGATTCTGACTCTTAATTACCCTATAGGGCAGAGCAGAACTGTCTCGTAGATTTCCAAGGAGCACCTTGTAGATTTGAACTGCCAACTTTCTGGTTAGCAGATGTAGCACTTAACCACTGTACCACCAGGGTTTCCAAGCCCAACACAAGTAAAGCATAATTACAGCTGTATTCTGTCAACCTAAGCAAGTCACTACCCTAGCCCAGGTTCAAGACAAAGAGACTTAAACCTTTTTCAAGTGAAAGAATTTTACACAAATTTCTCGTATCCATTTGCGATGTTGTTGTTGTTAGTTGCTGTTGAGTCAGTTTCGATTCATAGTGACACACGTGACAGAGTAGAAATGCCCCATGAAATTTTCTTCACTATAATCTTTTTTTGTTGTCAATTTATTTTATTGTTGTTCAGAATATACACAGCAAAACATACACCAATTCAAAAGTTTTTACACTTACCATTTAGTAGCAGAATAATTTTCCTTGAGTCGTAGAGCCATCCTCACCTTCCTTTTCGGAATGGTCACACCTCCAGTAATATACACTCAAACTCAGATTTTTGGTGGGTGGGATTTCATGCGCATCCAAGAGTAGAAGGAATTGCTCAGGTCCACCTTTACAGACAACCTACCAGAATACAGTTTGCTGTTATTATTATTAATACTATTATGAAAGACAGACACACATATGCACACCTAGACCCAGTTGTTTTGGCTAATGCTGTCAAACACTCTTTTCCAGAATTTTTTTTTTAAAAAAAGGAATATTCCCCAACATACTTACGATAACTTACATAAACCTGCCTCTGAAATCAGACTAAAGTTCTACAAGAAAATAAGTTACTATTACTTAAAAACATAAATTTTAGAAGCGTCCAAAAAAATTAACTTGAATCTATAACTATATAACATAAATTATATGTTACGACCAATTTGAGCTAATTCAAGGATGGATTCACATCTGAGAACCTGGTTAGTGTAATTCAGACTGCTTTAACACTAGAGGAAGCAAATGATCATTTCAATGGATGATGGAAACTGGTTTTTAAATATTCAGCAATAATTCATGATTTTCTAGAATTCTTAGCAAAATAAGAAAAAACGTGAACTCCCACAAGCATATAAACAGAATCCGCTGAAAGTCGACACCGATTCCTTTGAACAATGAGAGATTTGAACATTCCCTTGAACACAGGAGCAAGATCAGGATAAAATCATAAACCAACCCTAATGTCCTCAGTTACTTTCTATTCATAGCAACCCTATAGGACAAGAGTAGGACTGCTCCCAAAATCTTCCAAGGATATAATCTTGACAGGAGCAGATTGCCACATCTTTCTCCAACAGAGCAGTTGGTGGGTTCAAACCACTGACCTTCAGGTTAACAGCCAAGTGCTTAACCACAATGGCACCAGGACTCTACTTTACATGGTGCCAGAGCAGAGAAGAAAAAAGGTCACTGTCTTGCACTTTGGAGAGGAAGAAACAAAGTAATTACTTCCTGATGATTTTTTTCCACCATTTATAAATTCCAAGAAAGTCTTCAGAGTAAACGATGCAGTTTAGGAAGGCTGTTCAACAAAAAATTAGTACGTAAAATAACTTGTATTCCCATATGTTAATAATCCTGTGAGGATGATATGAATTAAGAAATGATAATGTGAAAATTGGCTATTAGAAATTAAAACTACCAGAAGTATAGAGTTAAAAGGAGGAATGTGCTGTCACAGGCTGGGGAGACCAGCTGGAGCTGCCAGATAGGTGGGCATGCAGTATTGATTTGGATTGTATACTTTCACTTAATCACAATAAAAAAAAAGAAGAAAGAAATTAAAACATGTTCTAATCCCAAATAAATTACTGTTCATTTTTTAAATTACTGGACTATCAGAAATTATAAATGAATGTATAGGTAAATGGAAAGTGATTTTGAAAGTACAACAGCCATTGAAGAAATAACAAAACAAATAACTGATAAATTAGACTTCATGAATAAAGTTAAATGATATGAAAATAGGATACTTACCTGACAAACAGGGAAAAGAGGCACAGATAAGATCCTTAATAAATCAAAGCCCACTTCCAAATCTTAAAACCCACTGGAACAATGAAATACAAGCTAATAAAAAATGTATATAAGAAAAATATCACTAATAAACATATTTTTAAAAGAGAATTTTTATTGAAATAACAGAAATTGGTTACTTTTCAAATAGCAAATCAAAATTAAAAGTTGAAGAAAGTTATTCACATCACTTAGTTGTGTACTGCGAGACAGTCACTTTAAACACTGCTGGTAGAAGTCACACAACTGTTCTCCAGCAATACTTATCTAGTCCAATTTGACAGTGTCTATGGGAACTCTGGTGGTGTAGTGGTTATGTGCAACAACTGCTAAGCAAAAAGTCAGCAGTTCAAATCTGCCAGGTGCTTCTTGGAAACTCTATGGAGTAGTTCTACTCTATCCTGTAGGGTCACTATGAATCAGAATTGACTCAACAGCAGTAGGTTCTGGGAGGTGGTTATTGCTTAGGAGACTAGAAATCCAAATTTAGGGAACCAGGTCCTGGGAAAAGTTTTCTCTGTTGGCTCTGATGGAAAGTCCCTGTCATCAATCTTTCCCTAGTCTAGGAGATTCTTATCACAGGGTCCCCGGACCCAAAGGACATGTTCTGCTCCCAGCTCTTCTTGCTTGGTGGTAATGAGATCCTTCTCCTCTCTGACTGCCCCTCTCTTTTATATCTCAAAAGAGATTCACTCAAGATACAACATAATCCTGTAGATTAAGCCCTGCCTCTTAAGATAACTGCCTCTAATCCTACCTCATTAATGTCATAGACATAGGGTTTACAACACATAGGATTATTATATCAGATCATAAAACGGTAGACAACCACACCATACTGGGAATCATGGCCTAGACAAATTGATACACATTTCTAAGGGACCTAATTCAATCTATGGAAACCCTGGTGGCATATTATCGTTGTTACGTGCTGTCGAGTTGGTTCCAACTCATAGTGACCCTATGAACAACAGAACAAAACACCACCTGGTCTTGTGCCATGTCCACAATTGTTTTTATGCTTAAGCCCACTGTTGTGGCCACTGTGTCAATCCATCTCATTCAGGGTATTGAAAATACCGTGGCTTGAGTCAGGAGCATTTTAGTATTCCAGATGACATCTTTACTTTTGAATACTTTGAAGAGGTCTTTGCAGCAGATTTTCCCAATGCAATGAGTCTTTTGATTTCTCAGCTGCTGCTTCCAAGAGTGTTGATTGTGGACCCAAGTAAAATGAAATCCTTGACAACCTCAATCCTTTCTCCATTTATGATGGTGTTGCTTACTGGGCCAGTTGTGAGGATTTTTGTTTTCCCTGAGGTTGAGATGCAATCCATACTGAAAGTTGTGGTCCTTGATCTTCATGAATAAGTGTCTCAAATCTTCTTCATTTCCAGAAAGTAAGGAGATGTCGTCTGCATAACGCAGGTTGTTAATGAGTCGTCCTCCAATTCTGATGCCTTGTTCTTTTCGTATAATCCAGTTTCTTGGATTATTTGTTCAGCATACAGATTAAAAAGGTGTAGTGAAAGAATACAACCCTGATGCATACCTTTCCTGACCTTAAACCATGCAGTGTCCCTTTGTTCTGTTCACACGACTGCCTCTTGATCCATATACAGATTCCTTAAGAGCACAACTAGGTGTTCTGGAATTCCCATTCTCCACAACTTTAGCCATAGAGGCGTATTAGTTCAGTGCTATGTCTGCTGACCAAAAAGTTGGTGGTTCAAGTCCTGGGCACTCATTGGAAACTCCTTAAAATGGTTCTACTCTGTCCTATAGGGTTGCTGTGAGTCAAAATGGACTCAAAGCAGTGGTTTTGGTTTAGGGGTAACTCAGTCTATAACACATACCAGTGATTGTGAAGATGGAACAGGACCAGGCAATACTTTGTTCTGTTACATGTAAAGTCATCGTGAATCATAGCTGATTCAAAGAGAATTAGCAGCAACAATTGCCTGATCTAGTAATTCTATATTTATTAATATACTCCAGAAAAGTAACAAGATACATATATTTATGTACAAAATGGTCCATGACGGAATTACTTAAAATATAAGAAAAATTGGATCTGCCTCAATGGTTAATGGGCTTAGCTGTAAACCAAAAACTTGAGGCTCAGATCTACTCAGGAGTACCTCAAGAGAAAGGCCTGGTGATCTACTTCTGAAAAAATCAGCCACTAAAAACCCAATGAAACACAGTTTTACTCTGACACATGTGGGGTCACCAGGATTTGGAACTGACTTGACAGTAAATAGGTTGGATATGTAACAAGCAGGAAATGGTCAAATACAATTTTGGCTCATCTACAACTGATTTCCTATTTTGATGTGCTTCGAAACCATTGTTCAAGGAAAACATTATGCAGCCCAATATGCAAATAAGGTAAAAGTAGAGCTGTCCTGTTTGAAACAGTGCTCAGAATTGGATTCTCAGGTTTGCACCCCAGGTGAGAATTTGCATTTCTACCCCAGAAATACTGAGCCTGCATTTTAACAAGATCCCCAGGTGATTCTTAAGTATCACTGAAACGAACTGATTTGAAGTCCTGGTTCGAAGAATACGAAGAGTCCTTGGAGTCTAACCAGCAATGACCTTGCTCCCAATTCCTTCTTTCCCATCTCCTGTGGCAGCCCTCAAGACATCTCACCTCTAGAAATCCCCAAAACTACATGGGAAATTATAAAGAACATTGTTGAAGTATATTGTGAGACTACTGAATTCTTACTTTTGAGAAACGTCTAATGACGAGGTTAAAAGCTGTGGATATAATTTTACATAAAAATTACATTCAGTGTGATGCAAACTAGTTAAACATGTAAAAATCCAATTATTATTTTGATTTTGCTTTTTATAGAAGCTATCTGTATTTTTTAGCTTCTCTGCAAAGAAACTGTGTATTCTTTTCATAATTAAGGGGAAATGGAAAATTGTTAACAAGCATATATACTTCTTATTCAGGCCCATTCCCAAAACCAAAACCAAACTCACTGCTAATGAGTTGATTTCAACTCATAATAACCCTATAGGGTAGGGTAGAACTCCCCCATAGAGTTTCCAGGGAGCACTTGGTGGGTTCAGATTGCCAGCCTTTTTGGTTAGCAGGCATGGCACTTAACCACTGTGCCAGCAGGGTTTCTATTCAGGCCCATTAGTTCATGCTAAAATTATTATATGTATGTGTAGAAAAAATATATGCTGGCATTTTAAAGAAAATTTTATTAGAAACAGCTCAAGAGCTCTCTACCTCTCGGGCATTTATTGTCAGTGTTATTCAGAACACATCTGAAACCAATTACAACCTCCACTTGGCCTCAGGAACCCTGGTGTGCCTCCGGCGATCTCCACAGCAAACTGCCTCGGCCGTGGACAAAGCAAGAATTTCTCAGTTGCCTTGGTTGACCTAGAATGTTTTATGTAATTTGCCATTATCTGGAAGGGAAACAGTTGTTAGAAAATAAATCTTTTTTGACTTTGTCTTACTAAAGGGGTGCCAAGAAATATTCTTCATTGTTCTGAAACACCAGCAGAAAAAATAACAGTCAGTAAATAAATGAAATTTCCAAAATAAGTCTGAAGTGATTTCACTGTTAATCCATTTCTGGGAAAACAAAGCAAAGGGTGATTTGCTTTTTAATCCTTGATTATCATAAATAAGAATATATATAATGAATGAAATTTAAAAATAAGAGGTAGAACTTCCATTTTTCTTCCCTTCCTCCATTCAGAAACTATTTGCTTAAAATGTGTAATAGGAAGATTCTGTTCTAAGGTCTCAGAACAGAAACTTGCACATAGTAGAGGTGACATGGAGGTCAAAATGTAAAGAAATGGTCGAAGTTTATTGAAAAGTGCTGTAATAAAAGTTCATATAAGATGTTCTGGAAATGTAAAACAGAAAGGCACTAGCTTGATTTCCTAGGCATAAAAGAACAGGGAAAAGGAATTCTTAGAAGGAGATCTGGAGAGGTGGGGAATGCAGACAGAAATCACCAGTATGCCTCCAAAGCAATCATAGTCGATCACTATCCTAAAGAAAGAGCAGAAAAATAGAGGAAGCATGTTCCATAAAAAACAACTGATCTGGCTTTACACGGATATCACTCATCTCACATGGGCACTCCGTGCTGCCTGGTATTTCTACTGTTTCTCTAAGTCATTCACTTCTCTGTTATCTAGAATGACTCATTTGTATCTTTTCCTCTCTTCTCTAACCTCCAACGCCTCCTCCCCATCTTCTGTCGTGTGATGGCTCTGCCTCGTTTTTCACTGACAAAATAGAACCAGTTAGAAAATGCATTTGGCATGCCCTGGCCACCACATCTACTGACACGTTGGTATGTGTGCCTTGTACTCTGCTATCCCTGCTTTAGCTATGATGAACCACTGACCTCTGAGCTGAGGCCAAGTCCTCCACTTGTGCATTCGATCCCATGCTCCTGCCAATTCAAGAACACTGCCACAGTCATAGTTCTCTCTCTCCTGCATCATCGATTTTCCCTGTTTACTAAATCAGTCACATCATGACATGAAAATGCTGCAAGACCTTAAAATAAAACCCTCACTTGACCCTACATGCCCTCTCAGCTACCATACCACATCTGTGCCTTCCTTAATCGTAAAATGTCTGTAAAATTTGTCTATACATGCTGTCTCCACATCTACTCATCTGTTATTATCTTGAATCTTGAATGAGTTTCTTTCCAGTTTTCCTCCCAATCATTCTACTGCTATTTCTTTCATAGAGGTCCCCAACCTATCTCCACTACTCGCACCATCTCTCCTCCACGCCCGTTTGACGTAGCATACATTTACTTGCTTGTTTATATGCCTCCCCAGCTGGACTGTACATTCCAAGTTCTCTCTCCCAAGGACCCAGGAAATTACCTAGCACATAGCAGATACTCACTGAATATTTGTTAAATGAACAGAAGAGAGAAGTCAATTACCATGCCTAAGACCATCGAATAAACAAATTGGGGAACAGAAATCCAAGCCAAATGTGTCTGATTTCAACATCATGTGCCCCACAGCTCCATGCTAGAACCTGAGCCTTTGATATGGCTGATGAGAATAGACAATGGTGTTATTATTAAAGTAGGGTTTATGATAGAAGAAGGAAGTAGGATGGACTGTTGAGAAATCTTTTAATATTTTGAAAACTAAGCATAACATTACAAAAATTTTTTACTTACTCAGACGTAAATAATCTGGTAATCTCATATCTGATTCAAAACCTAGAACCAGAAATAAACAACTGTGGCCTCTAAGTGATTTAAACAGATGTCACAAAGCCTACGCTTACACATGAGGAGCTTAGCAACAACTATGAGGATGGTACCAGAGAGAGCACACACACACACACACACACACACACAATTTCCAAAGCCTTTGCAAGAGCTCAGTAGCCTCAAATAGTCTGGTATTATACAGCCCTAAAACAGCTCTTCACACCTTAGTAGCTTCTCTATGGCTCTGGTGATTTGCCCACTACACAGCAGAACATGTTGTTATTGTTGTTAGGTGCTGTCTGCTCAGTTCCAATTCATAGCAACCCTATGCACAGCAGAACGAAACACTACCTGGTTCGGTACCCTGCCCACAAATTGTTTTTATGCTTAAGCCCGTTGGTGCAGCCACTGTGCCAATCTGTTTTGTTAAGGATCTTCCTCCTTTTTGTTGACCTTCTACTTTACCAAGCGTGATGTCCTTCTCCAGGGATTGATCCCTCCTGACAACATGTCCAATTGTAAGATGTAGTCTCACCATCCTTGCTTCTAAGGAGCACTCAGGTTGTACTTCTTCCAGAACAGATCTGTTTGTTCTGTCGGCAGTCCATAGTATCTTCAATAGTCTCCAGCACCACAATTCAAAGGCATCAATTCTTCTTTTGTCTTTTTTATTTGTTGTCCAGTTTTCACATGCATGTGATATGGTTGAAAATACCGTGACTTGGGTCAGTCACACCTTAGTCTTCAGGGTGATATTTTTACTTTTCAAAACTTTAAAAAAAGTCTTTTGTAGCAGATTTTCCCAAAGAAATGCATCTTTTGATTTCTTGACTGTTAGTATCATGGGCGTTGATTGTGAAACCAAGTAAAATGAAATCCTTGACAACCTCAATCTTTCCTCAGTTTGTCACAATATTGCTTACCGGTATAGTTGTGAGGATCTTTGTTTTCTTGATATTGAGGAGTAATCCATATTGAAGGCTGTGATCTTTGATCTTTATCAGTAAGTATTTCAAATCTTCTCTTCCAGTGAATAAGATTGCGTCCTCTGCATAACGCAGGTTGTTAGTGAGTCATCCTCCAATCCCGATGCTTCTTTCTTCTTCTTATAGTCCAGTTTCTCAGATGTCTGGTTAACATACCAACTGAAAAGGTGTGGTGAAAGGACCCAGTCCTGACACATACCTTGCCTTGACTTTAAACCATATAGTGTCCCCTTGTTCTGTGCAGACAGCTGTCTCTTGATTTACAGCGGAATATAGGGTAACATAAAACAGTAACTCTTTCAATCAATGATCTGAGGTCATCCAAATATGACTAAGTTGTGCTCAGCATCCTCTTTTCTTTTAAATCTGTAAGGTATGTTTTGTGGTCCAAGATGCAGTCTATCTTGGTGAATGTTTCATGTGATCTTCAGAAGATTGTAATTTCTGCTTTTATGGGATGAAGTGTTCTATAAATCCAATTAGATCCAATTGATTAATAGTACTGTACAGTTCAACAATATCCTTACTGATTTTCTTCCTGCTAGATCCATCAATTACTGATAGAAGGATATTGATACTGCCAACAATAGTAATGGAATTGTCTATTTCTCCTAGCAGTTCTATCAGGTTTTTCCCCTAATTTTTGATGCTCTGTTGTTAGGTGCATCCATATTGAAGATTGTCATATCTTCTATGGGAATTGATTCTTTTATCATTACATAATATCTCTTTTTCTCCCTGATAATTTTCCTTGCTCTTAGATTAACACAGTTATTCCAGCTTTCTTTTGACTAGTGTTAGCAGTTATATCTTTCCCGTGACTCTTAACCTATTTGTGCCTTTCTGTTTAAAGTAGGTTTCTTGTAGATGAAATATGCCTGTCTTCTTTTTTGTAACACATTCTGATAGTCTCTGTCTTTTAATTGCCATATTTAGACTATTCGCATTTGAAGTGATTATTGACACAGTTGAAACATTCTCTATTCAAGATGGCAGACAGACAGCTCACATATTTTAGAAAGATATCCATAAAATTCTATTTTTAAAAATTCATTTTATGTAAAAGCTCAGTCCCTAATCATGATAGATAGATGTGGCATTAATGTACTTCTCCAGACAATAAGACAGAGAATCAATATATAGACTTGATTTTATTTTTAATTTGGATTTGACTTATAACAAAAGATATTTGAGAGATAATATGTATCACAACTCAGGCATCACGGACCCAAAATCTGACGTCACGATCCAACACAAGCTGATACTCATTAGCCCAGGAAATGGAAGATTTCTTTAGTAGGTTTTGTGATCTTCTAAAGAGGAAAAAAAAAAAAGTATTATTTTAAAATAACCAAGTACACTTGGTTTCAAGTAAGAGACTGGTTTTTCTAAGATCAAACAAACAAAACAAAAAATAAATCAAACTGGTTGCACAGAGTCAATTCTGACTCATAGTAATTCTATGTGTGTGAAAAATAGAACTGTCCTCCACAGGGATTTCAATGGCTGATTTTTCAGAACTAGATCCTCAGGGCTTTCTTTCAAGGCACCTCTGGGTGGACTTAAACCTCTAACCTTTTGATCTGAGAGCCTTATCAGTTTGCACCATCTGAGGATTCCTTTTCTAAGATTAGAAATGTAATATTCTCAAAACTGGACATAAACCACTAGAAACAAAGGCAAATCCAATAAGCAAGTTGTTAACTCTACAGACCACGAGGGAGAAGAAATAAGATATGATATTAGAATATTCCGATTTCTTCCGCCCTCATTAGCACTTCCGGTCTCAGATATCACTGCTCGTATTTTTACTGTTAGCCGCCTTCCAGTCAGCTCTGACTCACAGAGACTCCACGTGCAGCAGATCAAAGCAGGGCACAGTCCTGCGCCCTCCTCACAGCTGCCACTGCGCTTCAGCCCGCTGTTGTAGCCGCTGTGACTATCCATCGCATTGACAGTCTTCCTCTTTGGGGCTGACCCTCTACTTTACCAAGCAGTGACTGGTCCCTCCTGATAACATGTCCAAAGTGCATGACATGGAGTCTTGCCACCCTCTCTCCTAAGGAACATTCCAGTTGTACTTATTCCAACTGTTTGCTATTCAGTTAGTCCATAATATACTCAACATTCTTAGCCAACACTGTAATTCAAAGGCATTAGTTCTTCTTTGGTCTTTCTCATTCACTGTCCAGCTCTCTCATGCCTATGAAGCTATTGAAAATTACCATGGCTGGGGTCAAGCACACTTTAGTTTTTAAACTGGCATCTTTGCTTCTCAGCACTTTAAAAAGACCTTTTGCAGCGTCTTTTCCCAACCCATACGTCATTTGATTTCTCAATTATTCCATCTATGGGCATTTACTATTGAGCCAAGCAAAATGAAATCCTTGATAATGTTAATTTTTTTTTTCCTTTATCATGATGCTGTTTATTGGTCCAGTTGTGAGGATTTTTGTTTTCTTTATTTTGAGGTGTAATTCATAATGAAAGCTGTAGTGTTTGATCTTCATCAGTAAGTGTTTCAAGTCTTCATCACTTTCAGCAAGCAGGGCTGTATCATCTGCATACTGCAGGTCATTAATGAGTTTTCCTCCAATCTTGATGCCACGTTCTTCTTTATACAGCCCAATTTCCCATATTATTTGCTCAGCACATAGACTGAGTAAGTGTGGTAAAAGGATACAGTCTTGATTCACAACTTTCCTGACTTCAGACCACACAGGATCCCATTGCTCTGTTTGAATGATTCCTTCCTGATCTACATACAGGTTCCTCATGAACACAATTAAGTGTTTTTGGAATTCCCATTCTTCACAATGCTATCCATAATTTGTTTTGATCTACACAGTTGAATCCCTTTGCATGGTCAATAAAACACAAGTAAACATCTTTCTGGTATTCCCTGCTGTCAGCTAAGATCCATCTGACATCTGCAGTGACATCCCTTATTCCACGTCCTCTTTTGACTCCAGTTTAAATTTCTGACAGTTTCCTACTAATGTACTGCTGCAACTGTTTTTAAATTATCTTTAGCTTAATTGTACTTGCATGTGGTATTAAGGATATGTTGGTTAAATCACCTTTCTTTGGAATGGACACAAATATGGATCTCTTTGAATCAGTCAGGTAGTTAGCTTCCAAATTTCTTAGCATAGAGGAATGAGTATTTCCAGTATCACATCCATTTGTTAAAATTTCTCAGTTGGTATTCTGTCAATTCCTGGAACTTTGTTTCTCATTAGTCCCCTCAGTGCAGCCTAAATTTCTTTGTTCATTGCTATTGGTTCCTAAACATATGTTACCTACTGAAGTGTTTGAATGTCGACCAATTCCTTTTGGTACAGTAACTCCGTGTATTCTTTCCATCTTCTTTTGATGTGTCCTAAATTGTTCAACTTTTTTTGCCCATAGAACATCATAGTATTGTAACTTGAAGGCTGAATTCTTTCTTCAGTTCTTTCTTGAGAAATGTCAACTTCTTCACTTTTGGTTTTCTAACTATAGGTCTTTGCACATTTCTTTGTGATGTTTTTCTTTGTCTTCTCCATCTCTGCTTTGAAATATTCTGTTCAATGATTTTACTTTATTTCTTCCTTTCCCTTTAGCTACTTTGTATTCAAGAACAAGTTTCAGAGTCTCTTCTGGCACCCATTTTGGTCTTTTCTTTCTTTCCTATCTTTTTAATGACCTCTTGCTTTCTTTGTATATGATATCCTCATAGTCATCCCATACCCAGTCTTGTCTTCAGTAATTAGTATTCAGTGTGTCAAATGCATTCTTGATATTGTCTAGTTGGATATACTCAAGGTCATATTTTGGGTCATGACTTTGTTTTCATTTTCTTCAGCTTCAACTTGAACTTGCACAGGAGCAATTGATGATCTGTTCTGTAGTTGGCCCCTGGCCTTGTTCTGACTGATGATATTGAGCTTCTCCATCTTTCTTCCCACATGTACAGCTGATTTGATTCCTGTGTATTCCATCTGGCAAGCTCCACATGTATAGTCACAGTTTATGTTGTTGAAAATAGATATTTCCAATGAATAGTTCATTGATTTTGCAAAATTCTGTCATGCAACCTCTAGCAACATTTCTTTTACCACAGCTATATTTTCCAACTATTGATCCTTCTTCTTTTGTTTCCAACTTTTGCATTCCAATAACCAGTAATTATCAATGCATCTTGATGGCATATTTGATTTCACACTACAGAAGTTCATAAAAATCTTTAATTTCTTCATCTTTAGTCTTAGTGACCACTGTATAAATTTGGATAACAGTAATATTAACTAGAGTTCCTTGTAGGTGTAAGTAAATTAACGTGTCACTGGCAGCATTGTATTTCAATATAAATCTTGACCACTCCTCTGTCGGTTTGTTGTGCTGTGGTAGCTTAGGTGTTGCTACAACGCTGAAAGCTATGCCACTGGTATTTCAAATACCATCAGGATCACCCAGGGTAGACAGGCTTCAGTGTGCCTTCTAGATTAAGACAGACAAGGAAGAAGGACCTGGTAGTCTACTTTTGAAAAAATTGGCCAGTGAAAACGTTATGAAAAGCTGTTAGCACTGCAGCTTGCTTTTGTCACACATGTTAAGATTTACTTAACTTGAAATGTCTTCCCAGTTCGTGTGGCTTGAAACCATAATTAAAAACCTTGTCACATGTTTCTTATTGTGAATAAGTGTAGTAGCTTTCCAAAGAGTAATTATTATTGCAGAGTGTGTAGATTTTGCCTTAACTTTGCAAAAGATAGATCATAGATCTCACAAAACAAACAATAAAACATGTTTAGTATTTTTAATGAGCAAAAGAATATGTTCAAAACTTTCACATGGGAGACAACTCATGCTCTAGAAAATGAAACATTTGAAAACTAGTTTTCCCTTTTCTTTGACCAGCTTGTAAGGTCTGTTATAAATATATATTTGAATACCTGAGTTAAGTTTTTTGTCTTTGTGTCGAAAAAAGTTTAAACATTTCCCAGATAATTTCTTCCCATGGAAATTAACAGCAGCAACTGTATATTACATCATTCCCTTGTGCTTTCATATGGGGCTTAACAAGTGTGTTTTGTCAATTATTATCAATGACCAGCCTTGACATTAGAAAATGCTATTTCTTCAAACTAAAATGAAGTTACGTCTCACAAAGAAAGTGGCCGTTTCTTTGTTGTGCTTCCCTGCCCACCCCAAAGCCTTCATAATTATGCCCTTGTGCCTCTCTTGTATTTTTTCTTCTCCTCCTTTTACTGCAGGATTTATAAACCCTTTGAAACATGTTGTTTCCAGATGTAGGTCCTGAGCGCCTTGTCATTTACTTCCTGTCCAAGCACTCAGCAGATGGAATTACCCAAGTTCGGCTCTGTGAATCCACTCTCCAGTGCCTTCATTAAACTGCAGGATTTTAAAGCTCCTGCCCAATTCCTGGCAGAAACCTTTCCATGCTTCCACCCCCAAAGCTGTAAATTACTACCTCATTAAACTCAATTGTAAATGATTAGGTGTCTGGAATGTACTTTCCTTTCCCTGCAGCCTCCCTTCAGTAATTACTGCATCGCAGGCCTCCCGACTTTACTCAGCACATTATTCAAACTGCAGGGTTTGAGTAGCTCACTGAGGGAGGATGTTTTATTTTGCTTAGGGTATTAAAACTCTATCTTTTAGTTCCAAAAGTGGAAGATTTGTGATCTTCCATTTCCCATTGAGCAATCTCACTTTTAACAAGAAAACAGTGTAATCAACAAGCCTTTCTCAAGAGGTCATTTTCTTACTTCTACCACACAGGCAGTTGGAAGGACAGAAGTTCTTTTTTCCTGAGCATCAGTGAGATAATTTTACATTTTCAGGTGCAATACTTTCTGCTATTAATTTCCATAGGCAAAGATCGTCTGGGAAATAGTTAAGCCTTTTTTTTTTCCCCAAGACAACGAGAAATAAAGTTAATTCAGATTTTCAGTGCATATTCACCTAACCTGATTCTTTGATGAGGATTGCTTAAAAAAAAAAAAAAAAGACTTAAAGAATCTGGAAAGGTCATGGGTAAAAAGCTGGAGAGAGAGAAGGAGAAGGAGGGGCTGTCACATTGAATAAATAATCTATCCAAAACTCCCAGCCTGGTTGCCATCATTCCCCAAGGGACAAAAGCACAGAATGTTGGTACTCTTTCCTATTGGAGGTTTTTGCCTTTTTAGTTGATTCATTATTTTCAAGTCTTTAGATTTTCATTAAGCCTTTTTAGGATTTCTCTGCCATTTGGTTCACTATAATTGGCTGTACTTGTCCATATCCTGGAAATACAGGTTAAAATATTGCTTACAGAGAAAGAAATCAAGGATCATTGAAGGAAAATGACTTGGCTGAGATCAAACAAGTATTTGTAATAAATGTTTGCATTGAAGCAGAGTTCCCAACATCTGTGAAGAAAAATTTCAGAAATAGATAAGGGAATGGAGCAACATTCATCCCACCTCAGCCTATGAATGTGTTGTAGGGAATCACAGATGATCGTTAACAGAGACTCATACATATCTGAGCATGACCCATAAGGACTGGAGTAGACAGCTTAGCTATCCATTTCTCTGCATTCATTTGTATATGAAGAAAGAAACAGTTCAGATGGACTTTGTTAGAGAGATTAGTTCACCAGTAGACTAAAGTAAAAGTATGTAACTTGGTTTTGGTTCCTACCTTTCACCTTAGAGTAAACAGAACTGTACGAAAAAGATAAAGGAGCTGTTTTCCCAAGAATGCAGAGGAGAGGAGCATGTTCGTTGTTACCTATGTGACAGAGTGTGACATGTAGTCAGGAAGAGTGCAGCTTCCTCCATTCTGTCTACAGCACAGCAAACTTTTGACTTGGCAGGGACTGAAGGAATTACTGTGTTGCTCAGGCACCCCAAAGGTTTGAGGATTTGGGAGACCAACAGTTGGCAACATCATCAATGTGGTCACAGTACACAACAACAACAATGTGGTCATGGTGGATGTCGCTTCTGTGCAGCACAAAACTGGGAGGTTAAACATAAGACTGAGTCCTGCAGCTGGCAAAGAAACTCACTTAAAGCTCTGCAGAGTTAAAAAATTATGGGAAGCTGAATTCTTAGTCATAAGATATGTTTTCCCAATGTCAGGTTAACAATTTTTTGTGTCTGGCACTGTGATTCCACTGTAAAAACAATGGAGCTCCATCAAGTTGGGATTGTTGTGGAGGAGGGGAAGAAGAAAGCAGAGCATGGTGAGGAGGATATGATTTTAACATCTGAAATTCAACTATATAATGAGAAACAGAGGAGACATGATGTCATACTGCAGAAGGTAGCTCCAATGTATTTTTTTGTGCAGCCTGGCTTGACCTGAGGTTTTCAACAAAGTCCAGATGGAAAGAAGGGGAGGAGGGGTTATGTATATGCATATATATTTACACCAAGTTTGAAACAAAGACTTAAAGGCGGGAGTTTCTCACTCATGAATTTGACATGTTTGGATTTAATGCAGACTAAGTACAGCCACCTCATTATTCCCCCCTCCTCACCACCTTCCCCTGCTTTAACTCTCCTCTGAAATCTGCAGGACGCCATCCGGACTGGTTATTCTTCTCACCATTAACTGAGGGAAAAGTTTCCTTCATTCCTACTAATGGGAAAGTTGTCTGTTGTTTTTTATCAGCTCCGAGACACAGGCTTATTTTTATTTATATATATATATATATATATATATATTTTAGTGTCTCTGAAATTGAAATGTGTCTTGCAATTAATAATACTTCATAGTTGAGCTGGCAGAGGCTTTTTTCAGTTTGTTCTGTTGCTTACTTTCTTTTTCTTTTTTTTCTTAGTGGAATAGAAAATAATGCTGAATCCACTGTAAGTTGTCTTAGAGTTTACACAATACAGTAATTCTAACAGTGGTGACTAATGTGGCAGAGACATTTTATTTGCTTTCTTTTCCTTTGTTGGATTTTTATGCTGGAGGTTGTACTGGCAACTTCCCTGGCTAAGGAGAGACCCAGAAAAAGAGTCCCCCAAAAAGCTGATCTTTGTTCTGTGAAAGTTCACTGTGTGATGTCTTTTGATTACACAAACAAAACAAAGGGGAAAGGCTATCCTCCTCCCAAAAGCACTCAATAGCATATTAATGTGCATAAGGCTAGAATCTTCAAAAAGGAAGGGGGTAGAGACTATACTCCACAATCTGATGAACCAAGGTGTCATTCAGTAAGAGATGCTAGAGAAAAATAATAAGCACGCCAAACAAAAATTCAAGACAAAAAGGATTGGATTTCTTGAGTAGGTGTCTAGCCTTAAGAAAAATCTAAACTGAATACAAAACAGCAGTGGGTAGATGAGGCTGGAAACCCTCTAGATTCAGCCATTCTGGCATAGATTTGAGCTTTGCCACAGTAGAAGAGTAACGAAGCATGAAACCCGGTAGCCCAATCCAGCCCTGGCTGGAATCCAGACCATCAAGAGCATTTCTACAACAACAGACAGGCACCCATCCAACTGAATAGGACTGGCCTTAAAATGAAGCTACATGACAGAAGCCAAAACAAGACACCAATGGGCTGACTTAATTTGTCAGTTTCTTCTCTCCACCTGGCATTTGGAAGTAAGACTGACACCTCCTGGACTGAGTATACCCTTGCACTTGTGGAAAATTAAGAAACTTGCCAATTTTTGTGTCCGACACTGCTAGAGCAGACCATTTGCTTAGCAATTATTAAGTACTTGTTACAGATTGGGCACCACAGTATAAGTTTTAAAGTGTTTATGCTATTAATCTTCCCAATAATCAACAGAAATTTGTGATTATCCTAAGGAAACAGAGCCAATGAGGTTAAAAAAATTGTCCAAAAGACATAAAACTAGTATGACAAGTGGTAGGTTAAGGTCAACCTAACTTGAAAAATCATGTTCTTTTCACAACATCATGCTGGATGCTTCTAGAAAGACAGGAGTTCTCACTAGCAGACACTGGCATGTCAAGTTACTCAGAGATTATCCATAATGCTTAGCTGATTGCTTTGTGTCTGGGCTAGATAATACAATCCATGTTCAGAGTATAAAGAGGAAACAGGTAAGTCCACAACCAGTCACCACCAATTTCAAAAATACACAAGATCACAGTCAAATTTCATTAGATTAACTGTGAACTGACTAATGTGAGACTTGACAAATTGAGGAATATCTGAAAGTTTCTAATGAGAGATTTTTTGAATAACCAAAGGAAAACTTGACTAATTTTTCTGGGGGAGCTATTCAAGTCACTATACACTTCCTCCATATAAGTAAGGGAAGGCATAGAAGTTTGTAACTGATCTAAAGCTTATCAACTAAAGGATTTATGGAGGCACTTCTAGATTTTTCTGGACACTGCAGTTCTTAAGGTAGAGTGACAGTTAACACCATTGTATTATTTTCACAATGTTCTTTTTCTATTGCATGTTTTTGTACAAATTATGGAATAAAACAAATTTATATGAATAAAATACAAAATATTTAGTTCAGCATCTCCTCCATAAGAGATAAGGATGGTTACCAATTCAAATTATCACATTTTCAGTCATGGCTATTTTAAAACTTAAAAATATTACCACACATGGAGACAACTTTATATCTGTTTCTTTTACCTAAAATTATATCGTGAGTTTCTCCTAAGTCATTACATGTTTTTATGACCTACCAAGGTTATAAATTTGAGTATAGGGCCTGGGGATTCTAATCATGGAATGTAAAAGAATATATAGCTTACATTCTAATATGTTCATGGCACAAAAGATAAATAAAATCAGCACCCCAGATGAAGATATGTTTGAGAAACAGCTGGAAGCCCAAACTATGATGCCAAAGGGTATGAATAGGAAACAAACAAACCAACAAAATCAGGAAATATCTGCCCCAAACACTAGGGAATGTGGGTAATCAAGTTAGGGATTAAAAAAAAAAAAAAAACTCTACAGAGATTTACTAGGATAATGATACCCAGAGGGAGGGAGACTTTTAAAAACAGGGTAATTATATAATTTGTTGTTAGAACTCAGAGAGTATTTATAATTACATTGGAACAAGTATAAACCAGGATAATCCAAGGGTAACTGAGGCAAATAGCTGTTTTATTTATGGCCAATAAAGAAAATATGAGTTAATATGACATCACCAAGATGTAGAACAAGCAGCTCCAAATTCCTATCCCCCTACAGAAATATCAAAACAGAAGCAGAAATTGTCAGAACCGATGTTGCCAGAGCTATTTAGCAAAATAGTCAAAAGTTTATAGGAATGAAGAAAATGCTGAATTAAGAAAAGGCAACTTAAAAAATGGTAAGAAAGCTTTGTCATTTTCCCAGTACTCTCCCTCGCTCAGTGATACTCCTGAATACAAGAATCTATGTCCCCCGTCTTTGATTATGGAGGATGCAGAGAAGACCTTATTCACTAACTATTGTGTTTTTCTGATTTGACCTGACCTGAAGGACTGACAAAAGGTAGCTGTAACTGTTTAGCCTATCTTGGAACTTACTGCACGGAAAAGGGGTGACCACTGAAAACAATGAAAGGCATGGAATCAACTCATAATCACCTAGGGCAAGAGGATATGGTTAAGATATACAATGGGTTACCTAAATCCTGAGAGTAAAAACCTTAGGAGACAGTTCTTTGAGATATTAGGGCATTCAAAAGCACCCCTGTATATGGAGAAATTTAAAAAGCAATACCATACACAGGAAAAGAAATATTCTCAGAAAAGGGTGGGGGAAAAAACTCAGCTTTCACCTTGAGCTGATCTCAAGGCTCACTGCAAGCCTGAGTACTGAAGGAGTGCCTCAACCCACAGCCAATATGCAAAAATAAGAAGAGGTGTTTTGTTGTTGGTGCTGCTGCAGCTGTTTTATTTACTTTTATTTTGTTATTAGCTCCTCATGTTCCTGGAATATTAGCTAACAGAGACAAAGAAACAGAAATGTCAATGACTAAACATGACAAAAAAGAGATTTTTCAAAAGCCATTCAGAAATGTCACCAAACCAATGGACTTCTTCAAAAACAAACAAAAAGGAGTAAACTCTTGAGAGAGAAAATGATTTCCAGAGCCACCACGTTGTAGTATTCAAATGCCTGATTTTTATCAAAAAATCACAAGGCACACAAAGAAATAGAAAGAATGAACCATTCAAAGAAACAAAGTACAGCAACATAAACCATCCCTGAGGAAGTTCAGACTCTGAACTTACTAGACAAAGACTTTAAAACAACTGTCTTAAATATGCGCAAATAGCTAAAGGAAAATACGTACAACAAACTAAAAAAAAAAAAAAAACAGAAAAATAATGCGTGAACAAAATGAGAATATCAGTAAGAACCGACTCGACAGCACTTGGCTGTCAGTAAGAAATATAAATTTTAAAAATAAACCAAACAAATTCTGAAGCCTAAAGTTACAATAACTAAAATTTTAAAAGTTCACCTGAGGGGTTCAGCAGCAGATTTGATCAGGCAGAAGTGATAATCAGCAAACATGAAGACAGAACTATTGAAATTACCAAGTCTAAGTAGTATATAGAAAAACAATGAAGAAAATTACACAGTCTAAGAGTCCTGTGGGAAACTATCAAACAGACTAATATGAATTACAGGAGTTGTAAAAGGAGAAAGAATATTTGAAGAATTAATAGCTGAAAACTTAACAAATTAGACAGAAGACACAAATCTACACATCCAAAAGGACACTCAATAAATTCCAAGTATGATAAACTCAAAGAAATCTACACCAAGACACATTATAATCAAACTTCTGAGAACCAAAGACAAATAAAGAATCTTGAAAGCAGCAAGAAAAAGCAAATCTTCGCATACAAGAGTCACTAAAAACCCACTGCCATCTAGTCAATTCCAACTCATAGAGACCTTAAAGACAGAACTGAATTGCCCCATAGCGTTTCCAAGGAGCACCTGGCAGATTTGAACTGCCTACCTTCTGATTAGCAGCCCTAGCACTTAATCACTATGCCACCAGGGTTTCCCATCACACACAAGGGATCCTCAATAAGATTAAGTGCCAATTTTTCCTCAGAAACCAGAGACCTAAGGACAGGGGTATATAATATTTAAAGTGACGAAAGAAAACATCTGTAAATGAAGAATTCTATATCCAGTAAAACTGTCTTGTAAAAATCAAAGGAAACTTATGACAGTCCCACATAAACAAAAGCTGAAAGAATTCACTACCATGTGGCCTTCCTTATAAGAAATGTGAAAAAGCAGTCATTTAGTTGAAAAGAAAAAAACACTAGACAATAACCTTGAAGCTGTATGAAGAAAAATAGATCTCCAGTAAAGGTAACCTTATGTATAAATACATTGTTAGTTTTATGGTATTTCTGTGTTGTGACTTTACTTTTTATGTCCTACATGATTTAAAAGACAAATGCATACATAGTAATTGTAAATTTACATAATATTATGGGCTTAATGTATAAAGATGTAATTTGCAACAATAACAACATAAAGGGAGAGGAGAAACTATAGAAACAGATTTTGTATGTTATTAAAGTTGTTGGTATTAATTTTAAATAGGTTGATATAAACTTAGAGTGTTAAACAGAACTCTCATTGTGACCAGGGCAATGTTGCACAAGCACTGATTACTTAATGTTATACATTACCTAAGAAACATTAAGTATACAGTACTTCTGTGGTCCCCGGATTCTTCCTTGGATCCATTCACTCCAGTAGATTATCAGGATTCAAGAATTATCAAAGATTTGAAAAAATTCTGACTTAAGTCATTCCTCTCTAAGATGTATTTTAAACCAACAATAAGCCTCTCTCTATCATCTAGAAGTAATTTCAAAGGTTCTATGGGGTTTTTCCAGTTTCTTGATAAGTCTATTCTTTCGTGTCATGGAGAAATTCAAGTGGTTCTATCAAACCTTTCTGTGACAAACAGAGCTTTCTGGCTGAGAACTAATGACTATCTTAATAAAAGGCACGGATCACTTCATTTGTGTCGTGGATTGAATTGTGTCTCCCAAAAAATGTGTGTAGTAATTTGGCCAGGTCATGATTGACAAAATTGTGTGATATTCCTGTATGTTCTAAATCCTACCTCTATAATAGTAATGAGGTAGGATGTGCAGTGGCTGTGTCAGTGAGCAAAGATTCAGCCTGTAAGATTATGTTCTGCACCAAGGCAGTCTCTTGAGATACACAGAAAAGGGAAGCAAGCAGAGAGTTGGAGACCTCATACTACCAAGAAGCAACACTGGGAGCAGAACAAGTCCCTTCTGGATACCCAAGGTCCCTGCACATCAGAAGCTCCCAGCCCAGGAGAAGATCGATAACAAGGAGAGCTAACAGAGAAAGCCTTCCCCCTGAAGCTGACACCCTGAATTTGGACTTGTAGCCTACTGGACTGTGAAGGAATAAAAATTTTTTTTTAAGTCACACATTTGTGGTATTTCTGTTATAGCAACACTAGATAGCCAGAATAATTTACTACACATGTCTTAAACCAACACCAAACCCACTGCCATCGAGAGGATTCTGACTCACAGCAACTCTATAGGACAGAGCAGAACGGCTCTATAGCACTTTCAAGGAGTGCCTAGTGGAATTAGACTGCTGACCTTTTGGTTGGCAGATGCAGCATTTAACCAACTATGCCATCAGGGTTTCCACACATACCTTAGTAATACATTAACTTAAAAAAATCAATTTCTTGAACATTTTTCACAAAGTATTATAAGAGTCATATTAACCGTCACCAGACTAATAAATTCTTTAGGTATGTCAGGTTGAATATTTATTTTTAAAAAAAGGTTATTCACTTGGCTTGTCTGGCTTTGCTTATGTTTTAGGATAGAAGATGTCTAATGGTCTCTGGATCACGTAAGTCTTAAGAAGTAATCTATTCAATTTCTGAGGCAATTGACAGGAAATGATATTATTTTACAGTTACAGAACTGGATGGAAATTTCCTTAGTCTTGAAATATCCTTTGAACATTTATTACATATTTGAAAATTGGGACAGAATTCAGTTTTCATGGAAACTCTTTCAGTACCCAAAATGTTTACAACTGAGTACAATTATCATAGTATACTGTGTTTCTGCAAATTATGGTGCAGAGATCATCCTTGTTATGGAGACTGACTTATTTGGTAATACTGAGGTAGCATGACACACAGAAAGAGTAGATATTTTGAAGACAGACAGATCTGAGCTTCTAAATATGTAGCCGAGAATGCCTGTGTGTCCATCTGCAAGCTCCTGATACCCTATGCAACTTGTCATGTACACAGATAGAAACATCTGTTTCCTTCCTCAGGGGCACTGTCCCAAAATTAATTTAAAAATGTCTTTAAGTGTCTGTGAGCTGGTTCAAAACAAGAGTGAAGTATATGCAGCAAATTATCAGTTCTATGAGTCATGGTTCATTTATTTTTGGCACAGAAGTAAATATGACAGTATTTATGGAGAATTCTAAGTGAATAATTGAGCTTAATAATATAAAAGAAGCATTCAGTGTTTGCAAAATAGTCTAGAAATTTTGGACATTGTTAATTTTTAAAGTTATACATTATTTTAATCTTAGTGATTTGAATGCTTGCGTTCATATAAAAATTAATTTTATGATTTTATTTGTTGCTTATTCACCTACAAATTTCAAAAGATTTTAGGAGGCTTAAAATGAGTTAAAAGGAATGATTAAGTCAAGTCATTGGGAAGATGTAGTAAAATAAACAATTACATGAGAAAACACACAGAACAAAAGACACGTTTCCATCGAAGAGAATGAAATAATTTTTTTAATAAAATGGTATCTGCTTTACAACTTATAATACAGCCTGAAAACAAAGACTCTGATAGAAACTCAGAAAACTACAAAGCTTGCAATAAAATTAACAAACATTGTAATTTAAATATATGGAAGGGAATGAATTTCCACTGACTAAAAAGCCAGCTGAGCTGCACTGAGAAAAAATAATTGAGGCATTCCCAAGCTTCAGGATGTGAAATAAAGGGCATTGCTCAGTTGACAGATGGTAGGAGTGTCACTTCATCTCTCTCCCATTCTATTTTTCTGGCTCCATTCAAAGAGAGGTCTACAGCTAAGACAAAAATAGGAAGAAGGCTGACAGGTCTGGACGGTGCAGGCTGTCATAGTCTACGAGGTCTTCAGTTCAGAGAGAACACTACAAGAAGAGAGCAGAATGCACTCAATGAATCTATACATAGTGGAATTTGGGCATAGAAGCACCCAATGAAGTAGCACAAAGATTCCAGGACAATCCATTTACCTTGCCTGATGACAAACACTAGGTCTGAAAAGGTTTTCCCATTTTTGGAAGAAAAAAAAATAGAATGAAAAACAAAGGCAAACTTGGTCCTATGGAAAAAAATAATGAAAGTACCACAAAGGAAAAATAATATCAGCTGATGACCTCCAGGACAATTAGCAACACTTAAAAAGAACATTTGGCAAAAAACAAAGGAAATTTTTAGAAAACTTGGCATTATTACTAAGGTACAAGAGAACAGAGTGGATACGAAAGGAGAAAATTTTATGGCAGGAACAAGGATGATAGTGCAACAAAATGAGAAGCAAAGATAATAATTAGAGATGTGCAGGGGCTAAATGAGATAAGGACATGAAGAACTAACACTGAAATATTAGAATTAAAATCTGCAAACAAGGAGGTAAATAGAAGAAATGATATGACAAAGATAGCAAATGTGGAAAACAACTTTACAGCCTTCCAAAACTGCAGCTCTATGGGATGAAAGGAATTGCCATCAAGCTTGTCCTGACAAAGCACCAGAAATTGTGTGAGAGATTATAAACACAGAGGATTTTGATGAAAATCCAAAGAACTACAACTTAAAAAGACTTCATAACTTCTGACCTTAAAAAAAATAGATTAATATATTCTATGTGAAATTATGAAAAACAGACCTATGCCCAAAGTTCTGAATTATAGGGATAAAGAAATATCCTTCAAGTTTTGGATGTTGCTGATAAAATATCCTTCAAGAGGATGTTGCTGATAAAGGAGGAGGGGTACCAAAAACCACTATGTTGACCTCAAAATTCTTTCCAACAAAAGAAAGAAAATGGAGGAAAGTCCACAGGATATTTTGATGGGATGGTAGCCATGACACAAAAAATATCATTCCCAAAGATGCCCAAGTAGAAATCGAGGCCAATTGGCAAAACTATAATTTTGCTAATGAGGACTCTCTGCACCCCACATTGATGAGTGGTGTCTGGGGTCTTAAAAGCTACCAAGCTGCCATTCGAGGGTACAGCAAATGGTCGCAACTCACCGGGAAAAGATGACCACCAAGGTCCATAACGACAGGGGGAAAGAACCCAGAAGACAGAGAGGCCCACATGAGTGGGTGATTCCATCAACTTGTAACCGAAAAAACCAGATGGTGCCCAGCCACCACCAGTGATAGCCACGATGGAGCTCACAAAGTTGAGTATCACTGGCAACACAAGAATAAATAGGGGTTCACCCTGAGATCTCCCCTAAAAGGCCACAACTGTTGGTCCAGGGGCTTTAGGGTTCCTCTGGGAGCATGGCCCCTGGCCCTGATGCTGCCCCTGTCCATAAATCATAATGAAGGTTAGCTCCTCAGACAGCAATGGATTGGACTTAGTGATGCAGAGTGACCGTATTTTCTGGGCACTTTATGGTTATAGGCATCTATAGGATGTCATCCTGCTGACCTCATATTGGAGGAAGGGGCGTGGGTGGAGTTGAAGAGATAGGAGACTGTTGGGAAACTAGGACATGTATGGAGCAGAGAGGAAGAGTGTGCTGTCACCAGGCAAGGAGAGCAGTGGAAGTTGCATACAGGTGAGCATGCAAATTATATGGCAATGAACATTTTCCTTCAATCATAATAATAAAAAAAAGATGCCCAAGTATTATTCACGTGTGAAAGAAAAAAAAACCCGACATATAGAACATAAAAAACACAGAATCCATGTGTGCTCTTTTACTTAGAGTAATATTTTTTGATAACAGAAGCAAAACAAGTTTGTTATTTAAAAAATATTCAGATAAGCAGTAGAAAATGTTTCAACCACTCATAAACATACTACCCAAAGATAACCTCTCTAACGATATGAGAACCAACGATTGAGACCATGAACTCAACTGTTACTAAGCTAAAAATACAATTTCTTGCTTAAATAATTTTTTTTTTTAATGAGAATATACACAGCAAAAACATATATTAACTCATGTTTCTTGTGGCATTGATTGTATCCTTCAATTTGTGCAACCATTCTCACTCTCATTTGCTAAGTTGTTCCTCTCCTATCAACATACACTCACTGCCGGCCTGAAGTTCCTATCTAATCTTCTGAGTTGCTATTGTCAGTTTGATCCCATACAGATAGATCCTATAGACAGATTTTAAAACAGCACATGCCCAAGGCAAACATTCTTTACTAGTTAAGCTAAACTGTGATTTGAAGAAGACCTCATGGTATATTTCTGGTTTAAGATTTAAAGATTATCTCAGGGCAGTAGTTTCAGGGACTCATTCAGTCTCAATGGCTCCAGAAAGTCTGGATCCCAAGGAATTTGAAATTCTGTTCCACGTTCTTTTCCTTTGATCAGTAAAATCTTTCTTCTTCAATAAAATCTTATATTCAAATATTCAGTAACAGTAACTTGGCACCACCCAGTTCTTCTGATTTCATGGTAAAAGGGGCAGTTGTTTATGGTGGCAGTTAGCCTCACAATCCATTTCCTCCTCCTGTTCTTAACTCTCCTACTCTGTTACTCCAGGCAAATAGAGACTAATTGTTGTACCTTGACTTTGGATGACTGTTTGGAAACTCCCTTCCCACCCCTCTTTGGAAGCTATTAAGGTCTCAGGCTCTACGTGATGAACAAGGAGGTAGAACAGAGGTACTAACCACAGTACTAGGCTGATTAACTTGGATGTCGCACATAAAATCCTGACCCTAAACCTCCAAACCAAGGAACCAAATCCCAGGAGGTGTTCGATTCTACACGAAGAGCCTCAGAAGCTTTTCTCTGTGTATATTAGTGTGTGCCATTGTTGTAAATATGTCTATCACACAACTTTTACCGGTTCAATCCAATCATAACATGGGCAAAAGATTTGAGTAGACATTTCACCAAAGAATACATTTAAATGTCCAACACATAAAAAGATGTTCAAAGCCATTAGCCATAAGAGAGATAGAAACAAAACTACAAGAGAGGTGGAATCAAGATGACAGACTAGACAAACATTTCCTTAATTCCCTCTGAAAACTAAGGCCTGGAATCGTAATTGAACGGAGTTTTCTGGATACCCAGTGGGCCCCAGGACACAGCATAGGGTTGTAAGTTTGGACTACATGCTACTGAATGGGAACCTTCTTCTCTCTCACTGAGTCCTGTTTGCATGGACTGGTAGTAATGGTGCTTTTAACTTTTTTCTTTTTGTTGGTGGGTAGGTGGGTGATGGGCATGAGCTGGCACATATGCTGAAACAAAATGCTGAAGTAAGCAGTGTATGCCACAGCAGAGAGACAGTGTGTGGGTTAACCACATTTTGAGAGCCCAGCAGGGTGCTGAGGGCACCACAGCCCCTCCACTCTCTCTTTTTGGAGCTCCACCATAGATTCAGCTGTTTCATGGTGGGAGGGACAGCTTGACCAGGATGCTATTTTGGTTGGCTGGGATGTGGAGTCACCCAACCAGAGGCCTCAGCAGTGGCTAATTCCCAGGCTGGGAGGCAGTGCCAGTCTGGGGAGAACTTTTCCAGCAGAAAGTCTGTGCTTCGCACAATATTATCTTGTGGGTAGGGCCTAGTGGGTGATGGTAACAAGGCAGTAGCCATTTCCTGCTTTGAACTTCATCATAGCATCTGGGGATGGCCAAAGAGGTGCCTCCATTGTCAGCTAGAAGGCAGGGCCCACCACAGTTGACAGGCTGACTGATTTTGGAAGCTGTCAGACAGCTTTTAGCTTTTTCAAATAAGACTACCTGGAGAAATAACTGCTGTGCAGCCCAATGGCATCTCTTCCAGCCTTTACTGACCCACATAATAGGGTTGGTTGACAGCCCTGCAGTGACTCCATAAGTAGAGCGATATCTTTGCCACCCCAGAGGTGGAGTTGGCCACCCCATAGAGTCCACTGTGGATGGTCATTAAAGTACACAGATGCAGGCTGGTGACCAACTCTGTTCTCAGAACTACACTTCAACTCCTGTTGAGGCAACACCAGAGAAACTAAACAGCCTCTAGATGCCCCCAAAGCAACAAACCATTGTCAAACACTTAAAGAAACAGCCCTCCATGGCTCCAGAAAACTCTCAAAACAAAGAATCAAAAAGCTTTCCAGATTAAGAAGCCTTTCTAAAACTATCAGAGGTTGAGTACAGAAGAATTATATATCGAGCCCTCCTAGAGATTATACAAAATGCAGCAGAGCAAAAATTAAGCAAGCTTTTCAAACTGATGGAACATCAACTTTCTGAAATCCAACAGATCAATAACAAAATTACAGAATTAGACAATTCAATTCAAAGCAAAAGAGCAGAATAGGGTAACTGGAAGTCAAACTTAGTGACCTTGAAGATGGAACAACTGACACCAGCATTATGAGGAAAAATAGAGAAATAAGAAAAATGAAGAGGCATTGAGAAATGTGTGGTACACTATCAAGAAGAATAATCTACAATTAACTGGAGTTCCTGAAAGGGAGGGATACATGACAACACAAAGAGTATTGTTTAGCTACTGACAGAAAACCTCCCCGAAATTATGAAAGTAGAGAACATAGATATCCAAGATGTGTATTGAATGCCACATAAACTAGACCCAAAAAGAAAGACACTAAGACATGTTATAATCAAGATTAATAAAATTAAACATAAGCAGAAATTCTTACAGACAGCAAGAGTCAAAGCAAAGCTAACATTCGGAGGGAAGCTCTGTAGGCTTTCATCTGACTTCTCAGCAGAAACAACATTGGCACAGAAGCAGGGGGATGACATATTCAAAGCTCTGAAGGAGAAAAACTTCCCACCAAGAGTTACACATCCTGCTTCAAATGTGAAGATGAAATTACGACATTTGCAGATAAACAGAGGCTTAGAGACTTCATAAAAACCAACCAAAACTACAAGAAATACTGAAAGAAGCTCTTTGCTTAGAAAAACAAAACCATTAAGTATATATTTAAGGAAGCATTACAGGACTCAACATCCAAAAACCTATACTCAGTAAGGGAAGGCACAAAACTACAATATTAAAAGAAGGGAACCAGTGATCATATCATGAAACTGAGACAATATTGCTTTTAAAAAAAGGAAAATACTACAGTAGTTGTAGTAATTTCAGATGGAGAGGAAGTTAGTAAAATATGCAGAAGTTAAAATTGGGTTTAAACTTAGAATATTAAGGAAGATCACAGGGGTAGCCACAAAGCACAATAAAAATGCAACATATCAAAACAGGACACGTAATACAGTAGTCTCACCAAACCCAATTAAGAAATGGGCAAAGGAGATGGACAGACAATTAAAAAGGACATCCAGGCAGCCAAAAGACTCATGAGGAAATGCTCACGATCATTAAGTATTAAAGAAATCCAAATCAAAACTACAATGAGATACCATCTGACCCCAGCAAGGTTGACATGATCCAAAAAACACAAAACAACAAACACTGGAGAGGCTGTGGAGACATTGGAACTCTCCTACCCTGCTGGTGAAATTGCAAAATGGTACAACCTCTTTGGAAAGCAGTCTGGCACTTTCATGAAAAGCTGGAAATACACATACCATGTGATCCAGTAATCCCACAGCTTAGAATATATCCCACAGAATCAAGGGAAGTCACATAAGCAGATACATGGACATGAATGTTTATTGCAGCACAGTCCACAATAGAAAAAGAGTGAATCAACCCAGATGCCCAAAAACAGATGGATGGAGAAACAAACTGTTGTATACATACTCAGTGTAACACTGTGCAATGATAAAGAACAATGATGGTTTTAAGAAGCATCTCATAATGTGCTTTCAAATGGAAGATATTATGTTGAGTGAAATCAGTCAGTGGCACAAGGACAAATATTGCATGAGATCCCTAACGGAAGGACTTAAAATCAGACTCAGGTACAGAAGACTCTTTGAAGGCTACAAGTGAGGGGAGGGAAGGAGAGAGATTGCTGGTTATAGATTAGACAGTTGATAGAAATTTGGTTCAGTGAAAGCAGTGACAGCACACATTACATAGAAGGTCAGATTAACTGGACTTCAGCATTTACTGAAAACTCTTCCTATCTTAACCCAATACTGCAAGGATAGAACAGCAGGAGTGGGCATCTGGGTACCATACTCTCAGGGGACATCAATGCCAACTGGCATAACTAGGCTATTGCTGAGAAAGTCTTTGGCACACAATATTGATGAGTGGTGTCTAGCATCTTAAAGGACAGCAAGCTGCCTTCTGAGGTACACCAAATGGTCCCAACTCAGCCAGAAGAGATGATCACCAAGGACAACAAAGACATGAGGGAAAAAGAGCCCAAAAGACAGAAGGACCTACATGAATGGGTGACTGTATCAACATGTGACCAGAAGAACCAGATGGTGCCCAGCCACCACCAAAGACAGTTGTGGTCAGTCACACAATATCGAGTCCCGGAAGCAACAAGAGAAAAAGAGGGGTACACCTCAAGAACTTCACTAAAAGGCTGTAACTGTTAGTCCAAAGATCTGGGAGTTCCCAGGGATCTGATGCTGCCCCTGACCAGAAATCATTACTGAAGTGAACTCTTCGGTCAGGAATGCATTGGACTTGGGGACACAATGTGACCATATGGTGTGTGCACTTTACGGGTCTATGCATCTATAGGATAGGATTCTGTCCTACTGGCATCTTATTAGAGGGGAGAAGAGAGGGTTGGGGACAGGAGATTGTTAAGAGGATATGACATGTATACAATGGAAAGGAAGAGTGTTCTTTCACCAGGCACGGAGAGCAGAAGGAGCTGCAGACAGGCGGGCATGAAAATTTAACTTGGACTGTATACTTTCATTCAACTAAAAAAAAAAACTACAATGAGATACCATTTCACTCCCACTAAGATGGTTAAGACTTTAAAAAAACCGAAAATTACAATTTTGATGAGGATCTATGGAAACTGGAACAGTTAGTCACTGCTGACGGGAATGCAAAATGGGACAATTGTGGAAAACATTATGATGGTTCCTCAAAAAATTAAAAACAGAACCACTACATAACCCAGCAATTTTATTCCCAGAAACATGTTCAAAAGACCTGAAAGCAGAGACTTCAACAGATAACTCGCACACCAGTGTTTGTTGCAGCACTGTTCACAATATAGTCAAAAAGTCGAAACAATCTAAATGCCTAACAATAGATGAATGCATTTAAAACATGTGGCACAAACACTCAAAGGAATACCGCTCAGCCAGTAAGAGAAATGAAATGTGATACACTCTAATGTGGATGGAGCTTGAAGACACACTGAGTGAGGTAAGCCAATCACAAAAGGACAAGTATTGTATGACCTCACTTATATAAAAAAATAATAAGAGGCAAATATGTAGAGATGAAGTTTTATTAGTGGTTACCAGGACTGGTGAGTGAGGAATAAAGAAGTCATGGCTTATGAAGGACTGAATTTTGGTTTATGGTGGTGGAAAAATTACGCTGATTAAGGACAGGTTTTTACAGCCAACTAATGTAATTGCTGTCAATAAGTTGTATATTTGTAAAAAGCCAAGTTGGAAATTATAGTTTCTTATTTAATATATTTTGATTTAATGTATACAAAAGAATCCATTAGGGTATATTTTTAAAGATTTGACAAAATAAACATTAGAAACTTCTACATATTAAGGAAAACAAAGAGCAAACAAAAAAGTCGGTAATATATTTTCAGTGGTAATGCATACATCACATCTGCAGTGTTCTCAGCTCACTGAGAGTAAAGGTCACATATCCACCTATCTGGCCTGTCTCCTGCCAGTCTCCCTGGGCTGCTCACCAGCCTTAGAAGTCACACAGACACAACATCTCTCCTGTTCGTCAGCCCATCCTACACATTCCCGCCTCAGACCTTTGCCCTCGCTGTGCTTTCTTCCTGCCTGGCTCCAAGTCTGACTCCTTCATTTCTGTATCCATTTCCTATCACTGCAGTGATAAACTACCACAAATTTAATGGCTTAAAGCAACACAAATTTGGTATCTTACAATACGGGAGGTCAGTTGTCATAAAAATGAGATGTCAGCAGGCCTGTGCTCTAGAAGAAATTCAGTTTCTTTGCCTTTCCTAGCTTCTAAAGTCTGTTGCATTCTTTGGCTAATGGCCTCATCTGCGATCTTTAAGCCAGCAATGCAGCATCTTCAAATCTCTCTCTGATTCTGCTTCCAACATCACATAGCCTCATTTGACTTTTCTCTTCCTGCTCCCCTCTTATAAGGATTCTTCTGAATACAGTAAACCCAGTGGTATAATCCAGGACCATCCTCCCATCTTAACATCCATAATTGTATCTTCAAAATCCCTAGTGCATAGAAGGTAACATATACACAGGTTTCTGGGGTTAAGACATGTATATCTTTTGGGAAGGGCATTATCCTATCTACTACGATTACTCTCAGATCTGTACCACCTTAAATCAAAGCAAGAACAGCTTCCCCCTCCCAAGCCCACACCCCATCCTTCTCACTTTATTCTTTACAGCACTTAATGCCAACAAACTGATGTCCTCAGTGATGGGACAGGAACAATGTATCGTTCACTGACATATTCCAGGGGGTGCATATCACAGGTTTTCAAAAAGTGCTTCTTGAATGAATAAATAAATTAGAAAAAATAGAATGGAATTTGTGTCTAGGTCCAAAAAAATAGAGATGAAAAATTCTCTTCTCTGACAGCAACACAGAACAAACAATAAAAAAAGCATTACTTCTCTTCAAGTAGCTATTGAATTCTAAGACTTCTCTGTTATTGGCCCATGAAATATTCCATAAATCTTGTACTCTTAAAAAAAAAAAAAGATTTAGGCAGGGATAATGCAGTCATTGCCACTGAGTCACTTCCAACTTATAGTGCCAACAGGGGACAGTATAAGTATCTGCAATACAGACAAAATTTCTAAAGTCTATACATTTTTCAAGAGAAATGCTTACTCCGTCTTGGTTCCATAATAACCTAAGGAAACTTAAATGTGAGGAAAATCAAAGCAGGAGAATTGAAAAAGAATTTTGAACCCATATCACAAATTCACAGCGAAAGTCTTTTACATGATGATTTTTAGTTTGTTGTTCAAAAGGAAAGTATCTTCAAAAAACAAGTATCTAGTTCTTGGAATGTTAGAGAGAAGTAACGTAATTTGAAATCCGGTCACTGGCTTTCAGCACAACACATACTCTTTTCTCCTGGTAGTTTTGACAATAATTCATTAAACATAGATTTAACAGAGCTGGAGACTGCTGAAATAATGACTAAGTCTAGGACAAACCTGAATCACTTGGCTTGCTAGGATTGGAGCTAAGGTAGGGCTATAGGAAGTGGTCAAGGGAGAAAATAGGAACAATGAATAACACACAAAATGGAAAACTGGATTCCGGTAAGGAAGTGCCTGCTCTATTTTCATAGCACAGTAATGACACTCAAAAGCATTGCTTTCACTTTTCCGTGAAATGCATGAAGCCACGTTATTGTTCCAGTTACTTTAAGTGGCATAAACTGCAATCATTTCATTTTTCTAATAAGTTTGAGAGTCAAGCATTTGGGAAAGGCTCTGCTAAGCATCTTTCACTTGAGGTCTCTCATGTGATTGTACCCAGATGTCTGTGAAGGTTGCAATCATCTGAAGGTTCGCTAGCCTCTACTTCCGAAATGGCTCCATAGGTGGCAGTTACTGCTAGCTGTTGTCCTGTAACTCAACTGCAATTGTCAACATGAGTGTCGTTACATGGCCTCTCCAGCACAGTAATCTACTAATAGACTTATTATAGAGTGGCTGTAGCTGTTGTTGCGTGCCACGAAGTTAAGGCTGTGTGTTAAATTGACTGGGGCATGATTCTCAGTGTTTCCGCAGTCATGGTACAGTTTGGCAGTCATATGACAATGTGATCCATTCCATGAAGAGAGCTGCTGAGAGCAGCCAATCATTTGAAAGGGCACATCCTTAGAGCTGCTGCCTGCATCAAATATAAACAGGCTTTCTGGCAAGACTCAGGGGATTTTTTTCAGTCTGGGTCTTGATGTTGGCTCCTGTTTATCTGACCTTCAGTTCTTGGGACTTGAGATAGCAGTTTATCTGCCATCTGGCCTTCCAGTTGTTGGATTCATCACTCTTTGCAGCTTGTGAGCAAGAATGTTGTTGTTTGACCTAATGATCTTTGGTTTACCAGCCCATCCACCTATATGAATCAAGAGAAGCCTCTATCCTGATTCAGGGACTTGGAATGATTCAGCCTCTATAATCTTGTGATCTGTTTCCTTGACACACATGTACATGTATAAATTAAACCAAACCCATTGCTGTCAAGTTGATTCCATCTCCTATAGGACAGAGTAGAGCTGCTCCACAAGGGCTCTAAGGAGTGCCTGGTAGATTTGAACCACCAACCATTTAGTTAGCAGCCAAGCTCTAAACCACTGTGCCAACCAGGCTTCCATATACATCTATGGAAACCCTGGTGACAGAGTGGTTAGGAACTCGGCAGGCATATGTGTAGGTACGTGTGTGAATATGTGTGTGTCCGCATACATGTGTATGTATGAGAACTGCCAATGAAGTTCACAAACTTTGCCTAGGAAAACTACTATATATCTCATTGCTAAATATCGCTACAGCCACCTAGGAAGTACTTCCCATTGGAAGCTATGCACTGCCTTTAGTACCTAGTCCACCCTGCAAAGCAATTTTGGAACTCTTTTTCTGGAATTGGTATCAGAGCTGTCGTTGTATTAATCTTAATGTCCTGAATGTCCTCGGAATGTCTTCCTTTCAGTATTTCCTTTATCTTCAGGTAAAGAAAACAGTCATTGGGGGACAGACCACTTGATTAGGGAGGGTGTTCTGATACAGTTATTGTCTACTGGCTAAAAACTTCCTCACAAGCAACCGTACAATTAAGGCTGCAAACTCACCCCCATGCCACCACGACACCATGCACAATGGCCATTCCAGAAAAAGTTCCAAAACTGCTTTGAAGGTTGGACTAAGCACTGGTGATAGTGCATAGCTTCCCAAGCAGAATACTTCAAAGGTGACCGCGGGATGTTCAGCAATGTGGTATATAGGACGTAGAACAGTTAAGTTCATGGACTTAATTGCTGGACCTTATATACATTCACGTGTATATATATAGGTACAGGAAACTCTGGTGACATTGTGGTCAAGAGCTATGGCTGCTAACCAGAAAGGCTGGCAGTTCTTGAATATACCAGGCACCCCTTGGAAACCCCACAGGGCAGTCCTACTCTGCCCTAACGGGTTGCTCTAAGTCAAAATTGACTCAACAGCAATGGATTTGGTTTTTGGACGGATGGACGGATGGATGGATGGACGGATGGACTTCACTGGTTTTGCTTCTCTGGAGAGCCGTCTAAGACATTTAGATGTCTTAAAGTAAAAATCCAAGAGAACTGGGCACAAGCCATGTGACCTTTTCTGATGTAACCTTGGGTGCCACAGAGCTGCACTTCTTCTGCATTCTATTTGTTCTAAGCAAATCACCATGGTAAGATTCAAGGGAGTTTGACATTGACTCCACCTCTTGATGGGAGGAATGTCAGAGAATCGCAGATACGTTTTTAAACCACCATAGCCATGCATTCCAGTCTTTTGCACTTTGTTGACTAAGAAATACACATTGGAAACAATAAACTGTAACTTGAAAAACTCCTTATTTCTTGCTTTTCTTCCCTGACTTTGTCTTCATTCTCCTATTCCTATCAAAAATAATTAAGAGGTCCAATGATTAGTGTAAACACCAGTGGCCTAAGTAATGGAAAGGCAGTCAGCACAAGGTTCTTAGTCTTTAATAGAGGTAAGTCTCCATCTGTTTCAATGTTGTGTTGATTCCAGTTCATTGAGATCCATACTTTCAGTAAATAGATTTAATTCTTTTCTATTTCCATCTTTAGAATTAATATAAATGGGAAAAGTGAAGATCTTTAAAAAGCCTTGAAGATGTACTTTTCCAGCGGCCTTTTTCTTTAAGAAAAAAATTGTAGCTTTTATGACATACTAATTCACAAAGTGGTTTATGATGATGTCTAGACTGTTTAGATTGTTTGAGAAGGGCACATTTTCCGCTGTTTTTTTTTTTAAAAAATCATTAGCTGAATATTTCCATGTATTACAGTAACGCAATGACTTCCTCATTCTGTGTATTGTGTGGGCTCACAAATAGTTTCTTTTGCATTGCCATGGTGAAATTTTGTTCCAGTGAACTCTGAGCAACATGACAAGTATCCACATATAAAATATGAGAGGCCAATTTGCCTCCAAACCCCATAATGGAAACAACCATTATTTCTCAAGTATTTACTTACCATTCCCAATGAACACATGCAGGATTCTGTGGCATAACAGACCACAAATCTAAGAGAGGACTATTCATGGATTTTGATAACAAGCGCAATCCAAGACCAGTCACCTCTGATTGTGACCTTACAAAGTGAAAACACTAGAGGAGGTATAGTGGCTGTGGACTGTATTAGGTGACACTGATACCAAAATGACTGGCTATAAAATTTTTGTGCAATGTTTCAGCATTAATTATTTTTATATGAATATTCTTGTAGTTAGTTATCACAATAACAAAAAACATTTTTGTACACCCAGGATGTATGTATCAATACACCTACAAGACTAAGGATCTATGCTGTTTTATTTTTTGGAATCTTCTCATGCACTTCAGTCAGGGCTGTCCTTGTCACTCACCTACGGCGACGCTTCAGATTATGTGGTCTCTTCTGCACACACTGCAGGTGATCACTTTCATTGTTGTCCGTGTTTTTATACTCACTGATTTTGTCAAAGTTTCTGATGTTTCAGTACAATATTGTTGCAACTAGCATGCAGGGGGTGACATCATCAGTTACTGCACTAGGTGACACCAACGCTAGTGTCACCAGTGGCACTGACAGTTGCTGGAACTTCAGTTTTACTTCTTTCCACCTTCTCTTTCCCAGCTCTTTTGGTTTCCAGCATGATTCCTGGATAGCTCCATAAGCTTCTGTCCTGCGCCCAAAGCACTTTCCTTTAGAGATCATCTAAATCAATCACTTCTACTGCCTCTCCTGTCTCCTGCCATCTCTATTGCTCTGCAGTCCTGGGCATCAGTAGCAGCAAAGCAGATTGTGCCGTTTGTTTACAGACCACCGAGCACATCTGCTGGTTTCACTGCACATCCACCAACAGCTTGTTCTTGTTTCTATTTCCATAATACTGCAAATCAGAAATCTCTAAAGAGGAATGTACGCTTTCTCATTCTGTTAAAGCTATGAAATAACTGATCACATAATAAGTGGAAAAATAAATAAATAAAGAAGAACCAGAAAAACAAATGAATGGTTTGTCTGAGCTCAGGCTACGGATACAATATAAATGTTGCAAGAACTGACCTGCTAATTCCTCTTACTGCTTTTTCTATTCCTCTAGATGAAAAGATTAACAGGACGGGAAATTTCCAAGGATGGAGTTCAAATGCCTGAGAGTTTATTGTTATTAAAAAAAAAAAATGACGTTGAGTGAATTCCAACTCACAGCAAATCTATACAACAGAGTGTAACTGCCCCTTGTGGTTTCCAAGGAGCAGCTGGTGAATTTGAGTTGCCAGCCTTTAATTAACCACCACAGCACAATACTTTTAGAAATCATTCAGTAACATGAGAACATTTTGTAGTGAAAAATAAACAAGAATGACTTGCATTGGCGCTGGCCTTCAAACAACATATGCTATTCCATTTGATTCTCGAAACAATTCTGTGAAGCAGATAGGAAAGTTATCACCTCATTTTATAGGTGAGGAGACTCACACTCAAAAATCATCAGGCTGTCAACCAACATCTCATAAATAATAAATAACAACATTTGGTCTCGATTTCAGTTTAATGTATTTTCCATTACACTATAATGCCTCTTTATAAAGCTCTTCTTTTTCCCCTCCAGAGAATACCAAGGTGCTACTATTTTCCCCTCCTCTGATATGGGAATAAGAAACCCTAGCGACACAATAGTGACCACAGCTGTTAACTCCAAATTTGGTGGTTTGAACCCACCTAGCATCTCCACAGGAGAAGGACATGGTGACCTTCTCCCATAAATGTTACAGTCAAGAAAACCCTAGGAGACAGCTCTACTCTTTTACATAAGGTCACTACGAATCGAAAATCAAGTTGATGGCACCTAACAACAACAAGACAACATTATTTTTAAAGGTGGACAGGATGCTAACTTTTAAAAATATCCAAAGATGACTTGTGGTAGCAGATAAGCTTATGTATTATTTCTGGATCAGTATTTGCAGTAGTGCCATGTGATTGGTGTGGCTTCCCTATCAGCTCACGGAACAGCTCTGCCTGTCTCACTATGTAGACACTTCTCTCCGTCTCTTTACCTCATGGATAACAAGACTCGTTATAACTCTAAGCAGGAAATAATCCTCATCCTGTATCTGCTTAGAGTTGATCATTGAACTAAGGGCTAATCGGAAGAGGCCTTCACAAGTGAAAAATTTATATAATTCAGAGTTGTGGATGGTTGGAGTACTCAAAAGGAAATGATCAGACCAGGCTGGAAAGAAACAGAAAAGAGAAGACCACACAACTGCAAAAAATCAAACAGTTCCTTACTCCAATATTGTAGGAAATAATCAATATCCTCTTATTTTAAAATGGCTGGTCAGTTTAGTGTGTTCTTATTTACATTTTTTACTTTCTAATTAAAAGCAATATACTGGTAAAACTTCTGGAAAAGATATAAAAATAGCATCACAACATAAACTCGCAATTTAGAGGTGTGGTAGTATTCCTTTCCGTCTTGTGTGTGTGTGTGTGTGTGTGTGTGTGTGTGTGTGTGTGTGTGTGTGTGTGTGTGTGTCGTGCGTGTGTTTTAGGTGAAAGCTTATTGAGCAGATTAGTTTATTAAACAATTAATACACATACTGTTTTATGACATTGGATGACAATCCCATGACATGTCAATGCTCTTCCTTTTTCAACCTTGGGTGACTCATTTCCATTGATCCAGCTTTCCTGTCTCCTCCTGCCTTTTCATCCTTGTCCCGGGCTGGTGTGTCCATTTAGTCTCACATACACGATTGAACTATGTGTGTATTGTTTGTTTTATAGGCCTGTCCAATTGTCAGCTGAAGGGTGAACCTCAGGAGGGATGCCTGTACTGAGTTAAAAGGGTTTCTAGGAGCCATACTCTTAGAGTATTTTCAGTATCTGTCAAACCAGTAAGTCCGGTCCTCATTTTTCCGTGAGTTTAATTTTTTTCTACATTTTTCTTCAGTTTTATGCAGGACGCCCTATCGTGATCCCTGTCAGAGATGTCAGCACTGGTAGCTGGACACCATTTAGTTATGTTGTACTCAATCCGGTAAAGGCTGATGTAGTTGCAGCCCATTAATCATTTTGACTAATGTTTCCTTTGTGTCTTTGGTTCTCTTCATTCTCCTTTGCTCCAGATGGTGTGGGAGCAGTACACATATCTTAGATAGCCACTTGCAGTCTTTGAAGACCCCAGACACTTTTCACCACACTCATATGTAGACCATTTTCTTTATAAACTATGTTATACCAGCTGAGCTAAATGCCCCCATGTCCATGGTCTCAAGCCCACAACCCAGTAACTTGGTCCCTCAGGAAGCGTAGATGCATCTGTCAATCTTCTATGACTTTGCTTTGGTCAAGTTGTGCTGACTTCCCCAGTTTTGTATACTCCTACCCTTTACCAAAGTTACCACTTACCTGTTGTCTAGTTAGTGTTTGGCCCTCCACATAATTTTCCCCTTGTAACCACCAAAGACTCTTTCTGTGTAAACTTTTTCATGAGTTGTTTATAATAGTGGTTTCATACAGTATTTGTCCTTTTGTGATTGATTTGTTTCACTCAGCATAGTGCTCTCCACATTCCCTTGTATTGTGAGCTATCTCACAGATTCATCATTGTTCTTTATCACTGTGTAGTATTCTATTGTGTGTATATACCGTAGTTAGCTTATCCGTTCATCTACTGATGAGTGCTTAGGTTGTTTCCATCTTTTTGTTGTTGTGAATAATGCTGCTACAAACATAAGTGCTCTTGTGTCTAATCACGTGATAGCTCTTAAAAGAGTTCCAAACTCCCTGCAGCCTCTCAAGTATTTATTATTTTCTTTTTTCTTTTCTTTTTTTGATTCATGTGAGTAATGTCAAGTTGAGATATCTCATTGTAGTTTTGATTCGTATTTCTCTAATGGTTAGTGATCGCAAACATTTCTTTATGTGTCTGTTTAGTAGCCTGAATGACTTCTCTGGTGAAGTGTCTGTTTGTATTCTTTGCCTGTATTTTAATTGGTTATTTGTCTTTTTGTTGTAGAGGTGTTGGATATTCCTACAGATTTTAGAGATTAGACCTTTGTCAGATAAGTCACAACCAAAACTTTTTTCCCAGTCTGTAGGTTCTCTTTTTCTTCTTTTGGTGAAGTCTTTTAATGAGCTTAAGTGTTTAATTTTTAGAAGATCCCACCTATCTAGCTTATCTTCTGGTGTTTGTTTATTATTAATTATGGTTTATAACATATTGATGTGGTGTGTTAGGGCTACAAACATGAGTGTCTATATGTCTAATCATGCTGATTCTACTTTTTCTTCTATAATTTTTCTAGTTTTGGATTTTATATTGAGTTCTTTGATCCATTTTTAATTCACTTGTATATAGTGTAAGATATAAACCTTGTTCCATTTTTTTAACAGACATTCAGTTTTGCCAGCACTATTCATTTAGAAGACGATATTTCCCCCATGTAATGGACTCTGGGCCTTTGTCAAAGATAAGGTGACCCTAGGTCGATGTGTTGACATTTAGGTACTCAATTCTGTTCCATTGGTCAATGTGTCTGTCAATGTACTAGCACTGTTTTGACTACCATAGCTATATAGTAGGTTACAAGGTCTAGTAGTAAGAAACCTACCTTATCCTTCTTCTTCAATAATGCTTTACTTATCTGGAGTCTCTTTCCTTTCTGTATAAACTTAATGGTTAGTTTTTTTCATCTCTTTAAAGAAAGTTGTTGGTATTTGGATTAGGATTACATTGTATTTATAGAGTGCCTTGTATAGATATTTTCACAATGTCCACATTTATTGTGACATTTTCACAACATTGAGTCTACCTATCCATGCAAACGATATGTTTTTCCATTTATGTAGGTCTCTTTTGGTTTCTTCAAATAGTGTCTTGTAGTTTTCTTTTACAGGTCTTTTATGTCCCAAGGTTAGACTTATTTCTAAATATTTAATATTTTTAGGTGCTATTATAAATGGTATTGCTTTTCTGATTTCCTTTTCATAGTTCTCTTCATTGGTTATGTTGTACTCATCCCTAAAAGAATTTCAAATGAAATTAATAGAAGCATAATTAGCTTTTTTTTTTTTTTAAGTGAGAAAATTGAGGTAGAACAGAAGAAAGGCTAAGGTTAGAAAAGGATAGACTAGAGTCAGGAAAAAAGCAAACAAAAGCCAGCCAGCCAAATGCTGTCAAGTCGGATTCAACTCATGGTGAGTTAAGAAAAGGTAAATAAAATATAAGCCCACAAGTGTGAATAATATTGATAGAGATAGACAACAGAGCTTTTACTGCTATTTTTGTAGCCAAGGCAAAGATAATGATATAATACTAAATGCTCATGAAATAAAAATAAATCAGTTGCACAACTGATCACTTAGCCACTTCTGCCAATGGAACCTGAGAAAATGTGTTTCTTTTTATTGAGAGCACACTGAGTTACAGCAGTAATGTACACATCAACTTTCCTATAATGAGTAATAGCTTGTGGGAAAGAATGATTGGTATAAAATAGTTGCTTAATAAATGTTTGTCAAAGAAGTAGGGAAAGACTGAGAGGGTCATGAGGGACAAAGAGAAGCAAGGAGGGACAGAGGAAAGGGATGGGAAGGGGAGAGAAGGGATTGGAAAGAAAAAAAAAGGAAAGGAGTCTTCCTTAAATGGAAGGAGACAGAAAGATGTTGTGACAAGATATAGAATTATTCCAAGCATCCAGAGTACCAAAAAAGGAAACATGGTCTCAGTAGACAGTTTAGAGTAATTTTAGCCTTGACAAAAACAGTATTTTAAGAATATCAATATAGCAGAGGTTAACACCTTGAAAGGTGAGAAATCATGGTGGTTCCCCAAGTCCATTTCTCACACAGTGGAGACTAAGGCTGGAGGCACACACGGTTCTCTGTCAACCACATTCAAATTGCATATCCTACATTCAGAATGACCTAGATAGAGTAATAGCATGATGTTTGCACAAAGCAAACATATAGTTGTCCATCATTTTCTATTCCTCTTCTTCATTTTTTTTCTTCTTCTTCTTTTTTCTTTATTATGACTGAGTGAAAATGCACATTCCCGTATAAATTTACATGCCCACCTATATGCAGCTTCCACTGCTCTCCCTGCCCAGTCACAGCACACTATTCCTCTCTGCTCCATACATGTCTCCTCCTCCCAACAGTCACCTTTCCCCTCCTCTCCACCCACTCTCCTTCCTCCAGCCAGAGGTCAGCAGGATGATATCCTATAGATGCATAGAACCATAAAGTGCATCCAATATATGGTCACTCTGCATTGCCAAGTCCAAGTCTTATTCATTTTTTAAAATTCATTGCACACAAAATGTTAGAGCTAAGGGATTTGCAGCATGTCCACTGGAGATAAGAAAGAGCTAGCTGTTGTTTGTTCATTTCCAGCTAGCAGACATTTCTAGACAGAGTGTCACCCGGAGTAGTAAGTTAAATGGATCATTTGAACAAGGAATTCAAGTAGAAAATAGAAATCATTAAAGTACTATTAATGGCCACATCAGCTTGTTCCAGCTGGAAGCAGGGAGGAAATGTGCATCCACTACCTGAACGGAGGGTAACAGGGTACACCAAGCTGTTCCACCCTCCTTCAAACCTATCAGCACTCTCCCAAATAAAAATGTGGTTCGTCCTCAAATATCAGCTCAAATGCTGTCTGCTTCATGAAGACTCAGTGATTGCCACAGCTGACTATGATATTGGCTTCTTTTAACCTCATAGCACTTCATTTATATCAACTATGACACTTATCATAAGTTGATATTACAGTTTTGAGTATTCTTTGGTATTATAAGTATTCAGCATTGTTGTTACCGTGAAGGCAGGGGTCCTGTGTTTCCAATCTTTCACATATCATTTGGCTCCTCACATATCATTTGGCCCAACTACCAACAAACCAACCCACTGCCATTGAGTTGATTCTGACTCACATGTCCAACTAATTCTTAATAAATGTAATGAAATCAAATGTTTCCAAGACAATCTGTTTTTCACGAGGTGAGCAAGATCTTCATACCTAGTAGGTATTTGCTAAATTCAGCTTGCTGAAATATCAAACAGATTAATATTTCTGGCAACTTTTGTTCTCTTTAGTTCTGATTTCAGGTGAACCACAAAGTAAGGTCAACAGTCAATTGCTTGTTGTGTTTTTTTATTATTATTGTTGAATTTTAACAAATTTTCTCTTCAGCCAGATTTTATTCATTTCTAGTATACAATGACATATGGCCCTTACTGCCTCAGTCATTTGAATGTAGCTTCATGAGGACAGATTTGTGTCTATTAAGTCATTGGTCTTACAGTGGCTAAAACAATATACCTGGCATATGGAAGGTATTTTCAACAATAATAGCATAAAATCTTACATATGCTGGTAGAAGCATAAATTAGCATAACAGCTTTGGAAATTTGATTGGCATTACCTATCAACATTGAAGATCAATATATCCTGTAACCTGATAGGTCTTCTTGTAGAAAATCTCATGCACATGTACAACAGGAAACATGCTACCAATTGCTTTAAATTAAAATTAACTCCAGAATGTGTCATTAGTAAAATGGACAAGTAAACTATGGTATAGTAATACAATGGAATACTATATTACAATAAATAAACACAAAGCAGTAATAGATGGCCATAGCATCATGGATAGGTATTACAAGAATAACGCTAAATTGGGGGGAAAAAAAAAAAAAAAGACACAAAATAATAACACACAGGAAAGACCTGACAAATAATGTTCAGAAAAGCATGTATAAGTGGTGTCATGGGCTGGATCACGTCCCCCCAAAAATGTGTGTGGCAGTTTGGCTAGGCCGTGAATCCCAGTATCATGTGGTTGTCCTCCATTTTATGAGTTTCCTATGTTGTAAATCTTAATCTGTGCCTGTGGTTAATAGGGCAAGATTGGATTGTGTTAAAGAGAAACACCCTCACTGATCCAACTTAAAGAAAGTTTCCCTGGGGCGTGGCTTGCACCACCTTTTATCGTACAAGAAATAAAAGGAAAGGGAAGCAAGCAGAGAGTTGGGGACTTCATACCACCAAAAAAGCAGTGCCAGGAGCAGAGCACATCCTTTGGCCTCAGGGTTCCTGCACTGAGATGCTCCCAGCCCAAGGGAAGACTAATCTGTCACAAGAACCCTCCTCCAGAGCATACAGAGAGAACCTTTCCCCAGGTGTTGGTGCCTTGCATTTGAACTTGTAGCCTTCTAGAATGTGAAGAAATAAATTTCTCCCTGAAGTCATCAGGTTGTGATATCTCTGTTACAGCAGCACTAGATGACTAAAACAAATGGTAAAACACAAAGAAAAGCAAAAAATGATTATCACAAAAGTCAGGACATAGCTTTCCTCTAGAAAGAAGGGAGAAGGTTTTGAACAGGAACAAACACGTAGGGAGTTTCTGAGATGCTGGCAATGTTTTATTGTGAGATCTTGGTCACTTTTACACTGCTGTATAATTTACTGTCACTCATTAGACTCCACATGCTTTTTATTCATTCAGGTGGTTGTACTAAAATGTGGAAATAAAAATATTAATAATTTTTAAAATCTCAAAACATACCTTAAATACTTGAGAGGCAGTATAGTAAAGAGGTTAGGATGAGACTGAAATCTAACAAAATTGGCTTCTAATCCCAACTCCATCACTCAGCCAGACTGTGACCTTGTGCTGGTTAATCAATTACTCTTAGAGTCAATGGTTCCAGCCTTGATTGCGCTTTGTAGTCAAATAATGAGCTTTAAAAAAGTAGTGAAGCCCTAGTTCCACCTCCAGAAGTCCCAATTCAGTTGGTTGAGATGGACAGTGGCTTCAGCACTGACAGTTAACAAGTTCCCCAGATGATTCTAGTTGGCAGCCATAGTAGAGAACCACTGTTCTAAACCTTAGTTTCCTTATCTGTAAAAACTCTGATGATTGTAACAGTACCTTATTCAAGGACTGTTATAAGGATGAAAAATTATAATGTATTATTGATTGAATTATGTTCCTTAAAAATGTGTGTCAACTTGGCTAGACCATGAGTCCCAGTGTTGTGTGGTTGTCCAACATTCTGTCATCTGATGTGATTTTCATATGAGTTGTAAATCCTACCTCTATGAGATTAATGAGGCAGAATTAGAGGAAGTATGTTAATGAGACAGGACTCAATCTATAAGATTCAATTGTATCTTGAGTGAATCTCTTTTAAAATATCAAAAAGAGAAGCTAGCAGAGAGATGGAGGAAATTCATGCCACCAATAAAGCAGCCCAGTAGCAGAGCACATACTTTGGACTGGGGGTTCCCGCATTGAGAAACTCCTAGATCAGTGAAAGATTGATGACAAGGACCTTCCCGCAGAGCTGGCAGAGAGAAAAAGCCCTCCATTGGAGCTGGCAACTTGAATTTGGACTTCTAGTCTCCTAGAGTGTGAGAGAATAAATTTCTCTTTGTTAAAGTCATCCACTTGTGGTATTTCTATTACAGCAGCACTATTGCTTTTATGTGCTGTCAAGTTGGTTCCGACTCATAGCAATCCTATGAACAACAGAACAAAACACTGCCCAATCTTGCACAATGTCCACAATCATTTTTATGCTTAAGCCTGTCATTGCAGTCACTGTGTCAGTCCATTTCATCACGAGTCTTCCTCTTTCTTGCTGACTCTCCACTCTACCACGCATGATGTCCTCTTTCCTGACATGTCCAAAATATGTAAGACGCAGTCTTGCCATCTTTGCTTTCAAGGAGCACTCTAGTTGTACTTCTTCCAGAACAGATCTGCTTGTTCTTTTGATGGTCCACGGTACATGCAACATTCTTCTCCAACACCACAATTCTAAGGCGTCAATTCTTCTTCTGTCTTCTTTGTTCAGTGTCCAGCTTTCACATGCATATGATGCGGTTGAAAACACCTTGGCTTGGGTCAGGCACATTTTAGTCTTCAAGGTGACATCTTTACTTTTCAGTACTTTAAAGAGGTCCTTTGCAGTGGATTTTTCCCAATACAATATGCCTTTTGATTTCTTGATTGCTGCTTCCATGAGTGTTGATTGTGGACCCAAGTAAAGAGAAATCTCTGACAACCACAACCTTTTCTCCATTTCTGACAATGTTGCTTACTGATCCAGTTGTGAGGACTTTTGTTTTCCTGGTGTTGAAGTGCAATCCATACTGAAGGCTGTGGTCCATGATCTTCATCAGTAAGTGTCTCAAATCTTCCTCATTTCCAGCAAGTAAGGTGATGTTGTCTACATAACGCAGGTTGTTAATAAGTCATCCTCCAATCCTGATGCCTTGTCCTTCTTCATATAGTCCAGTTTCTTGGATTATTTGCTCAGCATACAAATTAAAAAGGCATAGTGAAAGGATAAACTCTGAGGCACACTTTTCCCGACTTTAAACTGTGCTGTGTCCCCTTGTTCTGTTCGCATGATTGCCTCTTGATCCATTCACCAATTCCTTAAGAGCACAATTAGGTGTTCTGGAATTCCTATTCTCTGCAACATTAGCCATAGTTTAGTATGATCCACACAGTCGAATGTTTTGTATAGTGAATGAAACACAAGTAAACATCTTTCTGGTATTCTTTGCTTTTAGCCAAGACCCATCTGACATCAGTGATGATATCCCTGGTTCCACGCACTCTTTTGAAACCAACTTGAATTTCTGGCAGTTTCTTGTCAATACACTGCTGCAATGGCTTTTGAATGATACTGAGCAAAATTTTACTTGTGTGTGACATCAACGATATCATTTGGTAATTTCCACATTCTGTTCGATCACCTTTCTTTGGAATGCATATAAACATGGATCTCTTCCAGTCAGTTAGCCAGGTAGCTAGCCTCTAAATTTCTTGGTTGGCAGCACTAGATAACTAAGGAAACCTAAACACCCACTGCCATCGAGTCGAATCCGACTCATAGCGACCCTGTAAGGCATCGTAGAACTGCTCCATAGAGTTGCCAAGGAGCATCTGGCAGGTCCAAACTACTAATCTTTCGGTTAGCAGCCATAGCACTTATCCACTATGCCACCAGGGTTTCCAGATAATTAAGACAGTATGTAAAATACTTAGGACAATGTCTTGTATTCAATAAAGTTTTGCTATTATTGTTAACTAGGGTCGCCATGAGTCAGATCCAAACTGACGGCACTTGGCTTGGATTATTGTTAAACTGCTCAGGTTATTACTTGTAAATACATTTTGAAGTTTGAAAACTTATGTTGAAGAATAATAAGAAATAAGTGGTAATTTTTAAAAAGAGAATTTAGTGACAACCTGAATGCAAGGGAAAGAAGAGAAATCTGGGTGATATAATTTGAGAGAAGGGAGAAACAGAAAAGGAAGCAGATAGCTTTTTACTTCAGCTCTCTGACAGTCTCTCAGTAACCATATGTTATTTTCCAAGTTAGTATGAATGATTCAAAAAGCCAGTGAAAGGCTCGTCTTTATGTTCACTGGCCTTACTGTGGGTGGAATCTCACAAATGCTAGTGCCTGATAGATATAATGTTCCCTTTATTTGTACATTTGTTTTCATATCAAGGAAATAATCCACTAAGCTTAAATTCTCCCACTCCTCACATGATGTACTAAACAGCTGGTACTTATTTAAGGCATAATGTTAATTTTTGCTTGGACTCCAGGGTGAAACAGTATTCATTGCCATGAACATGCACTAAGATGGATTTCTTATTTTCTAAATCAATCAGCAATCATTGCATTAGGAATTTTAGTGCAGATGAAATTAAAAATTTGTTTCTTAAATTCAGACATCATACTCTGTTTCACTTAATGAGTCATGTTCCCTGTAAGTCTTAAGACATAGCACTAAATATTTTTAACTCTGAAAATAGCATAAAATTTTCCTTGGTTCAGTAAATTGATTTGTCATTTTCAAAAAACCATTTAGTTTAGTGGGTTTTTTATTGCTTATTCCCTGAAATCATCATGCAGCACATAAACACTGAATTAAAATGTAAACCAAAAGAAAACAAAATTATGGAGAGGAGATACTTCAAACAAGAGAAGATGTCGTGGGGGTGATGAGAACACAGTGCAGAGAACCTTGGCCCTCAGCTAGATTTCATCTAGTCCACCTGTCAGCTGACAAGACAAATAAGTGCATTTTGCAGAGGACTGTATCTCTGGCTTCATTCTCTGCCCTCCTTCCTGCCTGCCCTTTGACCTGCCCAGCAGGAGCTGCTCTGAGCAACTGTGCCCACCACCTGGGAAGCAAAAGAACTTTACAGAGGTCAACAAGTCAACATTCTACCAGGAACATTGTGGCTGGATAACTCAGTAAATTCAGCTGTTACCGGAGTTACACCCTCCATCTAGGCTTCCATCCAAGTCTTCTTCTTCTTCACTGTCAAAGATTCTAATCCAAGGCTCCCAGCCCTGTCTCCTGCTGCCTCTTCTTCTGTCACCCCTCTGGTGAAACTCAAATTCTCTAATGTACAAAGTTCCTGTAGTCTACAAATATTTCCTTGGACATTTTTTCAACATTAAAAAATTAACTTATGAACATTCTTCCATTAAGCATAACCATCATTTCAGCCACCAGGACACCCACCCTCGGAAACAGCATGATCTTGCTCTCCCATTTACCTCCCACGTTGAATCTGCTGCTGTGTGTTGACAACTCAAATTCTAGTGACTTTGTATGTAGGGAGGGAAAACTAGACAGGCCCTTGATCAGTTATTTACCAGCTTATTGTTTTTCATGTTTTCATTATGAAAGTTTCAAACACATATTTAAACACAGGAAATAACACAGCAAAAAATCCCACAGACCCATCATCAAACTTCATCAGTTCCTTTGTTTCCTATCCTGCTTCAAGTGAAAATTTACAATTCAAGTCAGTTTGTTACGTAAAAACTTGCACGCACATTGTTATGTGACCCTTCAATATGACAGCATATTCATCGACTCTTAACATTTTGCAGTGTTGTGTTTAGTTTTATCTCCTTTCAACACTTTTTTTTTCTTTTTTTGCGGCAGATCAAACTCAGAATGATTGAGTGACTTTCTATAGGTGCACATCACACACCCAGCACTGTGTCTAAAGTATAGAATACACAATGAAGCATTTGCTCAGTGGTGCTTGTCTGAAACTTACTAGCCTCACTGAGTCCCAATTTCTTTTCCCCAACTTTTTTTCCAGCCTGCTTCTTTTAAGTATGCACTTTGCCATCTGCATTAGTTGTCTCTCTTAGTATTTTTTATACTTCTGAGCCTCTGTCTCTTTCTTTTTATCTTTCTCCTCGTATAATTTGTCTTTCATTTAATAAGATCTATTTCTTAAGCACCTACTAGTCTAGGCCCTTAGAATACGTATCCTCAAACTTTTTTCTCTATGTCACTGAAAGCCAAGAGACCATCTAGCAATCTGAATTTTCCCCCTCCCTTCGCCTTTGATCATTCCCCACCCTTATCACTGCTTTCTACAGTTCCCTCGCTTAACAGACTACAATACAAAATGGAAGCATTGTTTTATTGATTGCGGTTTTTACATTAGATTGTTGTGGGCTCCATCTCTTAATTTTAAAAAGTTAATTAAGAAAGAACTTCCTATTAAATAATGTTCTGATTTTTAACAGCCAACCCTTCAAAGACCGTTCATTTCTTACCAACTCTATCAGTATCCCAACTCTAGCTGTGTATTCTTCCTTTGTACAAATATACTTCCAAGCTAGTTATGCTATTCTTATTGCCTGAGATGCTTTCATTCTGGATTTGTCAAGGTGTTTTGGAGACTTGTCTGCCAATATCTGTTTTCTCACCTGTGTCTTCAGCACTTAGAACAATAGCTGGTACACAAGAGTAACTCAAGAAATATTTATTCCATTAAAAATAAAAATTAAGTTACTCATTACTTGGTGAACCTGACAGGCCACCATAGAAACAAATTCCTCAGGTCGAATTGGCAAGCTAACACTGAAAAGGTAAGAATAGATATGAAAAACTCTCAACACTTGTCACAGTAGCAAAGGAATGAAAAAGTCTGAAATCATTCTTTCTCAGGAAGTTAATAAACTGTCAGAGGTGGGGTAGAAGCAACTGCAAATAGTTTGCCTCTCTACTAATCCTTCAGGGCAAGCAAACAGCTGCAGTTCTACCAGCACATTCCACGAAAGTCACAACGATATTGATGGGAATTCAAATACTCTGTGATAACAGTAGGAAGAAACTTCCAAAGAAAAGCAGGGAAATAGAATTGGAAGACTTTTCTCCCTTGCGAAACTAAAAAATCAAACCACATATATCCAGAAGACCTCTGTGACCCAGAACAAGGCCAGAAAAGATGCCATCAGAAGCCCAGATGAAGTTTATATAGAGGGGACTTGCCAAAGTGTTAAGACAGATAACTGAGACATTCAAAAATCATCATCATCTTCTCTCCCTAGGCCCCACCTAGGACTAATCTCGGTTGTTATTGTTAGGTGTCACTGAGTCAGTTTCAAACTAAAGTGACCTTGTGTACAACAAAACAAGACACTGCCTGGTCCTGTGTCATCCCCACATCATTGCTATGTTTGATCCCATGGTTGCAACCACTGTGTCAAACCACCTCATTGAGATTCTTCTTCTTGATGTCCTTCACCAAGGATTGATCCTTCCTGATAACATGTCCAAATTAACTGAGATGAAGTCTCACTATCCTTGCTTTCCTAGTGAACATTCTTGTTGTACTTATTCTAAGACAGATTTGTTCATTCTTCTGGCAGTACATGGTAGAAACCAAAAAAAATACCCAAACCCAGTGCGTCGAGTCAATTCTGACTCATATCAACCTTAGAGGACAGAGTAGAGTTGCCCTGTAGAGTTTCCAAGGAGCACATCGCGGATTCCAATTGCTAAACTTTTTGGTTCATAGCCATAGCACTTAGCCACTATGCCACCAGGTTTTCCACATGATATAGTCAATATTATTTGCCAATACCATCAATTATTCTTCAGTCTTCCTTATTTATTGTTTAGCTTTTGCTTGCATATGAGGCAATTGAAAATACCATGGCTTAAGTAAGCTACACCTTAGTCCTCAAAGTGATATCTTTGCTTTTGAACACTTTAGAGATCTTTTGCAGCAGATTTATCCAATGCAATACATTATTTGGTTTTTCTGACTGCTGCTTCGATAGGTATTGATTGTGGACCCAAGTGAAATGAATTCCTTGACAATTTCAATCTGTTTTCTGTTTACAATGATATTGCTTAATGGTCTAGTTGTGAGGATTTTTGTTTCCTTTATATTAAGGAGTAATCCATACAGTAGGCTTCAGTCTTTGATCTTCTTCAGTAAGTTCTTCAAGTCCTGGTCACATTCAGCATGAAAAGTTGCGTTGGCTGACTATCACAGGTTGTTAATGAGTCTTCCTCCAATACTGATTCTTTGTTCTTCTTCATATAGTCTAGCTTCTCAAACTATTTGTTCATTATATGGGTAGAATAAGTATGGTGAAAGGATACAACCCTCATACACACCTTGCCTGATTTTAAACCACACAATATCCTCTTGTTCTGTTCAAATGACTGCCTGTTGGTCTATGTAAAGGTTCCTCCTGAGCACTCTTAAGTGTTCTAGAATTATAATTTGTTATGATCCACACAGTCAAATGCCTTTCGTAGTCAATAAACACTGGTAAACGTCTTTCTGGCATTCTCTTGCCGCCAAGATTCCTCTGACAACAGCAATGATAGCCCTCTTTCCTCATCCTCTTCGGAATCCAGCTGAATTTCTGGCAGCTCTGTGCCAATGTACTGCTGCAAAAGTTTCTGGAATATCCTCAGCAAAATTTTAATTGTGTATGACATTAATGATATTGTTCAATAATCTCTACATTCTGTTGAATAACCTTACTTTGGAATGGCCACAAATATGGATCTCTTCCAAATGGTTGGCCAGGTAGCCAGCCGTCTTCCAAATTTCATGGCATAGATGAGTAAGCACCTCCAGCGGTGCATCCATCTGAGGAACTATCTCAATGGTATTCTGACAATTCCTGACGCCCTCTTTTTTGCCGATGTCTTCAGTGTAACTTGGACTTTTTCTTTCAGTGTTATCCTTCCTTTATCATATGGTCCATCTCCTGAAAAGGGTGAATGTTGATGATTCTTTTTAGTGGAGTGAGTATATTCCTTCCATCTTCCTTTGATGCTTCCTGCATCATTCAATATTTTGCCAACAGAATCCCTCAAAACTGCAGTTCAAGACTTGAATTTTTTGTCACTTCTTTCAACTTAAGAAAGGTTGAGCACAGTCTTCATTTTTGGTTTTCTAACATTAAATCTTTGCATTTTTTTTTAATAATTTGTTTTCTTGAACTAACCTTTGACTTCATCATTTCTTCCATTTGCTTTAGCTACTCTATGTCCAGAGCAAGTTTTACTCTCTCCAGACATGTGTTTTGGTTTTCCCTGTCTTTTTTTGTATTTTTTTAAGATCTTTTATTTTCTTCACATACGTCCATGATGTCACCTCACAACTCATCTGGTCGTTGTTTATTAGCATCCAGTATATGAAATCTATTCTTGAGACAGTCTCCAAACACAGGTGAAATATATTCATTTTCATAGTTTGACTCTTGTTGCCTTGTCCTAATTTTCTTCAGCTTCAGCTTGAACTTGTATATAAGTAATGAGTGGTCTGTTCCTCAGTTGGCCCCTTGCTTTGTTCCAACTGATAATATCAAGCTTTTCCATAGTCTGTTTACACAGAAGTAGTGCTTGATAAAAATTCAGATTCCTGGGCCTTAACATTTTTCTACTGAATCAAGGTTTACACATACATGAATAGCTTGATGGTAAATCAGGTGACTGGGAAGTTGAAAAAAATCACATTCTTCTGTCTAAGCCTTGCCTAAATCCTAACTGGTTTACAACACTTTTGTGAGATGCTTCATATGCATAGAGAAAAATACAGCTCCTGAGGGTAAACTGTTTCAGCATGTTTCCCTGGTGATTAAACAAAAAAGCCATTGCTCTGGAACCCACCCTAACTCATGATAACTACATGTGTGTCAGAGTATTACTGGTCTCCAGTGGGTTTCAATGGCTAATTTTTCAGAAGTAATTTACCAGGCCTGTCTTCCAAGGTGCCTCTGGGTGGACTTGAGTTTCCAACTTGTCTATACCAGTGGAGGCCTTAACTGTCCGCAACATCCAACAACTCTTTCTTGGTGATTAGTACATACTAAATTTTGAGAAACATAAACTTAGAGGTATGAAGAACATAGCAGGGCTTGTAGACACAAACTTTCATGTGAGCTAAAAGGCTACTTGCTCTGATGCTTCCCTGCTCTGAGAAAACCCTCCCTTGACTTTGGCCCTGAGAACAATGGGCAAGAACACCCTTCTGTGGTTCAGAGCTTCTGCTTCTCTGCTTTTGAGTGATGTTCTATTGTATTCTACTTTGTACTTCTAGCAGCTGCTTATATGGATCATATTATGCTATAGTTTTCTCTATCAGTGGATTTGTTTATTATTATTTTACTATTCTGATATGCTCCACTTATAAGATTATTTAATTTCTTACTAACTAAATTAAAATGATAATTCATAGGCCTTGTCTTTTAAAAATTTAGGGATAAAATATGACAAAATTAATCACAGTATCTAAGTGATGAGTGTGTACAATTTTCTATTTATCTGGAAATGTCCTAATCTTGCCATAATATTTGAGAGAGAATTTTGCTGGACATATAATTCTTGCCTGGCAATTTTTTTCCTTCAACACTCTGTATACCTCATCCCACTCCTTCTTGCCTGTGTGGTTTCTGCTGAGTAATCTGAACTTAGTCTTGACTCATCTTCCTAGGTTATTTTTTGTTTATACCCAATTGCCTTTAAAATTCTCCCCTTATCTTTAGCTTTGGCAAGTTTGATAATATGTCTTAATATCTTTCTTTTGGACACTAGCTTGTATGGAGTACTGTGAGCATCTTAGACATCTTCTCATCTTTCACGATATCAAGAAAATTTTCTGTCAACAAACCTTCCACAATTCTCTCTGTATTTTCTGTTATCCTCCCTGTTCTGGTACACCAGTCACAGGTAGATTATTTGTGCTGATAGAGTCCCACATAATTCTTACCGTTCTTTTTTTTTTTTAATTCTTTCACCTGATTTTTCCTCAGTTATGTTGGTATCAAGTGTTTCATCTTCAATATCACCAATTCTGGCTTTCATTCCCTCAGTCCTGTTCCTTTGACTTTCTATAGACTTGTCCAACCCTGTAACTTTATTTTTAATCCTCTGAAATTTCTGAAAGCTATTTCTCTATGCTTTCTTGCAGCCTGTTCCATTTGCCATTATGTTGTGCTGCATTTTGCCTAATCTCTTTCCTGATCTCCTCAAGAGTTCTAAATATTGATCTTTTGTATTCTACCTCTGCTAATTCCAGTAATTTGTCTTCATCAGGAAAATTTCTTGATTGTTTTGGGAACTGTCTAAAGCCAGCATGGTCTGCTTCTTTAAGTGATTTAATATTGACTTTTGTCTCCAAGCCATCAGTAAGTTATTGTATTTGTTTATTTTATGTTTGCATACTGTATTCTAGCTGCTTGTTTTGCTTTGAAATGCCAGAATAGGCTGGTATTATTAACTAGTTTGATTATTGGTGTCACTGAGGCTCTGACGTCCTGTCAGCAGATGGTTAGAGCTGTTACTAGGCCAGGTATCCAGGTATCTATTTACTTTTCTTGTAGTATTCAGTTCAGGTGCCCAGGTAGGCAATAACCAAGTGTGTGGTGCATGCTCTCCCTTACAGTCCTAATAGGCGAGGGTAATTGACGTAGGCACCAGTATCTGGCTGCGTGTGCTGAGAAAGGCAGGGGGCTGAGAGTCACCAGTATCTATGAAGAAGACCTGTCCCATTATATCTGAGCCTAGGTGAAGACATTTTTTCTTTTCTGAGTTCCTGGTTTAGGGGAGCTGGCAGATTATTTTACTTACTTATTTGTTTTCCCTCCTTGTTTATTAAATTATTCCCTCTTCAAGCCTAGGAGGATGGCTTAAGATGAGCATAAGGAATCCTATTTCTGGCCCAGGTAATACTGTCAGACTCTGCATCTGGGCACAGTGCAGAGAAGGGAGGGGAAAGCACTGGGAAAACGGAGAGAGGTTTATCCTGAAGGAAAGTTTTAGATCCTTGTGGGGGCAGGTTAGACACAACCCACTTAGCTTTTGACAATCAAATGCCATCTTTCACTGATGCTAGGGACATGAGTAGGCTCTCTGCTGCTGGGTCTCTCACGTTCAGTCAGACATACTCCATGCTCACCACTGCCAATCTGTCTGCAAGGCACTAGGTCTGGCCAGTCCTAGGTACTTCTGGACCTAGTCTCCCTTCCCCAACACTCATTCCAATTTCTCAAATTTCCCTTTGATGTTCAGGGCTCATAGAGTGTCCTGTCTAATTGATTCATTTGGGCTTTTTTTAATCATTTGTTGTTACAGGGATCATAGGAAGTATCTGACTACTCCACCATTTTAGCCCTACCTTGGCTATACAATGTTGTAAGCTTTCTGTATGTTTGAAATTTTTCACAAGAAAATATTGGAGGGAAAAAATTCAAAGGGATAGAATGAAAAGTAAAACTCTTCCTCCTCCCTTCCACCCACTTCAGTCTAATTCCTAGAATGTAATTACTGTTCACAGTCTCTTTCATTGCCTTTTAGAAACTGTCTTATGTAACTCATAGCACGTCATATGAAGTACATAAAAGCATAAAGGAAAGCCTGAAATTTGCTCTTTTCAATTAACATTGCATCATGAAAATCTTTTGAAGTAGGTACAAAAAATAAGCCTCATTTTTAGTTGCCATATAAAATTTAATTGTATTAATATCTATATAATTATCAATTTACACAATTTATTCAACACCTTATTGTATGATCTATACAAGTTTTTTCCAGCTTGTCTGTCTTGCTGATACACAGCTATACACAACTGTTGCACTGAACGTTCTTATGGTGTTAGCTTTCTATATTCATTCAAACATTTCCTTAGGATAAAACCCTAAAGGTGAAAAGGCTGATCCAAAAAGTGCATTGAAAGGTTTTAAGATATGTAGAAACTGACTCCTAAAAGGTCACATCAATGTATATATCTGTAAAGACTGTCTGCTTTCCTACCTACACAAATAAGATTAATATTTTCAAATATTTTAATCTTTGTCAATCTAATAAGTGAAAAAAAGAACTCCCTTTTAATTCCATTTCCTTTATTAAAAGAAATATGTATCTTTTCATATATTCATGCTGACATTGTTTTCGTTTCTGTTTTCACAATTCATGTCCTTCACCTAAATTATATTGGGGACTTCAATTTTTTTCTGTTGATTTATCTGGAAGCTCTTTGCATATTAAAGAATTGCCCATTTGTTACATACATTATAAAAAGATATTGCCAGTTTGTTTTCTGATTTTTAGTTTATTTGTCATATTGTTTACATTATATACATTGGGGATGGGGTTTTACAACAAAAACAGTTACTATTTTCTAGTTTTACACACAATACACAGTCATTACAATGAACTGGGACAATACATAAAATTACAGCGTAATATTCCTACATGTTGTAAATCTTGCCTCTATGGTGTTAACAGGAGAGGATAGGTGGTAGCTCTGTTAGTGAAGCAGTACTCAACCTGAAAAAGTGTATTGTGCCTTCAGACAGTTTCTTGGGATATAAAAGAAAGAAAGAAGCAAAGAATTAGCGACCTCAGACAACCAAGAATCAGTGAGAAGCTGAGAATATCCTTTGGACCCAGTGTCTCTGTGCCTCAGAAGCTCCCAGCCCAGGGGAAGATACAACCTGGATCTTCCTCCAGAGCAAACGATTCCCCTTGGAGCTGATGTCCTAAATTCAGACTTGCAGCCTCCTGTGACAGAATAAAATTTCTCTTTTTAGGGCCATTTGTGGTATAACAGAAGTTATAGCAGCACTAGATGACTAAGAAAAGCTCTCAATAGGAAATGCATACAATGACTCATATCATAATGATCCACCACTCATTCATAAAACAATGTTTGAATGACAATGGGAATAATATTTCTTCTGAAATGATGTCTTTAATTACATCCATCAGTGACTAACACAATAACTCTAACGAAAGTGTTTCTTTATCAAGTTTGAAACACATTTTCTCCTTCTGTCAATTCAATTTGTTTTCAACAGAAGTCAAGCAAGTCAGTGGAGATCTATATCAAATTGTACAATATAGTTCACAAGACAGTGTTCTGTATCCTATTTTGGTGAGTAGCATCTGGAGTCTCAAAAGCTTCTAAGTGGCCATGTAAGATACAGCTGAGACAAGGACATGAAGGGCCAGCCTAAACACACCTTAGAACATTCTAGAGTGATAAGCAACTTGTTTTACCACCCACACTCAAGGATGTGTTGCTTAAATTATCCCAAAAGTTGTTTTTCAGAAAAGCCAATTGAGAACAAATTCAAAGACAGGAGAAGACAACACAGAGGTGACTACCGTGTGTACTCTCAATAGGGGCACCAGAGAGCTACAACAAGGCCCAGGGGATCAAACTAGGGGGGCAAGAAACTGCATAAGTACAACACCCCATAATAGGTCCTGTTACCAGTTCCAGAGGCCCCGTTGCAGAAGCCATCTTAAAATTTGCTTGCATATATACCTCATTACCCTAGCCCCACCTTCCCCCAAACCCCCACCTTCTAATGAATAAAACGTAAGATCCTTCCCATTGAAAATCATTTATAAGCCCCAGAAAAGACTTTGTTCCAGTAGATGGTGGTAAGCATTGCCTGGGCCCTCCTTGTCTCCTCCTGATTGCACGCCCCATTCTAACAAATCTTTGCTAGTGTGGAAAACTATAAATTCTCTCCTGACCATTTTTACTCAGGAAAGAGCAAGAATTATGTTTGCACATCAGAATAGCCAAGGCTATCCCCAGTAACAAAATTTGGCAAACTAGCCCGGAGACTACTGAGAAAAGACTAAAGGCTAGGCTCAGTTAAAGCCTCAGATTAATGGAGTCCAGGAAACCTTGGGCAATGCAGAGGACAGAGCAACTACTGGGATAATTTATTCTTGTATCCTCCATGTCTCCCAATTAGAGGTTACTTTCATTTTCCACCTTAGCAAAGAAGCCTCTTTGTTTCTATTCCGTTTTCATAAAAAATGGTGAATGGAGGTTTAATAGGTACTCAGAGAGTGGACTGAGGGTTCGTCTCTGCATTGAAACACTGCCAGCACAGCCCAGGCCACCTGGGAGTTTCATGGATCCGTGTTCCTGTGCTGTTGAAACAAAGTATTTCCAGTGTGAAAGATTTCAATGACCCCAGGGACCAGGAGATGCCTTCTTGTGGTGATTCATTTTTGTTTTAATTTTTGTCTTTTTTTGAATCATCAGTGTTTCATCCTACCTCAGTTGTATTGTGAGACTACAACTTTTCTTATACGTATCCACAGAAATTGAGCACACACCTTATTTCCTTCCTTTGTCATGTGTCCTTGTCTGTCCCCCCGGGACTCTCTCCTGCTCCTGTTGCTCACTTAGACATCTAGTAAACTGTAAGTCAGACTCTGAGACCAAATTAAGCCAATTTCTCAAACTCTTGCAAAAGGCCGTGACCAACTCCAAGGCTTCCCTGGAAAGCCCTTCTCCCTTATAGGAACTACTCTTCAAACTCTTGAAAAAGGTTTGCTATCAGAGACATCAGAACAGAGACTAAGCCTGGGCACTAGTAGACATCAGGCCCTGAGGAATCCACCCACCCATCAACACTAAGTAGATAGTCAGTCAGTCACCAACTTTATAGAAATAAAGGAAATCAAAGCATAGCAAAAGATTTTCCTGTAGGGTGTCTACAAAATAATTGGAATAAATTTGCCATAGATGGCTTAAAGGAAAAGAGGCTTTACTTTCCTTTGTGACACAACTTGGCCCCAGCACCCCATTTGAGGCCAGGAAAGATGGCCTGAAAAAAAGTTTCAACCCTCGCGAGAGACTTAAGGTTATGTGCATGTCGATGAACTGAACAATTAAATGGAGGCTTTGTGAGTTCCAAAACCAGTTGGTAAACTCTTTTCTCAATTTAAACACTATACCAGCATGAGACCAGAAGTACTAGATGGTGCCCACCCACCATCAAAGACTGCCCTAACAAGGAACACAATGTAGAGTCCCTGATGAAACACGAGAAAACAGGGAGCACAGATCTAGAACTCTATTAATAGACCAGACTTTATAGTCCAATTTCCAGGAGGGTCCTCTGAGAACGTGGCCATTGGACTTGCTTCTAGCCTAGAACTGAGACCAGTACTGAAGCCAACACTTCAGACAAAGACTGGACTGGAATAAGGGACACAGAGTGATGCCAGTAGTATATGTATTTTATGATTTAATATGCATATGTGGCTGTCCAACCAGTTCTTCTCTAAAGGGGAAAGGGGAGGGTGGGAAGCAGGCAACAAGTGCTGGCTGAAAGGATACCAGAAGTACAGGATAGAAAGCAGGAGTATGTTTGTCACATGGTGAGGAGAGCAGACAGACTTGCAAAGAGGCGTATGTTCAGGGTTTTACATGGCAAATTGACCTGGATTTTAAACTTCTGCTTAATCACAGTAAAACTGAAATAAAAAATCTTTTCTTAACTTAGAGTGGGAAAAATATGAGACATAGTACAATCTCAGTGAAAACTTGCAATGTTTAAACAAACTTTATTTCAATTATAGGTTTAAAATAATTTCTAAGATCTTTCAGGTAAGTTATTAATATTAAATTTAGTTAATATATATTTGCTATAATTTCAGTTTATAACCTTTTGCTTTTCATGTTACAGGAGAAAATATGTGTTATATAAGTCTGTTAACGAGTAAGTTCATTTTTGTTATTTAAAGATATGCACTATCATTATAAGAAGTTTATTGAAGAAAATTTTATTTGATATGGTCAAAAGTCTTCTTTGTTTTATTAAATTTTAATGATTTTTAAGAGCTGTAATGTGTCGGATCCGACTCACCAGCACTTGGCTGGCTTGACAATGTTAGACAGCATATAAAACAAAGAACTAGTTTTTTTTGGTGCTGAAATACAAAATTTTCTCTGATTTCTGAGTTAAAGGTTAATTTAATTCTTTGCATAATCTGTCTCAAAGACAAAGGTTTGGCCTCACACTGGAATAACATTCCCAAGTCAAAAACCAAGCCACATGGCTTGAGGGAATAAAGAAAAAGCTAAGATTTTTGCTTTAAGATGTTGAGTTAAATAAGTACTGTTTCTCATTAACCTGTGGTAAACTCTAATGACTCTGAAACTTCATGGAAAGCCACGGATATCTTTTTGTACAGGAAAAATGCTAAAAAGTTTTATTTAATAAATTACATTAAACAAGTCAAAAACAAGAGAAGTGCCTGATTCTCACTGGATTAAAATTTATGTTATTTCCTTTTATGTTTTTACCTAATATTTAAAAGGTCTTCCAATAAAGGTGTCCTACCTTTGAACTTGAATAAAACAAGTTGTGTAAGTGACATAGTTTTCATTGTTTTCTTATTTTGAAATATATTTAATGGCATTATGTGTGGGAAAGAACTTCAGGTAAATGGCCACCATAGCATCTTCCAAATAGGGCCAAAAATAATCAGTTATTGTAGCCTGGCATCTTTCTCCATTAACAGTCACAGCTTTTCCTTGTTCATCTCGAAAAAAGTAAGGGCCAACAATTCCACTAGACCAAAATCCACTCTAAATGGCAACTTTTATGGGATTAAATGGAAGTTCTTGAATCTCCACTGGATTCTCATTGTTCCAAATGTGACAGTTTTGTTTGTCAACAAAACCATTCCTCCAAAAATGGGCCTCATCTCTGAAGATGATTTTTTTTGGCCAAAAGTGGGGTCAACTTCCAGTTACTCCAGAGCCCAGTCAGAAAACATATGGTGCAATCTATGGTTGTTGGACTTCAGTTCTTGAGTTAAAACAATTTTGTAAGAGTAAAGCTTCAAGTTCAGATGCAAAATCTGCCAAACTGTGGTAAATGAAAGACCTAATTCTTGTGTTCAGCAAGAAATTGTTTGGGATGGACTCTCATATACACTGTAATGAATGGTGGTGATGTTTTCATTGAACCATGCAGTTCATTAGTGCACAAACACTGTTTGATTGGCAACAGACCCACTGTCTCAAATTTTTTGATTAAACATCGAATTTTTCTCTTGGTTGGATGATTATGTGCATTGTAAATTTCATGTAATACACAGAATGTTTAGCAAATGAAACACTCATTTTGATAATAAACTTTAATAGTTTCTTTAGTTGTAGAACTGTGTGACTTTTCACTGCTATTTGTCAAGACTAATCAAAAAAAGTGGCAAATGTGGCCACTATAGCTTCATAGATATTGCCACTGTGAGCTATCAAAAATAGTACATTCTTACTGGAAGACCTTTTATAATCAATGCATAATATTATACCATAATATAATTATGGTATAATATAATTATAATATAACTTTATTATAACTTTATTTTTCTTATATAGTATCATAAAAGCCAATGCTTTGACTGTAGATTCCAAATTATTTATCTATGAAGTCATTTTATACTATTCAGGTATTTAGAGGCTTGATAATTTTGGTGTAGATACAATATTGGTCTATCCTGACTATAAGATATTAAGCTTCAAGATTATTATGAATGACATCTGAAGTTCTTTAAAAATATGGTTAATGGTTGTATTGATAAATATTATTGTCTAGAGGTTTTTTTTTAACAGATGTTATTCTATTTGGCCTTTATATTTTGCTTGTATTTAACTTCTCTCAGGTCTTTTCACTACATAGAGTATTTACTTTTATAAATTCATTTTGCCATATTAAGTTTTGTCATCTACAGATAAGCTTTTACTTTGCTAATTTTCTGAAAACATTTGACAAGAATATCTCAACAGAAAGATGTATTATATTACACTTGTGAAAAAGACTATGAATCAAGATTTCCAAAACACTTATACAGAAACTCATACTGATGAGTTCGCAGACTGCAGCTGGTCCAGAATCACATGGAACAGAAAATAACTACATAAGACTGAGTAAACAAAAGGGTACTATGGGCTTTATATAGGAATATTGCTCATGTTTTAAAGAGCTACTTTCTGGTTACAAGAAAACATTTTCCCTTCTCCTAAATTGTTTAATTAAAAGGTTTAAACATTGTAGCTCTTAAATTAGAAATTACTATTGGTAAACTTACCAAAGTTGTAAATACCATAACCAGAAATGTGTCTGAAATTTGAGCTATGATTTTACAAATTAGAATAACATTAGATTTCGCATTAGTTCTGTCAAGAAACAGCTTGTGCCTTAGTAGATAAATGTTGTCATATTTATGTTAATATGCAAACTGAGGTTTTACAGAATGCAGTTGCTGCTAAGGCATGTAAAAAAGCAGTTATGTATAGATGAACTATGTGTCCTCTTTCTAGATATATGTTTTTGTGTGGTAGATCCAACTATACTAATTTAGATGATCCCTATATAATTTACAGTGAGTTCATGAGGACAGTATCCTGTTTAGATTCATGGCAAATGGATAGGCGATGCCCTTTGGGTACTTTAACATCACCATTAACTATTCATAGTAATAATGCCAGTAAATACTGGAAAGGTAATGTTAAATGGTTAAAGATTATAAAATGAGAGTCAGGAGAAATCTCATTAGTCCAACACTCAGGGTGGGTTTAGTCATTTCTAAGAGCCTTATTTCCTATTGATGGAACAGTTATTGGAAAAATCTTTTAAAAATTTATCGATCACGATGGGACAAATAACAGATGAAGTTGCTACTGGTATGGAAACACAAACGTAATCTCTGACCTCATAAACCAAGTTGATATGAGATAACAAAATAGCTTTTTTATTAGCCCAAGAAGATAGTCTTTGCTATAAAATTCACAGCAAGCTGGTTGGTTATATACCTAAAAAGGTGAAAGTATGCCTCAGACTACAATGTTGATGTACATTGAATCTGCTCACTCTGGTGATGTGATTGATGAGAATAGTGCCCTTGCTTAATAATCTGCTGAAGAATCAGACGGTAACCAGTGGAAAACCAGCTCCACGAGTTTAAAGAGCCTACAATAGCTGCTATCTTAGGAGTTAACTAAATCCAGTTGTTAATCATTGATGTGTTATCTCCAGTCTCCAATCAAAAATGAGAGAATAATATAGGAAACAATGTTGGAGTCATTGTTCCTTGGCCTTAAGTATAGAGAATGAGACCCAGTTACAAGAATGCATCACCTGGGCCCTGAGGCATAAAGACAATAGCTAAAATAATCTTGGAAAATATCTTTTAGAGAAGCTTTCACATAAGCCATTCAAACAAAACACAAGAGACTTTCCAGTCTTGACTTTTTTTTAAATTAACATTTAAAGAATAGAAAATTTGAGCCCACGAAGGCCTTCCTGTCATTACTGAAACCTGCACCAATGATTAAAAAGTTCTTAACAGCTAAGCAGCTCCAGCTTTTATTCATTAATATTTTCTGTGCACTAAACCCAAAGTGCCCTAACACTACATACTGTTGTTGTTTTAGTGTGACTCTATTTACTATACTGGTTGTCAGTTTCTAGCCTTGTATACTTTTGTGTGTCCTCCCTGCTAGATTTTAGGATATTCTTTGCTCCAAGTAAGAGCCAGAGTACTTCTCTCCTCTCCCAAGTGCCAAGGGACAAACTTGCCATAACTGTGAGAACTGGACTTGTGAGTCAGCCCAAAACCTTGCATATTTGTTTTCCCAACATGCTCTACATGGGTAAGATCCCCAAAAGACCAGTTAGCAGAAAAGTAGAAGGGGTCCTTGCAGATAATTACAGGAACCACAACTGCTGCAAAACTTAAAGGCATAACCCCAGGGGTGCATCACTCTAGAATAAAACCTTATAATCCAAAGGAACCTGAGGGCAACACTATTCAGGGCCCAAAATACACCTGCGAACTGGTAGAAGACATGAAGCATCTTTTCAAGAAATGAGGCAAACAGGGCAAGTAACCCCATATGTCATCTGCCTGATAAAATGATTTCCCCAAGTTTCCTTCTTAGGCTGTACTTCTTGCCTTTCGTTCTTACAGAAAACCAAAGTAACTCACTGATTTGTCTGTCCCAAGAGACAGCTCAGGGACACCACCTGAATTACTGCTGGATCTGCCATGAGCAGCCCACAGGGACAACATCCGTCTTGGGTTATTCTTACGTTCGGTTACTAACCTCAGCTCATATGGACCCCTTCAAGGAAGCATTAATACCAAAGTGACCAGTCTAGAGGTGCACCTTATCACCACAGAAGACACCTCTTGTGCTTCCAGCCATGTAAAGCATTCGTAAATCCAAACCCCAGTGATTCTAATTCCAAATGCTAACTCTTACTCCTTCCTATAGTCAGTTGTTTTTGCCTCTGAGAAACTAAATGCAAATACAGAAAATGCTGGTGGTTCAGACTGTCCAAATTATGATTAGCCAACAGCATATGGGGTCAGGTAAGAGGAAATCTCCCATCAGTTCCTGTTTTTATCCTCAGTAGGACATTTCGTGGCAATCCTTTTGTTTATTTTCAGACCCTGACTCTTTAAACTCTTCGTTAAGTTTGTTTCTCCCAGGTTGCAACAGATTCATGTAAAATTAATGATGCTCCATGGGTTCCAGACAGTAACTCTGTAACTTAATACATGCCTGCCCTTGTAAATCATTGACAGTCAAGGAAGGTTTTCTACTCTGATAGGCAGACCTGTATTCCTGTTCAGCATGAGGCAGATACAGAAGAAGAGACCTCTACAACATGACCCATACAGATTTATGAGTATGAAATCCCTCAGGTGGGAGTGAGACAGTTGTTTCAATTATTCAAAGAGATAGAGGCAAGTGTTGCCTGGGCCTTTCTCATCTCCCTCTGCTTGTGAATTCCTTTATAATAAACCTTTGCTAGTGTGGAAAACTGCAAATTCTCCCCTGATTATTCTTACTTGATAGAGAACAAAATCTTATTTGTGAGTCAGAATGGCCTGCACCTGTCCCAGGTAACACAACTATTGGTCTCTACCTGTCTGGAGCAAAGGTGAGTAAACCAAACCAAAGACTCAAGGGAGCAGTCAGTGCAAAGGACTAACAGACCACATGAACCCCAGTCTACACAATCCCGAGACCAGAAGTAACCAGATGGTGCCTGGTTACTATTATCAACTGCTGGGACTGGGATCCCACCAGACAGTCTCAAACAGAGCAGCAGAAAAATGTAGAACAGAAAGTCAAATTCACAAAAAACAACCAGATTTACTGGTCTGTCAAAGAACAGTGGAACCCCAAGAGTATGACCGTAAGACACTCCTCTGACCTAGAACCGAAGCTATTCCCAGATAACACCTTTCAGGCAAATGGTAAACCCACTGCCATTGAGTGGATTCTGACTCATAGCAACCATGTAGAACACAGTAGAACTGCCCCCACAGAATTGCCAAGGAGCACTTGGTGGATTTGAACTACCAATCTTTTTGCTAGCATGCATAGCACTTAACTACTACATCACCAGGGTTTCCAGCCAAATAATAGACAGACCTAAAAAAAGAATAATATCTCACAGGAACATGTTCCTTACAACAATCAATCACATGAGATCAAAGAGATAACATTCGCCCAAAATTGAAGATGAGAAACTGGGAAGAAAGTCTGGAAGAAAGGAAACAGTTAACCCAGGGCAGAAATGGAGAGAGTGCTGACATACTAAGGGGAAAGCAACCAGTGTCATAGAACACTTTACATTCAAACTATCAAATAAAAAAAAACTATTTTTTTTTTCTGTAAACTTTCACCTAAAGCACAATACAAAAAAAAAAAAAAGTCAAGCCGGAGCACTTGCTACTAAATGTCTCATTAGCATTCTCTGACCTTCTCCATGGTTTTGCTGCAAACTATGAACCCAACCCGTTGTGGCCACTGAGACACACAAAAGAAACGGAGAAAGTTGTTGAATGTTCTTGACTGCTCCAAAATGCCAAGGTGCATTCAGAATACCCAGGGAAAGACAGACAAGAAATAAAAAAGCATAGATGGACTACTTTAGAAAAAGAAAAACAGGATCTTGTGTATTTTAAGCCTGCAGAACCATCTTCATCCAAAACACAGAAACACATCTGAGAAAGCTTGTAACATAGATATAAATGTACAAATCTCTACTCCCTGAAATAGACTAAGCTGGAAGAAAGAAAGAGAGAGAAAGAGAGATGGAAAGAAGGACAGAACGAAGGAAGGAAGAGCCAATGTTGAACAAAAGTGGTTCATGTAAAATCCAGGGTAACCTCACAGTGCAAACCTCAACAACTATTGATTGGCTCAAACGTACAAAATCTGCAAACCAATACTCTTGAAAAAAACTTGTGCAGTGTAGTGAGATAAACCAAAAAAAATTTTTAAAAACTAAACCCACTGTGTCAATTCTGACTCATAGCAACACTATAGGACAGAGTAGAACTGATCCATAGCATTTCCAAGAAGCACCTGGCAGATTCAAACTGGCAGCCCTCTAGTTAGCAGATGTATCAATTAACCACTATGCCACTGGGGTTTCCAGTGAGATAAAGTAGAGGACATTTGGGTGACAGGGTCGCCATGAGTCGGATCCAACTCGACAGCACTTGGCTTGGCTGGCTAATGTCCCTTAATTTGAAGAGAGAGATTTGGAAGCGGGTAGATCAGAGAGGGGAAAAAAATGAAAAAACACTATTTGGTGCCCTATTCATTTTGCCCTCTATTATACAAAAATAGCATTCACTCTGAGGCATGAGTGTGTGGAACTAGGAGAGCAATAAGCCACCACTGATTTTTCCTCTGACCACAATATTGGGAATGAAGAAGAACGTGGCATATACTAGAAATCAGCTATCTATGCATTTCTAGAAGGCTGTGCTACTGGTCTCTTTTCAGATAGGAGAGAAGAGGGTGGAAAGGAGTAGACAGATGCTTGTTAGGATGATACTAGAAATATAGAGTGAAAAGAAGGAATGTGCTGTCACTGGGTGGGAAGAGCAGAAGGAGTTGCAGATAGGTAGGCATGCAAAAGTGATTCAGATTGTATACTTTCACTTAATCACAATAAAAAAGAAAAAAATAATAATTCAGCTGTCTCATTTCTGAAATTTTCCAACCTGTTTCTCTTCACCTGTCTCTGCCATAGAATCTGTAGGCAGTAAAGACTCAATTTCCCTGCCTCCCATACGTTAGAAGTAGCCATGAGACATACTTCCAGACAAAGAAATCTAAGCAGAAATCTCTTGGAGTTGGGAGATTTCTGCGTTTTCCCCTTTCTCTCATCTGGAATAGCATCCACGGCCTGGAGATACAGCAGCCGTCAATGAAAATGTTAGGGCAGGAAGGTAATAGGAGCCTAGATTTGCCGCCTTTATAGACTACCTACCAGTCCTCCAATAACATTCACGTTTCTTATTATCTACTTAAGCTATAGTTACGGAGTTTTTTATTACTTTAAATTGAACACAATTCCAATAAAAGAAAATATTTTCTTGGAACCAAGTCACTGTTCAGCTGTGTGTCAGCAGGGCCAAAAGAGGCAGGAAGATCCAGTGGCAACTGCCGCAAAAAAGAGTGAAATATGATTAGACAAAATTACTGCCATTGAGTCAACTCCAACTCACAGTGACCCTATAAGACAGAGTAGAGCTGCCCTTAGGATTTCCAGGCTGTAATCTTTATAGAAGCAGACTACCACGGGTTTCTCCAGCAGAATAGCTGATGAATTTGAACCCTCAGGCTTTCCGTTACCAGCGGAGGACTCTAACCACTGCACTACCAGGGCTCTGTCGCTAGACACAAATTAAAGTAATAATAGTAGGAATGGAAGAAAAGAATAAATATAAGAAATACTTGGAAATTGAAGCTGAACTTTCCTCAACCCCTCTCAGAACTTCATTGAAATGGGAAAACAAATAATAAGGGGAGAAATCTTCCTTCAGTGCTAAAAATTAAGGAAGAGTTCTTGTATGTGGCTTCTCAAGGATTCTGTGAAATCAAATGGAAAGATAACACCTGCAAACACTCAAGCTCCTTTATGAGAAAGAAGTAGATGATACCCTGGGAGAACTCCACTAATACTGAATGTGGAGGAGCAAGGGCTTGGATGAAGCTAGCAGTGAACAAAAAGGAAGCACGCCTTGGAACTGTATGTATTTGTGGCTGTGAGTCAGTGATGCTCAATAGCTGCTATTGCAAAACATCCCAGGAATCAGGCTGTTGTTACACCAACCAGGATGCAGGCAGTGTGGCAAGACTTCTCTCCCAGTGAGAAAAGGCTTTTTTAGAAAGCACTGTCACCGAACAAGAATAGAGGAAGGACATAGTCATGTCACGTAAAGAACTGTGCGTGAAAAGTTAGCATCCAGCAGCTTCAAAGAAAGAGGAGCACTAAATTTTGCCCACATGATAGCCCAGGATCCTAGTTTTACTTCACTTTCCTTAATCTGCTGGTAATGTAAATATGTACCAGTGAATCCACCACCTTAAAAACCTTAAAAAAGAAAAATTCTAACAGCAGTCAGATGTACAGAAAAGAGAGACAAGGATAATTATGTACTCTAAGACAGCTAGACCTCTCCCTCCTCAAGCAGATGTAAATACAAGAAAAACACAGCCTGTGAAAATATTCTACAGAGGAAATATAAGCATTTGAAAAGGATTTGTAAAGGTGGAGAAGGGAGAAACTTGAAAGACCTTTAAAAGACTTCAGGGAAAAAGATCAGGTGAGTTTTCTTTGCGTTTCCCACAAATGTGAGAAACTACAGACTCATTAAAATCACATACTCAAAGATAGCGTCTGAGAGATGGGTTGTCATTTAATAAATCTGAATCAAACAGAAGTAATATAGGAACGTAAACAACATAATATTAGCAAAATCACATTGGATGTATTCCAGACTAGGGTATGTAATATAGAAAATCAATTCAGTGACATGTAGACAGACCTTGAAAGTTTTCTCAAACTACAGAGGAAAAGATCAACAAGATTAAATGTCAACTAAGACAACAAATATAGATGATGGATCTCAGACTTGGAGAAAAAAACAGAACAAAAGTAGTATTCAAAGACATAAAGAAAAAACTTTTCCTATTCTAACTTCACAGGTTGAGGCAAACCTATTGAAGAGATACCTCAACTTAACCATGTTCTGCACACATTTTTGTATCTGTGGCTAAGATTTGTTACTACTGGTCAAACACAACTTCAGGTGAAAGAAATGTGCCCCAAAATAGCATAAGCAAACAAAAGAAAGGAACTGATTTATGTAACCTGGGAAGTCCAAGATGAATTTGGCCTCAAAATCAGCTGAATCTAGACTCCAAGGAAATCATCAGGGTTGTCTCTCACAGATCTGTGTGCCTGTGCTCACCTTTGTATGCCTCTGCTTACGTTTATTTTGTGTGTTTCTCTGTCTCCATCTTAAGTTTATACTGTCTCACCAAATCTAGCATCAACAGTTATAACCCAATTCTTTATGTCAGTCCCAGGAGAGACATGGTCAGTTCTGGTTGACTTACCATCTGAGAAGCAATCACTGTCTCCACTTGGGTGTGATACTCCAACTGACTACTCTGGGTTATGGGGGTGTGGAGCTGGCAAGTTGCTTGGCTTCATGATTGACAGCCCCAGCAGAGCCATGAGGAAGTCTCAAGGAACCAAAAGAATCAGACGGGAAAAACACTAACTACTCCAGCCTCTAGAATCTAGGTAGTCCCCAGGTTTTGAGGGTCTAATTCACGGACATTTGTACTTAAGAAAGGATTGCAAAAATGAGTTAAATACACAGAATGGTTCACAATAACAAACACAGTCACTACTCTGTGATGTTCATAAATGTTGTGAGGTTCGGAAGCTTTCTTAAGTGTTTTACATGGGTAGAAAGATAAAACATATATTATACACTAAGACAAACATTTGACTGTTGTCATTAGGTGTCATCAAGTCAGTTCTGACTCATAGCCACCCTATATACAACAAAATGAAATACTGCCCACTCTGCACCATCCTCTTAATCCAACCTAAGGGGCTCGTCTTCCAGCATTATGCCAGGTAATGCTTTGCTGCTAAAAGAATTTCACTAGTTTTTTTTTAGGTGGCCAGGTCCTTCTTCCTAGTCTGTTTCAGTCTGGAAGCTCTTTTGAAACCTATGCACCACAGGTGACCCTGCTTGTATTGAACTACTGTTGGCATAGATTCCAGCATCAGAGCAACACGTGACTAATTGACAGACAAGTAGTAGAAAATATTTGACTAACTGATGCTAATTAAGAACCATATGTTACTTGCAAATGCGACTTAAAGGTAGACTTAGCAACAGATCTCATTTATAACCTAAGGGATTGCCTGTACAAGGAAAGAAAACTCACTCTGCCTCTAGACACTCTTTCACAACAGTTAAGTTCTGTAAAATATTCATTTTCCCTGGGTTTTGTTCAAAAAAAGACAACGGAAAGAAACCTATGCCCAGGAAACATACCATAGGTGAAAGTAACATAAATGAACTTTCAGGTATGCAGTAACCCAACAGTGATTCTTCTTTTAAAAAAATTATTCAGAGATGAATTCTAAACAACAAAGATGATAAAAACTGAGAAAGCTAATGAAGAGTAAATATGACCTTAAGTCCAACAAAACGTAATGAAGTTTCATTTGTTTTCCACTATTCTACTTTCACCTAGGTCTAGAATGAGGACAAAGAACATGTGCAGAACAAATAAGAGAAATAACGGGATAAATAAACCTAGTAAACCCATGGCCATTGAGTCAATTCTGACTCATAGCAACCCTATAGGACAGGGTCGAACTGCCCCATAGAGTTTGCAAGGAGCACCTGGTGGATTTGAACTGCTGACCTTTTGGTTAGCTAATACAGCACTTAACCACTATTTCACCAGGGTTTCCAATGGGATAAAAAGTAGATTATAGTAAACAGTGAGGTATTACAATACAAGATTCAAAAGACGGGTATATTTTTGTGATGATAAGGTTCAGATGTAGCCCTAGCTAGATGGTCAAGAGTCACTAAAATTTAAAATGTCAAATAACTATGAGAACAGAGTCCTGGGATAATGTTCACTTAGACATGATATTTACTCAGACAATGCAAGGAGTCTGGGGAGAGAGAATACTAAGCCAGTGTCAAAGCAGTCTACAGATATGGCCATGGGACCAGAAGCCATGGATGGCTGATTTGGAGTTAGAGGATGGTTTCACTGTACAGGATAAACATCACAAGAGGGGAAATTCCTCATGAAACTACAAGAGGAACTGGTTACAAGTATAAAGGGATCAGCTAGGTAAAGACCTGCATAGTACCTAAGATTTGAGTGAATGGATATCCTGATACCCTTAAGGATCTATTGGGGAAAGCAGCACTTTCTTCAGTGAAGGCCCCATTTCAGTTAAGACAGGAAGTAGAAGGATTTCTCAGTAAAAAGACAAAAGATAGTAGAGTTTATTATGGAATAATATTCCAGAGGGCACACAGAAAAGATTTGGGAGGTGACAGCAGTGTGAATTTCAGTCAAGCAAAGGGACTATTTAACGATATCAGAATTCACACAAGTATGGGAGAGATTAGATGACAAGAAGGGCTAGCATTCTGCAGGATACCCAAGATGGGTCCACCACTCATCTGCAAGTTTGTCAGTGCATGGTAAGTGGCATGTTGTTCTGATGATGTAAACTACGCCATTCATATTTCATGTACCAGCAGGTGGTGGACAGGTTTTAGTGGAGCTTCCAGACTAAAACAGGTGAGAAAAATGACCTGGCAAAATATTTCTTTAAAAATTGTCCAGTGAGAACCTTATGAATAGCAGTGGAACACGGTAGGACATGGTGCCAGAAGATGAGCCCCTGAAGTTGGGAGGCACTTAAATTATGACTGGAGAAGAGCTACCTTTTCAACATAGGGTGATCCTAATGACCTGGATGGAATGAAGCTCTTAGGAAATTCACTTACTGATGTAGTACAACTCAAAATGAGAAGAAACAGCTGCAAACATCCATTAATAATGAAAACATGGCATGTACAAAATACAAATCTAGGCGAACTAGAAGTTGTCAAAAGTGAAATGGAAGGCATAAAGAAAGATATCTCAGTCATTAGTGATCTGAAATGGATTGGTGTCAACCATTTTGAATCAGATAGTTGTGTGGTCTACTATGGTGGGAATAACAAATTGAAATGGAACAGTGTCATGTTCATTGCCAAAAATAACATTTCAAGATCTATCCTGAAGTCTCTGTCATGACAGGATAACACCACTGTGGCTTACAAGGAAGACCAGTTTATACAGCTGTTATTCAAATTAACCTATCAATTACTAATGTTAATTATGAAGAAATCAGATTTTTGCCACATTCTGCAGTCTGAAGTTGATCGAATATGCAATCAACACACATTGAAAATTAACTGGTGATTGAAATACACAAGTTAAATCGATTATTAGAAAATACAGCCCTGGTGATAGAAATTACTCTGGAGATTACACTATAGAATTCTGAAGGCCAACAACTTAATCATCGCAAATGTCTTTTTCAAACAACAAAAATGGTAACTATATGCATAGATGTCACTGGTTGGAAAAGCAGAGAAGTCAAAACAACTATATCTGTGGAAAAAGAAGATGGAAACACTCAATAATAGTATCAGCCAGACAAGGCTAGGGGCTGACTGAGGCACAGACCATAAGCTGCCCATATGCAAGGTCAAGTTGAAACTGAAAAAATTAAAACAGATCTACCAACCAACCTATGAACTCAAGTATACCTCAACAAAATTCAGAGACCATCTCAAAAAAAGATTTGGCGCATTGAATACTAGTGACTAAAGACTAGTCTGAGCTGCACCGAAGGCACTAGTGACAAACATGACTCCAGGAATTAACAGAATACTAACTGAGATTTTTCAGCAAATGCATGCAAAGCTAGAAGTGTTCACTCATCTATTCCAAGAAATTTGGAAGATAGTTACCTGGCCAGCTGGCTGGAAGAGATTCCTATTTGTGACTATTCCAAAGAAAGGTGATCCAACAGAATGCAAAAGTTAATGAACAATATCACTAATATCACACACAAGTAAAGTGTTGCTACAAAAATGACTACAGTGGTAAATCAACGCAGAGCTGCCAGAAATTCAAGCCAGATTCAGAAAAGGATATGGAATGAGAGATAGCATTGCTGATGTCTGAAAGATCTTGGCTGAAAGCAGAGAATACCAGCCAAGCCAAGCCAAGCCAAGCCACCCAGAAAGAGTTTTTATTGACTATGCAAAGGCATTTGCTGTGTAGGTCATAACAAATAATGGGTAACATCGTGAAGAACGGGAATTTCAGAGCCTTTAGTTGTGGGCTTGAGGAACCTGCACATAGGCCAAGAGGCAGTTGTTTGAACAGAAAAAGGGGACACTCTGTGGTTTAAAATCAGTCAAGGTGTGTGTCAGAGCTGTCTGCTTTCACCATACTTACTCAATCTATGCACTGAGCAAATAACCCAAGAAGCTGAACTACATGAAGAAGAAAACAGGATCAGAGCTGGAGGAAACTCAATAGCAACCTGTGATATGAAGAATATCAACTTGCTTGCTGAAAGTGAAGACCACTTGAAGTGCTTACTGGTGAAGATGAAAGGCTATAGCCCTCCGTATGGATTACATCTCAACATAGAGAAAACAAAAATCCTCACAACTGGACCAATCAGCAGCATCACGATAAACAGAGAAATAAAATACTGACATTGGAAAAGATCTCATTTTGTTGGATCCACTGTCCATAATCAGGGCAGTCAAGAAATCAAAGTATGTATTGCATTGGGTAAATCTGCTGCAAAAGATAAGTATTAAAAATCAGAGATGTCACTTTGAGGATTAATGGGTACACCTAACCCAAGCCATAGTATTTTCCTTTACTACATATGCATGCAAAAGCTAAGCAATGAGTGAGGAAACCTGAAGAAGTACTAATACCTTTGAATTATGGTGTTGGCAAAGAATAGTGGCTATACCACAGACTACCAGAGAACAAAAAATTCTGTCCTGGAATAAGTACTCAGAAGGCTCCTTAGAAGTCAGGATGGGGATATTTCTTCTGAGGTACTTCAGACATGTTATCAGGAGGGACCAGCCCTTATAGAAGGACATCATACTTGGTAACATAGAGGCTTGGTGAAAAAGACAAAACTCTCAACAGGACAGACTGACACAGTGGCTGCAACACTGGACTCAAACATAGTGGTGATTGTGAAGATGAAGCAGGTCCAGGCAGTGTTTAATTCTGCTTGCCGTGCCTAGGGTCGCTGGGAGTCGGAACCAACTCAACAGCATATGACAGCCTGTATTGGTAAGGATGTGAAGCCTTGTAGGATTAGAATTCTATTTTCCATGTGTTTCCAACTTGTAAATGTCAGAAGTTGATATCTCATTCCTTCCTCCAGGTGTTACTTACAGTGGCAGACTTAGCCTAGGACAAAGTGTGCCCGTTATTTTCAACACAGAGCTCTCTTGTTCACATCTTAATCCAGAGGTCATTATTCAGTCTCAGAATAGAGAATCAGTCCTGCTTTTACCCTTCATGTTTTTCTTCACTCCTGCCAGTAATGTTTTTCATTTTTCAGAACGAAGCCTTTTGAGAAGTTGGGTTAGCCCCTTGTATTCTCACATGGTAATCAGACAAACAAATGAGAGGTTCAGCCGCAGGCTTTGCCAAACAGCCCCAGTTCTCAGAACAGTGAGAGCTTTCTGTTCCAGAAGTTTCTTTTCAAGGACAAGTTAATGTTCATTCATAGAGTTCATTCAGAGTTGCTAGATCTTACTTACTATTCTGCTGCAAAGGTTTCCATACTTCATTTTATTTTATAAAAAATAAACTTTATAAAATAATACATTTTATTGAGGCACACAACAATTCCAAAATAAGTAAATTTCTGTGTTTTGAAAACTGACATAGTTGTAAACACCACATATTTATCATTAAAAGTAGCAAAACCTAGGACATCTGTAATCAAGAAGAAAGATAATAACAATTATTAGCAAGGATGTGGAGAATTTAGAACCCTCATACATTACTCATGAGAAGGTAAAATGGTACAGTCACTGTTGACAGTTCTTCCGCATGCTAAACACATAGTAATCATATGAAAATTCACTCCCCAGTACATGCCCAAGACACGTAAAAACATCCATTCATACAAAAACTTATTGATGAACGTTTACAGCAGTGATATCCATAATAGCCAAAAGTGGAAACAACCCACATGTCTATCAACTGATGAACTTATAAAACATGGCATATTCATGCAAATATTATTCACCAATAAAAATAACTGAAGTACTGATACTCCAACATGTGTGAACTTTGAAAACTAATGCACTACATGCAAAACAGAACATGGCCCCATTCTACAATGTCCTTACAAATAGGAATATTCTTGAGACCACCATTGCAGCCACTGTGTAAGTTCATCTTGTGGAGTGTCTTTGCCTCTTTTGCTGACCATCTGCTTCACCAAGCATGATGTCCTTCTCCAGGGACTGGTCTCTCCTGATTACATGTCCAGAATGCATGAGATGTGTTCTGCCCATCTTAGCCTCTAAGAAACATTCTGACTGTACTTCTCCCAAGATAAATTTCTTCATTCTTCTGGTAGTTTGTGGTATAGTCAATATTTTCCTTCAATACTGTAAACTCAAAGGCATCAATTCTGCCATCTTTCTTACCCATTGTGCAGCTTTTGCATGCATATGAAGTGATAGAAAATACCATGGGTTGGGTCAGGGGTGCCTTAGTATTCAGAGGGAAATCCTTGCATGTTAACACTTTAAAGAGATCTTTTGTAGTAAATTTTCCCAGTGTGATGTCAAGGATTTCCCGAATGCTGCTTCCATGGTCATTGATTGTGGATTGTGTAAAACGAAATCCTTGTCAGCTTCAGTCTTTTCTCCCTTTATCATAATGTTGCTTATTGGTCCAGTTGTAAAGAATTTTGTTTTCTTTATGTTAAGGTATAATCCATACCAAAGTCTACACCTTTGATCTTCAACAGTAAGTCCTTCAAGTCTTCTTTGCTTTCAGCAAACAAGGTAGTGTCATATGCACATCATAGGTTGTTAACGAGTCATCTTCCAATCATGATGCCACATTCTTCATATAGTCTAATTTCTCAGATTATTTTCTCAGCATACAGGTTGAATAAACACGGTGAAAGGATACAACCCTGATGCACATCTTGCCTGATTTTAAACCACATCATATTCCCTTGTTCTGTTCAAACAACTGCTTCTTGATCTATGTGTAGGTCCCTCATAAACACAATTAAGTGTTCTGGTGTTTCCATTACTCACTATATTATCCATAATTTGTTACAATCCACATAGTCAAATGCCTCTGTATAGTCGAAAAACATAGGTAAACATCTGTTATTCTCCACTTTTAGTCACGATCTATCTGACACCAGCAGTGTTATCCCTCAGTTTCACATTCTTCTCTGAATCTGGTTTGAATTTCAGGAAGCTTCTTGTTAATGTACAGTTACATTAGTTTTTTTATTGTCTCCAGCAAAATTTTACTTGCATGTTGTAGTAATGATGTTGTTCAGTAATTTCTACATTCTGTTAGTTCACCTTCTTTGAAATGAGTATAAATATAGATCTCTTCCAACCAGGTACCAGTCTTCTACATTTCTTGACATAGATGAGTGAGCACTTCCACAGGTGCATCTGTTTGTTGAAACATCAAAATTGGTATTCTGTTCATTCCTGGAGCCTCAGTTCTCACCAAGGCCTCCAGGGCAACTTGGACTTCTTCCTTCAGTACCATCAGTTCTCGATTATATGCCACCTCCTACCTCCTGAAATGGTTAAATATTGACCAATTCCTTTTGATGCAGTGACTCTATATATTCCTTCCATCTTATTTTAATGCTTCCTGGGTCTTTCAGTATTTTGCCCACACAATCCTTCAATAATGCAACTTGAGGCTTGAATTTTTCTTCTGATCTTTCAGTTTAACAAATGCTGAGTGTGTTCTTCTCTTATGCTGTTCTAAATCCAGGTCTTTGCACATTTTGTTATACTTCGCTTTGTCTTCCTGAGCCACCCATTGAAATCTTTTATTCAACTGTTTTACTTCATCATTCCCTCTATTCACTTTATCAGCTACAAGCTCAAGAGCAAATTTCAGCATCTCTTCTGTCACCTATTTTGATCTTTTCATTCTCTTTCATAAATTTTGCCTTCATTATAGAATACATCTTTGATATCTGAAAATTCATCTGGTCTTTGGACATTGGTGTTCAATACATCAAATCAATTCTTGAGATTGTTTCTAAATTCAAGTGGGATACACTCAACTTTGTATTTTGGCTTTTGTGGGTTTATTTTCATTTTCTTCATTTTCACTTGAACTTGCATGTGAGCAAGTGTCTGATACCAATTTTTCACACTGTGGTGGCTTACATGTTGCTGTGAAGCCAGAAGTTTTTAAGTTATGCCTCAATATTTCAAATACTAGTGGACACAGGTTTCAGCAGAGCTCACAGATTGAAACAGACTAGGAAGAAGGATCTGGTGGTCTATATCCAGGAAAAACGTCTGGTGAAAACCTTATAAATACTAGTAGAACATTATCTGACACAGTGCCAGAAAACAAGTCCCTCAGGTTGGAGCCATCCAAGTGCCTCAGGTTGGAAGGCACTCAAAATATAACTGGTGAAGAGCCGCCTCCTGAAAGTAGAGTCAACCTTAGGGATGTGCATGGAGTAAAGCTTTACTGTTGTTAAGAAAAAAAAACAAAAAACGCTGCTGCCTGTCAAGTAGATTTCTACTCATAGTGACCTTGTAGACCACAGTAGAACTGCCTTATAGCATTTCCAAAAAGTATCTGGCAGATTTGAACTGCTCACATTTTGGTTAGTAGACATAGCACTTAACCACCACACCAGGGTTTCTGTGCGGCATGATATAAAATGAGAAGAAACCACTGCAAACATCCATGAGTATTTAGAACCTGCAATGTAGTAAATAAGAACTCAGGCAAACTGAAAGTCATCAAAAATGAAATGATCATTGATATCTTGGGCATTAGTTGAAATGGACTGGTCCTGGCCATTTTGAATCCAACAAATATGGTTTGCCAATGCTGAGAATGGCAAATTGAAGAGGAATGGTATCATATTCATGGTTAAAAAGTACATTTTAATAGAAATACCATATGATACAGCAATCCCACTCCTATGAATATGTACTAGAGAAATAAGCACTGTCACATCAATAGACATATGCACACTCATGTTCATTGCAGCATTGTTCCCAACAGCAAAAGATGGAAATAAGCTAGGTACCTATCAAAGTCAAATGGATAAACAAACCATGTTACATACCCATAATGGAATACTATGCAACAGTAAAAAACAATGATGAATCTATGACTCATTCACGACATATGTGAGACTGGAAAGCATTATGCTGAGTGAAATAAGCCGATTACAAAAGTGCTGGGAGCCAGCCCGGCATCTTTTTAGGGTCCTGCACGGAGGGAGGGAGAGGCGTCGGCGGGAAATGAATTGAGAGAGACAGGAAAGAGTTTTTTGGTTTAAAGGCAGCCAGACCAAGAGAGCTGCTGTCTTACTTTATTATTATTTATAATCGAGGTGATGTAATTTCCACCCTGCCCCCTGACCACACAGCCATTGGCTAATTTGAAACCGAAACCTCATGATTGGCTAATTTGAAACTGAAACCTCATGATTTTTACCCTGCCCCCCCCCCCCCACAGGAGCTATTAGCTAACTTGAAACTGAAACCTCATGATCTTGTTAATTGTCAAGGCTTTCTAGATAATGGCCCGAGGCAGGTGTGTTGTGGTGACAATTGACAGTGAAAACAAAGTTATGCCTCGAGCTCAATCAGCTCTACTTATACCTCAAGGTTAAAAGGTACAAGAGGAAGGGTCTAAAGTTTATAATCTCTATTTGTTCCTACTTTGCTCTTTATTCTATCTTCTCCTGCGGGGACAGTGAACACCTACCGTCCCCCACCCTATGCCTTTCTTAAACTGTTCTAAAAAGGATAATTCTTTTCACATGGCGGGGAAGTGCAGTTGGGGGAAGTCAGCAGGGCTGGGCAGACCTCAGTGATTACAGGCACGCTGTATTGAAATCCATTCCTCTGATCTCTTTTCCCTGGAAGTTCCTGTTCAGGTTTTCCCAATATTATTTCATAAGCTGAGGGAGTTGTACAGCCCCAGGGTTGGCTCTCCATATTATATTATATTATATGAGACCACTAAAATAAAATCTCATGTAAAGGTTTACACACAAAAGAAACAATCTTCAATGATCCTGAAAGAGCAGAAGGTTAGGGAAGGACAAACACTAACTACACAATAGATAAGTAGTAACTTTGGTGAAGGGTAAGACATCACATAATACTGGGGAAGCCAAATATAACTTGTCTAAGGCAAGGACATGGAAGCTCTATAGCCACATTCAGACTCGCTAAAGGACTGAATGACTGGGTTGAGGGCTGTGGGGACCAGGATCTTGGGGAACGTTTAGCTCAACTGGCATAACATAGTTTATAAAGAAAATATTCTACATTCCACTTTGATGGGTAGCATCTGGGGTTTTAAAAGCTTTTGAGGAGTCATCTAAGATGACCACTACTCCCACCCCATTTGGAGCAAGGCAGAATGAAGAAAACCAAAGACACAAGGGAAATATTAGTCCAAGGGACTCATGGAGCACAGCCACCAAAGCCTCCACCAGACTGAGTCCAGCACAACTGGATGATGTCTAATTACCAACAACAACTGCTCTGATAAGGATCACAACAGAAGGTCCCAGACAGAGCTGGAGGGAAATGCACAACAAAATTCTAATTCACACACACATACATACACACACACACACACACACAGACTTACTGGTTTGACAGAGACTAGAGAAACACTGAGAGTAGGGCCTCCAAGCACCGTCATAGCTCAGTAATGAAGTCACTCCTGAGGTGTACCCTTCAGCGAAAATTAGACAGGCCCATAAAACAAAATGAGGCTAAATGGGCACACCAATCCAGATGCAATGACAAGAAAGCAAGAGAGAACAGGAAAGCTGCAACGGGCAATGGGGAACCAAAGCCAAGAAGGGGAGAGTGTTGACATGTCATGGGGTTAGTAACCAATGTCATAAATGAATATGTGTACTCATTGTTTAGTGAGAAGTTATTTGCCCTATAAACTTTTATCTAAAGTAAAATAAGAGAACACTTCAAGATCTATCCTGAAGTACAACACTGTCACTGATAGGATAATATCCATACACCCACAAGGAAAAACAGTTAATACAACTACTATTCAAATTTACCCACCTATTATTTATGCCAAAGTTGAAGAAACTAAAGATTTTTACTAACTTCTACAGTCTGAAATTGATTAAACATACAATCAAGACTCACTGAAAGTTACCAGTGATTGAGACGTGATGGTTGGAAACAAAGGAGGCTCAGTAATTGAAAAATATGTTCTTGGTGAAAGAAACAATGACAGAGATGATATGACAGAGTTTTGAAAGGCCGGTGACTTATTCATTGCAAATGCTGTTTTTCAACAACACGAAAGGTGACCATTTGGAATACACAGGAATCAAATAGACTATATGTACAGAAACTGACAATGGACAAGCTCAGTATCATCAATCAGAACAAGACGAGAGGATGACTGCAGAACAGACCATCAGCATATGTTACGCACTGAATAAATGTTTGCTAAACAAGGAAATTAAGAATTAATAGACATAAGTTTACAAGTGTCACAAACCATGTGCATGAGTACAACATCACTGAAACATCACTGTTTTCACTACATTAATTTGACATAGGTTACACTTGAGGCAGAGAAATGCATAAACATTATCAATAATTCCAGAGTGTACCAAACCATTCAAACACAATACCTCTGAGGATGTTTAATTTTGGAGCCTTTCCCATCTCAGCCACCATCTCTATCTCCTATAGAGCTATCCGGCATGATAGGTAAAAAACTAGTTACAACCACTGACTTCTGTCTCTAGAATTCTGCAATACTACCTCTCATTTACTCAGTCAAATTTATGCACTTCTTATTCCTTAGTGCTCTGAACTCTGTTGGGCTCCCAGATGGGCCCAAAGTTGGACTTTAGGCATCTAAGCCACATGCCCTCTTCTTGCTTGCATGGCCAATCTTGGACATGCTTGTTGGTCTCAGATAAGGCACTGTTCCTCAGAATTCAGTATATGGCCCTATATACAACAGTTATAAGTAAGTGACACTCAAACACAAACTAGTCTCTTACACGGGGCAGTATGGATCAAACATTGTATCAGAAACCAACTCATTTCTGAAGCCTCAACCTATCACTATATATGAAAATACCAGATGATGTGGTATCTTCTAATCCCTACAGGTGGGAATTAGAAACATAGAAAACAGAGAAACCGACATGTCTTAGACAATCTGTAGATCTAAAGTCATCCTGAAAAATTCCAGCACTGTGGTGAGAAGAAAAGTCTATCGATCTTTCTTCAACTTAATATTGATGAAAAATGGTCAAGCATCCCCACCTCTTCTGTGTTCCATGAAAGTCAACTCCCTGGAAACTGGAATCGAAAGTCCAAATCTTGAAGAAGGCTCTTCTGTACTGATGATGCTAGCCACTAGCCTAACCAATATTGGGCAGCAAATGCTTAAATTACCATATCCATGTTACTGCTCTTATAAAGATGTGCCATAGTTGCACAGGAGGTGTCAGTTCGATATACAATGGGACAGCCAGTTTGCTTTTGACCTCTGTCATGCATTGAATCATGTCTCCCAAAAAATGTGTGTAGCAATTTTCCTGGGCCGTGATTCTCGGTATTGTGTGATTGCCCTCCACTTTGTAATTTTCCTATAGTGTAAATCCTAATCTCTGCCTGTGGTTAATGGACTGCATTATGTCAAAGAGGGTTAGGGTGGGACTATAACACCCTTCCTAAGGTCACCTCCCTACTCGAACGCAGAGGGAGTTTCCCTGAGTGTGGCTAACACCACCTTTTATCCTACAAGAGATAAAAGGAAAAAGAAGCAAGCAGAGCATTAGGGATCTCAAACCATCAAGAAAGCAGCATAGAGGGCAGAGCTCATTCTTCAGACCTGAGGTTCCTGCACCTGAGATGCTCTCAGACCAAAGAAAGACTGATGCAACACAAGGACCTTCCTCACAGAGAAATACTGCCTTCCCTTGGAGCCAGTACCTTGAATTTGGACTTCTAGCCTACTGGACTGTGAGAATAAATCTTTCTTTGTAAAAGCCATCCATTTGTGGTATTTCTGTTAGAGTAGTACCACATGACCAAGATCGTATTCAACAAGGAAGTGAATTCTTACCAAGAATAACAGCTAAAAATCTTCCACTTTAATCCTCATAGTGACCCTATAGGACAGAGTAGAACTGTAGAGTTTTCAAGGAGTGCCTGGTGGATTCGAACCACCAGTCTTTGGGTTAGCAGGTGTAGCACTTAACTACTACATCACCAGGATTCCAACACTAGATTATTGTTTCTGAAACCAGGCTGCATATTAGAATCAACCAGAGATCTTTAAAAAGAAATGAAGCCCAAATCTCACCCCAAGAGATTCTGCTTAGTCTGGGGTGGGACCTGGACATACATGCTTTAAAACTTCCCTTAGATGATTCTACTGGGCAGCCAGAGCTTAGAGTGACTAGAGTATTGAAGAACAATCAGCCAACAGAAGAATCACAAACAGGATAGAGCACTCAGAAGCAGAAATTTACACCCAGCGAACAGATTAAGAGCTTCCCCAAAGTTAGTATTAAACATGTTATGATCATTTTTCTGGGCAAATTATAGAGAAGAAAATTCTGTCCTAAAAATGAAGCTTGAGTGTTTTTAGATGCAAAGACAAGGAACTATTTGCAAATTCTGATGTGAAACAAGCAAGGTACAATGTCATGCAAACATGATGCAGCACAAGGCAAGGGGAGGCCAAGCTGGATCAGAACAAAGATTATTTGTTTTTTAAGGGGTAATGTCACACTGTAAGCAAGGAAGGGCTTGAACTGATACGATAATCCCAACTTAATAATATTTTACATACAGTGTGGGTGCCAACATTGGTCTATCAATTTATCACACTGTGTTGGCTTGTGTGTTGTTATGATGCTGGAAGCTATGCTACCAATATTTCAAATTGCAGGGAAGTCCCTCATAGTAGACAGATTTCAGCAGAGCTTCGGGACTAAGACAGACTAAAAAGAAAAGCCTGACAATCTGCTTTCAAATATTAGTCCACAGAAAACCTTACAGGTCACAACAGACCATCATCCAACTCGTATGCTTTGGAAATGTCATCAGGAGGGATCAATCACTGGAGGAGAACACCAGGTCTTGTGAAGTGAAAGGCCAGCAAGGGTGAGAAAGACTCTCAGTGAGATGGACTGGCACAGCATCTGAAATGACAGACTTGACATGCTGACAATTGTGAGGATGCTGCAGGACGAGGCAACATTTTGTTTGGTGGTCCATGAGGTAGCCAGGAGTCAGAGGCAACACGGTGACCACTACCTGTCTATCGACATGTGGCTGTGCCCAATGTAGGTCATCAGGTATTATTTCAGAGGATGGGTTCTCAACAAATATAATCATCATCCTCAAAAATTCCCTAAAAATTATGATATGAAAGTACTCAGAAATGGACACTACTTGACTCTTATAAACAAGGTAAGGCACTCAAAGGGACCAAAGAGGAAGAGCTCTTAGTTCAGTGAAGCTTTACTTTGTCTGCGCCATGTTTCTGGCCTGCTTCTCTAAAGGCAGTGAGCATGAAACGAATCCTATTGTCTCTAGTTCTTGCAAAAGTCGTTGTGACACAACCACCTATTTCAGAATAGTACTTTAGACTAAAATGTATCAAAACTCTGAAATGCGATGACATTCTAAGCCCAGCAAAAGAAAGAAAAAAAGGATATCTTAAGGGAACACATCAACCACAGAGAAGGCATTTTGGAAGGCACGTTGAGGTTATGCTGTCACACATGTGCTTCAGATACTGAGCCTTGAAATCACAAAGTCACTGGTGTCCTTGCTTTTTAAAATGTCTTGGAAGTTCTTCTTTAGCAAGTTTTCCATGATCAGGAAAAAAATAGTGATTTTTATCTAAAATATCTGGAAAAACTCATCCTAAGCCAAGAGACAGTGTGACCTCTTTGTCAATAACTCCTGAAAGATGGTGTGAGGTCATTCAGTGAAATGAGCCTTTTGTTTTTCTATTTTCTAAACAATGTGGTTTGGAAAGGAGAGAAGATTCTGAGTACTGTCATTTTATTTTCAAATGTCTAGAGGTTCAGGGAGGAAGCAGGACCAATGTGGCACTCTGCACAGCAACACCCTCTTGGCTCTGAAGAATGGTGAGTCCAGTAAGAAGAGACAATAGCTCTCTTGTACATGAACCTGCCACAAAGGCAGCACATTCAGGAGTCACTTCTCACACTCTCCTGCCCTGATCAACTTTCAAAGGAGAGAGAGAAAAAAAAAAAAACAAAACAGAGGGCCTGCAGAAATTGTGTTTCATGGCTTTCTGGAGGCCCTTGCCCATCTGATAGCAGCTTGCGTGTTCCTGACCTGCACACCAAGGATACTACTAGACTTTCTGCTCCATTTGCTGCAGTTTTCTCCAACCTGCTATTGACCTCGTGTATGTTTAGTTGCGGAATTGTTTTTCATTATTTTTAAACTTTTGTAACTTTTGCTTAGTAAAAATATGTTCCTTTAAGATATCCTTTTCTTCTTTCTTTTTCTGGGCTTAGAATGTCATCCCATTTCAGAGTTCTGATACATTTCAGTCTAAAGTACTATTCTGAAATAGGTGGTTGTGTCACTTACAAAGAATTTTGCAAGAACTAGAGACAATAAGATTTCTTTCACGCTCATTGCCTTTAGAGAAGTAGGTCAGAAACATCATACTTCACATTTTTCCACTTTCTGAGTTTACCAGTAATTATTATATTCTCAAATATTCCCTGTGAAGATGAAGAACATGGCTGGCTGAACTGGCATATACTGCTAGCATTGCAGGAGAATGAGACTGGCCCTACTCTTTACATTATACTTTTAAACTTGGTCAAGAGGGTTCTTGCCCTTCTCTGACCATGATCCCTCCTCTAGGTGCAAGGCATTCCTAAAATCAATGACACATGTCTACCCAAAACCTGCATCTCCCCTTCAAGGTTATGCTTCTTGTACCTGGACCCCAGAATTCCCGCCAGCATGGCCCTGAGCCCACTTCCAAAGCCAGAGCGGTTCTCCTCCCTGAACCCTTCTTCCCAAGAAGCAAAATATACCAATGAAGAGCCTATCCCTAGACCCAAGGAACAGTCAAGGAAGTGCTGTTTGTGGGATCATGAATGGAGCTTGTATATATGGGCTTGAGTATCTACATACATGCAACATGAGGTTCCTCATCATACGGGACAGAGCCAGACGAAGATGAAAACATGTTGAATATTCAGGAGTAAAAACTCTGATAAACCCAAGAAACCTGAACTTCCAAGGTTATTAAGGTAGGTAGATTGCCTGCCCAGTGCCATCAAGTTGATTCTGACTCACAGCAAACTTACAGGGCAGCGTAGACATGCTCCATAAAATTTCCAAGGAGCACATGGTGGATTCAAACTGCCAACCTCTGGTTAGCAGCTGAAGCTCTTAAACACCAAGCCACCAAGTTTTCCATGATAGATAGAGAGAAGATACTTTATTCAATAGTGTGTGAGCTTAAAGAACAACTTGTAAATATTTGGACATGGGTACACATTTATACCCTTGCCCTGGGCTGCACCAGTGTTTGGAGTGGGACTGCTTTCATCCCTACAGAGAGCTGACCAGTGGTAGAGGCAGGTCTTCAGTGTTAGTACGGAAAGCTAGGAGAGACAGTCTCAGGCGTGAGGCAGGCAAGGGGTAAGAGGCAGTAACAGTCTCTGTACATACAAGGCACAGCTAGGAATCAGCTCTTGGATGAAACAGATGAGAAAAATAAATTCAGGGGGCAGATTTAAGTTCTGAGTCTGAAATTCCCACAGAAGGCATAAGCAAACAGCCATGAACAAAGCGCTAAGAAAGAAGTCTGGGCTAGCATCCAGGAGGAGACACCAGGCAATAAGAAATAGGCAGAAAGTCAATTCCACACCAAGAGTCAGAGATGCTGCGTTGCTTGGCTCTGGTAATGCCGTTCACGAGGCTCACTACATAAATGGTGCCTCAGCATTTACACAATGCTGTAGTCCTGTAGGCAGGCTCAGAACAGTATTTCCATATTTGCACAAATGTAAAATAACCCATGCAAGTGACACAGCAAGGCCAGCTATGACTCCTGTGTGCATAATGGCCACTGACCTCTGACACACAGGGCCAACAATGTAACGCTGCAGCAATGCAGGGCTCAGGAGGCGGTCAGAGCTGTTGAAGGGCCCCTGGGCTGGAATAACGTCAAATCAATTACTGGCCCTGAGATAATTGCCAAGTCATCAAAGTACATCACCAGAGTAAGGTGGACCAAGTGAATAAATGTTAATTTGGCATCCTGTCTGGCCCATTCCATATCTCCAGAGAAATGAAACTGAGCTCATCCTTTTTAAGTTATACTTAAAATCAAGAAGTCCAGATGAGTTGGTGTCCAGCTTTATCTAGATTTAGGAAACTTTTAAAACACCATATGTATGCTAACAAAAAATATCTGGCACAATCTCTCAAACATTCCCACGTTTTGTGGAATGTGTGCTATTGAAGCTTAAAGAATCAATCCTGAACTCAGACAAATCTAGGTTCTTTGATGGTAAGTTACAGAAGGTAACAAACTCTAACTTATGCAAAAATGATGATGATGATGATGATGAAATGCTATGGGGAGCTCTAAGGAGTGAAGGGAAGGATAACCAAGAGACTCAGCAAACAGACGTCATCGGCACTCCAGGGAATGTGATGTCAAGAACATGTGTGGAAACTAAAGGGCAGTGCAGTTTCAGGGATTCTCAGTTTTTCTTTTTCTTATCCAAGATTTTTATTTCAGGGATGATTCTAACTCACAGCAACTCTATACAACCCAACATAACTGTCCCATAAGACTGTCCCATAAGCCACTCCCTAAGGACTGGCTGGTGGATTCAAACTGCTGCCTTTCTGACTAGCAGCCAAGCCCTTGACCACTGAGCTACCGGGGATCCGTATCTCAGGGATAAAAATGTTCGGACATGAATGAATTGGACTTGGCAATGCAGAGTGACCATATATTGGATGCACTTTATGGTTCTATGCATCTATAGGATATCATCCTGCTGACCTCTGGCTGGAGGAAGGAGAGTGGGTAGAGAGGAGGGGAAAGGTGACTGTTGGGAGGAGGAGACATGTATGGAGCAGAGAGGAACAGTGTGCTGTGACCGGGCAGGGAGAGCAGTGGAAGCTGCATATAGGTGGGCATGTAAATTTATACGGGAATGTGCATTTTCACTCAGTCATAATAAAAAAAAAATGTTCAATTGGCCTGACATAAGTCATATGCCTCGTTTTAAATAGGAGAGATTGGGATGTCTTGACTGACAGTCACAACACTATATCAGAGAGGGAAAGTGACAAATCCCCCAAAAAGCGTATCAAAAGAGGGTGAAATGGACACAGAGCAGGCAAAAAATTAGTACAAATCAATTCAGGTATTTATTACCAAGAAGAACTCAGGTAAATTCATCTACTTCAACTTACTGCCCAAAATATAACTTCATGGGTTTCAGATCTCTGTCTAGTTTATTCACTGATGTATCCCAATTGCTTCAAATCAAACCTGACACATGATGAGTGCTTAACAAACATTGGCTAAAGAACAAATACATCCAGAAACAATTCCCATATTTGAAAATGGAAATACCCCATACCCTGCCATCGAGTTGATTCTAGCTTACGGCACTCTCACTGGACAGAACAGAACTGTCCAGTGTTTCCAAAGAGCAGCTTGTGGATTCCAAAGACTGACGTTTTGGTTAGGACTTAAGGCAACCGCTACATCACCGTGGCTCTGAGAACCTCACAGGAGCATACAAAATGCCTAGTACAGGGCTTGAACACGACTTATGGTCAAGAAATCTGAGGTCCAGCTATTACTGGCTTTAGGCTACATGTTGCTAGAATTTAGTTTAGACAAAGTGGAAAGTTGGTGTTGTTAATATGTCCAGGTTACTCTGTGATTCCCAACAACAACAACAAAACAATTATTACCTAAATTAAGCCTATTGCTGAATTTTGGGGGAAAACATTTGATCAGTGATGCAATAATATGAAAGGAAATGGCAAGATGAATTTTTAAAGGCTGCTGTGTCCTCAGGGAGTCTGGTAGCCTATGAGTGGCACCAGCATGTCTTCAGCTCCAGACCCAAAATAAAATAACCTGATCATCTCTGGGCTTTCAATGTTTCTCAGTAATTCTTTTCCTTCACTTTTGACTGATCACATTTTTTTTTCATCCCAAACAGATATTTCAATAGTCTTTATCAGTCTCTGCAAGCCCCTGTTATAATCTAATTCTGCTTCCCTGATTCTTGGAGGATAAATCCTTCTACTTCACTTAAACCTTGGAAGCCATCCAATATGTGAAAACCTGTTTTGCATTTATTTGCAACTATTTGACCAATAAACATTGTGTGTTTTCTTTCAAGGGGGAAAAAAAAGACACCCCCTTAAAACTAGATGAGGAAGAAAGATGGGAAATTGGGCAAATAAGTTAATGATTTCATCCAAGTAGCCTGTCATGGACTGAATTGTGTCTTCCCGCAAAAATATGTGCAGTAATTTGGCTAGGCCATGATTCTCCGTATTCTGTGATTGTCCTATATTTTGTGATTTTCCTGACGCTGTAAATCCCAATTTCTGCCTGTGATTAATAGAGCAGATTATATTAGAAAGGATTAGGGTGGGACTGTAACACCCTTCCTCAGGTCACCTCCCAGCTCCAATGTGAATGGAGTTTCCCTAGAATGTGGATTTCACCACCTTTTATGCTTTTATCCTAAAAGAGATAAAAGGAAAGGTAGGCAAGCAGAGTGGGAACCTCATACCATCAAAAAAACAGCACCAGGAGTAGAGCACATCTTTCAGACCTGAAGTTCCTGTGGCAAAAATGTCCCTGACCAATGGCTGATGCAACACAGGGACCTTCGACAAAGAGGGAAAGCCTTCCCCTGGAGCAGACAACTGAATTTGGACTTGCAGCCCACTGGACTGTGTAAGAATAAAATTTTCTTTGTTAAATCCATCCACTCGTGGTATTTCTGTGAGAGCAGTACCAGATGACAAAAACACCTTCCTTTGTTCCTATCTCATTAGAAAGAAATACTCGGAAAACCCTATGAGGCAGTTCTACTCTGTCTTACAGGGTTGCTACGCGTCTGAATGTTCTCAACAGCAATGAGTTACTTGGGGTTTCCAGAGGAAAGCACCTCCACTGAGACTCCAAATCATTTAGGCCCCTGTGCTCTCCCAAGCACTACTTCAGCTTGTCTCTTTACTTGGTCCTCGTTTCCAACTGCCACCACCATTTTTACACCAGTTACCTTGTCTCAGACTACAAACTAGCTCACCATTTCCTTTCTGGAAACTGCTTTGATAACCTTTGTTCTGCAGTCCGTACACTTTTTCTGCCTTTTCTTCCGTTGACAAGCTACATCAGAATGTTGCCTACACTCACTACGGCCCCTTCTCACCCACTCTCCCCTCTACGGAAACAGTCTTCTGCTCCAACTCTCTATTGAAACTACTGAGACAAAAGTCCAGGGTGAGCTACCAACCGCAAGATCCAGCACCTGCTGCTCAGTCATCATCCAGCCTGAATTTTGTGCAGCAGACACCTCCACACTTTCCACCCTGGCCCCCCTCCTAAGTATCTGACTGTTAAAGCCTAGTTGTTTGTCTGGTTTATTCTCTCAGCAAACATACGAGGTCTATCAGTTAAGTTCAGAAACTCATCCTAGAAAAAGTGCTACATACCTCATTGCTGAGTATCACCATGGTCCCTGTTTTAGTCAGCTAGGCTGCTCTAACAGAAATACCACAGAGTGGATGGCTTGAACAAAGAAAGATTTATTCTTACACAGTCCGGTAGGTTGCAGGTCCATATTCAGGGTGTCCGCTCCAGGGAAAGACTTTCCCCTTGTCGGCTGTATTGCATCAGTCTTTGTCCAGGGAGCATCCTCACGCAAGAACCTCTGGTCTGAACGACGCGCTCTGCTCCCGGTGCTGCTTGCTTGATGGTAGTGAGGTTCTCAAATTGTCCTTTGTTTCTTTTTCCTTTTATTCCTTGCAAGCTAAAAGCATTAAGGGTGGGGCAAGCCATGCTCCAGGGAAACTTCCCCCACAGGAATTCACAGCCCCACCCTAATCCTTTAACATACAGGTTAGCAAAACCACACAATGGAGGACAGTTCCAAGATACTGGGAACCATATCCCAGCCACGTGGCTGCACACATTTTTGGGGGGACACAATTCCAACCATGACAGTCACCTTTGAAGTACTCACCTTGGGAAGCTGTGCACCAATGCCAGCTCCTAGTCCACCCTTCAGAGCAATTTTGAAACTCTTTTTCTCTAATGGCCATCAGAGCTGTTGTTGTATCACCCAAGACGTCCTGAATGTCATCAAAATGTCTTCCTTTCAAGATTTCCTTTATTTTTGAATAAAGAAAAAAACTACTGGGGGCCAGATCAGGTGAGCAGGGAGGGTGTTCCAATACAGTTATTTGCTTACTGGCTAAAAACTCCCTCACAGACAACAATGCAATTAAGTTTGTGAACTTACCGCTGTATCACCCAGTGCAATGGCTATTTTAGAAAGAGTTCCAAAATTTCTTTGAAGGGTAGACTAGGTGCTGGCATCAGTGCATAGTTTCCCAAGGGAACTTAATTGACAGACCTCATATACTGAGCATCAGTCAGAAATATAAAAGTGATACCAGAAATACATAAGTAAATGTAAATCTTAGAAATATAAAGATGAAAAAAAAGAAATATAAAGAGGAATTGGATATAAATGCAACATACTATCCTAGACAGAATTCTGAAATAGCAGGACAATGAAAAAGCTGCTAAAAGCTAAATAAAGTCTGTAGTTTAGTTAATGGAATTATTCTAATGTTGATTTCCTAATTTTTATAAATGTTTCGTAGTTATACAATGTTAGAACATCAGGGGAAGCTGGGTGAAAGATGGAGTCCCTAGGTGGTACAAACAGCCAGTCACCCAAAGGCTGGCACTGAGTCCACTCAGTGGTGCCTTGGAAGAAAGTCCTGGAGATCAGGACTCAGCCACTGAAAACCCTGAGAGGTGAGGGGAGAACCCTATTGAGTACTGTTCTACTCTGACACATGCAAGGCCACCAGGAGCCAGAGTCAGCTGGATGACAACTGTCTGGTTACTGATTGGGGTGAAGGATATAGGGACTTCTCTATAATACCATTGCAGCTTTTATATAAATCTAAAATTATCTCAAAATAAAGAGGTTTAAAAAGGAATAAAATATATTTCCAGTCTTAGGATAAATGAGGTAGACAGTGGAAAAATCTGTGAACCACAGAACCTTCCATCAGGATTAAGTACAGAAGCCAATCGGCTCTTTCTCTACATTTTTCCCCTTTGTGAGTTACACGGTTTGGGATGTATCCATGCACTTTGCTATATGCATTCTGTGTGAACGGGATGGAGGCATACCCCAGGGTGAATTTTTACACATTCCTAGATAATAAGTTTTGAGACTTTGGAAGGCCTCCGATAGGTACAAGCCAACTCAAGCTAAATCACTTCACTTTCTAAGAAGCTGAATTCTCATATATTATCTACATACTCTTTCTGTCCTTCCCAAGGCAAATATTTCAAAGTTTGAAGGAGTAGCTTGCCAAACAGAGGTGATTTTTCAGCTTTCTCGTTGTCCGGCTGCCAGGGTTCCTGGAAGTGGCTTTATTCCCCCACAACATTTTATTGTGCTTTAGGTAAAGGTTTACAGAGAAAATTAGTTTCCCAGGGAAATGGCATTTTTAATGAGCTTTTTCTTTTTTTTTTCCTGGAGGAGACTTTTGATGTGGTTGAAAATTTCTTTCTCTAGCGAGTGTGGGCAGGGCATCAATTAACCCACACAGAGCACGCTTACTGTCCTCCCAGCCTGGAGCTTATTACACTTACCAAGCAGTGTATAAACCCATTATCTCACCTCCTGTTATGCTTGCCTCCTGCAGACTCACATTCATAAGCAGCTTTCAATTTTCTCTTCCTCTTTTTCCTATCTCTGTTTTGCGTCTTCCACAAATGATCTTATGGAAGCAGTGAGACGGAAAGAGGAAAAAGGTGGGACACTTTGAGAGTGTTGGTGTTAATAACTTTGGCACACATTTGCACAGAACCTACAACATGACATAGGAAGGAATAAAGATAAATAAGTAGGACATTGGTCTAACGATTTGCAGTTTAGCTGAAGAAGTTGTCCCATACATAACTGCAGAAGAAACCAGAAGGAAACGGAGCCTAGAATTATTTTCCTATTTTTTGTGTGTGGCAGTTACTTTTTTTTTTTTTTTTTAATGGCTTTGTAAGAATAGGCACTGTTCTTGGTTAAGTTATAATTATGTAACTCTGAATGTAGGACCTTTTCAATCCAGTGATTGGAAAAAGAACTAAGAAAGTTAAAAGTAACTGAAATGTAAAAGCTTGAGATATTGGACCAAGCTGTGCAAGACCGGGGATTGCCAACATTCTCTCCTCCCCTACTGCTCCAGCATGGTGGCTCAGCCTGTCTCTTTCTGCCCCATATAGAATCTCAGGAAACTACCAAAAAGAAAAAAAAAAATCAAAATAATTTTCACTGACAAGTCTTTTCTTTCAGCATATGGCCACACCTATCTGCAAGGAGAACTAGTATATGAAGTCTTTGGCTGAGCAGTTATTTACCCTTCTAAAACTCCCCATACCACGGGAAGATGGTAAGGATGGATATTTGGGAAGAGTTAAAAGTCTCTGTACTAGGAGGGAAGTTCCTAGGTGACACAAACAGTTAGGCACTTCGCTACTAACCAAAAGGTTGGCAGTTTGAACCTACTCAGAGGCACCAAGGAAAAAAGGCATGGCAATCTGCTTCAGAAAGGTCACAGCCTTGAAAATTCTATGGAGCACAGTTCTACTCAGAAACGTGTGGGGTTGCCATGAATCAGAATCAACTCCATGGGAACTGATTTGGCTTTTTGGTCTTGCAACAGACAGGAGAATGAAGAACGTAATGTCTGCTGAATGCAAGTCCCTTATCTTCGGCTCAGACTCCTTTGCTGATCTCTAGAGTTGTACATTTCGAATACATGCTGGACATTTCCACTTGCACACCTCACGAGTACTTGAAATGCAACATACATGTGACAAACACATCTGGTTGTCTTCCAGTATCCATTCTCCCCTTCTCTTTAATAATAAATAGAACACCACAAATTTAACTTGGCACATGGCCATCCAAAACAAGACATTTCCCGGTCTCTCCAGGTATGGTGAGATTGGTGAACGGATGTGAGCAGGATGGGTGTAAGCAGAAATGAGAAGTTCAGTTTCTGAATCATGTCCCTAAAGAGAAAGTGTGTGCATGGTATGTGTACACAATGGCCAGAGCTGAAGCCATATCTTGGATCTTGACATGGAAAGTATATGAGTGATACTTTCACAAGAAGACAGAAAATGTTTACAGCTGCTTGTACCACCTATTCTGACTTTTATAGGAGAGAAAAACAAACTTTATTTTATTTTTAAGCAGCTGTATTTTTACATCACTAACCAGTATTTTGACGTCAGCCTAACCTAAAATTTTAACAAATGCAAGGTTCTTTACTTCTCCAGTGTCTCTAAGTAAATGGCCACAAAAGTCACTGAGTTCCTAAAACCAGAAACATGTGGCCATTTCTGATTTTTTTCTCTTCCTCACCCCTAAATGAAAAATATCAATTTCTTTCAACTTTATTTTCTAACAATTTTTATACCTGTCTTCTGTCTCTATCCCAACTGAAAGCACTGGTATCTATCTTCTTCTCTTGCTTGAACATTTTTATAGCTGTTCTTCATGCTTCTAATTTTGCCTAGTACCAACTGATCCTTCCAGAGGACACATAGAATCACATCTCCCTCTGCCTGAAACTCTTCAGTGGTTTCACGTGCCCTACAGTATCAAATCCAAGCTCTTTAGCAACACACTCAAAGCTCTTCATTGTCCAGGGCCGTATTACCTAATAAGCAAGTACACATGGGTTTATTCGTACTTAACAATTTGGAATGAAAAGTGCCACATGGTTTCAAAGACATGTGAAATTCATCTGAAATTGCTCACTACAGTTTGGTAAGTAAACACAAGCAAGCCCGTGTGTACCTTGCTTACTGGTGAATTCACTCTCGTAGGTGACCTCTGTTTGCTCGGCTCATGTCTTGTTACTGCCCTAACATATGATATTTGTATGCTTCTGTGCTTTGCATGTACTGTTTTCTCTGCCTGGAATTTCTGTGTTCCCTTATCTTCCTGGAGGTTGGGTGCGGGGGACTGTTTTTCTTCTTTCAAACCTAGCTCAGACATCTCTCTACAGTCTTTGTTGGAGTTAATCACTGTTTCTAATGTGCTCCCTCTTCATTCTGTGTACACAACTATATTGTTGTATTTAACACATTGCACTACACAAATTGCACCTTTCCTTCTTAGTATTCTCCATTAGACCAGCAAGAAAAGAAATTGATTTTACTCATTTCTGTCTATCTATCTGATGGATGGATGGAAACAATGAAGAAAGAAAATGAGAAAACAAACTGAAAATCACACCAGACCTGGCAGTAGCAGTCATAGGAGACTTCTTTTCTAGTTAATTCTAAAACTCAGCCATCTGAACCAACTTTCAGCTCCTTCTCCAAAGGACCTCTTGAAAGGGTTAAAAAGCAAAAATGTCACTGCAAGGACTAAGGTGCACCTGACCCATGATGTTTTCAATTTCCTCTTATGCATAAGAAATCTGGACATTGAATGAGGGAGGCTGAAGAGGAACTGATGCCTCTGAGTTACAGCATTGGTGAAAAACTGTTGGCTATACCATGGACTACTAAAAGAACAAACAAATCTGTCTTGGAAGAAATATATAGCCAGAATGCTCCTTAGAAGCAAGGATGGTAGACTTTGTCTCACATACTTAGGATGTGTTATCAGGAGTGACCAGTCCTTACAGAAGGATAGCATACTTGGTAAACTTAAAGCACAATGAAATTGTTTTTCTAAGTGTGTTGAGTTGTGAGTGTAGCAGCAGTTAGCAAATTATATTATACTTAAAAGCATCCTAAAAACATGTAGAAGAATTTGGGATATGATGAGATGACACACTCTTTGAGACATGAGGATTTCAAAATTGTCTAAGAGAGTCTAAACCATTAATGTGCATTAAAGTCACACACTTTAGCCACAATTGTCTATGTATACTTTGGCCAACTATATACAGTAAGAACCTGCATAAGCTTATTATGTATACCTGTTATGTGCAGAGCTCTTCAAGGAACTGTAAATCACATTAAAAACTGATGTCTTCATAACAAGATAGAATCTATTGTACCTCCAAAGAAGGGACACATAACACATGTAAGCTCTATAAAGTTCATAAAGTGACTATCAAGTGACCTTTAATCTCTAAGTAAACAATGCACAATAGATAGAAATGCTTAGTGACATATTAATGAGTGTCAGCCTGTATAACTTTAATTGGGTACTGGAAATCCTTCCTTGTCTTGCCAACAAAAACAGATGGAGACTATCATTTCAAAGAAAGAGGTAATGAAACTTCCCTTGAAGAAATTCTTTTAAAAAAATGGTAATACTTGACAACAGATTAAGCTTTAACAAGGCACACCATGTGACACTTAAATGGGAGAAATATAAAAAGAAAACATGTAAGAGCAAACCAGTTAACTTCACTCTTAACATGGATCAATCTGATGTCTGGAGAGTATCAGCTCCTCACCAGCCACCACTTGGTCATCTGGCCTCTCTTGCATGACATAGCCTATTACAAGGAGAGAATGTTCTGGTTATGATTAAGAGAAGCAGCTGATATACCTCAACATGGTTTAGTTGCCTAGGTGCTAGACAACCCAAGAATAAAAAATAAATATACACAGGCAAATGGTGAGAATCTGGAATTCATGAACAAAGTAATTTACCAGTTGCTTAATCGTTGACTCCACTAAAATAAAATTCCAGTGGCAAGAAGATTCTCACAGCTCAAGAAAAAGGGAAATTTTCTCCTTCCAGTAAATGAATTTCCAACACATACCCACAGCTGTTGTGCAGCCCTAATTAAGACTGGGATTTAGGCAGTTTAATTTGAGTGGATAATCTATCATTAATTGTTTAAACAAATACTTCTAACAAAACACATCTCTGTACAACATTTCAGCATAGGCAGGAGGGCAAATGCTAAAGACCTCCCATAGTTCTTAACCATCCTCTAGTGATAACTGGACATTCTTTCCTAGATGAACAAACACACTGATTCACATCATCATCTCTCGCCATTCACAGCCAATATTTCTGTCCATGGTTCTCCGTTTCATCCTTGATCCGCACACTTCACTTCTAGCACTGAAAGTTGATTGATCGATTTGGGTTTGGATTCTTATCAAACACTTGAAAACTCATTTTAAAACTAGTCCCAAACTGATTTTGCCCCTACATGGCTAAAGACATAGCTGTGAATAAGTTAAAACACTTCGGTTTTAATTTTCCCATTGCTAAAAGTAAAGGGCTCTTGTTGGTTCATGGGTTTTGCTTTGGATTGATCCTAACACATGGTGACTCTATGTGTGAAAAGTGGAATGGCTCCATAATGTTTTCAAGTACCTGATCTTCCGGAAGTAGATTCCCATGCTCTGAGGCTCCTCTTGGTGGGTTCAAACTGCCTACTTCTCAACTCATGGTCAAGCACTTAACTGTTTGGGCTATACACAAGGACCCGCATAGTGAGGGGCAAACAACAACAACAACAAAAAAGCCTCACCAATTCCAACTCACAGCAACCTTACGGGTCAGAGTAGAACTACCCCAAAGAGTTTCCAAGGAGCACCTGGCTGATTTGAACCGCCGACCTTTTGGTAGGAAGATGTAGCACTTGACCACAATGCTACCAGGGTTTCCACCGTGAAGGACAGAATTGGTAACTCTAAGGCTCCCTCAGTTTTCAAATTCCTGTTCTGGAACTCAGCAACATCAGAGCAGCGTCCAGCTTAAAGCACTTCCACTACATGCATCACTGAACTGCATCATGGCACAGTCCTACACGGAAGAGAAGGCAGATTATTACCAGACATCAGCCAGTCAGTGATGGCTCACAGCAACGCTGCATGTGTCAAAGTAAAACCATGTATGTCCTATCGGTTTTCATGGCTGTGACCTTTCAGAAGCAGATCACCAGGCCTTTTTTCCAAAGCACCTCTGGATGAGTTCAAACTGCCAAACCTTTGATTAGCAGGTAAGTGCTTAACTGTTCACACCACCCTATAGCTCCAAGGCAAATATTACTAGTCCCATTTTAGAATGAAGAAAAGAAGATTTAGCACTAAATAAGCTGATTAAAGTCACATCACATGTTGGTGGCAAAAACCTGTCTGGAAGTTAGAATGCAAGTCTTCTGAGTTTTAAATAAGTGCTCTTTTCATTCTACTGTGTCATTCTATAGTAGACTGGTGACACAAAAAAGCCTCTCAATGGGCACCCTTAAGAGAATGAAGAAAGATCAAAGTAGGGACTAAGGACCCGGTTTTCTTTTTGCTGACTACCTTTGGCTGGCCTTTTTCTTGATAAATGTTGAATGGTGCATGCTAGTGCAATTCTGAGGGATGAGAAAGGAGACGAGGAGCTTTGTTAAACAAAGAATGGGAAAAAGAGGAAGAAAAAGGAGAAGTATGACAGTTAGTTACCAAATGGAGTGAAATGAGAGAAGACAGAGGTTAAAGGAGATTTTGAGCGAGTTTTGTTCTAAGACATGAACTAAACCTCCTTCCCCAATTTCCACAGGAAAACAACAGTAAAAATCTACATATTTTTCTTAAATTTTTGAGTCATACTTCTTCTGTTTTTGCTTTGTTTTGCTTTTTACTTTTAATGCATACTTGTCAGATTTGTCCTAACATTGTATTATAATAAAAAGGAGAACATTTTTGCATTGGGCCAAAACTAGGTAAAGAGTGTAACACACTCACACACTGAAGCATTTGCAAATCATTATCTTAATCTTAAAATATACAATGCTACATTCACCTTTTTAAAGAAGGAAATGGCAAATTGTGAGCCCATTGACTAGCCAATTCACCTCAAGAGACTGTTTGTCATAGATGGTGACAGATAAAATAGGAAATTTGAGTGGATTTCCCGAAATGTGGAAATGGCCTCCCATCTGACCCCAACTAAATGTGAAATGCTGAATCTGCAGGATATTAAAACAGATGCCCATTTGCTAGATGTTGAAGACTCATCTAGAGCACAGAGAAGGACAGTGTCCTGAAAAATAAATCAGTATAAAACCAAGGGAAGTCTCTTTCAACCCCAAAATGTCTCTGAAACCCCAGTACTTCCCAATCTGAAGAAGATAATCCTGTGTGGGGCTGCAAAACTTACACGCAGGGCCTGAGAATCCATACAGCCTATGAGCTTTTTCCACAAATATATATCTAATATGCAACTACTGTCATACTGAGGTGGGAGAAAATGACATTTAGAACTTTAGAAGTTTGCATATTAGTGGCATAAGGAGAAACATGGCTAAATTCAACTTAATTTCAGATCAACTTGAAGGGACTTTTTTTTTCTTTATAATGCTAATCTTTTCCAAACCAACCCCTGAAATATGCCATTCACCAAGGGTTGCTGCAAGTCAGAACCAGCTTGACAGCAGTGGATTACAATGCTGCCTTTTCACTATAAGTAAAGTATGTTGTGTGTACAGCAACATATAAATGTGTTCACAGTATATTTATGTATTTGTTGTGTTTGCCTCAGATCCATTTGCAGTAAAATTTAAAATAAAACAGCTCAGTTGTTATATAGAAGGAGACACGGATTCGGTACTTGATTTGCATTATATATTCAGATTTTATGTTACCTTAAACAATTAGGAAAAGTTGCCTTGATGTCATGGATTTGGAGAAGGTTAGCCAAAAGGTTGGGAGAACCCAAATACATGGTACTCCTCATTTCCTACTCAGATTCTGAGCCCACTTAGAAAGACACATTAGCACTAAGGGCCAATATATCTGTTTCTGATAAAAGTGAGGATGAGGAACATGGTTTGAGTCTATTAGGTAGATGGATTCACTAATAAAACTTGTACCCCAGAACTGGACAGACTGTCACTCATCACAGGCTACTAGGACAGACTCAAACCTCTCTACATTGAGGCTTGTCCTGTATTTAGGAGCCAACTAATACATGGAACTCCTGAAGATAGTTTGCTCATAAGAAAACAGTAGCTATAAAAGGCCGAGCTATGCGCCTCCAGTTATTTCCTCAAAATTTTTGAATTACATAATTTACTCCATTCCTGACAGAGTAAGGAGAAGGGCTGGAGCTTGAGGAACAAATACAGGAGTATTTGCAGGAGAAAAACGCCTTGTTTGTGAAAACCAGGTAAGGAAGATGCATTACCTCCCTAAGCAGTTTCAGTATAATTTGCTGATGTGTCATTTGCTGATGGGGAGGCTGAAGAAGAATTGGGCGGACCAGTGAAGATCCTGTGGGGAAAAACTGGAAGAGAATGTCCCTTATCCAGAATTATATTTAAGTGCCCAGACCCAAGATGTGAGCAGGGGAGTGGGATCAGGAACCCAGAGAAAAGGAGTCTGAATTGAGCACCACAACAAGGTATGGCCAGGAGCCAATCAATAGTGAGAGCCAAAATGAAAGCTAGAGAATTGGGAACAGGAATAAAAAGTCAAGCAACGAACAGTAACATGCAAACACTGGAGACAAGAGCTGTGTCGATGGATGAATTTCACAAGCTCATTGCAGCATGCTATGTGAGACTCCTGCCTAAAATTGTAACTCTAAAACTAGAGTGTATCCCACTCATCCTGTTTGGAGTACTCAATGTTTCATTGGAATTTCTTAGACAAAGGCTTTGAAGCACATAGAAAATATTTTTGAGGTAGGATACAGGATTCCATGAGTATCCTTCCAAATCAGAGAACCTGTACACTTGGGTTTCCATCATAAGATATATAAGTTATCTTAGTGGTACCACCATGACTGAGGACTGGAAAATGGGAGGGGCAGGCCATTTATGTATGGAGTGTGGGAAGATGCAATTGAAACGCAAAGTCCCTGCAGTTGGTGATCTCTATTGGTATGATAGGTGGTGATCCTTCGTTTTTTGGTTGTTTTTTTCTTTTTGGGGAGGAGGTACACATTGGAGTACATGTATGTTGTGGAGATTCTTTTGAATGTCCTAAAGCTTCTCTAGAAATCAGCCAAATGCCAATCTGATACAGCTATAACACAGTTGTAATAGATAGAAATTAGTTTAGCTAGTATTAATAGAAACCTAAAACAATGAATTTATCAAATTTTGACTTTATTTTTCTGCTACATAATAGAAGTCCAGACTGTATAAACAAGAAGATAGCATCAGGATTGAAGCAAGGCTCATAAACAACCCTTGATAATGAAGATAACACAGCCTTCCTTGCTAAAAGCAAAGAGAACTTGTAGTACTTAGTGATGAAGATCAAAGACTACAGACTTGTGGCCAACATGGTGCCATAGACAGAAGCACCATACTATCCCTCAACAGCAAAGACCTTAAAAACTAAATAAAACAGAGACAAACATGAGTTCTAGAACCTGAGTTGTCATATGAAGAGATAAAGATTTCAGCCAAACACCAAATGAAATAAGAAACTGAGGAAGAACAGAGAGCCAGAAGACATACGAGAGGAAGTCCCCTACCAGCTGATCCAGCCAGGATTTGCCATCTGAACTCCTATCAGAGATCGCAGAGAGCACAGGAAAGCATCACAGAAATCTTAGTAGGAAACAAAATAACAGGTAACCAGTCAGGCATGCTTTCCCACCCCCTCATCTTCTTTCCACTGCTCTAACTTTAACACCTTCTGACTAGCTGCAGTCGTTCAGAAGTCTGGAAAGCACAGCATGGGTACCACTAGGATTTACACACCCACCTCAGAGACCAGCAGACAAATCGAGTACACAAAAGCCCCTTCCAGAGCCCCTCGCAGGACACAGATCAGGAGCTAACCAGTGATACATGCTTTCTTAACCGTACCCTTCCCACCTACCCCACCCCTTCCTCTGCTTCCTGCTGGCTGCAGTCTCTTGACCAGGAGGACACTCCTTTAGCCTCAGTCACTTGGATTCTCCCTCACTATTGCCCAGCAACTTGAGTGCCATTTATCTGTAGCCGGCTTTGCTTTTCTCAGTTTCTTTCTTTTTTTTTGCTGTGTCTCCCACTACCTCTTCCTCTTTTCTTTCAAACGTCTGCCTCCATGAGCCATCTTTGCCTCTCCCTGAAAGCTGTGAAGCTCCACTCAGCTGGGGAACTAACTCTCTTGGCACATGACACCATGCTGGGGAGTCCTACATTGTTCTTTGTTTTGTTGTGCTGTGTTTTGTTTTGCTTATTTGTCTGTTTTTCTTTTTTTCATGTCATGGCTTGGGACTCCGTGCTAGCCAGTCTATACAGCACAACTGAGGACCTGTGTGTCCCCAGTCTTTCCACCCATGTCAGTGCAATTCTGGGTGCATTTGTTTTTTCTTCCTTTCTTTTATTTATTTATTTGTTTGTTTTGCTTTTCTTCCCCCATGTTCTCTTTTCAGCTTCCTGTGTTTCTTCATTCCCCAGTTCTCATCTGTCTATACTTACCTTCTTTTCCTGTCTCCTGGCTACCTGACACCGTGTGAGCTATACCCCTTTGAGCTAGGCTGTTCAGCACAGCCTGGTAAACATTTACCTAGTCTTCACAGCAGCACTAGTGGGGCTTTGGAGGGCTTTTCATTTTGTTTTTCTCCCCAAATTTTTAAGCAGTTTTTTTTATCCTTTGTCTCCTTCTGCCCCACCTTCCTACTCCGGTCTTTTGTTTTTCTCCGTTTCTTGGTTTCTTATCTCTCCATTCTGATGGCAAGCTCTCTTAGCACTCTTTTTTTCGTTTGTTTGTTTTTTGTTCTTGGCTCTTGTTTCTCTCTCCTCTCTCCCATGCCCATTTGAGCTACAAACATCACAACCTCCCTGCTCTTTCTTGCCTATCTGTACCATGTACTTAACATCACAGCTCCGGTCAGCATAGGCACAGCCTACTGGAGTCTCCCCAACACTGATTCTTGGCTCACCCTGTCAGCTCTAATACATGCCACAAACAGTCCATTCCAGCTGGTCACATTCAGCTGGACCCACCCTGCCGCACCTTAGCTGAGCCACTAGCCTTGCCCATTGGACAAAGATGTGAGAAATATTGTGACCACAGACAAGCAAACAACAAAGAACACACAGCCTGCCTGCTCTGGCATAAGTAGGACCAAAAAAAAGTCCACAATCAATAAACGAAGAAAATAGCTACTGAATGCCCTAAAGACAGACGACAATATCAAAACTTTGAGTGTGTGTGTTTAAAAAAAAAAAAAAGAAGCTTATCTCCTCTTCTGATGCAATATTACAATTGTCTGTGTACTAAATCAGTATTTCTCAAACTACATCCTTTGGTCTCGCTACATCAGAATCAACCAAAGTAATTATTCAAAGTACAAAGTCCTAGATCTGTTCTCTAGATGTTCAGATTTAGTAGGTGTGGGGTAAGAGCAGAAACTGCTGTTTTTAAGAGTCTCCTTCAAGTCGTTCCTAAGTGCAGCCACATGCTGTAGGTGGCACCACAGCAGAAAAATCCACTAAAAATCATAATGGACTAGGTTGTCAAGTCTTGCTGAAAGGTATAAATCCCTCTAGCTGGGCAGGTCCCTCAAGGCACCCTGGACCACCATTAAAGGGGTCAGAAGTCAATCAAGTATTGAGTATTACCTTTTCAGCTAGTTTGCCTTGCTCAATGGTAGGTTCTCACCTGGAACAGAAGTTTGTTAAGATGAAGCTGTCTCATTTTTCTCTTGATGATACAGCCTGAGAGACAGAGCTTGTCTGCCTTTCTGACATCTATTCAGTAGACAAGTCAAATCTCTCGAAGAAGCCCACATCTTCAGTCGTTTTGCTGATTTTCCCCCTGTGCCTCAACTGCTTCAGGCTAGGAGCATTGAAACAATAACAGAGGGGTCCGGATCTTCTTGGAGTAGGTCTTCCATGCTTTCAAGGCAACTTAGATTTACAGTAACTCCCACTTATTCCAGGTAGTCCAGTCATTTGTTGCCATTTATTTAGTCATAAACTGTCTGTAGACAAAGACCTACAGGTAGTGTGTGTGTATACATGTATACATACATGTGTTTGTGTGTGTGTGTATAATACGTTTATATACACACAAGGTGTGCAACAGTGTCCCAACATTGCATAAATATATGTAAAATCTATAAATCCTATGTTAAACTATTAACTTCTTTTTAAAGTAAGTTCTTTACGTAGAAAGAGAAAGCTTTTAAACATAAACATGTGATTATGACCATGAGATATAAGATAGTGAGGAGGAAGAAAACAGAGAAGGAGGAAGAGAAGCAATATGTACTTCTACGCCAGCAAAAAAACTGATCCCAGAAGAAGCTAATTAAAGAGCTAAACACAAATTTATCAAGCTCCCAACGCCACACCCCAGTGTACATCCACTGTGCAAACCCTGCACTAACATTCATGCTGGTCCCTTATCAAAAAATAATAATAATAATACACTTTATTTTTAGAGCAGCTTTAGGCTTACAGAAAATTTAGAAAGTACAGAATTCCTACATGCCCCCTCTTCCCTCTGCACAGTCTCTCTTATTCACATCTTGCAACAATATGGGACATACCCAGTCTGACAATTAAGTTCATGGACTCATCCTAGAAAAAGTGCTACATACTTCATCGCAAATATCACTATGGTCACCTTCCAAGTACTCCCCTTGTAAAGCTATGCACTGACGCCAGTGCCTAGTCCACACTTCAAAGCAATTTTGGAACTCCTTTTCTGGAATAGCCATCAGAGCTGCTGTCGTATTACCCTTGATGTCCTGAATGTCATCAAAATGCCTTCAATATTTCCCTCAGCTTCAGGTAAAGAAAAAAGTCATTGGGAGTCAGATCAGGTGAGCATAGAGGGTGTTCCAGTACAATTATTTGTTAATTTACTCAAAACTCCCTCACAAGCAATGCCATGTAAGCTGATACATTGTTGTGATGTAAGAGCCATGAGTTGTTGGTGAAATGTTGACACTGTTTTCTTCTTTTTCACACAGCCTTTTCAACATTTCCAAATAGTAAACTTCATTAACCGTCTGTCCAGTTGGTTGGTGCAAATTCATAATGAACAATCCCTTGATATCAAAAAAGGTTAGCAACATCATCTTGACTCTTGATTTGGGCTGGCACAACTTTTTCAGTCATGGAGAATTAACTTACTTCCATTGTGCACTTCAATGCTTCATTTCAGGGTTCTCTGTACACCTGTGTTTCATCACCAGTGGTACCACGGTCCCAAACATCGTCTTGCCTCTCCAAAAGGTCTTGGCAAACTTTGACTCTCCTTTGCTTTGTTCATGGGTGAGCTTCTTCAGGACCATCTTTGCACACATCTTTCTCATGCCAAGAATTTCAGTTAAAGATTTTTCTGTTTCTCTATTGATTTTTACTTGGTCTGCTATTCTTCTCACAGTCAGTTCACAATTTTTATGCCTAAACTGAATGAGTTTTTGCAATGTTTTCATCAGTTCTGTTTGTTACTGGCCACCCTGAACTCTCTTCATCAGCTACGTTTTCTGTCTCCTCAGAAAACATTTGATCCATTTGTAGACTACCGTTTTCTTCACAGCATTATCCTCACAAACTTGGACTAACATGTTCCTGATTTCACTTCTAGTCTTGCAAAGTTTAACAAGAAATTTAACATTTGCTCATTGCTCTAATTCAAGTTCCAACATTCTTATGACCACAAACAAAAACACAAACAGCAATAATGTAAACCATTCAGCAAGACACCACCACAAGTTGGCATGAACACAGCTCTGAGACACTGATACACCAAGGTTATGAAACCTTACCGAGTTGTTTGTACAGTGCTGCCAACGTAAGCACATGGTGGCAATTTCACAAACTTGTCAGACAGCTTATGTTACGGTTGATTAAGGTCAATATATTATTACTAACTAAAGTCTATAGTTTATGTTAGGGTTCACTCTTCCTGTTGTACAGTTCTAGGATTATGACAAATGCATAATGTCATGTGTTCACCATTAAGATACCACACAGAATGATTTCTCTGACCTTAAAATGCCCTGTATTCCATTTCTTCATCCTTCCCTGTTCCTCCAGCAACCGTTGATATTTTTGTTGATTGATCTGATAATATTTTATTGTGTTTTCAGTGAAACTTTACCCAGCAAATTAGGTTTTGACAATTCCTATGTAAACTGTTTAGTGACCTACTGATCTTTTTACTGTGTCTATCCTTACTCATATTTTAGCCTTGTATTTTACCTGGTGGTGTATGGTTGAAAGCTCAGCTGCTAACCAAAAGGTCAACAGTTTGAGTCCACTAAATGCTCCTTGGAAATCCTGTAAGACAGTTCTACTCTGTCCTATAGGATCACTATGACCCTAGCCACAACTTGTCAGCAACAGGTTTTTTGGTTCATTTTCAAAATATGCAATCCTCATCACATAATAAGCCAATTGGTAAAAAAAAAAAAAAAAAAAAAAAAAACTGCCTTTATTAAGAGAATTGATACCCAGGAATTAATCTAACCAGAGAAACAACAAACCTTTACAAAGAGAACTACAAGCCCTTACTACAAGAAACTAAGAGAGACTTAGATAAATGAAAAAACCTACCCTGTTCATGGATAGGAAGACTTAACATTGTGAAAATGTTGATTTTACCCAAAGCAGTCTATTTATATAATGCAATCACAATACAAGTTCCAGCGTCATTTTTTAATGAGATGAAGAAACAAGTCACCAATTTTGTTTGGAAAGGGAAAAAGCCCCGGATAAGTAAGGTACTACTAAAGAAGAAGAACACACTGGGAGGCCTCTCATTACCTGACCTTAGAACATACTACACTGCCACAGTGGTCAAAACAGCCTGGTACTGGTACAAGAACAGACAGATCGATCAATGGAACAGAATTGAGACCCCAGAGATGACACCATCTGCCTATGAACAGTTGATATTCGACAAAGGCCCTAAGACATTAAACTGGGGTAAAAACAGTATCTTCAACAAATGGTGCTGGCAAAATTGGTTATCCATCTGCAGTAAACTGAATCAAGATCCTTATCTTATACCTTATACAAAAACCAACTCCAACTGGATAAAAGACCTAAATATCAAACCTAAAACGATAAAGCTCATCCAAGAAAAGGTAGGAACAACAATGGAAGTTTTAATACACAATGAGGACAGGCTCCAAATTCTGTCAAAGAAACCTCAATCAACAGAAGAGAAAATGGATAAATGGGAACTATTAAGAATCAAACACTTTTGCTCATCCAAAGACTTTATTAATAGAATTAAAAGACCACCCACAGAATGGGAAAAAATATTTGGCAACTCTATGTCAGACCGACGCCTGATCTCCATAATCTATAAGATACTACAAAATATCAAGAAGAAGAAGATAAACCATCCAATTAAGTGATGGGCAAAGGAGATGGGCAGACACTTCACTAAAGAGGAGATCCAGGCAGCCAAAAAACACATGCGGACATGTTCACGATCTTTAGTTATTAAAGAAATTCAAATCAAGACAACAATGAGATAACATCTCACCCCAACAAGATGGCCATGATCCAGAAAACACAAAACAACAAATGCTGGAGAGGCTATGGAGAAAGAGGAACCCTCCTACACTGGCACTTGGCTTGGCCTACACTGTTGGTGGGGTTGCAAAACGGTTCAGCCTCTTTGGAAAGCAATCTGGTGCTTCCTTAAAAAAAAATGGATATCGATATACCATTTGATCCAGTAATTCCACTACTAGGAATATATCCTACAGAATCAAAGCCTTTCACACCAACGGACACATGCACCAGAATGTTTATCGCAGCACAGTCCACGATAGCAAAAAGATGGAATCAACCCAGATGCCCAACAACAGAAGAATGGATAGGTAAACTATGGTACATACACTCAATGGATCACTACGCAATGATAAAGAATAATGATGATTCCAGGAAACATCTCCTAACCTGGTTTCAACTGGAAGACATTATGTTGAGTGAAAGTAGTCAGCGACAAAGGGACAAATACTGTATGAGACCTCTACAATAAGACCTCAAAAACAGACTTGTGTATAGAAGAAAAGACTCTTTGACAGCTGCAAGGGAGGGGAGAGAGGGAGGATGGGGGGAGGATTTAGTTTAGATAGTTGCTAGAAATCTGGTTGGGAGAAAGCAGTGATAGCACACATTAGAAACAAGAACAACATTAAGTGGACTTCAGCATAACTTGAGTACTCCTTCCATCTTAACCCAATATTGCAAGGATAGAGTAGCTGGGGCAGGGGGCAGGGGACCATGCTCTTAAGCAAAATCGAGGCCAATTGGCACAACTAGCGTTTTGCTAAGAGAGCTCTCTGCACCCCACATTGGTGAGTGGCGTCTGGGGTCTTAAAAGCTGCCAAGCTGCCATCCGAGGGCACAGCAAATGGTCCCAACTCAGCAGGAATGGATGCTCACCGAGGACCAAAATGACATGCGGTAAAGACAACCTAGAAAACAGAGAGACCTGCAAGAGTGGGTACCTTCATCGACTTGGGACTGGAAGAACCGGATGGTGCCCAGCCACCACCAGTGATAGCCATGATGGAGCTCACTAGGTTGAGTCTCACTGGCAACACAAGAATAAAAAGGGGTGCATCCTGAGATCTCCACTAAAAGACCTCAATTGATAGTCCAGCAGTTTCAAGGTTCCCCTGGGAGCATGGCCCCTGGCCCTGATGCTGCCCTTGCCCATAAATCATAACGAAGGTCCACTCTTCGGACATGAATGGATTGGACTTGATGATGCAGAATGACCATATATTGGATGCACTTTATGGTTCTATACATCTATAGGATATCATCCTGCTGAACTCTGGCTGGAAGAAGGAGAGTGGGTGGAGAGGAGGGGAAAAGAGACTGTTGGGAGGATGAGACATGTACGGAGCAGAGAGGAATAGTGTGCTGTCACCGGGCAGGGAGAGCAGTGGAAGCTGCATATAGGTGGGCATGTAAATTTATACGGGAATGTATATTTTCACTCAGTCATGTTAAATAAAAAAGAAAATTGAATGTATCTTAAATTTAATCTTGAGACATCAGCTCCACTGATGTCCACTGTTATTCCTACTGTGAATGTTCTCAAGGCATTTGTCCCTTTCCCAGTTACTGCCCTTGTGTTCCCTTAACAGAAAAATGTTAACACTCTTGTGCAACCAGTGGAAACACAGTTCTATTTTAGACACTGCCACAAAGGAGCAGATAGGGGGAAAAAGAGAGTTAAAACTTTTATCAACTCCTCAGCTGACCTACTCATTATCTCAGAGTTCAGATCCATGACATATTTCATTTTAGTTAAGCATGTGTTCATGGTAGCTATCTTAGTTTTGTTAAAATAATTGACATTCATTTCCTCTTATTAGATCATTTGACCCTCCAGAAGTCATTTTAGGGGTTATTAGCGTTCTCTTGGCACCTACTTCTTTCAGTTTTCAAATTTTTAGTACCCTAATATCCTGAAACGTGGAGCTTCCAGAAGCCACTAATTCAACTAATCACTCATACATCAAAAAAGGAGTTTTCAGCGATGTCTTAAAGAGCTAGTTCCTTCCTTCAGATGAATTCTAATGTAGAAGCTTGGTGTATAAAACAGGGAAGAACAGAGCTGCTCTAGTTTTAGGGTGAGAGAGACTTAGTAGATGGGCTTGTGCTCATTCTTGACTCCCGAAGCTGCCCAAAAGTATCTTTCCAGAAGCCTAGGAATCTGTCGATCATGCTTTGAAAGCACTGCTAAAATAATCTGAATTCTTTAAATACGTTGTGTTTGCTGACAATTCCTACCCTGCTTTTTAGACCATGCCGTGTCTGGATAACTGTACTTACTCTAAAATAAACAAGCAACAAATAAATCAGCGTGGAGGCAATGAAAAAAATGCAGCTACAAAAAAAAAAGAAGAAAAAAATAGTCCTAAAAAAGTAATAAAATTACTTGTTGAAGAATCAGAAAAAGATTTTCATAACTAACTGCCTGATCTTACCGATGATATAAGAAATATGGCCATCATAAAACACAAACAGCAAGCTTCAATGAGGAATAGGGTCGAGTGAAGACAGAGATTCAGAAAAAACTAGCTGAAGTAAAAAAATCACGTGAAAATGCAATATGTCATAGCAAAGTCAAAACCCTCATTAGAAAAAATAAAGAGCAGGAGTCACACTGAATAAAACTGAAGCAAGGATATTGAATAAAAACTTGAGAAGCTATCAGTTCATAAGAGGGGAAAAAAAACAATTGAAAACAAGTTCATTCTGACTCATAGCAACCCTATAGGAGAGAGCGCAACTGCCACATAGAGTTTCCACAGAGCACCTGGTGGGTATGAAATGCTGACTTTTTTTGGTTACCAGCCATAGTACTTAAGTACAATGCCACTAGGGTTTCTTGAAGACAAAAACAGGGAAAGAGGACAAAAGTAAAAATTAGGGGAGGGAAAAAAAATTTAAGAACATATTCAATCTGAGAATTACAGTATTTCAAAGAAAAAAGTCAGACATATTAGTACCAAAAGACAAAAGAAAGGAAGAAGAAAGATTGTCTTAACTGGAAAAATCAAAAGTTCTGAGTCTATTTTAAAAAAAAAAAAAAAAACTCAGAGGTTACCATTGTCTTAGTCATCTAGTGCTGCTGTAACAGAAATACCAGAAGAAGATGACTTAAACAAAAAAAAAAAATTTATTTTCTCACAGTAAAGTAGGCTAGGAGTCCCAATTCAGGGCATCAGCTCCAGAGTAAAGCTATCTCTGCTGGCTCTAGAAGATTCTTGTTGTTGTCAGTCTTCCCCTGGATTGGGAGTTTCTGAGGCACAGGAACCCCAGAGAGTTTTTCAAAAGAAGTGTTCTACTCCAAGCATTGCTTTCTTGGTGGCATGAGGGTCCCCAGTTTTCTGCTTGCTTTCCTTTCCTTAACACCATAAGAGATTGTATTATCTCAAGGCACAATCTTGTATCGCCCCACCAATACAACCACCACCCATCCTCTCTCATTAACATCATACAAGTAGGATTTTCAATACATAGAAACATTAGATAATACCAGGAATCATAGCCTACCCAAATTGCTACACACATTTCGAGGGACACAATTCAATCCATGACAACCATGGTCCATAGAAGAGTATTGAGATAGAAGTTATTCCTGAACAGGAAAGGGGTAACGATTTTAATTATGTGGATAAAGAAAAAATCCATAAGCTGTAAGCAGAAGAAAAGTTTTGTACCTAGAATGAAAAACACAAATCAAGTTTACCTCAGTCTCCATTACATATATAAATTTGAGAAGAAAATGAAGACACACCTGCAAAGCCTTGAAAGAGAAAACACAGGAAATCAAAAATTTTAAATTTAGTTAACTTTTAATTTAGTTAACTTTTCCTCCACAAGCAAAAGCAATAAAAACACCTTCTCAGATAGACCCTTGATGAAAATGTCTAGAAGTACATTCTATGGCTGAAGGAAAAGTTGCAAAAGTGTTCAAGAAGTCAAATATCTAAACATAAAGCACTGATGTAAGTGCTTTAACATGGAAAATCATATATTTTTAAATTTTAATTCAAAGGAAAACAAATCCACAGGGAGAATTCCATTGGTTAAAATATACCTGTTGGATGACAATAAACCACAAAAAGGAGAGAGGATACAACGGCTCGATAAAGTCCTAGCTGTGAGTAAGGAGTTGAAACTTATTTTTGAAATTGATTTTTATTTTTAAAGAAACACAAGCTGTCATTCATGATATTTTGACAAACTGAAAATCATAACCGATTCCCAGCTAAAGACACCCAATAAAATACATTCTTTATAACATTTTTAACTATGTAGTCAATAATAAGAGAATAAACAATCCTCAGAAACAAGACTAAATCAAAACAAAATAATCTTGAGGGATAAAACCAAACTGACTGCCATCAAGTTAATTCCAACTCATAACAATCCTATAGGACAGGGTAGAACTGCTCCATAGAGTTTGCAAGCAGCACCTCGCAAATTGTAACTGCCAATCTTTTGGTTAGCAGACATAGCACTTAACCACTATACCACCAGGGTTTTCCTGTGAGAGATAAGTACAGAATTCAATCTGGCTTTGTTTTGAGGCATTTTTTGAATCCAAGTCATACTAAGCTTCTGTATTCCCAGGCTCATTTATGAAATGTACAGAGGTTAAAAGACAAAACACACCTAAATCTCACAGAAGATGGACCAAATGAAAAATTGGGAGCCCTGGTTACCCAGTTGTTAAAAGCTTGACTGCTAATCAAAAGATCAGCTGTTTGACTCTACCAACTGCTCCTGGAAAACCCTATGGGGCAGTTCTACTGGATCCTATAGGATTACTGTGAGTTGACACGAACTCAATGGCAATGTTTTTGTGGGGTTTTTTCTCCCCAGAGAGCTGTGCACACATCAGTGTTTGCTGTTGCTGTTGTTGTTGCTGTTACGTGCTGTCAAGTTGGTCCCAACTCATAGCAACCCTACGTACAACTCAACAAAACACTGCCCCATCCTGGGCCATATGCTCAATGGTTGCTACACAACAGTCCACTGGTGCGGCCACTGTGTCAATCTGCCTCAAAGGCTTCCTCTTTCACTCTGACCCTGCACTCTCTTAAGCATGATGTACTGCTCAAGGGACTGATCCATCCTGATAACATGTCCACAATAAGTAGTCTCACCATCCTTACCTCTAAGGAACACTCTGGTTGCACTTCTTCCAACACAGATCTGTTCATCTTTTTGGTAGTCTGCAGTGTATTCGATATTCTTCTTCAGCACCACAATTCAAAGGCATCAGTCCTTCTTTTGCCCATATTCATTGTCCAGCTTCCACATGTTTATGATACAGTTGAAAATACCATGGTTTGGGTCAGGCACACTTTAGGCTTCAGGGTGACATCTTTGCTTTTCAACACTTTAAAGCGGTCTTTTGCAGCAGGACGTTTTTTATTTCCCGACTGCTGCTTCCACCGACATTGACTGCGGATTCAAGCAAAAGGAAATCCTTGCCCGCCTCAATCTTTTATTCACCATGAGGTTGCTTACTGGTCCAACTGTGAGGACTGTTGCTTCCTTTATGTTGACGTGTAATCCACAGTGAAGGCTGTTGTCTTTGATCTTCATCAGTGTTTCAAATCCTCTTCACTTTCAGCAAGGAAGATTGTGCAAATATGTATAATGAGGATTGTTAATGAGTCTTCCTCCAAACCTGATGCCTGCTCTTCTTCATGTACTCCAGGTTCTTGGGTTATTTGCTCGGCATACAGATTGAATAGGTATAATGTAAGGATACAACCCTGACACACACCTTTCCTGACTTCAAACCATATAGTGTCCTTTGTTCTTGTGAAACAACTGTCTCTTAATCCATGTACAAATTCCTCATGAGCACAATTAAGTGTTCTGGAATCCCATTAACAATGTTATCTATTGTCATGGATTGAATTGTGTCTCCTAAAAAATGTGTATAGCAGTTTGGCTGAGATATGTTTCCCAGTATTTTGTGACTTCCCTCCATTTTGTGATTTTTCCTGTGCTGTAAATCCTAATCTTTGCCTGTGATTTATAGATGGGATTATGTTAAAGAGGATTGGGGTGGGACAGTAATACCCTTCCTAAGGTCACTTCTCTGCTCCAGTGTAAAGGGAGTTTCCCTGAAGTGTGGTTTGCACCACCGTTTATCCTTTTATACTACAAGAGATAAAAGGAAAGGGAAGCAAGCAGAGATACGGGGACCTCATACCATCAAGGAAGGAGGCAGTGCTGGGAGCTGAGCTTATCCTTTGGAAAGGACCAGGGTCCCTGCTCCACACAAGCTTCCAGTCCAGGGGAAGATGGGCAACAAGGACCTTCTACAGAGCCAGCAGCAAAGGCCTTCCCCTGGAGCTGGCATCCTGAATTTGGACTGTTAGTTTACCAGACTATGACAAACAAAATTTCTGTTTTTAAGACCAGCCACTTGTGGTATTTCTGTTAAAACAATACTAGATGACTAACACATCTGTAATTTGTTATGATCCACACAGTTAAATGCCTTTGCACAGTCAATAAAACACGTTCCTTTCAGCAAAGTTCCATATGTCATCAGCAGTGATATCCCTGGTTCTGAATCCTCTCTGAATCTGACCTGAATTGCTAGTGATTCCCTGCCAATATACTGTCGCTTCCACTTTTGGATGATCTTGAGCAAAATTTTGCTTGCATGGGATATTAATGATATTTTTAGGTAATTTCCACAATCCATTGGATCATCTTTCTTGGAAATAGGCATCAATATGGATCTCTTCCAGTCAGTTGGCCGGGGAGCTGTCCTCCAAATTTCTTGGCATAGATAACTAAGTCCTTCCAGGGCTGTATCCTTTTGCTGAAACACCCTAGGCTGATTCTCTGTCAACTCCTGGAGGCTTGTATTTTGCCAAAGCCTTCAGTGCAGCTTGCATTTCTTCCATCAGTACCATCAGTTCCTGATCATACGCTCTTTCTTGAAATTGTGAACACTGTCGACTTCTTTTTGGTATAATGACTCTGTGTATTCCTTCTATCTTCTTTTGGTGCTTCCTGCATCATTTAATATTTTCCTTATAGTATCCTTCACTACTGCAAATTGAGATTTGAATTTTTTTCTTTATTTCTTTCAGTTTGAGAAATGCTGAGAATTTCTTCTCTGTTGGTTTTCAATCTTCAGCTCTTCGCACTTGTCCTTATAATACTTTACTTTGTCCTCTCAAGCCACCCTTTGAAATCTTCATCATTTCTTCCTTTTGCTTTAGCTACCCGACATCCAAGAGCAAGTTTCAGAGTCTCTTCTGACATTCAATTTGGTGTTCTCTCTCTTTCCTGTCTTTTTAATGACCTCGTGCTTTCTTCATGGATGATATCTTTCATGCCATTCCAAAACTCATCTGGTCCTCATTCGTTAGTGTTCAGCACATCACATCTGTCCTTGAGCTGGCCTCTGAACTCAGGGGTGATACACTGAAGATGGTACTTCGGCTCTCATGAACCTGTCCTAATTTTCTTTTATTTTAGCTTGAACTTGCCTGTGAGCAATTGTGGTCTGTGGCACAATCAGCTCCTAGTCTTGTTCTGACTGATGGTACTGAGTTTTTCCACGGTAGTTGATTTGATTTCTGTGTATTCCGTCAGATGAGGTCCATGTGTATAGTCACTATTAATGTTGGTAAAAAACGGTATTCGCAGTGAAGAAGCTGTTGGTCTTGCAAAATTCTGTCATTAAGTCTCTGGCATCATTTCTATCACCAGGCAGTATTAGTTGAGCAAAGATAAACTCACCTCAGCCACCAGAATACTTCACAGAATATTTCTCTATCTGAAAACTAGGAAATGAATTAAAAGGTATGAAAACTCATTCCACAAGCAAGCTTAGAACAATTAAGTTCACAGACTTAGTTGTCAGACCGGATATTTGAAAAAACAATGAATGGTAATTTCCCAGAATTGATAGAACAAATCAATTTATACTTTCAAGAAACCCAGTATATTTCAATCAGGATAAATAAAAAGAAGCCCATACATAAATTCAACATAATTAAATGTCAAAACATTAAAAACTAGAAGGTTTTTCAAACAGCAGCCAGGCCAAAAATACAAATGATTGCCAAAGTAATGGCAATGTTAATGATGTTTCAATAGCAAAAATGGAACCAAGAAAGAGTGAAATAACGTCCTAGAATTCCAGAGACACTGGAAAAAGATTTCAAGAGCAAGTGCACAATAAAGGCAATTCATGCAAAATAAAAATTGAGAATTTATTGCAATCAGACTAAAAAAATGTATTCTAAAATGAATCTGTCAAACAGAAATACAGTGTAAGCCACCTCAGTAATTTTAAATGTTCTAGTAGCCCCATATTTTAAGTTTTAAAAACCAGCTAAAATTAATTGTCATAAATAGTCTATTTGACTCAAAATATTATGTCAACACACAACCATATAAAAATGTACCAGTGAGATATTTTACAGATTTTTATTAAGTCTTTGAAACCCAGTGTGTATTTTTAACTTACAGCAAATCTCAATTTAAACTAGTCATATTTCAAGTGCCCAGTAGCCACTTATGGCTAGTGGCTACCATACTAGGTAACACAGTTCTAAAGGACATATTTTAGGTAGATGGAAAATTATTCATGTTGAAGGGCTGAGACGCAAGATGATGGTGAACAAAGCAAGTGATACATACATGGATAAGTCCAAAGTTCCCATATAGTGTGATATTGATTATAAAACAATAATATTTATTGTTGTAGACTGTAAATTAGGAGAGAATTGGATCAGATTCTCTTTAGTTCAAACACTATTCCTTCATGAGGACATTGTGTGCCTCACTTACCACATTGCATCCTATCAAGAGGCACAGAACATCTGGTCAATGATCATAAGACTAGGTCAAGACGAAACAGCCAAGTGACTTTATGATAAAACCATGTTTCTCTGTAAACATCTATTTCCTTAGCGACCACTCGCCAGTATTTTTTTTTCTTTTTCGCTTGCTATGCACTTATTCCAGATGACCATTTCCAATACACACCAAGATATGCACATGGAGATACACATATACAAACTATTTTTGTTGTCTTTCTCTTATGAATCTTTGAAGTTAAGTGATTTCTTTTAATTGTACTTTGGATGAAGTTTTACAGACCACAATAGTTTCTCATTGAACAGCTATTACACATACTGTTTTGAGACATTAGTTAATAACCCTATAACATGTCAACACTGTCTCTTCTCAACCCTGGGCTCCCTGTTCAAACTTTCCGGTCTCCTCCGGCCTTTTGTAGTCCTTCCCCCCGGGCTGATGTGCCCTTTTAGTCTTATTTTATTTTATGGGCCTTTCTAATCTTTGGATGAAAGATGAATCTTAGGAATGACTACACTACTCACCTGAAAGGGTATTCAGGGGCCGTTCTCTCAGGGTTTCTCTAGTCTCTGTCAGGCCAGAAGACAGGCAAATTATCACTGACAATGGGTATTTTCCAGACCTTTTTTCTTGTTAGGTGTCCGGATGAGTGTGGATCTTGAGTCAGAGCACTTAACCCAATGTTCTCCAAAGAACGAAGTCAGAGATTTTGTTTTGTCCACTGATGCATCCCTGGGATCAAAAAGAGTGCTTATTTCATAGTAGTCTCTCAATTATTTGTGTAATGATAAATGAATGGAATCCAAAAAAAAAATCTAAGCCTGTTGCCCTTGAGTTGATCCTGACTCACTGCAACCCTACAAGGTAGAGGAGAGCTGCCCCCTGGGGTTTCCAAAGAGCACCTGGTGGATCTAAACTGCTGACCTTTTGGTTAGTAACTAATTCTTAACACTTTGCTACCAGGGTTTCCAAATGAACGAAAGAATGAAAAATTTTTATGTTAGACTGTGGTAATATACTGTAAAAGTAAAAGAAAACTCTGGGTTAGGAATATAAATCTCTGCTTAGTCTGTCTGTCCTAGACTTTTCTTGGAGTTTAATATTTAGTATTGCTTTTTAATGACTTTTCATGTTATTAGCATATAGATTTGTTCGACTGTTAGCTGTACTCTGTAGTGTTTGAAAGCAGGACTGAGTGTTGAGCGTACTGTGTCCTGTGTGACATCACAGCATGACAAATGTTACCTGGGAAAGCTGTCTTTACCCTGCAGAGCTTTCTCAGAGATCAGGCTGAGTCTAGAACTTTGACTGAAATTGTATCTTTTCTTGGATTTCTGTCTTTCACAGATGTGCTTCCTTTATTTCCTTCTTTGTTTCTCTTGGGAACATTTCTCTAATAAATCATTTATTTACACACAATTCCCAACTAAAGATACATGTGTGAGGAGCCCAACACAAGCAACGTAATCCCTAATTTTAAATGTCACATTACATTCAGAATGTGTACGATGTAATCTAATCCTGTCTGGTATTGCTGTTATCTGCCATAGAATGACACAGATATTTAGTGCTCAACTACTGGCCTGGAAACATTGGCAATTCATACCCACCTAGAGGCATCTCAGAAGACAGCCCTGGCAATCTGCTTCCCAAAAGATCACAGCCTTGAAAACTCGAGGGAGCAGTTCTGCTCTGTACTGAAAGGGTTGCCATGAATTCTGTATGCTCATATGCAAAACTAAACATATGCAGGAATCCTTTCTACTTTCCTTCCAGCTAAATGGGTTCTATTAGGATAAACCATGAATGCTTTGTCATGAGCAGCCCACATGTGATCTGCCACTAGCAGTGGGGGCACAGTAGTGACACAGGGTTAAGTTGTACTCATATAGGTAGTAGCAGCTTTATTGAAAGCTCAACTATGCCTCGCTTTTCTAGATGTGTAAAACTTCTATGGTTCTTGAATACAGGCAAATCGGTTACTGTTTCTCAAAACTGAATGTAACCCTTATCACTGTCTAAGAGACAATGAGCTTAGTGTTTGGGGCTCAGACTACATGTTTCAAAGAGAATCTTTGTCTGCTTAACATGAGAAAAAAAAGGGGGGGGCTCCATATTTATTGGGAAAAGACCAGTCCAGCAGCCTTCACTCAGAGAAAGCAGCCCTGACAGTCTTAAGTTACAACTGTTGAATAAAGCTGTAGGTAGCCATTCGGTAATACAAGTGCAAATGAAGCTAAAGCTTCCTAACGGAGGCTGAAAAGAAACCAGTGAGGGGAAGCAGCCCCTCACCTTTCTGTACTCATATTTATTCACTAAGAAACTTTTTTACATTCATTTATATAAGCAGTTTTCAAGCACATTCCCACAATGACTTTTTGTAAACCAAAATTTCTCCTGGGGCCCTGTTGAAATATTTATATACATAGTACATGATGGTTTGAAGCTTTGCAAGTAATATAGAGACATCTCATCAGTTTGAACTCTACTGGTTTATGAGAAACATTTTGGAAACAATTTGCTGAAGTTCCTGCACACACACATATATTTTCCTCTTTTTACACATACACATACATATACATTGTAAAGAAATATATTCTTAACAGAGACCTGCGGCTAGTGGTTAAGAGTTGACTGCTAAAAAAAAGGATCAGCAGTTTGAATCCACCTGCTGCTCCTTGGAAAGCCTATAGTGCAGTTATACTCCGTCTTGTAGCATCATTGTGAGTCGGAATTAACTTGAAGGTAATGGATTCAGTTTGATATTTTGATATTATGAACAACTTTCTAGCCCAGGAAGGGTGTGGACAGAAAAGTACAAGCTAGGAAAGCAGAATAATTTCTTATATTCATTTATATCCATATGTATCACTGGGACTTTGAATTCTACCACCTTCTGAAAAAAAAAATTGTTTTTAATACAAGTTTTTAAAAGCATTATATTCTACTCGTGAAACTGAGGCACTAAGAAAATATAAGCTTCACTTCTGCTGATTTGTTGGTTTACTTCTTTGATCCACAGTCATTCACACCCAGTTCTTAATAGTAAAGCTACTCTTAAAATACTTCTGGAGTGCAGGAGGCCCAGATTACTACCCAAACTACTATTGAACTAGCCCATATAAGTACCTGAAGTTTATTCTAGGTTTTGAACAATAGGTATGCGTTTCCTCTGACACTACATGCAAGATATGTCTTCCCCACTGTAAGCCCTTGTGTTGCCTTGGTCGGTACTTTCCGGGGTGGCGAGGGAGCACTCTGCAACGTGGAGGTTTGGGCTCTTGCTTTCTGTCCACTGTATCACTGAGTGCAAAACGGAGCTCACTGGACTCCATTGACTCCTGTGCCATCTTGGACACTTTGTTATCCTTACAGGGGCATTACAATGAAGGTATCATCATCCTAACCATTGTGAAACTCAGAGAATCCAAGACAGAGCCTTGAGGTTAGTTAACTGTTGAGCTGGAACACAAACCCAGGTATACCTGGACCAGTGACAAGTAGACTTAGGTGAGCCAAAGTCACAGATAACTAGGTGTGTGCACAGAAACTCCATTAAAATATGTATTTTAAATAAATATTTTTTAAGGAAATTAACAAAAGCATATTACTCCCAAAATATTTTTTATATTTTATTGCGATTAAGTGAAAGTTTACAATCCAAGTCAATTAGACATACAAAATCCCATATACACTGTATACATACCTCTATACAACTCTAGCTACTCGACCAACCCAGTGACAACACACTCCTGCTTTACGTTCTGTACTTCCAGGATTCATTTAGCCAACTCCTGCCTCTCCTCTCTCCTCTCCCATCTCATTTTTATAGGGGAGTTTCTCGAACAAAACTGAGCCTTATAATTCAGTCTGATTTTTGTCCAAAGAGTTAGCTTAGGTACTGGTTTCAGCCCTGGGCTAGCAGCGGGTCTAGGGGCCGTATTCTCAGGGGACCCTTGCAGATGTCAGACCGTCAGGTCTGGTCTTCTAATAGAATTCCAGATCTGCACCTCATTTTTCTCCCATTATGACAGGCAGTCTTCGTTGTGTTCCCTATCAAGGCAGACCTTAGTGGTAGCCTGACACCATCTGGTTCTTCTGGTCTCATGTCGATTTAGTCTCTGAGTTATATGGCACATTCTGTCTCTTGGGCCTATATTTTCCTCCTGTCTTTGATGTCTTTTGTTCTCCTCTACTCTGTAGCAATTTGCTAGCTTTTAAGACCCTAGATGCCATGCACCAGATTGGGATGCAGAACACTTTCCAAAAGAAAATTAGTTGTGCCAATTGACCTAGATGTTCCCCAAAAGCACAGTGCCTAGAACCCCACCCCTGCTACTCTGGCCTTCGGAGTATTGAGTTCTATTTAGGAAACCTCTGAGCTCTTGGTACAGGACATCAGAGCTGATCTCCCTTCTACTGCATGCTGTCACATCCTACACTTAACCCAATTCCTATCTGCTATCCAACCTATGAGGACTCATCTCCCTTCCTCCCTGGTAACCGTCAAATACTATTTTCTTCTGTGCTTAGCCCTTTTCTTAAGATCACATAATAGTGGCCTCATACAGTATTTGTCCTTTAGTGACCGACCGCTTTCACTCAGCATGTCTTCCAGATGCCTCCATGTTATTAGGCATTTCCCAAGATCACTGTTGTTCTTTATCATTGCACAGTATTCCACTATGTGAATATACCATATTTTGTCCATTCATCTGTTGGTTGTCTTTTTGCTGTTGTGGACAGTGCTGTAATAAACATTCGTGGGCATGTATCCATTCATGTGACAGTCCTTCTTTCTCTAGGATGTATTTCAAGCAGTGAGATTGCTGGATCATATAGTATGTCTATTTCTAGCTTTTTAAGAAAGCACCAAATCAATTTCCAGAGTGGTTGTGCCATTTTACATTTTCACCAGCAGTGCAGAAGATATCTAGGCTCTCCACAACCTCTCCAACATTTGTGGTTTTGTGTTTTTTGCATTAATGCTAGTCTTGTTGCAGTTACATTCTATCTCGTAGCTTTGATTTGGATTTCTCGAACAGCTAATGATCATAAGCATTTCCTCACGGATCTGTTAGCCGCTCTGATGTCTTGTTTTTTTTGGTGAAGTGCCTGTTCATTTTTTAATTGAGTTATTTGCATTTTTCTTGTTGAGGCTATGCAGTACCTTGTAGATTGCTAAGATTAGCGGCTGATCAGAATTGTGGTTGCCAAAATTTTTTTCCCAATCTGTAGGTAGTCTTTTTACTCTCTTGGTATAGTCTTTCAATAAGTGCAAGTGTTTGATTTTTAAAAGCTCCCATTTAACTATTTTCTCTTCTGGTATTTGTACATTGTTTATAATATTTTTGTAGTCTGTTTATGTCATGTATTAGGTCTCCCAATGTTGTCCCTGTTTTTCCCTCTGTGATCTTTGTGGTTTTAGAGTTTATATTTAGGTCTTTCATCCATTTTGGGGTAGTTTTTGTGCATGGTGGGAGATACGGGTCTTATTGCATTGTTTTGCAGGTGGATATCCAGTTTGGCCAACACCATGGGTTTTTTCCCCAGTTCACAGACTTTAGGCTATTGTCAAATATCAGCTGCTCATAGGCAAATGGAGTTATGTTTGGATTCTCTATTCTGTTCCACTGATCTATGTATCTGTTTCTGTACAGAACCGGGCTGTTTTGACTACTGTTGCCGTGTAATAGGTTCTAAATTCAGGTGCGAAACCTCCGTCTTTGTTCTTCATCTTCAGTAATGCTTTACTTATTCAGGGTTTTCTCCCTTCCCACACTCCCAAAATATTTTTAAACTGATATAATTCTTTTACATATAGGTAGAAAAAGAAAGAGATTTGATTCTGTTAATACAAAAGGTCAAATTATCCTAAGAATCTATTTTCAAAGTCATATGATATCATGATACTGGTCAAATACAGGGTTATTATGTATTGGAATTGATTCGATACACTGCGTTGGATTTTTTTCTGGTTTGGTCAGGTGTTTGTGGTGTATCTTTCCCAAACCTGTAAAACTGTATTGTCTGTTGGACAGAGTTTTGGTTTTAGATATATTTACCAGCATCTGTTTTTAAAGGCGAAAAAAAAAAAGACTCACTGTTACAGCAGGCGCCAAAGAGGAAGAAATAGCAGGAAGGTCTGAGAAAATAAATTCTTTCTCAGTCCCCAGGAGAGACCTGTACCAAGCAAGAGTCCGCCGGAGGGCTGAACACTGCAGGTCAAGTCACGTGGCTGATCTGGGGCGAACTAGTTTTGTGAAGACACAAGATTTCTAGCTATGAGGCTGTTGTTCCTGCAACTTTTTAGCAACAGTAAAATATCTTCCAAAAGGACAACCAAAGACAAGAACATTCTGAATAAGTTACAGATGAACGGCGTTTTCTCCTGCCTCCTTGGGAATATTAGAAGCATCTTTCTAAGGCGGTCATATCTTTTCTTTTTCTGGTTGCTACAACTGAAGTTTGTATATTGGCTGTATCAGTAATGTGAATTTATAACCCAAAAATGCGACACACACACACACACAAAAGTACTCGTTCACAAATACGCATTTTTCTTTCCACAACTTTCAACAACGACTGTTTTAAATCTTCATTATTTTTTTCTGCCCTGGAAGCAAATCCACACGTCTTTTTCATATCCTACTGTTAGCACAGAAGATGAAATACTGACATCAATGAAAGGAGTTGCAAGTTCAGCATTAATACAAACCAGGCAGCCTCTTTTGAGGGTGTTTGTAACTCAACAGTGCCCCCTAGTGTAGCTATAAAAACTAACAGAAGCCTAAGATCCACAGGAAACCCTGGTGGCGTAGTGGGTTAAATACTACGTCTAACTAAAAGATCGACAGTTCAAATCCACCAGGCGCTCTTTGGAAAAGCTATGGGGCAGTTCTACTCTCGCGTCTAGGGTCGCTATGAGTCGGACCGGACTCGACGGCAGTGTATTTGTTTTTAAGATCCACAAATAAATTAAGCTGGAGAAACCAGTACATTTAGAAGACAGTCATGAATTTCCCCTTTAAAACTACCAAGGAATTTGACTTTATGGTGAGCCTAATTATTTTAACAAGATACACACATTGTTTTCAGTCAGTAGAGCATTAAGAAAGATCAGATGCAGGTGGGAGGAAATGGTGTCAGGACATGTGGAAAAAGATAATGCAACCTACAAATACACAGAATGAAATGAAGACAGAAGGAAGTGATGGGAAGAGAGGAGACGGAAAAGAATACACAAATTCACTCTTATTGTCTCTAGAGCATAGCAGATAGAGGATCATAGCCCTTTCCTGAAGCTTCTGATGTGAGGATTTACATTTTAGTTCACGAAAAAAAGTAATGTTTTGAAGCCAGATAAGAATGTATTCATACAGGTCAAAAGCACTTTGCTAACAATGTTAGGATGGGTCAGGCTCAAAAGAATTGCCTCTCACGGGACCCAGCTGATGTCCCAAGACGCAGTGTCCATCACGCATTCCTACTCTATCGTCAGTCTTTCTCGCTTCTTCAAGAATGTATGCAGAATTCTTATTCCCTCTTTAGTTGCATTCCATCGTTCTCATTATTCCCCCCTTCACCACTGCGAAAAACACTTCAGCTGATACTCTATCCCAGTGTCGTCAAAAATGTTAAGCAAACTGAGCTTCGTCATGACTCCGCCATGGAAGATCAACAGAACCTAAATCACCTGAGAAGAGCAATACAACTGCAACTTAGGAAACAGGAAACCCTCATAATTGTATATCGGCTGTAAATCAATGTCAAAACCCCGCTGTATGTGATGCATAGTTTTTTGCATGTAATTCTATTATGTTTATGCAATAGGTTACTTTTTCTGTTTCAGTGTCTTCAAAACTTTCATAGTAAAGACTCACTCCAAGTACTGCTTTCGGAATATATTTGGATAAGACCAAGCACATTACTGTTAACATTCAATATTCCGTTTTCCCAAATGGGAGGATATATAAGCAAACTCATTCTGTCTTAATAGAGTTCTTACACACGTTTGTGTGCATGCATATGTTCTGTTACGAAACCACAAGATGCACTATTGAAGAATCTTCAGCAGTTCTCAGATCAACACAAAATTCTTGTAAAAAGAGTCTGCATGTTTTGAGTAAATAAAGCTTATTGAAAGCTTCTGTGCTCACAGGGCTGCCTTTAGCAGAAACAACATCACTGAGAATTAGCAGTTTAATTAACTTCGTTCCACCAAAGTAAACAAGTGTGTAGCAATTCTAAACAGCACGCAGCTGAAAAGAACAATGAATGCCATCCACACTGTTCACTGAGTAACAAAACAGAAGGGCTAACTTTGCTCCTTGACCAAAGGACAAAATGAAATTATTCAACAAAGGAAAAACTATGTACATTCAGAGACAGACAAAGCAATATTAAAACCAAGACATATTCCCATAATGGAATATCATACCAGAAAAACCAAATCCACTGCCATTCAGCCAATTCCAACTCATAGTGACCCTATAGGACAAAGTAGAACTATCCAAGGGTTTCCAAGGAGCACCAGGTGCATGCAAACTGCTGACCTTTTGGTTAGCAGATGTGACACTTAACCACGAAGCCACCAGGGTTTCCAACCCAAAGCCTCAACAGTCTAGTTGATTCCAACACTTGGCGACCCTATAGGTCAAGTAGAACTGCACTAAGGAGTTTCCATGAAGCAGCTAGTGGATTTGAACTGCTGACCTTCTGGTTAGTAGTTGAAGCACTTAACCATTTCACCATCGGGAAACATCAAACACTACCTAAAATTAATTTAGGAGTATATGCATCCCATTGGAGAAAAAGGCAGCAAGAAAAAGGCAAAAAATACTTAGATATGAAAAATGTACACTTACGTGTGTGTATGTGTGTGTGTCACTGTATAATAAGTCCTGGTGGCATATTGGTTAATTGTTTAGCTGCTAACGAAAAGATCAGCAGTTCAAACCCATCACCTCTCCAAGGGAGAAAGATGTGGCAGTCTGCTTCCGTAGCAATTACAGCCTGGGAAACTCTATGGGGCAGTTCTACTCTGTCCTTACGGAGGGGTCACTACTGAATCAGCATCAATTAGAAGGTAACAGGTTTGTGCTTTTAATTACTGAGACAATGCTCTCAAATTAAAAACTCTGAAATTCTGCCTCCTTACCTCAATCAAGCACCCTCAGAATCCATCTCATGTTTTTTTTCCCAGCCTTGCTGGAACTCACCAGCTAAATCCTGCAGCTTGTTTGAGGTTGTGCCCCTTCCATGCATTTCAGGCCCAGTACATCTCCAGCTGTAATAATAGTGCAGTTTAACCCTTGTTACTGGCTTAGTTGCCAGTATGAGAGATAGGCTGGCTCCTCTAGAAAAACAAAACCAGTAAAGCATATAAATATAAATATATATTTCTATCAATGCCTCAAGTGATGGTAGAGGCTGACACATCCCAAATCCGTAAGTGAGTATAGAGGCTTCTCCTGGTTCACGTGGCCACAGGGATTGGTGAACCCAAGATCAGCAGGTCAGACAGCAAGTAAGCTTAAGCCCCAACAAGCAGGTGTGAAATGAACAGAAGCCAGCTGGAGGATCCAGAACAAGCAAAAGCCCATGAGCCTGGCCAGAAGGTCTACTAATATTTGATGTAGGCCACACACCCAAAGAAACTACCTTTCAAATGATAGGGTACTTACAGCAGATCCCATCATGGAAGTGGTCACAGTATGTCAAATCTCATCATGGAAGTGATCATATCATCATACAATTGCTAAACTACATCATAACTGGCAAACCACTGAGGATCATGTCTCAGCCAAGTTGGTGTACAACCCTAGCAATCACAGGGGTAAATCTCAATAGGGTCACAAATTGTCTCGAAGGAAAGAAGTCTTTGTGTCATCTCAAAATGTGGAATGCTAGCCTTTATCAAATAGAATAGATTCCTTCAGGGGAGTTAAGGAATTCAAAATTTTTAGGAAGCAGTGGAGGGGATGAGTGTGCTGTCACAGGGTGAGATCACATAGAGCTGCATAGAGGAGGTGCTTGGGGTTTTGTGTGGCAAATTGACTTGGATTGTATACTTTCACTTAATCACAATACTTTTTTTTTTTTTTTTTTTAGGAAGTGTCACATCATTATCTTCATCCCAGGTGCCCAGGTTTCATTTTTTCCCAACTTTGACACTCTAGGTCTTTCTTGATCTATAGGTCAGCAACTCTTATAATTAACACTTGACTCAAGCCCCTTACTTTTTCTGCTTTTCAGTCCTACTAGATGAGAGTCTTTTTATAGGATACAAGGAAACCCTCTGGCTTTCACATTTGTCTTTTAATTTCTAATTACACAGTCTCAACTTTTATTATCTTTTTCCAAGTTATCAATTGAGTTTAACAGTGACCATTCAATTCAACTGTCCCTATACTTACCATTTTCGTGATATTTCTCAAATGCCTGAAACGTTTTATCAACTGATGAATTCTCTTCCAGTGGCCAACCATCCCAATCACCTACCATTTTAAACAATTATGCTGCTATTTTTTGCCAGAGTTGACTGCGGGAGAAGGAAATTCTAAATTCCTGTTTATCAGACAGGAAATGGGTGATTCAACTCCAAACTCTGATCCCAGAATCTGCTTTCCTTGAACTACTCTGCACCAACTCTGATGGATTTGAGTTCTCTAGGAAGCAGTTTCAGAGAATGATGTGTGTTAGTGGTTGCCCTCAACTTCATTCCAACATGTGGCAACCCCATGTGTACAGAGAAGAACTGCTACACAGGGCTTTTGAGGCTGTGAATGTTAAGAAGCAGATCACCAGGACTGTCTTTGGGACACCATTGGGTGGCTTCACATCACCAACTATTCAACTAGTAGTTGAGTGCCTGACCATTTGCACCCCCCCCCCGACTCCATAGATGAAGAGCAGTGTGCAAAGAGTTTATTAGAGGGTGTACCTAGGATCAAACCTGGGGAAAAATGGGAGGATAAGTACAAAAGGACCAAAAGAACAGAAATGCAAATCCAGAAATATATCCAAACATCTATGTTCAGTTGATTTTCAACCAGTGAGCCAAATCCATTCAATGGGGAAGGAACAGTTTCTTCAAAAGTGGTACAGACAAAACTGGATTTCTATACGCAGAAAAATAAAACAAGGTCTATAGTTCATGTCATACAAATTACAAAAACTAATTCAAAATACATCCAGGATCTAAATGTGAAACCTAAAACCAGAAAGTTATTGAAAGAAAATATAAGAGTTGGAACTCAATTTTTTCCAGGGATAGATTATCAAACAACAAATATAGAGCAAGAGAAATGAAAATAGATAACTGGCACTTCATGAAAGTTAAATACTTATGTTTATCAAAAGACTTTCTCAAAAGAGTAAAAGGAATCTACAAAATAGGAAAAGTCTTTGGGAATGACATAACTACCGTTAAGGGTCTAATATCTAAAACATGGAAAACTTCTACAATTTAACAACAAAAAAGACAAGCAACCCAATCAAAACCTGGGCAAAAGACATAAACTGAGGCTTTACCTAAGAGAATATTCAAATGGCCAACAGATAACATGTAAACATGTTCAAGATCATTAGCCATCAGGAAAATGCAAGTCAAAACCACAATGAGATACTATTTCACTCCCAATTGAATGGCTAGGAAAGCTGACAGTGTTGTGGTTAAGAGCTATGGCTGCTAATCAATAACTGGCAATTAAAATCCACCAGGAGCTCCTTGGATTCAAAGGGCAGGTCTTCTCTGTCTTAGGGGGTCGCTATGAGTCGGAATGAACTAGATGGCAACAAGTACACATAGGATGACTAAGATTAAAAAAAAAAACAGGGAATAACAAGTGTTGGAGGGGATGAAGAGAAACTGAAACCCTCATCCACTGCTGGTAGAAATGTAAAAATGGTATAGGCCATTGTAGAAAGTGTTCTGGCTACTCCGCAGAAAACTAGAAGTAGACTTGCCATGTGATCTAGCAATTCCACTTCTAGGGATCCAATAGAAGTGACACAGACGTGTAAACACCTATGCTCATCGCAGCATGGTTCACATTACCAAAAAGATGGAAACAACCAAAGTGCCCGCTAATGGATGAAGGGGTTAGTAAATTGTGGTACATATTTACAATAGGCTATTACTCAGCGATAAAGAAAAATGAATTCCCAAAGCATCTTGGAACATGGATGAACCTGGAGGACATTATACGGAACAAAATAAGTCAATCGCAGGAAAAAAAAATTGTATGTTCTCATGTTTATGAAATGATGTGAACAAGCAAATACACAGAAACTGAGTAAAGATGTCACCTTGAAGACTAAAATGCACCTGACCCAAGCCACGGTACTTTCAGCTGCATTGTATGCATGCAAAAGCTTAACAACGAACAAAGAAGACAGAAGAAGAGTTGATGCCTTTGAATTGTGGTGTTGGAGAAGAATGTTGAAAGTACTATGGACTACCAAAAGAACAAACAAATGTGTTCTGGAAGAAGTACAACCAGAGTGCTCCTTGGAAACAATGATGGCAAAACTGCATCTTACATACATTGGACATCTTGTCTGGAAGGATCAGTGCCTGGAGAAGGACATTATGCTTGGTAGAGTGGACGGTCAGTGAAAAAGAGGAAGACCCTAGACAAGATGGATTGACATGGTGGCCACAACAATGGGCTTAGGCATAAAAATGATTGTGGACATGGTGAAAGACCAGGCAGTGATTCATTCTGTTGTTCATAGCTTCACTATGAGTCAGAATCGACTCGATGGCACCTAGCAACAAGGTTAATTAGTGGTTACCAGCAATTGACTGGTAGAAGAAGAGTATTCACTAGTTTCCCTCATAGACACATGTTATTCTTGGTGACAGGAAAGGCAAAACAGAATGAGGGTGAAATGTGCATAGCTTGACAAAGATAAACAGTGTCACTAACATGTACACAAGAAAAAAGGACCTTTGGTAATAGTTATGACACATATAATTTTGAAACAACAGCACAACAACCAAAAAATATACGTGTGGGTATGTGTGTATGCCAGTAGACATGTAAGAAAACTTGGTGGCTTGTGGTTAAGTGCTACATCTGTTAACCAAAAGGTTGCCAGTTTGGAAACTCTGTGGATCAGTTCTACTCTGTCCTATAGTGTTTCTGTGAGTTGGAATTGACGCCGTTTGGTTTTAATTTGATAGTCATGTATATTTATAGGTACGAATACGTGAATGTATATATATGTGCATACGTAGATATATGAGTGTGTCTAGGTATATACATGTGTGTGACTGTATGCACATATATTCATGTATATGCTAAGTATATAGCGGGCACAGTTAACGGATACATCTTAGACCAATCCTTCAAGGTGCTTAGGTTCATGGGTTTGAAGGATTAGGACCATAGTCCTACAGAACATCTCAGTCAGTTGACATAATGTAGTTCCTAAAGTTTTTGTTCTACATCCTAGTTTAGTAAGTAGCATCTGGGATCTTAAAAGCTTGTAAGTAGCCACGCAAGATGTAACTATTGACCTCTACTCATCAAAACTAAAAGAAGGAAACTAAAGACTCAAAGAGAAGCTAGTCTACAGGACTAATAGTCCACATGAACTTCATCTACCCTTAGACCAGAATAAGTAGACAGTGCCCAGCAACTGTTACTTACCATTCTGATCAGGGCCACAATAGATGGATGCTAACAGAATGGGAGAAAAATATGGAATAGAACCTCGAACTCCTTAAAAAAAAATAAAGCAGAAGAACTAGACCAGTTAAGACTGGAGGACTCTAAAAATTTTAACCTGAAATACTCTTTACACCTTAAAACTAGCCTCTGAGGTCACCTTTTAGTGAAATAAGAGACTGGCTTACAAAATAAAGAATATCACTTGTGAGTATTGTGTTCCTTTAAAAAATCTTCTATATGAGACCAAATGGTCAACAATTACTTTTAAAATAAAGATGAGAACATAAAGAGGCAGGAAAATGAGGTTAATGGAAAGAGATCAGAACAAAAATAATGAGAATGTTCACACATTGTGAAGAATGGAACCAATGCCAATAAACAATATGTACAGAAATTGTTGAATGGGAACCTAAACTACGGTATAAGCTTTCACCAAAAATACAATAAAATACTATTTTACAAAAAATAAAGAGAAGGTAAGTGAGAAAGATTAGGCAGAGGGAGAATTTGAATAGTGATACCATATCAAGGGAAGCCTTAGCTCATTCTCTGAAGAGTTCTGAAAACTGGATGGCCTATAGAACTGTCCCAAAATGGGACTGGGGAGCCGAGTTTTAAACCCTCAAGTGGGTTAGCCATTTGATGTGGGCCACCCAGGAAGTGAGTGGGCCACCCAGGAAGTGAGTGGGCCCCTGGTCAAGGCAGCTATCTTTAATCACAGCAATCGTAGATGGCATGTCGTTGCTGAGCACTATCTGTCGGCAACATTCCCAGGGCCTGGGGAAATCAGTCCTTCATCCCTGAGGGGACTTCTGAGCAGCATATCCCAGCATTTTCCACAAGATCTCAGATCCGCACAGTGTGCTGTAGGGCCTTGTTTCCATAGAGATGAGTTTTTGTTGCTATTGTTAGCTGAGATGTCTTTTGTGTGTGTCTTTTTTAAAAAAATGTGTTTTAGAGGAAGGTCCATAGAACATAACAGTTTCTCACCAGTTAGTATATATACTGTTCTATGACACTGGCTAACAACCTTACAGCATAGCAACACTCTCCCCTGTTAACTCTATATCCAGCTTTCCTGTCACCTCCTGTCCTTGCCTCTGGGCTGGTGTGCCCTGTCAGTCTCATTTTGTCATATGGGCCTGTCCAATCTCTGGATGGAAGTTGAACCTCAGAAGTGATCTCATTACTTAGCTGAAAGGTTGTCCAGGGACCACACTCTTAGGGTTTCTCCAGTCTCTGTCAGGCCAGCAAACATCAGTTTTCTTTTTAAGTTAGAATTTTGTTTTACATTTTTCTCCAGCTGTGCCTGGAACCCTCTAATGTGATCCTCGTCAGGGCAGTCAGTAGTGGTAGCAAGACACTATGTAGTTATACTGGATTCTTTCAGGTGTAGGCTGCTGTAGATGTGGTCCATCAGTCTTTTGGACTAGCTTTCCCTTATTTCTTTAGTTTTTTTCATTCTTTCTTGCTTCTGAAAGGGTGAGACCAGTGGAGTGCCCTGCATGATTGTTCACAAGCTTTTAAGACCCCAGACACTACCCACGAAAGTAAAATGTATTTTCTTTATAAACTGTGTTACCCAATTAAGCTAGATGTTCCCTGAGATCACGGTCCCCACAGCCCTCAGCCCAGCAATCTAGTCTGTCCAGAAGCTTGAACGTGTCTATGGAGCTTCCATGATCTCATCTTCTATAAGCTGTGCTGACTTCCCCAGTATTATGTAGTCTTACTCATCCTTGCTCTCCCTTGTAATCATCAAAGATTGTTACTTTCTGTGTACAAAAATTTTCATGAGTTTTTGTAATATGAGTCTCATACAATATTCTTTTGTGATTAACTTACTTCAGTCAGCATAATGCCCTCCAGCGTGCTCCATGTTATGAGGTGATTCACAGATTCGTCATTACTCTTTACCGCTGCTTGGTGTTTGGGATTTTGTTGAGGGCTGCTCCATGGCTTAAGCTGTGATCTAATCCGGAGAACATTCAATGTGCTTTGGAAAACAATGTGTACTTTGCAGGTGTTGGGTGAAGTGTTCTGTATATGAGGTCAAATTAGCTGATTCTGCCCTTGAACTCTTCTGTATCTTTCCTAAGTTTCTTTCTGGATATTCTGTCTCTTAATGAATGCCATGTTACAGTCTCCTACTGTCACTGTGAAACTGTCAATCTCTTTCTTCAGTGCAGTGAAAGTTTATTTTTTGTATTTGGAAGCCCTGTCATTGGATGCACAGAAGTTTATTATGCTTAAGTCTTTATAGTGGATCATTCTTTCAATCAGTATATAATGCCCTACTTTGTCTTTTATGGTGGATTTTATTTTAAAGTCTATTTTATCTGAGATTAGTATTGCCCCTCCTGTTCTTTTTAGGCAGTTATTTGCTTGATGCATCTTTTTTTCCATCCTTTGAATTTTAATAAATTTACACCTTTCTTTCTAAGATATGTCTCTTGTAGACAATATATTAGTGGATCCTGTTTTTTTGTTTTTGTTTTTTAATATCCATTCTGTCACTCTCTGTCTCTTTGTAAATACACTTAGGCCATTTACATTTGGTGTATTTCTCCTGAATACAGCTATGTTCCCCCTCAAAATGTGGGTACAGATTCAGCTAGACCATGATTCTCAGTATTGTGTGATGTTCCTGCATGTTGTAAATCCTGCCTCAGTAATGTTAATGAGGGAGGATGGGTGGTGACTGTGTTAGTGAGGCAGGACTCAAGCTATAAGAGTATATTGTGCCTTGAGACAATCTCTTGGGATATAAAGGAAAGAGAAGCAGAGAATTGGGGATCTCATCCCAACAGGAAAGCAGTGCCAGGAGCAGAGCACATCCTGTGTGTGTGGGGTCCCTGTGACTCTGAAGCTCCCAGTCCGGGAGGAGACTGACGACTAGGACCTTCCTCCACGGCCAATAGAAAAAGACTTCCTGTGCAGCTGAAGCCCTGAATTTGGACATGTAGTCTACTGAGCTGTGACCAAATAAAATTGCTCTTTTTAAGACCATCCACTTGTGGTATCTCTGTTACAGCATTATTAGATGACTAAGACAGTATTATTGCTAGCTATGAGTTTACTGCTGTTATTTTGTAGTGCTTTTTTTTCAGGGGTGCTGACATTTTCTTTGTTTCTTTTGCTCTCCTGAGCTGAATGCCGTTTGTTTGTAGGTTTGTTTTTCAATTCTTTGGATTTTGTAGATTTTGTTTTCATGAGATTTTATTTTTATCTCATTTTGCTTAGTAGGTTTGTTAACTTCCTTTGTGGTTACCCTGAAATTTACTCTTTCTAGGTTTGATGTCACCTTGCCTTCCACTCCATTAAAAAGTTCTATACCTGCACTGTTCATTTCTTATTTTATTGATCTGATATTGTTGTCATTTGCAGATTACCCTCTGTTTCCCTGCTGTAATTCTTTTGATTTTGGGCAGTCTTTGAAAATTATTTTCCTAGGCTGGTATCTGGCTGGTACAATCTTGCATCCTAGATTCAGGCTGTGGTCTGATGTTGTTGTTCTCAGACAGAAGGACTCCCTTTAATAATTCTTGTAAGTTTGGTTTAGTTTTTCATATTCCTTCAATTTCTTTTTATCTGGAAATGTTCCAATTTCATCATCATATTTGAATGAAAGTTTGCAATATATATTATTCTTCACTGACAATTTTTTGTTTGTTTGTTTCAAGGCTTGATGTATGTCATCCCATTGCCTTTTTGGTGCATGGTTTCTGCCAAATAATCAGAGCTTAGTCTTATTCTTTCCTCTCTATATGTGACTTTTTGTTTTTCTCGAGCTGTTCTCAGAATTTTTTTTTTTTTTTTTTTTTTTGGCTTTGGTTTTACTGAGTATGATTATGATATGCCTAGGTGATTTTCTTTTATGATTTATCCTATATGGGGTTCATTTTGCTTCTTGGATAATCAGCTTTGCATCTTTCATTATTTTAGGGAAATTTCTGTCAGCAGTTCTTCAGTTTTTTTTTTTTTTTTTCTGTGATTTCTGTTTTCTCCCTTATTCTGGAACTCCAATCACTTGCAAATTTTTGCCTCTGATTGGATCCCACATGGCTTTTAGGAATTCTTCATTTTTCTCCATTCTTTTTTCTGATTTGTCCTCAGAGATGTCCAAGTGTTTGTCTTCAAATTTGCTGATCATGTCTTCTGTCTTTTCACACCTACTCCTGATCCCTTCTATGACACTATCCATTTCTGAAATCTTGTTTATCTTTTGGATTTCTAATTCTTGTTCTTGTATGATTTATAATTGTGAATTTATTTTAACATTTTGTTCCTGTAATATTTTCCTGAAATTCTTCCACGAATTTGTCTACATTTTCCTCATTTTTTTTTCTGGGCTTTTTATTTCTATTCTTGGGTAGTTCTGAATATCAGAGATTTAAATTCTCTGTCAAGTAGTTCTAATATCTCTTCTTCTTCTGGAAAGTAATCTGGTGTTTTATTTTGGACACCTCTTAGAACCATCCTCTCCTGTTTTTTATGCATTTTGATATTGTCTGCTATCTTCAGGGCATTCACTAGTTGTCTTCTTTGTTTATTGATTGTAGATCTATTTGTTTCATCCCACTTTTTGTTTTATTTGGTTATGTCAGAGCAGGTGGCCTATTGTTTGCTCATCTGTGGTCAAAATACTTTCCACCTCCTATCCAATGGGTGGGCCAACTGCTCAGCTATAGTGCAGCAGGGCAGGTCCAGCTAACGGTGAGGGGATGAGATGGCCTTTTGTGTCACTTAGCCAGCCAAGTACTGTCGAGTCAGATTACTGACAGAGTGGGCCAGGAATCAGTGCTGGGCAGGTTCTGATAGGCTGTCCCTGTGCTGATCAAACATTTGATGTCCCATGTGCAGTGTAGATAGACACAGAGGCACAGGGCCGTTGTAATGTATGGAGCCAAGATGGGTACAGGATTTGCAGAGAGAAACAGGAGCCAAAAACAAAGGGAAAAAATGCCAGGAGATTTTGCCTTCAGAGTGGAAAGACAAGAAAACAAGAAACGAGAAAAAGCAAAAGAAAAATGGAGGAAAAGAAAAAAGATCAAAAATAAAGAAAAAAGAAAATTACCAGATAAAACTTAAGGGGAAAAAAGGATAAAGAAAGAAAGAAAAGAAATGCCATCAGGGGTCTCGCCTGCATAGGTACAAAGGATAAGGAAGTGTCTGCCAGGTTTTACAGTATAGTCTGGCTAGAGGTGCTATGGATGTCACACAGTGTCAAGTATTCAAGAGACAAGAAAAGAAGATAAGCATAGAGAACTTAGAAAGAACTGGAAGAGAGCAAAAAGAGAAAAAGAAGTGCCTCCACAGGTCAGACTGGGGAAGTGAGTCCTAAGCTCTGCAGTACATCCTGGATAGAAGGGGCTCCCAAGCCATGAAAATAGAAATAAAACAAACAGACAGACAAAACAAAACACAACAAATTAAATCAAAACAAAGCAAAAAAAAAAAGCCCTGAATATCCCACCAGTATAGTTTCACAGGCTGGCAGAGTTGTTCTCCACTTGAGTCGTACTTTATAGCCTTTTGTGAAGAAGCACAGATGGCACGTAAAGCCATGTGTTTGAGGAAAAGGAGCAGAAGGTTGTGGGAGGCATGGAAGAAACCAAAGGAAGTTGAAAAACTGACACTAGGCACAGAAAAATGGCAGTCAGGGACCTAGCCAGTGTAAGCAGGGTCAATCTAAGTGCCTCAGGACCAAAAGAGGTTCCTCCTGGTCAACAGACTGTGGCCAGGGGGAAACAGAGGAGGTCAAGGGAGGACCAAAGGGTAAGGATTAGCAAAGAATGTATCACTGGTTACCAGATAACTTGTGTCCTGCCAGGAACTCCTTGAAGAAGCTTTCACATACTCCCTATCCAGTGATCTCCAGAGTGAATGGGGCATATCTAAGTGTCATGGATGTTGCATTTCCCAGCCAGCCTAGCCCCTAGCTAGGAGGAATCAGAGGTAGAGCAGGGAGGAGAAGACAGAGGGGTAGGAAAGTGTGTATTTATTTATTTACTGCAAATAACATTTTTCAGCAAAATAAAAGGTGACTATACACGAAAACCCACTGCCATTGAGTCAATTCCAACTCATAGCAACCCTATAGACAGAGTAGAACTGTCCCAGAGAGTTTCCAAGGAGCACACACAGATTCAAACTGCCGACCTTCTGGTTAGCAGCTGTAGCACCTAATCACTGTGCCTCCACACCTGCCTATGGTGTAGTGATTAAGATCTATGTCTGCTAACCAAAAGGTCAGTAGTTTGAATCTACCAGACACTGCTTGGAAACTCTCTGGGGCAGTATCGTCCTATTCTAAAGGGTGTTGTGAGTTGGAACTGACTCAGTGGCAACAGGTTTGGCTTTGTTTGCTTGCTTGTTTACATGTTTGTTTAAGCATGAAAACCTCCTTGAATGGAATACACAGAAATCAAATCGACTACATGTCTGGAAAGAAGTGATAGAAAAGCTCAATATCATCAGTCCAAACAAGGCCAGGGCTGACTTCAGAATAGACCATTGATTGTCTATACACAGGTTCAAGACAAAGCTTCACAAAACTGAAACAAGTCTAAGAGGGCAAAAATATGACTCTGGGTATACCTAACCTGAATTTGGAGACCATTTCAAGAGTGGACTTGACTCACTGTACACTAATGATCAAAGACCAAACAAACTGTGGGATGATATCAAGAACACCATACGTGAAGGAAGTAAAAGATCACTAAAAACACAGGAAAGAAGACATCAAAATGGATGTCAGAAGAAACTCTGAAACCTGCTTTTAAATGTTGAGTAGTTAAAGAGAATGAAATAAATATTGCCGTAAAAGAACTGAACATATTCCAATGCACAGCTCAAGAGAACAATTAAAGAATTGTAATAACATCGGCAAAGACCTGGGGTTAGAAAACCAGAAGGGAAGAACATGCTAAGACTTTCTCAAGTTGCACTGTTGAAGGATTCTGTGGGCAAGACACTGAATGACACAGGAAGCATCAAAACAAGGTGGAAGGAGTTCATAAGGTGACTGCACCCAAAAGATTTGGCTGACAATCAACTATTTCAGGAGGTAGCACATATGATCAAGAACCAATGCTAGTGAAGGACAAAGTCCACACTGCATTGAAGTCATTGTTAAAAACCAAGTCTCCAAGACTTGGCAGAATACCAAGAGGGATGTTCCAACACAGAGATGCACAGCTGTAAGCGCTCACCCATCTGTGCCAAAACATGGAAGAGAGCTATCTGGCCAATTCACTGGAAGAGATCTTAACTATACCCATTCCGAAGAAAAGTGACCCAACAGAACGCAGAAATTATTAAATAATATCATTAATATCACAAAACAAAGTGTTGCTGAAAGTCATTCAAAAATTGTTGTAGCTGTGCATCAACAGGGAACCGTCAGAAATTTAAGTCAGATTCAGAAGAGTATGTGCAATGAGGGAGAACACTGCTGATGTCAGATGAGTCTGGGCTGAAAATAGAGAATACCAAAAACAAAAAAAGTTGACCTATGTTTTACTGACTAAGTGAAAGCATTCTGTTGCATGGATCATAACAAAGTATGGATAACATTGTGAAGAATAGGGATTCTAGAACACTGACAATTTGGTGTTTTGGTTAATTTTGTTCATGCGGAACTTGTACATAGACCAAGAGTCTGTCATTTGAATAAAACAGTGGAGTATTATGTGGTTTAAAATTAGGAAAAGTGTGCACCAAAGTTTCATCTTTTCACTACTTAGTCTATATGTTGAGCAAATAATTCAAGAAACTAGACTACAGTAAGAATAACAAAACATCAGCACTGGAGAAAGACTCAGTAATAATCTGTGATATGTAGCTGACACAACTTCATTTGCTGAAAGCAGAGAAAATTTGAAGAACTTACTGGTGAAGACAACAACTTTCAGTATGGAGTATACCTCAAGGTAAAGAAAACAAAAATCCTCACAATTAGACCAAAAAGCAACATCATGATAAACAGAGAAAATACTGAAGCTGTCAAGGATTTCATTTTGCTTGGATCCACAACCAACACTCATGGAAGTAACAGTCAAGAAATCAAATGACACACTGCGTTGGGCAAATCAGGAACAAAATACATCTTTAAAGTGTTAAAAAGCAAAGTTACGCTTTAAGGATTAAGGTCCATAAAGTAGAGAAAACAAGTTTTGCTAACAGGTAAGGTATTTTCAAGGAAGAAAAGATATTGCATCCCTGAGATATGAACAGTGTTTTATAACAAAAGAGCACACAAGGAATGAAAATCAACTCTTGGAAATAACAATTGTGTTAAAAACAGGAAAAACTAAACAGAAAAGTTGGAGAATAAAATTGAGAAATTTCCTCAGAGACTAAAGCAAAAACGCAGAGACAAAAGGCAATAAAATTAGAATGCCAGTCCAAGAGGTCCAGAAGAAAAATGCAGAGCAAATAAAGGGAAAGGAATCAGCTTTAGTTTTTTGGTTTTGGGTGGTCCGGTAGTTGAACACTCAGATGCTAACCAAAAGATTGGCAATTCAAACCCACCATCCATCCCCCGAGAACAATGTGGTGGCTCTTGATTTCCAGAAAATTTACAACCTTGGAAATTCTATGGGGCAAAAGTGACCACCAGGTAGAATTCACATCTGGAGGATTCCTTCTAATTTAAGACAGACATTGGTAAATAGTGGCTACGTTCTACCTAAGAAGGCCTGCTGATGCAGCACCTAAGTTCTTGGCTGCTTGCTGAATAGAATCTGCCAGCTGCTCTGCGGAAAAGAGATGTGGCAGTCTGCTTCTGTCAAGATTACAGCTTTGGAAACGCTAGGAGGCAGTTCTACTCTGTCCCATAGGGAAACTGTCAGTTGGAATTCACTTGATGACAATGGAGGTTATGCTTTCGTCTCTGGGTAGTGCAAGCGGTTTGTGATGGGCTATGAATCTAAAGACTGATGGTTTCAACTTACCCAGTGGTGCTTAAAAAAATTTTTTTCCTGTGGATCTGCTTCCACAGAGGACATTTGGAGCAGGTCTGCTCTGTAACACACAGCATCACAGTTAAGTCACAACTGACCAGTTGGCAATAGATAACTTTTTTTGGTATTTCATATTTTGGAATGCCTGGGTAGTATAAATGAGTAACATGCGAGGGGCTAACTGGAAGACTGACAGTTCAAGTCCAGCCAGAGGCACCTTAGAAGGGCTTGGCTGCCTCCGAAAAATGAGCCACTGAAAACTCAATGGAGCATGGCTGTACACTGACAGACCTGGGGTTGCCATGATTTAGAATCCACTTGATAAACTGGTTATGTCACATTTTTGCAAGTATTTCTAAATGCATTATTGATGAGACAAAATTATTTTACTTTTTGCTGTACTTTCGAATCACACAGTCATGAACAAATGTATTTCTTTAAAAATATTAAAGCATGATTCTTTGTTGACCACATTCCTATAGTATGCCTGTTGTAGTCCCAAGGTCAATGTCTCTAATTGGTTTGGTATATGTCTGTCTAGCTCTTTCAAATGCCATACTACACTAGTTTTCAAATCTTATCATGTAATTTTACTGTGAATTTTGATGAGGCACTAAATTCTTCTGAAAATACTGCTGGCTGTGATCTGCTATTAGAGGTAGACTCCTGTGAACCAGGACTGTTCAGAATAATTGCTGACATGGGTGTTTGTTGTTGTCCGGTGCTGTCAAGTTGATACTAACTTAGAGTGACCCATGTGACAAAGCAAAACTACACCATAGGGCTTTCTATGCTGTAATTTTCACAGAAGCACATCTCCAGATCTTTCTCCTGCCGAGCAAATGAATAGGTTCAAGTCACCAACTTTTTAGTTAGCAGCCCATTGTGCCATCAGGGCTCCTGTGTGGAGGTGATACTTTCCAGTACAATGAAACGGGAACTCCAGGCACAGTTCTGACTGGTGCAGGGTAGACTGGGGCTAGCTTTTCATTTTTTCTGGACACTACATTCCTTGGAAACTCTATGGAGCAGCTGTATTCTGACCTATAAAGTCACTATGAGTCAGAATCGGCTCCACAGAACTGGGTTTAAGATACTATTAACACAATATTGAAGAATCCTTTAATCTTCATTATGAGGCAAAAAGTAGAGGATAAAAGTTCAGAGAAATGTTGTCTATAGGCCCATTGGAAGTGGGGAAATGGAAGTTGAGGAAAGTGAACTGGAGCTACCCTAGGAAAGTGTTCCTTTGATCAGAGTGTAGTAATTGTATGCAACGCATTCCACTCACCCTGGTCTCTCATTCCACATAGGGCTCAACTACCACTTTGAAAAAACCTTCCTTTGGCCCTCTGGGATAAGCAGCCAAGTGGAATAGCTCTCCAGATAATCCAAGAGCATGCTCTTGTTGACAAACAGTATCAAACCAGGACATTTGTAATGTTTTTCTTTTTCAGCAGAACCTCAGATCTTTACTATGACATTATTCCCACTACACAAGTATGAATCACAAACTAATTTTCACTCTCTGGAGGGAGATGAGTTTCACAGGCTTCATTACAGTTTAGAACCTTAATGGTACTGGTGCCCAGGAAATGAACACAGGTTAAATAAGATACCAGGGGACTTAGCCTCTTGGGTAGGCAATAGTAATGAGCAAGCTTGTAAAAATTTTATTGAGACTGATTAGTGACAGAACTTTTCTTCTCAGAAAGTTTCTAAAGGGGAATTTGAAGTGCCTTCGGAGTGAAATTGGTCTCTACTTGGAGTAATAGTAAACTACTGGGAGGTGGAGATGGAGTGGTTTGAACTACTCATAAATAGGTCTAAGGCAGGAATGGATTAACCATAAGCAAGGTATGCACAGGCTTACTTGTGTTTACTTATAACCTGTAGTGAAGTTTCACATGGTTTTTACCATGTGAAAACCATGAACAACTGGTAAGCTTAAACCAATACTTTAGGAAAAGTCTTTATTCATCCATATTTGAGACAATGATATCATACAGAATTCAGTAAAATGCAACGTCATGATACTTGTCCAGTGACATTTCAACACATTCTGTTCAAGGAGATACAACCCTTTAAGGAATAGTTTCCTGTGACCTTTCAAAGCTCTTCCAGCCCCAACTCTATTATCCAAATTCATCAGTGGTTCCGTGTAATTGATATGCCAGCACCATCTCCATCAACCACCATAACACAGTGACTCTTAGAGAGATACTACACCAGAACAGTAAAAATTTTCTAGACAAATGAAAGCTATTTTCTTCTGGTCTTTTTCTTCCACAAATGCCTGATAATACCCGTGCTAGTCTTTAAATCAAACTATAAGTACCACCACTCCTACTGACTTAGCCTAAGATACCTGTTTTATATTATTTATTTTTAATTATGATTGAGTGAAAATGTACATTCCCATATAAATTGACATGCCCATCTATATGCCACTTCCACTGCTCTCCCTGCATGGTGACAGCACACTATTCGTCTCTGCTCCATACATGTCTCATCTTCCCAACAGTTTCCTTTCCCCTCCTCTCCACCCACACCCCTTACTCCAGCCAGAGGTCCACAGGATGATATCCTATAGATGCATACGATCATAAAGTGCATCCAATACGTGGTATCTCTGCATTGCCAAGTCCAATCCATTCGTGTTCGAAGAGTGGTCCTTCATAACGATTTATGGGCAAAGGCAGCATCAGAGTCAGGGGCCATGCTCCCACAGGAACCCTGAAGCCGCTGGACCATCAATTGTGGTCTTTTAGTGGAGGTCTCAGGTGCACCCCTTTTCATTCTTGTGTTGCCAGTAAGACTCAACTTTGTGAGCTCCATCGCAGCTGTCACAGGTGGTGGCCGGGCACAATCCGGTTCTTCCAGTCCCAAGTCCATGCAGGCACCCACACATATGGGTCTGTCTGTCTTCTGGGTTGTCTTCCCTCATGTCCTTTTGGTCCTCAGAGAGCATCCATTCCTGCTGAGTTGGGACCATTTGCTTTGCCCTCGGATAGCAGCTAGGCAGCTTTTGAGACCCCAGACACCACTCACCAGTGTGGGGTGCAGAGAGCCCTCTTAGCAAAGTGCTAGTTGTGTCAATTGGCCTCAATTTCACCTAAGAGCATGGTCTCCTGCCCCCTGTCCCAGCTACTCTGTCCTTGCAATATTGTGTTAAGATGGAAGGAGTATTCAAGTTATGTTGAAGTCCACTTAATATTGTTTTTGTTTCTAATGTGTGCTATCACCGATTTCACACAACCCAATTTCTACCAATTGTCTAATCTAAACCCTCGCCCTTCCCCCTCCCTCACCCTCCACCTCCCTGCCTCGCCGTCCCCCTCCTTCCCTCACCCTCCCCCTCTCTCCCTCACCCTCTCCCTCCCTCCCTCCCCTCCCTTGCAGCTATCAAAAAGTCTTTTCTTCTATGCATAAGTCTGTTTTTGAGTTTTTATCATAGGGGTCTCGTACAATATTTGTCCTTTTGTCTCTGACTGCTTTCACTCAACATAATGTCTTCCAGTTGAAACCAGGTCAGGAGATGTTTCCTAGAATCATCATTGTTCTTTATCATTGCATAGTGCTCCATTGAGTATATATACCACAGTTTACCTATCCATTCCTCTGTTGTTGGGCATCTGAGTTGATTCCGCCTTTTTGCTATCGAGGACTGTGCTGCGATAAACATTCTTGTGCATGTATCCGTTGGTGTGAATGGCCTTGATTCTGTAGGATATATTCCAAGTAGTGGAATTACTGGGTCAAATGGTATATCAATATCCATTTTTTTAAGGAAGAACCAGATTGCTTTCCAAAGAGGCTGGACCATTTTGCAATCCCACCAACAGTGTAGGAGAGTTCCACTTTCTCACAGCCTCTCCAGCATTTGTTTTGTGTTTTTTGGATCATGGCCAACCTTGTTGGGGTTAGATGGTACCTCATTGTCATTTTGATTTGAATTTCTTTAATAACTAAAGATCATGAACATGTCCTCATGTGTTTTTTTGGCTGCTTGGATCTCCTCTTTAGCGAAATGTCTGTCCATCTCCTTTGCCCATCGCTTGATTGGGTGATTTATCTTCTTCTTATTGAAATTTTGTAGTATCTTGTAGATTATGGAGATCAGGCGTTGGTCTGATATAGGGTTGCCAAATATTTTTTCCCATTCTGTAAGTGGTCTTTTAACTCTTGTCATAAAGTCTTTGGAAGAGCAAAAGTGTTTGATTCTTAGTAGTTCCCATTTATCTATTTTCTCTTCTGTTGACTGTGGTTTATTTGACAGATTTTGAAGTCTGTCTACACTGTGTATTAAAATTTCCATTGTTGTTCCTACCTTTTCTTGGATGAGCTTTATCGTTTTAGGTCTGATATTTAGGTCTTTCATCCAGTTTGAGTTGGTTTTTGTGTAAAGTGTAAGATACAGATCTTGTTTCAATTTATTGCAGATGGATATCCAATTTTACCAGCACCATTTGTTGAAGAGATTATTTTTGCCCCAGTTTAATGTCTTAAGGCCTTTGTCGAATATCAACTGTTCATAGGCAGATGGTGTCATCTCTGAGGTCCCAATACTGTTCCATTGATCGATCTGTCTGTTCTTGTACCAGTACCAGACTGTTTTGACCACTGTGGCAGTGTAATAGGTTCTCAAGTTGGGTAATGAGAGGCCTCCCAGTGTGTTCTTCTTCTTTAATAGTACTTTACTTATCTGGGGTTTCTTCCCTTTCCAAACAAAATTGGTAATTTGTTTCTCCATCTCATTAAAAAATGACACTGGAACTTGTATTGGGATTGTGTTATATAAGTAGATTGCTTTGGGTAAAATCGACGTTTTCACAATGTTACATCTTCCTATCCATGAGCAGGATAGGTTTCTCCATTTATTTAAATCTCTCTTAGTTTCTTGTAGTAAGGGCTTGTAATTCTCTCTGTAAAGGTCTGTTATTTCTCTGGTTAGACTAATCCCTAGGTACTTTATCTTCTTGGGGGCTATAGTAAATGGTATTGTTTTGATGATTTCTTCATTAGCAGTCTCACTGTTGGTATAAAGGAATCCTACTGATTTACTTACATTGATCTTGTATTCTGAAACTTTGCTGAACTCTTCTATCAGTTTGAGTAGTTTGTTTATGGATGTTTATGAATTTTCTACATATACAATCGTATCACCTGCAGATAGGGAGATTTTGACTTCTTCTTTGCCAATGCAGATGCCCTTTATTTCTTCATCTTGTCTAATTGCTCTGGCTACAACTTATAGTACTATGTTGAATAGGAGAGGTGAGAGTGGGCATCCTTGTCTAGTTCCTGTTTTCAGGGGAAACTCCTTCAGTCTCTTTCCATTCAGGATGACGTAGACAGTTGGTTTTCTATAAATGGTCCTTATTGCATTGAGGAATTTTCCATTTATGCCTATTTTGCTAAGAGTTTTTAGCATGAATGGTTGTTGGACTTTATCAAATACCTTTTCTGCATCAATGGACAAAATCAGGTGATTCTTGTCTTTTGTGTTATTTATGTGGTTAATCACATTAATTGTTTTTCTGATGTTGAACCAGCCTTGCTTTCCTGGTATGAATCCCACTTGATCATGATGGATTATTTTTTTGCTATGTTGTTGTATTCTATTGGCAAGAATTTTGTTGAAGATTTTTGCATCTAGATTCATGAGTGGTATCGGTCTGTAGTTCTCCTTTCTTATTGGGTCTTTCCCTGGTTTTGGTATCAGGGTTATGCTGGCTTCATAGAATGAGTTTGGGAGTACTCCATCCCTTTCTATACTGTGAAGCAGTTTCAGTAGTATTGGAGACAACTCTTCTCTAAAATCTTGATAGAATTCTGTGATGAAGCCATCTGGGCCCAGGCTTTTTTTGGTTGGCAGTTTTTTTTTTACGACTTTTTCAATCTCTTCCTTTGTGATGGGTTTATTAAGTTGTTCTGCTTCAAGTTGTGATAATTTGTGTAGGTGATATGAATCAAGGAATTTGTCCATTTCCTCTAGGTTTTCCAATTTGTTACAGTCTTTCATAGTATTCTATTATGATATTTTTAATTTCTGTTGGATCTGTTCTAACCACTCCCCTCTCATTTCTAATTTGGGTTATTTGTTTCCTTTCCTGTTTTTCTTTAGGAAGTTTAGCCAGTGGTTTGTCAATTTTGTTGACAAAAAACCAGCTTTTGGTCTTTTCAATTTTTTCAATTGTTTTTCTATTCTCTAATTCAATTAGTTCTCCTCTAATCTTTATGATCTGTTTTCTTCTGGTAACTGAGGGGTTCCTCTGTTGTTCTCTCTCTACTTGTTAAAGCTGTAGGGTTAGTTCCTTGATTTGGTTTTGCCTAAGACACCTTGAATTTTTTTTTTTATACAAGGTCTGACAATTAAGTCCACGAATTTAACTGTTCTAACTTTACCTACCTCATTGCTGAATGCAACTATGGTCACCTTGAAAGTATTTCCCTGGGGAAGCTATGCACTGACAGCAGTGGCTAGTCCACTCCTCAAAGCAATTTTGGAACTGTTTCTGGAATGGCCATTGCACATGGTAGCAAGACGGCAAGTTTGCAAATTTAATTGAATAGTTGTCTGTGAGGGGTTTTTAGCTGGCAAGCAAATAACTGTATCAGAACGCTGTCACTTGTCCCCTGATCTGGCCCTCAATGACTTTTTTCTTTACCCAAAGATAAAGGAAATATTGAAAGGAAGGCATTTTCATGACATTCAGGACATCGAGGGTGATGACAGCTCTGATGGCCATTCCAGAAAAAGAGTTCCAAAGTTGTTTTGAAGGGTGGACTAAGTGCTGGCAGGGCATAGCTTCCCAAGAGAAGTACTTTGAAGGTGACTGTGGTGATATTCAGCAATGAGGTAAATAGCACCTTTCCTAGGATGAGGCCACAACCTAATTGGCAGTCCTTGTAAAGCTTAGACTATTTATTTGGCTTAATATTCAGTCTCTGACAAAGCAATACTCTAACAGGATTCTAGGAGGTCACGAGCTTCTTAACTCTATCTAAAACTGTTTTCTTTCACACAGTCACAATCAACTAATGAGCTGGAGGAAAAATATGTCAGAGTCAACTGTTTTAAGAATTCTGGAAGTCTAATGGTAGCACTTAAAGTGAGGAGAAGACTTGGAGAAAAAGAAGCTGCTTCTTTGAGGTCAAAGAATGCTCTGCCATTTTTAACTGCCCACCTGTCGTCCTGCATACTCCAAATCAGCAGTCCTGAAATCAACAGTCCTTAATGCTAATGCACGTTGCTACTGCCCTAGGGAGCAATACTGACCTTATTTTGAAAGAATGAGCGTTGTGGGTCTGGCCTGTCTTGTAGCTCTCTCAAGACCTGGAACAATGAGTATTCCAAGGGCTGGAGTGGCTTCCTTTGGCTGAAAACATTTAAAGAAAACATTAAAGCCCACAGGAGAATGGGCTCAGTAACGACAGTCAAGACAACTCTAACACTCTTGCACCTGAAATCTATAAGGCAGACAGACTGGAAATTAGAGCAAGATATCTATGTTAGTCTTGAGGCAAAATCATTCTCCCTTGGGAAACCTCTGAGTTTTTCCCCAAGGTCTTCAACTCGTTGGATGAGGACAATGCATATTATGGAGGATAATCTGCTCTTCCCCCACACATCTGCCAATTTGTCATACTGTAGGGGATTACATGTTGCTGTGATGCTGGAAGCTATGCCACTGGTATTCAAGTGCCAGCAGGGTAACCCATGGTAGACAGGTTTCAGCTGAGCTTCCAAACTGAGACAAACTAAGAAGAAGGAGCTGGTGTAAAGTTGGAAACAAAGAGAAAGGATCAGTAGTAAGAAAACACGGCCTTTGTGACAGAAACAATGACTGAGATCGCTTGATAGAATTTTTATTGCAAATACTTTTTTTCCATAACATAAATGACAACTATACACATAGACATCTCCTGGCTGAAACACATAGGAATCGAACTGACTGCATCTGTGGAAAAAGACAATGTAGAATCTCAATACCATCAGTCAGAACAAGGCCAGGGGCCCAATGTGGAACAGACCATCTACTGCTTATATGCAAGTTCAACTTGAGGCTGAAGAAAATCAAAACAAGTCCACAAATGCCAAGGTACTACCTTGAGTATATCTCATCTAAGATCAGAGACTATCTCAATAAATTTTACACATTGAACAGTAATGACCAAAGAGCAAGCAAGTTGTGAAATGACATCAAGGATATCATACATGAAGAAAGGAAGAGGTCATTAAAAAGACAGGAAAGAAAGAAAAGACCAAAATGGATGTCAGACAAGACTCTGAAATTTGCTCTTGAATGTCAAGTAGCTAAAGCAAATGAAGAAATAATGAGGTAAAAGATCTCAACAGAAGATTTAAAAAGGGGGCTCAAAAAGACGGTGTAAAGAATTATAATGACACATGCAAAGACTTGGAGTTAAAACAACAAAAGAGAAGAAGGCACTCAGCACTTTTCAGGTTGAAAGAACTGAAGGAAAAAACTCAAGCCTTGAGTTGCAATAGTACTTCAGTACTGACCAATGCAGGAAGCATCAAAAGAACATGGAAAGAATACACAGTCATTGTACAAAAAAAAAAATTGTCAATGTTCAATCATTTCAAGAGGTAGTATATATGAAGAAAGAAGAAAGAAGTCCAAGCTACACTGAAGACACTGGTGAAAAACAATCTCTAGGAAGTGACAGAATACCACCTGAGATATTTCAACAATGGAAGCAATGCTGGAAGGGCTCACCCATCTATGCCAAGAAATTTGGAATATGGGGAACTGACTGAAAGAGATTCATATTTATATCTATTCCCAAGAAAGGTGACCCAACTGAATGCAGAAAATACCAAAAAATATCATTAATATAGCCAGCCAAGACAAGTGTCATCGAGTTGGACATATAACACTCAAGTAAAATTTTGCTGAAGATCAGCAAAAGCAGTTGTAGCAATACATCAACAGACAACTGCCAGAAATTAAAGCTGGATTCAGAAGATAAGACAGAATGAGGGACATAATTGCTGATGTCAGATGAATCCAGGCTGAAAGCAGAGAATATCAGAAAGATATTTACCTGTGTTTTATCGACCATGCAAAGGCATTTGATGTGGATCATAACAAAGAATGGACAACACTATAAAGAATGGGAATTCCAGAAAATTTAGTTGTGCTTATGAGGAATCTGTACACAGACCAAGAGACTATCATTCAACAGCACAAAGGGATACTGTGTAGTTTAACACTAAGAATGGTACTTATTCAATCCACATGCCAAGAAATAATCCAAGAAACTGGACTGTATGAAGAAGAGCAAAGCATTAGGTTTGGAGGAAGACTCGCTGACAACTTGTCTTATGCAGAGGACACAAATTGTTTGCTGAATGTGAACAGGAGTTGATGCAGATCGAAGACTACAGCCTTTAACATAGATTACAGCTTAACACAAAGAAAACAAAAATCCTCACAACTGGACCATTAAGCAACATCGTGATAAACAGAGAAAATACTGAAGTTGTAGAGAATTTGATTTTACTCGTGTCTGCAATCAACAGCCCTGGAAACAGCAGTCAAGAAACCAAATGACACTTTAAACCAAAAAAAAAACACCAAGCCTGCTGCTGTTAAGTTGATTCCAACTCATAGTGACCCTATAAGACAGAATAGAACTGTACCCACAGAATTTTCAAGGAGTTTCTAGCAGATTCAAGCTGCCAACCTTTTAGTTAGCAGCCGTACCATATAACCACTTTGCCACTAGGGTTTCCAAGACACGTTGCATTGGTGCATTGGGCAAATCAGCTGCAAAAGGCCTTTTTAAAATGCTGAAAAGCAAAGACGTTACTTTAAAAATTAAGGTGTACCTGACCCAAGCCATGGTATTTTCAATCATCTCATGCACTCAGAAATTGGGAAGACTGAAGAAGAATTGGCATCTTTGGATTATGGTGCTGCTAAACAATATTGAAAGTGTCATGGACTACCAGAAGAACGAATAAATCTATCTTAGAAAAGGTACAGTCAGAATGCTTTTTAGAAGGAAGGATGGGGAGGTTTCATCTCGTATACTTTGGATATACTACCAGAAGTGATCAGACATCACTTAGTCAGACATCATGCGTAGGTTAAGTACAGGATCAGCACAAAAGAAGAAGACCCGCAATGAGGTGGACTGACTCAGTGATAGCAACAATGAGCTCAATCGTAACTACAATCATGAACATGGCATAGGACCAGATAGTGTTTTGTTTGTTGTACATAGTGTTACTATGAGTCAGAATTAACACAACAGCACCCAGCAACAACAATAATCTGCTTTATTTAAGGTCAATTGATTTAAATATTAATCACATGTAAATACCTCCGTACCAGTATCTAAACTCATATTTGACCTAATGCTGGAGGACCATGGCCTACCCAAGCTGGCACATAAAATTAACCACAAGCCACTGGTACATCAGCAGCAATAAAAGCACTAACATCTACCTGTGTTCATAATAGTTGCATGTTTTTATCACCATGCACTCCTGTGAAAAAAAAGAAAAATGGCACTTCCACTTAAGAGTGTCTGTGATGAAGCAGTGAAAAATGTTAGCCTTTTTAAAAATCTTGGCCTTTGAACATATGTCTTTTCACTATTTAGTGAAGCAAAGTGGGAATTCGGTAGTTCTGTTGCATCCTGAAGTGACACTGTCACCCTGCAGCTGAGTTGAGCTGTTAGCTGTGCTGATCATTTTTTTCACAGCATAGCATTTTGCTTGAATAAATAACTGGCAAATAAACTCTAGTTTTTCAGACTCATGGGTTTTTTTTTCAGTCTTTTTATTTTCTCTCTCTTCTTTGAATTGGATATTTTCTGTTGCTCTATCTTCAAGTTCACAGTCTTCTGCAATCTTGAGCCTATCCAGTACATCTTTTGTTTTTTAGCTGTAGTATTTTTCAACTCTAAAATTTTTGTTTTATTCTTTTTCAATTTTCTATTCCTTTGCTGAGATTCTCTGTCTTTTCATTCTTTCAAAGAATGTTTACCATCACTTCTCAGAATGTGGTTATGACAGCAGCTGTAATTTTCTAATTATTCCTTTTTTCATCTTTGTTGTCTTAAGGTTAGTGTCTGTTATCTTTTCCTTTGCAAGGTGTTTAGATTTTCCTGATTCCCTATATGTTAAGCATTTTTGAATTGTGCCCCAGACATGTTAAATATTATATTATGAGGCTTGAGATCTTGTTTAAAAGCTCTGGAAAATGATGATGGGTGTGTGTGTGTGTGAGAGAGAGAGAGAGAGAGAGAGAGAGATGAGGTGTTTGACCTGGTTAGGCTTGGGCCACAAGTTGCTAACTACCTTTTGTGAATTCAGTTTTCAAACAGTTTGCTTTTATTCAAATCTGCCTGTATGTGTAAACCCTGGAAGCATACTGGTTAAGTGCTACGTCTGCTAACCAAAAGGTCAGAGGTTCAAATTGTCTAGGTGCTTCTTAGAAACTGTGTGGGGCAGTCCTACTCTGTCCTGTAGAAATGCTATGAGTCAGTATGCCATTTGGTGGCAAATGTGGGACCTAGAGAGTAGTCTACCTTGTAGTTGAGTTCTCAAAGCCTTTGTTACTCTGTTTAGCAACAAAGCCACAAATGTGCAATGAAACTGGGGGATTAGCCCAGGAGTTCACACACAACTTTATGGAATTGATTTCTGGAGCTCCTTCCTCTCTATAATATCTTGTTATCCACACTCTCTTCCTTGTTCTCCATGCCCCTACCACACTGGCCTTCTTTTAGTTCTTGCCTCCTTCTGCCAGGGGGCCTTTGCACAAGCTGTCTGTCCCATTATCAAAATCACTCTTACCTCTCCCTATGTAATTTATTGTTTCTACTCATCTCAGTTCAGTAATTACCTCCTATTTCAGTATTGCCTTGTCACAATGAAGGGGAGCAAGGGGGAGTATTTTTATAATCCCAAGTCAGTCCATGAGCTTGTGCTTACGTGGGGATCTCTTACCTTCTTTCTCGTGTACCATAGAGATAAGTTCCATAATAAAGTAGTTTGGATAGGTCTATACGTTTTAGTTCATTATGTCTGTGACAATAAAAAGTGCTTCAAGATGTTATGTTAAATAGTTAATTTTTAAATGAGGTGTTAAGGTTATAAGGGATGTTTGGAGCACACATTTGTGTGATATTTGATTTCCCTCTACAGGCAAACCAAGAATTCATTCTTTTCAGCATATTCTTCAAGTATTCATCAGATCCAACCAGTTATGAGTGACTCTATGTTTTCATGCTATGTATGTTTCTGCCTTGTAATCATTAAAAGTTGCATCAGACATTAATGCCAAAGACCAAAAGCCTGAAACAATGATTTCTAGTGCATTTTTCTTGTCTAACAATATACCATCTTTGTTGGAAAAGTAAATGTGATTAATGTAAAACTTTGATCTTAAAGATTCCATACAAGGAAATAACTATTTTTATTATTCAATTCTGAGTAAACATCTTTATCATCTTCATCACCACTTCACCAATACCAGCAAAGATAGGAGTACAATACCAAAAAAATGAACAACAAAAAACTCCACTGCCATCAAGTCAATTCCAACTCACAGCAACCCTATAGAACACAGTAGAACTGCTTCATAGAGTTTCCAAGGAGCCCCTGGCAGATTTGAAATACTGACCTTTCAGTTAGCAGGTGTAACACTTAAACACTGTGCTACTAGGGTCAGTATACAAGCCAGTTATGGTCAATTACATAATGAATAACCATCCAAAGTTTATTATATGCACACTTTTATTCAACAGATGGTCACTGAGCACTTAATCCTTCACAACAAATATACACTGAATGTCTTCTCTGTACCAGATCATGTGCTAAATCCTGGTTACACTGTGGTAAATAAAGTTGGTATGATCCTTGCCCTGATGAACCTACAGACTAATGAAGAGCATAGATATAAACAAGTGAGTTATTATTATTGAATTACAAATTATGATTAAGAAAAAAGAAAGAAAACAAACCCATTACCATTGAGTCAATTTTGACTCACAGCAACCCCATGGGACAGAGTAGAACCGCCCATATGGTTTCTGAAGAATGGCTGATCAATTCGAACTGCCAGTCTTCTGATTAACAGCCAAGCTCTTAGCAACTGTATCACCAGGATGCCACAAATGATGATAAATACTCTCACTAAAAGAAGGGAAAATATAACACATTCATGAAATTAAGAGGAATTTGGTGTGCCTAGAACAAAGGATATAAACAATGAATAATTAGATTATGAAAGTCATTGTCATCTTAAAGGATTCGAGTTTGAGGACACAAGAAGCCACTAAGAGATTTAAGGAGGGAAATGACATGGTCAGATTCTGCTGAAGCGTATACCTAGTCCTGTAATCAATTCAGGTAAGAATCGGCTATCAGTGGTTTTACTTTCTCTGTCTAATATGTTCTTGTCTCTAATAATAGCTAAAAAAAAAAGCCTACCTGAGACTCTATAAAACTAATGATTATATTTAGAGTTGTTTGAAATGGAACCTAACCTAAACAAAGGAGAGCACTGCTTGTCAATAATTATCTGTGATGTTGCATGTAATATGTTTTTATATTAAGAATGTTTGTTTGCATGGTCCAACAGACTGGAGGGTCCATGGAAGGTGTGGTCCCTAGACTCTCTGTTAGCCTAGAACTGAAATCATTCCTGAAGCCAACTCTTCAGACAAAGCTTTAACTGGCTCTAAGACACAAGACATTCTGGTGAAGAATGTGCTACTTGGCTTAAGTAGATACATGAGACTATGGGCAGCTCCTGTCCAGAGGCAAGATAAAAGGGCAGAAGGGGACATGAGCTGGCTGAACGGACACAGGAAATACATGTGGGAAAGGAGAACTATGCTGTCACAGTGTCAGGAGAGCAGCTAGAGTTACATAGCAATGTATGTTATTGTATGACAAATTGACTTGGATCATAAGCTTTCACTTGAAGACAATAAAATACTTTTGATGCTTATTTTCTATTCACAGTGATTTTATGTAAGCATATAACTGTAACAACAAATCTTGAGGTAAAGAGCTGCTAGGGAGATTTCTGCCCAGGTTCTGTCCTGGTCTTCCTCCTGCATCTGGGTCATTGGTAATCTCTTTTGCTACCCCAGTATGATTCATAACCCGATGTGAAATACTTGATACTGTCTCAGTTTCTTGTGTCAAAACTGCTGTACTAACTACATAATGCATTCAACATATGTCTTCAAGTTCTCATAGTTCACTCTTTGAACTAAAAATTTTGGCTATTTCTTTGGTAATTGCTTTTTATGTTTGGTACCATGAACATGCTAACAAATTCTAGAACACAGACATTTAGTTCTTTCCTGGCATAAAATTCTCCTCTCTTTTAATAAAAGCTTATTATAAAAATTACACTTCAAGATGACTCTAAAATTGGTGGAGAATGGTTGTAATGTGTGGAATGGGAAAGTTATCTAAGCAGAAAAATAATTCTTCTAGGATGAGTACTTCCTGGTTAAACCTTCAAACTTCTCCAAAACCGTTTACTCAGACTTGTTTCCCAGGATCTCTTGGCAGCAATATCAAGCATCAAATTTGTTACCTTGCTCCATCAACAAAATTTGACTGTGTGATTATTTTAGGCCTCGTCATGTGTGGGCTACACATCAGCAGTGTGTGACAGATGTCCTAGAGTTAAGGAAATGATCTAAGAGTTCTAGACTCTAAAACTCAAGATCTAGTCTTAAAACTTTAACATTTCATATTTGGAAAATTGTAGGAAAACAATTAATATGATGAACCACATAAATAACACAAAAGACAAGAATCACCTGATTTTGTCTATTGATGCAGAAAAGGCATTTGATAAAGTCCAACATCCATTCTTACTAAAAACTCTCAGCAAAATAGGAATAGATGGCAAATTCCTCAATGCAATAAGGACCATTTATACAAAGCCAACTGCCTACCTAATTCTGAATAGAGAGAGACTGAAACAGTTTCCCTTGAGAACACGAACTAGACAAGGATGCCCACTCTCATCTCTCCTGTTCAACATTGTACTAGAAGTTCTAGCCAGAGCAATCAGACAAGACTCATAAATAAAGGGCATCTGCATCAGCAAAGAAGAAGTAAATATCTCCCTATCTGCAGATGATACGATTGTATATGCAGAAAATCCTAAAGAATCCATACGTGAACTACTCCAACTGATAGAAGAGTTCAGCAAAGTCTCAGGATACAAGATAAATGTAGGTAAATCAGTAGGATTCCTTTATAACAATGAGATTGTTAATCAAGAAATCACCAAATCAATACTACTTACTATAGCCTCTAAGAAGATAAAGTACCTAGGAATAAATCTAACCAGAGAAATAACAGACCTTTACAAAGAGAACTACAAGATCTTACTACAAGAAACTGAGAGACTTACATAAATGGAGAAACCTATCTTGCTCACGGATGGGAAGACTTAACATTGTGAAAATATCTATTTTACCCAAAGCAATCAACTTATGTAATGCAATCCCAGTACAAATTCCACTGAAATTTTTCAGTGAATTGGAGAAACAAATCACCAACTTTGTTTGGAAAGGGAAGAAACCCTAGATAAGTAAAGCACTACTGAAGAAGAAGAACACACTGGGAGGCCTCTCACTACTATACTTTACAATCTATTACACTGCCACAGTTGTCAAAACAGCCTGGTACTGGTATAAAAAGAGACATATAGATCAATGGAACAGAGTTAAGACCCCAGAGATGCCACCATCCACCTATGAACAGCTGATAGTCAACAAAGGGCCTAAGACTTTACACTGGGCTAAAAGCAATCTCTGTAACAAATGGTGTTGGCAAAATTGGATATCCATCTGCAAAAAATTAGAAACAAGACCTATATCTTACAAATTATATGAAAACCAACTCAAATTGGATGAAAGACCTAAATATCAAAACTAAAATGATAAAGATCATCCAAGAAAAAATAGGACCAACAATGGAAGTTTTAATGCACAACATAGACAGACTTCAAAATCTGTCAAACAAACCACAATCAACAGAAGAGAAAATAGATAAATGAAAACTACTAAGAATCAATCACTTTTGCTCACCCAAAGACTTTATTAACAGAATTAAAAGGTCACCTACAGAATGGGAAAAAATATTTGGCAACTTTGTGTCAGAACGATGCCTGATCTCCATAATCTACAAGGTACTACAGAATACCAACAAGAAAAGAATAATCCAAATAAGCAATGGGCAAAAGAGATAGACAGACAATTCTCTAAAGAAGACATCCAGACAGCCAAAAGACACTTGTGGACATCATGATCATTAGCTATTAAAGAAATTCAAATCAAAACTATGACGAGATACCATCACACCCCAATAACATTGACTATGATCCAAAAAACACAAAACAACAAATGCTGGAGAGACTGTGGAGAAATTGGAACTCTGCTACACTGTCAGTGGGATTACAAAATGGTACAACCTCTTTGGAAAGCAATCTGACACTTCCTTAGAAAGATGGAAATAGATATACCACTTAAGCCGGTAATTCCAATGCTTGGAATATATCCTACAGAATTAAGGGCATTCATGCCAACAGATACATGCACACAAATGTTTATTGCAGCGCAGTCCACAATAGCCAAAAGATGGAATTAACCCAGATGCCCAACAACAGATGAATGGATAAATAAAATATGGTATATATACTCAATGGAACACTATGCAATGATAAAGACCAATGATGATTTTAGGAAGAATCTCATAACCTGGTTTCAATTGGAAGACATTATGTTGAGCAGAATTAGCAGTACAAGGACAAATATTGTATGAGACCGCTACTTAAAGGACTTGAAAACAGACTCATGTACAGAAGAAAAGACTCTTTGATGGCTGCAAAGGAGGGGATGGAGGGAGGGAGAGGGCTGGTTATAGATTAGTTGATAGAAATTTGATTGGGTGAAAGCAGTGACAGCACACATTGGAAAGATCAATTAAACTGGATTTCACCATAACCTGAAAACTCTTCCAATCTTAACCCAATATGGCAAGGACAGAGTAGCAGAGGCAGGGGTCCAGGGGCCATGCCCTAAGGGGACACTGTGGCCAATTGGCATAACTAGCCTATTGCTAAGGGAGTCTTCTCCACCCCATATTGGTGAGTGGCATCTTGGGTCTTCAAAGCTAGCAAGGTGCCATCTGAGGTACACCAAATGGTCCCAAATCAGCAGGAACAGATGATCATCAAGGACAAAATCAACATGCGGGAAAGAGAACTCAGAAGACAGAACAACAGAAAGATCCACATGAATGGGTGACTACATCAACATGTGACCAGAAGAACCAGATGATGACCAGCCGCTCCAGTGACAGCCATGATGGGGCTCACAAAGTTGAGTCCCAGTGGCAAGACAAGAATAAAAAGTGGTGCACCCTAAGAACTCCACTAAAAGACTGAAGGCCTTAGGGTTCCTCTGTGAGCACGGCCCCTAGACCCAACACTGCCCTGATCATAAATCACTATTGAGGTCAACTCCTCAGGCAGGAGTGGATTGGACTTGGCAACACAGAGTGGCCATATCTTGTGCGCACGTTATGGTTCTATGTATCTATAGGACGTCATCCTACTGGCCTCTTACTAGAGGGGAGAGAAGAGAGTGGAGAAGAGGGAACAGAGGATTGTTAGGAGGATATGACTTGTATGGAACAGAAAGAAGGAGTGTGCTGGCACTGGGCAAGGAGAGCAGTAGGAGCTGTACGTAGGCAGGCAGGCGAATTTAAACCAGATTGTACACTTTGACTCAATCACAATAAAAAAACGAAATAAAACTGTCAAGTGTGTTTGTCTTTCCTCTCCCTGAGGAGCAGAGATAGGCAAGTGAGAAAATAAAGAATGAAGGGGCAAATAAAATAAGAAAGGAAAAAGAACTAATGCTTCTTTTCTTCTGGGGTGGTACCTTTTCACTGGAAATTATGGTCGTCTCATCACCTGTATCAGAATATCTTGGGGTCTCTATTGGTGCCCATTCTATGTTGGTACCCACTCAGAGATACTGAATCAGAACTACTTGGAGCAGAGGACCAAAATCTAAACTTTTAATGAATGATATTTTTTACAAATCAAAGATTAAAAGTAGCTTATGTAAATACAATCTGTAACTGTTGAATAGTTATAAAGCAGTATACCTCATTAACCTGACTGTTTCTACTTCCTAAATTCCTTGTGTCATAAATCAATCAAAAGGTGACTGATTTAAAACTGACAAATTTCATTTTTTTACTCAATGACTGCTGTATGCATAAAAGATACAAATAGGAATCCTTGCCCTTGGGAAGTCAATTATCTGATGAAGAAAACAGACACGCGTGAGAAGATTTAATCAGTGTATGGTGTACGGCTAGCACACTCATACAGAAACAGAGCCAGTTTGCATAAGTATCTATGTGCTTACAAAAGCAGAGGTAGCAGTGAGCAAAGCCAGCAGGCATCTCTAGAAAAGGTCTCAGGAAGGCGGCAAGTTTTAATCCAAAGCTTTCAAAGAGGAAGTACACTTGAGGAGCCACCACAGTGCGGCAGAATGCTCTCTGGCAAGAAATCACCAGGTTAGGATTGTAGTTCCAGTTCTACAACTGTGTGACCTTGAGTAAGTCTTCTCATTTTTCATTTATTCTGTTTTCTTATTTGCATAACAAAGGGTAATCCCACCACTTGTTTCTTTATTCTCCTGACTCTAAATTTATCTCAGTTTCCTTTCAGAGTCAACAGCTGATGACTTTATGGTCTTGTACTCGTCACAGTCACAAACTGTGCATACACACAAAAGATAGAAAATATTAATAAATGCAAATTGGAATCTATCATTGCCCCTAGGCAAAAATCACTCTGGTTACAAATATCTCATAACTGTGAAATTATATACCTGAGGTTCAAGTCAGACTTCTAAGAGGTAGTACATTATCTAAAATTTCTCTGATGAATTCTATCAGGGGCATATTCCTGATAAAAGGCACCCACTCAGAGATATTTGTGTGTTTGATACAAAGGTATTTTGCCCAGCAGTTTTTTCGCAGCATCTTTGATTTCCCTGTTTCTTAGACTATAAATTATAGGATTCAGCATCAGGATCAATACACCGTAAATCAACGCAATGATTTTATCTATTTCTTGTGAGTTCAGTGAAGAAGGCTTTAGGTACATGGAGAGGAGAGCCCCGTAAAACAAAATCAACACCGTCAAGTGGGCACCACAGGTATAAAACGCCTTGTTCCTTCCCTCTGCTGAGCTGATTCTCAGAAAAGCAGACAGGATGAAGACCTAAGAGATACAAATTAAGAGTATCGGGATGGGCAGGAGGAGTACACTGGTCACCACCATGACTATGTCCGTGAACAGTGAACTTGTGCACGCTAATTTTAGCAGAGCCAAAATTTCACATGCAAAGTGATCGATGTGGTTCCCACAGAAGGGTACATGCAGGGCAACACTGGTCTCCAGCAGAGCACACAGGCAGCCTGTCACCCAGGAGACAGAGGCCATCTGCACACACACCTGCCTGTTGATGATGATGGAGTATCTCACAGGATTGTAAATGGCCACATAATGGTCATAGGCCATCACAGCCAGGAGCAGACACTCTGTGGAACCCAGGGCAAGGGACAGGTACATCTGCACAGTACACCCAGAGAAGACAATGGTTCTCTGGGATGACAGTATGTTCACCATCCCAATGGGAATAGAAGCAGATGTGTAACACATACCATGAGAGAGAGATTTCCAAGGAAAAAGTACATGGGGGTATGAAGGTGTGAATCCATGACAGTGGTTAAAATAAGAGTGCTATTGCCCAAGAGGGTTGTCAGATATGTGACAAGACTGAAGATGAAGACAAGAATCTCTACCTCCGGATATCCGGGAAAAAAAAGACCAAACTGTGAAATTTTCTCCTTTCGTTTCCTTTCTTTTGTTCAGTGGTCTTTATTCCAGGTACCATTCTCCTAGTATCATCTGAGGACATAAAGAGAAATAAAAGGTGTAATACTCATTTAATCAGGAAAGCAACACAATCCATCATCGCAAACCTATTTTCACATCTATAAATGTAATTTTACCACATGAAGTCTCAGGGTAGGGTACTTATTAATGTAAGGGGGAAAAGCCATTTCATGTACATAAGCAGTTGACTCTTTCACAATAGAATTTAGAAAACGGTGAATTTGAAAACAATAAAAAACATTTCTTCTTTGATCCTCATCCCCAAATCCTGTACTTGGCAAACAGTAGGCTTCCAACGAAGGTTTGAAAGTGACTGAATGAGAAAACTATGACTGCTGACCAGCACTTTAAATCCACCAGAGGCTCCTTGGAAATCCAATGGGGCAGTTGTACTCTGTACTGTAGGGTGGCTATGCATCGGAATTGACTCAACGGCAGTGGGTTTTGAATGAGAAAATAAAAAAAGAACATACAGGGAACTATAAAGCACAAATGAGATATTAAATCATATGTGAGAGTGAGGGGGGAATGCTGGTATGTACAATAATAATCCTCACTGAAAGAAGAGTAGAAATGTTGAAATGTTTAAATGAATTTTAAACCAACACTTAAAATGAAGTTCTGAGTCTAACTGAGCTTGATCTTTTCCAAATAACAGCTTGGACATTGATACATTTGTTTCAAAAACATTGAGGTTTCTTGAAGCATTAAAGATGATATTTAAGCGCAGATTATAAGCCACACAAAATAACTCACCTCATTTAAACACTGACATACCTCTTGTAGAGCCGCATTCATTACTGAGACCCATACCTTTGGTAGTATGTGTATAGTTGAAAAAAATCATATTCGGGCAACACACTTGATATAGAGGAAAATCCATGAATATGCAGGAAATGCAGACATTAAAATGCCTTTGAAAATTATGTTAAGATCTCTTCGAAAATAAGATTGTAGATCATCTTATAAATCATTAGCAAGGCACTTCAGGTTTTATTTTGTTACATTTCATGTTATTAATAAAGAACTAGTACAGCAAACCTACTTTGTTTCCCCACTTAACATTGTTTTTTATCACCTCAAACCCTCTGTCTTTCCCTCCCCCACCCCGCTGGCTCTTCTCTCTCCTGTTCAGCTAAGTATTAACATTCTTAAGATTTTCCTTCCTTGTCATGTTATACGTGCAACCAGCCCTCCTATTTCTGCCTTTTCTTGCATAGCCCAATTCCTCGCTTATATATATTACAGTGTTTCAGCCTTTCTTGTCACTGGTCTCCTTTCCCAGATTCTCAGGTTCAATTAATATTATCATCCCTTAGTTCTCTGTTTTTAAAAAGCTGACATAGATGATGATGGTGAAAATAATACATAATAATAAACGGGCATAATAGTTTTCAAATTATTTTCATTGTATTATTTTATTAACTTCATGTTCTCCCTCTGTTGTATCTCACATCCAGCCTGTTAACAAGTCCCTCAATTTTTTGTGTATTACTTCTAAGTCCCCAAGCTGTTTACATGGCAGATCCAAACATATCAGTAACGGGGAATACAGTTTCCATATACACCAGAATACTTACTTCCTTTGGTGGTAACACATTTTTTTCTAAGAATGAAAAATCAGCTATGTTGACCACGCTTTGATATTTCCTACTGCTTCAAAATAGTAGCCAAGAAAAATTCATTCAAGTGACTGAATTCCCTGTCTTTGATTTCAAATAATAAGTATTTTACAATGTTGCTTCATAAATTAACTATGTACAACAAATGTATCCATGTTAAAAATGTCAAATATTAAGCAAAAATCAACAGTGCGTTTCATTTTTTTTCAAAATCATTGACTTTTGCTTCCACAACTACAGATGCCAAAGGATGGCAAATCCAATACTATGTAAATTTAAGTCATGTGTTGTCTTGAGGGATTACCTGTTGTCCCTGAACAATTAAACTTCAGCAGCTACAACATACAGAAGTTTGAAACTTCAGAAGCTTCAGGGGCAATGTCTCAAAGATCCAACTAATCAAGTTTTTCTTTCTTTAATTGTGATTAAGTGAAAGCATACAATCCAAATCAGTTTTGCACGTCTGCCCATCTGCAGCTCCTTCTGCTCTCCTGCCTGGCGACAGACAACACATTCCTCCTTTTCATTCTATGCTTGTGATATCCTCTTAAAAATACCTTTCCCTCATCTCCACTTTCTTCTCTCACGTCTAGAAAGAGGCCAAAAGGACAGCTTCTTATAAATGCATACAACCGTAAAGTATACACACTGTATGGTTGCCCTGTGCCCCTAGGTCCAGTCCATTTCTGTCCAAAGAGTTGACCTCAGTAGTGTTTTCTGATCAAGGGCATCAGCAGGTCTAGGGGTCATGCTCCCAGGGGATCCTCCAGGCCTTCAGACCATCAACTGTGACCTTTTAGTAGAGTTCCTGAGTTGTGCCCCTCTTTTTCTTGTGTTGCCACAGGGACTCAGCATTGTCTGTCATTGGTGGTGTCCAGGCACCATCTGGTTCTTCTGGTCACATGTTGATATAGTCACTCATTCAGTGACTGTATCTGTCACTGTCTTTCTTCTGCATTATTGTTGTCCTTGGTGATCATCTGTTCCAGCTGATCTGGAATAATTTGGTGTACCTTAGATGGCAGCTTGCTAGCTTTTAAGACCCCAGATACCACTATACCACTCACCAGTATAAGGTACATAAGACTCCCTTAGCAATAGGCTAGTTATGCCAGTTGTCCTCAATGTCCCCCAAGAACACAGTCCCCAGACCCACACTGCTGCTACTCTATCCTTGCAAAATTGGGTTGAAATTAGAAGAGTTTTGAGTTTATAGTGAAGAGCAGTTAAGCTGATCTACTTTCTACTGTGTGCTGTCATTTTTTTCACCTAACCAAATTTCTATCAACTATCTAATGTATGACCAACCCTCTCCCTCCCTTCCTACCGTTGCGGGCATCAAAGACTTTTCTGTACATAACTGTATTTTTTAAGTCTTTAGAGCAGGGGTCTCATACAATATTTGCCCTTTTGACAGTGACTGATGTCAGTGCATAATGTCTTCCAATTGAGACCAGGTTAAGAGATGCTTCCTAAACTCATTACTGTTCTTTATCACTGCCTGGTGTTCCACTGAGTGTATGTACCACAGTTTGTCTATGCATTCATCTTTTCATGGCATCTAGGTTGGTTCTATCTTTTTGCTGTTGTGGACTATTATGCAATCAACATCGGTGTACATGTATCTGTTCATGTGACAGCCTTTGTTCCTGTGGGATACATTCCCAGTAGTGGGATTACTGGATCAAATGGTATATCTGTTCCCAAATTTTTAAGGAAGTGCCAGATTACTTTCCAAAGAGGTTGTACCTACCAGCAGTGTAGGAGAGTCCCCATGTCTCAGGCTCTCCAGCATTTGTTGTTTTGTGTTTTTTGGATTATGGCCAACCTTGTTCTGGTGAGATGGTACTTCATTGTAGTTTTGATTTGGATTTCTCTGATAGCTAATGATCGTGGGCATTTCCTCATGTGTCTTTGGGCTGCCTGAATGTCCTCTTTGGTGAAGTGTCTGTCCGTCCCCTTTGCCCATCACTTAATTGGATTATTTACCTCTTTTTTGTAGATATTTTGTATTACCTTGTAGATTATGGAGATCAGAGGTCAGTCTGACATGTAGTTGTTATATATTTTTTTCGCACTCGTAGGTGGTCTTTTAGTTCTTTTGATAAAGCATTTGGATGAGTAAAAGTGTTTGATTCTAAGTAGTTCCCATTGATTGATTTTCTCTTCTGTTGACTGTGCTTGTTAGTCAGATTTTAAAGTCTGTCTAAGCTATATATTAGAATTTCTATTACTGACTCTCTTTTTTCTTGCATGATCTTTATTGTTTTAGGTTTGATATTTAGGTCTTTGATCCATTTTGAGGTAGCTTTTGTATAAGGTGTGAGATATGGGTCTTGTTTCAGTTTTTTGTAGATGGATATCCAATTTGGCCAACTCCGTTTGTTAAAGAGACTGTTTTTAACCCAGTTTATAATCTTAGGGCCTTCGTCGAATATCAACTGCTCATAAGAGGGTGATAGCATCTCTGGGGTCTCAGCTCTGATCCATTGGTCTATATGTCTCTTTTTGTACCTGTACCAGGCTGTTTTGACTACTGTGACAATGTAATAGGTTCTACAGTCGGGTGGTGTGAGGCCTCCCACTGTGTTCCTTTTCTTCAGTAGTGCTTTACTTATCTGGAGTTCTTCTCTTTCCAAACAAAGTTGGTAATTTGTTTCTCCATCTCATTAAAAAATGTCACTGGAATTTGTATTGAGACTGTACTTTGTATGTAGATTGCTTTCAGCAAAACAGACATTTTCACAATGTTATGTCTTCCTATCCATGAGCAGAGTAGGTTTCTTCACTTATGTAAGTCTCTTTTGGTTTCTTGCAATAAGGTCTTATAGTTCTCTTTGCATAGGTCTCTTATTTTTCTAGTTAGATTTATTCCTAGGTATTTTATCGCTTTGGGGGCTATAGTAAACAGTATTGATTTGGTGATTTCCTCTTTGATGATTTCTTTTTTGGTGTAAAGGAATCCTACTGATATACTTGTGTTTATCATGTATCCTGATATTTTGCTGAGCTCTTCTATTAGTTCCAGTAGTTTACTTATGGGTTCTTTAGGATTCTCTCCATATACAATCATATCATCTCCAAACACGGAGAGTTTTGCTTCTTCTTTACTGATGCAGATGCCCTTTATTTCTTGGTCTTGTCTAATTGCTATGGCTAGCGCTTCTAGTACAATGTTGGCTAGAAGTGGTTAGAGTGGGCATCTTTGTCTAGTTCCCATTCTCAAGGGAATTCTTCCAGTTTCTCTCCATTCTGGAAGAGGCAGTTGACTTTGCCTACATGCCTCTTTCTGCACTGAGGAATTTCCCTTCTATTCCTATTTTGCTGAGAGTTTTTAGCAGAATTGGTTGTTAGACTTTGTTGAATGCGTTCTCTGCATCATTTGACAAAACTCAGGTGGTTTTTATCCTTTGTGCTATTTTTTGTGGTTGGTCACATGAAGCATTTTTCTGATGTTGAACTGGCCTTGCATCTCTGCTATGAATCCAACTTGGTCATGATGAATTTTTTTTTTAATATATTGTTGAATTTTATTGACTAGGATTTTGCTGAAGATTTTTGCAGCTAGGTTCATGAGTGATATTGGTCTATAATTATATTTTGTAGTGGGATCTTTCCCTGGCTTTGGTATCATGGTTATGCTGACTTCATAGAATGAAGTGCTGTGCAATGACCTCAGTATTATTGTAATTAACTCCTCTCTAAAAGTTTGGGAGAATTCTCCAGTGAAGCCATCTGTGCCAGGACTTTTTTAGTTGGTAGTTCTTTTATGACTCTTTCAATCTCTTCCTTTGTGATGGGCTTATTAAGCTGTTCTGCTTCTCCTTGTGATAATTTTGATAGGTGGTGTGAATCTAGAAATTTGTTGATTTCTTCCAGGTTTTCAAATCTGTTAGAGTACAGTCTTTGATAGTATTCTATTATGATACTTTTTATTTTAGTTGAAACTGTTGTGACAGGTCCTATATCATTTCTTATTCAGGTTACTTGTTTTCTCTCCTGTTTTTCTTTTGTAAGTTTAGCCAATGGTTTATCAATTTTGTTTAATCACAAAGAACTAGCTTTTGGTTTTGTTAGTCTTTTCAATTGTTTTCCTATTCTTTAATTCTTTTAGCTCTGGTCTAATCTTTACCATCTATTTTCTTCTGGTGTCTGACATCATTCCTTTGTTGCTCTCTTTCTACTTGTTCAAGCTGTAGGATTAATTCTTTGGTTGGGGTCATTTCTTCATTCCAGATATGTGAATTTATAGAGAGAAATTGACCTCTGAGTACTGCTTTTGCTGTATCCCACAGGTTCTGGTAGAATGCGTTTCCCTACTCCTTTGATTTCACAGATTTCTTTATTTCATCCTTGGTTTCTTCTATAAACCACAGATTTTTTAGCAAGGTGTTGTTCAGGTTCTATGAGTTCAAATTTCTGCCTATGTTTTTTCTGCTATTGATTTCAAATTTTATGGCTTTATGGTCCAACAAAATGTTTTGCAATAATTCAATAGTTTGGATTTTGTTGAGACTTACTTTATGTCATAACAAATGATCTCATGATCTATTCTGGAAAATGTTCCATGTGCATTGATGAAGAAAGTGTACTTATTTGTTGTTGTATAAAAAGCTCTGTACATGTTGATGAGTTCTTGTCGCTGCCTAACTGTCCGCCAGCAGAAAGAAGACAGGACACACGGATACGAGCCACTTGCAATGCTTCTTTATTCTTCTCTTTCTCTCTCCTACTCCTACTCCTACTGGTCCCTGGTGCTTACTTTATTCTCTCCTCTCTCTTGCTGGTCCCTAGTGCTTACTTTGTTCTCTCCTCTCTCTTGCTTCTCCACAAGCTGGTCCGAGCCGAGCCTTGCCGGTTGCTTACTCTATTATTATTATTCTCCTACTACTACTCAGGGGTGGTTTTTCTCCTGTATATATACTCATGCTCTCCTCCAATCCCATTCAGCCACACTCAGACACGCACTCCTCCCGGAGGAGATCAGCGATTGGACGCCATCTCACAGCTCTAGTGCAGGCATGCGCTGTGCTAGCCCAAGGTTGGATAAACAGGAAATGACAGGGTATGGTCCGGCTTTGTCAAAGGGCCCAGGCGCCATCTTGGGCCCCTTTCCGCCTTCCACAAGTTCTATTTGGTTAATTGTTGTGAAAAGATCATTCTGTATCTTTACTGAGCTTTTTTCTGGATGATCTGTCCATTACTGAAAGTGGTGTGTTGAATCTCCAACTATTATTGTGGAGTGATCTATCACATTTTTCAGTGTGGTCAGTGTTTATTCAATGTACTTAGATGCTCTGGTATTGAGTGCATAATGGTGATTAAAACTCATAAATTGGATGAGAGACAGGATATTTACATGATGTTAGAGCATCTCAACACACATTACTTATAATTTCAGACAAAAATTGTACTTCACAGTGGGAAGAATTGGAAGATGACCATCTTTTAACATCACCAGTATTGGAACAAACCTAGTCCATTTGTCCTCTGATATGTTGCAGTGAGAACTTATTCTCTCCTCTGTGGTATTCTTCAAAAATACATAACCTGGATCTCATCAAGAAGAAAAACAAACCTAAATTGAAGAGCAGTCTGCAAAATAACTGGCTTATTCTTTTTGAGAAATCATAAGGTCACAGAGGACAGGAAAAGGCTACGGAAATGGTCCTGTCTAAAGGAAATTAAGGAAATATGACAACTAAACACAATGCATGATGCAGGATTGATTCTCAGACCAAGAATAATGAGCTACAAAAGACGTTATTACACAACTGACAATTTTTGACTACAGTCTCTGAGTTAGATAGTAGTATTGTGTCGGTGCTAAATTTCCTGATTTTGATAATTGTACTGTGGTTATGCTCTTGTTCTTAGGAAATACATATGAAAGTATTTAGTATTTAGGCACAGAATGTCTCCAACTCAAATAGTTCATAATAAATTTGTTCTTAGGAAATACATATGAAAGTACTTAGTGTTTAGGCACAGAATGTCTCCAACTCAAATAGTTCATAATAAATAAATAAATAAATACATGAAGTTCAGATAAATGCCACAAATAGTTAAATCTTGAAAATACTGTGTTGGGTGAAATAAGTCAGTCACAAGAAGATAAACATTCTATGAGTTCAGTAATATAAAACAGAATAGGCACACATACAGAGATCCAAGTTTAATAGTGTTTACCAAGGGTGAGAGGAAAGAAGAATCTTTGCTTAGCTAGCATTGGCTTTCTGTTCACGGGAGTGGAAAATACAGCAATGGTTGTTGGTGACAATTGCACAACACACTTGATGTAACCAGTTTAATTGACTTATGCAAGTGGAAAACATTGAATTGCCAAATGTGCTGTGTTTTTATAATGATAAAAATATACATATATACTGTGATAAAAATAAGAAACTGTTTGAGAACAAGCTAGGATAGGCCATTTGTTAAATTGTAGCTGACATGACAAAACAAAAAAAAATTCATTACAATAATGTTTGCAGAAGAAGTGTATTTCTTATCACATTCTTTGTGCAGAGCATGCAGTTGTACTATGTACTGAGTCCTTGTGACAGTTCTCTGACTCAGGATTACTAAGAACAAATGGGTGCTCCAACAGAGGATCATCAGGAGAACTTGACAGAATACATGAAAAAGAAGACATTTTTCTTGCTATGAAAATAGGAGACGTAACAGCAAGCAGGATGAAAAAGAAAAGAATTACAATAGAGCTAATGAAAGGGTAGAATAATATTTTAGGGGCTAATGGACTAGAATGGCCCACCCATGATAAGCTCAAAGCAGTTAACAATGCTATCTGTCTTCAATACACTTGTTGAATTGTAAAACACAGAAAACATCGTACAAGTTAATGGCTTCACAATTTTAACAATATTAATCTTGAAACTTTATTTTCATTATGGTCACTGTTAACAATATATCCCTGCCATTCCCAGGAAACAAGGCAATGAGAATTTTACTACAAGATCATCACTGATGTATTAATAGAAACATTGGATATTGGTATTATAATGAGTTGATTACAACTCATAGCTATTCTAAATTTATAAACTGATCCATTGCCCTAGTCAATTTCAACCCATAGCCATGCCATAGAACAGAGCAGAACTAAGCCATAGGCTTTCCAAGGAGCACCTGGCAAATTTGAACTGTCGAACTTTTGGTTAGCAGCCATAGTTACTCCATAGGGATTAGTACACGGCAAAAGAAAATAAAAGTATCATTACTTGTAAACTATATTGCTTCGTACCTAAAAAGTCCAAGAGAACCAACTCGAACTACTTGCCCGTAATCAATTAAATAGATTAATAAAAAATAAATAAAATTGGTACTTTTTGCAGACAGAAGATGTAGGGAGCAGAGAGTCTATTTCCAGTTATTAAAAAACGTATCTTAAATTGGCTCTAAGAAGAACAATACAGAATGTACATGAAGGTAACAATAAGATTTCAATAACAGCAGTGGAGCAGTCAAAACACAGCATGGATCCTTGTGCAAAATCTAAACTGAGTCCATCTCTAAATGTGTTATTTTTAATAATCAATAAAAACACTCTTATAAAACAAATAAATACTACATTAACATAAAGCCTTCAAAATGGAAGCAAGAGATGTTTCCGTCCTTTTTTGACAGAAGATAGTTTATGGTAAGAAGTGATTTACTGCTTCAAACAATAAGTGTGTATTATCCTGAGTAGTCAGCTACAGGGCATGTTTCCAGAAGAAAACACCTCTCAGTGTTATTTGCTCCATTGGGGTGGACAGTAAAATAAAATTAGCTGCTGTGGAGTTGAATTCAGTTCCTGCCGATGCTGTGTGTCAGAGCAGAACTGTGCTCCATAGTGTTTTCAGTGGATGACTTCTCCACCTTTCTTCCCCAGCACTTCTGAATGAATGACAATATCCAAACTTTGGATTACAAGCCTAGTGCTGACTTCTTCTTAACTTAGGCATTGAGAACTGCCTATCAGTATTAGGTTAGATACTGCTGTTGTTCATTGTCCTTGACTTTGTTTAGCCTCATGGCAACCTCAGTATGCCAAGTAGATTTGCACTCCACGGGCTTTGCAAGGCTATGACATTTTGGAAGTAGGTCATCAGGCCTATGTTCAAAAGCACATTTCGGTGGATTCCAGCCACCATCTTTCGTCTAGTAGTTGAATACTTAACCGTTTATGCCATTGAGGGACTCCTTCAGGTTTGATGTTAGCTGTAGTTTTTTCATACACACATTTGATCAGGTTTAGAAAGTGCCTTAGTCATCTAGTGCTGATTTAACAGAAAACCCCCACACACATGACTTTAAAAAGAGAAATTTTATTTTCCTACACACTCCAGTACGCTAAAAGTTCAAACTCAGAGAAAGGCTTCCTCTGCTACATCTGCAGGAAGGTCCTTGTCATCAGTCTTCTCCTGGACTGGAAGCTTTTGAGGGTGCAGGGACCCTTGGTTCTTTCCAAAACACTAGCTCTGCTTTCTTGGTGGTTTGAGGTTCCGAATACCCACTTTCCTCCTTTTCCTTTAGATCACAGGAGACTACCTCAAGGCACACTAAAATCCCACGCAACGAGTCCTGCCCCACCAACACAACTGTCACCAATCCTCCCTAATTAATATCAGAGAGGCGGGGTTTACAACATAAAGGAACAAAATACAAGGAATCGTGGCCCAGCCAATTTGTTACATACATTGCTACATACGTATTTTGGGGAACACGATTCAACCCATGACAGGAAGTTCTTTTCTTTTTTTAAATAATATTTTGTTGTGCTTTAAGTGAAAGTTTACAATTCAAATCAATTTCCCATATAAGACCACCTACACACACCACTATAAACTCTAGCTGCTCTCTCCACTCTGTGACAGCACACTCTTCCTTTCTACCTTGTACTTCCAGTATCCATTCAACCAACTCTTGACCCTCCCCAACACCCACCCTCACATCTGGCCTCTGGAAAGGACCTCCAAAAGTCTCATGCATATATTCAATCCAAGAAGCACACACTTCACCAGCATCACTCTACACCTTATAGTCCAGTCCATTCTTTGTCTTGAGAATTGGTTTTGATAGTGGTCTCACTTCTGGACTAGTATTCCAAGGGCCATGTCATCAGGGGACTCTGCAAGTTGCTGGACCATCGTTAAGTGTGATCTTTTAATCAAGTTTTAGTGCTGCACGCCCATTTTTCTCCCCCTAAATCAGGGACATTAGGTTATGTTCCCCAGGCACCATCTAGTTCTTCTCATGTTGCTGTAGTCTCTGGATTATATGGCAACTTCTGTCTCCTGGGCTCATAGTTTCCTCATGTATCTGATGTCCTTCATTGTCCTCTGCTCCAGGTGGGTTGGGACCAATTGATGCTAGTTATATGGAAGCTTGCTAGCTTTTAAGGGCCCAGCTGCCACTCACCAAAGTGGTATGCAGAACATTTTTTTTTAAAAGTCGTTATGCCACTTGACTTCGATGTCCCTTGAAACCATGGTCCCCAGATCCCTGACCTGCTACTCTGTCATTCAACCTGTTAGGTTTGTTTTTTTTTCAGAAAACCTTTTAGTTTGTGTTAGCCTCCCTTCTACGTGCTCTCATTCCCTTAATCTAACCCAATTCCTATCTAATTTACTACCTAATCCATGAAAACCCCTCTCACTCCCACCCCCGCCTTTGTAATCATCAGAGATTGTTTTCTTCTGTGTTTAAACCTCTTCTTCAGTCCTCATAATAGTGGTCTCATACAATATTTGTCCTTTTCCAACAGACTAATTTCACTCAGCATAACATCCTCCAGATGACTTCATGTTATGAGATGTTTCCTTTGGTCATTGTTGTTCTTTATCATTTCATAATATTCCATTGTGTGAATATGCCATAGTTTGTTTACATATTCATCTGTTCCTATTGTGGACAGTGCTACAATAAGCACTCATGTCCATGTATCTGTTTGTGTGACCTGTCCTTATTTCTCTAGGATATACTCCAAGAAGTGGGATTACTGGATCATAAAGTATCTATGTCTCTAGTTTTTTAAGACAGTACCAAATCAATTTCTAAAGTGGTTATACCATTCCACATTCCTATCAGCAGTGTAGAGAGTTCCAATCTCTCCACAACCTCTCCAACATTTATTCTTTCATATTTTTTGGATTAATACTAGTCTTGTTCAGGTAAAATGGTACCTCATTGTAGTTTGGATTTGGATTTCTCTGATGGCTAAAGATCATGAGCGTTTCCTCATGTATCTATTAGCATCCTGGATGTCTACTTTGGTGAAGTGTCTGTTCATAGACTTTGCTCATTTTTCAACGGGGTTACTTGTATTTTTCTGGTTCAGGTTTTGCGTTACCTTGTAGATGATATAAATCAGACTCATGGATGCCACAATTTTTTTCCCTGTCTGCAGGTAATCTTTTTTCTCTTTTGGTGAAGTCTTTGGATGTCTATAAGTGTTTGATTCTTAGGAGTTCCCACTTATCTATTTTTTCTTGTGCATTCTTAGTAACATTTTGTAGTCTGTTTATGACAGGTATTAGGGTGCACAGCAGTGTCTCTATTTTTTCTCCCATTATCTTTATTGTTTTAAACTTCAGGTCTTTGATGCATTTTGAGTTAGTTTTTTTGCATGGTGTGAGATATGGGTCATTTCATTTTTTTTTTTGCAGGAGGATATCCAGCTATGCCAAAACCATTTATTAAAGAGGCCATCTTTTCCCCAGTGTGAAGATTTAAGACCTCTGTCAAGTATCAGCTCTCATAAGAAGATGCTTTTGCATCTGGATTCAGAGAGTTCTTTTTTTTCCAGATTTATTATGAATCCATTGAATTCTGGCAAATGCTTTTGCTCTATCTATTCAAATGATCATAAGATTTTTACCCTTTATTCCATTAGTACGGTGAATTATATTGATTGATACTCAGGCATTAACTAATGTTTGCAGTCTTGGGAAAAGCCTAACTTTGTCATAATGTATTATCCTCAGTATATGTTTTAACATTCAATTTGCTAATATTTCATTAAGACTGTCTGATCTAAGGCTATGTTTGGATGGATACTGTTCTGCAGTTTTATTTTCTATGATGTCTTTGGTTTGGGTATCAGTGTAATAGCAAAGTGAGACAATGAGTTGGGAAGCACTCTATTCTCTAATTTTTTTTTAATATTTGGTATATTTCAGGAGCATGCATAAATTTGTGCTAGTTATAGGGATAGTAAGATATTCTTGGGCTCATTTCAGTAGCAGATTTCATCAAAAAGTTGTACATTTATCATAATTACTAAATGTGTTGGCATAAAATTGGGACCCCTGTCAGGGCCTTCAATTTTGGCAGCTGTAGTTGTCTGGTGGAAGCTGTTGTAGATGTTGTCCTTTAGTCTTTTGGACTAACTTTCACTTGCATTTTTAGTTTTCTTCACTCATTGTTGGTCCTGAAAGGGTGAGACCAGTGAAGGGTCCTAGATGGCCGTTCATAGGCTTTTAAGATCCCAGACAACAGCCACTAAAATAAAATGTAGAATATTTTCTTTGTAAACTATGTTATGCCAATTAAGAAAAATATTCCCTGAGATCATGGTTCTCACAGCTGTCAGCCCACTAATTTGGTCCCTCAGGGAGTTTGGACATATCTATGGAGCTTCCGCTACCTTATGACACTGTCCATTACTGAAATCTTGTTTATCTTTTGGATTTCTAGTTGCCACTTTTCAGTGATTTCTACCTGAGAATTTATTCTGGCATTTTGTTTCTTTAGTGTTTTCTGAAATCTTCCATGAATTTGTCTATCTTTTTCCTCATTTTTCTCTGGGCTTTTCGTTCTCAGATACTTCTGAACATTAGAGATTTGAATGCCCTATAAGGTAGTTTTAGTGCCTCTTCTTCTTCTGGAAAGTCATCTGATATTTTATTTTGGACACCTACTAGAACCATCCTCTCCTGTTCTGTTTTGTAGTTTTTGTTTTTGTTTTTTTAAGGAGTTTGGCATTGTCTGCTATCTTTGTGGCATTCAGTAGTTCTTCTCATTGTTTATTGATTGTAGATTAGTTTCATCTTGCTTTTTTGTTTTATTTAGTTATGTCATATCAGGTGGGTTACGATTCTTTATTGTTTGCTCATCTGTAGTCAAAACACTTCTCACTTCCTTGTCCATTGGGCAGGGCCAGATGCTGAGCTATGGTGCAACAGGACAGGTCCATCTAAGGGAGAGGGGCTGAGATGGCCTTTTTGCATCACTTACTAGGTTGTTTGTGTCACTGACAGGGTGGGACAGGAATCAGTGCTGGGCAGATTCAATAAGCTGTGCCTGTGCTGATCAGGGGTTTGATGTTCCATGCATGGTACAGACAGACAGGAAGGATCAAAGAGACTGTGATGTGTGGGGCTAAGATGGGTATGGGAGAGAGAAACAGAAGAAACAGGGGCCAAAAACAAGGAGGAAAAAGGTGCCACAATGTTCTGCCCTCAAAGTGGAAAGCTATGAAACGAAGAAATGGTGAAAAACACAAAAGAAGAAGAAAAAAGGAGGAAAATAAAAGAGATTAAAAAGAAAATTACTAGATAAAAATTGGGGAAACAAAAAATAAAGAAAAGAAAGGCCCTTAGGGCTATCACCAGTGCAGGTGTAAAGAAAAGTGACGTGTCTCCCAGGCTTCACTGCATAGCTTGGCTAGAGGGGCTATAGATGTGACACAGCACCAGGTATTCATGAGACAGAAAAAGAAGATAAGACAGACAGGTGGGAACTGAGAAAGAAAGAAGAAAGGGGGAAGGAAGGGAAAGAAAAAGGAAGAGAGGGAAGGAGGGAGGGGAAACAAAAAAAGATGACCCCCACAGATCAGACTGATAAGATGGACCCCTAAGCTGTGCAGTACAACCTGGCTAGAAGAGGATCCCAAGCCATGAAAAGAAAAATAAAACAAATAGGCAGACAAAACACAACAAATTGAATCAAAAGAAACAAACAAAAAAAAGCTCTGATTATCCCACCAATATGCCATCGTGGACTAGGGCTGTTCTTCTCCACTGGAGTGGTGCTTCACAGCCTTTCAAGAAGAAGTATAGATGGCACATGGAGCCATGCATTTGAGAAAAATGAGAGGGAGGTAGTGGGAGGCATGGAAGAAACCAAAAGAAATGGAAAGAAACAACAACACTAGCTACAGACAAATGGCACTCAGGGAATTAGCCAGTGTCAACGGGGAAAATCCAAGGGGCTCAGGAGCAAAGGACTTTCCTCCCAGCCAACAGACTGCAGCCAGAGGGAAACACAGGAGGCCAAGGAAGGACACAGATGATCTGTGTGTCCTGCCAGAAACTCCCTGTAACGGCTTTCACACACTCCCTCTCCACTGATCACCAGAGTAATGGGGCAAATCCTAGTGGCATGGATTCTGCACTTCCCAGACAGCCCAGCCCCTGCTGCTAGCCAGGAGAAATCAGAGGTAGCCAGTGGGGCGAGGATAGAGCAGGGAAAGTGTGTTTTTATTTATTTGCTGCAAATCACATTTTTCAGCAAAATAAGTGGTGACTATACATGAAAACCCACTGCCACCAAGTCAATTCCAACTCATAGCAACCCTATAGACAGAGTAGAACTGCCCCAGAGGGTTTCCAAGGAGAACATGGCAGATTCAGACTGCTGACCTTCTAGTTAGCAGTTGTGGCACCTAACTACTACACACCACACTTTCCTGTGGTGTAATGGTTAAGAGTTATAACTGCTAACCAAAAGGTCAGTAGTTTGAATCCACCAGGTGTTCCTTGGAAACTCTCTGGGGCAGTATCATTCTATTCTAGAGAAGTGCTATGAGTTGGAGTCAACTTGATGGCAATGGATTTGGCTTTTTGTTTGTTGATGCATGAAAACCTCCCTGAATGGAAAGCACAGAAATCAGATTGACTACATCTCTGGAAAGAAGTGATGGAAAAGCTCAATATCATCCTTCCAAACAAGGCCAGTACTGACTTTGGTATAGACCATTGATTGTTTATACACAAGTTCAAGATGAAGCTGTAGAAAACTGAAACAAGTGCAAGAGAGTCAAAGTATGACTCTGTGTATACCCCACCTGAATTTGGGGACCATTTCAAGAGTAGCTTTGACACACTGAATACAAACCAAGGACCACACAAGTTGTAGGATGACACCAAGAACACCTTACGTGAAGAAAGTAAAAGATCATTAAAAACACAGGAAAGAATGAAAACATCAAAATGGATGTTAGAAGAAACTCTGAAACTTGTTTTTAAATGCTGAGTAGTTAAAGTGAATGAAATAAATATTTCCATAAAGAGCTGAACAAATTTCAAAGAGCAGCTCAGGAGAACAAATTAAAGAATTATAATGATACAGGCAAAGACTTGGGGTTAGAAAACCAAAGGAGAAGAACCTGCTGAGCCTTTCTTTCTTTCTTTTATTTATTTATTTAATATGACTGAGTGAAAATGTACATTCCCACATAAATTTACATGCCCACCTATATGCAGCTTCCACTGCTCTCCCTGCCCGGTGACAGCACACTATTCCTCTCTGCTCCATACATGTCTCATCCTCTCAACAGTCTCCTTTCCCCTCCTCTCCACCCACTCTCCTTCCTCCAGCCAGAGGTCAGCAGGATGATATCCTATAGAGGTATAGAACCATAAAGTGCATCTAATATATGTCACTCTACATTGCCAAGTCCAACCCATTCGTGTCCGAAGAGTGGACCTTCGTTATGATTTATGGGCAAGGGCAGCATCAGGGCCAGAGGCCATGCTCCCAGGGGAACCCTGAAACTGCTGGACCATCAACTGAGGTCTTTCTTGAGATGCAGTATTGAAGGATTCTATGGGCAAGATCTTGAATCACACAAGAAACATCAAAAGAAGACGGAAGGAGTGAACAAAGTTTCTGTACTAAAAAGATTTGCTTGACAATTAACTATTTCAGAAGGTAGCATATATGATCAAAAACCAATGGCACTGAAGGACAAAGTCCACACTGTATTGAAGGAATTGTCAAAAAAAAGAGGCTCCAAGAACTGATAGGATATCAAGTAGGATGTTTCAACACGCAGATGCGCAGAAGTAAGTGCTCATTCATCTGTGCCAAAACATTTGGAAAAGAGCTACATGGCCAGTTGACTGGAATAAATCTTAATTGTTCCTCTTCCAAAGAAAAGTGATCCAACAGAATGCAGAAATTATTAAACAATATTGTTAATATCACAAAACAAAATTTTGCTGAAAATCATTCAAAAATTGCTGTAGCAGTGCATCAGCAAGGAACTGCCAGTAATTCAACTCTAATTCAGAAGAGGACATGGAATCAGGGACAGCACTGCTGATGTCAGATGGATCTTGGCTGAAAGTGGAGAATACCAACAAACAAATAAAAAACCTTTTACCTGTGTCTTATTGACTATGCCAAGACATTCTGTTACATGGATCATAACAAAATATGGATAATGTTGTAAAGAATAGGAATTCTAGAACACTGGCAATGGATTTGGGTTTTTTTTTTTTTTTTTCTTTTTTTTTTTTTTTTTGGACACTTGCCTTGCCTTCGTGTGGAAACTGTACATTGACCAAGAGGCAGCCATTTGAATAAAACAAGGGAATACCGTGTGGTTTAAAATCAGAAAAGTGTGCATCAAGGTTGCATCTTTTCACTATACTTATTCAGTCTATATGTTCAGCAAATAACTCAAGGAATTAGACTACAGGAAGAAAAGCATAGCATCAAGATTGGAGGAAGATTCGATCATCTGTGATACATAGATCACACAACTTCACTTGCTGAAAGTGAAGAGAACTTGAAGCACTGACTGGTGAAGACAACTTTCAGTGTGGAATATATCTCAACATAAGGAAAACAAAAGTCCTCACAATTAGACCACAAAGGAACATCATGATAAACAGAGAAAATATTGAAATTGTCAAGGATTTTGTTTTGCTTGGATTCACAACCAACACCCATGGAAGCAACAGTCAAGAAATCAAATGACACATTGCATGGGGCAAAGCTACTACAAAAGGCTTCTCTAAAGTGTTAAAAAGCTACAGTCAGACTTTCAGGATTAAGGTGCATAAATTAAAGAAAGTAGGTTTTTCTAGGAGATAAGATATTTTCAAGGAAGGGAAGATAGTGTATCCCTGAAAGATGAACTGCATGTTACAACAAAGGAACTCTCAAGGAATGGAAACCAGCTTTTGGAAATAAAACAATTGTTAAAAACAGGAAAACCTAGACATAAAAGTTGAAGAATAAAATGGAGAAACTTCTTCAGGGACTAAAACAAAAACACAGAGACAAAAGATGAAACAATTAGAATGCCAGTCCAAGAGGTCCAGAAAAAACATGCAGAGCAAATAGAGGGGGAAGGAATCAGCATTGGTTTTTTGGGTGGTCCAGTTGTTGAACATTCAAATGATAACCCAAAGAGTGTCAATTCAAACCCACCATCCACTCCCTGAGAACAATGTGGTGCCACTCGGTTTGCACAAAGATTACAGCCTTGGAAACTGTATGGGGCAAAATTGAGCACCAGATGGAATTCACATCTAGAGAATTTCCTTCTAATTGAAGATAGATATTATAAATAGTGGCTATGTTTTACCTAAGAAGCCCTGCTGGTGCATTGCCTAAGTTCTTGGGTGCTCGCTGAATAGAACCCACCAGCTGATCTGTGGAAGAGAGATGTGGCAGTCTGCTTCTGTCAAGATTACAGCTTTGGAAATTCTATGAGGCAGTCCTACTCTGTCCTACAGGGAAACTTAGAGTTGGAATTCACTTGATAGTAGTGGAGGTTATACTTTGGTCTCTGGGTAGTACAAGTAGTTTGTGATGGGCTGTGAATCTAAAGACTGGTGGTTTGAACTCACCCAGTGATGTTTAAAAAAAAAAATTCCTGGAGATCTGCTTACACAAAGGACATTTGGAGCAGCTATACGCTGTAACACATGGGATCACCATCAGTTAGAATTGACCAGTTGGCAATACGTAGGTATGGTTTTTTGGCTTTGTATTTTGAAATCCTTGGGTAGTATAAATGGTTAACGTGCGAGGGGCTGAACTGGAAGACTGGCAGTTTGAGCCCAACCAGAGACACCTTGGAAGACAGGCTTGGCTACTTCCAAAATATCAGCCAATGAAAACCCTAAGATGCATAGTTCTGCTCTGACACACATGAGATCACCATGGTTTAGAAACCACTCAATGACAATTGGGTATGTCATATTTTATGCCAGTATTTCCCAAATGCATTATTTATGAGACAAAACTGTTTTACTTTTTGCTGTATTATTAAATTACACAATCATAAATCAATATACTCCTTTAAAAATATGACAGCATTATCCTTCATTACCACTTTTCCATACTAGGCCTGTCCTACTTCCAGAGTTAATCTCACTCATTAGTTTGGCGTCTACCTCTCTTAATCTTTCAAATCCATACTACAATAGTTTTCAAATTGTACCGTGAATTTTGATGAGGCACTTCATTCTTCTGAGAGTACTGCTGACTGTGATCTGATATTAGAAGTAGCCTTCTGTGAACCAGGACTGTTGAGAATAATTGTTAACATAGGTGCTTCTTGTGGTGGGGTACCATTGAGTTGATATCAACCTGGAGTAACCCACATGACAGAGCAAAATGACCCTGTAGGCTTTTCTACACTGTAATCTTTACAGAAGCACATCACTAGGTCTTTCTCCCGCAAAGTGAGTAGGTAGATTCAGACCACCAACTTTTTAGTTAGCAGCTGAGGCTTGACCATTGTACCACCAGGGCGCCTAAATGGAGATAGTGCATTCGATTATAATGAAACAGAAATTGCAGGGATAGTTCTGATCCATGCAGTGTAGACTGGGTCCAGCTTTTTGTTTTTTCAAGGCATAGTGCTACTATTGGAAACCCTGGTGGTGTAGTGGTTAAGTGCTATGTCTGCTGGCCAAAAGGTCAGCAGCTTCAATTCACCAGGTGCTCCTTGGAAACTCTATGGAGCAGCACTACTCTGTCCTGTAGAGTCACTATGAGTCAGAAGTGACTTGATGGCACTGGGTTTTTCATTTATGCTACTATTAACACATGTTGAAGAATCCTTTGATCTTCATGATGAGGCAAAAAGTAGAAGATAAAAATTCAGACAGATGTTGTCTGAAGGCCCATTTGAAGTAAGCAAATGGAAAATGAAGAAAGTGAGCTGGAGTCATCCTAGGAAAGTGTTTCTTTGCTCAGGGTGTAGTAATTGTATGCAATCCACTCCACTCACCCCGATCTCTCATTCCACATAGGGCTCGACCACCACTATGAGAAAACCTTCCTTTGACCCTCTGGGATAAGTAGCCATTTGGATTCACTCTCCAAGTAACCCAAGAGCATGCTCATGTTGACTAACCAGGACAGTCACGTTTTTCCTACTCAGCAGAACCTCAGAACTTCACTATGATACTATTCCCACCACGCAAGTATGGATCACAAACTAATTTTCACTCTCTGGAGAAAGCTGAGTTTCTCAGGGTTTTGTTGCAGTTTAGAGCCTTAATGACACTGGTGCCCTGGAAATGAACACAGGTTAAATAAGATACCATGGGACTCAGCCTCTTGGGCAAACAACAGGTAAGGAGCGAGCTTGTAAAAATGCAATTGAAACTCATTAAGGAGACAACTTCTCAGACACTTTCCAAAAGAAATTTTGAAGTGCCTCCAGAGTGAAAGAGCTCTCTACTTGGAATAATAGCAAACTACGGGAGGTGGAGTGGTTCAAATTACTTATAAATAGGTCTAAGGCAGGGATTGGTAAACCATAAGCAAGATACACATGGGCTCACTTGTATTTACTCATAATCTGTGGTGCACAGTATCACCAGATCTATAGAACCAGTGGTAAGCTTAAGCTGGTGCTTTACGTACCCATGTTTGGAACAATGATGCTATATACAGGTCAATAAAATACAAATCATGACATTTGTCTGGTGATGTTTCAACACATTCTGTTTAAGGAGATATAACCCTTTAAAGAATAGTTTCCTATGACCTGACAAAGCTCTTCAATGCCCTAATCTATTACTCAAATTCATCAGCAGCTCCTTGTAATTTATACCCCAGCGCCATCTCTATCAACCACCAGAATACAAGGACTCCTAAACAGATACCTATACCAAAATGGTAAAATTCTTCTGGGCAGATGTAAGCTGTTTTCTCCTGCTTTTTCTCATCCACAACTGCCTGATAATATCCATGCCAGTCCTTAAATCAAAAAATAAGCACAGGCAGAGTCAAGATGGCGGACTAAGCCCACGTCTCCTTCTATCCCTCTGGAAACCAAGACTTGAACTGACAATCAAACAGAGCCTTCTGAGCACCTAATCAGCCTCAGAACATGGCACAGAGCTGTTAATTGAGACTTCATACCACTCAGCGAAAAACCTCCTCTCTTTCGCTGACTCCCGCTCCTCCTAGCCCCGGCTCTCACAACGGAAGGTAAACGCACCGTTTTGAACTTTTTTTTCCTCAGTCTCGGCTGGCGGGCAGAGCTGGGCCTTGCCCGGCGGTTGGACTCAGACACGCTGCTGGGGGGATAGGCAGGCGAAATTCCCATGTTCTGAGAGCCAGGCTCGGGACTCTGTTAATCTAGCCACTTTGAGCCTTTCGTATTGTAGCTGCCTCAGCGGGGTTTGTGCGGAACTCCGAGGTCAGGGTGCGGGACGCCATGTTGGTACCGAGATTTTAGCGGGACCTCGTTCTTAGCCTGGGAGCCAGCGCCTGCAAACGGGACAGCGCTTCTCCGTCAGAAAAGTAGTGATTTTGCACAGTGCTGCCTAAGTTGGGGGCCCTGCAACAGAAGTAGAGGAATCACTACCTCTCGGCACCTTTAGCTCCTCTGTCTGCTGCCTGTGTGTAGAACGCCATCTTGGATACAGTGGCCACAAATGGCCCTAATTCTCAGCTTGGGAGCCACAGCCTGCCCACAGGAGAGCACTTTTCTATCACAAAACCAGTACTCAACGCAGTGTTGGCTAAGGCTAGGCCCTGTCAGCAGAGGCCACGAGGGCAGTAGCATTGCTGTATTCGGAACTAGTTTGTTATCATCTCAGGTTGGATATAGTGGCACTTACTTTGTCAGATGAGAAGAGGGACCTCTACACCACAGAAACTAACTGACTTGTGAACTGGTCAGATACCTTTTGCTTTATTTACATTTGAAGACAGCCTAGAGAAACATTTGCAATCCATCCTCACAGTACCTCTTCCAGCCTCTATATACTCACATGGGACCCAAAAAGCAACAGACAATTGTGGCATACAAGCAATCACTCATGGCTTCAGAAGGCTCCCAAGCAAAGCAACCAAGGAGTTTTCCAGATGAAAAAACTTTTATGAAAGCATCAGGAACTGAATACAAATTGATTATATACAGAGCCCTTCTAGACCTTATACAAAATGCAGCACAATAAAATGAAAAATTAAGCAAGTTGTTCGATCTGATGGAACACCAGTACTCTGAAATCCAACAGATCAAGAAGAAAATCAAAGACATAGAAACTTCCATGCAAAGCCAAGAAAACAGAATGGAACAAATGGAAAAAAGAATTTCTGACTTGGAAGACAGAGCTACTGATGCCAACATCTATGAACAGAAATCAGAAAAACGAAACAAGAAAAATGAAGAAACATTAAGAAGCATGTGGGACTCTATTAAGAGGAACAACCTTCGATTAATTGGAGTCCCTGAACAGGGTGAGACATCTGAGAACACAGAGAGTATTATTGCTGAGCTGCTGAAAGAAAACTTCCCAGAAATCATGAAGGAAGAGAATATAGACATCTCAGATGCATATTGTACGCCACCCAATATAGATCTCAAAAGAAAGACTCCAAGACATATTATAATCAAGCTTAACAAAATGAAACATAAGCAGCAACTCTTAAAGGCAGCAAGACTCGAGGCAAAGCTAACATTCAGAGGGAAACCCTGTAGGCTCTCGACAGATTTCTCAGCAGAAACCATGCTGGCACGGAGACAGTGGCACGACACATTCAAAGTCTTGAAGGAGAAGAACTTCCAACCAAGAATTATATATCCTGCAAAACTATCTTTCAAAAACAAAAATGAAATTAAGACATTCCAAGATAAACAGAAACTCAGAGACTTTGTAAAAACCAAACCCAAACTACAAGAAATACTGAAAGAAGTTCTTGGCTTTGGCTTAGAAGAACAAAACCACTAACTTTATATTTTAGAACGACACACTACTCAATACTCTACTCATTTAGGGAAGGCTCCAAAGTAAATCACAGCTTTGATTTGGAAAGAAGCAATCCAATGATCATCATGAAAACTATGGTGTCATCATAATAAAAAGAGGGTTGTACTACAGTCGTTATAGTCCTTCCAGATGGAGAGGAAGATGACAAGACTGGTAGTAATTAAAATTGGGTTTATAAATAGTTTATTAAGGGGTTCATAGGGGCAGCTGTAAAGCACAACAAAGATGTATCATACCATTTCAAGAAATCTAACAAACAAGTCTCAACAACTATAAAACCAGCTCTGAAAAAGGTGAAAAATCAACTCACAAAAAAGAGTGTCCCAGAACAGACTAATAAGAACAACAGAGAAAACATCAACATAAAAATAAACATATCACAATGGCAGCAGTGAACACATACCTATCAATAATTACATTGAATGTAAATGGACTGAATGCTCCAGTAAAGAGACACCGAGTGTCATCTTGGATCAAAAGACATGACCCATCCATATGTTGTCTGCAAGAAACTCACTTGAGACCTAAAGACAGGAACAAACTGAAAATTAAAGGATGGAAGAATATATATCAAGCTAACAATGAACAAAGAAGAGCAGGGGTGGCAATTCTAATCTCAGACAAAATCAATTTTAATGTCAAATCCACCATTGTGGACAAAGATGGACACTATTTATTACTGAAAGGTTCAGTACACAGTCAAGACTTAACTATATTAAATATTTATGCACCTAATGTCAGAGCACCTAAATATGTCGAAGAAACACTGACTATGCTCAAAAGAGAGTTAGATGACTCCACAATAATAGTGGGAGACTTTAACACTCCACTCTCATCACTAGACAGATCATCTAGAAAAAAAGCTCAGTAAAGATACAGAAGACCTCATTGCCCCAAATAACCAACTAAACCTCATTGATATATACAGAACTTTCCACCCATCAGCAGACAACTACACCTTCTTCTCCAGTGCACATGAAACATTCTCCAGAATTGACCACGTGGTAGGCCATAATGCAATGCTTAACAAAATCCATACCATTGAATTACTGCAAAGCATCTTCTCAGATCATAAAGCCATAAAAGTTGAAATCAATAGCAGAAAAAACATAGATAGAAAGTGGCACTCTTGGAAACTGAACAACATCTTGCTCTAAAAAACATGGGTTATAGAGGAAATCAAGGACGAATTAAAGAAATTCATGGATTCCAATGAGAATGAAAACACTTCCTACCAGAACCTATGGTATACAGCCAAAGCAGTGCTCAGAGGTCTGTTTATCTCCATAAATGCACACATCTGGAAGGAAGAAAGAAACCAAATCAAGGAACTAACTCTACAGCTTGAACAAGTAGAAAGAGAACAACGGAGGAACCCCTCGGGCACTGGAAGAAATGAGATCATAAAGATTAGAGCAGAGCTAAATGAATTAGAGAATAGAAAAACAATGGAAAAAATTGAAAAGACCAAAAGCTGGTTTTTTGAAAAGATCAACAAAATTGATAAACCACTGGCTAAACTTACTAAAGAAAAGCAGGAAAGGAAACAAATAACCCAAATTAGAAATGAGAAGGGAGTTGTCACCACAGATAGAACAGAAATCAAAAATCCAATAACACAATACTATGAAAGACTGTACTCTAACAAATTGGAAAACCTAGGGGAAATGGACCAATTCCTTGACTCATACCACCTACCCAAATTATCACAACGTGAAGCAGAACAACTTAATAAACCCATCACAAGGAAGAGATTGAAAAGGTCATCAAAACACTGCCAACCAAAAAAAGTCCGGGACCAGATGGCTTCACGGCAGAATTCTACCAAGCATTTAGAGAAGAGTTATCCCCAATACTACTGAGATTATTTCACAGTATAGAAACGGATGGAGTACTCCCAAACTCATTCTATGAAGCCAGCATAACCCTGATACCTAAGCCAGGGAAAGATCCAACAAAGACAGAGAACTACAGACCGATATCACTCATGAACCTAGATGCAAAAATCTTCAACCAAATTCTTGCCAACAGAATACAACAACATATCAAGAAAATAATCCATCATGACCAAGTGGGATTCATACCAGGGATGCAAGGCTGGTTCAACATCAGGAAAACAATTAATGTGATTAACCACATAAATAACACAAAAGACAAGGATCACCTGATTTTGTCCATTGATGCCGAAAAGGCATTTCATAAAGTCCAACATCCGTTCATGCTACAAACTCTTAGCAAAATGGACATAGACGGCAAATTCCTCAACACAATAAGGGCCATTTATACAAAGCCAATTGCCCACAACATCCTGAATGGAGAGAGACTGAAAGACTTTCCCTTGAGATCAGGAACTAGACAAGGATGCTCACTGTCACCTCTCCTATTAAACACTGTGCTAGAAGTTCTAGCCAGAGCAATTAGACAAGACAAAGAAATAAAGGGCATCTGCATCGGCAAAGAGGAAGTTAAAATCTCCCTATTCTCAAGTGATATGATTGTATATGCAGAGAACCCCAAGGAATCTATAAGTAAGCTACTCAAACTGATAGAAGAGTTCAGCAAAGTCTCAAGATACAAGATAAACATAAGTAAATCAGTAGGATTCCTTTATACCAACAATGAGACTGTTAAGGGGGACATTATTAAATCAACACCATTTACGATAGCCCCTAAGAAGATAAAGTACCTAGGAATTAATCTAACCAGAGAAACAACAGACCTTTACAAAGAGAACTACGAGCCCTTACTACAAGAAACCAAGAAAGACTTAGATAAATGGAAAAACCTACCCTGCTCATGGATAGGAAGACTTAACATTGTGAAAATGTCTATTTTACCCAGAGCAATTTATTTATATAATGCAATCCCAATACAAGTTCCAGCATCATTTTTTAATGAGATGGAGAAATAAATCACCAATTTTGTTTGGAAAGGGAAGAAACCCCGGATAAGTAAGATACTACTAAAGAAGAAGAACACACTGGGAGGCCTCTCATTACCTGACCTTAGAACATACTACACTGCCACAGTGGTCAAAACAGCCTGGTACTGGTACAAGAACAGACAGATTGATCAACAGAACAGAATTGAGACCCCAGAGATGGCACCATCTGCCTATGAACAGTTGATATTCAACAAAGGCCCTAAGACATTAAACTGGGGTAAAAACAGTCTCTTCAACAAATGGTGCTGGCAAAATTGGTTATCCATCTGCAGTAAACTGAATCAAGATCCATATCTTACACCTTATACAAAAACCAACTCCAGCTGGATAAAAGACCTAAATATCAAACCTAAAACGATAAAGCTCATCCAAGAAAAGGTAGGAACAACAATGAAAGTTTTAATACACAATGAGGACAGACTCCAAAATCTGTCAAAGAAACCTCAATCAACAGAAGAGAAAGTAGATAAATGGGAACTGTTAAAAATCAAACACTTTTGCTCATCCAAAGACTTAATTAATAGAATTAAAAGAACACCCACAGAATGGGAAAAAATATTTGGCAACTCTATGTCAGACAGACCCCTGATCTCCATAATCTATAAGATACTACAAAATATCAAGAAGAAGAAGATAAACCATCCAATTAAGCGATGGGCAAAGGAGATGGACAGACACTTCACTAAAGAGGAGATCCAGGCAGCGAAAAAACACATGCGGACATGTTCACGATCTTTAGTTATTAAAGAAATTCAAATCAAGACAACAATGAGATACCATCTCACCCCAACAAGATTGGCCATGATCCAGAAAACACAAAACAACAAATGCTGGAGAGGCTGTGGAGAAAGTGGAACCCTCCTACACTGTTGGTGGGGTTGCCAAATGGTCCAGCCTCTTTGGAAGGCAATCTGGCGCTTCCTTAAAAAAATGGGTATCGATATACCATTTGACCCAGTAATTCCACTACTTGGAATATATCCTACAGAATCAAGGCCTTTCACACCAACGGACACATGCACCAGAATGTTTACCGCAGCACAGTCCACAATAGCAAAAAGATGGAATCAACCCAGATGCCCAACAATAGAAGAATGGATAGGTAAACTGTGGTATATATATTCAATGGAGCACTACACAATGATAAAGAATAACGATGATTCCAGGAAACATCTCCTAACCTGGTTTCAACTGGAAGACATTATGTTGAGTGAAAGTAGTCAGCGACAAAAGGACAAATACTGTATGAGATCTCTACGATAAGATCTCAAAAACAGACTTGTGTATAGAAGAAAAGACTCTTTGACAGCTGCAAGGGAGGGGAGAGAGGGAGGAGAAGCGGGGGAGGGTTTAGTTTAGATAGTTACTAGAAATCTAGTTGGGAGAAAGCGGTGATAGCACACATTAGAAACAAGAACAACGTTAAGTGGACTTCAGCATAACTTGAGTACTCCTTCCACCTTAACTCAATACTGCAAAGATAGAGTAGCTGGGGCGGGGGGTGGGGGACCATGCTCTTGGGCGAATTCCAGGCCAATTGGCACAACTAGCGTTTTGCTAAGAGAGCTCTCTGCACCCCACATTGGTGAGTGACGTCTGGGGTCTTAAAAGCTGCCAAGCTGCCATCCGAGGACACAGCAAATGGTCCCAACTCAGCAGGAATGGATGTTCACCAAGGACCAAAATGACATGCGGTAAAGACAACCGAGAAGACAGAGAGACCCACAAGAGTGTGTGCCTACATCGACTTGGGACCGGAAGAACCGGATGGTGCCCAGCCACCACCAGCGATAGCCACGATGGAGCTCACAGAGAGGAGTCTCACTGGCAACACAAGAATAAATAGAGGTGCATCATGAGATCTCCGCTAAAAGACCTCAATTGATGGTCCAGCAGTTTTGGGGTTCCTCTGAGAGCATGGCCCACTGCCCTGATGCTGCCCTTCTCCATAAATTATAACAAAGGTCCACTCTTTGGACAGGAATGGATTGGACTTGGCAATGCAGAGTCATGGTGTTTGCAATCAACTCGTATGCACTCGAAACTGGGAAGACTGAAGAAGAATTGAAGCATTTGGACTATAGTGCTGGCAACAATATTAATATACTAGGGACTAACAGAAGAATGAATACGTTTGTCTTGGGAAAAGCACTCTCAGAATGCTCCTTAGATGCAAGGATGGGGAGATATCATCTCATATACTTTGGACATCTCACCGGGAGTGATCAGTCTCTGGAAAAGGCCATCATGTTTTTGTTAAGTAGAGGGTCAGCAAAAAAGAGGAAGAACCTCAATGAGATGGACTGACACAGTGGCTGCAACAATGGCCTCAAGTGTAACCATGATTGTGAGGACCAGGCAGTGTTTTGTTTGTTGTACACTGTGTCACTATGAATCAACAGAACAGCATCAAACGACAACAATCTGCTTTGTTTAAGGTCAACTGATTAAAATATTAATCACATGTAAACAGCATCAAACAACAACTATCTGCTTTGCTTAAGGTCAACTGATTAAAATATTAATCACATGTAAACACCTCATGTCAATATCTAGACTCATATTTGACCAAATGTTTGCGGTAACACAGCCTAGGCAAGCTGGCACATTAAAATTAACCATCACAGGGGGTAAAGCCACTCGTACATTAACAACAATAAAAGCACTAATATCTAGCTGTGTTAGTGATCATCGTATTTTTTTATCACAATACACTCTTAGGGAAAAAAATGGCACTTAACTCGTCGGCACTTGGCTTGGCTAAGCTTGTTTTGGGTGAAGCAGTGAAAATATTATTTTTTAACACATATCTTTTTACTATTCACTGAAGTGAAGTGGAAAGTAGGTAGTTCCACTGCATCCTGAATCACCACTATCATCCAGAGGAAGAGCACCGTGCAGTTGAGCTGTGAGCTGTACCAATCAGTTTTTTCAGGGGAATAACATTTTTACTTGAGTGAACAACTCTAGTTTTTCAGACTTGGGTTGTTTTTTTTTTTTTTTCAACCTCTTTTCTTGTCTCTCTCACTTTTAGATTGAATAATTTCTGTTGCTCTATCTCCAAGTTCACCAAGTTTTCTGTAACCTATATTCTGTTCTTGTGCCTAACCAGCACATTTTTTTTTTATTTCAGCTGTAGTATTTTTCAGTTCTAAAATTTCTGTTTTATTCTTTTTCAGTTTTCTGTTTCTTTTCTAAGATTCTCTCTGTTTGCCATTACTTTTTGGAACATGGTCATGACAGCAGCTGTAAAATCTTTGTTTAATTATTCCTGTATCTTTGTCATCTTGGGGTTAGTGTCAGTAATCTTTTCCTTTGCAAGATGTTGAGATTTTCCTCATTCTTCATGTTTTCAGCATTTTCTAATTGTGCCCAGACGTATTAAATATTATGTTATAAGATCTGAGGTCTTGTTTAAAAACTGTGGAAAGTGATGATTGTGTGTGTGTGTGTGTCTTTTACTAACCATCTTCTGTGAATTCAGTTTTCAAAGACTTTGCTGTTGTTCAAACCTCTCCGGTAAGTGGAAACCCTGGTGGCATACTGGTTAAGTGCTACATCTGCTAACCAAAAGGTAAGCAGTTCAAATCGACCAGATGCGTCTTGGAAACTGGGGAGCAGTTCTACTATGTCCTGTAGTGCCACCATAAGTTAGTGTGCCATTTGGTGGCAAATGAGGGACTTTTGTCACCACAATCTCTAATCATCCACACTCTCTCCTTTGTTCTCCATGTCCCTATCACGTTGACCTCCTTCTGGTTCCTTATGTCATCCCTCCTTCTGCCCAGCAGCCATTGCACAAGCTGTCCTATTGTCAAAGACACTCTTTACCCTTCCTCACATAATTTACTGTTTCTACGTGTATCAGTTGAATAATTTCTTCCTGGAGAGGTGGAGTCAAGATGGCAGACTAAGTACACGTCTCCTTATATCCCTCTGGAAACCAAGACCTGAATTGATAATCAAATGGAGCCGTCTGATCACCTAGTGAGCCCCCAGGACACAGCACAGGGCTGTTAAATTGGACTTCATACCACTGAATGAAAAACCTCCTCTTTTTCGCTGACTCCCCCTCCCAGCTAGCCCTGGCGCTCACAGAATGAAGGTAAACACACCATTTTGAATTTCTTTTCTCTGTCTTGGCAGGTGGGTGGAGCTGGGTCTTACCTAGCACCTAAACTCAGAAGCACTGCTGGTGGGATAGACAGGGGAAATTGCCATATTTTGAGAGCCAGGCTTAGGACTCTGTTAATCTAGCCACTTTGGACCTGTCTTTTTATCTCTGCCACAGTGTGGTTCATATGGAACCACAGTGCCTGTGTGCAGGATGCCATGTTGGATATGGAGATTTTAGAGGGGCATAATTTTTAGCCTGGCAGCCAGTGTCTGCAAACAGGACAGCGCTTCTCTGACAGAAAAGTAGTATTTTATGCAGTGTCACCTATGGTAGGGGCCCAGTAACAGAAACGGAAGACTCATTACCTCTCGGCACCTTCAGCCCTCTATCTGCCGATCTTGTGGAGGGTGCCTTCTTATATACAGTGGCCACAGCTGGACCTAATTCTTAGCTTGGGAGCCAGAGACTGCCCACAGGAGAACGCTTTTCTACCAGAAAAGCAGTAGTTTACACAGTGTCGCCTAAGACTGGGCCCTGTCAGCAGAGGCTAACAGGGCAGTAGCATTGCTGTATTTTGAACTAGTTCGTATCATTTGGGGTTGGATATAGAGGTGCTTACTTTGCCGGTTGGGAAGAGGGACCTCTACACCTGAAAATCTGACGGACTTAGGAGGTGGTCAGATATCATTTGTTTTACATTTTAAGACAGCCTAGAGAAACATCTGCAGTCCATCCTCATGGTATCTCACCCAGCCTCTGCTTACTCACATGGGACTCAAAAAGCAATAGACACTTGCGGCAAACAAGAAATCACCCATGGTTTCAGAAGGCTCACAAACAAAACAACCAAGAAGTGTTCCATATGAAGAAAATTTTCTGAAATCATTGGAAGATGAATGTAAAAGGATTATATACAGAGCCCTTCTAGACCTTATACAAAATGCAGCACAATAAAATGAAAAATTAAGCAAGCTGTTCGATCTGATGAAACACCAGTACTCTGAAATCCAACAGATCAACAGTAAAATAAAAGACATAGAAACTTCCATTGGAAGCCAAGAAAACAGAATGCAACAAAAGGAAAAAAGAATTTCTGACTTGGAAGATAGAACTACTGAAGTCAGTATCTATGAGGACAAGTCAGAAAAAAGAAACAAGAAAAATGAAGAAGCATTAAGAAGCATGTGGGACTCTATTAAGAGGAACAACTTTCAATTAATTGGAGTCCCTGAACAGGATGAGACACCTGAGAACACAGAGAATATCATTGCTGAGAAGAAAGAGAATATAGATATCCCAAATGTATATGGTATGCCACCCAATATAGATCTCAAAAGAAAGACTCCAAGACATATCATAATCAAGCTTAACAAAATGAAACATAAGCAGCAACTCTTAAAGGCAGCAAGACTCAAAGCAAAGCTAACATTCTGAGGGAAACTCTGTAGGCTTTCATCAGATTTCTCAGCAGAAACCATGCTGGCACAGAGACAGTGGCATGACACATTCAAAGCCTTGAAGGAGAAGAACTTCCAACCAAGAATTATATATTCTGCAAAACTATCTTTCAAATATGAAAATGAAATTAAGACATTCCCAGATAAACAGAAACTCAGAGACTTTGTAAAAACCAAACCAAAACTACAAGAAATACTGAAAGAAGTTCTTGGCTCTGGCTTAGAAGAACAAAGCCACTAACTTTACATTTTAGAATGATACATCATCAAGAATTCTACTCAGTTAGAGAAGGCTCCAAACTCAATCACAGCTTTAATACTGAAAGAAACAATCCAGTGATTATCATGAAAACTATGGTGCCATCATATTAAAAAGAGGGATGTACTACAGTTGTTACAGTCCTTCCAGACGGAGAGGAAGTCAACAAGACTATAATTAAAATGGGGTTTATATATAGTTTATTAAGGGGGATCTTAGGGGCAGCCGTAAAGCACAACAAAGATGCAACATACCATATCAAGAAATGTAACACAGCAGTCTCAACAACTACAAAGCCAGCTCTGAAAAAGGTGAAAAATTTCTTCCTATTTGAGCAGAGCCTGTCACAAAGAGGGGGAGTAGTGAGGAATATTTTATATTTCCAAGTCAGTGCGTGAGTTTCTGCTTCTGACAATTAACTCCAGAAACTTAGTTGTTCTAAGTGTTACATACCTCATTGCTAAATATCATTACGGTCACTGTTTTAGTCAGTTAGGGCTGCTCTAACAGAAATACCACAGAGTTGATGGCTTTAACAAAGGAAAGTTTTTTCTTACATAGTCTGGTAGGCTGCAAGTCCATATTCAGGGTGTCCACTCCAGGAAAAGTCTTTCCCCCTTGTGAGCTCTGGAAGAAAGTCCAGTATTACATCAGTCTTTATTCAGGGAACGTCTCAGTGCAGGAATGTCAGGTCAGAAGGATGTGCTCTTCTCTCGGTGCTGCTTTCTTGATGGTACGAGGTTCCCAATTCTCTGCTTGCTTCTCTTTCCTTTTATCTTATGTAGGATGAAAGGATTAAGTGTGGGGTAATCCATACTGCAGGGAAACTCCCTTTACAGTGGAGCATGGAGGTGATCTTATAAAGTGATTTGCACCCTACTTCTTTAACACACAGCACAGCAAAATCAAAAAATGGCCGACAATCTTAGAATACAGGAAATCAAGCCCCAGCCACATGGCTACACATATTTTTGGGGGGACACAATTCAATCCATGACAGTCACCTTTGAAGTACTCCCCTTGAGAAGCTATGCACTGATGCCAGTACCCAGTCTATTCTTTAAAGCAATTTCAGACCTCTTTCTGGGATGGCCATTGTACACAGCAGCAAGGTGGCAAGTTCACAAACAATTGTATAGTTGTCTGTGAGGGAGTTTTTAGCTACTAAACAAATAGCTATATTGGAACATGCTCACTACTCACCTGATCTGGCCCCCAGTGACTCTTTATTTACCCAAAGATAAAGGAAATACTAAAAGGAAGGCATTTCAATGACACTAAGAACATCAAAGGTAATATAGTGACAACTGTGATGGCCATTCCAGGAAAAGAGTTCCAAAATTACTTTCAAGGATGGACTAGGCACTGGCATCAATGCATAGTTTCCCAAGGGAAGAACTTCAAAGATGACCATAGTGATATTCAGCAACGAGGTATGTAGCACTTTTTCTGGAATGAGTTTGTGAACTTAATTGGCAGTCCTCATATGTATGTGTCTCATCTTCTTTCATGTGTATCCATGGAGTTAAGTTCTATAATTAGATAGTTTGGATAGGTCTAAAAGTTACAGTTAATTATATCTCTAACAAGTAAAAAGTGCTACACGATGTTGTAATTGTTAATTTTTAAATGAGAAATCATGGTTGTGAGGGATTTGTGGAGCACTGAATGGTGTGATATTTGAATCTTCTCAATAAACAAACCAAGAATTCGTTCTACTCAAAATATTCAAGTGTTGATGACATCCAACCGTTTATGTGTCACCGTATGCTTTCATGCTACATATGTTTCTCCATCTTGATCATTAAAAGTTGTATGAAACATAATGTCAAAGACCAAAAGCCTGAAACAATAATCTCTGGTACATTTTCTTTATCTAACAACATATCACCCTTATCAGTAAAATAAGTATGAGTAACATAAAACTTCAATCTTAAAGATTCCATATGAGGAAATAATGACACTTTTTATTCTTTAATTCAGAGTAAATGTCTTTACCACATCCATCACCACGTTGCCATTAACAGCAAGGACAAATATACAGCACACACACACACACACACACACACACACACAAATCCACTGTTGTTGAGTTGATTCCAACTCACAGAGACTGTACAGAACAGAGTAGAACTGCTCCATAGAATTTCCTAGGAACGTCTGGCAGATTTGCACAGCTGACCTTTTAGTAACACTTAACCACTGTGTCACCTGGTCTCCACATACAACACAAGCATGATCAATTACCTAATTGAATACCCATCAGAAGTTCATTTTAAACATGTTTTTAATAAACAGATGTTAAGTACTTAATCCTTCACCACAAGTATACTCTGAATGTCTTCTCTGTACCAGATGATTAACTAAGTCCTGGTTACACTGCAGTAAATGACCCTTACCTTGATGAACCTACAGACCAGTGAAGGGAACAGACATTAAACAAGTAAACCCACAAAATTATTATCGAATTACAAATCATGCTTTTTTAAAAAAAAAAAAAAAAAAGAAATCAAATGCATTACCATTGAGTCAATTTTGACTCATAGCAATCCAATAGGACAGAATATAATTGCCACATTAGACTGGGGTAAAAACATTCTCTTTAACAAATGGTGCTGTCAAAATTGGATATTCATTTGCAAAAAAAAAAAGATACAAGACCCATATCTCACACGTTATACAAAAACCAACACAAATTGCATAAAAGACCAAATATCCAACCTAAAACGATAAAGCTCATCCAAGAAAAAATAAGATCAACAAGGGAAGTTTTAATACACAATGTAGACAGACTTTAAAATCTGACAAACAAAGCACAATGAACAGAAGAGAAAACAGATAAATGGGAACTACTACAAATCAAATACTTTCGCTCATCCAAAGACTATCAAAAGAATCAAAAGACCACCTTCAGAATGGGAAAAAGTATTTGGCAACTATACATCAGACTAATGTCTGATCTCCATAATCTATGAGGTTCTGCAAAATATCAACAAGAAAAGGATAAATAATCCAGTTAAGTGATTGCCAAAGAGATGGACAGACACTTCTCTAAAGATCATATCCAGGCAGCCAAAAGACAGATGCACAAATGCTCATGATCATTCGCTACTAAAGAAACTACGATAAGATATCATCTCACCTCAACAAGGTTGGCCATGATCCAAAAAACACAAAACAACAAGTGCTCGAGAGGCTGTGGAGAAATTGGAACTCTCCTACACTGCTGATGGGATTGCAAAACAGTACAACCCCTTTGGAAAGCTATCTGGTACTTCCTTAAAAATGTGGAAATAGATATACCATTTGACCCAGTAATCCTACTGCTTAGAATATATCCTACAGAAGCATGGGCAGTCACACAGATATATGCACACGAATGTTTATTGCAGCACAGTCCACAACAGCAAAAAGATGGAATCAATCCAGATGCCTAACAACAGATGAATGGATAAATAAACTATGATATATATACTCAGTGGAACACTACACAATGATAAAGAACAATGATTTTAGGAAGCATCTCATAACCTGGTTTCAGTTGAAAGACATTATATTGAGTGAAATTAGTCAGCAGCACAAGGACAAATACTGTATGAAGCCCCTACATGAGGACTGAAAAACAGGATTATGTACAGAAGAAAAGACTCTTTGGTGGCCGCAAGGGAGGGCAAGTGGGCCGGTTATAGATTAGTTGATAGAAATTTGGTTGGGTGAAATCAGTGACAGCACACATTAGAAGCCAAGCCACGTGCCGTCGAGTCGGATCCGACTTCAATACAACCTGAAAACTCTCCCAATCTTAACCTAATGCTGCAAGGACGGAGTAGCAGGGACAGGGGTCTGGGGATCATGCTGTCAGGGGACATAGAGGCCAATGGGCATAACTAACCTATTGCTAAGAGAGTCTTTTCCATCCCATATTGGTGAGTGGCATCTTGAGTCTTAAAAGCTAGCAAGCTGCCATCTGAGGTACACCAAATGGTCCCAATTCAGCAGGAGCAGATGATTACCAAGGACAACAATGACACTGGGGAAAGAGAACCCAGAAGACAGAGAGACTCACATGAATGGGTGATTACATCAACATGTGACCAGAAGAACTAGATGATGCCCAGCCACCACCAGTGACAGCTTTGATGGGGCTCACAAAGTTGAGATCCAGTGGCAACTCGAGAACAAAAAGGGGTACACCCTGAGAACTCCACTAAAAGACCACAATTGATGGTCCAAATGCCTGGGGTTCCCCTGGGAGCATAGCCACTAGACCTGATGCTGCCCCTGATCATAAATTATTACTGAGGTCAACTCCTCGGGCAGGAATGAATTGGACTCAGTGGCACAGAATGATCATATTGTGTGTGCACTTTATGGTTCTATGCGTGTATAGGATATCATCCTATTGACCTCTTACTAGAGGGTAGTAGAGAGGATGGAGAGGAGGGGACAGGAGATTGTAAAGGGGATATGACATGTACAAAACAGAAAGGAGGAGTGTGCTGTCACTGGGCAAGAAGAGCGGAAAGAGCTGCACATAGGCAGGCATTCAGATTTAAACTGGATTGTACACTTTCACTCAATCACATTAAATAAATAAAATTTAAGAAAAAGAAAAAGAACTACTGCATTGGGTTTGCAAGGAGTGGCTGGTTGATTCAAACTACCTGACTTTCCACTAGCAGTCAAACTCTTAGCCACTGTGCCACCAGGGCTCCACAAATGATGACAAATGCTTTTCATAAAAGAAGGGAAAGTATAGCACATTGATGAAACTAAGAGGAATTTAGTATGCCTAGAACAAAGGACATAAATAGTGAATAATTAGATTATGAAAGGCATTGTTTTTCATCTTAAGAGGTTCAAACTTTAGGATACAAGAAGCCACTAAGAAATTTAAACAGGATAATGACATGGTCAGATTTTGCTAAAGTGTATACCTGATTACCTAATGACTAAGGTAAGAATTGGCTCTCTCTCGATCGTTTTAACTTTCTCTAATATGTTCCTGTTTCTAGTAATACCTGAAAAAAATCCTTAACTGACACCCTATAAAAGTAAAGATTATATTTAGCATTGTTTGAAATGGAGCCTACTTGTCAGGAATTAACTTTGATGTTGCATATAGTATGTTCTTATATTTAAGAATGCTTATTTGCATGGTCTGACAGACTGGAAGTCCCCTGAAAGACATGGCACTCAGACTGTCTGTTAGCCTAGAATTGAAACCATTCTGAAGCCAACTCTTCAGACAAAGCTTTGACTGGCTCTAGGACACAAGACATACTGGCAAAGAAAGTGCTTCTTAACATAAGATATATGAGAGTAATTGGCAGCTCCTGTCCAAACGCAAGATAAGAGGGGAGAGGGGACAGGAGCTGGCTGAATGGACATGGGAAATACAGGGCAGAAAGGAAGAGTGTGCTGTCACAGTGTGGGGAGAGCAGTCAGAGTTACATAGCAATGTATGTTTTTGCATGACAAATTGGCTTGGATCATAAGCTTTCACTTAAAGATGATAAGTATTTTTTATGTTTATTTTCTATTCACAGTGATTTTTATGTAAACATATAACTGTAACAACTAATCTTTTAGCAAAGTGCTGCTGGAGAAATATCAGCCCAGGTGCTGTCCTGGGTCCTTCTCTGATATCTGGATCATTTTTAATCTCTTTTGCTATCCCATTATGATTCATATCCCATTCTGGAATACTTGATTCTGTATCAGTCTGCTCAGTTTCTTGTGTCAAAACTGTTGTACTAATTACATAATGCCTTCAATGTATGTCTTCAAGTTCTCAGAGTTCACTCTTTGAACTAAAGGTTTTGGCTATTCTTTGGTAATTGCTTTTTATGTTTGGTACCACATATATGCTAATAAATTTGAGAGTGCAGGCAAGTACTTTTTTACTAACATAAAATTCTTATCTATTTTAATAAAAGCTAATTACAAAATTAACACTTCAAGATGACTCTAAAATTGGCAGAGAATGGTTTTAACATTTGGAATGGAGAAGTCAGGTATCGAAGAAGAAAAATAATTCTTCTAGAATGAGTACTTCCTGATTAAACCTTCCAACTACTCCAAAACCATTTACTCACATTTGTTTCCCAAAATCTCTTGGCACTGATATCAAGCATCAAACTTGTCCCCTTGCTCCATCAACAAAATTTTACTGTGTGATTATTTTAGGCCTTGTCATATGTGGGCTACACATCAAGCAGCATGTGACAGACATCCTAGAGTTAATGGAATGGTTTAAGAGTTCTAAAATCCAAAACTCAACATCTAGTCTTAAAACTTTAACCTTTCATATTTTGAAAATTGTCAAGTGTGTTTATCTTTCTCCACTCAAACCCTCTGCTCTCCCTTAGGAGGTAGATAGGTGAGGATAGAAAGAATGAAGGGGGAAATAAAATAAGAAAGGAAAAAGAACTAATGCTCCTTTTCTTTGAGGGTGGTAGCTTTTCACTGGAAATTATGGTCATCTCATCACCTGTATCAGAATATCTTGGGGTCTCTATTATAGATATTTGGACCTACCCAGAGATATTGAATCGGAACTGCTTGGAGTAGAGGCCCAGAATCTGTACTTTAAACAAATAATATTTTTTACAAATCAAAGATTAAAACTAGCTAATGTAAATATGCTCCTTAATTGTTGAATAGTTCTAAAGCAATATACCTCATTAACCTAATTGCTTCTTCTTCCTAAATCCTTAAGTGTCATAAATTAGTCATAATGTGATTGATTTATAGATGAAAATTTTATTTTATTTCTTTACTGAATGACTGCTATACCCACAAAATATATAAATAGGAATCCTTGCCCTTGGGAAGTCAGTTATCTGATGAAGAAAACGGACAAACATGCTTGAGAAGATTTAATCAGTATATGGTGTATGGCTAGCACACTCATATGGAAACAGAGCCAGTTTCCATAAGTATCTATGTGCTTACAAAAGCAGAGGTAGCAGTGAGCAAAGCCAGCAGGCATCTCTGGAAAAGGTCCCAGGAAGGCAGCAAGTTTTAGTCAAAGCTTTCAAAGTGAAAGTACACTTGGGGAGCCGCCACGGTGTGGCAGAACGCAAGCACTCTGGCCAAGAAATCATCAGGGTAAGATTGTAGTTCCAGTTCTACAACTGTGTGACATTCAGCAAGTCTTCTCATTTTTAATTTATTATATTTTCTTATTTGAATAATAAACGGTAATCCCATAATTTGTTTCTTTATTCTCCCATCTCAATCCAGAAAGGATTTAAAGCAGAGAGATATCCAAGTTTCTTCTGGCACTGCTATTTGCTGACTCTAAATTTATCTCAGTTTCCTTTCAGAGTCAACAGTTGATGACTTTATGGTCTTGTACTCCTCATGGCGACAAACTATGCACACACACAAGAAAAATATAATATATTAATAAATGCAAGCTGGAATCTATCATTGCCCATAGGCAAAAATCACTGGTTACAAATATCTCATAACTGAAATTGTACATCTAAGGTTCAAGTCAGACTTCTAAGAGGTAGTACGTTGTCTAGAATTTCTCTGATGAATTCTGTCAGGGCATATTTCTGATGAAAGGCATGAACTCAGACATTTTTGTGTGTTTGGTACAAAGGTATTTTGCCCAGCAGTTTTTTCACAGCGTATTTGACTTCCTTGTTTCTCAGACTATAGATTATGGGATTCAACATAGGTGTCAACACACCATAAATCAACGAGATGATTTTGTCTATTTCTTGTGAGCTTGATGAAGAAGCCTTCAGGTACATGGAGAGGAGAGCCCCGTAAAACAAAATCACCACCATCAAGTGGGCACCACAGGTAGAAAAAGCCTTGTTCCTTCCCTCTGCTGAGCTGATTCTCAGAATAGCAGACAGGATGAAGATATAAGAGATACAAATTAAGAGCATCGGGATGGGCAGGAGGAGCACGCTGATCACCACCATGACTATGTCCATGAACAGTGAACTTGTGCATGTAATTTTAGCAGAGCCAAAATTTCACATACAAAGTGATCGATGTGGTTCCCACAGAAGGGTACATGCAGGGCAACACTGGTCTCCAGCAGAGCACACAGGCGGCCTGTCGCCCAGGAGACAGAGGCCATCTGCACACACACCTGCCTGTTGATGATGATGGAGTATCTCAGAGGATTGCAAATGGCCACATAACGGTCACAGGCCATCACAGCCAGCAGCACACACTCCGTGGAACCCATGGCAGGGGACAGGTACATCTGCACAGTACACCCAGAGAAGACAATGGTTCTCTGGGATGACAGTATGTTCACCATCCCAATGGGAATAGAAGCAGATGTGTAACACATATCAATGAGAGAGAGATTTCCAAGGCAAAAGTACATGGGGGTATGAAGGCGCGAATCCATGATAGTGGTTAAAATAAGAGTGCTATTGCCCAAGAGGGTTATCAGATATGGGACAAGGCTGAAGACAAAGAGGACAAGCTCCATCTTTGGATATCTGCCAAAGCCATCCAGGAAAAAAGAAGTCCAAACTGTGAAATTTTCTCCTTTCATTTCCTTTCTTTTGTTCAACTGTCTTTATTCCAGTTACCAATCTCTTCATTTCATCTGAGGACATAAAGAGAGAGAAATGTAATGCTCATTTATTTAACAAAGCAACACAAAAAATCTCAAACTTATTTTCGCTTTTATAAATCTAATTTTACCACGTGATGTCACAGGGTAGGGTACTTACTAATCTAAGAGGGGAAAGCAGGTTTCATCTGCATAAGAAGTTGATTCTTTCACAACAAAATTTAGGAAACAGTGAATTTGAAAACAAAAAATAGCATTTCATTTTGACCCTCAGCCCAAACTCCTGTACTTGGCACACAGTAGGCTTCCAATGAAGATTTGAAAGTGACTGAATGAGAAAACTATGATTGCTAACCAGCAGTTCAAATCCACCAGCCACTCCTTGGAAATCCAATGGCACAGTTCTACTCTGTCCTGTAGGGTCACTATGAGTTGGAATTGACTCAGTGGCAGTGGGTTTTGAATAAGAAGAGAAAGAATATACAGAGAACAAACTATACAGCACAAATGAGAAATTAAATCATATATGAAAGCGTGGGGAAACGCTCATATGTACAATGATAATCTTCACTGGAAGAAGAGTAGAAATGTTTAAATGAATTTTAAACCAACACTTATAAAGTTCTGTGTCTACATGAGCTTTACCTTTTCCAAATAACAGCTTGGAGGTTGAAACACTTATCTCAGAAATGTTGACCTTTCTTGAAGCATTGAAGATGATATTTAGGAGCCAGTGTTATAAGTCACATAAAATAACTCCCCTCATTTAAACACTGACATATCCCTTGTAGAGTTTCATTCATTACTGAAGTTTCATTCATAACTTCAATAGTATGTGTACAGTTGAAAAAATTATACTCAGGTAATACTCTTGATATACAGGAAAACCCATGAATATGCCAGAAATTCAGACATTAAACTGCCTTAAAAAATTAGCTTAAGATCTCTTTGAAGATAAGATCGTAGATCATCTTATAAATTATTAGCAAGGCACTTAAGATTTTGTTCTTTTACATTTCTTATTATTAATAAAGACCCAGTACAGCAAACTTATCTTGTTTTCACACTTACATTGTTCTACATCATCTTCAAACCTTCTATCTTTCCCTCCACCCCTCTGCTGGCTCTTCTCTCTCTCTGTTCAAATAAGTACTAACTTCTTTAAATTTTCCTTCACTGTCATGTTACATGTACAAACTGCTCTTCTATATTTGCTCTTTCTTGCATAGCCGAATTCCTCACTTACATTGTATATGTTACAGTATTTCAGCCTTTCTTACCACTAGCCTCCTTTTCCAGATTTTTTATTTCAGTCACTATTATCATCCCCCTGTTCTCCATATTTAAAAAGATGACATAGCTGACAATGGTGAAAATAATACATAATAACAAAGGGCATAGTATTTTCCAAATTATTTTCATTATATTATTTTACTAATTTTGTCTTCTCCTTCTAATATATCTCACATCCAACCTGTTATCAAGTCCCTGAATTTTGTGTGTGTGTTAGTCCTCAGTCTCCAAACCACTTACATTGCAAATCCAAACATTATCAGTAATAGGGAATACACTTTTCATATTCTTGAGAATACCTGTCAGTAACACTTCCTTCCATAGTAACACAGTTTTTCTAAGAATGAAAAATGAGTCGTGTTGCCCAGGCTCTGATATTTCCTATTGCTTACAAACAGTAGCCAAGAAAACTGGTCCACATGGCTAAATTCCCTGTCTTTAGCTTCAAACAGTGTTTTACCATGTTACTTCATAAATTAACTGTATGCAAGAGAACAAATGTATCCATGTTAAAATTGATAAATATTATTATGTAAAAATGAACAGTGCATTTCATTTTTTTCAAAATCATAGACTTTTGCCTGCATAACTAAAACTGACAAAGAATGGCACATGCAATACTATCTAAATTTAAGTCATTTGCTGTTCCGAGGGAATACCTGCAGTCCCTGAGCAATTAAAGTTCAGTAACTATAACATACAGAAGCTGGAAACTTGAGGGGCTTCAGGGATAATGTCCCAAGGATCCAATTAATCAAACTTTTTAACTGAAACAAAGAGTAAACTCGAGTTTCCCCAAAATACTTTCGAACAACTCATAAAAACAGTCTTCCAGTCCATTCATCCGCAGCCATGTTAAGACTTCTTGACTTGTATGATTACTATTTTGAATACTTACAGTACCTAGAATAAAGGCAGCCTTAGAATTGTATGAAGTAATTTTTCCATTTGTGAAATCACTTCCTAGTTTTCAGCTGATACTGGAGCTGGTTTGTCACACTGGAGCACAAGGAAGTACACAAAAAATGTTAGGAATGGATCAAGAGGAGATACAAACCCACTTGACAAGACTCAAACTAGCCAAATCTGGTTCGGGTTACTTTGAACATCAAAATAAATAATGAGAATAATCAATTATAATCCATAGAATAGAATAAGAATTTATGAGTTCGTTATATCCAGTCCCATCAAGTCAATGCTGACTCATAGCCATCCTGCAGGATGGAGCAGAACTGCCCCACAGAGTTTCCAAGGATGCCTGGAGGACTTGAACTGCTGACTTCTTGATTAGCAGCCATAGCACTTAACCACGCCACCACAGGGGTTTCCAAGTTCATTGCAGTAGGAAGGAAACAAAGGCAAAGGAAGAAAGTGAGACAGGGATGAAGTGCTGGGGAAGGGAAGAAAATGGAAATGTCTTCCTTACAACAGAATGCCAAAAAATGATGACATAATTAGAAAATCATGCATTGAGGTTAAAACTCATAAAGTGGATGAAACTCAGGATATTTGCATGATGTAAGAGCATATCAACACAGATTACGTATTAATTTCAAACAAAAATAGTAACTTTACAGTGGAGAGAAATGAAAAGTGGTCCTTCTGTTTGTTTTCTTTCTTTTTTAACTTGAGTACTCAGCTCTTTGCACCTTTGTCTGCTCTCCTCACCCTGTGACAGCACACTCATCTTTTTCGCTCTTCGCTGCCAGTATCCACTCGACCAGCAATTGTCCCCTCATCTCCACCCTCTTCTCTCCCCTTTAAAAAGAAACCAGTAAGACAGCCTTATATACGTATATGTATATTAAATCATAAAGTATACACACTACATGCAGCACTCTGTCTCAAGTCCATTCTATTCTTTGTCTGCACTGTTGGCGTCAATACTTATTTCAGCTCTGGGCTTTCAGCAAGTCTAGGATTCGTGTTCTCAGGGGACCTTCCAGGTTGTCAGACCATCAGTTCTGGTCCTTTAATAGAGTTCTTGATCTGCACTTCCATTTTTCTCGTGCTACATCAAAAAGCCTACATTATATCCCCTATCAGGGCTGTCTTTTGTGGTGGCTGGCACCTTCTAGTTCTGGTTTCACACTGATGTAGTGTCCCAGTCATGCGGGTCTTTCTGTCTCCTAATCTCACTTTTCTTTATGTCTTTGATGTTGTCAGTTGTCATCTGTTCCAGGTGACTTGGAATGAGGTGACGTTCCTCAGATGTCAGCTTACTGGCCTTTAAGACCCCAGACACCACTCACCATTACGGGGTACAAAAGACCCTCTTAGCTAAAGACTAGCTATGCTAACTAATCATGACAGTCCCCACAACACATGGTTCCCAAACCCTATCCGTGCTACTCTGTCCTTTGAAATGTTGGGTTTAATTTAGAAAATCTTTTAGCCTATAGAATAGTCCAGCTATGCTGGCCTGCAGTCTGCTATGTGTTATCACCCCCTTCACCTAACCAAATTCCACTGACTGACTAATCTATGAATAGCCCTATTCCTTCCTCCTTACCCTTGTAGCCATCAAAGAGTATGTTCTTCTGTGCATAAGTCTTTTCTTAAGTCATTATAATAGGGCTGTCATACAATATTTGACCTTTTGCAGCTCACTGATTTCACCCAGGATAATGGCCGTCTTAACATCACCAGTACTGGGACAAACCTACTCTATTTACACTATGATGTGATACACTGAGAACTCACTCTCGCTTCTGAGACATTCCTGTCAAAAATACATAACCTACATCTTACTAAGGGAAAAATCAAACAAACCTAAACTGAGGAGCAGTCTACAAAATAATCACCTTGTTATTTTCAAGAAATGGTAAGGCTAATTGGCACACTAGCATTTTGCTAAAAGGGCTCTCTGCACCCCACATTCGTGAGTGGCACCTGGGGTCTTAAAAGCTGCCATCTAAGGGTACAGCAAGTGGTCCCAACTCAGCAGGAATAGATGATCACCAAGGACCAAAACGACATGGGGGAAAGAGAACCCAGAGGACAGAGAGACCCACATGAGTGGATGTCCACATCAACTCGTGACCGGAAGAACTCCAGCCCAGCCACCACCAGAGATAGCCACAATGGAGCTCACAAAGTTGAGTCTCACTGGCAACACAAGAATAAAAAGGGATGCACCCTGAGATCTCCACTGAAAGACAGCAATTGATGGTCCGGGGCTTCGGGGTTCCCCTGGAGCAAGGCCCCTGGCCCTGATGCTGCACCTGTCCATAAATCATAATGAAGGTTAACTTCTCAGACAGGAATGGATTGGACTCAGCGACACAGAATGACTATATTGTGTGTGCACTTTATGGTTCTATGCTTCTATAGGATATTATCCTGCTGACCTCTTACTGGAGGAAGGGTACTGGGTGGATAGGAGGGAAAAGGAAACTGTTGAGAGGATAGGACAAGTATGGAGCATAGAGGAAGAATGCACTGTCACTGGGCAGGGAGAGCAGTGGAAGCCGCATATAGCCGGACATGCAGATTTATACGGGAATGTACATTTTCATTCAATCATAATTAAAAAAATAAGTGGTAAGGCTAGAAAACATAGGGAAAGGCTAAGAAAATGTTCCAGTCTAAAGGAAATTAAAGAAATATGACAACTAAATGCAATGCATGACTCAGGATTGAATCTTAGACAAAGAAAAACATGCTATCAAAGACATTATTACACAACCGACAACTTTTGAATATGGTCTGCGAGTTAGATAGTAGTATTGTGTCAGAGTTATATTTCCTGATTTTTGTAATTGTACTGTGGTTGTGTTCTCATTCTTAGAAAATACATGCTAAAGTAGTTAGTGTTAAGGCACAAAGTATCTCCAACTCAAATAGTTTATTTAAAAAACATGAAGTCTATATATTTGCCATAAACAGATGAAACTTGAAAATATTGTGTTAGGTGAAATAAGTCAGTCACAAGAAGATAAACATTCACCAATATGAAATACTTAGAATAGGCAAACATACAGAGATCCAAGTTTAACAGTGGTTACCAAGGGTGAGAGGAAAAGGGAATCTTTGCTTAGCTAGCATTAGCTTTCTTTTCATGGGAGTGGAAAATATGGCAATGGCTGTTGGTGACAGCTGCACAGCACAATTGAGTCTCACTGGCAACACAAGAATAAAAAGGGATGCACCCTGAGATTCCACTAAAAGACCACAATTGATGGTCCAGGGGCTTCGGGGTTCCCCTGGGAGCAAGGCCCCTGAGCCTGACACTGCCCCAGTTTAACTGACTTACACAAGTGAAAAACATTGAATTGGCAAATGTGCTACCTGTATTTTTACAACAGTTAAAAAAAACATTGATTGTAATAAAAATAAGAAACAATTTGAGAACTAGTTAAGATAAGTCATTTGTTAAGTTCAAGTTGACATGACAAAACAAAAAGAAATTTACGATAATGATGTCTGGATAAGAGGTGTATTTATTATCACATTTTTTGTGAAAGGTATACAGTTGTCCCATTTTCTGTGTTCTAATGACAGTTCCTTCATTCTGGATCACTAAGAATAAATGGATACTCCAACACAGAATCATCAGGAGAACTTGATCAGACAGAATCATCAGGAGACCTTGATCAGATCACATGAATATGAAGTTTTTTTTCCTTCTTAAAAAACAAGAGTGGTAACAACAACCAGGCTGAACAAAAGAACTGCAATGGAGCTAATTGAGCAGTCAATGATATTTTGGGAATAATGGGCTACAGTGGCCCACCCATGATAAGCCTGAAACACTTAAACATGCTATGTTCTCTGTATTCATTTAATTGTAAAATACAGAAAATACCATAGAAGTGAATGGCTTCACAATTTTAATAATATTAAACTTGTTTTAATTTCAATTGTGATTAAGTGAAAGTATGCAATTGAAATCAATTTTGTCTTCCTGCCTGTCTGCAGCTCCATCTGCTCTCATCACCCAATGACAGCACATTCTTTGTTTTCACTCTACACTTCTAGTATTCCCTTAGTGAGCACCTGTCCCCTTCTCTCTGCCTTCTTCTGTTCTATCTAGAAAGTAACCAGTGAAACAGCCTCCTATAAATGTAAAAAACTATAAAGTACACACACCATATGCTCTCATTGTGTCCACAAGTCCAATCCACTCTCGTCTGAAGAGTTGACTTCAGTACTGGTTTCTGGTCATGTTTAGCAGCGTGTCTAGGGGCCATTTTCCCAGGGGACCCTCTAGGCTGTCGGAAGATCACTTCTAGTCTTTTAGCAGATTCCATGAAGTGCACATCTCTTTCTCATGTTGCCTCAGGGACTCTACATTGTGTCTCCCTTCATGGCTGTCTTTGGTTGTGGCTGGGCACCATGTTGTCCTTTTGGTCTCACAGTCATGTAGTCTCCCATTCATGTGGGTCCTTCTGTATTCTGAGCTCTTTTTTCCTCTTTTCTGTGTTGTTCTCGGTAATCATCTGTTCCAAATGGGTTGGGACCATTTGGTGTACCTCAGATGGCAGCTTCCTAGCTTTTAAGACCCCAGACACCACTCACCAATGTGGAGTGCAGAAAACAGTCTTAGCAAAAGACTGTTTATGCCGGGTGACCTCAGAGATCCCTGAAAATGTAGTCCCCAGATGCCCATCTCAACTACTCTATCCTTTGAAATATTGAGTTGAGTTTAGAAAACCTTTCAGTTTATGGTGAATATTAATCTTGAAACTTTATTTTCATTATGGTCAGTGCTAAGAATATATACTTGCCATTCCCAGGCAACAAGGCAATGAGAACATTACAAGATTGTCACTAACCTATTAATAGAAATAATAGATATTGACATTAAAATGAGTTGATTATAATTCATAGCTACTCTAACCCACTGGCATAGTCGATTTTGACTCATAGCAACCCCATACAACATAGCAGAACTACACCATGAGGTTTCCAAGGAGCACTTCGTAAATTTGAACTGCTGACCTTTTGATTAGCAGTCATAGTTACTCTACAGAGGTTAGTATACAACAAAAGAAAATAAAATTATCATTACTTGCAAGATACATTATTTTATACCTAAAAAGTCCAAGAGAATCAGCTAGAACTTCTCCCCAGTAGTCAATTAAGTAGGTTAATAAAAAAATAAATGTAGTAATTTTTTGCAAACAACTGAAGGATGTAGGGAACAGAAAAAGAGTTATTTAAAAAAATGTACCTTAGATTGGCTCTAAGAAGAACAATGCAGAATGTACATAAAGGTAACAATAAGATTTCAATAACAGCAGTGGCACAGCCAATAAACAGTATGGATGCTTGTGCAAAATCTAAACTGAGCCCACCTCTAAATGTGTTATTTTTACTAGTCAATGAAAACATTTTTATATAACAAATACTATATTAAAATGAAAGTTTCAAAAGGGAAGTAAGAGATGTTTTCATTCTTCTTTGACAGAAGATAATTTATAGTAAGGAACATTGACTTCCTACTTTGAAACAATAAATGTGTATTATACTGAGTAGTCAGTAGCAGGGAATGTTTTCAAAAGAAAACACCTCTCAGTGTTATTTGCTCCATTGGGGTGGACAGTAAAATAAGTAGTTGCTGTGGAGTTGAATTCAGTTCCTGCTGACTCTGTATGTTAGAGCAGAACTTCTCTATAGTGTTTTCAGTGGCTGATTTTTCCACCTTTCTTCCCCGGCACTTCTGAATGGACTAAAACATCCAAACTTTGGATTACAAGCCTAATGCTGACTTCTTAACTTAGTTATTGAAAACTGTCTGTCAGTTCTAGGTTAGGTGTCACTGTTGTTCATTACCCTTGACTTTGTTTAGCCTCATGGCAAACCCAGTGTGCAAAGTAGACCTGCACTCTATAGGCTTTGTAAGGCTACATTTTGGAAGCAGGTCACCACGCCTAGTTTCAAGAGCACGATTAGGTGGATCCCAACCACCCACCTTTCATCTAGTAGTTGAATACTTAACCATTCGTGCCATTCAGGGACTCTTTCAGGTTTGCCGTTAGCTGTAGTTGTTTAATAGATACACTTGATCAGGTTTAGAAAGAGTCTTAATCATCTAGTGCTGCTTTAATAGAAAAACCACGAGCGGGTGGCTTTCAAAAGAGAAATTTCATTTTCTCACACTCCAATAAAGCTGAAAGTTCAAACTCATGAGAAGGGTTCCTCTGTTGCATCTGGAGGAATGTCCTTGTCATCGATCTTCCCCTGGACTGGAAGCTTTTGAGGTGCAGGGACCCCTGAATCCTTGCCAAAACACTAGCTCTGCTTTCTTGGTGGTATACGAGGTCTTCAACCCTTGCTTGCCTTCCTTTCCTTTATATCCCAAGAGACTACCTCAGGGGACAAGACAACCCCACACACTTAGTCCTGCCCCACCAATAAAACTGCCACTCATCCTCCCTAATTAATATAAAGGCATGGTTTACAGCATAAGGGAACATCACAAAATACAAGGAATCTTGGCCCAGCCAATTTGTTACACACTTTGCTGCACGTGTATTTTGGGGAACACAATTCAACCCATGAAAGGAAGTGCATTTCTTTTCTTTCTTTTCTTTTGTTAGATATTTTGTTTTCCTTTCAGTGGAAGTTTACAATCCAAATCGATTCCCTCCCCCCTACACACACACCCCACCATGCGAATGTAGCTGCTCTGGCCGCCCTGTGACAGCACATTCCTCCTTTCTGCCTTGTACTTCCAGCATCCATTCAACCAACTCCTGACACTTCCAACACCCACCCTGCCATCTGGCCTCTGGAGAGTACCTACTCCAACAGCCTTATGTCTATATTCAGTGCAGGAAGTCCACACTTAACAAGCATCACTCTATGCCTTATAGTCAAGTCCAATCTTTGTCTGGAGAGTTGGCTTTGGTACTGCTTTCACTTCTGGGCTAACAGAGATTCCAGGGGGTGCGTCGAGGGACTCTCCACTCTGACAGACCATCATGAAGTGTGATCTTTTAATCGAGTACTAGTTCTGCACACCCATTTTTCTCCCCCTACATCAGGCACTTTAAGTTATGTTCCCCAGCACCATCTAGTTCTTCTGGTCTCATGTTGCTGTAGTCTCTGGATTATATGGCAACTTTTGTCTCCCAGGCTCATAGTTTCCTCATGTATTTGATGTCCTTCATCATCTTCTGCTACAGGTGGATTGGGACAAATTGATGCTACTTATATGGAAGTGTGCTAGCTTTTAAGAACCCAGCTGCCACTCACCAAAGTGGTATGTGGAACATTTTCTTTTAAAAACATTTAGTTATGCTACTTGACCTCGATGTCCCCTGAAACCGTGGTCTCCGGATCCCTGCCCCTGCTACTCTGTCATTCAAACTGTTGGGGTTTTTTTAGAAAACCTTTTTAGTTTATGTTAACCTCCCTTTGACTTGCTCTCATTCCCTTAACCTAACCCAATTCCTATCTAATTTACTATCTAATCTATGAAAACCCCTCTCACTCCCACCCCACCCTTGTAACCATCAAAGACTGTTTTCTTCTGTGTCTAAACCTCTTCCTAAGTCCTCATAATAGTGGTCTCATACAATATTTGTCCTTTTCCAACTGACTAATTTCACTCAGCATAATGTTTTCCAGATGACTCATGTTATGAGACATTTCCTAAGATCATTGTTGTTCTTTTATCACTGTGTAGTATTCCATTGTGTGAGTATGCCATAGTTTGTTTATACATTCATCTGTTCCTATTATAGACAGTGCAATAAACACTGGTGTGTATGTATCTGTTTGTGCCACTGTCCTTATTTCTCTAGGATATACTCCAAGAAGTAGGACTGCTGGATCACATGGTATCTCTATCTCTAGCTTTTTAAGAAAGTGCCAAATCAATTTCCAAAGTGGTTGTACCATTTGACATTCCTATCAGCAGTGTAAAGAAGTTCCAGCCTCTTCACAACCTCTCCAACATTTATTCTTTCATATTTTTTGGATTAATACTGGTCTTGTTGAGGTAAAATTATATCTCATTGTACTTTAGATTTGGATTTCTCTGATGGCTAAAGATCATGAGCATTTCCTCATGTATCTGTTAGCACCCTGGATGTCTTCTTTGGTGAAGTGCCTGTTCATAGCCTTTACCCATTTTTTAATGGGGTTATTTGTGTTTTTCTTGTTCAGATTTTACATCTTGTAGCTGATGGAAATCAGATTCATGGGTGTCAAAAAGTTTTTCTCTGTCTGTAGGTAGTCTTTTTACTCTTTTGGTGAAGTTTTTGGATGTCCTTAAGTGTTTGGTTTTTAGGAGTTCCCACTTATCTATTTTTTCTTCTTTTGTTTGTATATTGCTAGTAGTATTTTGTAGTCTGTTTATGTCATGTGTTAGGGAGCCCAGCAGTGTCTCTATTTTCTCTCCTACGATATTTATTGTTTTAGATTTTATATTTAGATCTTTGATCTATTTTGAGTTAGTTTTTTTTGCATGGTGTGAGATATGGGTCCTGTTTCATTTTTTTGAAGGGGGATATCCAGTTATGCCTAAACTACTTGTCAAAGAGGCCATCTTTTCCCCAGTGTACAGACTTTGGACCTTTATCAAATATCAGCTCTCATAGGAGGATGATGTTATATCTGGATTCTGGGAGTTCATTTCTTTTCCAAATTTGTTGAGCATATTTATTATAAATCTATAGAATTCTGGTAAATGATTTTACTGTATCTATTCAAATGATCAGAAGACTTTTATCCTTTATTCTAGTAGTATGGTAAATTATATTGATTGATGTTCAGGTATTAAACTATGTTTGCAATAATGGGAAAGACTAACCTTGTCAAAATACACTCAGCATATATTGCTGCATTCAATTTGCCAACATTTTGTTTAGACTATCCAACTAAAGTCTATGTTTGGAAGAGTATTGTTCTGTAGTTTTATTTTCTATGATGTCTTTGTCTGGTTTAGATATAAGGATAATAGCAAAGTCAGGCAAGGAGTTAGGAAGCATTTTATTCTCTAATTTTTTAAATATTCGGTGCATTTCAGCAGCATGCACAAATCTGTGCTAGTTATAGGGATATTCAGATATTCTTTTCTTGAGCTTATTATAGAAGCAGATTTCATCAGAAAGTTGTACATTTATCATAATTATTAAATATGTTGGCACAAAATTGTTCATAATAATGTTATTCCTGTCAGGTCCATCAATGGTGGTACCAAGACACCACATAGTTGTATTGAACTCAGTCTGGTGAAGGCTGTTGTGGATGTGGTCCACTAGTCTTTTGGGCAAACTTTCCCTTATATTTTAGTTTTCTTCACTCATCCTTGCTCCTGAAAGAGTGAAGCCAGTGGAGTGTCTCAGATGGCCATCTACAGGCTTTTAAGACCACAAACACTACCCACCACAGTAAAATGTAGAACATTTTCCTTATAAACTATATTATGCCACTTAAGCAAGATGTTTCCTGAGATCATGGTCTTCACAGCCCTCAGCCCACTAACTCAGTCCCTCAGGGAGTTTGGATGTGTTTATGGAGCTTCCACAACCTTGCCTTGTACCAGTTGTTCTGACTTCCCAGTATCATGTATTATCTTATCCATCCCTATTCTCCCTTGTAACCATCAAAGATTGTGACTTTTTGTATACAAATCTTTTCATGAGTTTTTATAGTATCAGTCTCATACAATATTTGTTCTTTTATGATTGACTTATTTCAGTCAGCATAATACCCTCCAGTGTCCTCCACGTTATGAAATGATTCACAGATTCATCGTAGTTCTTTACTGTTGCTGAGTGTTTGGGATTTTGTTGAGGGTTACTCCATGGCCTAAGAAGTGGTCTATTCTGGAGAACATTCAATGTGCATTGGAAAACAATGTATACTTTGCAGGTGTTGGGTGGAGTGTTCTATGTATGAGGTCAAGTTAGCTGGTTATGCCCTTGAACTCTTCCATATCTTTCTTAAGTTTCTTTCTGGATGTACTGCCCCTTAATGAGTGCTATGCTGCAGTCTCCTACTGTCATTTTGAAATTGTCAATTTCTCTCTTAAATGCCGTATGAGCTTGTTTTTTGTATTTGGAAGCCCTGTCATTGGATGCATAGAGGTTTATGATGCTTAAGTCTTCATAGTGGATCATCCTTATAATTGATATGTATTGCCCTGCTTTGTCTTTTATGTTGGATTTTGTTTTATAGTCTACTTTATCTGAAATCAGTGTTGCCACTCTTGTTCTTTTTTGGCAGTAATTTGTTTGATACATCTTTTTTCCATCTTCAAAGTGTTTTTGATTTTTAATAAATTTACATCTTTTGCTGTCTCTTTTTAAATGCATTTAGTCCATTTACATTCAGTCTATTCATTGTGGATTAAATTGTGTTCCTCAAAAAAATATGTGTAGCAATTTGCCTAGTCTACGGGTCCCAGTATTGTGTGATGTTCCTATATTTTGCAAATGCTGCCTCTTTGATGTTAATGAGGGAAGATAGGTGGTAGTTGTGTTAGTGAGGAAGAATGCAAACTGTAAGAAACTATTGTGCCTTGACACAATTTCTGGGGGATATAAAGGAAAGGGAAGCAAGCAGAGAGTTGGGATCCTCATCCTACCATGAAAGCAATGTCAGGAGCAGAGCACATCTTTTATACCTGGGGTCACTGCACCTCAGAAGCTCCTAGTCCAGGTGAAGACTGACAACAGGGACCTTCCTCCACAGCCAACAGAGAAAAACTTACCCTGCAGCTGATGCCCTGAATTTGGACATGTAGCCTGCTGGACTGTGACAGAATAAAATTTCTCTTTTTAAAGCCATCCACTTGTGATATTTCTGTTTCACCAACACTAGATGGCTAACACAGTGTTACTGATACGTATGAGTTTATTGCTGTTACCTTGTAGTGCTTTTTTTATGGTGCTCATGATCCTTAGCCATCAGAGAAATCCAAATCTGAAGTACAATGAGATAATTTTACCTCAACAAGACCAGTATTAATCCAAAAAATATGAAAGAATAAATGTTGGAGAGGTTGTGAAGAGGCTGGAACTCTTTTACACTGCTGATAGGAATGTCCAATGGTACAACCACTTTGGAAATTGATTTGGCACTTTCTTAAAAAGCTAGAGATAGAGATACCATGTGATCCAGCAGTTATTGCTGAAAGGTTCAATACATAAGCAGGACTTAACATTAAATATTTATGCATCCAATACTAGAGCATCTAAATACATCAAAGAAACACTGACTATACTCAAAAATGTGATAGATCATTCCACACTAACAGTGGGAGACTTCAACACTCCACTCTCAATATTGGACAGATCTTCTAAAAAAGAGCTTAACAAAGACACAGAAGATCTTGTTGCCACAGTTAACCAATGACATATACAGAACTTTCTATCCATCAGCAGACAATTACACCTTCTTCTCCAGTGCACATGAAAAATTTTGCAGAATAGACCACGTGTTAGGACATAAAGCAAATCTCAACAAAATCCATACCACTGAAATATTGCAAAGCATCTTCTCAGACCATAAAGCCATAAAAGTCAAAATCAATAGGAGAAAAAACATAGATAGAAATTAGAACTCATGGAAACTGAACAACACCTTGCTCAAAAAGCCATGGGTTATAGAAGAAATCAAGGATGAAATAAAGAAATTTATGGATTCCAATGAGAGTGAAAACATTTCTTGCTAGAATCTATGAGATACAGCCATAGCAGTATTCAGGGGTCAGTTTATCTCTAGAAACGCCCACATTTATATGGAAGAAAGAACCCAAACCAAAGAACTAAACCTACAGCTTGAACAAGTAAAGAGAAAGCAACAGAGGAATGCCTCAGGCCCTAGAAGAAAACAGATCACAAAGATTAGAGCTGAACTAAATGAATTAGAGAACAGAAGAACAATTGAAAAAATTGAAAAGATCAAAAGCTGGTTTTTTTGAAAAGATCAACCAAATTGACAAACCATTGGCTAAACTTAATAAGAAAAACAGGAAAGGAAACAAATAACCCAAATAAGAAATGAGATGGGAGATGTCACAACAGATCCATCAGAAATCAAAAATATCATAACAGAATACTATGCAAGACTATACTCTAACAAATTGGAATACCTAAAGGAAATAGACAAATTCCTAGATTCTCCATATTTCCATTCACTCAAAGAATATTTGCAGTGTGGGACCAAAATGGTGGACTACACACACATCTCCTCAATTATCTCTGAGAGTTAAGGCCTATAAAAAATAACTGAATGGAGCAATGTGCATATTCCAGCAGACCCAAGATCAGCCATAGAGTTGTGAGATTACACTGGGTGACAGAAGGGGGAAACTACCTCTGTCAGAGGTGAGGCAGCCGCACACTGAGTCCCTCTTCATCAGCTGAGTGGATTCCAGGTACAGATGCCTTCTTTGCTAACTGGGAGGCTGGGACTGGGCCTGCCAAGCCTGTGAGCCTGGCAGAGACTGGCTACTTTGATGAACTGCAGTGCCTAAGTAAACACACTGTGCTTGGAACAGCCACATCTAGAGAACCCAACAGTGACTGGCAACCAAGGGTTACCAACATCTTTCCACCCTCTCTTCTCTGAGCTATACCATAGATACTGCTGACTCATTGCAGAAGAGGAGGCTCAGGCAGGACCCCGTCTTCCTCAGCTGAGAGGAGGAGTCAGCCATGCCTGAGGGCTCAGCTAGTGCTAATTCCCATGCTAAACAACAGTGCCTGTCTGAATAGTGCTTCTCCCAGCAGAAAGACCATTCTCTCATACCTAGAGAACACAGTGACAGCTGGCAGCCGAATGCGGTGGAGCCCTAAACCCTCCCTCTTTGAGCCATATCATAGCATCTGCAGATGGGCCACAAGGTGCTGTCTTTGTCAGCCAAGCAGTGGAGCCTGACACCCCTGAGGGCCCAGCTGTAGAAAAGCAGTTTTTAAAATAAGAGCAGTAAGACAATGTAGCAGTGACTAGAGGCTGAGTGTGTCAGCACCATTTTTACCACACTTCACAGAGCCACATCAATTGACAGACCCCCAAAGACTCCATAAGTAGAGTGCCACCTTTGCCAGCCAGGTGGTGGAGTTTGCCACCCCTGAGGGCTCAGCTGCTTTCAGCTACTGTCAGACAGAGTCCCTCTCAGCAGAAAAGCAGTTTTTAAGATAAATGCACCTGGAGGATGCAGTGTTCCCTGGTGGCCAAGTATAGTGGCATCCACCTCTCCTCCTTCCTTGAGACACACCATAGTCTCAACTGGCATGACACCAGAGAGTAAGCACAAACAGCTTACCACCTTTATCAGACAGGAGGCAGAGCCTTCAAACCCTTAGGGTCCACCTTGGGCCAGCCACCAATCTGTGCAACATTGCAGGGCTTGAAACAGTCTATATTGCAAGGGAAGCTACACATAAGTCCGCTGCACCAAAAGAATGCAACAGCAGCAGGTGATCAATTCCAGCAGTGCCCTTACTCACTCTCTTCTTATAACTATGCCACAGCTCCAGTTGGTGTAACACCAGAGAAACTGAACAGCTTCTTGATAGCACAAAGACAACAATCAATATCTAACCATCTAAAGAAGCAGCCACCATGGCTCCAGAAAACTCCCAAAATAAAGAAGCAAAAAACTTTCTAAATGAAGAAGCCTGTCTGAAATTATCAGAGGCAAAATACAAAGACCCCACCTAGAGATTAAACAAAATGCAGCAGAACAAAATGAAAAATAAAGTAAGCTATATGAACTGCTAGAACACCAACAATCTGAAATCCAGCAGATCATGAATAAAATTACATAATTAGACAATTCAATGCAAAATCAAAAGAGTAATATTGAAGAAATGGAATACAGAATTAGTGAAACTGAAGATCAAAGAACTGACACTAGCATTTGTGAAAAGAAATCAAATAAAGAAACAAGAAACATGAAGAAGCATTAAGAAGCATGTGGCATTCTATCAGAAGGAATAGTCTATGAATAATTGGAGTTCCTGAACAGGAAGAGGTAGCTGAAAATACAGAGAAAATTGTTGAAGAGTTGCTGACAGAAAACTTCACTGACAACATGAAAGAAGAGAACATAGATATTCAAGAAGCTTATCGAGCTCAACAAAAACCAGACTGCAAAAGAAAGACACCAAGACATGGTATAATCAAGTGTAATAAAATGAAACATAAAGAGAGGCTCTTAAAAGTATCGAGGCTTAAAGCAAAACCAGTGTACAAAGGGAAGCCCTGTAGGATTTCCTCTGACTTCTCAGCAGTAACCTTACTGACAAGAAAGCAGTGGGATGACACACACAAAGCCCTGATGCAGAAAAACTTCCAACCAAGAATTATATATCCTGCAAAACTGTCTCTCAAATATGATGATGAAATTAAGAAATACTCAGATAAACAGAAGCTTAGAGACTTTGCAAAAACCAAACCAAAACTACAAGAAATACTGAAAGAAGCTTTCTGTTTAGAATCACAATAACATCAGATATATACATAAGGATGCAATGTAGGGCACAGCATCCAGAATCTCACTCAGTTAGGGAAGTCACAAAGCTCAATCAAAGCTAAAATACTAAAAGTAGGCAACCAATGATCTTAACATGAAAACTATGACATCATCACACTATAAAGAGGGATATATTACACTAGATATAACCCTTTCAGATGTAGGCAAAATCAAGGAGATGTACAGTAGTTAAAGATTGATTTAAACTTAGAACATTAAGGGGAATCAAAGAGGTAGCCTCAAGGCAAACTAACAATGCTATATATCAAAACAAGAAGCATAATGCAGGAGTCTCAATGGACACAAAACCAACACTGAAAAGGATGAAAAGGAAATCCATAAAGAAAAACAACCCAGAATAGAATATTAAGAGAAACAAAGAAAACATCAACAACACAAAAATAAAGGCATCAAAATGACAGCACTAAACACATACCTATCCAGTTCTACCCTGGCCCCTAGGGTCGCCGTGAGTCGGATCCGACTCGATGGCACTTGGCATCAATAATTACACTGAATGTAAATGGTTGAATGCTTCAATAAAGAGGCAGAGAGTAACAGCTTGAACCAAAAAAGAGGATCCGTCTATATGTTGTCTACAAGAAATACACCTTAGACTCAAAGTATGAACAAACTGAAAATTAAAGGATGGAAAAATGTATACCAAGCTAACAACATGTGAAGAAGAGGAGGAGTGGCAATACTAATCTCAGATAAAATAGATTTTAATGTAAAATTCACCACCATGGGCAAGGATGATCACTACTGCTGAAAGGTTCAGTACATAAGCAGAATGTAACAACATTAAATATTTACGCACCCAACACCAGAGCATCTAAATACATCAAACAATCACTGACACCACTGAATAATGAGAAAGATCACTGCAAAATAACAGTAGGAGACTTTAACACTCCACTTTCAATAATGGACAGATCATCCAGAAAAAAGCTCAGTAAAGATACAAAAGATCTTATTGCAACAATCAACCAACTAGACCTCATCATCATGTGCAAAACTTTTTACCAGCAACAGATACATACACCTTCTTTTCCAATGCTTATGAAACATTCCTCAGAATAGAGCATGTATTAGGTCATAAATGCAAGTCAACAAAATCCAAACCACAGAAATATGGCAAACATCTTATTGGACCATAAAGCCATATAAGTTGAAATCAGTAGCAGAAAAAAAAATGGTTAGAAATATGAACTGATGGAAACTAAACACCTTGCTCAAAAATTCATGAGTTATAGAAGAAATCGAAGATGCAATAAAGACATTTACAGAATCAAATGAAAATGAAAATACATCCTACCAGAACCTATGGGATACAGTAAAAACAGTACTCAGAGGTCAGTTTATCTCTATAAATGCACACATCTTGACTGAAGAAAGGGCCTAAACCACAGAATTAACCCTACGATTTGAACAAGTAGTATGAGAACAACAAAAGAAACCCTCGGGTTCCAGAAGAAAACAGATAATAATGTTCAGAGCAGAATTAGAGAATAGAAAAACAATTGAAAGTGTTAACAAAACTAAAGGCTGGTTTTTTAAAAGATCAACAAAATTGACAAACTATTGGTTAAACTTACAAAAGAAAAACAGGAGAGGAAACAAATAACCCAAATAAGGAATGGGATGGGAGACATCAAAACAGACCCAGCTGAAATCAGAAATCATACTCTAACAGATTTGAAAGCCTAGAGGGAATGGAGAAATTTGCACACTTACATCACCTACTGAAATTATCATAAAAAGTAGAAAAACTTAACAAACCCACCACAAAAGAAGAGATTGAAAAAGTAATTTTAGAAACTGCCAGCCAAAAAACATCCTGGCTGAGAAAGCTTCACTGGAGAATTCCACCGAACTTCTAAAGAGGAGTTAACTCCAATACTGTGGAGGCTATTTCACAGCATAGAGAAGGACTGAATATTCCCGAATCCATTTTATGGAGAAAGCATAACTTTGATACCAAAGTCAGGGGAAAAAAACACCACAAAAAAAAAAAAGAAAGAAAGAAAATTACAGACCAATATCACTCATGAACCTAGACACAAAAATCTTCAACAAAATCCTAGCCAATAGAATACAACAACATAAAATAATAATAATTCATCAGGACCAAGATGGTTTCATATCAGGGATGCAGGGCTACTTCAACTTCAGAAAACTATTAATGTGGTCAACCACATAAATAATACAAAGGATAAGAATCACCTGAGTGTGTCATCTCATGCATAAAAGACATTTGACAAAGTCCAACAGTGATTCATGTTAAAAACTCTCAGCAAAATAGGAATAGAAGAGAAATTCCTCAGTGCAATAAGGGGCACCCACATAAAGCAAGTAGTTCAAATCCATCAAGTGCTCCTTGGAAACTCTATGGGGCAGTTCTACTCTGATCTCTAGGGTTGCTATGAGTCAGATCCAACCTGACAGCAGTGGGTACACAAAGCAAACTGCCTACATTATCCCGAGTGGACAGAGACTGAAAGAATTCCCCCTGAAGATGGGAACTAGACAAGGATGCCCATTCTCACCACTTCCATTCAGCACTGTGCTAGAGGTCTTAGCCAGAGCAACCAGACAAGATAAAAAAAATTAAGGCCATCCACATTGGAAAAGAAGAACTATCCCTATTTGTAGACTATATGATCATATACACAGAGAGCCCTAAGAATCCATAAATGAACCACTGGAACTAGTAGAAGAGTTCAGCAAAGCATCAGGAAATAAGACAGACATAAGTAAATCAGTAGGATTCCTTTACACCAACAAAGAGATCATCAAAGAAGAACTCATCAAATCAACACAATTTACTATCTCCCCCAAGAACACAAAATACCTAGGAATACATCGAACCAGAGAAATAAGAGACCTAAACAAAGAAAATTACAAGATCTTTCTGCAAGAAACCAAGAGACTTATAAGTAGAGAAAACTACCTTGCTAATGGATAGGAAGACTTAACATTGTGAAAATGTCTATTTTACTCAAAGTGATCTACATATACAGTGCAATTCCAATACAAATTCCAGTGTCATTTTTTAATGAAATGACGAAACAAATCACCAACTTTGTCTGGAAAGGAAAAAAAAAAACCCTGGATAGGTAAAGTACTACTGAAAAAGAGGAACACAGTGAGAGGCCTCTCACTAGTTAACCTTAGAACCTAATACACTAACATGGTAGTCAAAATAGTCTGGTACTTGTACAAAAAGAGACATACAGACCAATGGAACAGAATAAAGACTCCAGAAATATCATCATCCTCTTAGAAACAGGTGATATTTGACAAAAGCCGAAAGGTAATAAACTGGGGTTTAAAAAAGTGTCTTTAACAAATAGTGTTGGCAAAATTGAATATCCACCTGCAAAACACTGAAAAAAAAAACCCATATCTCACACCTTACACAAAAACTAACTCAAAATGGATCAGAGAACTAATATCAAACCTAAAACGATAAAGATAATGAGAGAAAAAATAGGATCAACAATAGAAGTTCTAATACATGGATTAGACAGACCACAAAATCTGGCAAATAAAGCATGAGGAACAGAAGAGAAAACAGATAAATGAGAACTACTAAGAATCAAATTCTTATGCTCATTGAAAGACTTTATCAACAGAGTTAAAAGACTATGTATAGAATGGGAAAAAATATTTAGCAACTACATGTCAGGTCAATATCTAATTTCCATAATCTACAAGGTATTGCAAAATGTTGACCAGAATAAGGTAAATAACCCAATTAAGCAAAGGGCAAAGGAGACGGACAGACATTTCACCAAAGAAGACATCCACGCAGCCAAAAGACACGTGAGGAAATGCTCACCATCATTAGCTATTAGAGAAATCTAAATCAAAATTACAATGAGATACTGTCTCACCCCAAAGAGGTTGGCAGTAATCCAAAAGACACAAAACTAAAAATGCTGGAGAGTCTGCAGAGAGACTGGAACTCTCCCACACTGCAGGTGGAAATGAAAAATGGTACAACCTCTTTGGAAAGCAATTAGGCACTTCCTTAAAAGGCTAGAAATAGAAATACCATATGATCCAGCAATACCACTACTCAGACTATATCCTACAGAAATAAAGGCAGTCATGCAAACAGATACATGCACACAAATGTTTGTTGAAGCACTGTCTATAATAGCAAAAAGATGGAATCAACCTAGATGCCCATCAACAGATGAATGGATAAACAAACTATGGTACATACACACAAAGGAATACTATGCAGTGATAAAGAACAATGATGATTTTAGGAAACATCTCATAACCTGGTTTCAACCAGAAGACATTATGCTGGGTGAAATCAGTCACTTGCAAAAGGACAAATATTACATGAGACCTCTGCTATAAGGACTCAAAAAAGGACTTAAGTACAGAAGACACTCTTTGATGGCTACAAGGGTGGGGAGGGAGGGGGATGGTTGTTCATAGATTAGATAATTGATAGGAATTTGATTCGGTGAAGGGAGTGACAGCACACAGTAGAGAGCAGATCAACAGAAGTGGGCTACACTATAAACTGAAAGGTTTTCTGAACTCTACCCAGTATTTCAAAGGACAGAGTAGCAGCAACGGAGGTCTGGGGACCATGTTTTCAAGGGGCATCAAAGTCAGTTGGCATAACTAACCTTTGCTAAGAGAGTCTTCTTTTTCCCATACTGGTAAGTGGTGCCTGGGGTCTTAAAAGCCAGCAAGCTGCCGTCTGAAGTACACCAAATCATCCCAACCCATCTGGAAAAGATGACAACTAAGAACATAAAAGATACAAGAAAAAATGAGCCCAAGAGACAGAAGGACCCATATGAATGGGAGACTGCATCTACATGGGACCAGAGGAACCAGATGGTGCCCAGGTACCACCAAAGGCAGCTGTGATGGGGGACACAATGTAGAGTCCCTGAGGCAACATGAGATAAAGAGGTGTGCAGTTCAAGAACCCTATGAAAAGACCAGAATTGATGGTCTGACAGCCTGGAGGGTCCCCTGGGTACATGGCCCCTAGACTTGCTGCTGGCCCAGACCAGACACCAGTACTAAGGTCAACTCTTCAGATGAGAATTAACTGGACACAAGGACACAGTGTGAGCACATAGTGTGTGTATTTTTGGTTTTATACACTTATAAGAGGCTGTCCTACTGGTTACTTTCTACATGGGAGAGAAGAGGAGGGAGAGGAGGGAACGGGTGCTCAGTAAGAGGTATAGAGTGAAAAGGAGGTGTTGTCACAGTGTGAGGAGAGCAGATGGAGCTGCAGACAGGCAGGCATGCAAATTGATTTGGATTGTATTCTACTTAATTGTAATAAAAAGTATTTAATCTTTCATATTTTGAAATTCATCAATGTGCTTATGTTTTCCATTCAAAATTTTCCCTAGGAGTGGAGATAGGCAGGTGAGAATAGAAAGAATAAAGGGCAAAATAGAATAAGAAAGAAAAAAGAAGAACTAGTGATCCTTTTCTCTGGGGCGGTAGCTTCTCACTGGAAGTTACACTTCCTAAAGTAAGGTTATCTCATCACCTGTATCAGAGTATCTTGGGATTTCTGCTACAGGTATTGGGGCCCATCCAGAGATACTGAATCAGAACTGCTTGGAGTAGAGGCCCAGAATGTGTACTTTTAACAAATAGTATTTTTTACAAATCAAAGATGAAATTTAACTAATACAAATACAGAAACTCTGGTAGGGTAGTGGGTTAAGTGCTACGGCTGCTAACTGAAAGGTTGGCAGTTCAAATCCACCAGGTGCTCTTTGGAAACTCTATGGGGCAGTTCTACTCTGACCTCTAGGGTCACTATGAGTCAGACCTGACTGGACAGCAGTGTTTTTTTCTTTTTTCTTTTTCAATGTAAATACAGTCTCTGGAATTGTTGGATAGTTATAAAGCAATAAACCTAATTAATCTGTTTGTTTCTTCTTTCTAAATTCCTTAAGCATCATAAATCAGTTATAAAGTAGCTAATTTAAAGTTGATAAATTTATCTATTTACTGAACGACCACCATATACATAAAAGATGTAAAATAAATAGGATCCTTGCCCTCAGGAAGTCAATTATCAGATGAAGAAAACAGACAAATACACTTGAAAAGACTTAATCAGTGTGTGTTGTATGGGTAGGACACTGGTGTAGAAGCAGATTCAGTTTCATAAGTACCTATGTCCTTGTAAAAGAAGAGGTGGCAGTGAGCAAAGCAAGTAGGCATCTCTGGGAGAGGTCTCAGGAAGGCAGCAAGTTTTAATTAGAAGTTTTCAAAGAGGAAGTACAACTGGGGAGCCACCACGGTGTGGAAGAATGCACTCTGGCCAAGAAATCAACGGGGTTGGGATTGCAGTTCCAGTTCTATCATTGTGTGATGTTGAGCAAGTCTTCTCATTTTTCCTTTACTCTGTTTTCTTATTTGCATAACAAAGGGTAATGCCACTATTTGTTTCTTATTCTACCATCTCAACCCAGAAAGGATTCAAAGCCAAGATGTTCAAGTTTCTTCTTCTACTCACTGACTGAATTTCTCTAAGTTTCCTTTTAGAGTCACCATATGATGACTTTATGGTCCATTACTCCTCACAGCTACAGAATATGCACACGGACACACAAAAAATACAGAAAATATTAATAAATGCAAACTTTAATCTATCATTGTCCATAAGCAAAAATCACTTAAAATCACTTACAGGTATCTCATAACTATGAAATTATAAAGCTAAGGTTCAAGTCAGAGTTCTAAGAGGTAGTACGTTGTCTAGAACTTCTCTGATGAATTCTGTCAAGGGCATATTCCTGATAAAAGACACCCACTCAGAGATTTTCATTTGTTTGATACAAAAGTATTTTGCCCAGCAGTTTTTTCACAGCGTATTTGACTTCTTTGTTTCTCAGACTATAAATTATGGGGTTCAACATAGGGGTCAACACACCATAAATCAATGAGATAATTTTGTCTATTTCTCGTGAGTTTGATGAAGAAGGCTTTAGGTACATGGAGAGGGCAGCCCCATAATACAAAATCACCACAGTCAAGTGGGCACCACAAGTAGAAAAAGCCTTGTTCCTTCCCTCTGCTGAGCTGATTCTCAGAATAGTAGACAGGATGAAGACGTAAGAGATACAAATTAAGAGCATCGGAATGGGCAAGAGGAGAACACTGATCACTAGCATGACCATGTCCATAAGCAGTGAACTCGTGCACGCTAATTTTAGCACAGCCAAAATTTCACACGTGAAGTGATCGATGATGTTCCCACAGAGGGGTACCTGCAGGGCAACACTGGTCTCCAGCAGAGCACTCAGGCAGCCTGTCACCCAGGAGACAGAGGCCATCTGCACACACACCTGCCTGTTGATGATGATGGAGTATCTCAGAGGATTGCAAATGGCCACATAACGGTCATAGGCCATCACAGCCAGCAGCACACACTCCGTGGAACCCATGGCAAGGGACAGGTACATCTGTATAGTACACCCAGAAAAGACAATGGTTTTCTGGGATGACAGTAAATTCACCAGCAACGTGGGAATAGAAGCAGATGTGTAACAAATATCCATGAAAGAGAGATTTCCAAGGAAAAAGTACATGGGGGTATGAAGATGGAAATCCACAATAGTAGTTAAAATAAGAGTGCTATTGCCCAAGATGGTTATTAGATACGTGACAAGGCTGAAGACGAAGAGGACAAGCTCTAACTTTGGATATCTGGCAAAGCCCTCTAGGAAAAAAAAAGTCCAAATGGTGATATTTTCTCCTTTCATTTTCTTTTTTTCTTACTATTGTAGTTATTCCAGTATAATTCTCTTCATTTCACCTCAAGAACATAAAGAGAAGAAAAAGTATAATGTTCTTTTAATTAGGAAAACATGTAACACCATCTCAAATTTATTTTCACTACTATAAATAATTTTACCAGAAGAAGTAACAGGGGAGTGTACTTATTAACCTAAGGGGGAAAAGCAGGTTTCAGCTACATAAGAAGTTGTTTCTTTCACAATAAAACTGAGAAAACAGTGAATCTGAAAAGAAGAAAAAACATTTCGTCTTTGATCCTCAGCCCAAACTCCTGTACTTGGCACACAGTAGGCTTCTAATGAAGACTTGAAAGTGACTGAACAAGAAAACTATGATTGCTAACCAGCAGTTCAAATCCACCAGGCACTCCTTGGAAACCCAATGCGGCAATTCAACTCTGTCCTGTAGGGTCTCTGTGAGTCGGAATTGACTCAATGGCAGTGAGTTTTGAATGAGAAGAAGAAGGAACAAAGAATAAACTGTAAGGCACAAATGAGAAAGTAAATCATATACAAAAGTGAGGGGGGAAACACCCATATCTACAACAATAATAATCTTCACTAGAAGAAGAGCAAAAATGTTTAAATGAACTTAAAACAAACACCTATGAAGTTCTGAGTCTAAATGAGCTTGGTCTTTTCCCAATAACAGCTTGGAAGTTGAAACAGTTGGAAGTTTCAAAAATGCTGACCTTTCTTGAGACCTTGAAGATTGTATTTAAGAGCCAGCGTATAAGCTACACAAAATAACTCACCACATTTAAACACTGACATATCCCTTGTAGAGTTCCATTCATACTGTGGTCCATACCTTCAATAGCATGTGTACTGAAAAAATTATACCCAGGCAGTACTCTTGATATACAGGAAAACCCATGAATATGCAGGAAATCCAGACATTAAACCGTGTTAGAAAATTACCTTGAGATCTCTTGAAAATAAGATTGTAGATCATCTTATAAATTATTAGCAAAGCACTTAAGATTTTATTCTTTCACAGTTCATATTATTAGTAAAGAACTAGTACAGCAAATTTACCTTGTTTCCCCACTTACATTGTTCTTTATCACCTTCAAACCTTCTGTCTCTTTCTTTTCCTCCTCTGCTGGCTCTTCTCTGTCTCTGTTCAAATAAGTATGTATGTTCTTACAATTTTCTTTCATTGTCATGCTACATATGCAAACTGCCCTCCTATTTTTGCCCTTTTTTCACAGCTGAATTCCTCATTTGTACAGTTTATGTCACAATATTTCAATCTTTTTTATCACTGGTCTCCTTTCCTAAATTCTCGGTCAATATTATCATCCCTTAGACCTCCATATTTAAAAAGCTGACATAGATGATGCTGCTGAAAGTAATAAATAACAATAAAGGCACATAATATTTTCCAAATTATTTTCATTATATTATTTTCTTAACTTTGTCTTCTTCCTCTGCTGTATCTCACATCTAGCCTGTTATCAAGTCCCTCAATTTTTTTGTGTGTTAGTCCTAAGTCCCCAAGCCATTTACACTGCAAATCCAAACACTGTCAGTAATGGAGAATACACTTTTCATATTCTCAGGAATACCTGACAGTGTTACTTCCTTCCATGGTAATACTATTTTATTAAGAATGAAAAATCAGCCCTGTTTTCCAGGCTTTGATATTTCCTATTGCTTAAAAATAGTAGAAAAATTGTCCAGGTGGCTAAATTCGCTGTCTTTATCTTCAAACAACAAGTGCTTTATGATGTTACTTCATAAATTAACTATGTGCAAGAAAGAGATGGATCCAACTTGACAGCACTTGGCTTGGCCAAGAAAGAGAACAAATGTATGCATGTTAAAAATGCTAGATATTGTTACATAAAAATGAACAGTTCATTTCACTTTTTTTTTCCAAAATCATTGACTTTTGCCTTCATAACTAAAAATGCCAAAGGATGACAAATACTGTGCAATGGCAATACTGTGTAAATTTAAGTCATTTGTTGTTTTGAGGGAATACCTCTTGTCTCTGAACAATTTAAAGTTCAGCAACTATAACATACAGAAGTTTGAAGCTTCAGGGGCTTCAGGGATAATGTCCTAAATATCCAATTAATCAAACTTTTTAATGAGACAAAGAACTAGTGAACCCGAGTTTCCCAAAATACTTTTAAACAACTAATGAAAAAAAGTCTTGTAGTCCCTTCGTCCATAGCCATGTTAAGACTTCATGGAACTGTATGATTACAGTATAGAATTCTTACAGTACATAGAGAAAAGGTGGCCTTAGAATTGTATGAAGTGTTTTTTCCATTTGTGAAATCACTTCCCAGTTTTCAGATGATACTGGAGCTGGTTTATCACATTGGAGTGGGAGGAAGTACACAAAGAATAATAGACATTGTTCAAGAGGACATATAAACCCATTTGACAAGGCTTCAACTGGCCAAATCTAGTTCAGATTATTTTGAACATCAAAATAAATAATGAGAATAATCAATTATAGCCCCTAGAATAGAGTAAGAATTCATGAGTTCATTATACCCAGTGCCGTCAAGTTGATGCCAATTCGTAGCAATTCTACAAGTCAGAGTAGAACTGCCCCTGCAGAGTTTGCAAGGAGTGCCTGGCAGATTTGAGTTGCCATCCACTACGCCACTAGTGTTTCCGAGTTCATTACAGTAGGAAGCAAATAAAGGCAAGAGGGAGAAAGTGAGAGAGGGATTAAGTGGCTCGGGGATGAAAACAGAAAGGTTCTCCTTACAGTAGAATGCCAACAGATAAGGAATGATGTAAATAGAAAATCATGGATTGATGAGAGGCAGGATGCTTGCATGATGTGAGAGCATCTTAACATATGTTACTTAGTAATTCCAAACAAAAATAGTAATTTTACAGGGGAGAGAACTGGAAGATGGCCATCTTTTAGTTAGTTTCTTGGGTTTTTTTACCCCGAGTACCCACCTCTCTGAACTCTATCTGTTCTCCTTTCCTGTGACAATATACTTTTCTTTTTCACTCTTTACTCCCAGAATCCACTCAGCCAACACTTGACCCCACCTCTCCACCTTCTTCTTTCCCCTCTAAAAAAAAAATAACAGTAGGACAGCCTCATATATATGTTTCAAACCATAAAGTACACACACCACGTGTGTCATTCTGTGTCCCCAAGTCCAGTCCATTCTTTGTCTGAAGTGTTGGCTTCAGTGCCGTTTTCAGTTCTGGGCTAGCATCAGGTCTAGGGACCATGTTCTCTGGGGACCCTTCAGGTTGCTGGACCATCAGTTCTGGTCTTTTAGTAGAGTTCTTGATCTGCACGCTCCTTTTTCTCATCCTACATCACAAATTCTACATTGTGTCCCCTATCAGGGCTATCTTTGATGGTGGCCAGGAACCTTTTAGTTCCTCTGGTCTCATGATGATGTAGTTGCCAAATCATATAGATCATTCTGTCTCCTAGGCTCATTTTTTCTCATGTCTTTGATGCTCTTAGTTGTCATCTGGTGGGCTGGGATAAATTGATGTTCCCCAGATGGCAGCTTGCTGGCTTTTGAGATCCCAGACACTACTCACCAATATGGAGTGTACAAGATTCTCTTAGAAAAAGACTAGCTACACCAACTGACCTTGATGTCCCCTGAAAACATGGTCCCCAGACTCCTGTCCCTGCTATTCTGTCTTTGAAATTTGGGGTAGAATTTAGAAAACCTTTTAGCTTATGAAGTAGTCCAGTTACGCTGCTCTGCCTTCTACTCCATGCTGTCACTCCCTTCACCTAACCAAATTCATATTGACTATCTAATCTGTAACTGACCCTCTCCCTACCTCTCCACCCTTGTATCAAGGAAAAGTATTTTCTTGTGTGCATAAGTCTTTTCCTATGTCATCATAATAGTCGTCTCATACAACATTTGTCCCTTTGCAGCTCACTGATTTCACTCAGTGTAAGGGCCATCTTAACATCACTAGTATTGAGACAAACCTGCTCCATTTGCCCTCTGATAAGATGTACTAAGAACTCACTCTAACTCTGTGGTATCTCTTCAAAAATGCGTAACATGGATCTCATCAAGAGGAAAAACCAAACAAACCTAAACTGAGGATTAATGTGCAAAATAATCAACTTATTCTTTTCAACAAATGCTAAAACCAGGAAGCATGGGAAAAGGCTAAGGAAATGTTCCAGTCTAAAGGAAATTAAAGAAATATGACAACTAAATGCAATGCATGACTCAGGATTAAATCTTAGACCAGGAAAAATGAGCTATAAAAGACGTTGTTACACAATTGACAACTTTTGAATATGATCTGTGAGTTAAATAACAGTATTGTGTCAGTATTACATTTTCTGATTTTGGTAATTGTACTGTAGGTATGTTCTTGTTCTTAGGGAATAAGTAGTAGCAGAGAATGTCTCCAACTTAAATAGTTCATTAAAAAAAATTTTTTGCCCCTAAATGAAGGTACTTGCCACAAATAGATGAACCTTGAAAATATTATGTTGGGTGAAATACGTCAGTCACAAGAAGATGAATATTCTATGGCTTCACTAACATGAAACACTTAGAATAGGCAAACACATAGAGATCAACATTTAACAGCGATTATAGCAAGGGTAGGAAGAAGGGAATCTTTGCTTAACTAGTGCTGGCTTTCTGTTCATGGGAGTGGAAAATATGACAATGGATGTTGTACAACACAATTGATGTAGTTGGTTTAATTGACTTATACAAGTAAAAAACACTGAATTGGCAAATGTGCTACCTATATTTTTACAACAGAAAAGTTCATTAAAATAAAAATAACAAACAGTTGAGAACAAGCTAGGATAGGCCATTTGTCAAAGTTGACATGACAAAACAAAAAAGAATTGCATTATAATAACGTGTGGAGAAGAGGTGTATTTATTATCACATTCTTTGTGCAAGGCATGCCTTTGTTCTATTTTCTGTGTCCTTATGACAGTTCACTGACTCTAAGAATAAATGCATGCTCCAATAGAGGACCATTAAGAGAACTTGATCTGACCACATGAATAAGTTTTTTTTCCTTCTTAGGAAAATAAAACAAGTAACAACAACAGGGCTGAATAAGAAAACAATTACAATACGGCTAATTAAGAGATTCCATTAAGTGCAGACAGAGGAGCATTAAAATCTGCAACTATGATTATGGAAATATTTCCCTTTTTTACCCTGTCAATTTTTGCATCTTACATTCTGAAATTCTATTCTTACACACATGCATGATTGTAGTTGTTAGGACTGCCTAGTCAGTTGATCTTTTCTTTTTTCCATTATGAACTGATGCCACTGACACTTTGTTCCTCTTGAGATCTACTTTACTTGTTATGATAGTACTGTAGAGAGCTTTAATACCATTTCAAGTTAAACCAAAAAAACCCAGACCTACTGCTGTCAAGTCAATTCCTACTCATAGTGGCCCTAAAGACAGAGTAGAACTCTCACTATGGAGTTTCCAAGGAGTGCCAACCTTTGAACAGCCAGCTGACCTTTGAACAGACAGCCGACCTTCTGGTTAGCAGCTCTAGCATTTAACCACTGCACCACTAGGGTTTCCATTTCAAGTTAAAACAGAGATTAATGAAGGGTTTAAAAGAATTCCAGGTGGAGAACTATATGGCCCAGTGAAAATGAAACCAGTTAGTATGGGGCATTTTCATTGTACATGTATTCCTATGGGGTAGAAAAAGGAACAAAACCATAGGGAGAGCAATTGCAGCAAGATCAATGAATGTTATAGTAATCACACTCTGATTGCTTTTTAATAATTGTAGTTAGCAATTACAGATAATTTTATAGAATGTTTAGATCATAGTCATAAAATGTTTACGTGTATTCTGTCTATCTTGCAAAAGGAAACCGTGATGCTGTAGGAGTTAAGTGTGACACCTGCTAACCAGAAGACTAGCAGTTTGAAGCCCCCAGGTGCTCCTTGGAAACTCTATGGGGCAGTTTTACTCTGTCCTATGTGGTCACTATGAGTTGCAATCTACTTAACAGCAGTGGGTTTGTAGTTTTTTGCTTTTTGTTTTTTGGTGTGTGTGTCTGTGTGTCTCTGTGTGTGTGTGTGCATGCTCCCTGGGTTTTATCTTGCAAGAAAAGCTTGTTGACAATAGCCCCAGTAAGCACTCTTTCTTGGTGTATGCATTTTGAGAGGTACAAATAGTTTATATAGTGAAAATCCCCAGCGCATATGGTTTCGCATCCAGGTTTTGACCACCAGAGAAAACCACGTTTTTGTCAAAAACATAGCTTTTAGTTTAAAAACCTAGATTAAAATTAGTTTGCACAGTCAGTGTATCATGCCTCCATCTCACCAATCACACAGCAAGTTATCTTTCTATGAGACAGTAACTATGCCAGCTATTTAGGTGGCTGCTGGCAACATAAACCTTGTATTTTTAATCCATTTACTTTCAACCTATGTTTGTATATATTTAAAATGCATCTTTTATACACTGCATATAGCTGGAACTTGATTTTCTTGACAAAAATGTTAAAACAATCTTGGCCATTTAACAGGAGCATTTAGTCCAGATTGATGTGTACAAATTGGTTTGGCATTGGTAGGTTAATAGACCTCAGTTTGCTTCGAGAAGTTGGTAACACGTGATCAAGACACAGAGCCTGTCCGAGACTCATTATAAAGCCAAAAGCCAAATACTCAACCCCCAGGCCTGTTTTGTAAATAAATTATTATTGACTTCTATATTGTGCATGTCAGCTTTCTGCAGAAATCAGTCATTTTGGCAAAGACTGTATAGTCTGCAAAGCCTAGCATGTCTAGTATCTGGACCTTTAAGAAAAGTTTGCCCTCTTACTTAGAGCAATCATAGAATAAAATGGAGGGTTGGGGAGTGGCACAAATGCATCAGTCAAACACAGCTAACACCAAATTGTTTTAAAAATAGCACAGATAAGCAGATTTCTAGTCTGCCTGCTTTAGATGTCCTGAGTTCTGGGGACACCACACCCGACATCTGCTAGCTGGAGATAAAATTCTGTAGTTATAAATAGGTCCCTAAGGAAACCACGGTTGTCTAGTGGTTAAGTGCTACATCTGCTAACCAGAACATCGGCAGTTCAAATCCATCAGGCACCTCTTAGAAACTATGCAGCAGTTCTACTCTGTGTCATAGGGTCACTATGAGTTGGAATCAACTCGACAGCTGTGGGTCATACGGTCACTAAGATACTGCTACCTTTGCAGCTCTCTGACCCAAGATCCTCTCCACTTTGCTGCAGAAGGTTATCACAGAGGAGCACGTGAGCCCTCCCTCCCTTCTCCTCTTCCCAGGGTTTTCATGCCTTCTTCCCCTTCTGCTGTCTCTCTCACCACTGCTTCTGGAATACCTCCTGCCAAGGAGGACCACTCCCTGCATGTGGCCATCAGTGAATTAGTCCCAATAGCTTGTTGCATAATGCTGCTTTCTCATCTTTTTCTTTGATCAACCTCGAAGTCTCTCAGACCCACTACAGAGTCATTGTGTGCTGACTGCCGCTGTCAAGAGAAATAGACGAAATGGAACGAGTACTTGAAGACATAAATCAGCTAAGGATCAAAACAGAAAAATCATCAAAGCTTACTTACGAAGTAATTCGGGATGAAAGTATGATTCTTCCGAGTATAAATAGTTTTACAGGGCTTGGCTAAGGCAGTAGGGCTCACTTACTTTGACATTTTTACATCCTTGATTTCTGAAACTGCTGGTGGGATAGAATAGAAAAACCTGCTTTATATTCAATTTTATGTTAATCATTAAAATATTGTATAAATGTATACCGAAAGCATGGGTTCCATTTGATTACTGGAGTTTCACAATAATCAAGTACTTTTTTTTGAAATTACATAGAAAACAAACATCATCATAACGTTTGGGATCCAAATGAAGATCTGAAAGCTTGTCAAGAGAAGCACCTCCATTTGCTGGCACCAGTGAACTCACAAAAAAGAGACAATGACTTGGTTCCAATAAAAGGTGGTTGATACTTCTGGTTATTGATTTTGCAACTTTTTAGCTAAACATGATTAGCCAGTTTAAGACTTATGATTTAGACTAAACATGATTAGTCAGTTTAAGATGGTATCACAAGCCACTTGTGTACCAGTACATTTAGGATGAAAGGAATGGTAACGCCTACAGTCATTAAAAGCCTAGATGAGAAGTTAACTCCTAAGCTCTTTAAGTTACAGTCCACTTAAATAACAAAACATTTTAATGCTCTTGAATTCCAACATGACAATTCCATTTCTAAGAACTTATTTAAGAGAAATAGTTGAACTAAAGTTCCAGGTTGAGTGCTCAAGGATGTGCATTACAGCCTTGTTTACAAAGGAAAACCAATGAGGCACCCATCAACAGATCATTGGCACAGCCCTGGGATAACACATGCATTCTGAGATCACAAAACGCTGAGTTCCAGGGGCAGTGTGTCTTTGTTAACGGGAGGAATAGCTCAGAAAAGAAGGGCAAGAATGGTTGTGCAACTGAAAGACCACAATCAATGCTGTGATTATTCTCAACAAAATAAAAAATTTAAGTACATCAAATGATCCCAACTCATCCACAAAAAATATGATCACCAAGAACAACAAAGACAGGAGGAAAAAGGAGCCCAGGAGACAGAAAGATCAATGTGAAGGGGTGACTGTATCAACATGTGCCCAGAAGAACCAGATGGTGTCTGGCCACCACCAAAGACCGCTGTAGTGGGGCACACAATGCTGAGTCGCAGCGGCAACATGAGAAAAAGAGGGGTGCACCTCAAGAACTCACTAAAAGACCACAGTTAATGGTCCAGCAGCCTGGGGGTTCCCCTGGGACCATGGCACCTAGACCTGCTGCTGTCCTTGACCAGGAAACATTACTGAGGTCAACTCTTCAGAAAGGAATGGACAGGACTCAGGGACACAATGTTACCATATGGTGCATGTACTTTATGGTCCTATGCATCTATAGGATGCTGTCCTACTAGTCTCTTACCAGAAAGGAGAGGTGGAGAGGAGGCGACAGGAGATTGTTAAGAAGATACGACATACATAGAATGAAAAGGAGTGTGCTGTCACCAGGCAAGAAAAGCCAGAGGAGCTGCATCTAGCCGGGTATGCAAATTTGACTTGTATACTTTCACTTAATCACAATTTAAAAAAACAATAATAATTTTAAAAAGTAATAAAACCAACAACAAAAAAAAGGTTTACAAAAGCTGTGGCTTGATCAAGATTACTTATCAACTAAAGCCAGGCCAACAGGATGCGTAAAATATGAAGACCAAATTAACTTTCTGTAAGACTTGTTTTGGGAGGGGGGCAGTGGGAAGCTTAGTGCCACCCTTGTGACACAGAAGCATCTGGCTATTAACCAAAAGAGAAGCATGCAGTTCTAATCCACCCTGTAGGTAGCCACGAATCAAAATTAACTCAAAAGCAAAAATATTTAAGCCTCTTTCGGAGGGGAAAAAGATGAATTCTATATTTAACATGTAGACATTTCATAAGCACAAAAAGTCACAAAATTGTATGTCGCTTTCATTTTTAAATTGACATTTTATTATTTTATTAATAATTTGTCATTAATGGATATTACTTCTGAAATTATATGCATTGAAATGTCAAGAGACACTATCTTCAGGTGCTTAGGTTTGAATCAGAATGAACTGGTTCAGAAGCCCGGGTTAAAACATACATGTTTACAAATTCAACAATCTAAGCCGTCTTCAAACAGGATGAGCACAAAAAAGAACACACTCATGCACATCCTAGTCAAAATGCTGAAACCCAAAAACAGGGAAACACATGAAAGGAGCCAGAGAAAATGACCTACCACATCCAAGGAAATAATTTGATATTTTATTAAAAACTCTGGAAGCCAGAAACAGTGGAACATTTTTATAGTGCTCAAATAAAACAAGTCCTCAAAAGAACAATTTGCCTTAATTGATGTTCAGAAAGGATTCTGTATTTAAAGACTACTAGGCTTCAAAAGCAGAAGAGAGTTATGCATCTAACCACTAACACTCAAAGGTAGTTTTAAAATTCTCTTTTCAGAACACCTAAACAAAAGCTAAATGTTCTTTATACCATTAGCTGTTTCCTCACTGTCCTTTTATTTTTTAATAATTTAATCAGTACTGTTTAAATATAAAATACATCATCTTTAAAAAAAAAAGTTTACCCTATTAGAAAAGCTGATTGTTTTTGCTATTCCAACCAACCTAGAACCCATCAGCATGTTAAGGATTTTTCACTTCCAAGCCTTACACAGCCTGTAATTTTCTTGGCAGTTGTCAATACAAGATATGCCTCATCTCTGACACTTTATATTGTCATGTACATTTAAACTTTGTCACAGAACTGCCTGTTGTTTCTGTATGGTGCTAATGGTTTATCAGAAAGTTGAGTCTTTCAATGATAGCTTTTTCTCCAAGTGTCTACAGCAATCAGTTATTTGGGTGCCCTGACTTTCTGTTTTGCCTTGGAACTGACACATAAACCAGAGTTTTCTACTGGCTACAGTTAGCTCAGAATGCAGCAGTAATGTTTTTTAAAACATGTACTTTATAGTTTAATATGAGGCTGTCCTACTGGTTTCTTTTTACAGGGGAGAGAAGATGGTGGAGAAGACGGGACAAATGTTGGTTGAGTGGATACTTGGAAGTACAGAGTAGAAGAGTGTGCTGTCACATAGTGAGGAGAGCAGACAGTTACAGGGAGGTACTTGGAGTTGTATATGGAAAATTGACTTGGATTGTAAACATTCAGTTAATCACAACAAAAAATATATATTTTTAAAGTGCCTAGTCAATGCCTCGGAAGTTGAACCATTTTCCAAGAGATTCAGTGCAAATTAATCCATTACTTCAGAAGGACAGATCATGCAGTTTTCATTTATTTAGTATCTTCCTGGGGATGGATAGGAATTTCCTTTCAAGTAAGACTATCACATGCTTAGCTAGTTCAGTACATATTGTAGGGGACTCTATGAAGAATCTGCATATAAAATACAAAAATCTGTTACATATACATTCATTTAACAATAGTTTGTACATTACAACGAGTGCGATGTCAAAATAACCCATCGTTTTTAACAAGCAGCATGACAACACTGTGGCAGCAGCAGGCAGAAACACCCCAGAGGGCAGAGACTGTCCATACAGTGCAATGAGGACTGGAGCACAGACCAAAGTCACATCGTTTTTTTTCGATTCTTTTTCTCATTAGTGAGCACACATGATGGAAGGGGAAACCAATAGGAAGGAGGGACAGCTTTGCTGTGCAGGTGGACTGCAGTACACTGGGAACTGGCTACAAAGATGAGTTGGCTGTTCCTCATAGCAAAAAAGACAACTTACATTACTTGAATCATTCTAATTTCCAATTGCCAAACTTGAGGCACCTCTTTTTCACATATCAGTAAACTGGTCAAGATGCATCTAGTATACTAATCCTTAGGAATAAGGACATCAGTAATTAGACCCTCTAAATTTGTTGCTTGTATGAAGAGTAGCACTGAAGACTTCTGGGGAAAACATAAATTGTATCCTGGATAGCTTTGGGGATTAAAGGCCAAAGATATCAACAAGCATGAGTCCTTTTATCTTTACCAGTATCAGCATTCCACAATCACCAGCTCAATTACGAACCCTTTTATGAGGTGTGCACAGTTCATAATGTGTGCACATCTGCACACCAGATACACACGCTGCCTTGAGAGGCAATGATTTAGCATTATTAGATGTGCAAATGATTTGTCTGGTCAAGACGAAGGCATTAAGTGCACAAATTAGAAATGTCTTGGAAAGCTAAAGTAAATGTAATTAAACAGCACAGAGCACTAAAGTTCACGTGTCTCAGCACCATTCAGCACCAAGGGAAATCCCCAGTATTAAATAATAAAAAAAAGTTTAAAAAGCATAAAATTTGATGAGGTTCAGTTTTTGATGTGGGCCAAGAGGACAATGCTTGTCCTTATAGTCTCTTACTTTCTGAAAATGCCTGACTGACACTGCATTCTTGGCCAGCAGCAGCATCCCCAGTACAGGAAATGAAGCTAGAGGGCACTTAATGGAAGAGGAAAATACCAAGCTGGAGAAAAACCAAGTCCTGTGAGGCCATAAGCTTTCTGAAAAATATCTAAAGTTGACCTCATTCCAATCAAAAACCATTCTCAAGTGAAAGTCCACAATAAACCCACCGCCATCAAGGTGACTCCAACTATAAGGACCCTACAGAGAACTGCCCTATCGAGTTTCCAAGGAGCACCTGGTGGAATTGAATTGCCAACCCTTAAAATTCACAACACTACTAAAACTCACATTCTATTTCAATATCAGCTAAGATGATGTTTTTGGCAATAAGCACCTACTACACTGAAATTTTCATTTGTACATCCCTTTCTCAATCAAAAGCAACCCTAAGATGTATCAACATACAGCCAAGCTTAAGTACTATCTATAAGTGTTTTTTCAAGCTTGAGTAGCAACCCACCTGTGTCAGAGAAAATAATTTAGAGGGTCTGGACAGCCTTTAAAATGAGAGAGAGAAACATATCACACATAGATAGTAAGCATACATATTTCATGAAACATTTATTTCAATTCAAGATTTATTTCTTTCACATATTCTGGGCCATGATGTAAATAAAAGCTAGTTTTTTGTTTTAACTATAGGTCACAGTCAAGAACATTTCAAATACATTGGTCAATGGAGATGACCATGAATAATTAACATGGTGTTAATTAGAGTTGAATATAAAACCAACTTGTACTCTAGAATCCCAAGTTCAGCTAAAGAATGCTCAAACATTTGAACTTGCTTTTGCCCTTTACCCTCTGCCCTTAGGCAAGGGGATGAGCAGTGGGACATTAGCAAAGAAATTCTAGTGGCAATTCTTTACTTGGAGTGGCATAACTGTTCTGAGAAAAGGCATTAACAAGAAGAAAAAAAATTTTCCCAGGTTAACCTGCTAATTAAAATGCTTTCTTTTCTACCCTACAGAATGATACTGTTAGTGAGTAGAAAGTTTTAAGTTGGCTTTACCATTTTGAGATTATAAATGGTTTAAGCCAAGACTTCTGCAATTCCATTGCGGTTGTTGTCGTTTTCACAAAATACACAATCTGAGACAGAGAGAATGTGCAATTTTGTTCTGATCTTTCATCTATCTCTAAGAAGCCATCAAAATGATCAAACAGAGGTGAATTGTCTCTCAATCTGTAGAGATGCTCAACAATTATTTTCTAAAAATCAGTCATCTAAACAAACAACACAGTGTTCCGACTTTGACTTTCAAAGACCCCATGGTACTTAGGTAACAGGTCAGTTTAATTCTGGGACAAAGACTGTTGCATCCCCCTGTAAAAGACTCTCAGCTCAGGAGTTCCTCGAGTGGGTCAGAAGTTAGTACTAACAACAGGCTATACAACCAAGTGGACTGGGCAGGACAAAAACCTGGCTTCTGACTTGGCAAGGCCTTGGAACAGAAGTGATGCTGTCTCTTAGGCCAGTTCTTTAGGTATAAAACAAAGGGTCTAGGGGCAGGGAAACCAGTCTAAAGGAAATGAACAACCAGAAGGGAAATGACAGTGTTCACACATCGTGAAGACTACAGCCAATGTCACAATGTCACTGAACAATGTGCTGAAATTGTTTAATGGAACCTAAACTGCTGTGTAAATTTTCACTGAAAACACAGTACTCCTTTTCAAAAAGGGTGGGGGGAGGGGTTTAAACTAAGTGATTGATAGGAACCCCTCCCAAAACAACTTTAATTTAGACGCAATTCTGAGATTCTTATCCAGCTTGCTCTGCAACAGTTCCATTAAATGCTTCAGTAATATCCTTTTAATAACAACTAGTTATGCCAGTTTCATCTACAACCACCTTTCACATTAGCCAAGGTTCCAGTAAGTTCATTCAGACCAGATACTTTAAAAACATCAAGTAAAATAAAGCTAATAGGGAACAAAATTTAAGGCATTTTTTTTTATTATTTCAGCCAAGAAATGATGCATGCTACAGATTAATCTTTACTTTTCCCCATTTGGTTTTTCAAAGAATACCAACATTTCAATTCCCAATAAGCATGGCACTTGTTTATTTCTTCTAACTTATTCCAGATTTTCAAGTGTCTTCTTCAGTAATGACGCTTTCTCCTGCAGTTCAGGTCTGCTATCCGACTCCATAGTTGCTAACGACTCAATCAGGAGTGCTCGGCACTCAGATGTCAAACTTTCCCACTGTTTCGATTCTACATGAGAGAAAGAAAAACCAAAGAATCCGCATAAACAAGCAAGAAAAAAAACTAACACTGCTCTTTGTACTCTTCCTGTGTACACTCTATGCCCAAAATAGATACTGTGTTTAATGATTAAAAGTTTAATAGTTGTCTCAAAACCTAATTATTGACAATAACCTTAAAACACATCAGACTTTCATGACGTTCTTCAGTATGGGCTTGACAGAGAAATGAGCTACAATGTACCAAAACAGGACACAGTAAGCAAAAAAGCCACCTAACAACAACAAAAAGACTTCTTTATAAGATATGCTTGGTTAAAAAAAATAAACTTGAACAAATTTTATAAGCTTAGAGTCAGTTTAAACAGATGACATTTTAGTATGTCTTTCTTTACAAAAAAAAAAAATCAGAAAACTATATACATACTGAAAATTTCAGAAAGTGCATCAGATCCTAAATCTTGCTCTATCACTTTCCAGCAAAGCAGCTAACAAGCACGTTACTGAGCCTCATTTTCCTTATCTGGAATATATCTAGCAAACTGAGAATTTGATGATGTAACTAAGTGCTTACCTCTTTTATTCTAACAAGTTAAAAAGGGATCATGAGATGTCTAGAATTATTGAGTCTAAAAATCCTGTTTTACAAAGCTCTAAGAGAGGTGCTTTAGTTGCTAAACAATAAAGAACAGAGAACTGAAAAGAGCAAATGCACAGCCTTGGAGAAAAAAGTCTCCCATCCTCCCCATTCTCAATCCTGTATTTAAAACAGTAAAAGAGAGGAGGAAAAATAGAGTCCTCCTTTTGAAAGCTGTAATACATACACCATGAGATAAAATGCCAGCAGGTTTTTTCACCAGGGACACAGACCATTACAAGAAATCTGCTTCTTGATAAGATTAAAAAGAATGTGTTTCTACCTCTACTTTGCAGTGTGTCATTCTCTGATTCACACATGTTCAGTAGTCTCCAGCGTGCCACTGTCAGCTATGTCCTCTAACCAAGATCATATCAGAATTCATTAAAAGTATATGCAAGAGTATCACATTTAATACTTAGTAAAATTTAAAGTTTTAATTTTATACATTCCTCTTACTGATAGTTGCGCATTACATATTAACTTATTTTTTAAAGTCTGTCTGTATTAAAGCCAAGACAAAAAAATTCCTACTGCATAAGCCCTAAGAGTACACTAGCTTTTTGTTCCTCTAGTCAGAACTATCAACAACTCACCTTCAAGTTTTTTAAGCAGTAATTCTACCACAGATAAAGCTTCTGTTCTCACAGATGAATAGGTCTTATTTTCTAGAGAGAAAAATCATACAGTTCACATTATTGTTTTATATTCCTTAAAAACAGAACCTCCCAAATTAAATTAATGTTACTACAAGAAAGATGCTCAGAAATTGTAATTCTAGGAAAAGATACAGCTGTTTTTAAAGTAAGCTTCTCTTTGCTAATTATCAATCATCATCAAATAGAACCTTGAGATGTGCTACATGGCTACATTTTTCTTTGGGTGAAAAAAAAGGTCAATCATATAAAATAGTAGCCACAACAAATAATACATTTAGAAGATCCATTTCAGAAGCTGGAGCTCTAACCCTATCTCAAACACACAGTCATCTTCACATCACAGCTAAGAAAGGTCTTTAGTTTTGCAATGACCCTCATTTTACCTAAGTACATCTATATAACACATTACTTAGATTAGCTCAGGACACCTGAGATCCAGCCAAGATAAATTTCTTAGCTTCCAGTTCTTTATCCATTAAAGCATGCTACCTTTAAGCACAGTAATTAAAATATGTTTCTGTGGTATCTAGTCTAGACACAGCATCTACTTCACTGAAACTGTTCATCCAAAAAATTAACACAAAACCAGGCCTAGGGCAGGGAAGGCACGGATTAGCCTCATTATGCTTTCAAGGACAGCAGTGCTTAAAAGAATGGTGATGGTTTGTCCAAAGGACACAAGACCCAGCTTAAAGGGCTTCTTCTGGCCAATCCTGGGAAAATCTGAGCAACAACTGAGGGAAATAATATATAAACCATTAAGGAGAAAAAGGAATCCATGGGTTCACACCTATAATAAATAGAGAACAGGAAGATGACAGGGATCTTGTTTACAGGAGAATGTCAAGGGTGAAACAGTGAATGTGGAGGAAGGGCTAGAGATGGAAAACCATCAATGTGCAGCTATCCCGGTCAAGATTAGTTCAAGAAAAATTCATCAATGCAAGCCACATCTAGAGAGAAGATTCTGAAGAAGGGAAAAATACCTGCATAGTTTAAAGTGTGTCCACAAAGACCACTTATTAGACACAAGGAGAAAACAATACTAACTATATAGTAGGAAAAAAAAAAAGCAGACCCTTGACCAGGTAATCAAAACTAACATCACGAATGAGAACTCTTCATATGAGAAGGACACAATGTCACTTATATAGTATTCCAACTGGGAATTCAGAACCTGGATGTAACCATGAAAAACGTCAAACAGCAAGTGAGAAACACTCTATTTTAGAAAGGAGAGGTGTTATTCTATGAAACTGTCAGTGTCATACAAACCAAGAAAGCCTGAGGAAGTGTTTCAGATCACAACAGACTACAAAGGCAGGGCCAGCAAACTCAGTAAATGATCTCAGACTACAATACCTAGCTGAAAAGGAAAAATGCTTTTAAAGGACGTTACTGAGTCAACTGCCAAAACTGGAAAATGAAAAGATCTGATTAAAAAATGGTAGCAGTGTTATACTACTTAAAGGGGATAACTGCTCTGTGACTATGTAAGCAAATACACACAAAAAAATTTAGACTGAACAGATATACGCAACAGACTTTCCAGCAGTTCAGAAAAAAATATGTATAAAGAAAAAATTTAACAATAAAGCAAATGGGGCAAAATGTTAAGAAGTTATTCTAAGTAAAGGGTATACAGAGAGTAAATTTACACATACCATTCCTGCAATACTTCTGTCAGTTTGAAATTATTTCCAAATAAAAGTTTAAAAAAAACACTTGTCACAGAGGCTTTTCCAGTCAAGGTGCCAAAATCCTAAACTGCAGTTTCAGATTAAAATATTCCAGTTTGGATCAAAGACACAAGAAAAAACGAGCCCAGGAGACAGATGGGCCCATGTGACTGGGAGACTACATTAGCATGAGACCTGAAGAACCAGATGGCGCCTAGCCACCATCAAAGACAGCCCTGATAAGGGACACAATCTAAGAGTCCCTGACATAGCCTGAGAAAAAGAGGTGTGCAGATGTAAAACACTATTAAAAGAAAGACAGACTTGACGAGCAGGCAACCTGGATGTGTCTGCAGTCAGACTTCACTGCCTGTGAGCCCTGTCACCCAGTGTATGAACTGGGTGAAAGACAGGTTTGCTACGTATAGGAAGGATTTTCCAGAAGGTACAGATTTGTAAGTGGTCTTATCTCTTGACATAAGACATTCCATAACCTCCAGAAACCTGGAGGGTCCCCTGAGAATATGGCCTTTCGACTTGCTGCTAGCCCAGAGCTGAAACCGACTGAAGCCAATACTTCCAACAAAGAATGGACTGGACTTGGGAACACAGACTGATGCACGGGGTGTGTATACTTTACGGTTTAATATATACATGAGGCTGTCCTACTGGTTTCTTTTTAGAGTTCAGAGAATAGGGTATGGAGGAGGAGTCAAGTGTCAGCTGAGTGGACACTAGAAGTTAAGGAGTGAAAGAGTGTGCTGTCGCAGGGTGAGCAAGGAGACATAGCTGCATAGAGGTGGGTACTCCGGGTTTTATATGGAAATTTGACTTGGACTGTAAACTTTCACTTAATCACAATAAAAACTAAAAAATACACATATTCCAGTTTGGGAGTAGAGGTGAAATCTGTGAAGCAGGACAGCTGACTAGCTGTTCCACAAATTTAGTTCCTATGACGAAGCAGAGGACATCTGGAGCTCAGCTATCTGAGCTTTTAAAACAGGAAGCCTCATCAACTTCAGTTTTCCACACTCACCTAAAGAGTATGTGATTGATTTACAAGTCTCACGGAGAATTTCAGCCAAGGCCTCAGGATCGGCATGTTCTTCTTCCAAAAGCATTAATCTACGCAAATCAAAAAGCAAGACACAAGTGGTAGATATTAAGAAACATTCCAAAACCTTTCCAGCATAATCAATTTCTTTATGTGTATGTCATTTTGTTAGTTACTAAGTTTGAAGTTTAAAAGCTTTCCACTAATTACATATAAAATGTCAATAAAATAAGCATCTGAACTATCAAGCAAATTACCCCTGAAAAAAGGCACTCATTGACTGTAAGACTCCCAGCTGTACTTTCCACGTGCTGAGTTTTAGCCGCTCACACATCAATTTGCACAACTCCTGACGGTAACAACCTGGGAAAAAAGACAGTGGAACAGGGCAAACAAGAGACAGACAGACAGAGGGACAGAGAAAACGTTAGAGAAACAGAGGGCAAAACACCAAGAGACGGGGGTGGAAGGGATGTAAAGAGAAAGAGACAGAAAGGAGAAAGAAGAAAAATAAAACAAAATGCTTTTAGTCATGATATTTCAAAAAAAAAAGAAAAACACTTCAGCACACTTTGTGCCCTATCCCAGATTTCCATGATGAGTCCCAGATGCCCTATATAACTGTTCATAAATGTTCACTGTCAAAGATTCCTATCCTCCACAGAACTAACAGCACCTAGTCACACTCCCTTCTCTTCTGTAAAATACTCTGAAGGACAGCCAGAGCAAGCAGAACCCTGGACGCTAAATGCAACGTCTCCAGGCCCTCGCAAATTTCTGTAAGCTGCAGGCTTACCAAGAGTCAGCAGTACTTTATGCCCAAAGTGCTGATTAGTACAATTATAGAACATGATAACTGAAGAAACAGGAATATGAAACCCAACAAAAGCACTAGCTTTTAAAGGTTTTTACGCTTATTATGGCTTGAATGAATATAAAGATGGAGGAGGGCTAATTTTTTTCTATTTTAAAGAAAAAAAACCTCAGCACTCCTAAGTGATGCACTGAGTTGAAAACTTGTTCCACTGCACAGATTCTGACTCATAGCAACTACAGGATAAAGGAGAACTTCCCTGCAGGGTTCCCAAGGAGCAGCTACTGCATTCAGACTGCCTACTTTGGGGTTAGTAAAAGCCACTGTGGAACCCTAGGCAGCGTCCAGTTAAATTCTCAAAAGCAAGCCTTGGTCCTACCCTTCCCATGATGTACAAATGACTGTACATGCATACATCCTGCAAGTGCATCACTTTTTTTTTAATTTCTTACTTTAATTTTCTCAACATATCAAGGAAAAGTTAGCACTCAGTTAACAGTTCTACTAGTGTGAAAAATATGGACTTCCAGTATAATCTAGAACATACTATATCAACAAATAAGGGGATAAAAACAGTCTTTTTTACAAATGGTGCTGGCAAAATTGGATATCCATCTGCAAAAAATTGAAACAAGACCTGTATCTCACACCTTATACAAAAGCCAATTCAAATTGGATAAAAGATGTAAATATCAAATCTAAAACAATAAAGCTCATCCAAGAAAAAACAGGATCAACAATGGAAGTTTTAATAAACAACGTAGACAGACTTCAAAAACTGACACAGCACGCTGAACAGAAGAGAAAATAGATAAATGGGAACTACTACAAATCAAACACTTTTGCTCATTCAAAGACTTTACCAAAAGAATTAAAAGACCACCTATAGAATAGGAAAAAATACTTGGCAACTATATGTCAGACCGACGTCTGATCTCCATGATCTATAAGGTACTACAAAATATCAACAAGAAAAGGCGAAGTAATCCAATTAAGTGATCGACAAAAAAGGTAGACTGACACTTTCCTGAAGAGGATATCCAGACAGCCAAAAGACACATGCAGAAATGCTCATGATCACTAGCTATTAAAGAAATTCAAATCAAAACTACGATGAGATACCATCTCACCCCAATAACACTGACCATGATCCAAAAAACACAAAACTAAAAATGCAGGAGAGGCTGTGGAGAAATTGGAACTCTCCTACACTGTTGGTGGAATTGCAAAATGGTACAACCTCTTTGGAAAGCAATCCAGTGCTTCCTTAAAAAGATGGAAACAGATACACCATTTGACCTAGTAATCCCACTGCTTGGAATATATCCTACAGACACAAGGGCAGTTACATAACCAGATACATGCACACGAATGTTTACTGCGGCTCAGTCCACAACAGCAAAAAAGATGGAACCAACCCAGATGCCCAACAACAGATGAATGGATAAATAGCCAAGATAAATAAGCTATGGTATATATACTCAACGGAACACTATGCAATGATAAAGAACAATGACAATTTTAGGAAGGACCTCATAACTTGCTTTCAATTGGAAGACATCATGTAGAGTGAAATTAACCAGTGGCACAAGCGCAAATACTGTGTGAGACCCTGATGATAAGGACTTAAAAACAGACTCATGTATAGAAGAAAAGACTCTTTGATGGCTGCAAGGGAGGGGAGGGAGAAAGGGAGGAAAAGGACTGGTTATAGATTAGACAGTTGATAGAAATTTGGTTGGGTGTAATCACTGATAGCACACATTAGAAAGAAGATCAATTTAACTGGACTTCAACACAACCTGTAAACTCTTCCAATGTTCACCCAACATTGCAAGGACAGAGTAACAGGGATGGGGGTCTGGGGACCATGCTCTCAGGGGACACTGAGGCCAAGTGGCATAACTAGCCTACCGCTAAGAGTCTTCTCCACCCCATATTGGTGAGTGGTGTCTGGGGTCTTAAAAGCCAGCAAGCTGCCATCTGAGGTACACCAAATGGTCCCAACTCAGCAGGAACGATGATCACCAAAGACAAAACTGACATGGGGGAAACACAACCCAGAAGACAGAAAGACCCACGTGAATGGGTGACTACATCAACATGTGATCAGAACCAGATGGTGCCCAGCCACCACCAGTGACAGCCATGATGGGGCTCACAAAGTTGAGTCCCAGTGGCAATACAAGAATACAACGGAGTGCACCCTCAGAACTCCACTAAAAGACTGCAACTGATGGTCTGAAGGCCTGGGGGTTCCTCTGGGAGCATGGACCCTAGACCTGATGCTACCCAGGTTCATAAATCATTACTGAGGTCAACTCCTCAGCCAGGAATGGACTATGGACTGGACTCGGTGACAAAGAGTGACTGTATCGTATGTGCACTTTATGGTTCTATGCATGTATAGGATGTCATCCTACTGACCTCTTACGAGAGGAGTGGACAGGGTAGAGAAGAGGGGACAGGAGACTGGTAAGGGGATATAACATGTACAGAACAGAAAGGAGTGTGCTCTCACCAGGTAAGGAGAGCAGTAGGAGCTGCACACAGGCAGGCAAGTGAATTTAAACTGGATTGTGGACTGTACACTTTCACTCAGTCACAATGAATAAATAAAATAAAGAAAGAAGACCACTTACAAATCTGTACCTTCTGGAAAATCCTTCCTATACATAGCAAATCTATCTTTTAAAGTTCATACACTGTGTAACAGGGCTCACAGGCAATGAAGTTTGACTGTAGACATCTCCAATCACAAAAAATCAAAACTCCTGTAACCTTCAAGAATACTGAGATGGCTAGAGGATGTACTGCAGGACCCAACACAAGGTATCTCCAAAACAACAGCATCATCCCAAATTTAAGAATGTGGCCAAGAATTTCAAAATAGCTATAACCTAAATCCAAGGATGGAAATCTTGGTGACATAGTGGCTAACTGCTATGTCTGCTAACCAGAAGGCAGGCAGTTCAAATCCACCAGGTGCTCTCTGGAAACTCTATGGGGCAGTTCTATTCTATTCTGACCAATTATTAGGGTCACTGTGAGTCAGAATCAACTTGACAGAAGTGGATTTTTGAATCCGAGGATGGAAACCCTGGTGCTACAGGGGCTGTAGCTGCTAGAAAAGGTCAACAGTCTGATTATACCAGGTGCTCCTACGAAGCCATATGGGCCAGTTCTACTTTGTCCTATAAGGGTCGCTGTGAGTAGGAATCAACTCAACGGCAATGAGTTTTTTTATTTTTAATCCAAAAATAAAAGTTTCCTGTTCACTTACTTAATCCTTTGGAAATACAGATCCATTTCTGAAAATCGCTCAAACGGTCATGAGTTTCTCAAGGAAACTGAGATTTCATTTGCTTATTTGAAACTGGGTAACAAGGTCATTAACTTTTGAGATTAAGAGATCCCACTAATAAAACATGCAAATTCTCAGGAAAAAGCATCATCAACAAAGACTTATGAGATTTTTTCTTCTGAACAGTCAAATTACCTACACAAAATGATTTATGGTTGTCATGTATTGAAATGTGTTCCCCAAAAATCTGTGTCGACTTGGCTAGGCCATGATTCCTAGTATCAAACCATTATCCACCATGTTGTCATTTAATATGACTTTCCTAGTATAAATCTCATCTCTATGATGTTAATGAGGCAAGATTACAGGCAGTTATGTTAATGAACTAAGACTCAATCTACCAGATTAGGCTGAGTCTTAAACCAATCTCTTCTGAGATGTAAATGCATGCAAAGAGAGACAAGACCTCAATGCTACCATGAATGTAAAGCCAGGAATGTGTGTACTTCGGCCCTAAGATCCCTGAGCTGACAGACTCCTATAGCAGGAGGAGACTGATAGTAAGAACCTTCTCCTAGACCTGACAGAGAGAGAAAGCTTTCCCCTGGAGCTGGAAGGCACCCTGAAGTTGAATTCTAGCCCCCTAGACTGTGTTAAAGCCACCTGCTTGTGGTATTTCAACTGTAACAGCACTAGATAACTAAGACAATGGCCAGTGAGACTATCTGCTCATGCAGGAGTAGAATTTACCTTGAATAAACTTTTCACTACTAATGAATTGGGTTTACAAGAAACAATAGCTGTCATTTGTCATACAGACAAATTCTCTGGTTATAGCATGTCCTCAGAGGCAGGTGCTGGTGGCTTACGTTGAGTCTCTGCATTTCGCGGCCAGGCTTTGCCCAGGCTCTCAAAGGCACCCAGAAGAGATTCCATCTGGAGTTCCTTTTCCTTCTCATTCTCATCTTCATTTTTGATTGTCCGGACTCCGGTGCTTTCAGGTGAGTTCTAGGAAGACAAAAGTAAAATTGAATATAATCACAGTACCAGAGTAGGAGATACTAACCAAGAATTGGTTAGCAAAATTCTCTACCATCTGATTTTTGGAAACTCATTTAATTCTTCTGTTGTCATACTGAGCTTGCTTATTTAGAGCAAAGACTTTTAGCAGGAATACTACCTACCAAACTAGGGAAATCCTTCAAAGAAGTTTGTAAACACAGGTTAAAATAAAAATAGTGTATGTAGTATTTTTAGCATACCATAAAAAGATCTACACTAAAACCATGTAACTCAAGGTGGGAGGAGATCTCGTAATGATCTCATCCAAAGTTTCTTTGACACCTAAGGAAACAGGATAAGAACATGGTCCGTCCAGCTAGTCCACGCTGACATTTTGGTTAGCTATTGAGCCTTTTAACCACTGTGCCACGAGGACTCCAATTAGTGATATAATTTAAGACATACATCCATCTCTATCATTAGTACACATCAGAAATTATTTAAAACTTTATTTTTTAAGAAAAAGATAACTGCAAATTAGTAGCAACACAAGAAATAAGACTGCTATTTAAAACATTACATTTCACCAAAAACAAAAAAATAAACCATGCCCCTCTTCTTTGAAATAATGCCAGCCTTTAAAACTGACTGCTTTACTTTTCAAACGAAACCAAAGTTCTGTTCGTGTGTGGCAGTGGTGATCAACAGTGACACATCCAGCTCCCTGTCTCCACTCCAACACAATTGGGATTGTCTCTCTAAGCACATACTGCTACCACATGTACTTGCAAGACAAAATTTACTGTAACTATGACAAAGACTGGAAACCCTAGTGGCCTAGTGGGTTAAGTGCTACATCTGCTAACCAAAAGGTCTGCCGTTCAAATCCACCAGGCACTCCCTGGAACTCCATGGGGCAGTTCTTCTCAGACCTCTAGGGTCGCTATGAGTCAGACCAGACTTGATGGCAGTGGTTTTTGTTTTATTTTGTTTTCTTATGACAAAGACTGCTCACTGACCACGGTATCTGCTCTCCAGTATCTAGGAAGGCAAGTCAATGCCCAGAATGATGACGACTATCATCGTTGACCTCATCCACAGCTGGGGGTGGCTCTGTGACTGAATTCTGACGACGGGGAAAAAAGTGAAAGTGGCATGCTGCCGTTTCCAGGGGCTCACCATATCGGAGAACTGACATGCCCTCTTTGACCCTTCATCCTTTTTTCATCTCCTCCACCATTCCCTGCCTGGACCAGGAAGACCATGGCCACACCCTAAGGACGCAGAGCTGGGAATTGGAAGGAGCCAGAATCCCTGATGACTTTGTCAAGCTCCCTAGTTTTACGTGAGCAACAAACGTACATCTTACTTATGGCTTTGACAACTGGAATTTCTACTTTTAGCTAAACTAATCCTAATAAAATATGAAATCATGATACAACAATTTTTTATTTTTTACTTCTCTTTAAGTATAAACCAGCCTTGATGATACAAGTGATCATTACCTTCTTGATGAGAGGTATAACAATATCAGAGAACTCCTGGAATCTGTCTTCTTTGGTGGCCTTCAGGACATCAGCTGTACAGCAGATTGCTACAATCTTGTATTTGATATTCTCTTTGCCACACTCCTTCAGAAGAGCTTGGAGAATTTCATTTGTGCTGGGCTGACTAGGCACAGACTTTTCCAGCTCTGCACTACAGAACCCATATGAAAGCATCAGAATAGTTAATAAAGGCAGTGGCTTTCAGGCTCAGTTTTAGATAATGGCATCTTCATTGAAAGAACATTTACCTGCAAGCTGTCACAACACAGGCAATGGCTTTCAACAGCTCTTCCTAAGAGGAATGAAAGAGAATGCTATTAAACCCACACATGTCATCTACCTTCTCTATCAATATAATTATCTCAGAAATATTCAAATATTTTGACAACAAAAATTAACAGCAGTTATTGTTTAACAAGCATTTTCACAGTTTTACTCCCAGCCATGCAATAAAGGTCAGCAACTTCATCTCTGTTTTATGAAGTCTCAGAACAGACTTGCTCAAACCAGAAGTGTCAGCTGCGGGACTAGAACTAGGTTTGACTCCTGGCCCAGTACTCCTCCCACAACACCACAGGGTCTCTACTGACCTCTACCACAAGAGGATCATTTCCTGGTCCCCACCGAGTGTTCACTTTAAGTATCCTACTAAGGCCCTGTATGAAAATGACTCTTACTAATTTAAGGGCCCCAGAGTTGAGCATCCTCAGCTCCAGGCTTAGAAGCTGCTCACCTTGCTACTCCATTTCTCATATGCCCAATCCAGACATATCTGTGAGGTGACCAAGTACACAACAGTGGCCATTTGGTTTAAGACTTAACTTGGAAAGCCAAATATGATAAATACAAACCAATCTCTGGCATTACTGTGCATTATTCAAGAAGCCATGAGTTAACACTCTGACTAACTGTCATACTTAATCAAGTGAAGTTTATTCAAAACCTTCCCACTGGCTAAGAAATTGGGTTCACAAAAATAATCCATTTTAAGTCCCACAAAACCAGAATCTTATTTTTATAAAAAATGAAAGATGAAGTCATAATCCTTTAAGGATACCTTTCAATTTAACTGGGCAAGAATGGTTCTTTTACCTTTCCTGCCCATGTTCGTCCTGCCAGGCCTTGTAACAATGCGGTCAGTACCATCCCCAGATATGGTGGGACTAGAGAGCTGGTCTGTTTGGCAATTGAAGCCATGGCAATTGCACCCTGAGCTTTCATTTTCCAGGACTGAGACTGCAAAGCCTTCTGTGTAATAGTAATCAACTCTTGCAGGTATAATCGAATGCCGCCAAAGGAACCTGGATTAGGAAAAGAAAAATTAAAACAACTTTTAATTTAAAAAAAAAAAAAAAGTTCTCCTATTTCTTCTTTTTTAAGTGACTGCTGGTCTAGAGCAGTCACTCTTAACTGTTACTTTTCAGCACTTCCTCAAAGGAAGAGAAAGGGGATGGTGGTGTGGCTTATCTTTATTAATAGCAGACTTGAACAAAAGGGATTATGTTCACAGGAGGATGCTGTGCAAGTGGTTACCATCTAGCACAGCGAGAAACACAGCTGAGAACCACTACACTTACTACAGCTTTCTAAGGCCATATAAAACCACTGTTACACTCTCAGCTAAAAAAGTAAAGCGCTGCTTTGAGCAGTGTTTCCATTCTCTTACACAGGTAGCAACAGCAGAGTAAAGACAGGAGGTGAGTGTCAACCTTGAGCACTTAGCAATTTGGAGAGACCTGAAACTAAATGGGACGTCTGTTGTTAAGGCCCTGGGAAAGCAACGACAGAAGCTTGTGAATAAAGAATGCTGTCCTTGTTAGCTGCTATGCAGTTGACCCCCAAACCACAGCAACCACACGCACAACGGGATTGATTGATCCCAAGGGTTTTCTCTGGCTGATTTTCAGAAGGGGATTCTCAGGCCTTTTTTCCTGTCTGTCTTTAATCTGCTCAGCATCACAGCAGTATGCAAGCTTCCACTGAGAGAGGAGTCGCAGCTGCACTAGAGGTACACTGGTCATTAACTGAACCCGGGTCTCCTGTAAAGAAGCTAAGAATTCTACCAGCAAACCACCATTACCCTTGGATAAACAGTACAAGTACGAAAATCTAGCTGTGGTTCTTAAGAAATAGGCTTAATTCATGGGCACTACTTACTAACCAGGTACATTTTCCTGCCACACTTCAGTCCATAAGTTGCATTCTTCCTTTTCTGATTTTTCTTCATCAGCAATTTCATGCATGCCTAGAAATGCCAAAGGCAGAACCTCTTTGGCATGGTTCTTTAATACATCAGGGCTGTACCGTCCAATAGCATGAATAGTCAAAGCACAAGAGGTCTTGTAGATGGGTTCTAAAGAAAAGCAGAAGGAACCAAAGGCCATATGAAATTCATTAACTGATTTTAAAGATAAATGATCTAAAAAGATGATTATTCAACTTGCACCATAGGAAAATAACTAACTTAGTAAAACCCACTAGAAACGTTTCTAGCAGAGCACCTAGAATCACAGAGGGTATGTGAGAGTTAATGTAATATATCAACTCAGCTAAGCTATGATTCTCAGTGGTTGGCAGATGCTATGTAATGGTCTGTAATTTTTGTGATCTGACATGAGCTTCCAATCGAATGAAATGGGAATTTCCTTGGAGGTAAAGTCTGCCTCCAGTACATAAACAGATGTTCTTGCCAAATTCGCTCTCTCAATCCATCAAGCAACTGTCTTGTCAACTAAGAACTGGTTCTTGGAACAGGAAAAACCTTCAGTTTGCTGTTGAACTACAGATTTGGGGTTTGTCAGCCCCTGCAATCATGTGAGGCAGAGGAAACTTTCAGCCTGCCAATCTGACCCATGGATGCAGCAGGACTTGTCAGCCCCTACAACTGCACCAGCTTTGTTCTTTTTAAATAAATCTCTCTACATACATTTATATATAGGCTTAATTGGTTTTGGTTCTCTAGAAAACCTAACCTCAGACAGGGTGCAATCTGATTTGTACTATTTTATAGACTAATATCAAAATTAAAAATAACATAAAACAGGGGGGAAGTACCTTCTTTCTCCATGTACCAGCTATTGAGTTTCTGCAGCAGTTTTTCAGTGCTGCTATCCCGTGAGGTCTGAAAAAGAAACAATTCTAATGATTTCTTTATAACTAACAAAGAGTTTTACTTAACTAAACAAGAAATTCAACTTACCCGCACTAAATGGCCCATGGCAAATGCACAGGATTTCTGAATCACATTGTTCCGATCCGTCAGGCCACTAAGCAAAGCACTCATAAGTTTACCTGCGAGAAATAAAGAAAGATATCTGAGAGCTGGCTGACCAGATGCTGTGCTCTCTTCCCATGACCGAAATACATGGAATGATATAATTAATATCTGATCAACTCCACAGTAGTACAGGTCCCTTGAATGTTATCTTTGTGCTATCCTTTTCCTTCCTTTCACCTGATATAAAATGGTAATTAATCTATTTCCAGAAAATTGTGAGGAGAGAAACAAAATGAATGCTAACTACATAAAGTTCACCAGCCCTGTTCAGGAACCAACCTAGTAAAAGAAAAATGGTGGTGTTAAGTCAGTTATAAATGGTAAGCAGTTTCTACAGGTTGGCAGATATATTTACCTCCTTACACCACTAAGAAGTAATCACACACTTACAAAAAACAGTGAAAACTGGTTAAATTTGATAACCCCTGCACCTCCTGCAAACAGAGATGGGGTAGGGGATGAACACAACACATCAGAAGTGCATCTGAATTAATTATTTCTCCTTTTAAAATCTTATCACACACACATGCGCACAAATTTTGTCACACAAGACATAGTCGTGCAAGAGCATCACTACCCACGATTCTGACAAACTCACCTGAATAAGGTGTTAGGTCCTGGGGACACTGAGTAGTTAGTGACACAATGACACTGGCACAGCCTCCCTACAGGGTTACAAAGGCAAAGGTCTAAATTTGATGGTCACAATGTTCTATCAAATTCCCTCCTTTAAGTGCGAAAGATGTTAAGGTAAGAAATACGTGACACCTAACAGTTCCTCTCCTGATTTAGTCTGAAAAGAAGAAAACCTTTACTTTAAATTAGCAATACAAAGATTTCTCACCCCTCCCCCCAAGATATTGAAAAAAGAGATGGATACCCTCACACAATGCAAGAAAGAAAAGCTGTACAATCTCTTACGAGAGCAACACATGTCATCTGGTCCATCTTGTTCTAGCACTTCCACTTCTAGACATTTAACCAAAGAAAATAACTTCAGAAATGTCCAATGATATTTATCACAGTGCTTTGTTTAACACCAAAAAACTGGAAACAAACTGGATGCTCATTTGTGGATTAAAACAAATTGTTACATCCATACAATAAAGTATCATACAGCCATTGTAACAGGACATACAGAAAAAAGAGACAAGAAGGAAACATTCAGAAGCAGTAATTATCACTGGGTGATAAAATTATAAGCAATAACTACTTTTTAACTTCCCTCTGATCTATAAAGGCTAAAAATTCTAAATATACGCAAGTGCTAACTTTATAATCACAAAAAATGTGCTATTTGTTTTAAAAAGAAGGGAGGACAATAAAATTTTTAACTTTTTCAAAAAAAAGAGGGGAAAAGTGATTTTTTTGAAATAGCTCATAGAAGAAGACTTCTGTAATCTGCACACCTGCTGATCCCCAAGTGAAGACCAGTACTCAACAACTGTGAAAGTCTTGCCTGGATGGGCACTTCCACTGACTGAAAGTGAACACACACGGCACTACAGAATAGAAACAATCCCACTGAAAAAAGCAAAACTGTATTCACTGAACAAGTGAGACATTTCATTTCCTGACCATAAAAATAAATGATTAAAGTAAAATAATAAGATTAGATTATGAGGAAAAGTATAAATTTCAAATGTGATGATTTATATTTTTTGTGGCCAAAATTAACAAAAATGCACTCTTTATTTTGTGAAAAATGCACAAACTTACCTTGGTCCCTAAACCTACACCACTTCTGATCAGCTCACACAACCTGGGAACTAGCTCACCCAGCACTGAAACATCAAGATATTGCAGGCACTGTGAGGAAACATAAAGATAAAGGTATCACATGAGAACCACTTCTTCTGTTAGAACAGCCCCTGTCAAACATGACCAGAAGCCCTGGGAGAGTCATGGTTAAGAGCTATAGCCACGAACACATGGTCAGCAGCTAAACCCACCAGCCACTCCCTGGAAACCACATGTGCAGTTGTCCTCTGTCCTACAGGAACACTATGAGTCAGAATCAACTTGACAGAGGGGGTTTGGTTTTGTTTTTGTAAATCTGACATAAGATGAAACACATTGATTTGATTTTCCTCTGATTTCAATGTTAAATGTACCACGGTATTATTTTAAAATAATAATAATAATGAAAAACAACAGTTTTACTAAAAGGGAAAACGAACAATTACCTAAACAAAGGGCCTCCTGGACCTACTTCCACTTTATCAACCATATTTACTGTATAAAACTATAAAAGCTTCTTCTACCAAACCTCCTCTAAATGCCAACTTTTTCAGTTGAATTCCCCTATAATAAGCTGACCACATTTTTAAAAATGCAATAGCATGTGGTCTATTATTAATGAACATATCTACAATGTGGTGTTCTCTAACTGTTCCTTCCAATAATCTAACCAAGACACAGCATTCTGAGACCAAATTTTGGTACTGGTCACCCAAAAACTGCTAAAAGACCCTTTTCCAGCAAAAGTCAGTTTCAATATCTCCTAAGCCAAGGCTCCAAAACCTTCAAAATTACAAGTGCAGTGCCGTGCAGCTCTTTACTGCACACCCCTTCAAAGGACTGAGACAACACACCAACATTGTTCAGTTCTCTTCCCCACCTGTTATCCTGCCTGCTTCACCAAATACTTCCAGACCTCCCTTGTCATACCTATAACTCTCATGCACAGTCACAAGTCTAAGCCTTTCTAAGTAGGCAGACAAAAGACACAGATTTACAGCAAGACAGTAACACATATCTAGGCTGACTGAGTTTAGAATTTGGAAAATTGCTTATTCCACTTAGTAATATAAAAGAGGAAATTATTCAATATTCAGAAAAAACCAAACTCTCGATGGCTACTGGACTCATTCCTTCCATCTTTACTTCATTAATGTAACCTGATTTGAAGACACTGCAGGGTAAGGAGACAAACTTCCCCTGTGCTTTCGTGTCCGGACACTCACCATGTTGATGGTCTCCATCATGGGTGAGGACTTGGCAGCACTGAGGCGAGCACTATCCATTGCAGCCTGAAGAACACACAGTCCAGTCACTCAGGACGTCACTGAATGAGGAACAACACCCCAACAAGCAACTCCACAAAACTGCTTTACTTCCAAACAGAAAAACTTTTTTAAAAAAAAATAATATGGAGCTATAACGAAGTCAAACATAAGTCAAGATCTACCATCTTCTGACGTGTACTGAACAATTTATCAAGACAGGTAGCACTCTCATTGCAGGTGAGAAACTTAGGTAACACTCAGAAACCTGTAAGGACCCTGGAAGGATTATACATGGACCTCAGTACCTGAACAAGGTTCTCCCTCCTTCGTCATACTCATCATTAGGCCTGTGCTGCCAACTTACCTTTTCCTGGTCTGTAGCCCGAAGACTCAAATAATTCAGAACTTGGGGTTCCAATACACTTAAGGACTCCAACAGAGCGGGGATAAGTTTTGGTGCATGTGGTTTCAACATGGCTCCTGCACTTTTGCTTATCTTCACAAGGGTGTTAATGCTACAGACACAAAGTAAATAACTGCTGAGTCCTTTTAACAACAGTAGGAAGTCCTCAAAGTTCACTCATGAGGATGTTCTACACTTGACTGCATACACTCACGTGGTTACAGAGCCTGATCTTGGCTTTTTAAAATTTTCAAACTCATATGAAAGTAAACAGAAGTATAAATAAATGTCGATACACCTTCTAGTGAGTTCAACCATCAGCAACACTTGCCCCAGTTTGTTTCCTCTATAACTTTTCTACAGGCACCCGTTTGTCTTTCCCCGTCACTGTATGATTTCTAAGCATATTCCATAACTAAGCATCCTTATGTATCTCTGAGAGATTAGGACTCTCTACCATAAGCATAATACCATTTTCATACTTTAATATTAATAGCTTATCATCTAATATTCAAATTCATGATGATTTCAATAATGTCTATAAGAGGAAATTTGTTTGAATAAGGATCCACATATTGCTATTTGCTGCATTCTTAATTCTTTTTCAATCTATGATAGTCCTCCTGCTCAGTCTTTCTTGTCACTTATTTGTCCTCACTGACTGCATTCCAATGATGTCACTTAAAACGTCCCTCTGTCCCCTGTATAGATCTGCAAGTTCAACATTTTTTAAAAAAGCAAGAATAGGTGGTGCTCTGCGTGCACTATTCTATCACCTTAGGATGAATTCAATGTTCGACTGTCTTTCTGTGCTGTTAAAAGTGATCAACGGTTTCACATTTTGTTAGCCCAAATCATCCATTATACAGTTCCCTAGCCCTTCTCCCAGTGGGTTTAAGCACCATAGATGATCATTATCTGGATTACTTTAAGTTAGCAAAACAATGATATCTTACTTTACCATTCCTTTGCATTCTAGTACATTCATTTTGTCAACTGATACAGACCTCAGGGCTCGAACTTCAGTCACAGGGCTCATCATTCCTTTGTCCAGAAGGCAAGGCAGAAGGACAGCAATAGTTCTCTGGCCAGCTGCTCCTTTGGCAGGGTCACACATTTTCACACATACCTAATGTACAAAGACCATGGAGGTTAGTGAAACTGATTTCACACTCAAAGAAGTATTTATCTGACAATCCACATTATTTAGACTTCTCACATCCACAGGAAACAGTTAAGTAAATCTACTTTATGTGATAACTACAGACGTAGACATAGAAATGGAATCTGGGACTGAGTCTATCTGGGCTAGTAACTAAATGGAAAATTAGTTAAATTTTGATCCCCCGAGTTGTGAAACAGGGAACAAAACGGTTGAAGATAAAATGAAAAATGTATATAAGTACTTTGAAGCAGGGCTTCCAAACAGTTCTTTCTGGTTCAAACCCATGGGAGAATTTGCATTTCCACCCCTAGAAACACTGAATCAGAATCCACATTTCAGTAAGACTCCCAGGAGATTCTTACGTATAATAAATGTTGAGAACCACTGGTCTATTGTGGCTCTCAGAATTGGTCCCTAACCAGCAACATTAGCATCACCTGGGAACTTGTTAGAAATGCAAATTCTCAGTCAGAGTTCAAACCAAAGGCTTAAGTATCACCAATAATTTGGAGTAGCAGCACAGCTTCAGAAACACCTGGATTTAAAAGCTTTACTAGCAACAGTGCAATTTATAACAAGGTTTGCCCAGCTAGAAAGAAGTCCTCACAGGTAAATCAAGTCCAAGTGGCAGGCTACTTAGTTTCAAAAAACTTACAAACCTCATAAAACATGAAAGGTAGCTTACCACACAAACATGGCACCAGGAAGTGAAAAAACAGATGTTGCCTGATGCCACAGGGCCAAGCACAAAGTCTTAACGTATGAAGGCCCAAAGAAGCTCATCATTTAAAGAGACCAGTTCAATTACCAGTGTCAGCTGGTTAAAAATACTAATTATTCTAATAGCACTCACATTCTCACAGTCAACTGTGGCGTGAAATCAATTACACTGTAACTAAACGTCACTTTATGACAAAAAATAAACCACTCTTGATTTTTCTGTGGTCACATAAAACCCTAGCTCACCACACCCGCAATGCAAAACTGGAGTTTTCACCTTGCTCAAGGTTTTCAGAGCCAGTTCTGCTGCTTTTCGTACAGATTCCTAGAATTAAGAAAAGCAGAGCATCACACAGGTTACAGAGCTTCATTCTCATCCTGCCCACAACATGCACTTGACCACCTCCTCTCTACACATCTTAGTCAAAAATCCTGCTTTCATAATCAGGTACAAAAAAGTGCTTCACTACATCCTTTGCCCACCAAAGAACATATCTCACAAAGCCAAACTATATTTTAATTAGGTAGGGCATATTTGGACCTTACAAAAACTCAGCCATGAAGGATAACAGTACAGAAACTAAAAGTATTATAAAAGGAAACATATGAAGATTCATGTAAGATTGTGAAAGATATTCAAGTCTCTATGAATAAAGCAAAACGAACTTGTTGATTTTAATGATATCAAAATATCTAAAATTTAGAACATCCAAGAAAAATTCCAAGGGAATGGTCATGTGATTTGGTAATGATTGGTCCAATTTACGGAACTGATCAAAATAGTTTTCCTAAGTTATTTCAAAACAATTACTTGCCCACTATCCAGTAATGTCATAAGGTCTCCAGTGAAAGCAAGTCTACCTGCAGCCATCTTTTTTTGTCAATCTAATACCTAACCTTGCAACCTCACAGGCACATCAAAGCTAAAAGATATGGGGAAAGAGTGGTCTCATAAAATCATCTGGATATTAAATTTTAAATACATACGATACATACTTTAAAAATTCAAGTTTAAGCTATGAATAAATACAGATCTGTTTCTGTAATACCTTGATATCATCTTGTACTCTAAAAAGCGTTTCCCAAATTTCTGGAAGCTTATCAATGATGTCATCTAGAGGTCTTCCTCTTAATAAATCATTCAAAGCTAAACAACTGAAAATAAACAATTTAGTTTCAAATACCTAATTGAGAAAGCTCAATAATTTACTATGAAACACTCACAACAAACATGAATATAGGTTCTGCTTATGCTTCTAGCCCTAACCCCTCCAAGACAGCAATGGCTACCCTCTCCTAGGTGCCCCAGGCATTCAACATACATTCATCAACTACCTGTTTCCCACAACTCAAATACACTCATTTCAAGATGTTAAAGCATTTTTCTTATACCATTGTACCCCAAGGGTCTAGCACACTGTCAATCACACAGCAGGCAATGAATAAATATAGGCTGTATATAAATCAATGCTACTGTACAAAGTCGTAAGACAGAAATATGAGGTGTATCAATTTCATTGTTACATAAACTAAGGCAACTTTCAAAATTAACTAGAAACATGCTTTTGAGTGGTTTCAATTTATTACTTTTGCACAGAGTTTAAAAGTACGAAATTTGGGGGGGGAAGTCAACTGTACTTGACTAATGTTACTTATATTTCCAAAACTGGTTACCTGGATTCTCGAACGCGCCACAAATTGCTAGTAAGATTCTTAACCAAATCTTGAAGAATTTCCTTCAAATATTTATCCACCTAACGAAAGCAAAAGCTTAAATTAAAAATGCAAAATCTACCGATAATCAAATCACTCACCTGATAACCACAAGAATCATGCTTCTGTTATTTAGTAGCCTAAATAACAGAAAGACCCTTAAAACCCTCAGTCCATACCTTCTCCCCACTTCAATCACTAAAAGCTGACAGCACCATCACCCTAAAATGCACACTTGATTGTCTTATTTTCCTCAGCATGTGTAAAAAGCACCCAGTCACTTGGGCATGAATATAAAATCCTCTGTGACTCTTCTAGCTCCAAAGGTCATGTTCTTTCCTACCCTATTTCTTTGCCACCTTACTCCCTCTACCTATAATTCCCTTCCATCCTCACACTTGTTCTTCAAAATTCAAAATAAGGCATCATCTTCTTCAGAGCAGACTGGCTTAGGTCCTCTCCTCTATGTTCCCATAGTGCCTTTTTATAGCACATCAGAATACTACGTAACAACTACACTGCTTTGTACATGTCTGCCTCATTGAGACTCAAGGGCTGGGAAAGAGGCTCATGTATCTCTGTATTCCCAGGACCTTGCACACTGTGTTGAACATAAAGAATTATAATTATTCAGAACAAAAGATTTTAATTTTTCAAGTCTGTTTTGTTTCCATACACAGATTAACTTGGTAATAATGACAAACTGATGACAGAATTCATTCTTATGCTGATCCAAAGATTCTCCAGAAACGTGTAATCACTGGTTAAAATTCAGCTGCTAACCAAAAGGTCAGTAGTTCAAATTCACCAGGTGGTCCCTAAAAACCCAATGGTGCAGTTCTACTCTGTCCTATCAGGTTCCTATGAGTTCGAAATAACTTGATGACAACAGGCATGTTCTTCTTTTTAAAGATTCTTTGAACCTGTGACATTTCCACTTCTACAGGTATAAGGTTTTTTTATTCTCACTTACATGTAAGAACATCAAGATAGGTGAATAATTCACCTAAGATTTAATAGACTTCTTTCCAGTGTCCACTTTTTTAAATATTCTTCAAAGGTGATCTCATCCAGACTTGTCAATTCTCCTTCCACTCACAGAGAGATGGCTCACATCTCTAGCTTATTCTATGCTGATCTCGATCTCTAACAGACTGCCTGTTAGATCCTGGTCTTCCCAGAAGTGCTGTATGCTCAGAGCATGAAACTCATCACACCTTCAAAGCTGAACTTTGAATGCCAACTGCAATGAATACTCTCAGAATGAAGAGAGGGGAAATGACCAGATCATATGAAGAATCTTGTAAGCTATAGCAAGGCTTGTAGAATTTATTCTAAGTGAACTATGAAGCCACTGAAAGATTTAAACCTAAAACCGCACAATCTTATTTGCATTTTAAAAACCACTTTTGCTACTATGAGGAAAATTAAAAGGCAAACATAGCAGAAAGATAATCAGGATCTGCCAAGAAAAACAGGGGGAAGACAGAAGTTTCATGGAACACGGAAGCAGAGTCAACAGAATCTGATACAGACTCAACTGGGAGCAGGCATGAGGCACAGACAAAAATCACGAAGGGTGATACCAAGGAACTTGGTTTGGGTAAATGAGTGAATGCTGAGGGCATGAGGAAAAGAGGGAAAGACGGTTACTTTGTGAAGTCCATGTTAGATTCATTAAGTTTAAATATGTTGAAATAACATCCAAGTAAAGATGGCAAAAAAATTAAACCAAATCACTGCCATCCAGTTGATTTGACTCATACAGACCCTAGGGGACACAGCTAACTGCCTCATAGGGTTTCCAAGGAGTGCCTGGCAGATATGAACTGCAACCTTCTGGTCAGCAGCTGTAGCACTTAACCACTAAGTCACTACAGTTTCCAAAGATGTCAAGTAGATAATTAAAAATGCAACTCTGGAGGCAAGATGCATCTGGGCCAGAAATGTAAGACTGATGATCTTGACAGCAAAGATGACATTTAAATACTCTAGAATTGTGAACCACCAAGATTTCAGTTAGCAGCCGAGCACATTAACTGTTTGCACCACCCAGGGACTCCTCAACACATTAGCATTCTACAAATACTTGCCGTTGATTTGTCAGTGACCAATGCATTCCAAATACTTGTCATGGCCTGCCGAATACCAAGGTTGGGATCAAACTGGTAACGGTAAAGGCGAGGAACTAGTTGAGGCAGAAAAGGAGCCAGCTGTTCTCCAGCTCTGGTAGCAATGACATTAAAACCAAAAGCAGCACCCTAAAATAATAAGATGAAGGGACTCTAATACATCTGTCACAGAAAAAATATTAACACATTACATACATGAGGCTCACAAGATTCTCTTTCCTGAGTTTGTCCCTGAATACAGCCTGATTTTTACTGGGCACCCCACGTTTACAATCCATAAAAGTAACTGTATAGTGGTCTGCTGATCTCTAATCAGAAGAGACGTTTACCAAACACACTGTATTTACCAAGTGTGACAGTCTGCCAATGTACCACAGTTTGGTGGGAAAGTGAAAAATACAAACTGTTCACTGATACTCACTCACCTTCCTAGAGTTCCACATTGCATGGTGATTGGCTAAATTCATAAATTTATACACGAGATCTGGCTGACTGAGATCACTCGCCAAAGAACACAGCTCCTTGTAAGTGGAAATGCCCTGGCTTGGGAAAAAAGTACACGATGACGTATTTTTCAGTCTACAGCCTGATAAAAATGACCAGTACCACTGATTACTGAGACATGGTTTTTAAAATGACATTTTCACTAACTTTTCACTACTGACTTATCTCATCATTATGCAGACACAAAACAAGGTCGAGATGAATACAAGTCACTGAATTCAATTACTGAGAGTGCCTGGAGCCCCTTTAAGCTGGGATTGGTAAATGACCCTATGTGTCTGTCTCCCAGCCAGGTGGAGCCCTCGCCACCTCCTGAGGCTGATTTATGAGAAGTTTCTTTCTCACAGTGTACACAAATTTCTCCCATAATCACAAGTCATTTGAAGACATTTGTCTTCCCCAAGTCTTTTCTACACTAGATCACCTCAATCCTTACTCCTGGTAACAACTTCTGAGTCCTATTGACTTTGCTCTTAACAAATAATATTTCCTTATATACATCATCTGACGTCAGTTATTTTGTGACAAGTGAGTACTAAAAATTCAGCTATGTGAAAAAAACACTTTAATCCAACAGGCAAAAATTCACTAACTTTAAAGGGACAATAAAGATGTTTAAGACAGTGAAGCAATTTTAAAGCTTAGCAACTGAATCACCGTTGGGAATAAATAACAATAATGACTGGTCCAGAAGAAATCTGCAGGGAGAGTAAGACAGGAAGGGAAACAACACTGACGTGAAAACAGTCAGCTATGAGGACACCGCAGGCAGCAGTGATGGGGGGCTTTGAGCAGGGTGACACCACTGCCTATGAATTGAAGAATAGCAAGGCTGACCAAAACGATAGTTCTTGGAGGAAAAAGCACTAGTACAAACCACAGCAGAATAATGACAAAATAAAGGGAGGGAAGCTCAATCTGAAATGTGAATTGGTGGATTCCAAAATACTCAACAGAGTTGCCCCTACCAAAAAACTAGGTGCAGTAGATGCTACACTGCGCTACCAGATCCCCAGCCTAGAACTCAACTGGCAGGAGTCTGACAGTTCTTGGCCAAGTCAACCTCCCACAACCACTCTCAGCCCAAGATCATACCCACCTCCAGAGCAGCTCACACCCAGCAGCTCATCATGGGGGGGGATTTAAAGACCTGGCCTTATGCCTCAAGGCAGGACAACACTGAGGGACCATCCTATTCCAGCTTCAGACCTCCATAAGAGGTAAGTGTCCACTGAAGTGTTGACAACATCCCAGTTCAGCTCCTCCGACAGCCATTGATTTATCCCTGCTTTCTTCACTTCCCGTTGGGTAATGATCTCCAGGGCACATCCCAATAAACTTTCATCATACAAATCTCCACATCACAGACTGTTCCCCCCGCAAAAAACTAAGATACAAGGCTTCTTTCACAGAAGTTACGTTGTTCCACTAACACACACCTTTTCTAGAAAAGTGGAAAACCACTTAACGGGTACTCTATTTATCAGACCAAAGAAAGATATTTAAAGATGTCTACAATAATTGATCAACAGATTTGGCATACTTACCCATCTGGTGTTTTGCCAAGGGCTCCCCCCTGAAATACCACTGTCTCTCCAGATACTTCCTGTTTAGCTCTAATACAAAACAACAACAGACAAATCTGTCTCAAACGTTTCAATACCAGCATTCAATTAATCAATACAACTCATCTGTGAACTGATAAAATCTTCATCAAGTGTCTACTGCATGTAAGATATAAAAGTCAACTCTTCTATCAAGCTAGAAATTTAGGAAAACAAATTTTAAGATGAATCAATGAACAGATTTAAGAGACCCTCCCCCATAAAATTACAGGACAGAGTAGAACTACCTCATAGGGTTTCCAAGGAGCAGCTGATGGATTTGAACTGCCAACCTTTTGGTTAGCAGCCTAGCTCTTAACCACTGTGCCACCACAGTACAATAATTACAGTATTTTTTGAATCCAGTGCTTTACCTACTGGCATGTTTCTAAAGTTAACAGCACACATTACATATTAAACTGCTATCTACAGCATAACTATCACTGAGTTGAACTTTAGGAAAGACCAAACAGAAAAATGGAAAGTTGAATTCTGGAGATCATATGCTCAATGTGTGCACACTTTCCCTATGGGTTCAAATCTGAAATTTTGAAGTTCACTGTACCTTTTGCCAGTCATAAGTGTTTCTACAAGGGTAGAAACCAATTCCTGTTGATCTTGTTCACTGCCCAGTTCATAAACCAACCCAAGGCCTTTCGAGGCAACATCTTGGCTAAGCTCTACCAAAAAGTCAGAACAAAATGTTACAAGGTTAAGAAAACTTTGTCCACTGACCATCAAGTCACAGTTTTTTAAAATAAAAAAAGTCTGAATAATGTCAATGCAAAACAATATCAAAGTAAAGATACAAAATAAAATCATTTGGCCTATTTTGTTGAAAATGTACTACATTATCTCAGTAAAAGTGATCTCGTATGAGTTGTGAATGAGAACTACCTTCACAGAAGATTCAACTCACAAGACAAAATAAATTGATGAACCTCAGTATACCGTTAATATACAGTGCACAGTGACAGAAGAGCAATCAGCTGTAAGTTGTACAATAACAGGGATCAAACAGCCTCAGCGTAACTCCATACACCCATATTCAACTCTTTAAAAATGAAAAGAAAATAAAGGGCCATATATTTAAATCAAAGCTGCCATTTAAATGTCTAACATATGTACATACATATTTCTTTTCTTTCCTGCCTTCAATCACAAAGAGTAAAATAACCAGAAGTAGAAGAAAGCTGTTACTTTATAAAAACCTATTGCCATCAGGTCAACTCCAACTCACAGCGATCTTAAGAGGACAGAGCAGAACTCCCCTACAGGGCTTCCAAGGAGCACCTGGTAGAGTTGAACCTTGTAGTTAACAGCCACAGCTCATAACCATGACACCAACAGTAGACATACTAATTTTAAGAAGGCCTCAGAGCTCCTTCTTATTGCAAAAAACTGAGAATCATGTTATAATCAAAAACAAAAAAAAGAATTTCCTATACCCCAACCACCTTTGTTTTTTAAGCCCTAACGTGTTTACTGTCCTTAATACCAATAAATAAGGTATAACTTTATTTTAATCATGTAACTTAAAAATAGTTGGCTTTCCTATTCATTAATCCTGATTGTCTCAAAACTTAAAATACAAGCTTAATAAAGTATAGAAATCAAACATTTACTAACCACCTACCATCATTTTCTGACAGAACTGAAACAAATGCACTCTGAATCTCTTTAAGATGAGACTGAAAGAAGAGAGAAAAAGAGGCATTATAACACCGAAACGCCAAATCTTCCTAAGAATAAAAATTTTGCTATTAGGCTACGGAGGACATGGGAAGTCTTGCAGTCCAAGGCTGTGACAAACCCTCGTGCTACCACGGGGTAGGGGGCTGTGGGGGGCCCCAATATGTTCAAAGGTGGCTCAATTACCTGAAGGTGGTACCACTGCCAGGTAGTCCTCTCATCACACAACCTGACCTTTCCTCTCATCTCAGCCTCCACATCCTTACCACTTCTTCACACTTTATACCTTCAAGTGCATAATCATCTTCCCGCCACCACGTATCAGATCATCATGCTTCGCTTCTTCATGTACAGCTTATTGCAGAATAACTGCTATGGGTTAATGGCCCTCACTTCAGGACTCGCCCTCACTTCATATGCTTCCCTCCTTGTCTTTCGGTCACAAATACCTCATAATAGTTTCCAGTAGTGCTGTCCCACTTACAGCATTGCTTACCTTCACTTCTTTATGGGTACTCAGCTTTCTCACAAGGGAAAGTAGCCAGATGCAGGCTGCCTGCCTCACGTGTGGGTTGGGGTTGATGATATGTTTATTTAAAATCACATCCAACACCCATGGGACCACATCATTTACTTTGATTCCTGGGGGAAAGATAAGAAACAATGAAAATAATTCCAAATAGTTCCTACAAAAACAAAACTTAAATCAGTATTTACTCAGAGTCCTCATACCCCATAACATATGAGAATACACAATCTGACATGCTCAGATATAAACTCACAAAGGGAGTAGGGGCCACCTATATGGGACATGTACTCACAAACAGGAGAGATGCACACATTCAGAGATATACAAACTCCTCAAAACTTCAGACTCATATATTCACCTGACTCCTAGATACATCGATGGGGGTATCTATGGTCATGGGGAGTCGGGAGATTGTAACACTGATGAGAGCGTGAGAGTGACATGGAGGATCATCCAGGGAAGGAGCTTTTTCCCTGTACCTACACAGCCCCAACTGTACAAAATCGTATCTCCCATAATGTCCCCTATCTAAATAAATGGCAATTCCAATCTTCCAGTGGCTCCCAACCAAAACGCTGCAGTCACCCAACTCCTCCACACCTCACATCCAATTCAACAACAAATCCTGTTGACAGCGCATCTGAAACATCTTCAGCCTACCATTTCTCATAATCCACAATCACCATGTTCAAGCTGCTATCATGCCTCGCCTGGGTTACTGCAGCAGCTCCTATCTCATCACCTTGCTTCTGCCGTGGCTCCACTTGAGCCTATTTTCAAAAAGCACTAGAACGGTCCTTTTAAAATGGAAGTCAAAGACTGTCCCTTTCCTCAGCTCACAATCTTCTAATTACTTTCTTTAGAAGGCCTCACAGTGGCCTACAAAGTTCCACATCATCTGACCTCAACTTACTACCCTCCTACTCGCTCACCCTGCTCCAGCCAAAATGACTTCAGATGTACTCATGTCTCAAGGCTTTTGCACCTGCTCCAGCCCCTGTCTGGACGGCTCTTCTCCAAGAATTCCAACCAGCTCACTCCTCCGCACTCAGGTGACACGACCTCGCTGAGAAGAGTTGCCCTTGGCACTCTGACTCATTCTCTTCTTGTGCTTTCTGGTTCTTCACAGCACTTGTTACCAGCTCACGGATGAAGATTTTCCTGTGGTTATCTGACCTCTGGCCCCTCTCTCCCCCTAGAATGAAACCTCCTGACAGCAGAACTTTCTACTGTTTTGGTCACTCCTATACCACCACCACCTAGAACCATGCTGGGATCCTATGAAACATTTAATAAATACGTGTTAAATTAATTTATAAATTAGCCCTCTGTGGCTAACAAAAATAGTTTCGTAAGTTGACAATTAATTTGCTTCCAGAGGAAATATAATCAAGTTGCCAAAACAATCCTAGGCAGCTACTATTTTAGAGGACACAAAATTGAAGATTTATCACTATCTGAAATGAAAAAGGTGAAACACAACACATTTCAAGCCTCTGTTAAATGATGACAACCACTCCCTTGAATACTGAGACTATCACTCTTCCCCCTAATTAGGCACATTTCAACATCTACAGCCTATGTGTGCCAGCAACCACTCCCCAACCTTCCTTTCTGCCCTGCCCCCTAGGTTCTTCTCTCTTCTGTTTTCATTAATTGTGATCATCTCCCTAGGCTCAGGCTGGAGCCTTTCTTCTTTTCTGTCTTCATCAAGTTTAGGTAACTGAGTTCAAATGATGGTAACATTAATCAAAAGAAGGGATGAAGAGATACAAACAACTCAGAGGGTAAGGAAGAAACCCAGGAAAACTGTCTTGGGAAAACGAAGAAAAAAGCTCAACAAAGTGTTAGGATATATACGGGCTTGAAAGAACACATGAACCAGTAACTGTACCAAAAAGACAGACAGACATGCTTCAGACTGAGATGAGAATACACCAATCCCTATCTAAAGGCACACATTTGAAGGTAATTCCATGGTTAACTCCTCTGCTTGCTTACCAAAGAAAGGTATAAAGCTCTTGTTAGTTTTATGTTTAATCAACTATTTTTCTTGACTGAACCAAGTTGATATAACCAAAACCAAAACCATACCCGTTGCCACTGAGTTGATTCCAATTCATAGCAACCCTACAAGACAGAGCAGAACTGCTCCATAGAGTTACCAAGGAGCCCCTCCTGGATTTAAACCGCCAAGCTATTGGTTAGCAGACATAGCACTTAGCCACTACGGCACCAGGGTTTCCAGTTGACAAGACAGACATAAATAGTTGAAAAAGGTTAAAAAAAAATGTGTGTATGTGCGTATGTCCACGTATGTGTGAAGTCCGTGTATGCGTGCATGTGTCAAATGTGACAGAACAGAAAAGGGTTACTCGATGATTATCAACTGAATAGCTGAATGTGTGGTACCAGTGGGTGGAGTGTACTCTTCTTCAGTCACCAGCCAGGCATCTCGGGCAGCCACAGAGTAAGTTCCTATTGCGGCACTGGTGATGGCTTCGCCTAGAGTGAAATGAAGCTCTACCTGCTTGGCCTGCAACAGAGGAAACAAAAGCCATGCATGAGAAAAAAACATGCCCATAAAATATCCATTTCTACAAAAGACTGCTGAAGAGCTTAATTTATCAAAAGACTTCATTTCTCAGTCCTTTGTCTGACCTGCTGTCAGCTAACACAGTGAGGGGATGGAGAACATAATAATTGTTGGAATATTATTTTTCCAAGCTTACGTTGTACTCCTCCTCAATAGAGAACCAAGAAGCAGAGATAATTAACCACTGGGAACAAGACACTATTCACATGGGGAAAAGGGTATGGACTATGGAGCCATGCAGCTGTCGGTTTAAATTTTGTTTCTTTTACCAGCCACTGACAGTCAGTTCCCAGCTATGAACAGCCAACTTACATACAACTTTTCTTGCCCTTTAACGTTATATAAATTTGCCATCACTTTAGAACTGGAACAACCCCAACCTGCAGTAAATTCTTCATCACCATCACCTTTGTGTGCAGCTTTTAAATCACTGCAAAGCCTTCACACCTGTGTATGAAAATGAGGAACCAAACCTACTGCCTTTCAAGTCCATTCCAGCCCACAGTGACTCTACGAAACAGACAAGAATGACCACACAGCATTGCCAAGGCTGTAAATCTTTATGGAAGGAGACTGCCACATGTTTCACCTGTGGAGCAGCTGCTGGGTTCAAACCACCAATCCTTCAGACAGCAGCCAAACACTTTAACTACTGCACTACCAGGGTTCCATCCTGGACTAACCAAACCGAAACACCTGTGGATCTCAAGTTGATTCCGACTCATAGCAACGTGATAGGACAAAGCATAGCTGCCATACAGGCAGCTGGTAGGTTCCCACTGCTGACCTTTCAGTTAGCAGCCAAGCTCTTAACCACGGAGCCACCAGTGCCCCTCTCATACTAAAGGAAAGGTAAATAAGAACCACATGCACCTGTTCCGACTTACCAACAAATTCTACCTAAAGATAGAACTGATTTCATTCATAACCCAGGGACTGTCTGTGCTCTTACTTAAATTTCACTGAGCCCCAACATCTTCATTTTTAAATTGAGTATAACACCATCAACACTGCATTAGGCTGCAGTGAGGATTAAAGGAAAGCTTCTAGTATAATCTTATTTGCATATGTACACAATAAATAGTAGCCATAATAATTTATTAACACCTCTTTTTGCCCTCTTAGATTCTGTATCTGCAAGTTTACTCTGAAACGATTCAGGGCAAAAAAAACCCAAAAAATCAAGACAGAATAAGAAAGCCAGTTTGGTAAAATGTTAGCCATTGGAAAATCCAGATAAATGGTCCACAGCAGACCTTCAGAGGATTCTTCAAACATCACTAGAGGTATGAAATTCTTTCTGAAGTTAATGTTAAAAAAAAAGAAACTAAATAGCACATACTCAAAACTATTAAAAATTTAATTCAAGATCACCAAGGACCAAGATGACATGAGGGAAAGAGAATCCAGAAGACATAGAGACCCACGTGAGTGGGTGACCACACTGACTTGTGAGCGGAAGAACCAGATGGTGCCCGGCCACCACCAGTGATAGCTGCAATGGAGCTCATAAAGTTGAGTCTCACTGGCACAAGAATAAAAAGGGGTGAACTCTGAGAGCTCCATTAAAAGACTGCAATTGATGGTCCATGGTCCTCGGGGTTACCCTGGGAGCATGGCCCTGTCCATAAATCATAACGGAGGTCAACTCTCGGACAGGAATGGATTGGACCTGGTGACACAGAGGGACCCTATCATGTGTGCACTTTATAGTTCTATACATCTACAGGATGTCGTCCTGCTGACTTCTTACTGGAGGACAGGGAGTGGGTGAAAAGGACGGGATAGGAGATTGTTGGGAGGGTAAGACATGTATGGAGTAGAGAGGAAGAATGTTTTGTCACTGGGCAGGAAGAGCAGTGGAAGCTGCATTTAGGTGGACATGCAGTTTACATGTGAATGTACATTTTCATTCAATCATAATAAAAAAGAAAAAAAAATTAATTCAGAAATTTCAATACCCTTCACGTGTATGAGTCACTGACCCACCATGGAACTGGGCCTAGTATAGTCCCCTTTGCTATTTTTCTGTTTGCTGTGATTAGAAGAATTTAAGAATTTAAAAAAAAAAAAAAAGAATGAAGACTGGAAAGCAAACGAGGAACACGGGAATACTGACCTTTCTGGAGAATTCTACATAGCACACACAGACAAATCAGGCCATTTCTATGAAACCCTGGTGTTGTAGTAGTTAAGTGCTATGGCTGCTAACCAGAAGGTCAGCAGTTCAAATTCTTCACGCACTCCTTGGAAACTCTATGTGGCAGTTCTATTTTGCATATAGGGTCATTAGGAGTCACAATCGACTCAATGGCAGCAGGTTTGTGCTGTTTCTTTTTTACCCCTATGCTCAACCAACTAAGTGCCCTAGTCTTGATGGGCTGTCACAAGTTAATATCACATACTCCCCAAGTCCAAGGGAAAAGAGTTTACAGGTTTTGTGCCACCCTTTATTCCTACAGCTTCCTGGTCAAAAATTTCTCTTGGTCACTCTAAGCTGAGTACAAGTATTTATTTCAACACAGAAAATCAAATATTATGGAATCACTTTACTTGCCTATTTTCACATGTTTCCTATAGTTAATAACACAGTTGACCTTAAAAACAAAAACAGCCTTTTACACTTATTGATGATAAGATACCTAGATTGTGCTTTACAGTATATCAGAAAAAGAATAGGCACATAGGCAGTCAATATATAATTACTCTTTCTACTTCTGTGTGTTTGAAATTTCCCATAATAAAAGGTTAAAAGCAACTAAAAAAACACTTCAGAACTTCATCCTAGTTGACTGTTAGAACAGTTTGCTTTTCTAACATACATTATTCATTTTCTTTTTCATTCTTAAGCTGTAACTGCTCCATTTTATTTCCAAGTTTCCAAACTTTTATGTATCTGATATTTCTAAACTCTTAATGATTTCAATAGCAAGTTAAAGGTAAGACAAATCTTCATTTATTTAAACAAAACTAGAAAACCTATCTCTCTTGTGAATTTAAGGAAAAAAAGATGAAAAACCACACACTATAACTTCCTCCCCAAGCGGTTACAATATCAGTGACATTCAGTGAGAACCTGGTATGGGTTTAAGTCAAAGTAAAAAATTTCCCTTTAAAAACACTGAATCAAGAATCCTAAGAGCTGAATTCTAGTACCAGCTCCAACACTCAGAAGTCTCAGTCTTCTCTCCCATTCTTCAAAGCTCAGGAAAAACATCTCCAACAAACCTCCACCAACTCTTGAACGCAGAATCAATCATGTTCTGCTTTGTGTTTCTCATTACCAAAGACACTGGTAGGTACCCACGTTATAGTGGTGAACACAACAGACTGCCTTGAGTTGAGTGGACAGCTGGAAGCTGTGATCGCTGCTGTGAAGGTAAAGCACAGGCAGTCATGACAGCACAAAAACTAAAGAACCTAACCTAGTCTGAAGATCAGAAAAGTGTTTTCCAGGAGCCCAGCATCAACCTGAGACGGAGGAAAGTATGTGAATTTCAAAAACTCAAAGACCACCAACAGGCTGGTGTTTAAGACAAGAACCAAAGCTTGAACAGGCAGTAGCCAGAACAAGCAGTGCAAAGGTAGTTATCTACCTATAGGTCCTTTCCGCTACACTGGGCATCTAGAGGACAGAAGCCAAGGAATCAAACATGAGAGCCACTGGAGTCCTAGCACCCATTCCCCACCTCTGCCTGACCAAGTAAGCTTCCCTTTCTCACCACACTGTACTCACTGTATTACTGCAAAATTGTAAAGGACTTCCATACTTACATAATGTAGCCAATCCTATGCCTAGCACAGAGACCAGGCCAGGGTAGAAATTCAGTAAGTACTTACTCAACAAATGAGTAAAGGCTTAGTGTAAAATTTCACAGAATGCAAAAATTACAATGAAAAAAATGCCTTTTGTTCTAACGACTAACAATCACAGAGCAATATAAATACCTCCACAGATTCCATTAGACCTTGCAAGATGAGTTTCTGATGAGGAAACTCTCCATCCCCAACTGGAAAATATCCCAGCGTTTGGATTGCTCTTTCTTTCATCTGGAAGAACACAAGAGAATTTTTTCTGTCAAACGTAATGTGTAACAGCTTTACCCTGAACAGTGTTTGTAAAAATGAAATGTCAAGGAGGGACAGTCTCTTCTAACTAATGCACCAGTGCCTCAGTTTTTATAAAAATATCCAATTTTACAGTGTCTGTCTAATCTCCGTAAGGCGCTGGAGGTAAAAAGACATAAAACTGAGTCCATTAAGAATGCCATCAGAAAAGAGGAAAACAAGCCTACAACTAAGCTTGTTATCCTTCAAACTGTTAATAGTTAGGGGTGTGAGTTCTAGGCTCAGAGGCCAGAGGTCAAATCACTGCTCTCCCTTTTAACTAGTCTTTACAGGTATGTGACCTTAGGCAAGTTACTTCACCTCTCTGGAACTTTTCTTTTCTCTACTGGAAAAAGGAGATACCAGCACGTCACTAGACATCCTGGAGGATTCAATTAATATATATACACAGAACACAAAACTGCTGGATATATTACAAGCACTCAACAAGTTACCAATGATTAATTAGTAATAGATGACTAATTAATCCCTTTGTGTGATCTTTTCAGTTTTAATCAATAGCTAAGCCACGAATAACATTATTGTATGTTATTAAACTTGTAATAAATTATTTTTCTGCTAATTATCTTATGCTCCAAGGCTAAGGTGCTTCAGAATTGTTCTAAAGCCCAAAGCTTTAGAACAGTTCTAAAACTACAAAGCTTTGAGTGTCCTTTCCCTCACAACAGTGCTCACAGTGCTTACCAATATCCATATATTTTTTTAATACTTTATTGTGCTTTAAGTGCAAGTTTACAATCCAAGTCAACTTGCCATATAAAACCCCACACCCACACTGCTATGCAATTCTCGCTGCTCTCCCCACCCTGTGACAACACACTCCTACTTTCCACTTTGTGCTTCCCATATCCACTCAACCAGCTCCAGTCCCCCTCCACCACCTCATCTCGCCTCTGGACAGGAGCTGCTCAGATAGCCTCATGTATATATTTAAGCCAAGAAGCACATTCTGCACCACCACTCTGTGTCTTCCAATACTCAGGATTCTTAAAACCAATCCAGCTACAACAAAAAAAACCCCACTGCCATCAAGTTGATTCTGACTCATAGGAACCCTATAGAAGGTAAGATTTACAGTCAATCTGAAATTACAAAACAAATCTTGAGATTATTTAATACTTTATTACCCACCTGATAAGGTGAATCACAAAAGAATTCCCAGATGCTTCTAACACCTTATCCCAATCTTACAAAAATAGTATAAGGCCTAAACTGGAATTGCTGGGTCAAAAAGTATGCATACTAAGTTGTGCAGGAATCACCCCATCCCAAAACTATCCACAGTATGATGTGGTTTCGCTGATTTACAGAGCAAGGAATAGAAAGAATTGCAGAAGAGAAGAACTAAAGACGCTTGCCTTGTTTGTTTCTTTACTGGAAGGTATCCTATTTAGTAAACTTTCTACAAGATGCAATTTGGTAAAGCCAGATCCCTCGCTGGGGATTGGGAGTGGACCATTTCTGCCAATTTCTCCCAGGGCTGTGCAGGCAGCAATTGCCAGGATGGGCGATGTACTGTCCAAAAATGAGCCTGTGAACACATCGAGACAAAACAGAAAATAATATACTACCAGCCTCATGACGTAAAGCAACAACAATGCACTCACGACTTTCAGAAGACAGCAAAGTCAACATCTTCTAGTGATTAACATTTATTCAGCAATGAAACACCATGGCTATAGGGCATACAGTGTTCTTTCTAATATTTAATTTTTTTCCCTAACAGAATCATCTGTTACACAGAAACATACAGGGGGAAAGGTTCAGGAAGAAAGTTGAGCACTGTGTTATTAAAAATGCAGAATTTGGCATTCAGTACATTTTGGGAGAAAATCTTGTGACTTTAATGCAATGCTATAAAAATACAATGTTACATTAAATTGTAATGTAATTCAACAACACCCGAGTCAGCATGAAGTTATAAGTTACCTATTGTTTCTGTGGCAGTCTGAATGAGTCCCTCTTGTTCAGGCAGGAACTCACTATTTGTCTCCAGGTCTGGTTGCTCTGCCATTTGCATTTTCTTTTTAGCCAAGTATCTTCCCACTGTGAATCCCAATGCAAGCAAGGATCCATGCTGTACCTCTGGGCTCTGAATTTAACAACACAATAGCATATGTCTCTGTCTCTATCTGTCTCTCTGGCTCTGTCTCTCTCCCCTACTGCCAAGAATACACTGAAATAATATTTATTACCCTCATCCCTCCAGTAAAGCACAAGGCCAAAGACCACAGCCTTCTCTGGATTCAAATGAATCAGACTTAAAAATAAGGGAACCTAAGCTTCTAAAACAGAGAATTCCAAGAAGTTAAGTGGATTCTTGATTCAGCTGAAGATCTGGATCTCAACAGCTTATTTTTTGACAAGTACAAGGTTGGGCAGGAGTGCACATGGAAGAGGAACTAACATTTCTGAGCACCAGGTTGTACCAGGAATTTTCAGATATTTACTCGCCCACTGTATACCGAGCACTAGAACAGGACCTGCAGACACAGAGCACTCAAATTTGCCAACTGTGCTGACTAAATGATGTATTACGTATTTAGCCTTTACGGTAATATAAAAGCAGACAATGTTTAAGCTCACTTTATAAATGCAAATACAAAAGTTAAAAACAGGTTAGACACTTCTGTGAAACCCCATTATCTTCCACAAAAAACAGTGAAGACAAAACTGATAACATACGTGATTGTCTTTTGTAGTTTTTATTAGCTGCTCTATCATTGACTTCAACTCATTTCCCGAAACCGTAGATACCACCACAGAATAAAACAATGCAGCCAGTTCACGCATCTCTTCTTTACTGCTGTTCATCAGACTCTGAGAGATATTAAAAAAGAAACACACACATGACATATAATCATCTTCCTGCCACAAAAAATCTCACCTGATATAAATTTACATGCCTATCTCCCTGCTGATAACATGTAATATTTAAAACTAAAAGAAAGAAAAATGATACAATATAATTTACAGTCTATTGGCATCCAGGAGAAAAGACCACAACTATTAGTTCAGAGCAAACTAGAAGTTGAGTTATACACCAAAGTCTCAGGTGCCTTTATATCAAAGACACAAAAATATAAAAATGATATAATTAACACAGACATGACCTACAACAGAGGGTAGTCAATTTTTCAGTAAACGGTCAGATTAGTAAATACTTTTAAGTTTTGCAGGTCAGAGGGTTTCTGTCGCAACTTCTCAACACTGCCTCTGAGATGCAAAAGCAACCACAGACCAGATGAGAACAAGGGGGTGGCTGTGTTCCAGCGCAACTTCATACATGGACGCCATAATTTTCACATAGCATGAAATGCTATTTTTCTTTGGATTTTTTTTCAATCATTTAACAATGTAAAGCCCATTAGCTCACAGATCATAAAAAAATAGGAGGAAAAAAAAGAGATGATTTCTGCTTCAAAATGAAAAACAAAAACAGGAGGCAATTCTGTCTTAGCGCAAGGGATGCAGTTCCTCAACCCCTAATCTTAAATGATCAAAACTCAGCAACTAAAAGAACATTTTAAAAAGAGCAAATACTCAGAATAAAAAATCTTTTTAAACTAGTAGCAATTTCATGAGACCAGAAAATATTTGCAGAAAAGCACAAGTCACACAGCTTTTGGAAACCCACATTCATACTTTCGCACTTAATGACACAATCTGTACATTATATTATAATTTAAGCTGTACTTTACAGAGAGAATTGGAGCACAAGAGGTTTGCAACACTTTATGGGCCACATTTGCACTACAAAATTACTCACTGTTTACCCGAGATTCAAATTTAACTGAGCATCATCTATTTTTATTTGTTCAATCAGGCAACCTCATGGGTCTGACTACAGAACAAGTGATTGGTGGCCATGCAAACTGGTCTAACACACGGAGGGTGTGGTACTATCAAAATTACAAAAGCAGATGCCCTCTGATCTAGTAATTCCACTTCTAGGGAATTCACCTAGAGTAGACACTTTCTAGCATGTAAAAGGATGGGCTATTCATTGCAGCAAGCTGGAAATAAACTAAATAACCATCAGTAAATCATGGTACACCTGCACAATGCAAAATGATGATGCTGTTAAAAGACTAAGGATGCTCTCTCTACAGCAGTGTAGAGAGCTCCCAGTACTACTGTTAAGGAGGTAGTAAAACAATACAAATAATACGCTGTTTTTTGTGTCAAAGAGAGAAAAATAAGAATGTATATCTTAATGTGTGATGATCTACATATGTTTATCAGAGGTGGAAGAAAAGAGGGCAAGGGGGGAATTTATGTAGATGGGAGATATTTATGAAAAGGAGTCATTTCACATATTTGCAAATATACAAATCTATTATTTTTCTAACTTATAAAAACTTTTACAGAAAAATAATTTTTCACCCATATGACTTTCACTTCCCACTCCACCCAGATAAACTAATGTATTGAAATACATTTTTCCCAGTAAGCATTCTCAATAAATAATCAGAGCCTTTTCCAGATAGCCTAAAGGCAGAAAAGATCATAGGAATATAGGTAAAAACAGAAATTATCAGATACAAGCTTGAAATACACAGACTCAAAGACACATATAAACTACATGGAATCAAACCAACAACAGTAACTTGAAAGACGAGACACGAACCTTAGAGTAAGTTTATGTTAATGAGGAACAATTCAGAAAAAGTGTGAACAGCTGCACAATTCAAAGAACATAATCAATGTCACTAAACTGTACATGTAGAAACTGTTTCAAAAAAATAAGCATAATTCCAAGCCACTGAATCATGCACGCAAAAACAGCTGAATGTTGTTTATGTTTTGATGTGTATACTCTCAGCAACAAAATAAAATTTTAAAAAAGAAACACACACACACACACACAAGACATACCTTTATCCACTCTGTTTTGTCTACAAATTTTGTGGCCAGCTTTTCTGGATACACCGAAACAGCTTCCAACAGACAGTACATGACCGGCAAACCTAAATAAGAATTCAGAATCCTGTTAAGTAATGAGCATACAAGGATCAATAAATTCCTTTAAAGGTAAGAGCTGCTACTTTAGGAGGTCCTCCCTCAACTCAAGGAAAAAATTACAAAGCTCATGCCTTTGAATTATAGTGTTAGTAAAAATACTGAATATACCACAGACAGCTGAAACAATAAACAAATCTATCTTGGAATAAGTACTATCAGAATGCTCCCTAGAAGTGAGGATGTCAAAAGCTTCATTTCATGTACAATGGACCAGTCCCTGAGAAGAACATCATGTCTGGTACAGCAGAAGGTCACTGAAAAAGAGGATGACCCTCAATGAGATGGACTGACACAGTGGCTACAAAAATGGGCTCAAATGTGCCCAGCCAGAGAAGGATCAGGCAACATTTGATTCATTCTATTATGCATGAGGTCACCGGGAGTCAGAACGGACTGGATGGCACTTAACAGTCCCAGTCTGTCAGTCTTTTATTATTTTGAAATTGTGATCACTAAGGCAGTGAGGTTATGAGCTGTGTTTCTACACTTTTTTGTTACCAATATTCTAGTAGAATTTTTTTTAAAATTACAAAACCCAAATACACTGAGTTGGTACAGCAGATTTACACTACAACCAAATGCTGTTGAGTGGATGCCTGTTATGCATAGCGACCATCTAGGATGCAGTAGAGCTGTGTCATAGGGTTTCCAACAAGCGGCTGGTAGGTTTGAACCGCCAATTTTTTGGTCAGCCGCTGAACTATAAAAAGAATGGATGTCCTGTTCTCCACACCCATTTCCCAAGTAAAAATTTATCATCTATTGTTAGAATTTCTTTCTTAAAAACAGAAATAGTGTATCAAGGATGAAGCAGATAAGTTTAGAAAAGAAACACTGACCAATGTTTAGTTACAGTAGTGAAGAGAATAATTTTGTTATAAATTCACAGCTGAGTTTAAAATCAGACTTTTTTGGCTTACGTGCTTTAACACTTTCCTTGGTCTCAAGATTTCCTACCTCCAACACCTGCTAACAGCTGCTGAAGTAGGCCAATGTAGATCTGAACAGGGTTGGTCTCCCCACTCTTGGAAGACGACGCTGAGGATGCTGGCTGGCTCCCTGACATTAAAGTCCGTATATAGCGTCCAATGGCTGGGGCATGATCTTGCATATCAGCCAAACTCTGAGAGGTGGGCACCACTCCTGCACTGTGAGCCAGGCACATGCGCAAGTACAGAACTATCTAAAAACAAAACAAAGAGGGAATGCCAGTTAACCTGTTCAAAATGTCACTGTGGAAGGATGTCCAACGTGACCATTTCCAGCTCTCATTCCACCAACTCAATCACAAAGCTACTGTGAAAAACATGACTCGATACACTAACTGACATTACCAAACAGGAGCAAAATTTACATAACAAGTTTTCATAAACCCACAGTATTTTTTTAATAGAGTTAAAATGCAAACTCAACTTCTACAGTCTGAAAATTACAATGAAAACTGTTATTTTTAAAAAGCTACATACACAACTCAGGCAAAGACTTATTCCCGGGGAAGAAGGTCTAGCTATTTCCACTGATACAATACTTTCAGACAATGAGTTCAAATCATCTACAGAGTAAGATAAGAGTTATTTTAGGTAAAGGAAAGGACAGCCCACAGTACAGGAGAAGTCAGAGCAACTGGACTAACCCAAAAGCTAAGAAGTTTCCTGAATACAGGAAACTTTCAGGAGACATCTAGATCAACTGACATAACAAAATTTATTTAAAAAATGTTCTGCATTCCACTTTGCTGAATGGTGTCTGGGGTTTTAAAGGCTGGCAAATGGCCATCTAAGAAGCATCAACTGGTCCCAACCCCGCCTCGAGCAAAGGACAATGAAGAAGATCAAAAACACAAGAAAAGGATGAGCCAAAGAGACAGAAAGGACAGCATAAATTAGCGATTACATCAACACAGACCACAAGAACTAGATGGTGCCCAACTGCTGCTCTGACAGGGAACACAACAAAGGGTCCCTGATGGAGCACAAGAAAAACAGGGTCCAGAACTCCAACTCTAGTAAAAAGACCAAACTTGATGATCTGACAGATTGGAGATCTTCCGATTCTCTTTTAGTCCAGAACTGAAACCATTCCCAAAGTCAATGCTTCAGACAAAGACTGTACTGGACTATAAGACCTAAAATGATACTGGAGAAGTGTGTGCTTCTGGGTTTAAATAGATACATGAGGCTCACTGGGCAGCTCCTGTCTGGAAGCGAGATGAGATGGCAGAGGGGGACAGGAGCTGGATGACTGGACATGGGAATCACAGAGTAGAGAGGAGGAGTGTGCTGTTACAGTGTGAGGAGAGCAGCTAGGATACATAACAATGTGTCTAAGTTTCTGCATGATGTACTGAGCCGGACTGTAAACTTTCACTTAAACCACAATAAAATAATAAAAGAAATGTAAAAAATCATCTATAGTAGATAAATCAAAACCAAAGCCATTGCCTTCGAGTCAATTCCAACTCACAGCAACCCTACAGGACAGAATAGAACTGTTCCATAGAGTTTCCAAGGAGCGCCTGGCAGATTCAGACTGCCAATCTTTTTGGATTATCAGCCATAGCACTTATCCACTACACCACCAGGCCATAAAAACTTCTACAATAAAACTAGCTACTAAGGAGCCCTCTAGAAGTGCTTTCCTAGAGCCCTACAGTAAGACAGGCTGCATTTTGTTGTAATTTTACCACTCTGAACAAGATTAACTCTGTAATTTAATTATCACAGTCAATGGCCTAAAACATAGAATTTCCCTTCGTAAGTGTGACAAATAATTCCCCTCCAACCTTCAAAACTTTGTTGCTGTTGTCAGTTGCCACTGAGTCAATTCCAACTCACAGTGAACACATGTGTGCAGACTAGAACTACACTCCATAGAGTTTTCAAGTCTGGAACCTTTCATAATTAGATCACCAGGTCTTACTTTTGAGGGGCCTCTTAGTAGGTTTAAACTGCCAACTTTCCAGTCAGCAGTTAAGCACTTAACTATCTGCACCACCCAGAGACACTCAAAACCAGATAACCCAAATAACCTCAATAACATGCTGGCTTTAAAAACTCAAACTTAATTTGCTATAAAATTCCAAAGTAACCAATTCAGAACACCTAGTTTTCTCATAGAGACTGATCTGTCTGTCAATAGACAGATGTTTCTACTAAAATCTATCAGTCACAGAGATAAACTTATATTTATACACTCTACTAACAATGTGCAATAGTAACATCAAGTCCACAGCTGTCAAGTTGATTCTAACTCACAGCAACCCCACAGGACAGAGCAGAACTGTCCCAGAGTTCTCAAGCAGCACCTAGTGGATTCAAACTGCCAACCTTTTGGTTAGCAGCCATAGCACTTAACCACTACACCAACAGGGTTTCCTTGCAATAATTAGCAATGGTTAATTGATAAAATTAATACCAATTACCAAATTCTGGTTTTTATTTTTTTAAAAACAGCCTGGTGCAAAATGACATTGCAATATAGGTTTATCTAGATTATAAAAAAAGTCATCAACATCTACTTGGGTACAGCCTTATCTTTCAGAACCTTTAGGGAAAGCAAAATAGAAACAAATGAACACCCTACCTCTCCAAAGGCTGCCGGGTTAAACGGAAGGACAGTGGTCCCAGTCATGTACTTCGCTGGAGTTTTCATTCGATGAGAAGCCTAATAAAAATAAATGCAACACAAACAAAATCACTGAAAAATGGGACTTCATCAGCTAAAAAATAACTATACAGATACATTATTTGCCAAAGTTTGCTTCTGTTCTTGTCTACTCAAAACATTTTCCCACTAATAACATTAATTTTTCATGTTCCACAAACTCTCAAACGCTTGATTACTGGTGTGCTGACTTTTTCCACCATGTCTTTTACTAGCTTATTTAAAAAAAAAACCTGTTCCAGGCGTTTACTGACACACCGATGCCAGGCCACTGCACACTTGTAACTTTCATTATAACAAGGTGGAACAACATTCTGAAGAAGATGCAGGCTGGCCTCTAAGGCATGACACAATCAGTCATTCATACAATCTTTACTTACATCTTCCTGTAAGCTGTTTATCAGTGAACTATTCCAACCAAACTGATTAAGCTGTCATTTAGAAGTAGAAGGCTACAGCAATTAAAAACAACATACTGATTTTAGAGAGTTCAGGCAACGCATCAACAAAGCATTCTCTTTTGAGTTGTGTTCCCCAAAAAAATATGTTAACATCCTAACCTGCGACTATGACCTTGTTTGGAAATAGGGTCCTTGGCAGACATAATCAAGTGAACAAGCGGTCATACTAGATTCAAGTGGGCCTGGAATCCAGTATGACTGGTGTCCTTTACGAAAGGAGAAATGCGGACACAGATGTACAGACAGAGAATAAAGACATGTGAAAACAGGGGCAGATGTTGGAGTGATTTGTCTGCAAGCCAAGAACAGCAAGCATTGCTGGCAGCTGCTAAAACCAAGCACAGGGGCACTGAACAGACTTTCCCTCAGTCTCCTAGAAGGAACCAACCTTGCTGATACCTTGATTTTACACCTTTAGCCTCCAGAACTCTAGAGACTAAATTTCCACAGTTTTAAGGCTAGTTAGTAGTATTTGGCTACAACAGCTGTAGAAAACCAATAGTTATTGTAAACAGATTAATTTCTCAAGTCATCTTCAATGGACCAGTAACTCTACACTGACAACTCACATGGCGGTTTAAACAAGAAAATTATGGATCAATTTGACTAATTTAAAAAAATCAGTACCTGGATGGTTTTTGTTTTACATACATTTCTATGAAATAAGAATTCAAATATGTCAAGGTGGGGAATTCAAACCATTTCTCAAAGAAAAACTGTAATAGTGGAGTGGGAAGAAAATGGGAGCACAGAAGCATCTACTGGCTCCAAACATGCCTAGGTTACAGAAGAAAGAATCACAGCAACCACATACTGACCTCCAACCTCCTGAATCTCTAACTAACACAAGCCAGTACCACGAGCAGGGGCAGGGTACGGTATCCCGCAGCATACTCAAAGAAACACTGACATAAAAAGCGGGACAGGGTAACGGCTGGGGGTCATTCTACCAATATTCTCTGTCTACCAGCAGAGAACACTGCAAAAAGAAGACACCTGCAAAAAGTGTAACGCTCTCTTATCACAGTGGAAGAATCCTGCACTGCTCTCGAGGTACCCTTAAATTTATGCGACCTAAGTAGAGTCCTTGAAAATAAAAAGGAAAGATGAATGTTTAAGCTACCATACCAAAGGGAAGAAATTGAAACACAGGTAAGATGCTAAAGAGCATGAAAGGACTGTAGGTAATTTAAATTCAGGCAAAACAGATGGATTACGCTTGAGAACTGTGTTTTTCTCATTTTGTGCTTCCCTCTTATTGCAACTATTCATTCAGTGATTAGATTTTTAACACAAGTCACTTAAAACATTCATCTTTATTCCCATCATCCATTACATAACTCAAAGTAATTATCTGAAATGCCATACCTTTTCTTGGATATAATATACCATTTCTGGGAAAGAAGGCATCTGCTTAGAAGCACTTTCTTTTTTGTTCCTACCAGGAAGGCACCTTAATACTCGTTGTGCTTCTCCATGAACTTCTTCTCGCCTTTCAGAAAGACAAATGAGAATAAAATAAATTTCACTAACTGGAAGATGAGCATTTGGAGTTCTAATAAAATATCTCCGGTACACTGTTAACTATCTAAGCAGCCACTAAAACATAAGTAATCACCTGCTTTTCGATGTATTCACGTTATGATGAAATGCACTTATAATCAACCGTCTTTCTTTATATGTATCTTATCATTAATAACACACAATACACAATATCATACAATGTGGCTGGCACTTCATTTGTTTTTGTGATTTACTGCTCATATGATACAATATAGCAGCCTATGGCTTGTTGTCAAGTGTTGTTGTCAGTGTTGTTGTCAAGAGTCATAAGACAGAAAGTGGGGCCATGTTCAACTTTTACCACACACAACAACTAAACTGCTCATGTCTCCAACGTTACAACTCTGATTTCCTTGTTACAACACTAACACCAGCTTCACTACAGACCAGGCCTACAGCATGATCTTTCTTACCATTTCATACCGTAACATGTATCGGCTGTTAACCTGGAAACAGCTATTTGACTTAAGTCAGAACCCACTGACAACAGTCTTCAGAAGGAACTCTGTGTTAAGTTGGAGACTGCTGGTGTAAGTAGTTCTTTTTTGGGAAACTTCATGAGATTCGGAGAGTTATCTGGCTTACACGTTTGACTGCTACTCACAGAAAAAAGACAACATGGGCTACATCAACTCATTAAGCAAATATTTGTCGATGTGTTTTGACACTTATTAGAAGTAAATCAAAACAACTACAGTGAAATCTGTGAGAATTGGAATTTGACGAAACCCCCTTGTTTTTCCCCCACTGACAGAATATAGTTTTACCACTTTTCTATTGCTCATTTTAATGGGAAATATTTTAGTTTTCCTGTTCTGACAGGTTTCCACCTTATATAGGTTCTGGCTTTGCAGATTTCATGGTATTACGTATAATTTCAAAAAGTTACCAATTCTCAGGTGGTCTGTACCTTCCACTCAAATTCCTAAACCTCTACATAAAGCAGTAATTGTGTGCAGTGGTAACTGACACTGTAATATTAAATGTGTAAAAGTCTGCAACCCAACCAACTTCAAGCCACTTGAAGGTTGACCTGAGCAATAATCTTATTCACAGACCACATAAAGGTCCTTTTATGGCCTTAAGTGCATGCCCCTAATTGCCTCTGAATTATGTTTACAGATTTCCTAAAAACAGATAAAGAGATCAAAAGAAAGAAGAGACAAAGCCTCATGATGCCAAAAGATTTTCATTTGGTCTGAAATATTTTAACTAAATTGAAGAAGGAAAACTGATAAGCAGTCTTTGTTGTTGTTTTAAATAAAAACCATTTTCAGCTCTTAGAGACAAGGCCCAGTGATTAACAGCTTTGCTCCGAAGTCCAACTGGCTGGGTTTAAATCCTGGCTCTAACATCAACTGTCATCCTGACCGAGGGCACTGAGACCTCTGGCTTCTGGCTGGGCACCTAACTACATAGAAGACTGAGAAGAAGCAGAACACCAGAATCACAATTAGCAATTCAAAGCCACTTTAACCAAATCTAAATGTGGCTATATGAGTAGTGAAAGCCAAGATCACAAGTCAAGTAAGTCATGAGCTGGCAAAAGCCTGTGCCATCCGATTTACAATAATAAAAGCCCAAAATCACAGTAAAATATATTGATTTATAGGAAAATAAAATAAATGGCATCAAGCACATACAGTTGAGTCAATGAGAATACTGAAAACTGCTATCAAGGAATTACCCATTAAAATCATAATTGTAAAAGTTTATGGGCAAGGCTACTCAAATTATTAACAGATGCATAATTCTTATATATATATGTACATATGTATTTTAAACCTTTCCTAAGCATAAAGGATGAAGAGCTTCTCAATTAAATTTTCAAAGTTAGGTTATTCTTGATAACAAAAGAGAGAAAAAAATACAAGAACCTCACTCAAAAGATACAAAATTCTAAGTATTAACTGCAGGAATAGTTTAATATTATAAAATACATTAAAGTACATCATGAATTTTAAGATTCTATTAATTGCAAAATGCATAACAAGCTTTGATAAGAGTTGTTTTAATATGTACATATATACCACATGACATATACCTCCAGGTATCTACAATGCTGACATTATGCTGACTGAAAAAGTCAATCACAAAGGGTCAAATATTATATACAAATATTATACTTTCATAAGTGTATATAAGAGGCACATACCTGGAAGTATGTATAATGAAGTATACACATACATATTAAAACAACTCTTACTTCAGAGCCCTGCTGGCACAGTGGTTAAGTGTCTGCCTACTAACCAAAAGGCTGGCAGTTTCCATCAGCTGCTCTACGGAGCAGTTCTGCTCTGTGCTATAGGGTCACTATGAGTAGGAACTGACTTGACGACAATGTGTTACATATACCTCCTATATCCATATGGCTTTTAAATGCATGATCCTATTGCAGACTGATTTAAAAAATGCATCACACACTCTAGAAAACATGCAGTAATATACTTAATATAAAATTCAACCTACATACTTCATTACAGATATCTCAGTGTATTAGAAATAAAATGCTATTCCACCAACATAATTAGTAATATATATATACCAAACTATCATCATTTTTTCTCTGAACATAAGGCTTACTTTATAGATGTATTACATATCACACAATTTGCTTCATTTACGTTATATATTATAAATTGATAAGGGTGCCCTGGTGTCACAGTGGTTAGTTGTTAACTAAATGGTCAGAAGCTCAAATCCACTAGACACTGCCTGAAAACCTTACAGGGCCACCCTCCTCTATCCTATAGTGTCTCTATGAATCAGAAAAGACCTGATGGCAATGGGTTTGTTTTTTTTTTTTGATGGTACAGATATACCAAAAAAACAAAATCCACTACATCGAGTTCAACTACATGCATATACAGCATCTATATTATCATGTAACTATGTAGGTATATGACTACAGGTCTATATGACATCCAGAACCACACTTTTAACTACTTAATAAATTGTTTCTAAATTCCACAGACCAACATCGCAAACAAAAATTTTAGTAATCTTCAAAAAAATTTAAAATAAACCCAAATTCAGATTAGCACTTTTGAAACTCACGGATCTCCCGCAGCCAATAAGAGTAAATATCTGGAAGGTATGTGATCTGAGGGAAACACCGTGCTTGCAAATTTGACAGCCACCTGTCGAACTTGAACTTCAGGCTATGCACACAAACATACAGACAAAAGAAAAGAAATAAATTACTAGCAACTTGTTTTAGTCAAGACAGTCATCATAATTACAAACAATTCACAATTTAAGTTGACATTTTGAGAAATAGGTTTAAATCAGTAAACCAAGACAAAATAATCTGTTCAAATAATAACATTACTTAAAAAGAAATTTCTACAATCTAAGAGGATAGTCTAGGTAAGCAGGAGGACCCACAAAGACCACGGCTGGAGAATCTCTTTTAAAAGTGCATGCCCAAACCTTGGGACTGAGGTCACTGTAACAATTGCAAGTTCTCCACTGCCACTCCCTGTGGGCCCCATCCGCTTCCCCAAATTTCAAACTCTCAGTCACACACACTAGTGGAATTCAGGTATTCTGCAGAAAACACTATCAGAGTTCACCTGAAATCTTTTCAGCTTCAAGCCAAAATACCTACAACTTCTTCAGATTAGCTCAAAATTTAAAATTGATAGCAAAAGTTTCAAGTACTAAACATAATTAAACAGATTGATAATCTACAGATACAAATTACAACCAGAAAAGTAGTTCTCAAATCTCTTGTTCCTGAAGATTTATCCTCCTGTACCTTCTTCCCCACCAAGGTCATTCCTCCAGCCACAAACATTCATTCTGGTGTTCCTGATATTTAGCACTCCTTGAGATGCATTAAAGAGCAGTGATATTAAGGACCAGCCTACATCATATGACTTATCAGAGTTTTCGGGTGCAGTCTGACAAAACCAAATCAGTTTGTTGTAACATTACAAGATTTGATCTGTATGAAAGTAATCCACAAGCATTATACACATACCCTAGGGGCTAACACAGTAGGTTACTGTGTTTTTCAGATCAACAGGGCATCAAATTTCCTTGTGAAAGTGTTGAGTACTTTATGCTAAAGAGCTTCCAAATAAGCCTAAACTTCACTGTCTATAATCAGAACTATATGACCATAAACCATGTATACTAAACCCCAATGGCATTTGACAATGGGACTCTACATACTAAAATGAAATACTTGCAATCATAAGAATAAATAGAAGTCCTTGAAACAAAACACAGATGAATCTGGATAGTATGTTAACTGAAATAAATCACTTATAAACTGGCAAATACTGCATAAACACACTTTTATAAAAAGACACAAATAAAAAGAGACCAGTGCTCACCGGTAATTACCATGGATGGATGAGGTAAAGGGAGAAACAGACACACTCTAAAGATAGCAGACACATGTTACTTGTGATTGGACATGTTAACACAGCTTGGGGGTGAGGTACATATAGCTTTACCAAGGTAAACAGTGTTACTAAGAAGTACTGAACAGGACATTATTGATAAAGGATAATAACAAATACAATTTTGCAACAACCACCAAAAAATACACTGAGTGGTTCTACAAATATGTAGATGGGCATATATGTGTAGGTATGAATATGTAGTGCATATGTGCACAGAGAAAGGTGTATCTATAGGCCTATCTACCTACAGGTATGTGTGTTCATACATGTATACCCATATATACAATAAACCTCATAGGGAACAAAGGTATGGATGTTGCTTAGACATAACTAAACATCTCACAAGATCGGTTTTATGGGTATGAAGGCCTACATTATGAATGCTTCAGCTAATCAGCATACCACAGTTCATAAAGTACATGTTCTACATCCCAACGAGATGAATAGTGCCTGGCATCTTCACAGTTTGCTAGCAGCCATCTAAGGCAGAACCACTGACTCCTATTCGTGTGGATCAAAAGAGAAAGGCGAACATCAAAGACTCAGAGAACCCTAGTCTACATGACGAATGGTATATACAAACTACAGCCTCATCAACCCTGAATCCAGATAGTACCCAGCTACCACTATCAACTATTCTGATCACTGTCACAATAGATGGATCCTGATAAACAGGAGAAAAACATGGAAGAAAACTCAATGCTTAAAAACTCCAGACTCAAAGGACCAGGAGAGACTACAGAACATCCCAAGACCACTGCCCTAAGAAACTCTTTAAACCTCAAACCAGAATAATCTCTTGAGGTCAAATTTAGGTAAAAAAAAAATAACAGATTGGCTAATAAAATAAAAGAGCATCACCTGTGAGTAATCTAGGACCAAATGGCGAAAAATTAAAGCAAATATGTGAAGGTAAGAGGGCAGAGAAACCAGAGTACTGGAAGTGGAACAACAAAATGAACAGGATGAATGAGACTGATGACACACTGTGAAAAACGTACTCAATATTACCGAGTAATTTGTATAGAAATTATTAAGTGGAAGCCTAATTTGCTACCTAAACTTCCACCTTAAACACAATAAAATATTACTGCCAAAAACAAAAAAAGAGGAAGATGATGACAACAAAACACTTCCAACAGACAGTGTCCAACACTGGGAATGTCAGCACAATTTGTATAAGGTAAGGGCACAGTAGCTCCACAGACACATCCCAGCTTCCTGAGGAACGTAACTGCTGGTTTGAGGACTGTGGACACCTTGGTTTCAAGAAACATCTAGCTCTGCTGAAGTAACACAGTTAATTATAAAGGAAAAGTTCTACATTCTACTTTGTTAAGTAGCATCTGGGGTCTTCAAAGCCTGTGAACAGCCACCTAGGACACTCCACTGATCTCATCCTTTTGGGCAGCAAGGAATAACAAAGAAAACTAAAGATACAAAGGAAAGACTAGTCCAAAAGACCAAAAGGCCACGTCTGTAATGGCCTCCACCAGACTGACTCCAGTAAACTGGATGGTGCCCAGCTACAACCACTGACTGCTCTGACAGCAATCACAACTGAGGGTACCATATAGAGCTGAAGAAAAATGCACAGCAAAATTCCAACTCAAAGAGAAAGACCAGAGTTGTGGGCCTTAGAGAGACTGGAGACCCTGACAGTATGGCCCCCACTAGATACCTTTTCAGCTCAACAATGAAGTTACACTCCTGCAGTTCACCCTTCAGTCAAAGACTGGACTGGCCCATAAAACAAAGTGAGACTTAGGAGGTATGCCAGCCCAGCGGCAAGAACTAAAAGGCAAGAGGAGACAGTAAAGCTGGTAACAGGGAATCCACGGCTGTGAACGGATAGCGCTGACCCACTGTACGGTTGTTAACCGATGTCATACCACAATATGTGTACTAACTGTTAAATGATAAATTGTTTATTCTAGGCACTTCAACAAAGAAGACATCCAGGAGACTAACAGATACATGAGAGAATGCTCATGATCATTTTAGCCATTAGAGAAATTCAAATCAAAACTATAATAAGATGCTATCTCACCCCAAGGCTTGCATTAATCTAAAAAGCACAAAATAACAAATGTTGGGAGAGACTGGAACTTTTCTACACTGCTGGTAGGCATGTAAAATGGTACAACCACTTTGGAAATTCATTTGGTGCTTTTTTAAAAAGCTAGAAACAGAAATACCACATGATCCAGCAATCCTACTTCTTGGAATGCATCCTAGAGCATAAAGGGCTGTGACACAAATACATGCACACCTATGTTTACTGAAGCACTGTCCACAACAGCAAAAAGATAGATTCAACCTAGATGCCCATCAACAGATGAATGGCAAAACTAATTTTGGTATATTCATACAATAGAATATTATGCAATGATAAAGAACAACAATGAATGTGGGTAACATCTTTTAACATGGAGTCATCTGGAAGACACTAAGCTAAGTGAAATTTGCCATTGCAAAAGGAGACATATGAGACCACCATCACAAGGACTCAAGAAAAGGTTGAAGCACAGAAAAAAATACGCTTTGATGGTTACAAGGATGGGGAGCAAGGGACGGGGTATTCATATGTTAGACAGTAGATATGGATTGGGTTAGGTGAAGGGAGTGACAGCACACAGAAAAAGGGACGTTAACACAGCTGGAGTATACCAAAAGCTGTTTCCTAAATACAACTCAGCATGTTGAAGGACAGAGAAGTAGGGGAAAGGGTCTGAGGCCCATGGTTTCATTTGTGTCATTTAGGTTAACTGGCATCACTAAGTTTTTTGAAGAAAACATTCAGCATCTCAGTTTCGTGAGTGACATCTGGGGTTTTAAAAGTTAGCAAGCAGCCATCTAAATAGTATCAATTGGTCCCAGCACACATGGAACAGAGGACAATAAAGGATATCAAAGACATGAGGAAAATACGAGCCTAAGAGACAAAAGGGGCCATATGCTCCAGAGACTTCATCAGCATGAGACCAGACGAACTAGATGGTGCTCAGCACCAACAGTAACTTCCCTGACAGGGAACAAAACATACAGTCCCTGAAGCATTAGGAGAAAAATGGGTGTGCAGAACTAGAACTCTACTGAAAGTCCAAATTTGATGATCTGAGAGACTGGAGAACCCCCTGAAGACATGGCCCTTGGACTCAGAGGTGAAACCAGTCCCGAAACCAACCCCTCAGACAACGATTAGACTGGACTAAAAGAGTGATGCTGCCAAACAAGTGTGCTTCTCGCCTTAAATATATACATGAGGCTTACATGAGGCTATGTGAGCAGCTCCTGTCCAGAGGCAAGATGTGAAGGTGAGGTCAGGGTTGACCGAATGGATACCGAAGTACAGGGTGGAAAGGAAGAGTGTGCTGTCACAGAGTGGGGAGAGCAGCTCGAGTTACATAACAGTGTGGGTGTGGGGTTTTACATGGAAAACTGACTTGAATTGTAAATTTGCACTTAAAAGACAATAAAATATTGTTTTCAAAACAGTTCGTCCTGTAACCTTTCATCTGAAGTACAATTATATATACATATTTATATATATACATGTATATGTGTGTGTGTGTGTGTGTGCATATATATCCGACTTGACGGCACCTGGCTGGCATACATATATGTATATGTATATACATGGAAACCCCGGTGGCAGAGTGGTGAAGTGCTACAGCTGCGAACTAAGAGGTCAGCAGTTCAAATCCACCAGACACTCCTTGGAAACTCTCTGGGGCAGTTCTATTCTGTCGTATAGAGTCACTATGAGTAGGAACTGAATTGACAGCACCTAATAACAACAAATATATATGTGTATGTAATGTTTTTCTCACATAGAAGCATCACTGTGAATATTACTACTCCTCAAAAAACAAATGTCTCTCCGTAAGAATTTTTTTAAAGACTATAAATTATTCTGGGAAGGAATTTCTTTTAATTCCCAATATGGTAAATAGCAGAAGTAATGCAAATTTTGTTCTCAAAAACATAAAATGCGGATACTCCTAGCCACCACAATTCACACAGCCAGCCCTACCTTTATTAAGTAGGAAGCCACAAGTGCCTCCATCAGAGTACGTTGTGCTCCTTCCAAAGTACTGTAGGCTCCAACCATCATAGACAATGCTTCCTGAATAGCAAGTCGAGTCTCAGGCTCTTCCTATAAAGAAGATAAAAGCAGTGTTTCCTTCCCAGTGGACATCCAGGAGGCAAAGAGCAGACACGTGACAGTTGTCTCCCTACCTTACAGAGAGCTTCAAAAAGCTGCTGTACAAGAGCTATGTCTTTTGTGAATAAATGCGGCATCCGACTGCAAAAGAATATAAGACCACCATTGCCATCAAAAACTTTCATGAAATGAAAACAGAAGAGAAAATGAAACTACACGCTCAATCTTCCTGAACTTGTACTTCCATTTCTGAACACAAGGTCAATGTGATAACACCTCCCCTGAGAGCCAAATATTTTTAAAAGTAAATGTTTAATGTCTTTTAGCAGTCTAACTCAAATAATTCTTGATTAATATATATATTAACCAGATACACCCTCTTCATAATCTTCCATGCACTCAGTTAACATTTTGGATTTTAACATAAAGAAAATAATAAGATCAAACTGCTAGTTAAATTAATGGCTACCACAAGGGCCTTTGTAACTTTATGCCAAAAGACAAGGACAGTGTGCTGACAAGCCTACACCATGGCAGCTAGTCCAGCTGGCTCTTCTCTCAGGCCCTACAGCTCCAGTCCCTGCATAATACAAAAGAACAAGACTGTATCTCCACAGAACCCGTGCTGGAGTCAAAAACCACACATAGTGCCCCTGAGAAGGAATCACCTCTACCTCCCTGATTTGAAACATGGTGGCAGAAGATGACACCAGGAAGAACTAGGAAGAGAAGAACATACTAAGCAGAAGCAAAAACTCGATCCTTAGAAACAAGACCAATAGGAATCATAAAATAAACACTATCAGAAAAGAGAACTGCTGGAAAAATGGTGATCATTGGGATTATAAACTTTAGTGGTAAAGGGCAACAGAAACACTTCAGATCAAACAAATTCAACCAGGAGTACAAAAAAAGAGGTGACTCACTATAAGACAACCCAGTTCACAATCTCAGTGCAAGACTGCCGCTGAGTACAGAAGTACATTCACAAATGTACATTTCCAGGTCTCACTACCCTTTTCCTTCTGCAAGGAAGATGATTCTGAATAGCTATGGTCAGTAAGTCATTTCCTTTCAGTGACAACAGATTTCTTCTCCATCCTTTATTAAATGCCACACAATTTTTCTTAGTTTACCAACAAGATGTCTCTCACTAAAATACAACGCCTCAGTGAAAAAGAGTTTACTCACCTGGAGAGTTTTCCAACAGCTGAATATGCCATTGACAGTAGTTTAGGGTCCTTGAAATAAAAAAAAAAAACAGACAAAAGGCACAGTAAACAACAAAACTTTTTCACCACAACTACACGTATTATTTCACTTATTAAACATAAATCTCTCTCCTCCTAACTACATAACATCAGCATTTAAACAAGAAAAAAAAAAGTTCAAACACAGAATCTATCACACTGCTAAAAGGAAACACAAAACAAAACCTGGCATGCCCACCTCACAACAAAAAGAAAATGCACTGGTCATAAACAAAAGGTTTCTGTTTTTTTGTTTTTTAACCAGGGCTTTAAACCAGTTCTTCTCAGATCAGAGGACACAAAACCAAACAGACTCAAAATTTAAAATTTTGGTTAACTTCAGTGATATCCAAATCAGGCAAAAACACCGGCTGAAGCCCTGCCAGAAAACCTAATATTTCTCTTAGAAAACAAGGGCAGTGTATGCACTGTACACATACCAACCAAATCACCTGCTGCTCAGATTCTGAGTCAGAAACAGCAGTGTCTGTTCAAAGATGACAGTCAAAAATCCAATTACATGTATCAAGTCTTAAAGCCAAGCCAAGTGCCTTCGAGTCGGTCTTAAAAGGGTTCACAAATGCCTCTTCCAAGTCTCCCATTCCAAGGCTGTGACTCATAATTTTTCCCATTCCAAGTATCACTGCAGATCACCCAAGTTACACAAATTTGGGTCTGTTGCAGTTTCACTTAGTAACGACCAAACCAGCTGTAACTGGTGCAATGTCCAGCTCTTAACTTTTGCTATGTTCAGGATATTTTCAATACTTTGTAACCTACAAACATCAAATTTCATCTTTCACATAATAGGAAAACAGCTTATTAGAAAATTAACTATTTTGTCATCACTTGAAACTATGGCTCAATCATGGCATCATGGAGATTATCAGACAACATGTGCCTCTAACATAATGCTAAAAGCCTGGTGGCTTAATGGTTAAGTGCTGCAGCTACTAACCAAAAGCTCATCAGTTAAAGTTGGCCAGGTGCTCCTTGGAAACTCTATGGAAGAGTTCTATTCTGTCTGCAGCGTTGCTATGAGTCGGAATCATCTCAGGTAATGGGTTTTTTTAACATGATGCTATGCTAAGTACAAAGCATGACCTATAAAATCTCTTGTCATAAAGAAAAAAAGTACTTGAATGAAACATCACAAGAATTAATCATCTCAATCTCCACTGATGAACACTCTATAAGATAATTGACTTAATTTCTTCCAAAAATAAAAAGAATGTCATGGAAAATGGAATGGGAAGAGGGCAGACTTGCCTATATTAAGGAGAGGACAACTTAAGAAATTTAACAGCCAAATACAAGAATACATACTTTATTTGGGACTGTAATTGAAATATAACAAATGTAAAAAAGATGTATTTGAGACAATTGAGAAAATTTTAGCTTATGATAAAAAGTACTGTTAATTTTTCATAGAAAAGAAAGAAAATTACTGACCCAACAGACTAGAGAAGTCCCTCTTTCACCCAAAATTATAGTGAGTTGTGGTACAGTTAATCTAAAAATCTGCACCACAATAAACAGCTTGTCCTTGCACTTCAATCACGGTCATCAAATGAATTAGTTAGGTTCTCTACTCAAGATATATGCATTTAGGAAAATCAATAGTCTGACCTTATTACTCAGGAACACAGTAACTAACATCTGCCAGATGAAATGTTTACATTTAATATAGGATTTACCTTTTCATACCTAAATGGCCAACTATAAAGAATTCATTCTTTGGGAACATAATGCATGTGTCAACTAGAGGTAAGGAGACTATGAACCTGTGGTTATCTAGCTTCTCTAACCTACTTTTACATATACAGTTGTCTTTTGGGTTTTTTTTTGGTAAAAACCCTAAAGTATTTTATTTCTACCAACCACTTCAAAGTAACTGACTATGCCATCAAAATAATCTGAAACGCTCCGTAAACCTTAAAAACCACACAAGCACTATTCAATACCAGAAAGGAGGTAGGAAAACCTGACCTAATACTACCCACAGAGCACAGATGCAAAAAAAAAAAAAGAAATTTTCACTAATAACAGTACCTACTAACCCATATTCAATGTGTTGAACAATTTATGTGTATTAACTCAGTTAATCCTGGCAATTATCCTGTGAGATGAGTATTAGTATTTCTATCTTTCAGATGAGAAACAGAAGTCCAAAGAACTTCTGTTTACTCACAAAAGAAAAACAAAAAGAACTGAAACTCAATTCCAACCCCAAACAGCACAATCTCCATTACTATATACTATTACAAACATGGAATCATGTTTAGCTAAGACTCAGGAAAAGCAGTACTGGTTAGAGTTCCTGAGAAACCCCAGAGGAGCAGTGGTGATGCATTCCAAGACTTACAGCTGCAATTCACCAGGCGCCCCTTGGAAACCCTATGGAGTAGTTTTATCCTGTCCTGCAGAGTACCTACAAGTTAAAATTTACTTGATGGCTATGGCTTTAGAGTTCTTGAAATCTTACCTTTTTAAAATCAATTCCCTTAAAATACTTGAGATGGCAAAAGAGATTCAGCTAGGAAAAACAGAATTCAAGTATCTACAATTCAAGGGCTTCTCATATCACTTAATTTAGGAATCAAAAATTTACTGAATGCATGTTTTCACAGACTTTCACAGCCCCTAAGAATAAGCAGTTTCCCAATGGAAATAAATCATGAATTTTAAATAACTTCTTTAAATTCTATCTTTGCACAGTGCCTTAAAATAGCAAAAGATGAACTTTCTTTCAAAAATGTAATTTAAAGAAGTAAGACTCTCCAAAAACTTAACTAGTCTTCAACATTTATTTTTAAAAGGAGCAAAATATGGCAGTAATTTCTAAAATTTGTGACACTTTGAGTAGAAATGTTAGGAAATAACAATATGGTCTAACACCACTCATAAAGCATGATGCACAATAAATGAACTACTTTTCACTAATAATAGTATCTACTAACGTGTATTCACTGAGCTGAACAATTTATGTACATTAATTCAGTTAATCCTTGCAACTATCCTATAAAATGAGTATTATTATTTCCATCTGTCAGACAGGGGATAGAATAAACTACATCAATAAGACAAACAGGAAATTTTATTATAGAAAATACTCTAAAATACAGAATATTAACAAAATATCAAAGACAAGTCACTTACTTCTTTATATTCATTGATTAGTTTGGTAAGGCCATTCAAAAGCATTGGACCTAATGGTTTAATCTTGATTTCTGGACAACTTTAAAAAAAATAATAACAACACAGATATACAAACAAGTTATTCCAAATGTAACATAAGAAAAATTCATAAGCACATTATACAGAAAATTAACATAATTAAAAACATAACTGAAACAAGTTAAAATAGGCAGTTCAAAAGTTTTTTTAAGATGAGCAAAAATTATTTCTTTCTAGGTAATATTGATATAGTGATAGGTCTGAGTAATTTGAACACTCCAACAGCTTAAAAACCTGAAACAGTTCACAAAACTTACGTTATACAAATGTGATGCACAAACTGCAGAGATAATGTTCTTAATTTTGAGTTTGTATTTGCACCAAAAAGTCCATCATACACCACCTATGAGAAAGAAATAATGTCAAGAACTAAGGCAAGACGTCTAGAAAAGCAATTTCTCATTTTCAAACATTAGCCAGGCTTCAAAGGCAGACTTATCACATTACACCTTGTTCTTTAAAATGAATGCACTTCTTAATACAGAGAAAACAGCATTAGTTGATGAACTTAGAAAACTAATCAGTAGCTCCAATCAACGGTCTATGGAGTAATGAGTCAGCTAAACATGTGGATCTACCACTAGGAAGCAGCACAAAACAGGCCAAGTTCATGCCATCACTCTCCCAACCTGTAACACATAGGAGATACCAGCAGAGAGACCAATTGGGGGGTTTTAGGTTTTCTTTATTACACAGAGGACAATCTATACAAATGCTTCACAAAAAACAACAAAACAAAAACTTTTAGAAGTATAATCTGGGTAGAGGCACTGTATGTTATTGTGTAAATCATATCTAGAAGGCAAAAAAGATTATGTAGCAGGGTAGGTCCTACACAGAATCCAGTGAGCTCAAGCATTAAACATCAGCATGACAGAAGCCATACCACTTAAAATTCTATTTTTTATGGAAAAAAGTAGTTTTAGTTTTACACTTAAAAAAAGGAAAGAAAAGAAACTCCATACACTGGTATCTAAAACATGCCTTAATAAGTGGAACATGAGATATACAAACTATGTTGTCATTAGAAATGGAAACACAAGAGACAGGATGTTTATGGGTGATGGGCAGTCAGTCTTTCTTCAAATATGCTCAATTTGATCTGGACTTAATTTTCAAAACATATAAATAACCACAAATAAAATGTGTAACTTTAGGAGGTCTATGAATATTGTCATAAGATTCTAGCAACTTATGTAGTATTATTACAACCAACTTTTCTGACACTAAATTATCAAGAAACTGTATGGGAAATAGTGCTTGAATACTGAAATCTAAGAAGCTCTGTGAAAATTTTAGGCTTATGGAGGCACAGAATGAAATCTTCTAAATAATTCAAATATTGGAATTCCTACTATATGACACAGACTAGCAATAAAGGTCTTGATCATCTAGATGTGAGAAACAGCACATAAACCAATAATCCTCAGGAGGGTGCTGTGCTAAAACAGAAGTCATGTCTGTTACTCTAAGAGGGAAGAGGAGAAGCAAGGGAACATATCAGGTAGGAGGTAGAACATTTGAGCAAATAATGAAAGGCGAACTGATGCATACCAGGCTAAGAGTGGGCGAGGAAAGCGCCATGCCAGGCAGAGGGAGCATCACGAATTGCAGACATCAAAACAGCACATTTAAGGAGCTATAATCTCTTGTGGGAACTAAGGTGCTGAGCAGGAAGTGGCAAGAGAGGAGACCAGAAAGCAAGTAACTGCTGACATTTCACCATTTGCTGTGAACTTAATAAACAGATGAGTACAAGCCACTGTGCTCTGATTTTATATTACCCATTCACAGTGTCACAATATTATTCTCACAATATTGCTATGCTATCATATTCATTTTATAAATTTTCAGAAAGGGAAAAAGTAAGAAAAGAACCTGACGTTTATTTCAGATCAAACAGGGATAACTAATGAAGGCAAAATTACAGCCAAGTCTGTATGCCTCCAGAAAGGAACTGGTTAATACCTGGATAAAAAGCCAATGGTTTGCATGAGGGGGCTCATATCCTTCTCTAACAGAGATTACAGGAATTTTCACAGTAAGGCTAATTCTGGTGGCAACAAACAGAACAGACTAGATAGGGGCAAGACTAGAAACAAGAAGACAGGTAGGAAACTTCAGCAACAAGAAAAATTTTAAAAAGTGACAGCCTGAATTAATATCAGCATTAGGCAAAGAGCTGTGAAGACATTAAAATGAGGACATAAACATTTTTTAATAAGATGGAGAAACAAATCACCAAATTTTCCAGGAAAGGGAAGAAATACCAGATAAGTAAAGCACTACTGAAGAAGAACACAGTGGGAGACCTCGCACTACCGGGCATTATAAACTATTACACTGCCACAGTACTCAAAACAGCCTGGTTCTAAAACAAAAAGAGACATATAGACCAACAGAACAGAACAGAGAACCCAGACATATTACCATCCTCTTGAACAGTTGATATTCAACAAAGGTTGTAAACTAGAGTAAAAACAGTCTCTTTAACAAAAGGTGTTAACAAAATTGGATAGCCATCTGCAAAAAACTGAAACAACATGTATTATCTCACACCGTACACAAAAACTAACTCAAAATGGATCAAAGACATAAATAAATATCAAACCTAAAATGATCATGATCATGCAAGAACAAATAGAGACAACAACAGAAGTTATAATACAAGGCTTAGACACATGACAAAATCTGACCAATAATGCACAAACAAGAGAAGAGAAAATAGATAAATGGGAACTACTAAAAATCAAACACTGATGCTTACCAAAGACTTTATAAAGAGAGTTAAAAAGACTCCCTACAGAATGGGAAAAAATATTTCGCAACTGCATCTAGGATCAATGTCTGATTTCCATAATCTACAACATACTGCAAAATATCTATAGCAAAAAGGTAAGTAACCCAGTTAAGCAATGGGCAAAGGAGACGGACAGACATTTCAGCAAAGAAGACATCCAGGCAGCCAAAAGACACAAGAGGAAATGCTCGTTATTATCAGCTATTAGAGAAATACAAATCAAAACAACGAGATACCATCTTACCCCAACAAGGTTAGCAATAATCCAAAAGACACAAAACAACAAATGCTGGAGAGGCTGTGGAGAAACTGGAACTCTCCTACACTGCTGGTGGGAATAAAAAATGGTACAACCTCTTTGAAAAGCAATTTGGCACTTTCTTAAAAAGCTAGAAATAGAAATACCATATGGTCAAGCAATCCCACTGCCTGGAATATATCCTACAGAAATAAAGGTGGTCACAAGAAGGGATACATGCACATGAACGTTCACTGCAGCACTGTCCACAAAAGCAGAAAGATGGAATCAACCTAGGTACCCATCAACAGATGAACAGATAAACAAACTGTGGCACATATGTACAACAGAACACTATGCAATGATAAAGAACAACAATGATTTTGGCAAGCATTTCATAACCTGGTGTAAATGAGAAGACATTATGCTGTGTGAAATCAGTCAGCTGCAAAAGGACAAGTATTGTATGAGACCTCTGCTATAAAGACTTAAAAATGTTCACACCAACGGACACATGCACGAGAATGTTTATTGCAGCACAGTCCACGATAGCAAAAAGATGGAACCAACCCAGATGCCCAACAACAGAAGAATGGATAGGTAAACTATGGTACATATACTCAATGTAGCACTATGCAACGATAAAGAATAATGATGATTCCAGGAAACATCTCCTAACCTGATTTCAACTGGAAGACATTATGTTGAGTGAAAGTAGTCAGCGACAAAGGGACAAATACTGTATGAGACCTCTATGATAAGATCTCAAAAACAGACTTATGTATAGAAGAAAAGACTCTTTGACAGCTGCAAAGGAGGGGAGGGAGGAAGGGTGAAGGGGGGAGGGTTTAGTTTAGATAGTTGCTAGAAATCTGATTGGGAGAAAGCGGTGATAGCACACATTAGAAACAAGAACAACATTAAGCGGACTTCAGCATAACTTGAGTACTCCTTCCATCTTAACCCAATATTGCAAGGATAGAGTAGCTGGGGCAGGGGGCAGGGGACCATGCTCTTAGGCAAAATCGAGGCCAATTGGTATAACTAGCATTTTGCTAAGAGAGCTCTCTGCACCCCACATTGGTGAGTGGCGTCTGGGGTCTTAAAAGCTGCCAAGCTGCCATCCAAGGACACAGAAAATGGGCCCAACTCAGCAGGAACGGATGCTCACCGAGGACCAAAATGACATGGGGTAAAGACAACCTAGAAGACAAAGAGACCCGCAAGAGTGGGTACCTTCATCGACTTGGGACTGGAAGAACCGGATGGTGCCCAGCCACCACCAGTGATAGCCACAATGGAGCTCACTAGGTTGAGTCTCACTGGCAACACAAGAATAAAAAAGGGTGCATCCTGAGATCTCCACTAAAAGACCTCAATTGATAGTCCAGCAGTTTCGGGGTTCCCCTAAGAGCATGGCCCCCAGCCCTGATGCTGCCCTTACCCATAAATTATAACAAAGGTCCACTCTTTGGACAGGAATGGATTGGACTTGGCAATGCATAGTGACCATATATTGGTTGCACTTTAGGGTTCTATACATCTACAGGACATCCTCCTGCTGACCTCTGGATGGAGGAACGAGAGTGGATGGAGAGGAGCAGAAAGGAGGCTGTTGGGAGGATGAGACATGTATGGAGCAGAGAGGAATAGTGTGCTGTCACCGGACACGGAGAGCAGTGGAAGCTGCATATAGGTGGGCATGTAAATTTACATGGGAATGTACATTTTCACTCAGTCATGTTAAAGAAAAAAGAAAAAAAAAAGACTTAAAAATGGACTTCACTATAAAAGAAAAGCTTCTTTGGTGTCTACAAGGTGAGGGAGGGATAATGGTGTTCATAGATTAGATAGCAGATAAGAATTCAGTTAGGTGAAGGGAGTGACAGCACACAGTAGAGGGCAGATCAGAACGCACAGCTGGACTATACCATAAACTGAAAGGTTTTCTAAACTCAACTCATTATTCCAAAGGACAGAGTAGCAGGGACAAGGGCCTGGGACCATGTTTTCAGGGGATATCAAGCTCAATTGGCTAACTATTCTTTTACTAAAAGGGTCTTTTGCACCCCATATTGGTAACTGGCATCAAGGGTCTTAAAAGCTAACAAGCTGCCATATGAAGAGCCCCAAACGGTCCCAACACACCTGGAACAGACGACTACCAAGAACATCAAAGACATGAGGAAAAATGAGCCCAGGAAGCAGAAGGACCCTTATGCATTAGCATAAAACTAGAAGAACAAGATGGTGTCTGACTATCACCAAGGGCAGTTGTGATGGGGGACATAATGTAGAGTCCCTGATGCAGAACAAGAAAAAGAGGTGTGCAATTTAAGAACTCTACTAAAAGACTAGAATTGATGGTTTGACAGCCTGGAGTGTCCTCTAAGAACACGGCCTCTAGACTTCCTGCTGGCCCTGACATGAAACCAGTACTAAGGTCAACTATTCAGGCAAGAAAGGACTGGTCTCAGGGACATAGTTTGAGTATGTGGTATGTGTACCCTATGGTTTTATATGTTTACAGGAGGTTGTCCTACTGGTTTCTTTCAAGATGGGAGAGGAGGGGACAAGTGTCTGTTAGGAGAACACTAGAAGTAAAGTGAAAAGAAAGAGTGAGTTGTCTCAGGATGAGGAGAGCAGATGGAGTTGCAGACAGGCAGACATGTAAAACTGATTTGAACTGTATACTTCACTTAATTGTAGTAAGAAAGAGGACATTAAGAAAATCAAGAGGAGTTAGTCACTGCCTTCATGTGGGTTTCAGTTAGGATGACTTGCAGCTTTTTCACTTGAGTTATGAAACTTCTGGTAGCATCATTTTTGAGAAAAGCCACTGGAAAAAATTGCTTGAAAGGGATTATCACCATTTAGGAAGAATAGGAACCATGCATGGTAATATGCAGTTGTTGTTGTTAGGTGCCATCGAGTCAGCTCTCACAGCAACCCTAGACACAGCAGAACTAAACACTGTCTGGTCTTGCACCACGTCCACAATTGTTTTTATGCTTAAGCCCATCACTGCAGTCACAGTGTCAATCCACAGAGTCTTCCTCTTTTTAGCTGACCCTCCATTTTACCAAGCTTGACGTTCTTTTTCAGGGATTGACCTCCCCCTGACAATATGTCCAAGGTATGTAAGATGCAATCTCACCATCTGTGCTTCCAAGGAGCACTCTGGTTGTATTTCCGGAATACATCTGTTTGCTCTTTTGGTGATCCATGGCACACTCAGCATTCTTCTCCAATGCCACAACTGAAAGGCATCAATTCTTCTGTCTTCCTTATTCACTGTCCAGCACTCACATGAACATATGATGTAAACGAAACTACCATGGCTTGGGTCAGGCACACCTTAGTCTTCAAGGTGATATCTGTTCAATATTTCAATATTTTAAAGAGGTCCTTTGCAACAGATTTTCCCAATCCTATGCATCTTTTGATTTCTTGACTGCTGCTTCCATGGGCAATGACTGTGGAGCCAAGTAAAATGAAATCTTTTACATCCTCAATTCTTTATCCATATACCAAGATGTTGCTTACTGGTCCAGTTGTGAAGGTGTTTTCTTGATGAATTACCATCCATAATGAAGGCTGTGGTCTTTGATCTTCATCAATAAGTGTTACAAATCCTCTTCAATTTCTCCAAGCAAGACTGTGTCATCTACATAACACAGGTTGTTAGTGAGTCTTCCTCCAGTCCTGATTCTTCATTTTTCTTCACACAATCCAGCTTCTCGAATTATGTGCTAGGCATATGGATTGAAAAGGTATGGTAAAAGGATAAAACTCTGATGCACACCTTTCCTGACTTTAAACCATGCAGTGTTTCCTTGTTCTGTTTGCACAACTGCCTCTTGAACCATGTACAGATGACTTAAGAACACAATTCAGTGCTCTGGAATTTTAAATTTGTTACGATCCACACAGTCGAATGCCTTTGCACAGTCAATAAAACACAAGTAAACATCTTTCTCGTATTTTCCGCTTTTAGCCAAGATTCATCCGACATCAGCAATGTTATCCCTGGTTCCACTTCTGAATCCAGCTTCAATTTCTGGCAGTTCTCTGTCAACATACTGTAACAGATGCTTTTGAATGATCTTCAGCAAAATGTTACTTGCATGGGATACTGTTCAGTAATTTCTGTGGTCAGCTGGATCACCTTTCTTGGGAATATACATAAATGTAGATTTCTTCCAGTCAGTTGGCCAGGTAGCTGTCCTCCAAATTTCTTGGCATAAACAAGTGAGCACTTCCACAACTTCATCTGTTTGTTGAAACATTTCGATTAATATTCCATCAATTAGTGGAGCCTTATTTTTCGTCAGTGCCACTTTAAAGTCTTCCTTCGATACCATCAGTTTCTAATCATATGCTACCCCTTCAAATGGCAGAATATGAACCAGTTCTTTCTGGTATAACGACTCTGTGTATTCCTTCCACCTTCTTTTGAGGGCTGCTGAGTTGTTTAATAGTCTCTGTAGAATTCTTCACTACTGCAACTCAAGGCCTGAATCTTCTTTCAGCTTGAGAAACACAGAACACATTCTTCCCTTTTGGTTTTCTATTTCCAGCTCTTTGTACATGTCATTATACTACTTTATTTTGTCTTCTCAAGCTGCACTGTCAAATCTCTTGTTCAGTTCTTTTATTTTATCATTCTTTCTTTTTGCTTTAGCTGCTTGACATTCAAGAGTAATTTTTGGGTCTCTTCTGACATCCTACTTGGACTTTGTTAGTCTTGCAAAATTCTATCTTCCCTGTCTTTTTAGTGATCTTTTGCTTTCTTCATAGATGATCTTTGATGTGATTCCACAATTCACCTGGTCTTTGGTTACTAGTGTTTGTCACAGATTGAACTGTGTCCCCCCAAGACATGTAGCCATTTGGCTGGGCCATCATTCCCAATATTCTGTGATTTCTGTATGCTGTAACTCCCAATCTCTGCCTGGATAATTATGCTAAAGGAGGATTAGGGTGGGACTATAAGTCCCTTCATAAGATCAACTCCCTGCTCCATGGTAAAGGCAGTTGTCCTGCAGTGTGGTTTGCACCACCTTTTATCCTACAAGAGATAAAAGGAAAGAGAAGCAAGCAGAGAGCTGGGAACTTCATACTATCAAGGAAGTAGCACCAGGAGAAGAGTGTGTCTTTCAGATCTGAGGTTCCTGCACCAAGATGCTCCCTGGCCAAATTCTGATGCAACACATGGACTTTGCTCCAGAACTGACAAAGAAGAAAAGCCTTCCCCTGGATTGGACACACTGAATGCCGAGTCATAGCCTACTGGGCTGTGTAAGAATAAACTTCTTTGTTAAAGCCATCCACTTGTGGTACTTCTGCTAGAGCAGTACACCAGATGACTAACACAGTGTTCATCACATCAAATCTGTTGAGATGGCCTCCAAACCAGGTGAGATATGAGCCAGACGTCGTACTTTGGCTCTTGTGGACTTGTTCTAATTTTTAGTTTTGATTTGACCTTGCATACAAGCAACTGATGGTCTTTGCCACAGTCAGCACCTGATCTTGTTCCGACCGCTTATGAGGAGCTTTTCCATCATGTCTTTCCACAGATGTAGTCAATTTGATTTCTGTGTATCCCATCTGGTGAGTACAGCCGCCACTTGTGTTGGTGAAAAAAGGTATTTACATTTAGCAAGTTGTTAATCTTGCAAAATTCTATCATGCAATCACCAACACCATTTCTAACACCACACCTGTATTTCCCAGCTACTGATTCTTCTTCTTTGTTTCCATCTTTTACATTCCAATGACGAGTGATTGATCAATGCATGCTGACTGCATGTTTGATCAATTCTGTACTGCAAAAGCTGGTAAAAAATCTTTAATTTCTTCATGTTTAGCCCTAGTGGTTGGTGCATAAATTTGAATAATAGTCATATTAAGTGGCCTTCCTTGTAAGCGTATGGATATTATCCTATCACTGACAGCACTATATTTCAGGAAAGATATTGAAATGTTCTTTTTGACAATGAATGCAATACCATTCCTCTTGCAAGTTTTTCTTCCTTGACACAACAGACCATATGATTATCTGATTCAAAATGGCCAATACCGGTCCACTTCAGCTCACTAATGCCTGGGATATCAATGTTTATGTGTTCCATTTCATTTTTAAGGATTGCTCATTCTCCTAGATTCATACTTTGTACATTCCATGCTTCAATTATTAATAGATGTTCACAGCTGTTTCTTCTCATTTTGAGTCACACCACATCAGTGAATAAAGGTCCCAAAGGCTTGACTCCACCCATGTCATTAAGGTCAACTCTACTTTGAGGAGGCAGCCCTTCCCCAGTCGTCCTCTGAGTGCCTTCCAACCTGGGTGACTCATTTTCCAGCTATATCTGACAATTTCCTGCTGCTATTTCTAAGGTTTTCACTCTCCACCACGGGTGACCCTGGTGGTATCTCAGTACTGGTGGCATAGCTTCCAGCATCATAGCAACAAGCAAGCTCCCACAGTACAACAAACTGACATACAAATGTGGTGTACAGTATATATTCTGTAACAGAATGTTTTTAAATCATTTCTGAAGAAGGTAGACTATTACTACTGTTGTTACATACATCAACTTACACCCTTAATATCCATTAAAGATTCCCTTTACCTGATCAAACAGACATAAAATTTACAGAGAGGCTGCTGTCCTCTAAAAAGAACAAATTACCTGTATGTTAGCTGGGAATGTTTCAGCAGCTTGTCTAGAACGAAGGAGATGCGGTACAATCTTCAACTTGACTCTCGTGCTCACTGGGTCCCTTTTTAATTCTGGTTTCAGAACTGCTCCCTGTCAAAAACATTCTTGATTGTAACTCAGTATTTAAAAATTATTTTTAACTGAAAAAGGTCATAGGTATCCAAATTAGCAGTACTCAGACTTTAGTTTATATTCTTTAAAAATTACTGACACTCCAAAGAGCCTCTGTTTATATTGCTCTGCCTGTCAATATTAGAAATTAAAAGTAAGAAATCTTTTAATATTTATTCACTTAAAAATAAATCCAATATGCATTTTTGTGACATAAGGTAACTATATTTGCCTAAGATAAATGTAGTGGGATAAGCGATACTACTTCACATTTTACCTTAACAACTACCTCGGTTCTTAAATCTGTTCTGTATTCAATTTGTTGTTGTGGTTGAAGTTTGTACGGTAAAGGGAGGGGGGAAAAAAGCCCAGCCTTACCCAGATACACAGTTGGAAAAGAGGGAAAGATTTTAGTCTTTTCTTGTAACTGTGAATATTCCTTGATACTACACCAAAACTTGACAAACGTAGTTGGAAAATAATGATTTTAGTGTTTTCACATCATTGCAAATATTCTTTGCTATTAAACCAAAATGGCAATTTCTTAGTCTGTGACATGAGTTTGAAACCGTATTAATAAACTTTGCATACTCGGTTTAGTAAAAATCACTAGTCTGTGGAAACTCTGGTAGCATAGTGAATAAGAGCTACAGCTGCTAACCACAAAGTCAGCAGTTCAAGTCTACTAGGCCCTCTTTGGAAACTCTAAGGGACAGTTTTACTCCATCCTATAGGGTTGTTATAAGACAGAACAGACAGACTTGATTGCAATGGTTTTAGTATCTGTTTATCTTGCACTGTCAGTAGGTCTCTTATCCTTGCATGTCTTTGTAATATCATCAGTCATTTGGAAAAGACTGCATCACTGACTTGTGTAAATGTTTCATCATACAACATCCAAAAAACAATGACACATTAATATGACCAACAAACTGAAGCTTAACATAAATACAAGCTTAGCAGATTCACAATTTTTTGCCAGAAAAACACAATTTTTATTGCTACCAATAAATATTGTTCATTGTTTTTCCTGAAGTGACATCTCATTTCTTCACTTTAGAAACAGTATCTGTCAAATACCCAAGTAAGTTAATCACCATAGTTTGCCTTATCTACTCTTCCAGTAAAAACTGTGTTCCATGGAAAAGGCAGGTAGTTCAGCACACAGCTCAACTTGCACAAATGCTTTTCCACAAGACCACCATCACACTTCAGCACGCGGCTCAAGTATTTAACAGGCATGTCCCATTACCTCACAGGAAATCCTAAAAAGTGTGAATTTGGGATACAGAATTACTAAAATGAATCATGTCTTCTTAAATGAAGTGGGTTTTTTTCTGTTGTTTTTTTCCTTTTTTAACCTGAGGGTGTGACAGTGAAGAATACAATGACTGTTAGTATTGTTGGGCGACACAGCTTTGACTCATGCAAAGCCCCTGGCAGTTATACCACACCACTGCTTTCGTACCATCAGTACAAATACCAACACAGTAAAAAAAGGCAAATAATTTCTTAGTATTACGCTTTGTCTTTGTGGACCCCCTAAAAGGGTCTCTCTGACCCTCACAGGCATTCACGGAGCACATACTAAGAACCACTGCTCTAATCCAACGCCTTCATTTCTACCCAACACGAGATCCAGGGAAGTTCTGTGAGCAGCCAAGCTACTCCTCCCCAATACACTCAGCGTGCAGCCAGCCAGCGATAAGGTTAGAATCCAGGGCCTTAGTTCCCAATCCACTGCTCTCTGCTACACCACACTCAATTTAATCTGACTGGAGCTAGTACGATTTTTAAAACAACTAATTATAGCTTTAAAAGCAAGTAAGTAAACAAACAAAGTCTGTACATCTGGGTTAGTACTTGGAGTACTTTCAACACAGTGAACTAAACAGGACTTAAGTCACTAAGCAAACATCTTACTGCGAGGCTTTACAAGAACTCACTGTTACAGGTTCTAGGCTAGGGGTCAGCAAGCCACAGCCCACAGGACCAATCTGGCGCAAAGCCTATGAGTTTAGTTTTCACATTTTTTAACAATTTAAAATAATAATAATAATAGTATTGTGTGGCAATGAAAATTACAGAAAATTCAAATTTCAGTGGCCCTATAGTTTTACTGAACCCAGTCATGTTCATTCAATTATGTATTATTTATGAGTACGTCCACATTAACACAACCGAGTTGTATATTGTATAGTTGCAGCAACAGAGAATGTATGGCCTATAAGGCCTAAAATACTTACAGAAAATATCTGTCGACTGCCTAGTCTAGAAAACATATCATCATTATTTAGGCATATGAATTGAAAACATCAAATCATGAAAATTAAGAAGAGATTTTTTTAATGTACCCACACTAGCTAGACTTAAAAAGAGTTTTTCCTATAGCACAGACTCAGCTTAAATCAAAATAACTATGGAGAAAATGTACAAATATACAGTTCGTGTTAACAAAACACTTTTTACAATGTGAGAAAATAAACCAAAACAACCTACCTCTTTTGTCTTCAGTGGTATATCTCCAAGGTATACTTTATACATCTTATTAATGATGGTAGGATTATTCCAGTCAATTAAGCTACAAAAAGTTTCAACACAACTTGTTAAAATTATAAGGGTTTTTTTTTTTTTTCTCCAGCTTCAACGATTTAAAAAAATCATAGTCTGTCTTTGCTACCAAGTAAAAATGCTGGAAACACACAGATAAAATGGGCAACTAACAACACAAAAGAGAAGGGATCAACTTCTATCAACGTGAGTCCAATTTAGACTACAAACTCTGGGCTGTGTTCCTGTCTGGATGGGCTCTCAGGGTCAGTATCATAAAGCAGTTTCAACACAGTAAAATTATACAGCAAACTCTGGGAAGGACACCATTCTGAGATATTGACCTCTTCTGTCTTAAACACTTAGAAACTCAAAAGCAGTAAGGAAAATGATTTAAAAAAAAAGGTTTTCACCCACTAAAGTTACAACACTAGGAAGCTTACCAAAAGACCTGTTGCCATCAAGTTAATTCTGACTCAAAGATATCCCATGAGTGTCAGAACAGAACTGTACTCCATAGGTTTTCAATGGATGCTTTCAGAAGCAGATGGAGAGACTTTTCCTCAAGGTACTTTTGGCTGTATTCAAACCTCCAATCTTTCAGTTAGCAACCACGCACATTAACTGTATGAACCACCCACCCCCATTCCTCTGATACTGTGCCATTATAATTCTCTGTACGCCCCCAGCCCCCGCTCATCTATCAGCACACATTTCCAGTTTGACACACAATTCTACATAGCCAATATGCTACAATTGTTGTCGTTGGCTGTACAAGACTGAACCATTGTGATCCACAGTGTTTTCACTGGCTGATTTTATTGATGTAGATTGCCAGGCCTTTCTTCCTAATCCACCCTTGTCTAGAAGTGCCACTGAGCCCAGTTCACCATCAATGGAACATGCAAAACCTTCAGCTGACTTATGGGTGATGGCTATGTTTAAGGATCACTATAAGTCAAAATCGACTCAATGGCAACAGGTTTTGTTTGGTTTGCGCTTACGGTATACTGGTCAGGAAATGAACCCATGTCTTCTGCACGGAAGGAGAGAATTCTATCACTGAACCATGAAGCTCACCATGTTAGCATTAATCACTAACTTACTCCTATTCTGACCTCACAGTAAAGTGAATTAGGATATAACGTGATTGGTGACTAGCTCCCATCCTCTGCAGCAGGCCCAGCCCAGCCACTCTTATTAGCCTAGTAATAATGCAATCCTGCATTTCCCTCCACTGCTGACACTCTACCATAACCATCCCTCTCTGCCTTTTGACATGGCTTCTGAGCTACATTCTATTTGTGCACATACAATGCATCATGCTGCTCTCACTGATTTTCTGATCTAGCTCTTTTTTCACATCTACCAGTCTGCCTCATCTTTGAATATCCCCAATGACATTCTACAACTGTGTTTTAGCTAAATAACAAGAGTAATTTTCACCATTTCTTCTACTTTTCATCTTCCCATTTCTAATTTCAGATTATATATCTTGTAAAAATTCAGCAATGAGTAACACAGGAAATAAAATTGTACATACTATGCACTACACTCTCTATTCTTCTTGAGTAGGATAATCACTAAGTTTGTATGTGGGTAAAGAAAGAAATCAAGAGGCAGATACATCATAACTTGACTAAGGCAACATCATGGAGCTTCAGAGACAGATCCAAACTCCCTGAAAAACAAAATTACTAGGCTGAGGGCTGTACGCCATATTCTTGGGGGACATCTAACTCAACTGGCATAACATAGTTTATGAAGAAAATGTTCTACATCCCACTTTGGGGAGTAGCGTCTGGGGTGTTAAAAGCTTATCAATGGCCATCTAAGACACTGTGCTGGTCCTACCCCAAATGGAGCAAAGGAGAATGAAGAAAATCAAAGACACAAGGAAAATATTCAAAATACTAAAGTCCAGCACAATTAGACAGTGCCCAGCTACCAGCACATACTGCTCTGACCAGTATCACAACAGAGGGTTCCAAACAGAGCTAGACAAAAATGTAGGCATCAAAATGCTAAGTCACCAAAACAGACTTACTGATCTGATAGAGAATGAAGAAACCCCGAGAGTAAGTTTCCCGGAAACCCTTTTAACACAGTACTCAAGTCACTCCTGAAGATAACCTGAGCCAAAGATTAAACAGGCCCATAAAACAAAGCACGACTACATGGGCCCCTTAACCCAAGGGGGCAAGGAGAGAAGAGAGGAAGAGACAGGAAAGCTGGTAGGGGGAACCCAAGACGGAGGAGGAGAGAATGCTGACATGTGATAAAGTTGTTAAGTAATTTCAAAAAACAGTATGTGTATTAACTGTTTATCTGAGGCACAATGAAGAAAACAGAGAGATGCATACTCAAACAAATATGCTGGGATTTTTTAATTTGTCAAAATGGGATAATGATCTACATATTTGTTTTCAACTCACCTTTTATTTTAAAAGCTCTATGCTTTTTTTTAATTCATGAAACTAAAACTAGTTAAAACACTTAAGCACCATAATGTATTTCCAACAATCAAATCCTGTAAGAAAATGAGACGTTTTAAAGGAAGAATTTCTGACCCTTCAAAACCAAAGTCTTTGAAAGAGGTAACAAGAAAGAGTCCATCATAAGCAGCCATAAGGAATTTGGAAGTTGGGAGGAATGGTGGTTACAACACAGTCCAACTGTCTAGTTTTCCAAAGTCTAAGGTCCAGCCAGGTCAAGTGGGCCTCCCAAATGCATACGTTTAGAAAAAGGCATGTCTAGAACGAACATCATGATTAACACATTGCCCTCTGTGAAGCCTCACAGGACTTCTAGTAGGTAAGCCCTTCCCTAACACCACATGTTGTTTATATTTCAATAAGTAATCTAAGCCACAAGGAACCTACTTTCTCCATTCTGGTATACATACTTATATTGGCGTTCTTCAAGAGGAAAAATTACAACATTTACAAAGCTTTATTATCATAACCACCTTGCACTGTCTTCTAACATATTATTACATGATTACAGGCATTAAAATAAATTCAAGAAAAGAACTATGCCATAATTACATTGTTTTAAGAAAATCTCATTTTTTCCATATTCTTGTTCCATCTGCGCACATGTCATTTTTTTTACCTTTCCAATTAGTACATGTAATATTTTGTATTCTGCCTGTCTCATTTACCATTATTTGGGGGCAACTTATATGCTGCTATATTATTTTCATAATGAATCTTAACAGACATATAATATTTGGTAAAGTTATAGAAAGGAATTTAACTGTTTCTCTATTGTAGAAAATTAAATGTTTCCATGCTTTTTTTATGATTACAGATAATGATACAACCAGCAGACTTTTGACATCTTTCTGACTATATCCTACTTATATTTTGAATTATTCCCTTAGGATAAATTTCCAGAAGATTTAGATAAAAAGAGAATAAATATTCTTATGATTCATTATTTATTACAAACTGCTTTCCCAATGTAATTTCAATTTATGATGCCAGTCAACAGGGTATAGAGTAGCAGTTTCAATAGAAACTGAAATGGCTGTATCAACTGCTATAAAACTTAGTTTATCATGGACACAAAGCAGTATTGCATTGTTTTATTTGGCATCGACTTGATTACTTATGCAGGATGTATTTTGAGTTATTAGTATTTGCATTTCCTCCTGTATAAAACAGAATCTATTCAGCACCCCTTTCCATAGGTCTGATTTTCTGTTTCCACTGGATTAACTACAATACATACACATTCTTTATTAAAAACAGTAGCAAATGATTTGGACACAGGAAGGATCAAAAACAAATACAACTTCAGGGTTCTGCTTTTTTTTTAACATTGGTCTTTTGGCTTCATTTACCCAGCTAAAGGTCTCACTTCTTAGGACTATAGTCCTAATCCATTCTAGTTTTAAATCACATCTTCAAGTAAATGGGTTTTCTAATCTGTCTTACACAGAATTCTCTGCTCTAACCAACTGTATATATTATCAGTCTCCTGAGTTTCTATTATTATCTCATCGCACAAAGTCCTAAAAGAATAAAGATGTTCTTAGTAACCTTTTAGAAGCCTCTTTTTAATTTTGAAAGTCAAAAAGGAAAGTAGTTACCTCTGCTTGCTTTTCAATTCCAGGTCTGCTGCTGTTGCCACACTATGGCGTGTGTCACTAGAAGCAATCACCAGGTGAAGAACAGCTTCAAGTTCAGGCACCTGTTCAGCTTCAATGAATTTCACTATACCCAATTTGCACTGTAGGTAAGTCAGGGGAAAGAGAAATGGTGGTCAGAGAAACACATGAAGTCAACCAAAAGCACTGTTTAAAAAACCAATGTGGACATAAACCGAAGACTGAGTGATAACAGTAGGTATATGAAGGACTATACTAAACCATATATATTCACAATTTCATTTGACCCTCACAATTTATGAGATAGATATTATTATATCCATTTTCCAGATGAGGGAACTGAGGCAAGGCTTAGGAGGTTAAAATACACAGTTAATAAGTGATAAAGTCAGGATTCAAACACAAGTCTCACTGACTCCAAGACCAGTATGACACAAAGCCTCTCCTACTTATGCTACAGAGCCTCTTGACAGTGATGAAGCCTTCAATTTCAAAGTTGGGGCCCCTAGATAAAAAGTAGTACATTAGGAATAAGGTTGGATTTTTAAGAGAGTTCAACAGGAACTAAACAACTCACATTCCCTGAGGTTCCACTCTATTGTTACCACACCGTCTTCCATACTGCCTTCTATACTGTCTTCTGCATTCTCACAGGCCACAAACAAAAAATTTATTTTCAAACATACACTATTAAGTGCAAGCGAAATTCTAATCAAACCTTCACTCTAGTTGACTGGCTGAAATGAAACGCCAACTAGAAAGAAAATCTGCTTAGAAATTCATACAATGTGGAATAGCTATGTCACTACACATAACTTTATTTTGGATAAATATCACCTGAAAACTAAGTCTATCTTTGCCTTAAGAACATCTATTATATAATAATTCTTACATGCATAAATTATGAACTGTTAAATAAGAAACAGATAATCAAAATGTTTGTCTTAATCTCTTACTGAAATCATAAAAAGAATAGTCATGGAAGTCAAGAACACAAAGACTAACCAAAAATGTGCAGAGAAATCTGAAAACAATGCATATAGCCATCAAGAGGAGATCCCTTAGAAATATTATATGGTTTACATAGAATTTAAATTTTACACAGACATTTAGGAGGGCATTTTAAGCTTCATACACATTAAGTGAAAAACAGTAAACTACATGTTTATGAAAAGGGTATTCTATAAAAATGTGCCTGTGTACATACACACACAGAGATACAGCAAGCTGTGAATGATCACATATGCTGGGTGGACAGGGTCCTACATTAATTTGGAGTTTCTCTTTATACTGTTCTGTACTACTTGAATTGTATGCATTATGAACTTTATAATTAGGAACAATAAAGCATTCTTAGAAGAAAATACAAAAAACAAGAGATTTAAAATTAGGAAGAAAGGCTTTCACTCATGATTCTAGACTACTCATTCTAGCCTTAGATTATAAAATTGACAAAAGGCATACACAGGTCTTCTGAAATCAGTAAACTGTGACTGACAACATATTACACTGCAAAGTTAACAATTATTCTCTGGCACTTACTGCCTTCACTGTTGGGTGCATTGGTTCAAACCCTAGTACTGGGAGTAGACTTTGCCGAATCTAGCTAACTTCTCTAAGCTTTTCATTCCTTTTACAAAATGGGACTAAAAATGTCTACATCGCATGGAGCTATCACGAGGATGAGACAATGCATTTACTAAGTCTAGTGAACCGATCATACACACTCAATAAAGAGTAGCTTGTTATTACTCATTTTTCTTTCATAATTGAGAAAAAAAGATCTATAAAACATGAAGTAAATCTAATCAATTATAATTTTGCCTGAACACATGATTTCTATACTTTTGTGAAGAGCGTGAACATCCCCCCTTGCCTCTTTTTCCCTCTCTTGGGACAAGCATTTTCATCAGTGGCCACTTACATTCCCAAAAAAGAAAAGGATCAAATCATTTAGACTGCCACGGAGAGATAAAGGAAGGATTGGAGACTAACCCATGTTGCTTGAATTCCAAAATAATTACATACTGATCTCATCTGTTCTTCCCTGAGGTGCCTGATGACACAGACACAGTGAGGCACCTTCTCTGTAGAGCACCAGTCATTTTTAAAAGCTGCTCAGAGAACATCTGTGTCCTGTTTAAATCCAGAATAAAATTCTTAATGCCCATTTTTAAATCCCAAGAAGAAATATAAAAGGGAGTCATGCTTTTCCCCCATATTGCCACTTCTGAAATACAGGGGTTCTTCACTTTGCATAGAATGTACAGCCCTAAAATGCTGAGTGGTATAAGACAAACTGGATTTGAAACATAACAGAGAAGCTAAGGGATTATTAAACCTATTAATTAAAAACTAAAATGAATGAAGTTAAATAATCTCATTTGTAAGTAGATTGTTTTATATTTGAAATATGTATGCAATATCAGGCAAACTAAAGAGGATTTCCCACTCCTCCCTTTCCCTAGGGCTTTAACAAATAACTGACATGATGAAGAGAACACATTACATCAACTGCTCCTTACATCAGTGCCTGAGTATACTAGAATTATGTTGGGCATGCTTTCATGAACTTCACAGGGGCAAGTGTACAGGGTTAAGTTCCGTTATGAGCAAGCCATTAGTGTGATACCTGTTCCAACTGTTCAGGTGTCCACGGGTTATCACCAATAACTCGTTTTGCTGCATAAAAGCTCATTCCTGGAGGAGGCTGTGGGATTCCAGAACCTCCTCCACTATTTGAAGAAGAACCCTGTGCTGAAGATGAGTTTTGGCGACTCTGGGATTCATTTAACACATATCTGGAAAGGAAACACAATTTTAACCCCTCTACAAAACCACATGAACCAAATGCATATGTATTCAATTACATGATACCTCCTCCCACATTACTTTTTCAAACTAAGATTTTATCATAAAGAAAATTTTTAAAGATACCTAAAAATAGTATTTCATCTTTAGCAAGTTAATACCAACAGTGAATATATAATATTTACTCTCAATCTATAAACTATTGTTCTAAACGCTACTATGGACCCATTGTGAGTTTTCTGAGTTTTCAACTGACAAAGAGAAAAACAGTATTTGTTGCACAAAGCCTTAAAAATGGAAAAACAAAAACAGGGGGGTGCACCAAGTGGGAATGCTAAACAAGATAAGCAGTAGCTTTTCCCATCTTATGTTCAAAGCCCTTTATACCTATTTATTTACTATCCTATTTCATTTTTTGCTCTTATGGATCAGAAATAAGAATTCTGGTCAATTCACTTCAATACAAGTAAACTAGTATTTCTCATCTACAAAATGAAAATTTTAATATAAATTTTCATTCAAGTCCCTTCAAACTCTAATTCTCTGCTGATGAGCTCTATTATCACACTGGGTATTAAAATAACCTTTTAATAGAAATTAAACTGCATTTGGAGGCTGATAGCAAAGTAAATTATGCCATATTACTTAAATGCCATATTCATTCAATTCCTAAATCCACCTATTAAAAAACTGCAATATCCATTAAGGAATCAATTTAAATTTTTATATAAACCAAGCAAGTACACTTCAGTAGGAAAAATGTAAAGAGGCAATGGCTTAAGTACCTTATGGTCGGAAATTAAACGCAAATGTCAAGGTTTACTTTCCAAAGATGTTATCACCTGCTAATTTTGGTTCTCCTCTAATTTAACTATGACAAGAGGTTTTAATTTATTTCTAAGTTATAGCAAGACTAGTAACATTAAATCAATCAATCAATACCTACTGAACATCTAACACTGTGGAAAATAGCGCGCTATGCACAAGACAAAGGAATATAAGGAAGTCTGAGTCCCTGGCATCAGAAACATGTTGAGACAATAATGACACACACATATCAGTATCTGATAACATGTTTTTTTCAGATGACAAAGAAACTGCAGAGAGATAACAAAAAATGACAGAAGTGGTGGTTGTGAACATGGCATGCTTGGGTCACAAAATAAAGCAACGTAACTAAGAGAGGAGGAAGACAGCAAACTGGAGAGCAAAGAAACCATACAGCATGAACTCTCCTATGTCTGCATTGAGGGGCAGAGATGATATGGAGCCCCACATGCCAAGCTTACAGTGTATATTTCTAATCAAGGAAGACACATGATGAAAGTAACATTTTAGGAAAATTCATTTGACAGCAGAACAGCCTAGAAAATAAGTACGCTGGAGACAGACCACAGCCTGGGTACTATATCAAAGACCAGAGACAGATAAAACAGCGCTTAACAACAAGTAATTCAGTCTATTAGAGAAAACAAGACACATCAACGATGCAACAAAAACACAAATATTTTTGTGTCCAACACAATATGTCCCACACAGATATGTCTGTGTCCAAAGTTGTTAAGATTTGGAAAATAGCACAACTAAGTCAGACCAAGGCAAGAAATTTACATCAGAGGCAAATGTGACATCTAAACTAGTCTGAGGGACTTTTTCCAATTGTTGCATTGTCTATTCTTTTCTTTCTTTCTCTTTTTTCAGTAAGAAAGCATTCTAAGCAAGAAAAACTGCATTCCCTTACAATAGAAAAGGCAAAAATGCAAAACAGTGCATGGAATACATGACTGTACGTTATGGCTGAAAACAACAGCCTACAGATTTTTATGTATGACCTGGCAAGATCTGTTTTAGAAAAAGGAAACTCCAGTACACCAATGTTCACTGAAGTATTTGCAACAGCTAAGGGATGGAAACAATCCAAGTGTCCATCAACAGAAAAATGGATAAGCAAAGTGTAAACACATACAATGGAATATCATTCAGTCACAAAGACAAATGAATGTCTGATACATCTATGGCATAGGTGAATAGCAGGGGTCACAGTTGTGCAATATTATGAAAGCAATTAATGTCACTGAATTGTGAACGTAAAAATGATTAAAATGGTAAATTTTTTGTTATATATATTTTCAAAGTCACAAGGGCTGTACAAGAGAGCAGAACTTGCTCCATGGCATTTCCTAGGCTGTAATCCACACAGGAGCAGATCACCAACTGCTTTCTCCCCTGGAACTGCCTGTGGATTCAAACAGCCAACCTTTCAGTTAATAGCCAAGCACTTAAACCACTGCACCACCAGGGCTCCTTACATATATTCTATCACAATAAATTATTTAAAAATAAAAAGAAGTGGATACAGAAAAGTAAAGAGGGGAAGGGATGAGTGTGCCATCATAGGATGATGAGAGCTTGGCATTTTGTATGGCAAATTGACTTGGACTATAAACTTTCACTTAATCACAATAAAAAGCTTAAAAATAAATAAATAAATAAAAGGAAAGAAAACTCTACAGCAGAAGTCTGAAGAGTGGCCAGTGAGAAAACAACAGTAGTGAGCTGAGAAAAAGTCAAAACGAAGTGGCAACAGTAGGAATGGCTCTAAGACATATCACAAAACAAAGAACATAAACAATCTGCTGTTCCAACAAGGAAGAGAAAAGCCAGAGACAACCTATACTTCTACACCTAATTAAGAAAGCAAACTATTTTTATAGGGAAAGACAGACTTCAACTGGGATAAATTGAGTCTGAAATCACAGCAGTAACTCTGCCACCAATAAGGTCATTAACTAGTGGTGTTAAGAGTTTAGAGGAGGTCAGGACTGCAGCTAAGGACGTGAGACTCATCCACTTACAGCTGGGACAAAGCTGGTTAGTTTTCATTTTTTAACTTACCCATAAGGCATCAGAAGGACATCTAGCATGAAGTCCAAAAGCAGCTGCACAGTCTTTGGTTTCTCAGCAAGATTAAATGGAGAAGCTGATTTTGATGGTTCAACAGGGTATTTCATGTGAAAAAGGGTTGGTATTAAAAGATGCATTAAGCTGGAAAAACAATTACATTTATTGCAACTACTTGAAAAATAAGATTGTATACATGCAAATAACAGACAGAGCAAAAATCACTACAAAATCCAGTAGTTTAGTAAGAGCCACCCATTTTCAATACCTTTATAAAGCCCTATTCTAGGGGCTGGTCTAGATTTCTTTCGTATTGAACGTGCAGTACACTGATTGATAACTGATCACCGATTCGGTTCACCTCTAAAATACTTTCATATCTGAATATGTTATGTCAATATGTAAAAATAAATAAATGTTAGCTACTTACTATATGCACATATATGGATAAAATAGTAAAAAAAAAAAAATACTTAATACAGGGTTGGAAGCTCTAATGGCACTGTGGTTAAGTGCTACATCTGCTAACCGAAAGGTCAGCAGTACAAATCCACCAGATGCTCCTTGGGAACTCTATGGCGTAGCTCCACTCTGTCCTATAAAGTCACTATGAGTCGGAATGAATTCAACAGAAACAGGATTGGGTTTTGCTTTTTAAATGGGTTCAATATCAATATCCCAAATTACCATAAAAGGTACTGTGTTAAATTATAGGTAAAGTTCAATTTATAACATGCCCTTTCTCAACGACACTTGGCTGCCTTTGGCTTCAGTTAAGCATTTCTTTCCTATACAGTTAATTAAAATGAAGCTGTTTTAAATCTAAAGAAATCAAAAACCAATGTCAATACTTTGAATATTAAAATTTCTACTGTGGAAACTGAAGTAACACACCTTCAGTAACTCATCCTTTCACTGTACTTTTTGATATTCTTAAAGAACATGAAATTTAAGAAGTGCTCAAGTTTCTTAATTTTGCTTGCAAACATTTATATTATCTTTCTTTTCAAAAACAGTATGCCCTAAAAAATGAACTAAAGACACAATTTATCTCTTTTCTCCACAATTTCTATACTCATCATCATAATCCTTATCACTACAGAACTAAAATGCAGAACTTTTGGCTAAACCTAGAAAGGATGTGCTATCATCCAAATCCCTTCACCTCTCCAATACATGTTATCAGTACAAACCAGTGCTCTATTTCTTATTTTTTTTTATTGTGATTAAATGAAAGTATACAATACAAACTGGTTTTGCATGCCCACCTATCTGCAGCTCCTTCTGCTCTGCCCACCCAGTAACAGGACACTCCTCCTTTCCACTCCACACTTTTAGGGTTCCCTCCACAAGCATCTGTCCCTTAATCTCCATCCTCTTCTCTCCCATCTAGAAAGAGATGAGTAGATCCACCTCCCCCAAATGTACAGAACCATAAAGTATACAGTATGGTAACACTGTCCCTGAGTCCAGTACACTCTTGTCTGAAGAGCTGATTGCATTACTGGTTTCCAGTCAGGGACAGGAGCAGGCCTATGGGCCATGTCCCCAACAGAGCATACAGGCTGTCTTGAGGACCATTAATTCTGATCTCCTCTTTTTCTCGTGTTGGCTCAAGGACTCTGCATTGTGTCCCGATCATGGCTGTCTTTGGTGGTGGCCGGGCACCATCTAGCTCTTCCAGTCTCACACTGATAGCCTCCCATTCACATATGTCCTTCTATCTCCCGGGCTCTTTTCAACACATGTCTTTGGTGTTCTCAGCGATCATCTATTACAGATGAGTTGGGAACATTTGGTGTACCTCAGGTTGCAGCTTGCTGGCTTTTACAACCCCAGACGCTACTCACCAATATGGGGTACAGAAGACTCTCTTTTAGCCATAGACTAGTTAAGCCCACTGGCCTCGATGTCCCCTGAACACACGGTCCCTAGATCCTCATCCCTGCTACTCTAGTCTTTGAAATACTGGTTTTACCTTAGAAAATCTTTCAGTTTACAGTGAAGTCCAGTTAAGTTGTTCTACTCTCTTCTGTGTGCTGTCACAAGTGGTCTATTTCTTGTTAAAACTGTTCTGAAACTTAGTATCCTCCGAGATAGAAGTGTTTTCACAAAACACCTTTTGTGATTCAAATTTGTACAATCACATAAAATTAGCTGCTTCAAATTAACTGCCTAAAATATAGTTTTGCACATTTTTCAACCGCTTTCATATCAAGAAATTTCATAAATGTATTAATACAACAGCAACTTTGAGGGACCACAGAAGGTGCAATTATTTGTCAGTTGAAAGGGCACAAGCCTTCACATGTGCACAAGGGAAACCAAATATGCAGAACTATTTTTGAAAGGTAGTTGCTGAATCCTGCAGGTGGGGAATTATGGTAATTGAGGAAACCATACCTATCCTGCTGTGGCTGAGGCTTCCCTTCCATGGCAGTAAGCAGTGTGGGGGCAAGTTCACATTGTTTTTCTACCGGCAGGCGAGGATAGCCCATCTTAACATAAATTATGGTAAAATTCTAAAGCAATAAAAAAAAGCAAGTGAGAGTGAAGGAAACACACAGTAAAAACATACAGTTTATAACTTACGGAGTTAGAGCCATAACAAAAAACTCACAAACATGGATCATCCTTTCTATAGATGCTGATTATTTGAGCAATTACTGTGTGCTGGAGGAAAAATTTCAGTCCCACTTATTCAAACATTTGATTTAAGATGGGCTTCATATGACGAAGCATGACCTAATCTAAAGTATTCATATATGCAATTACTTATTAAGAAAAAGAAAACCAATCATTAGAACTATCTAAACCTACACATCATGCATTAGTATCTGACCTTCCAAAGTTTCATTGATCATCACAAACTAGGAGTAGACTGGCTTGTTAAATCCTAGGCTGCCATTTCCCAACTAGTCAATTACTAAGCAACCTTAGCATACTGCATACCGCAACAGTCTGTGTTCCTCAACTCCAAGAACATATCAATGGATGACGAGCCTAGGGAAGTGAGTGCTGTGGAGATGTTCGTATCATCATAATGCAAAGGAATGCTATATTTTAAGCAAACCCATAAATGCATATCCAGGCTTACACATAATATATGACTTGTTTTTATAAAAGATTCTTGATTTTAGAATAAGCATTGTAAGATTCTTCTTTAAACACATTTTACTCGGCAAAGTTTTACTGGCACAAAAATGTTTCCATTTGCTTAAAGCAATGTGTATCTATAATAGAGCTATATGTCCCCATATAGCCAAGACAGACTGTCTGAACCAGCTGGTGGTTCCTAAGGTTTGTGACCCAACAGATTCTGCCTCAATGCTACAATTACAAGGATCAGGAAAAAAACATCACTTGTCATCACATGGAAACCCTGGTTTCCACGGTTAAGTGCTACAGCCGTTAACCAAAAGGTCGGCAGTTCGAATCCACCAAGCGTTCCTTGGAAACTCTATGGAGCAGTCCTACTCTGTGCTACGGGGTCACTATGAGTCAGAATCGACTCAGTGGCACTGGGTTTGGCTGGATTTTTGTCATCACACAACACTAACATTTTTTACATTTGATTTCCATGAGAACAATTACATGATCCAAAATCCTTAATAGGAAACTATTACTAGCCCAGTTTACTCCACTTTCAAAAAGGCTATCTTTTGAATATACACACCAGACACTCAGAATATTTTTTAATTCAAACCATCATACCTCTTTTTGCCATTTTACCTCTTTTTAATTCTTTATTACCTTTCATTCACACACATGCTATATAACACTCTTCTATTTGTACTGTTCCCATATAACCTTTTACTAAGCAGCAAATCATTTTTTTTATCCATCAACATATCGGAAAAGTCATTTCACTAATATTTCTTTTTCCAGTATAAACACTCATTCATTACACAATTCCTATCATTTCCTTTAAAGGTGATAGTATTTCCTCTGGATTGGTATTCAGTAGGAAAAGGGTAACATTTAAAGGAAAAAAATCTCATATTTCATTTAGAAGTATTCTAAAGTAAAATTCTAAGCTTGCCAAACACATGGATAAGTTGTAATAAACATCATAAAAGAAAGCTTACTTTAAGGTAGACAATTTTTCAAGATAACACTCACTGTGACAAAGGAAACTGCAGCAGGATCTTGGTACTGAACCAACAATGTCTCCACTGGGAGTTGTATTTTCGGTCGGCTTTTTATACGCTTATTCAAATGGACCAACAGTTCCATCACCTAAAATACAGACATGTATTAACTTATCTATCATATCTTAAAACAAATTAATTTCCCAGGTATTATTTATTTCAGTGAATAGTGGTTAGTTGGTTCTTTCAAAGAATGTAAACCGGACATCCCTGAAAGGAAGTATACAATATCACAGACTTGTTCAAAATGCTATCCCAAAAATCCCTGTACCAGGATTTTGCCAGTGAACTTACTTTTCCAACGTCCTTCACTTTACCAAAGCTGAGAACCAACATAGGCCTAGCCTGAGGCAAGGTCCCCAAGGGGAAGACCTCCAAACAAATTATTGTAACACACCATGAATATCATAAAAAAGAGAAATGGACATGCCACTGTGGGTTTTCCAGAAGAAAAGTTAACTGTCAGATCAAAGACTTCATAGATGGAAGAAGTAACAGGAATATTAAGTTCTCAAAAACAAATGCATTTCAAGCACAAAAATTATTCTCAGAAAACACAGAGGTCTAAAAAAATCCTAGCATACTGTATTTGACTGAAGCAGAGTGGTAAGAGATAAAAGGTCCAGGTTATAAGAAGTATAATGCTGAAAACTTTTTACTTTATTCAGAAGATTCACTGATACAACTAAGAAATTTTAAGAAAGAAGTAACAAGCTTCCACTCTTTCATGTGGGAAAAAAAGAATCAAAGTAGAAGTTGACAAATCCTAAGTACAGAAAGGCAAGTACAAAGGCTTGTATCTATTGGCCTCGATCTTACTAAAATCAGTCAGATTATCAGCTAAGAGAAGTAAGAAACTGAGAAGTGTAACAGAAGATTTAGAAAGCCTTATCTGAGGCTTTAGGCTTTTGGCCGCAGCTACACCAAAGAGCCAGGCCTACACCATTCTCCATCGCTTCTGAAATGTGCTCCAGCCTCAAAGCAGGTGTCAAGGAGAGCTGTAGGGGTGTCCACAGAAAGTGATTAAGAGTTCATAGGAATCTAGAGCAGTAGCAATGAAACAGGTGAAGTGTAAAACTGAAAACAAATCTATAGTCAGTATGTGTCACATGCATAATCGGAATAGCTGACATTTATCGAGCTATTTCTATGTGCCAGGTACTTACACAAGGCATTTTGCATTCCTTATCTCATCTGATTTTTATAACCACTAGTGAAGTGGTACTGTCACCTCCATTTTACAGATGAGGAAGAAAAGATCAAGCTGTTTCTAAGTGTGAGGTACTTACACACAGCATTTTGCATTCCTTATCTTATTTTTACAACCACTGGTGAGGTAGTATTGTCACCCTCATTTTACAGATGAGGAAGGAAAGGCTCAGCAAAATGAATGATCTGTCCAAAGACACAGAGCCAATGCATGGTACAGTCAAATAATACAGAACAAGAATGTCCCATTTCCTTCCTGCACATGTAACAGACACTCATAAGGATACTCTTTCCCCAATTAGGAAACCCTGGTGACATAGTGGGTTAAGTGCAACATCTGCTAACGTAAAAGGCTGGCAGTTCAAATCCTCCAGGTGCTCCTTCAAAACTCTATGGGGCAGTTCTACCCTGACCTCTAGGGTTGCTGTGAGTTAGACCCAACTCAAATGGCGTGGTTTTGGGGGGAAGGTTCCCCAATGAACTCAAATCAGGACAAAGAATTTCTCTTAGGGCAGACCTCCAGGACACCATAATTATTTCAGAATGTATAGTGATCAAGTCTTCATACATTCCAGAATAATTATCCTAATTATTTATATCTCACATTAATGCCAAGTGTATAGTTAGTGCTAAATGTGGCTGTGCTAAGCATACAAAACCTACTTAAAGCAAATTATGAAAGCTGGTCCCTAAAATGACTTACTTTCCATTTAGGAAGGTCATAATAAGGATCATAAACCTAGACTTCAACAATGAGAACAGAAAAAGCACTTCATAATATTCTCACTATTTGCCACAATTTCCCCAACTAGTCCAACACACTTACCTTTTTCCGTACTCCCTCTTGGGTGCTAGATAGTTTGAGCAAAACAGGAGGAAGGAATTTAGATATAATATTCTGTAATTGTTCATCTGTCTCAGCATGGCCAAGTCGTAAAAAGACCCGTTCAAGCTGATCTACAACACAAAAAAGAAAAAAAGAAAACCTAGCAAATCAAATGTAACCATGACTACCAATTTTTACATTTAACCCTTTATTTCTGTATTGTAGATCCTTTAAACAGAGATTTAGCCACAGCCAGCCCTGTATGCAGGCAATTTTGACACAGCTATGAAACATTAATTCTACTATTTTACAATGGTCCTTTCATGCAAAGAATAACAAAATTCTCTCTCTCCTACATACAAGTTATAGTTTTTCTAAGTGACTTGAGTGCTAGGAAGGATACAAAACTTCTGAAAGTACTTCAGCATCTATCTATTAGAGCCAGGCAGAAGAACTTTAATCAGAAGTCAAGAATAATTACATCCTTAGTAAAATCATCTTATTGTTGAAAGCTTCTCCAGGGACAGAATCACTATTCATTACTATATTGGAGTTACCTAACAAGAAAGTGAGGAATAAGTTGCCACCAAGAAAAAACCACTGTGACAGAAACATGTTAAATGGCACCATGAGTATGTTCTCAGCAAAACAAAACTGTGATTAACTATAAGACAAGCAACCCTGTTCTTCCTATAAGCTGTAAGACTGCAAGAGGGGAAGAGAAGGAAAAGGCAGAGGTAATCAGAGAATGTACAGACTTAAACAATACATCAACAAATGTAAATGATTGGATATTTGATATTAAAGAATCACTGTTAATATTTTAGGTGCTATAATGGGGAAATACAGTGCATGGTGGCCACACAAATGAAACCAACATGATATGTGTTCACACTGAATGTGAGATACTGTGAATCTGTACCATTGCATACGCTTGAAACTTTCCTTAATAATTTTTAAAGTAGTATATGTGTGTATGTTCACATGTGTATATACACACACAGAGAAAGAGAGACAGAGAGAAGCTAGTTCTGTTCACTAAGACGGCCTAGAAGCAGTATCTTAGAAGCAACCACCAAAAACAGCCAGATCTTGATTTTTAAATACTGTTCTTCAATAAAAGGAACCAAAGCTCCTTGGAAGAATGATTGATTCTAGGGTTGTTATTTCTTGTTTTTAGGTACCATTGAGTCAGTTCCAACTCATTGTGACCCTATGTACTAGTACTCCAGCGCCATTCTCGTAACTGTAGTTATCCTTCAGGCCACTGTCGCATGTCGATCATCTCATTGACAGGCTTCCTCTTCTTCACTGACCCTCTGTTTACCAAACACAATGTCCTTCTCCAACAACTGATTCCTTCTGATAATACATCCAACGTATGCAAGATGCAGTCTCACCATCCGTGCATCTAAGGATCATTCTGGTTGTACTGCCTGCAAGACAGTTTTGTTCACTCTTTTGGCAGTCCATGATATATTCGATATTCTTCACTAATATCACAATTCAAAGGTATCAATCCTTCAGCCTTCCTTATTCACTCTCCAGCTTTCACATGCATATGAGGCAACTGAAAAAACTCTGGTCTGGGTCAAGTACACCTTAGTCTTAAGGTGACATCTTTGCTTTACAAAACTTTAAAGAGGTATTTTGAAGCAGTTTCCCAATCCAATGTGTCTTTTGATTTTTTGACTGCTACTTTTCATGGATGCTGATTGTGGACCCAGGTAAAACAAAATGCATCACAACTTCAATCATTTCACCATTTATCATGGCACTGCTTCTTGGTCCAGTCTGTGAGGATTTTGTTTCTTAAAGTTGAGGTGTAACCCACACTGAAGGCCATAGTCTTTGATCTTCACCAGTAAGTGCTTCAAGTCCTCTCCACTTTCATCAAATTGTGTTACTTGCATAAACACAAGCTGTTAATGGTTCTTCTTCCTGTAGTCCAGATTCTCAGATTACCTGCTCAGTATACAGACTGAATAGGTATGATGAAAGGATACAACCCTGACATACAACCTTTCCTGACTTTAAACCACAGTGTACCCTTATTCTGTTCAAACAATTACCTTGTGATCCATGGGCAGGTTCCTCATAAGCACAATCAAGTATTCTGGAATTCTCATTCTTCGAAATGTTATCCATAATTTGTTATAATCCACACATTCAAATGTCTTTGTATTGTCAATAAAACACGGTTAAACATCCTTCCAGTATTTTCTGCTTTCAGCCAGAATCCATCTAACTCAGCAATATCTCTGCTTCCACATCTGCTTGTGAATCCAGCCAGAATAATTTCCACATTCAGTTGCATCACCTTTCTTGGGAATAGGCATAAATATGGATCTCCTCCAGTCAGCTGGACATGTTGCTACCTTCCAAATTTCTTAGCATGAAAGAACAAACACTTCCAGCACTGTATTCCTTGCTGAAACATCTCAGTTGATAATCTGTCAATTCCTGGAGCCTTGTGTTTTACTAATGCATTCCTCCCATGCAGCTTGAACTTCTTCCTTCAGTACCATTTCGTCCTGATCATATGCTACCTCCTGAAACAACTGAATGTTGACCAATTACTTTGGCACAGTAACTTTGTATATTCTTTCCATCTTCTTTTGATGCTTCCTGAATCATTTACTATTTTCCCCACAGCATCCCTCACTATGGAGACTCAAGCTTGAGAAATGTCAAGCATGTTCTTCCCTTCTGGGGTTCTATTTCCAGCTCTTTGCACATTTTGTTATAATACTTTCTCTTCTCAGGTTATCCTTTAAAATCTGCTGTTCAGTTCTTTTACTTCATCATTTCTTCCTTTTGACTTAGCTACTTGATGTTCAAGAGCAAGTTACAGAGTCTCTTCTCTCATCTATTTTGGTCTTTTCTTTAGTTCCTGTCTTTTTAATGATCTCTTGCTATCTTCATGTATGATGTCCTTGATATCATTATACAACTCATCTGCTCTTTGGTCGTTAGTGTTCCATGCATCAAATCTAGTCTTGAGATGGTCTCTAAATTCAGATGGGATGTACTCAAGGTTATAGTTTAACTCTCATGGCCTTGTTCTAATTTTCTTCAGCTTTCACTTGAACTTGCATAGGAGCAATTGTGGTCTATTCCACAGTGAGCCCCTGGCCCTGTTCTGACTGATGATATTGAACTTTTCTATCATCTCTTTCCACAGATGTAGTCAATTTGATTCCTGCACATTTTATCTGGTGAGGTCTATGTGTAAAGTTGCCATTTATGTTGGTGAAAAAAACGTATTTGCAGCGAAGAAGCTGCCGGTCTTGCAAAATTCTATCATTATAGGGCTGATACATGGAAAAATACAAGATAAGCCTGAACTATCCTCTACTGCTAGAAATGAAGGCAGGCACTGGGCATGTCAAAGGAACACAGGAAGCAAGGTGAAAGAGCTCCTAATGGACAAATGTGAGTAACAAAATACACAGTATAGTACTGGTTTATGTCCCAAAACATAAAATAAAGTCCACACTGATACAAATGGGTAATTAAATTAGGCAAGACACAATTCTTTCTTATAGAAGAACTCTAAACAATGTAAGTAAACATTAAACTCTACAAGAAATTGAGCTTAATTCTTACTCCACTAAACTTGAAGGTAGACTAATTGACTCACTTCCAGAAAACAGTACAGGGAAAGGGTATGACATTAACTCTATAGTGGAGAACTCTAAGAAATACTATCTTAACCAAGTGATGATGGTTAACATCTATAATGACGTTATATGTACAGTATGTACCTCTTATTAAAATGTGACAAGGGTATATTCACCTCTATAGTATTTATTCCAAAAACCCGTAACTCCAGCTTAATGAGTACGACAGCAGAGAAAAACTCAGATCAGGGGACCTCTATAGCTGGCCAGTACTCCTCAAGACTGCCAGTGTCATGCAAACAAGGACAGACTGAGATAATATAGTGTATGTGCTGCATATTTCAAATACCCCAACCATCCCAGTAGGCCTAGATCTGTATCCACAATAAAATACAAGCATACAAATATTCACACCAAATAGAATAAACAAAAATTATAGAGAGCTTCACATCCAGTGACAGAATTTTACAAGATCAAAATTCTGTTTTTAATGCCAAATCAATCACATGTTTACAATTTGGGACCCTTCTTCTACCCTTGCTGATTTGTGCAGATTCAGAGGTCCCAGTATACTCAAAATTTGGCTCCACCCTTAACCCACTACCATGGCCCAAAATGTACAAACTAAGGAAAGGGTACTTATGTCACCACCCTCCAATAGCCATTCTGGGCACTAAGTCTCCACTGTACTTCCACGACAGACAACGTTTCACACATGCTGTCACAACTGGTGTAATTAAGTGTGTCCTGTGTGACTCTACTCCAAAAACTCTTGGAAACTTGCTATTTGTTTCCTCAAGACTTCACCCTGAGGTGGAGTCAAGATAGTGGACTAAGCACACATCTCCTTATATCCCACTGGAAAGCAAGACCTGAACTGATAATCAAACGCAGCCGTCTGGTCACCTAGTGAGCCCCCAGGACATGGCACAGGGCTGTTAATTTGGACTTCATACCACTGAGCGAAAAACCTCCTCTCTTTTGCTGACTCCAGCTCCTGGCTATTCCTGGCTCTCATAGACTGAAGGTAAATGCACCATTCTGACTTTTTTTTTTCTGCCTTCGCTGGAGGGCAGAACTGGGTCTGCCCACACTGCTGGTGGGATAGGCAGGCAAAAATCTCATATTTTGAGAGCCAGGCATAGGACTCTGTTCACCTAGCCACTCTGGGCCTGTCTTTTTATCACTGCTGCAGCATAGTTGGTACAGAACTGCAGGGCCTGTGTGCATGACGCCATGCTGGATATGTAGATGATTTTAGCAGGACCTAATTCTTAGCCTGGGAGCCAGCACCTGCAAATAGACAGTAGTTCTCCAACAGAAAAGCAGCAGTTTATGCAGCGTCGCCTACGGTGGGGGCCTGGCAACAGAGGCGAAGGACTCACTACCTCTCGGCACCTTTAGCCCCTCTATCTGCTGACCATACGGAGGGAGCCATCTTAGATACAGTGGCTGCAGCTGGGCCTATTTCTTAGCTTGGGAGCCAAAGCCTGCCCAAAGAAAGGAGAGTGCTTTTCACCAGAAAAGCAATAGTTTACACAGTGTCGCCTAAGGCTGGGCCCTGTCAGCAGAGTCCAACAGGGCAGTAGCATGGCTGTATTTTGCACTAGTTTCCATCATCTAGGGTTGGATATAGAGGTGCTTACTTTGCCAGTTGGGAAGAGGGACCTCTACACCTGAAAACCTGACTGACTTGGGAAGTGGTCAGATACCCTTTGTTTTACACTTTAAGACAGCCTAGAGAAACATCTGCAGTCCATCCTCACTTACTCACATGAAACCTAAAAAGCAACAGACAATTGTGCCATACAAGAAATCAACCATGGCTTCAGAAGGCTCATGAACAAAACAACCAAGGAGTTTTCCAGATGAAGAAACTTTTCTGAAATCATCAGAAGGTAAATACAAAATGATTATATACAGAGCCCTTCTAGACCTTATACAAATGCAGCAGGACAAAAGGAAAAATTAAGCAAGCTCTTTGATCTGATGGAACAGCAGTACTCTGAAATCCAACAGATCAAGAATAAAGACATAGAAACTTCCATTCAAAGCCAAGAAAACAGAATGCAACAAATGGAAAAAAGAATTTCTGACTTGGAAGACAGAGCTACTAATGCCAGTATCTATGAGCAGAAATCAGAAAAAAGAAACAAGAAAAATGAAGAAGCATTAAGAAGCATATGGGACTCTATTAAGAGGAACAACCTTAGATTAATTGGAGTCCCTGAACAGGATGAGACACCTGAGAACACAGAGAGTATCGTTGCTGAGCTGCTGACAGAAAACTTTCCAGAAATCATGAAGGAAGAGAATATAGATATCCTAGATGCATATCATGCACCACCCAATACAGATCTCAAAAGAAAGACTCCAAGACATATTATAATCAAGCTTAACAAAATGAAACATAAGCAGAAACTCTTAAAGGCAGCAAGACTCAAAGCAAAGCTAACATTCACAGGGAAACCCTGTAGGCTTTCATCAGATTTCTCAGCAGAAACCATGCTTGCACAGAGACAGTGGCATGACACATTCAAAGCCTTGAAGGAGAAGAACTTCCAACCAAGAATTATATATCCTGCAAAACTATCTTTCAAATATGAAAATGAAATTAAGACATTCCCAGATAAACAGAAACTCAGAGACTTTGTAAAAAGCAAACCACACCTACAAGAAATACTGAAAGAAGTTCTTGGCTCTGGCTTAGAAGAACAAAACCACTAACTTTATATTCTAGAACAACACATTATTCAGAACTCTACTCAGGCAAGTTTCCAAATTCAAACACAGCTTTAATACTGAAACAATCCAGTGATTATGAAAACTATGGTGCCATCATATTAAAAAGAGGGATGTACTACAGTTATTATAGTCCTTCCAGATGGAGAGGAAGATGACAAGACTGGTAGTAATTAAAGTTGGGTTTATATACAGTTTATTAAGGGGGATCACAGGGGCAGCTGTAAAGCACAACAAAGATGTATCGTAACATTTCAAGAAATATAACACAGGAGTCTCAACAACTACAAAATCAGCTCTGAAAAAGGTGAAAAATCAACTCACAAAAAAAAATGTCCCAGAACAGACTAATAAGAACAACAGAGAAACCATCGACACACAAATAAACATATCACAATGGCAGCAGTGAACACATACCTATCAATAATTACACTGAATGTGAATGGACTGAATGCTCCAGTAAAGAGACATCGAGTGACATCTTCGATCAAAAGACATGATCCATCCATATGTTGTCTACAAGAAACTCACTTGAGACCTAAAGACAGGAACAGACTGAAAATTAAAGGATGGAAGGACATATATCAAGCTAATAGACAAAATCAATTTTAATGTAAAATCCACCATCGTGGACAAAGATGGACAGAATCTACTGCTGAAAGGTTCAGTACACAAGCACGACTTAACTGTATTAAATATTTATGCACCTAATATCAGAGCACCTAAACACATCAAAGAAACACTGACTACACTCAAAAAAGCATTAGATTACTCCACAATAGTAGTGGGAGACTTTAACACTCCACTCTCAATACTGGACAGATAATCTAGAAAAAAGCTCAGTAAAGACACAGAAGACCTTATTGCCACAATTAACCAATTAAATCTCATCGATATATACAGAAATTTCTACCCATCAGCAGACAACTATACCTTCTTCTCCAGTGCACATGGAACATTCTCCAGAATTGACCATGTGTTAAGACATAATGCAATTCTCAAAAAAATCCATACCACTGAATTACCGCAAAGCATCTTCTCAGATCATAAAGCCATAAAAGTTGAAATCAATAGCAGAAAAAACATAGATAGAAAGTGGAACTCTTGGAAACTGAACAACATCTTGCTCAAAAGACCATGGGTTATAGAAGAAATCAAGGGTGAAATAAAGAAATTCATGGATTCCAATGAGAATCAGAACACATCCTACCAGAAACTATGGGATACAGCCAAAGCAGTCCTCAGAGGTCTGTTTACCTCCATACGTGCACACATCTGGAAGGAAGAAAGAAACCAAATCAAGGAAATAACCCTACAGCCCTAACAAATAGAGAACAACAGAGGAACCCCTCAGACACCAGAAGAAAACAGACCATAAAGATCAGAGCAGAGCTAAATGAATTAGAGAATAGAAAAGCAACTGAAAAAATTGAAAAGATCAAAAGCTGGCTTTTTGAATGGATCAACAAAATTGACACACCACTGGCTAAACTTACTAAAGAAAAACAGGAAAGGAAACAAATAACCGAAATTAGAAATGAGAGGGGAGTTGTCACAACAGATCCAACAGAAATCAAAAAAGGTACTACTAAAGAAGAAGAACACACTGGGAGGCCTCTCATTACCCGACGTTAGAACATACTACACTGCCACAGTGGTCAGAACAGCCTGGTACTGGTACAAGAACACAGAGATCAATCAGTGAAAAGGAACTTAGACCCCAAAGATGACACCATCTGCCTATGAACAGTTGATATTCAACGAAGGCCCTAAGACATTAAACTGGTGTATACTACAAAATATCAACAAGAAGAAGATAAATCACCCAATTAAGCAATGGCCAAAGAAGCTGGACAGATATTTCTTTAAAGAGGAGATATCCAGGCAGCTAAAACACACATGCAGACATGTTCATGATCTTTAGTTATTAAAGAAATTCAAATAAAGACTACAATGAAATACCATCTCACCCCATCAAGGCTGGCCATGATCCAAAAAACACAAAACAACAAATGCTTGAGAGGCTATGGAGAAAGTGGAACTCTCCTACACTGTTGGTGGGGTTGCAAAATGGTCCAGCCTCTTTGGAAAGCAATCCAGCGCTTCCTTACAAAAATGGTTATCGACATACCATTTGACCCAGTAATTCCACTACTTGGAATATATCCTACAGAATCAAGGCCATTCACACCAATGAACACATGCACAGTAATGTTTATCGCAGCACAGTCCACGACAGCAAAAAGATGGAATCAACCCAGATGCACAACAACAGAGGAATGGATAGGTAAACTGTGGTATATATACTCAACGGAGCACTATGTGATGATAAAAAATAATGATGATTCCAGGAAACATCTCATAACCTGGTTTCAGCTGGAAGACATTATATTGAGTGAAAGTAGTCAGCAACAAAAGAACAAATATTGTATGAGACCCCCACTATAAGAACTCAAAGACAGACTTATGTATAGAAGAAAAGACTGACAGCTGCAAGGGAGAGGAGGGAGGGTTTAGATTAGATAGCTGGTAGAAATTTGGTTGGATGAAATCAGTGATAGCACACATTAGAAACAACAATATTAAGTGGACTTCAACATAACTTGAATACTCCTTCCATCTTAACCCAATATTCCAAGGACAGAGTAGCTGGGGCAGGGGGCAGGAGACCACGCTCTTAGGCAAAATTGAGGCCAACTGGCACAACCAGCACCTTGCTAAGAGGGCTCTCTGCACTCCACATTGGTGAGTGGCATCTAGGGTCTTAAACGCTGCCAAGCTGCCATCCAAGGGCACAGCAAATGGTCCCAACTCAGCAGGAACGGATGATCACCAAGGACCAAAATGACACGGGGTAAAGACAACCCAGAAGACAGAGAGACCCACATTAGTGGGTGCCTACATAGACTTGGGACTGGAAGAACCGGATGGTGCCCGGCCACCACCAGTGATAGCCGCAATGGAGCTCACTAAGTTGAGTCTCACTGGCAACACAAGAACAAAAAGCGGTGCACCCTGAGATCTCCACTAAAAGACCACAATTGATGGTCCAGTGGCTTCAGGGTTCCCCTGGGAGCATAGCCCCTGGCCCTGGTGCTGACCCTGTCCATAAATTATAACAAAGGTCCACTCCTCCGACATGAATGGATTGGACTTGGCAATGCAAAGTGACCATATACTGGATGCACTTTAGCGTTCTATGCATCTATAGGATATCATCCTGTTCACCTCTGGCTGGAGGAAGGGGAGTGGGTGGAGAGGAGGGGAAAGGAGACTGTTGGGAGGATGAGACATTCATGGAGCAGAGAGGAATAGTGTGCTGTCACCGGGCAGGGAGAGCAGTGGAAGGTGCATATAGGTGGGCATGTAAATTTATATGGGAATGTACATTTTCACTCAGTCATAATGAAAAAAAAAAAAAAGACTTCACCCTGATGTGCCTTTTTCTTTTCAGATTTAGTATTCCTTCACTGTAACGAATCTTAAAATCTTAATCATGAGTACGATGTCTGACAATTAAGTTCACCAACTCATCCTGGAAAAAGTGCTACATGCCTCATTGCTGAACATCACTATGGTCACGTCCAAAGTATCACCCTTGGGAAGCTATGCACTGACAACAGTGCCTAATCCACCCTTCAAAGCAAATTGGGAACTCTTTTTCTGGAATGGCCATCAGAGCTGTCATCCTATTACCCTTGATGGTCTGAATGTCATCCCAATGTCTTCCTTTCAGTATTTCCTTTATCTTCAGGTAAAGAAAAAAGTCACTGGGGGCCAGATCAGGTAAGTAGGGACAGTGTTCCAACACAGTTATTTGCTTACTGGCTAAAAACTCCCTCACAGACAGTATTGTGTGAGCTGGTGCACTGTCGTGATGCAAGAGCCACGAGTTGTTGGCAAAAAGTTCAGCTTGTTTTCATCTAACTTTTCCACACAGCCTTTTCAGTACTTCCAAATAGTAAACTTGGTTAAGTGTCCAGTTGGCACAAATTCAAAATGAACAATCTCTCTGATACCAAAAAAGATCAGAAACATCATTTTGACTCTTGATTTGGACTGAAGAGAATTTTTTGGTCATGGAGAACTGGCTGGTGTCCCTTGTGCACCGTGATGTTTTGTTTCAGGGTCTTATTTGCATACCCATGTTTCATCACCTGATAACACAGCCCAAAACATCGTCTTGCCTCTCCAAAAGGTCTTGGCAAACTTTGACTCTCCTTAGCTTTTGTTTATTGGTAAGCTCCTTTAGGACCATTTTGGAACACACCTTCTCATGCCAAGATTTTCAGTGAAGACTTTTCTAACTGTTTCTCTACCGCAGTTTACTTAGTCTGCTATGTTTCTCATGTTAGCCAATGATTATGATCCACAATTTGACAAATTTTTGCAATGTTGTCATCAATTCTATTCGCTACTGGCCACCCTGCCCTGTCTTCATCAGTGACACTTTCTCTCCCCTTAAAAAGATGTACACTGCCATTTTCTTCATGGCATTAAACCCATAAACTTGGACTAACACATTTCTGATTTCACTTCCACTCTTGCCGAGTTTAACAAGAAATGTAATGTTTGTTTGTCATTCTAATTTAAGCTGCAGCATTCTCATGACAACACACAAAAACATGCAACAACAATAATAAACACCACTCAGCAAGACATTGCCACACACAGACATGAACACAGCTGTGAGACACTGATATTCCAAGGTTATGAAACATTGCCGAATTGTTTGTACAGTGCTGCCAACGTAAGTACACAGTGGCACATTCATGAACTTCACTGTCAGACTTCATATGTCTATATGCCAAGTCCTATAAGTTCTCCTAGTGAATTCTTAAACTTGAGGGTGGATGGTCTTGAGGATTCCCAACACATACATTTATCTATGTTTTCTTCTGGTGCACTTACGATTTTGTTTTCTGCATTAAATCTTTGATCCAGCTAGAATTCCTTTTTTTTATTTTAACATAAGATACAAGAAACCTGTTTTCTTGTGGGATGCTTTTCCCGCTTTCATTGTGAAGTAAAACACAGAAAAATGAAAAAACAAATGTAGTTTAATGATAATAAATACCCATGGAACTACCACTAAGAAAAAAAATTATTTTCAAACATGCATAAAGAGAAGGTTTGTACTAGAAGTAGAGAACTGGAGAAGTTTGAATGATGGCTTAACATAAAAAGCACAGCAATTGTTAATGATTCCTCTAATGGCACAGAGGTAACTAATAATAAAGCAAGAACTGTAATTTTCTCCTGACCTTTAGTCTAAGGATCCTTGCCTACACATGCAAATGTCTATGGCAATGATCCTCAATATTCTATAGAGACCTTATACTATATACACTACATCTTATACAGAGAGCCCTGTTTGAGAGAATACTCATAATAATTTGGCCTTATTTAGGCAAAATGGAAAAATACACAAATTCAAAGGCCAGAAAACAATACTACAGAAAGTTCACTACTATGAATAAGAAGCTAACATCTAAAGTATCAAATGCAATTCACCCTACCTCTTCCTTGTTCAAAGCCCAGCACCCTGCTATTTTCACTGTGAGGCACACATTCCCTATCTAGATCACTCAAACACTCATTCAAGTAAGACAGATAAGAGCATTGTCCACATTTAACTCGTATGTACATGGCAGTTGTACGAAGAAAGGAAACAACAGGGAATCCTTCCTGGTGAACCACTCTAGACCCAAGGGACCTTCTTAACTTTATTAACCTATCACCCACCCATAGCCATCTACATCACAACAGCTTGTTAAATGTACAGTCTAAGTTCTCCTGGCTTAAATCTTTTAGTCAAACAAGTTTCTCAGCCCAGAATACTCTCCTGAACTCTCCCAATCATCTCGACACATCCAAATCTATCTACTCAAGATTTACCACATACGGTAAATACTGTATGCTCCACAGAGACCCTTCCCCTACCCATGATCCACAGGATCTTGGTCCTACAAACTCTCATAAACCTTTTTCAGTAATTCGCCTGGTATTCACTTTCCTTTAAGGGGTGATTTGAATTTGACTCCACCAGACTGCCCATTAATTCATTTCCATCAACCTCCTAAGGGTACTGAAGTTGAGAAGCACGTACTATCATGCACTCCAGCACTTAACTCAGTGTCTTGCATAGTTATTCAATTACGTTATGAAAGAATCAAATAGTAATTCCTCACGTACCAGATAAGCTATACAAAAGTTTCTACATCTAACATCTTTAGCAAGGGAAAGGATGAGACTGGTGGCAATTTGTAACACCTGACATCAGACTCTCTTGAAAAATGGACTGTTTTATTTTTCTTAATTTTTATTTTTTTAATAACATGGTATGTCCTTGGGAGTTTAAAAAAGAATGAAAGAGAGAGAGAGAGAAATTCCAAAAGGCCCACTGAGTAACAAAACCTGTTCAGGACCTCAGAAGTGGCATGACAACTTAGGCAGCAAGCAGAGGGAGGAAAAAAACAGATGGAGAAAAACAGCAGAAAATCAAGTAGCCTACGGCAACGCCCTTCCCCACACCTCACCATTTCTCTAAAAGTTAACTCCTGAAACACCTGAGAAGACAAGCTTTTGGTTTGTTTTGTTCCATTTTGGTTTTGTGGAAACAAGTGGGTTTCATGTCTACATCAACATGAGTGAAACCAAAGCAGCATTTTCAGAAACAGTAGTCTAAAAACTAAGAAAAAGGTAAAGAACTAAATTACAGGAAATTCACAAAAACTGGCAGGGAGTGGGAGGATGAACAACTCTGGACTTTGGCAATCTCTACAATTAGAAGTTTGAGGCTAAAATTATAAAGGATAAAGAAGCCCTAATAGAATACAAAAACCCTGGTGGAATACTGGTTAAGAGCTATGGCTGCTAACCAGCAGGTCAGCAATTTAAATCCACTAGGCGCTCCTTGGAAACTCTATGGAACAGTACTACTCTGTCCTATAGTGTTCCTATGAGTTACAATTGACTCAACAGCAATAGATTTGTTTTTTTTGGTTTTCAATGAGTAATACTTGAAAACATTTTCTGATACATAAATCTTGTGACAATCCATTATGTCTCAGAATTATAAATCTATCCAGGTACTAACTGGTAATAAAATTCCATTTCATCTGTTGATTCCTAAATATCTTTTCAATTCTACTTGACAAAATCCAACAGAGGCCAGCAGGAAGCTTCTCTAAAAACTAATGTCTAGAAATTTGGTATCTATTCTTGGATTGTCTTTAAATGCAGGCTTCTCGCCCATCCCCAAGACACCTTTTATTAAGGAACTCATTAAGTACAAATGAAATTTACTGCTCAGGAGAGCAGTAAACACATAGTAAGTTGGGAGTAGGAAAAGAGACAATCCATTAAAGTTCTAGAGGCTGCTGCCTCCCTCCAGATAGGACATCCCAAGAGGCCAAAAGATGAGAAACTCTGCTGGCATTGAGATGCTGAACAAGAGGTCCTTGCAGATGCAGTCCCTGCTAGTAACCTTTCCTCCTAGAGCTAAGGAAATCAGACAGGCCATCTCCAGCTTCTCCAACTCACCAGTGTTCCTCTCAGGGCCCAGGCAATGCCCCAATCTAGATACCCTTCCATCTGGGCACACTAGTCAGTAGACCCTTTCAGCAGGGAAGGTGGAAGGTGCCTTTCTTCCCCTTCTACTTCAGAAGTCCTACCTTCAGCTTATGCATACAGGCTACTTTAAGCCCCCTACCAACCCAGCATAGCCTGCGTAAGAATAACCCCTTCCCCTATATGCAAACACACAAACACAGAGGAAAGCCACAGGAGTAGTGAAAGGCTGGGCCAAGTGAGCAGACAGCAGCTCTGGTTTACACCCTAGTTTTAATGACTAAGTGTCAGACTCCCAGTGCAATGAGGCCTACAGAACCTCCCACCTTCCAAGGAGGCTCTTTACTCCACAGACAGAAGCTGGCTGACACCCAGTTAGAAATGAGTGCTAGGAAGCAGAAGGATCAGTTTAGTTTATGAAAGCCAGTTTAGGGTACATAATACATATTATGCAAGTGTTCAAACAATATAAAAGCTAAACATACAAGATTTAAGGTCTGCCCAAAGTAGCTAATTATTGAGAAGACCAATGCTCATGTAGCTGCATAAATTACACAATGTTCTGTTTTCAAATCACTATTTAAGTTCACCACATGATGCCTGACCTGCTTGCCTTTAAAAGGGTAATAGATCACAAAGACATTAATACATCTTTCACAGTCCCAAACGCTCTCCTGACCAAAAGAATCTAGGGAAGAATAAACAATGTCCTCACTTTTCTTCTAGACCATTCTTTCTACCTCCCAACTTTCCATTTCTCAACACACATAAAGAATAAAAGGTAAACTAGCAAGAATCATCCACAATTTATTCTAAATCTGAACTGCAGTTTATAAAAAAATTTCCCTCATGTCATTCCTCAAATTTCCACCTAGATCCAGTAGGATATCATACACCATCAGCAGCAATATTACACCGCAGAAATGCAGTGGGGGGTGGGGAAGTGACGAAGTTAAATTAGAAGATAGCAACAAAATGTACCTCTGGATCCTTACTGCAAAATCCTAAGTACTCAATAGATACATTATCAGAGAATTACTAGTTGAACTTTCTTCAGAATTTCAATTACAGAACCATCTAATATCATCTAAGAGTGAAACTGATAACCATGCTCCCACTGTGCCTCAAGCTAAAGTAAAATTAAGTGACTTTTACATCACCAAAAACAAAAAAAAACAAACCCAACGTGATTCTGACTTACAGCAACCCTACACACAATACACGTCAAAATGGCAGAATTAGGAATATCCAATCAGCTTAAATATGTCTCTATATACTACTTTTTCACAAATACAGAAATCAGTTTTACAAAAGTATTCCTGGAACATGTAAAATTAGTTTTGGTAGCACAGCCTACAATGCTATTTGTAAACCAACACTTGTCTTTTCCTTGTGCACAGTATTAACTAACATCTTAAAGTCTTCTGCTCCTCTCTTTTGCTAATTTTCTTTTATTCATATTTATGATTATAAAGAATAGAGGCTTCAGGTATATACAAATTACCATGAAGTTCTCTGACTCATGATAACCAGAAAATTCACAAAGGTCTTAGTAGGAAATTACTACTTGATAACCTATGCATTTTTAAACACTACTTAAAAAAATGCACATAGCCTAATAAACCAAATCTACTAACCTCTACAATCAATGTGATACATGGTTTATCCAGTCTTGACAAAAATCCTCTGGATCACCATGGTATGTTCATCCACTCGTACCTATGCAATTGTATAAAGAATCTATTATGTAGAACACCCAAAAAAAAAGGACAGTTAAAAAGATTTATACTTATACAGCTACCATTTAAAAGAGAAAAACAAATGTTTCTCACTTCTGTGCTAAAATCTTCTATTTTGATGTCCAGTTTTGCAAATTCAGAGTGAGGGATACAAGTAATAGTAATTAACAAATTGTGGAAAGAGTAAGGAATATTTCCATAAATAGAATCTGTTGAGTAGTAGTAACATGCTGAAGATTCTAAAAAATATACTGGTAATTATCACCAAGTACACACAAAAAACTTCAATATCAACATATTTTATCATGGATGTGTATCGGAAACATACAAAACCTAACCTTAAAATCAGAAGAAAGTACCTGAACTATAGAGTAGCTTTTTAAGAAAAGTGTTAGTGAGGGGGTGTGTTTTATTAGCACACAACAGCTGAGAAAGCTGCTGTTCTTAGGTCCTTTGACGTGGTTCCTACTCACAGCAATCCTATATACAATGGAACGAAACACCACCAGTTCTACACCATCATGTTTAAGCCCATTGTTGCAGTAACTGTGTCAGTTCCCTTCCTTGAGAATCTTTCTGTTTTTCCCTGACCCTTTACTTTATCAAACATGACACCCTCTTGTAGGGAATGGTCCTTCCTCACAACATGTCCGAAGTACACAAGATGAAATCTTACCACACTCTCCTCTAAAGGGCACTCTGCCTGTACGCCTTCCAAGTCAGATGTGTTTGTTTTTCTGGTTTCTGGCATATTCAATATCCTTGCCTATACTATAATTTGAAGGCATCAATTCTTCTTCAGTGTTCCTTAATCAATTTCTATCTTTCACATGCATATGAAGCGACTGAAAACACCACAGCTTAGGCTGGGGGCACCTTAGTCCTCAAAGTGACATCTTTGCTTTTTAACACCTTGAAGAGGTCTTTTGCAATGCAATACAGCCTTTGATTTCCTGACTGTTGCGTCCATGAATGTCGACTGTGGATCCAAGTAAAATGAAGTCTTTGACAACTTCAGTATTTTCTCCATCTATCTGATGCTGCTTATTACTCCAGTTGTGAGGGTTTCTGTGACATGTCGAGATGTAACCCATCCTGAAGACTGTAGTCTTTGATCTTCATCAGTAAGTGCTTCAAGTTCTCTTCACCTTCCACAAGCAACACTGTGTCATCAGCATAAATGCAGGGTGTTTACAAGCCTCCCTTCAATCGTCATGCCACATTCTTCGCAAAGTCCAGGGTCTCTGATTATTTGCTCAGCATACACAGTGAACAAGTATGGTGAAAGGACACAATCCTGATGCATGCCGTACCTAATTTTAAGCCACGCAGCATCCCCTTGCTTTGTTCGAAGGATCACCTCTTGATCCTCATACAGGTTCCTCACAAGCACCATTATGTGTTTCTGGAACTCCTATTTTTCACAATGCTACCCATAATTTGTTATGATCTACAAGTCAAATGCCTTTGCATAGTCAATAAAACACAGGTAAACATCTTTCTGGTATTCTCTATGTTCAACCAAATACATCTAACATCAAAATAATATTCCTCATTCCACATCATCTCCTGAATCCACCCTGCATTCTACTGGGTCACCTTTTTTTTGGAATTATGGATCTCTTCCAGCCAGTTGGCCAGGTAACTGTCTTAAAAATTTCTAGCATTTCCAGCACCACCTCCATTTGTTCAAACATCTTAACTGGTATTCCGTCAATTCCCGGAGCCTTGTTTCTCGCCAAACTTGTTTTTCAGTGCAGCTTGAATTTCGTCCTCCAGAACTACTGGTTCTTGGTCACATGCTACCTCCTTGTTACTTTTAGTGACTCTTGTGTATTCCTTCCATTTTTTTTTGATGATTCCTTCTTCATTCAGTATTTCGCCCACAGAAGTTTTCAATACTGCAACCAAGGTTTGCGTTTTCTCTTTAGGTCTCCCAGTTGAATATGTTCTTTCATTTTGGCTTTCTAATGCCAAGTCTTTTCACATTTTCTTGTAATACTTTGTCTTCTCAAGCCACCCTTTGAAATCTCCACCTCTTTTACTACATTATTTCTTCCATTAGCTTTAGCTAATCTAGGTTTCAGAGTAAGTTTCAGAGTCTCTACTGATACCCATTTCAGTCTTTACCTTCTTGTCCATCTTTTTTAATTACCTTTTGCTTTCTTCATGTGTGATGCCATTGGTAGCACCTCACAACTCATCTGGTCTTTAGGAGTGTTCAATGCATCAAATCTATTTTGAGATGGCCTCTAAATTCAAACGGGACATACTCAAGGTTTTACTTTGGTTCTTGTAGACTTATTTTAAGTTTCCTCAGCTTCTACTTGAACTGGCATATGAGCAATTCACAGTCTGTTCTACAGCTGGCCCCTGGCCTTGCTCTGCCTGATGATACTGAGCTCTTCCATCATCTCTTTCTATAGACACAATTGATTTGATTCCAGTATATTCCATCCAACAAGGTCCACATGTATAATCGCCATTTGTGTTGTTGAAAAATGGCATCTGTGATGAGTAAATTGATGTCTTGAAAATCCTGAGTAGGTAAATGGGTTAAAAGTCATAACCCCAGTAACCTATGACATCTCCAAGCACTATTCATCCCCTTCTCAGGCTCTTGTCTTTTCACCTTAAGTTATGTGTGACCCCCAGACAGTTATCTTCTAAACAATCTATTTCCATGATTCTACCATCCCTCCAGCACTCTCCCAAACTTCAGAACCGAAGTCCCACACACTTGTAATCCATGTACCAATAACTACGCCACATGCTTTATCTCTTTGCATACAGATAACAACCCTATTAGATAGATTTTGTTACTTCCCATTTTAGAGATGAGAATACCATGGTTTCTTGGTTCAGAAACTGCAACCCTGGTTCAAGGACACATTAACTAAAAAGTGGCAAAGCCAACTCTGGACTCCAATGCCAGAGGTTTGAGCTACTACACAGACTCCATAAACAATTCAACATGGTATCTCAGTAACTCAGCTTACTCACTCAACAAATAATTTACTCTCTCTTTTCTCCATTTTCACCTTCTTAAATCTGTACAGAGACTGACTTTTCTCCACCACCCCTACCCCCAGTCTCTGCAGGTAGATTCTTGGGATCTTCTGTAACACCTTCCTATCTAATAACCCTCATCTAGTTGACCAATAATGTCTGTCTATCTCAGAGATTCTAGATCATATATTTTCCTTCCTAGTCTTTCTCCACTGCCCCAATTCTGATCTATAGTTTTTTTACTAGGCCATTGTGATATCCTCCTAATTATTCTTGATGCTCTGCTCTCTGGATGCTTCCAACCAACATTATACCATGGCCATCTGTCACCCTTGTAAAACAGATCTGCTCATGCTACTTTTTTGCTTAAAAGCCTTTGATGATTGTCTACCGTCTGCAGAATAAAGTCCAAACTAGATGTGTCGGCATTCCTACAAAAACTGTCCCAACCTATCTTCCCAGATGCATCTTCCACTGCCTCTTCCACCAAAATAATAATGATTTATATAGGGCTTAACTGTTTATGCACTACATTTTCACTTACATTAATCCTAACAACACTATGAGTGTTTATTATGCCAATTTTGTGAGAAAGAAACCGGGACGCAGAAAGGTAAACTAATCTGTCCAGGTTCTCAAAATATGAAAAGAAGAAAGGGCCAAGTTTAATGTCCCTTTCCCTGTACTTCATGCAGTCATATAACCCCATCCCTGTCATATCAAATTTACTCAACTTTTTCTGAAAAGGCACAACTCCACCACCACATCTTGGCTCAAGCTATTATCCCCTTAGCCCAGAATGTTATTCTCACTCCTTGAGGTTTCTGATGGACTTGTTCCTATTAAGCTCTTTCCATATCACGCTTTATATTAAACCAGTAACTACCAACTGCTACTCAGTCAATTCCAACCCATAGTGATTCCATGCGTGTGAGAACAGAACTGTGCTCCTCAGGGCTTTCAATGACTGATTTTTCAGAAAGACATCACCAAGGTTTTCTTCCAAAGCACCTCTAGGTAGACTGAAACCTCCATCCAACTTTTGGTTATTAGCCAAGCTCATTAACCATTTGCACCACCATCCTGTTTCCTATTAGTTATTTTTATTTACATAGAAATCTGTCACTCAACTAAATAACAAGCCCTTTGAGAAGAGGCCATATATTCACTCAGGTTTATTAAGAGTGTGCTTACTGCAGTAGAAAACATATGAGTAGAACAGGCCATTTAAGACGGCAATCATTCAGGCAGAGTGGCCAGGCCTGAATCTAGAGATCAGCAACCACACTCAAACCATCAGAGCACACTGACAGTCCCTATAACTTTAACATCTTCCGAAGAAGGTCAAAGGTTTCACTGCCAACAATTATCAACACTGGTCTTTTTAATATTACACTTTACTGAAAACATAATCCAAAACAGAAAAGAGGGAAGTACAAAATTAGAATGGAAGTCAATAAAAAATACAACTGACACTTTAGTTTTCCATTTGTGGCACACGCAGCTTGTGACTGGCTGCTAACCTAAAGGTTGGCAGCTTCAATCCAGCCAGTGCCACCATGGAAGAAAGGTGTGGCAATCTGTTTCTCTAAAACTTACAACAAAGAAAACCCTATGAAGCAATTCTACTCAGACACACACGGGGTCACCATGATTCAGAATCATCTTGAAGGCAATGGGTTCGCTTTTTTAATCCAGTTATCAAAATTTAAATAATATAAGTTTGATTTATTATGTAGCTTTTCTACAAAAATTAGCTCTGCAACATGTATGCCTGTCATTTAAGCTACCATCCCTTTAGGGTTACTTCATTATCCCCACAGAATCATATTCAGCTACACAGCTACACATTTTCCCACATCTGATCCCTTAAAAGAGTAACTAGAATTTCTCGCACTGGCATAGACTCTTTCAAAAGACACTTTGCCACGCTGATTATCTGGCCAATTTTTGCAACTGAAGTTTCTGATGGCTATGTCAAATGGTCAAACTAAGTAGTATTTACTTTATGATTTCAGGTTGTTGCTCCTTCATAAAGTTGTCTTTATTCCAATGAAGATCAGAGTCTGAGGGTGACTTATAATTACAAAGCCCAGAATATGAAACCACTAAACAGCTGACCAGGTGAAAAGTCACAAATACTTCCCTCCCTCTGTCAGAAATCTCTCCATCCACTGCTGAAATATAACCACAATGTCAATTTTTCCATGAAGTGGCAGGGGATAGTACTAAAAGAAAATCTAGCTCACATGTCATGCACTGACTTTCACCTCATCCAAAGAGTTGTATCAGCTTAAATAAATATAAAGAAAGAAAACTACAGACTCTGACCGTAAGTAATTTATAAACTAGATAGAAGAACTGCCTTTAACATCAAAGCTAAGAGTCTCTATTTAGGCATCTTCCCCCAAAACCTAGTATGTTCTATTCAGCACATATCAGAACATCTCTACACTTAAAATGTTTACTATAGGAGAGGAGATTCCTTCTGGACATTAGCAAAGTATACGAAAAAAAAAAAAAATCCACACTGACTTTGTTAAAATTTTTATTGCTCCTTTCAGAGTGGCTCACAAGGTGGCTGAGCAGAATCACCATCAACTTTAGAATCAGAAAATTGGAGTTTAATTCTTAAGAGTATAATGAGGAACACTCCACCACTGGGACAATAATAGTACCAAACGCACAGGGTTGCTGTGAGGATTCCATCAGTTTAAATCAATTAGAACATAGGGTAAGCCCTCACACATTAGCTTTACCATTATCTTGTTATAATTATCTGACTCAACATGAACATTACATGAGGTTAGTGAATAGATAACAAATTCTAACACAGCTCACCCCAAGATTATCCTATATATCTTTTGGCAGCTTTCATGCTCAAAGATACCATTTTTAAAAAAGGAGAAGGGCACATAACAAAAGCAAAATAGTCAATTTTGCTTTTCAGGAGCTCCTGCAAAGTGTGGTGGCAGATAAAACTGAAAGCAGATGTATCTTTACACTGACATGACATGTGCATTACTTTAACTGCAAAGGTAAAAAGTATTGATTTAAAATCTATGAACAGGCAGGGCTAGCAACTACATATCTCTAAATACCAGACATAGAAATCACAGAGGATATTACTTTAGCATTGTCCATATCATATATAATCATACATTTTGGTCCTTACATAGCTTCTTTTTCTCCAAAAGTACCGTAATTCTTCATGAATAATGGCTTAGGTGTTTCTTTTGCACCCTGTATTTAAAAAAAAAAAGAACCCAAACCCACTGCCATCAAGTTGATTGTAACTCATAGCAACCCTGGAGACGGTAAAGAACTGCCCCATAGAGTTTCCAAGGAGCACCTGACAGATTTGAACTGCTACACACTACGGCTGCACCCTGCAGGACTGATAAATGGCAGTAAAATAGCTGGATTAAAGTCTAGTTAAGTCTGGATTAACGTCTAGTTAAGAATCTTAATACATCTGATTTGAACTTTTCATCAGCATGAACACTGAATATGATGCACAGAGGAAATACAACCTAAATGTTGATCATGAGAGGATGCTAGAGTCAGTAACACCTACGATCCATTTCTAACTCCATCACTTACTTTCTGTAGAACCTTGGGCAACCTAAGAAGCCTGCTTCCCACCCCATAAAACAGGTATAATTTTACCTGCCTCTCAGGATTAGGAACCCTGGTGGCACAGTGGTTAAGAGTTCTGCCACAAACCAAAAGGTTAGCAGTTTGAATGCATCAGGCACTCCTAGTAAACTCTTGTGGTACAGTTCTACCTTGTCCTATTGTGTCACTGTAAGTCAACCTCAATAGCAACAAGTTTGGGGTTGGGTTCTTAAGATTATTCTAAGGAAAAAAATTATACACACAAGCACTTAAACAATATTAAAAAAAAAAAGCTGTCTTTTCACCTCATAGTAACCCTACAAGGACAGAAAAGAACTGGTGGATTCACACTGCTGACCTTTTGGTGAACAGACAAGCTCTTAACTACTGCACCACCAGGACTCCTCTGAAACAATATTAGTGTTGAAGTATTTACGTCAAAGTGTTGCACCCATGTGTCCTTACAGCACAGTGGTTAATGCACTTAACTAACCGAGAGGTGGGTGGTTCCAACTGGCACCCTAAGGGGCACTTCTACTCTGTCCTACCAAGTGGCTATGAGTTGGAATTGTACTGGATCATAATGGGTTCGAGGGTGTTTTTGGTACTGCTGTCTACAATTTACTTTGGAATGTATCCAAAATAAACAGACTGAAAAACCAATCTATAATAAAGTAAGCATAATAAAATATCAACAGTAGAATTCGGGTGGTGGATGTATAAACGTTCACTTCCATATTCTTTGTATGTTGGAAATTTTTTATAATAAAATATTAGAGGAAAATATAATTCTAGCAACTAGTAGTTTGCTTTCATCACCACCTACTACCCTAAAATAAGAGAGAAAATAAAGACTTTTTTTATTCTTTTTGGTGGAATTTTAAAACCTATCTTTTACTAAGCATCTTCCTCTTATTACACAGATTCAGAAACTGAAAGTGGTTTAGTTAAAATTTCTTAGCCAGTATACGTTTATGAGTTCAAGGTAAGTTATTCTAAGGCACCAACTTCCAATTATTTAACCTTTTCTAAAGAAACACAGAAACCACTCATCAACAGATAGCCAAGGCTAATGATCTGACCCAACAAAACCACGGAAAAGCAAGAATGGGAATTATCTGTTTCCAGTAGTTGCTAAGTCCAGTAAACACCTGAACCAGAAGTACCTCCAGCACAAGTACCTTAACTGGTACCTTGTATACAGGAGCACATATACCAATACCTCAGCCACTTCAGAATAATATTCAATTCTTCCTCTAGGGTTGCTTCCCATTCCTACATGTAACTCACAGTCAACAGTTTAGTGCTATAACAGTAACCCAAACATCATGCAGAATGCCAATTTGAAACATCAGGAAACTGAGCTCCCCATGAGGTACGGTGGTACTCCACCACGGTCAGGCCTCTTGGAACTAACAGATGAGCAATCAACTCTGTGCCTATTATGCCATGTCTATTTGTAACCAAAAACCAAACCCACTGCTGCCCAGTCAATTCTGACTCAGAGTAACCCTCTATACAGAACAGAACTGCTCCATAGAGTTTCCAAGGAGCATCTGGCGGATTCGAACTGGAACCATATGGTTAAAAGCCACGGCACTTACCCACTAGCCACCAGGGTTTCCAACCATACCACAGGACACAGTCTATTCAGGCTCTCCATGGCTCCCACCTCCCCAGGATCACACCAAGTGTTGCAGCCTCAAAAAACATTACTCCTGCTCTACCAGTTTTTGTCAAAGTAGCAAAGAACTTGGTCCCTCTAAGCCTGTTGCATCTTTAAAACAAAGATAATTCCTACCTACCTGCCTCACAAGGCTGTTATGCGGGAAAAAATGAAATCATATATATATACATATATATAAGTAGCTTTAAACTGTCAAACAGTACAGAAACATAAATTATGATGTTTACAACTACTTTCATATGAAAATCCAGAAGAGGCCATAACTACATAAACTTCACCAAGCTTGTGATATTCGATCCATGCTTGATTCCATTTAAAACTCACATCATCTCCCTTTCTTGTTTTTGTCGTAAACTGAAGGGTAGCACTGGGGAGAGGGGGAAGACTTAAGTAACCTAAGCATTTCAACTAACCACTCCATACGCAATCAGAAATTATTTTTATGTTCTATGAAAAAATGTTATGACCGCAGAGTGGGCCTGTGACGCGTTGGAACTACACTTCCCACAAAGCATAGAGGCGAACCCAGGCAGCAGGCGGGGCGGCCTGGGGGCTCACAGTGACCACCTCTCTCCTCGAACGTGGAAAACTGCGACGTTTATGATCAGGTGTACACTGACTCTCCTCTCTGAAAACACTGTCACCTCGTGGTTTTTCCTCCAGTTAACAGTATGACTCTCTTCATCCTTTCTCACACCTGAGGGTCACCGCCTGTTCTTGACCTTTCATCTGATTTCTAGGTGTCACATGAAGACATCGCCACCCGCTTCCTTAGAGCTCATTTCTAGAGCCGGCCCAAGAGTGGAGGCTAGTGGCTATGGCGGGGTCAGACGGGACGGGTTGACATGGCTCGCCACCCAGGGGCTCCAGCCCGTCCACCAGCCCAGGCACCTAGGGCGGGGGGGCTGGATTCCAGGGCCCCCATCCACCCCGGGCTGGGGCGGATCGTGGGCAGAGGTGGCTCCGCCCGGGGCTCCGGTTTCAATTTCGCAACGTGACGGTGCAAACCTGAGGCCTACAAACGCCGGCGGCGGCGTCCCGCCCGCCTGCCAGGCCCCGCGTCCCAGCCCCCCAGCACGCCACCGCTGCTGCACGCCCAGCCTGGCGCCCCGCAGACAGCAGGGCGTCCCAGACCTCAGGCCCGGCCCGGGCCACCGCCCCCCGACCCTGCGCGGCACTGGCCCCGGCTCGCGACCGCAGGGACGGCCGTGGCACTTACTGAGCTCGTCCTGAGAGGCGGAGGCGGCGGCCGCAGCCATGTTGCACCGAAAGGGAGGGAGGAGCCGGGAGGGGGAGGGCGCGGACTGGCGGAGCGGGGGGCTCGCCGCTCGCGGTGCGGCAGAGACCGGGAGCCGCCTCCGGTCACTGAGCGTCCGCCGCGCTGCGCCCCTGAGGCCCGCCCGCTGCTGCCGTCTGCGTCCTCCCCGCTGCTCGCGTCGCTCCCGCCGCCCCCCGCGAGCTCGCGTCTCGGGCGCTCCCGCAGCCTCACGTTTCTGCGGAGCCGCCGCCGCCGTCTATGCGGCCGAGTCCCGGTGCGCCCCGGCGCCCAGCCCGCACGGCAGCTCTGCAGCTCCGAGCCCCGATCACCGAGCTCACGCTGGTTTTATATTTAGAAAGAGCTGAGCCATCCTCCCAGCGGCCCCCCCGCCGGGTCCCTCGCGCGCCAGCCCGCCCTCGCTAGCTCGCTCGCGGCTCGTCCTGCCCACCTGCCGCCTCCCGCCCCGCGCGCGCGGTAGCTGACCCGCGAGGGCTCCCGAGGCGGACTCGGCACGCTGCAAGTGACCGGCACGAGCAGCCCGGCCTACCCGCCCCAACCTTCCCTGGCGCAGCCGGCAGCTGCCCGCTCCGGGGCGGACGCGCGGGCCTCTGACCTGAGTCCGACCCAGTCTCCATTCCGGCGATGCTGCGCTCGGAGCCACGAAGTAGGGGCCGAGAACTGAGGCGTTCCGCGAGCCCGGCCCCTAGGAGCCGCGCGCCGCAGTCCGTGAGGGGCTTGACCAAGCTGGCCGGGGCCGCCCCAAGCGAGGGAGATCCTCGGAGCAGGGCCGAAGCTCCTTTTTTTCAAAGGTTTGTGGCTGTCACGTTGGCTGTTCCCGACCTAAGAAACACGCCTGTCCAAAGGCAGAGACGTGGACTCTGAAAAGTAGAGCTGGGTTCGGTGTCGGCGGGAGGAAGCCCCGCCCTGCGCCTCCCGCCGAACTTCGCCGCCCCAGCGCTGACTCAGGCCCGGGCGAGCCCCGGCTCCGCAGGCGGCCGTGGAGCGAGCTCGTCTGGTCCCAACGTGGACCCCTTGTGTTACTTAAAGGCCAGGGCTAAGATTTAGGGTTCTCATGCTCTTGGAAACCGGGAAGACTATCCAGTGACGAAAAGTCACTACAGGGCCCTACGGGATGTTTCATAAACCAAGAATTTTAAAGTTCAAATTGAAGTGTATGTGCCTCTATGAGCTATGAAAATAAATTTATTGAAATGTTCTTTTTGGTAACCCGGATAATGTATTTTAAATACACTGATTTTTACTTTACGCCTTCAGTTTACCCATGAGGTCATGTACATAAAAAGGCTTGTAAACTGGAATTCAGATTACAGGGTTGTACAACTGCTGTACTTTTAAGTTGATTGTACTGTGGTAACAAAGTAGGTAACAAGATCACTTTTTGGTAGAAGGGGGAAAAAATCAAAATTCTAAAGAAGTTGAAATTATATTCCTTAGAGTGGAAATCTATGAAGTCCTAGTTAATGTCTTGGAAAATGAGTATATGTCATTCAAGATGAAGCGAAGGCAATCCCAAAGTACTTAGACAACAGTAAAAACTATTTCCTTTTTTGTTATTATAGAAATTATACACAATTTTTATGAAAATTTCAAATGATTCATAATATTAAAATACTGAAAGTGAAAGCCCTTCCACTCCATCCCCAGCCCCACTCACTAGAGACTACAGTTAAAACGGTTTATTATACATCCTTCAAGATATTGTCTGTCTACACACCCACGCATATGTGGCTTTGTTGGGGAGAAATACATGCAGTAAAATTCTGTAGTGTTTTCCCCCACCAACATTCTTCCAAGTCAATTCAGAAAGCTCCACACCACCACCATCTATTTTTGTTACTTGCCACATAATAAATACATTGTTACCTAATCTCTTTTTTGATGGGTACTGCAGTTCTCTTGGTTCATTTTAATTTCAAACACATGCACAGCAAACAATATTTACAAACAACACAAAACTATATAAAATACCTTCCCCTTTGGGTGCCCACCATTCCTTCATCTCACATCTTAGAAATAATCTTGTGGCAACACTAGAATAAAAAGGGATGTACCCTGAGCACTCCACTAAAAGACTGCAATTGATGGTCCCAAGGCCTGAGGGGTTCCCCTGGGAGCATGACCCCTAGACCTGATGCTGCCCCTGTCCATAAATCATTACTGAGGTCAACTCCACAGACAGGAATAGATTGGACTTGGCGACACAGAGGGACCATGTCATGTATGCACTTTATGGTTCTATGCATCTATGGGATGTTGTCTCACTGGCCTCTTACTAGAGGGGAGTGGAGAGCATGGAGGAGACAGGAGATTGTTAAGAGGATATGACACATAGCATGTGTAGAACAGAAAGGAGGAGTGTGCTGTCACCAGATAAGGACAGCAGTAGGAGCTGCACATAGGCGGGCATGCAAATTTAAACTGGATTGTACACTTGAACTCAATCACAATAAATAAAACATTAAAAAAAGAAATAATCTTCATTGACAGTTTGACAAATGTAACCTTTCCTGAACATTGTGTGAATGTACAAAGTGAAGAATTTTACATCCTATACCTTAAATGGAAACCCTTGTGGCATAGTAGGTTAAGTGCTACATCTGCTAACCAAAAGGTCAGTGGTTCAAATCCACCATGCACTCTTTGGAAACTCTATGGGGCAGTTCTACTCTGACCTCTAGGGTCGCTGTGAGTCGGACCACTGGATGGCAGAGGGTTGGTTGGTTTGGTTTATACCTTAAATGGATCCGCCCAAAGCCACCTCGAGTTAATATTGAATCTAAGGAAATATAACAATGTGTTTATTAGACAATTTTAACCTCCAGAAAAGGCCAGTTAGCAACTCCTAAATTCTTCCTAATTCCAGAGTTATGTTTGCAAATCATATATTTCTGTGTACACTGATTTTTGTTTGTTAAAACAAAAATGGAGTCCTACTACACATGGATTACGTAACTATCTTCTCACAAATAGTATATCACACACTTCCATATCAGCAATGATAAGGTTGCTTGCGGTTGCCTGCTGACTCATGGCAACCCCACATATGCAGAGCAGAACTGCTCCATAGAGTCTTCAAGTCTGTGACCTTTTGGCAGCAGATTGTCAGGCCTGTCTTCAGAGGTGCCTCTGGGTGGGTTTAGCTAGTAGTCATGCACTTAACCTCTTGTATCAGCTAGGGATTCCAAAATGATAATAATTAAACAAAACCAAACTTGTTGCCATCAAGGCAATTCTGACTCATAGTAACCTTATAGGACAGAGTAGAACTGCCCCATAGAATGTCCAAGGATTGCCTGCCTGGTAGATTCAAATTGCCAACCTTTTGATCAGCAGCTGTAGCTCTTAACCAGTGTACCACCAGAGTCTCCAAAAGTCAACTATGTCCTAGACTGGGATCACAGATGTGACCTTTTGTCATTAGCATGATGTTCTAACCAACAGAGCTAACCATCCAGACTATTATAATAATAACAGCAAATACTAATCATGCATTTATTATGTGCCAGGCACTGTTCTAGGTATTTTATGTAAATAAACTCATTTAATTCTTTAAAATAATTTTATGAAGTTGGGATTTTTATGGCAATTTTATAGATGAGGAATCCAAGGCATACAGAACAGTTGAAGAACGTATCCCAAGAGCCCCAAACTTGAAAGCAAACAGTGGAGCTGGGAGTCAAAACTAGGCCACATAGACCCAGAGTTTGCATTATTAGCTACTATAATCATTATGTCATTTTTTTAAAAGGACTATGTAACAGGTATAAAATTTACTTAGCCATTCCCCTACTCATAAGCATTTAGGTGGTTTATAAATTTTGACTACTGCAAATAGTGCTATGTAAAACAATGCTGCATGTAAATCTTTATGTAGTCACATATTTCTACATGCAGATGTGATCATTAGGCAGAAAAAGATGCTTTTAACATCTTATTATGTACAGTAATTTATGGAAGTTTACAAGGCTCCTTCTAGTCACTAATGCTTGAAGCTCTAAGCTTTTCTCCCTTCAAATAATTTGTTGTTTGTTTTCCCCATTAAACAGCTTTTTTTTTTTGTGATTGAGTGAAAGTTTACAATACAATTGAAATTTGCATGCCCACATATCTGCAGCTCCCTCTGCTCTCCTTGCCTGGTGACGGCACATTCCTCCTTTCCATTCCATACATGTCATATCCTCTAAACAATCTCCTGTCCCCTCCTCTCCACCCTTTCCACTCCCCTCTAGTAAGAGGCCAGTAGGACGACATCCTACAGATGCATAGAATCATAAAGTGCACACATGATATGGTCACTCTGTGTCCCCAAGTCCAATCCATCCCTATCCAAAGAGTTGACCTCAGTAATGATCTATGATCAGGGGCGGCACCAGGTCTAGGGGCCATGCTCCCAGAGGAACCCCCAGGCCTTGGGACCATCAATTGCAGTCTTTTTATTTTCCTCACTAAACAGCTTTATATTCATATGATGCATAGTGGCCCTGAGGTACTTCCTACCTAGAACACCACTTCAAACTTTAAGACACAGGAAGGAACTGAGGTAGAGGGATAAGGGGTTAATAAGAAGAGGCCACTGACAAACTGAGATGTCACAGAATTTATGAAGAAGCTCCAGTGGTACCAGTATTAAGCACTCAGCTCCTGACCAAAAGGTTAGTAGTTGGAACCTACTCAGCTGCTCCATGGGAAAAAGACCTGGCCATCAACATTCACAAAGATTATAGCCAAGAAAACCCTATGGGTTTTCTGTCACACGGGGTTGTTATAAGACAAAGCCAACTCCACAGTACCTGTTTTGGTCGGCTAGTGCTGCTATAACAGACACCACAAGCAGATGGCTTTAGCAAAGAAAAGTTTATTCTTAGACAGTCCAGTAGGTTGCAAGTCCACAATGAAGGTATCTGCTCCAGGGGAAGGGCTTTTCTCTCTGTCAGCTCTGGAGGAAAGTCCTTATGTTGCATCAGTCTTTGCTCAGGGAGCATCTTGGCACACGAACCTCAAGTCTGAAGAACACACTATACTCCTGGTGCTGCTTTCTTGATGGCATGAGGTTCCTAACTCTGCTTGTTTCCCTTTTCTCTCTTGTAGGATAAAAGGTGGTGCAAGCCACGCTCCAGGGAAACTCCCTTTACAGTAGAGCAGGGAGTTGATCTTATGAAGGGATGTACAGTCCCACCCTAATCCTCTTTAACATACAACACAGGAAAATCACAAAACGGAGGCTAATTATAAAATACTGGGAATCATGGCCCAGTCAAATGGCTACACACATTTTTGGGAGGACAGTTCAATCCATGACGGTACCTAACATCAACAACATTAACTAAAAATGTTTGTCTTTCATTCCTTGGAAGCCCTGGTGGCGTAGTGGTTAAGGGCTTAGCTGCTAACCAAAAGGTGAGCAGTCTGAATCCACCAGGTGCTCCTTGGAAACCTACAGGGGCAGTTCTCCTCTGTCCTTTAGGGTCACCATGAGTCTGAATCAACTTGATGGCAATGGTTTTTCAGTTTTCTATTACTTAGAAAGCCCCTCCTCCCCTCATTCTGGCCCTAACACACACGCAAAAAAAAAAAAAAAAATTGCCATAAAGTTATTTTAGACTCATAGTGACCCCACAGGAATTCCTAAGCTGTAAATCTTTATGGGAGCAGGCTGCAACATCTTTTTCTCATGTAGCAACTGGTAGGTTCCATCCACTGACCTTTTAGTTGGCCACTGAGCACTTTAAGCACTGCACCACCAGTGCTCCTTCAAAGGTACAACTGTCCCATGGGGTTTCCAAGACTAATCTTTATGGAAAGAGATTGCCACAACTTTCTCCCCCAGCAACTAATCAGTGAAAACCACCAACCTTCTGATGAGCAGCCAAGCTCTTCACTGCTGTGCCACCAGGGCACCTTCATTCATGCCCAAACCCCAAACCAAATCCACTGTCACCGTGTCGATTCCAACTCAAAATGACCCATGAGTTTTCCAAGGCTGTGAATCTGTAAGAAAGCATACAGCCACATACTCCATATCCTTTTCAGGCAGAGCCACGAGTAGTTTCAACCCGCCAAACTTCTGGTTACCAATCCCTTTAACCACTGCACTACCAGGGCCCCTTCACTTACGGCCTAATCACACTAAACACATACATAGTTTTAACAAGGTGTATAACCTTCTTTTCAGAATTAAAGCAGGTTGTTATTGTTAGGTGCTACTGAGTCAGTTCCAACTCATAGCAACACTATGTACAACAAAATGAAATACTGCCTGGTCCTATAGCATCCTTACAGTTGTTGCTATATCTGAGCCCACTGTTACAGCCACTGTGTCAATCTATCTCCTTGAGACTCTTCTTTCTTGCTGAATCTCCACCAAACACAAGATCCTTCTCCAGAGGCTGGTCTTTCCTGATAACATGTCCAAAGTTCATGAAAATAAGAAGCATTCTGGATGTACCTGTTCCAGGACAGATTGGTTCATTCTTCTGGCAGTCCATGGTATATATCTTCACTGACAACCATAATTCAAGTGCATCAGTTCTTCTTTAGTCTTCCTTATTGACTCTCCAGCTGTTACATGCAAGGTAACAGAAGATATCACGGCTAGAGTTGGTGCACCTTATCCCTCAAAGTCACATCTTTAACACTTGAAAAGCAGAAGATTTGCTCAGTACAATACACCATTTGATTTCTTGAGTGTTACTTCTGTGGGCAATGATTATGGATCCAAGTAAAGTGAAATCTTTGACAACTTCAATATTTTCTACTTATAATGATGTTGCTTTTTGGTTCAGTTGTGAGTAATTAGTGTAATCTGTACCGAAGGCTGTGGTCTTTAAACTTCATCAGCAAGTGCTCCAAGTCCTCTTCACTTTCATCAAGCAAGGTTGTGTCATCTGTTTAACGCAGGTTGTTAATGAGTCCTCCTCCAATCCTGATAGAGTTTCTCTCCATACAGTCCAAATTCTCAGATTATTTGCTCAGCATAGAGACCGAATAAGTACAATGCTGACACACAGCTTTCTTGATTTTTAAACCACATAGCATCCCCTTGTTCTGTTTGAATGACTGTGTCTCGGTCTATCTAGAAGTTCTTCATGAGCACAGTCAAGTACTCTGGCATTCCTATTATTTAACATTTAAAGGAGATGAGAGACAGAACATTAGAAAGTATTCTTCTTGGTAGATATATGAATGACAGAAATGCTAACCTAACCAAAAACCAAACCCATGTATTGAGTAGATTTCTATTCACAGTGACCCTATGGGACGGAGTTGAACTGCCACTAAGGTTTCCAAGGAACAGGCAGTAGATTTGAACTGCTGATCTTTCAGATAGTAGCTGAGCTCTTAATTATTGTGCCACCAGGGCTCCAAAATGCTAACAGACACCCTGAAAACAACAGAAGAAACAGAAAAGCTGCAAGAACTCAAAAAGCAAAGCATTATGGGAGCATTAATAAAGTATGAGGTCTGACAATTCAGTTCATGAACTCATCCTAGAAAAATGTTACATACCTCACTGCTGAACATCCCTACAATCACCTTCAAAGTACTCCCTCAACAGGATATTGATAAGGAACTGCCAGAAATTCAAGCCAGATTCAGAAGGGGAAGTGAAACCAGGGATATTACTGCTGACGTCAGATAGATCTGGGCTGAAAACAGAGAATACCAGAAAGATGTTTACCTGTGTTCCACTGACTATGCAAAGGTATTCAACTGTGTGGATCATAACAAAGCTATGCATTGACGCCAGCGGCTAGTCCATCCTTTAAACTAATTTTGGAACTCTTTTTCTGGAATGGCCATCAGAGCTGTTGTCGTATTACCTTTGCTGTCCTTAATGTCATCAAAATGTCTTGCTTTCAATATTTGCTTTATCTTTAGACAAAGGAAAAATCCACTGGGTGCCAGATCAAGTGAGTAGGTAGGGTGTTCCAATACAGTTATTTGTTTACTGGCTAAAAACTCTCTCACAGACAACTACACAATTAAGTTCGCAAACTCAGCATTTGCACAGTGACCATTCCAGAAACAGTTCCAAAATTGCTTTGAAGGGTGAACTAGGTGCTGGTATCGGTGCATAGCTTCCCAAGAGGAATACTTCAAAGGTGACCACAGCGATATTCAGCAATGAGGTACATAACACTTAGAATAGGTAACTATATGTAGTCAATTGTCAGGCATTGTACAAAAAGCACTACTCACCCAATAGGCCTTGAAATCATGTCACTTAAATAAATCAAGTTTGTGCTACTAATCCTAACATCAAGAAACAGTAACATTTTGCCTTGCATATCACTGTAAAAAAAGGAGTCTGAAGTATATTTTAGTAAATTTTCTATGTAAAATGGTTAAGATAAACAACTTCAGGTGTGTAAAAACATTAATCCTAACCTATCTAAAAAATCTGGTTGTACCAGATGATTCCATTATCCACCCGCAGAGGGTTCCAGACAAGTCAAACTTCTATATTAATAATTCTTATACAATATTTGTTTTGGTTACTCAAAATATCAGGGACAGGGTCCAATTTGCCTACATAGTCACCAGTGTTAATGATCTGCAACTCTGCCCTTTTCAGCCAGTTGTTTATTCAAGAAAGGGGCCCTGGTGGTGTGACAGGGGCTCAGTTGCTAACTAACAAACTGGCGGTTTCAACCCACCCAGCAATTCGTCAAGAAAGGACCCAATGGTCTGTTCCTGTAAAGATTAAAGCTTAGAAAATCCTGTGGGGCAGTTCTACTCAAGCCTTGAGTTGCAATAGTGACGGATTCTACAGGGAAAATATTAAATGACTCAGGAAACATCAAAAGAAGATGGAAGAAATATACAGTGATTGTACCAGAAAGAAGTGGTAGGTGTTCAACCATTTCAAGAGGTAGCATATGATCAGGAACTGATGGTACTGAAGAGAGAAGTTGAAGCTGTGTTGAAGGCATTGGCAAAAGACAAGGTTCCAGGAACTGACAGAGTATCAACAGAGATGTTTCAACCAACAGATGCAGTGCTAGAAGTGCTCTATCTATCCCAAGAAATTTGGAAGATAGCTACCTAGCCAACTGACTGGAAGAGATCCATATTTATGCCTGTTCCCAAGAAAGGTGATCCAACCAAATGTGGAAATTATCTAACAATATCACTAGTATCACACATAAGTAAAATTTTGCACAAAATCATTCAAAAGTGACTGCAACAGGATATTGATAAGAACTGCCAGAAATTCAAGCCAGATTCAGAAGGGGAAGTGAAACCAGGGATATTACTGCTGACGTCAGATAGATCTGGGCTGAAAACAGAGAATACCAGAAGGATGTTTACCTGTGTTCCAGTGACCGTGCAAAAGTATTCAACTGTGTGGATCATAACAAATTATGGATAACATTGCGAAGAGTGGGATTTCCAGAACACTTCATTGTGCTCATGAAGAATCTGTACGCAGATTGAGAGGCAGTCATGAGAACAGAACAAGAGGACACTACATGGTTTAAAGTCAGAAAAGGTGTGCATCGGGGATTTATGCTTTCACCATACCTTTACAAATCCGAGAAGCTGGACTATATGAAGAACAAGGAATGAGGACTAGAGGAAGACTCATTAACAACTTGCATTATGCAGATGACACAACCTTGTTTGCTGAAAGTGAAGAGAATCTGAAACACTGATGAAGATGAAAGACCACAGTGTTCAGTATTGTACCTCAACATCAAAAACACAAAAATCCCCCAAACTGGACCAGTAAGCAACATTATGATAAATGAAGAAGGAACTGGAGTTGTCAAAGATTTCATTGTACTTGGTTTCACGATCAACATCCATGGAAGCAGCAGTTAAGAAATCAAAAGAGAGACGGTTGAAGAGCTGTCACTTGGTCCTTGAAGCAGCTGCAGTGGCAACAGAATCAGGCTGTATTCTACAGAGATTCCAAGAGAACAAAAAGGAAAAGAGATGAAGGTCCCTCCCTAGGAATTTCTGTGCACATTCCAGTGTTGCCCATGGGAATTATTATAGACCCCAAAACCAGACTGCCTTATAATAAAGCATGTAACTATGAAAAAAAATAAAAAGAAATTAAAAGATACACACTGCATTGGGAAAATCTGCTGCAAAATACCTCTTTAAAGAGTTGAACAGGAAAGATGTCACCTGACCCAAGCCATGGTATTTTCAATGGCTTCATATGCCTGGGAAAGCTGGATAATGAATAAGGAAGACAGAAGAATTGATGCCTTTGAATTGTGGTGTTGAAGAAGAATACTGAACATACCAGGGACTGATAAAAGAACCAACAAATCTGTCATGGAAGAAGTACAACCTGAGTGCTCTTTAGAAACAAGGATGGCAAGACTGCATTTTACATACTTTAAACATGTTGTCAAGAGGGATCAGTCCCTGCAGAAGGACATCTTGCTAGATAAAGTAGAGGGTCAGTGAAAAAGAGGAAGACACTCAAGGAGATGGACTGACACAGGGACTGCAACAATGGGCTTAAGCATAAAAATGATTGTTGGCATGGTGAAGGACCAGGTAATGTTCCTTCTATTGTTCACAGGATTGTTATGAGCCAGAAATGACTCAACAGCACCTAGCAACAACATGAGTCGAAATTGACAGCATCTAACCACATTATTTCACTGCTCATAAGACTCAAAGCACTGCATTTTTAAAAGTCAAACTCAGAAACTTCAGTTTCTAACCATAATATGGAAATTTTGCAATCTTGGAAATTTTGCAATCTTGTATTCCCTAATTCTTATGGATTTAGGGTACATATTAGATCCTCACAATCCTCTCCAATTTTTCAACTGCTCTCTGGTCCTCTGTCTTCTCCTAGTATCCTTTGTTTCTCATTTTAGCCTAACCCTTAGAGAGGGCAATGAGTTTTCACTATGGCCTCCAGCTCTTTCATTCTTACAGACACAGCAAATCAATTTCCAACTTTGGACAAACCCCACCATCTACATTACTTTCTTTCTCAAATATTTTTACAAAAGGCAAAAAGCTGACATCATCCAACATAATGTGACACTGTCCATTCTTATGATCTCAGAGGATGAGGCAGCCTTGCTCCTTTTGAAGCTTCACTCCTATAACCCATTGCTCTGGATCATATCTCCTTTTCTTTGGAACATTGGCTTTAAAGATTTTTGCTTCTGTCTCTCCAAAAAATGTAGGAAGACAACGGAATCCTCATGCATTCTTAAGTAAGCATCTAGAAGTATTCCTTGTTAGCCAAATCTGACAAATTCTACTGTAAATATTAGCATTATTTTAAAAAAAGCACCTTCTATTACTCATTTAAATGTACCTATAGGAATCTAAATAAGGTTGTTGTTTTTTTTTCAGTTGAGATATTGATTTGATACCCATTATCATCCAGTGAGGAGCATTAGGGGCACAATGGTTAAACACTTGGCTGCTAATCAAAAGACTGGCTGTTTAGACTCACCAATGGCTCTGCAGGAAAAAAGACTTGGTGATATGCTTCTGTGAAGACTACAGTCTAGAAAACTCTGTGCTGCAGTTTCTCCTCTGTCAAATAAAGTCACTATGAGTTGAAAGTCAACTGCATGGCACCAACAATGTCATTCATTAAAAAAAAAGAGAAATGCATAAACAAGTTCTTACCTGTCAGAAATTTTATATATATTGCTCTCCTTCCATTCTCATAGTCAAGCATCACCTTTATTCTTTCCTGAATCCTCACAATTTCCTTGGAAATACCATCTGCAAAACCTGGTGTACACTTTCTAGTACTAGACCTATTTCTCTGAACTATTGACTCTATCTTCCTTTTCAAAACTTTTCTCTGTTGGTTTTCCTTAGATTACTTTCTCCTGATTCTTTTCTATTTATTGGTTCTCCTTAGTGCTTTCATTTCTCTGTTATCTCTTTAAAGATATTTACTTAGGTCTCTGAGTGATAAAAAAAAAAACATTTGGAATCATACAGTACATACTTTCACTTATAATACTTTTGAGTTTCAGCCATATTGCTGCATATATGAGTAGTTCATTTGTTTGGATTACCGAGTAGCATGCTGTCCTATGGATATAAGACAATTTGTTTATCAGTTGTATGGCTTGCTAGAAGGGGGCAACGTGGAGTGGTGTTCCAATTTAAATGTAGTAGAGAAGTGGCTAAGCGCTACATCTGCTAATCCAAAGGTCAGCAGTTCAAATCCACCAAGCACTCTTTGGAAACTCTGTGGAGCAGTTCTACTCTGCCCTACAGGGTTGCTGTGAGTCAGAGTCGATTTTGCAGCACTCACTGGGTTTAGTTTGGTTTGGTTTTTGGTTTAGAGAAGATTCATTAACATGTGAAGGAGTGTGGGAGTCAGCCATAAGGTTACCTAGGAGTGGATCATAACAAACGAAAGCGCTGGACTGCTTGGAACAAAAGGGAGAAGGCCAGTGTGAGTGGAACAGGTGAGTAGAGGATTAGGTGATCAAAGTTATGGGTGACTAGATTACATTGGGCCTAATTGGCAGTGTAAACCAAGCACTGGCTGCTGTAGTCTATTTTGACTCCACATGAGTTAGAGTACAAGTGAGCAGCATAAGGTTTTCAATGTCTTAGTTTTCAGAAACAGATCACCAAAGCTTTCTTCCAAGGCACTTCTACCCACTGCCATTGAGTCAATTCTGACTCATAATGACCCTATGGGGCAGAGTAAAACTGCTCCATAGAGTTCCCAAAGAGTACCTGGCAGATTCGAAATGCTGACCTTATGGTTAGCAGATGTTGCCATTGACTACTGCATCGCCAGGGTTTCCCATCTCTAGATGGACTCAAACTTCCAACATCTCAGCAGTCAAGTGCCTAACTGGACCATGCTGAGACTCCAGGCAATGTAAAGACCTGTTTTTTTTTTTACTCTGAGTGAAAAATGAAACCTTTGCTGGATTTTAAGCAAAAGGGGGACACAGGCTGTTTTACATTTTTAAAGGTCTCCCTGGCTGTTGAGTATTAATAGATGAGGGAACGGGAAGGTTGCATGCAGGGAACTATTGCAATGATTCAGGAGAGGGATGATGGTGGTAGGTATGGAAGGCATAAGATTAAACCTCCGTTTAAAACCCATTAAAAACTAAATCCATTGCTGTTGTTTCCGACTTACAGTGACGCTGCAGAACAAGGCAAAACTGCCCCATAAAGTTTCCTATGGATATAACACAACGGGTGTTACAACCATGGGAGCCTCTGGCGGATTCGAACCGTTGCAAGCTCTTAATGACTGCACCACAAAATAGCTTCATTAATTATGGCTTGCGCTGAACAGAATATAACATCTTTCTTCAATAGACCTTTTCTTTTGGATTTCAAGTAGGGATAATGAGGGGGAAACAGGGAGTCTGAAGTTCCCAGGAGACAAAACCTCAAAAATCTAAACACCTGAGAATGTTCTAGGCTTCCGGGCCTACAAGCCTCTGGCGCAGCAGTAATTCCGCCGCTGAGCCCCCTAGCCGCTCCCCAGCGCCATGCGCAACAGGCTGCGGTCGGAGCCTATAGAAAGCACAGAGTTTTCGGAGAGCGGGACGAGCGCATTCCGGGAATCGTAGTTCCGCGCCATTACGCAGGCGCAGTAGCCTCCAGTGGCTTGCGCGCGCATCGTCTGCGGGACTTGCTTCTAGAAGCTCAATGCGGTGGCTTTGGTCTGGGCTACGGATCTGGAAGCAGGTATTGATGGTCCCAGGCCCCTAGATTTGGGGCAGTTGGTCCAGTGCCAGCCCCAAGGGCTCACCTAGGGTGGAGTGGGAGCCAGAGCAGCTGACATACCAGCTTGGAACTCACAATGCTACTGCTTTTGTGGGAAGTGGGCACACTTTTCAGTGAAGGAGCCATTGGCTTTCATCCATTTCTCCCATTTGGCATTATTGCTCTTTGGGGCTAGTTAATTCCTTGGTATGCGTGTGAGACAGGGAGAGAAAGAGAGAGATGGTGGTAGTGGTGGTGGGCTATTCTTAGCACTGCAAGATGTTTAGCAGCATTCCTGACCTCTGCGCAGTAAATGCTGTAGCCTCCCCGACCCCAGTCGTGACAACAGAAAAATACCGGCACATATTGCCAAGTGCCCCTGTGGAGCAAAATCGCCCCCCGTTGAGAGTCTGTGCCTGCGTCATATTTTCACCAAGCCTTTATTGTAAGCTCCCTGCAGACTGAGTGTCATAGTCACCATGGAGTCCCAGGTACCTTGCACAGAGGCAGGTACAGGGTAGGCGCCTAATGTTTGACCGGAATAAAGAACGTCATGCAGGCTGTGCCGCGCTCTGTATTTGGAGATGATTGATTATTAGTATGATAATTGCGATAATCAGAGTGTCATTCTCACTTGCTATATCCTAGCATCTCTGGCTGTATTGTAATTTCCAGGGAGCCCTGTGAGGATGGAAACTGCCTGACCTGTGCATGCCTGTGTCGTCAGTGTCCTGTTCCCAGCTCACTGTAGATGGTTAGCTATTTATAGAATAGATGAATGCATGCAGCACAGGAGCAAAGTCTGTACAAAGGAATACCAAGAAGAACAAGAGTTTCACAGAAGAGGTAACAACTGACAGCAGTCAGTTTTAAAGAATGAGTGAAACTGGTGGGAGAGGGGATGATGCAGAGGATGGAAAAGGACAGAGAAGGCGTGAGAGTGCAGAAGATAATCTTTTTGACTGCATTATCATCAGTTGGAATTGACTGAAGGCAGTGGCTAGGTGTTTGTGTTTATCAATTCATTAGGGATAGCTAGAGCTCAGAGGACTGAGGTCATTCAGGCAGGGTTTCTAGATCACCGTACATGGCCTCGGTGTTTAAAAGTTATATTCAGACATTTGGGAAGATGGCAAAGAGTTATGAGCAAAGAAATTTTCCCATCCAAGTTGACCAACCATTGCTAGTTTTAATATGTTTGGGGGCCTTTTTGTGCACTCAGTTATAAAGCAAATAAAATGTATTCCAAAGTGTCCTTTATTGTGCACTTTCATGTTTTAGAACAAGCGGACACTTTAGAACAGTGATTCTGTGGGGTCAAGACTATTTTCATTAGAGCAAAAGAATATTTGCTTTTTTAACCCTTTTTCTCAAGAGTGTACAATGGAAGTTACAAAGGCTATGTGACCAGTGCTTCTCTTTCACAAAGTCAGAACATTAAAAATGCTATCTTGCTCATAATACTTTTTACTTTTGAAATCATTATTTTTCATGAAAATGACAAGACAGTATGAAATGTGTTCATGTTGGTTATTTCCGAATTAATTCATAAATATTTTAAATGTTACCTCAATTTTAATTTTGAAGGCTGTGGTTTTGGTAGGTAAATTCTATATGAGGAGCCCTAGAGACTCAGTGGTTACGCACTCAGCTGCTAACTGTGAGTCTGAGACTTCAAACCCACCAGCTGCTCTCGTGGGCGAGCAAGAAAAAAGCCTTGCAAACACTGTGGGGCAGTTCTGCTCTGTACTGTAAGGTTACTGTGAGTTGAAATTGACTCTGCAATAAGGAGTTTGTAATCCTTGGAGGATTAATTTGTAATTCTTGGAAGAGATGTATCTTACTTCCTCCAGCTGTAAGTTTATCTTCCTTTTCTTAAAGCATTTGAGTCAGATCCTCCACTAGGGTCACCATCTTTACAAAAAAATACTAATTTTTTCCGCTTCGCCCTTGAATAAGAAGACCCTTAGAAAACTAAGAAGTTGCCCATGAAAATGTTCAGAGTCTCAAGCATAGCTCCCAGCTCCAGCCTCAACTTTTAACTCCAGTGTGTACAATAGCATGTTTCTTAGAGTAGGGATTTTCAGTAGAAACTTACCCTGTGGTGATAGGAATGTGTTCTGTGATGCAGTGGAGTTCAAGTTAAGTACTGGAAATGTGACTACTGCAAGTAAGGAACTGATTTTTAATTAAATAGCCCCAGGTGGCCAGTGACTGTCCTGTTGAGTGTTATCTCTTGCTTGTTAAAAGGAATCCTTAAGCTATATTGTGGAGACTGGATTGAAAGAGGTGATTAGTAGCATGTACTTGGTAGTTTCAGTAGGGATGAACTAGAGAGGTACTTAGGAAATAAAATCTCCAGGACTTGGTAAATGTTGTGAGAAGTACTGAGAAAGAGAGATTCGAGAGTCTGGTGGATGACTCCCCAGTTCAGTGACTGGTAGGAAATATGTTGCCATGCACGGAATGAAGACAGCAGTTGTTATATAGGTTTGTGACTGGATCCATTTGTGTTACTGAGCCTTTTCTGACGTCTTGTGGTTATGAGACGTAGTATTTAGCCTGAAGCGGCTACTTTCTTGGAAAGTACTGTTTTGTTTTTCTTTAATTGTGGTAAATATACAGATAACAAAACATTTGCCATGTCTACAGCCTTCACATGTAAAGTTCAGTGACATTAATTATGTTCAGTGGCAGGTACTTTTAATTACCCTAAAATAACTCTTTGGCTGTTGACCTGCAAAGAAAACTATCAGTATAGTAGTTGATCAGGGCTGTTCTAGGTGCCTGAGACTTATGTGTATGTGACTATGTATCAGAACCAAACCAAGAACAATGTTTTTAAGATCACCAACAGTGTGTCTCGTTTATTACTTTATATTTCTTGACAGTTTCTGCAAGACCATCAACTGAATCCTGGGAACCTTCGAGTTAACCGTTATAGTCTGCTGTCTATAACACCTGTTAGTGGACTGTACAGCTATTCACCTGGAGTCTAAAGGGAACCGAATTCTTGCTGGTAGCACACACTGCAGTCTGTGGTGCTTTTGAACATGATGGCATCTACCTTGTCAGAGCCTCACACTCAGGCTTCAGGTGAACAAAGCAAGGTCCTGGAAGTCAATACTTCTGGGAATGAAGAAGCTATCTTAAGAGGAGACACTACTGACCCAGAGACTGCAAGACAGAGGTTCAGGTGGTTTCGTTACTCAGAAGTGGCTGAACCCAGAAAAGTCATGAATGAACTCTGGAAGCTCTGCACTCAGTGGCTGAGACCAGACATTCACACAAAAGAACAGATTTTAGAGCTTTTGGTGTTTGAACAATTCCTGGCCATTTTACCTGGGGAGATCAGGAATTGGGTGAAGTCACAACATCCAAAGAATAGTGAGAATGTGGTGACCCTAGTGGAGGATTTGACCCAAATGCTTGAAGAAAAGGAAGGTAAGATTTATAGCTGGAGGGAGGAAATAAGATAGATCTCTTCCGAGTATGAAAGTAACTCCCTCCACAGAAGCCACTTTACTGCTAAAAAGAGATCTGTGTTTTGGAGTGAGGACACAGTTTGAATCAGCCCTGCCGTTTACTGTGTGATCTTTGGCAACCTGCATAGCCTCACAGAACATTCTGTGTTTTACCTGTAGAAGGGGAATACTGTCTTCTCCATAGTTTGGTTGTGAAGATTAAACATGATAAGGTATAATACATGGTAGATGCTTAAGAAATACTAATTTTTTTCCCGTTTCCCCATGGAAGACTAGGAAGAAGTTACCTATGAAAATGTTCAGGGTCTCAAGCATATCTCCCAGCTCTAGCCTCAACTTGTGACTCCATTGTGTACAGTAGCATGTTTCTTAGAGTAGGGATGTCTGATAGATACTTACTCAGCAGTGATGGGAATGTGTTCTCTAATGCATTGGGAGTTCAGGTTAAGTATTTGAAATGTGACTACTACAAATAAAGAACTGACTTTTAATTAAATTTAAATAGCCACACATGGCTGGTGACTACCCTATCGAGATAGTACAGTTTTAGAGCCTTTAAGAGGAAGAACCACTGGATGATATTTTTATAGTTACACATAAATATAAAACAAACTGAATGATAGCATATCTATAATTTCATAGTTATAAAATATTTAAACACTTCTGGGGTAGAGAGCCCTTTCAGAGAATATAGTTCAATTTTTATAACACCCTCTAGTACCCTAAAGATATTTATCTTAAATGTTATTTACCACTGGGCTCTGTATTCTCCCAAGAGTTCTGCAAGAGATGGAGAAGCAACGTTTACTTCCACAGACTGACTTTGTGGTCATGTAGCAATATGTGAATCTAAAATTTGGTTTTACTAATGACTCCTCCATGACTCGTCTACAGTTTTTTTGAAGATAATCTCTCTTTTCTCTTTGATTGCTTAATTCTAATTCCTAATTTGTATTAGCTGTCTAATCAATTAAGCTACCTAACATTCTTTTTTTTAAAAGGTGGAGTGTGAGTTAATAATAATAATAATACTCATTTACTACCTAAGGAGATGTTGACATCTCGGGGCATTTCATTTCTGTGTTCATCCATTTCTGTCTTTTAGAATATGCTAGTGACCCCAGAGGTGGAGTCAGTTCTTGAGACCAGCTGAGTGGTTTCATTCACTAAATAATTTTGAGGAACACGGTGCTACGACAGTGAAGAAAATAATGTATGAAAGAAATAGGTTGTTTTTTCTTAGTACATCTAGTAAATGTATTTGAAAAATCTTTATTGTGCAAATGAGATATATTAAAACTAAGGATATGGAGAAAGAATTTTTTTGAGCTTACGGCTTGAAAGGATTTTTTATGAGGAAGAGGAAAAAGCTTTGGGGTTTCCTAGGAAACAATGTCTGTGGCTGCTAGCTGTGTTTTAAAAAGTGGGAAAAACTTTTCTTCCTGCTTTAAAATTTTTTTCTAAAGGAGCATGGAAAATGTGTGAGGATTTCTTGTTTGAAAAATCCATTTCAAAACTGGACTTCCCTTGCCCTTCCTAGATCCACTCTCTCAGGAAGATACCATATCCCAAGAGGTGAACCCAGAAGAAGGTGATGTGGCTATTGTTCTTCCAGACGCAGAGTCCACAGTAAGCTTGCTTCACTGGTTTTTCTTCCTTAGTGAATACTTATTGAGCTTCTACTAAGCGCTATAAAGATGTGCAAATAACTGATAGTCTCTCTGTCAAGGAGCATACAAGGTATGACAGTTAAGTTCATGAACTCATCCTAGGAAAAGTGCTAACATACCTCATTGCTGCATATCCCTTTGGTCACCTTCAGAGTACCCGTCTTGGGAAGCTATGTGCTGACACCAGCACCTAGTCCACCTGTCAAGGCAATTTGGGATCCTTTTCTGGAATGACCATCAGAGCTGTCATTGTGTTACCTCGATGTCTTCAGTGTCATCAGAATGTCTTCCTTTCAGTATTTCCTTTATTTTCAGGTAAAGAAAAAAGTCACTGGGGGCCAGATCACGTGAGTAGGTAGGGTCTTCCAGTACAGTTATTTCTTTACTGGCTAAAAACTCCCTCACAGACAACTATATAGTTAAGTTCATGAACTTGCACTGTGCTACCATGCACAATAGCCATTCCGGAAAGAGTTCCAAAACTGCTTTGAAGGATGGAGTAGGTAGTGGCATCAGTGCACAGCTTCCCAAGGGGAGCACTTTGAAGGGATCACAGTGATACTCAGCAGTGGTTTATGTAACCCTTTAGATCAGTTTAGTTTACGAACTGTCAGGCCTCACAGACCTCATTCTTCACATGCTATTTTATTTCCCAGAATGTGTCACAAGTCTGATGCCAATTAAAATTCTATAATTATTCTTGACAAAATTAGGCAGTTGGAAACAGATTACTTCTTCAACATGATAAAGAATATCTACCACATTAACAGAAAATTGAAAACGGGCCTCACAATGTCATTAAACATAAAGATGTCGAATCTCACTGCTGTCTTTAGTATTTTCTGACCATCCTAGCCAATTAGATTAGCCACAAAGATAAAAAAGAAATGAAATGCCTGTATTAGTTTGAAAGAGATGAATGCATATTACTTGCAGATAATCCTTAGGCTAGTTATCTGTTTGGAAGTTCTCAGAAAATCAGCTGAACAAATACTGAAACTTAGAAGAAAAGCAGCTGGTTACAAATTAATAAATGTCATACATGCCAATGGAAACACTGGTCGGCTAGTGGTTAAGTGTTACAGTTGCTAACCAAAAAGTCAGTAGTTCAGATCTACCAGGCGCTCCTTGAAAACTCTATGGAGCAATTCTACTCTTATCTTACAGGGTCGCTATGAGTCAGAATCGACTTGATGGCAGTGGGCTTTTTGGTATATGCCAGTAATCTCAAGTGAGAGACAAAGTTCTTACTCATAGTATGACAGTAATGAATAATAGTGCTCAGGTAAGCTGATAAAAGCTCCTAGAAATATGTCCATGTCCCAATACTTGGAGCCTATAGACATTACCTTACTTGGAAAAAGACTCTTTGCAGAGATGATTAAATTGAGGGATTTGAGATAAAGAGATTATCCCGGATTATTGGGATGGTCCCTAAAAGCCACTACAGGTATTCTTTTATAAGAGAGAGGCAGAGGGACATTAGACACATTCATACAGAAGAGAATGCCATGTAAAGACAGGAGTACAGATTAGAGTGATGTGGCCATAAGGGAAAGAATGCTGGTAGCCACCAGAAGCTAGAAGGGACAAGAAATGGATATTCCTCAAGAGCCAGCTAAGAGAGCAAAGCTCTGGTAACACCTTGATTTTGGATTCTGGCCTCCAGAACTGAATAAATTTTAAGCCACCATAGTTGTGGTAATTTGTTACAGCAGCCACAGGAAAGTAATGCAAATGTTACTAGGCACTCTGCTGTGTACTGCTGTATGGCATGCAGAAGATGTTACAGAGAGCATGTTTTAGTGAGTCAGTATGTATGCATGTAATTATAGCGAAATTCCAAGTGTGTACATTTGTTAAACACAGTTTCTGATTGATTGTGATAGATAATGATTACTGTGTTTAATCAAATGGAAATTAAAGTTTAGGGTGTAGTTGCTGATATTATTCTTAATTTAGCAAATATTCCGTTTAGTAAGCATACATAAATTCCATGAATTTGGGGTATGGTAATGTAAACTCTACCCTTCATTTAATATTTTTCTCTTAATCATAGACATCAGTCTGGAACTTGATCAGTGTTATTTCAGAGAATCCTTGTGCAGCATTGCGTACAAGGAACTGTATGTAGGAATTGTGTCATAGCCATGTTCTGTAACACTTGTAATACAGATAGTAATAATGGCATTTGTCATACAATAGCTGCTTCCTGACTTGCTTTGAAATTGCTGAAATAAATTGAATGCTATCAAACCATTACTTTATATCCTGACTACGTCTTCGGATCCTTAGGATCTGTTTGGGGATAATCCAATGACAAGAGTTATGTTTGGTGTTGTAGGTATCCATGGCGTTTAATGATGTAGCTGTGAACTTTTCCAAAGGAGAGTGGAAGAAGCTGGAACCTTTTCAAAAGGAGCTATTTATGGAAGTGCAGCTGGAGAATTTTAGGAACCTAGAATTTCTGGGTAAATACTCACGTTGTGACCTGGCTTCTCAGTTGGATATCTTTTTGTCTCCTCTTAGTGAAAGATAAGTGCTATGTGAAGTACTTTAAGTGTGTTTTGTCCAGGCATTTAGGAACCAAGATTACTAATCCTAAAAGTAAGTCCTCGAAATGTCCTTTTCTGCAACATTTGCTCCAAAGAAGGGTCTTTGCTTCAGTGAACCAGAAATGGAAAGGATCCTTTGGTTGTCACTGAGACCATGCCTTCCCCCCCTTTGTTGAATGCCAGTATTGATATCTCTGTGCTTCAGAATATCTTCTATCATCCCTGATGGAACAGAGACCATGTGTGAATGGATATTGGCTATCTCTGTTCTGGCAACCCTGGTGGCGTAGTGGTTAAATGCTACAGCTGTCAACAGAAAAGGGTTGGTAGTTTAAATCCACCAGGTACTCCTTAGAGACTCTATGGGGCAGTTCTTTTCTGTCCTGTAGGGTCACTATGACTCAGAGATCAACTGAACAACAGTGAGTTTGATTGTTTTGTTATGTTATCTTTGTTCTGTGTATAAAGAATCACTTTTCATTTTTGTGTCTATGAGCAGGCTGTCCAGTTACCAAGCTGGAACTGATTTCCCAGCTAAAGTGGGTTGTAATGCCGTGGCTGCTAGAAAAAGAAGTCTCAAAAGGCTCCCGACCGGGTAAGTTAGTGAAAAGTAGACAGGGAAATAAACAGTTGCTCATCACCACAGTTGGGAAAAACTTTTGAAATGTTGATGAAATGGGCTTAAATATAAAGATGATTAGAATGTAGCCCTTCTCCCTAGAAGGTTCATTTTAGTGGAAGACATACTTTTTGTTTGGGTCGTGTGACAAGTAGATGCCAAGAAATGATTAGCCATGCAGGGATATATTGAGGAAAATCCCAGTGTAAGAAAATGGGGAGGGAATAGGAAGAGGCTAGGGATGCTGTCAGAGCATGACACAGGCTTGACCCCCCATGAATGAGCGAGAGAAGGAAGGAAGGTTGGCAAGGAGGAGCCTTTCTTAGGCTCCAGTGCAGTTCTTAGAATGCTTTTACAAGGTAAAAAGGAAGCCCTCAAACCAGAGTCACCTATCAGAGGAGTCCCGTGCTTTGCAGAAAGGGGTCTACGTACATATCCGTGTTATACTCAGTCATCAGCTAGAAGCAGCCCACAGGAAACTGGCCTTGGCATGAATGCAGTGGTGGATCCATATTCATGCAGCAAGGGCTGTCAGGCGAGCTGCCCGCTGCCCGCAGCAGGAGGTCTGCTTTTTCCTAGACACCGTAGAGACACATGAAACCACAGAAATGATAGTAACATGATGAGTGCTAAATAATGTCAATATGTAAAAAGTCTTAGAGGTGTATAGGAGCAGGGGCTGAATTAACATTTCAGCTGAATCTTGAAGGATAAGTAAGACTTCACCCAGTGAAGAGCATGTGTGGTATAATCCTGTTTTTGTCAAAGGGGAAAAGTGTACGTGTGTCTTATGCATAGATATTTATGGTTTTAATGTCTGGAAGAGATTTTTGTTAATCCTTCCCGGTTAACAGTCTGAGAGTATGATACTGGAGAAGTTTTGTAGAAATTGTGAGACTTGAACTCTGTTTTGTTGTTGTTAGTTGCCATTGAGTCGATTCCGACTCATCATTGACTCCATGTATACGGATTAGAACTGTGCTCCATAGAAGTTGCAAGGCTGTTACATCTTGGAAGCAGATCACCAGGCCTGCCTTCCAACTTGAACTGTAGACTGTCAAATTTATGTGTTGGTGGTAGGTGACGGTGCTGTAGGATTGCATTATAGCTGAGAATTGAAAATGCTGCAGTGTGACAGAAACTGTAAATGGATGCTGGATTAGTGTATCTGCAAGGTTACATAGGTAAAGTAGGACCAATCCTTTAAAAGTATAGCATCCGTGTTAGTGCATGTCTGTGATATGATTAACATTGTCTATAAAATGAGTGCAGTTTAGCTCCTTTCATGAGAGGCAGTGTGATTTAGGGATCCAGCATGACCTGTGTTGTAAGACTAAATTAAATACCTGGCCCTACCGCTTATAATCCACATAATCTTGGACAAGCTACTTAGACTCTGTATGCCTAGTTGTCACATCCATAAAACAGAAATAATAATAGGTTCCATTTCATAGAGTTGTTTGAAGACTAAACAGAACAAAGCAAGTAAAATGCTTGGCATAGAGCCTTGCATTTGGTAAGCTTTCAGCAACTGTGTGTGTTAATATTATTACTACTTTAAAAAAGTTGAGATATAGGGAGAATAGGTTGGAGCCTATTAAAGTAATTTGAAATGTGTCAAAACTTTCATCTCTAACTAAAAAGCACAGACTTTTCATCTTCCTAACTGCTATGTTTACCTTGTTTTCCTGTGGTTCCTTTCCTTTCCTTACATTGTATGGCTTTGTTTAAGAGCTATCATTGTTTCTCCCCGTCTCCCCCTGAAAAATTATAATTTAATTTGCACAGTTACTTAGAGTTTACGTATTTATGCATACATGCATTTAATATTTTAATTCAGTGATAACTATGGGTAAATGTGTCAGTTCATGAATAACCAATGCCATCAAAAGGCAAGGGCCTTTTTAAAATTGTAACTATGATAAAATCAGAACCAGAATATTTAACAGTAATTTCTTGGTGTTGTCAAATATCTAGTCATTTTTTTTAACTACAACCTGAATAAAGTCCACACATTATAATGGGTCAATATGCCTTTTAAAATCTTTTAACTATAGGCTTCCCTTCATCTTGCCTTTTTTTTTTTGGCATTTTTCTTTCTTTTTTGGTGAAGAAAATAAGTTTGTCCTGTTGAGTTTCTTACAGTCTCGATTTTGCTCATTCCATCACTGTACTGTGATTTAACATATTGTCCTGTTCTCTTGTGTTTTCTGGAAATTGATAACTCAGTCTTAAGCTTGGTCACATTCAAATTTGGTGTTGGGGGCAACACTGATTTGTGAGTGGCGGTGGTTTTTCCTAAAAGCAGGTGGTATTTCTCTATATTCATTGTTGTCTCCATTCCTGTTTTGATCCAAATGCAGCCGTTTCCTTTATTGCAAACAGGAAATACTCTCTTTCTTTCGTTTAGAGTGTGATCCTCTGTGTGAATTGAAGAAATCCATCCCCAATCTTGATGCTTTTATGGAAGACTTGTCTCTGGATACAATAATGGAAAGTTTCTTGAGGGTTAATGATGGTGAGTTATTGATGGGAGACTCCTTGGAATGCTGTGACAGATTAGAAGAGGATCATAGCAGTCAGGAATGTGCAGAAGAAATACTCACACAAAAGAAAACTGATGGAAGAGTAAGTGAGGATGAAGAATTTAATGAAGTCCTCAGTGTGAGTTCAGTCCTTGCCCCCGAAAAAAGCCCCTTTGGAAATAATTTCAAACAATCTTCAGACATAATTAAACATCTGAGAGTCTACTTAAGGAAGAAATCTCGCAGGTATAATGAATGCAAGAAATCCTTCAGTTTCCATTCAGACCTTGTAATGAATCGCAAGGAACACACTGGAGAAAAGGCACGAAAATGTAGTGAAGGTAACAAAGCCTTAAGTCACTCTTCATCTCTTATTAGACGTCAGAAACATAAGAAAATTCATTTGGGGAATAAATCGCAGAAGTGCATTCACTGTGGCGTATTGTTTACTCGAAGCTCATCCCGTAGTAAGGGAACTGATGGAAAAGTTTCCTCTACATGTGATAAGTGTTGGAAAGATCTAAGTCAAGATACAACCTTGAATAAAGATGAGAATACTGAGTCTGGAGAAAAAAACCATAATTGCAGTAAATGTGGAAAAGCCTTTGATAATACTGCAACACTCACTAAATATGACAGAATTCACACTGGGGAAAAACCCTATTTGTGTGATGAATGTGGAAAAGCTTCCAGTGACAGTTCATCACCCACACCGCAGCATACGACTCATAGTGGAAAGAAATCCTACAAATGTGATGACTGTGGAAAAACTTTCACTCTGAGTGCTCATCTTATTAAACATCAAAGAGTTCATACTGGAGAAAAACCCTACAAGTGTAAAGACTGTGGGAGACCATTCAGTGATAGTTCATCTCTTATTCAGCACCAGCGCATTCACACTGGAGAGAAGCCTTATACATGTAACAACTGTGGAAAATCCTTCAGTCACAGCTCATCCCTTTCCAAACATCAGAGAATTCATACTGGAGAGAAACCCTATAAATGTGATGAATGTGGAAAAACCTTTAGACAGACTTCTTGCCTTACTCGACATCAGAGAATTCATACTGGAGAAAAACCGTATTTGTGTAATGATTGTGGGATGACTTTTAGCCATTTTACGTCTGTTATTTATCATCAAAGACTTCATTCGGGAGAAAAACCCTACAAATGTAGCCAGTGTGAGAAAGCTTTCCCTACCCATTCACTCCTTAGTCGTCATCAGAGGATTCATACTGGTGTAAAGCCTTATAAATGTAAAGAATGTGGGAAATCCTTCAGTCAGAGTTCATCTCTTAATGAGCATCATCGAATTCATACTGGAGAGAAACCGTATGAATGTACCTATTGTGGAGCAACCTTTAGTCGAAGCTCAATTCTTGTAGAACACCTAAAAATTCACACTAGAAAGAAGGAATATGAATGTAAAGAATGTAAGAAAACATTTAAAAGTAATTCAGGCCTCATCAGACATCGAGGATTTCACTCAATAGAGTAATTCTGAGAATATAACAAAATGAAACATGTTAGCCAAAACTTGTCTCTTATTGAAAACCTGAGGTATAAACTACCACAGCATTGATTACTAGCTGTAACTTTGATAGGTTGGCAGCTAAGAAACAGTACTTTTCCCATTTTTCCATCTTGCAGAGGTGTTAACTGCTGGTAGTAATGATTAGATTTGGTAAAGCTAATGTGTGCAAAAAAGGAGAAGGTAGTTTGAGATGTGAAAGGATTCTAAAAATCCAAGCTTGAATTTAAATCCCAAGGTGTGGTTGGGGTGAATTTGTGCACAGGACTGCCTTACTGACCTTTCCAGAGGGTTTTCCTTTTTCTTCTACACCCCTTCCACTGCTATACATAGTATATTGGAAAGAACATGAATCAGGTAACCTAGGTTCTGTCCCTACTTATCAACCAACTTGCTGTGTAGTTTTGGACAAATTATTTGGGCTTTCTGAATTTCAGTTCTTAATAGTAGAATGAAGAGGATAGATTTTTGTGTCTTCCTAGCTTAGGTATTCTCCAAAGCTGTGAAAATAAGTTAACAATTTTAGATTAATTGGGACTTTCAGATTTTTCTAGAGAATCATTCCCTTTTAGTTAGCTGGACTTTGGGCTTAGTGATATTACAGTATTTTTTTTTTAGTACTTTGCAGGAATCTCTAGAATACTATGTAATAGCATAGGTCGAACTTATATGAGTTTGCCTTTGGGGAATGTTTTAGCTTAATAACATATTCCAGTCTCTTTTCCTCTGATTGACTGAGATTAGGAATCTAGAGGACTTGCACTTAAGCCATCTCAGCCATGAAAGTAACAGCTGTAGGACAATAGATAGGGGTGGGGATAAGGTAGGGGTCAGAGTAAGGCAGATGCTGAAAACAGAACTGTCCTGATGAATTCCCTCTTGGAAAATACAATTTTATTTTTTCAAATCACACTTTTACCTGTAGCAAGTACAGATCTCTGTAGTTGGAGTATAAATACTCCGTGAAAGGTCATGAGCTATTCTGCTGAAGCGTCAGGTTGAGACCTTAAACATGTTTTAGTTGGTCTGTATGGGTATGTGTATGTAGAATTAGCTTCCACTATTTGAAAATTAGGAAATTTCATATTTAAGAAAACTGTGAAAAATTATAAGCACTGACAACACTAGACTCATATTTCTGTAGGACAGTCAGCTGGTCTTAGATAGCCCCTGTCATCTTTAGATGGGGATTGAACGGCCCTGCTTGCCGAATTTTGTTACATGACCTAATTGGTCAACAGTAAGAATTTGATACTATGATCCCCTCCCATGTGGAGAATGTATATCCAAAATCTAAGGAGAACCTGCCAATAGCAAGTAAAATTCAGAAAGAGGATATAGAAATGATACAGAATAAATTTTTCATTGTGAAGTTAGACCTCAAAGGAATGATGTATATTGACATTGATGGATTATTTCTCCTAAATTTCATGACTGAGGTCTAAAGAACTTCTAACTGAAAAATGGGAGTCTCTGAATGAGTCTCAGATTACAGGATTTGGAAGAACCCTCCTGACTCAACTGTGATTCAAGAATAAAAAGTTCCTGAAGTGGAACTGTGTGGAATCAGCTCTAAGGCACCTAATGAAACAGCACCAAAGCTGAAATGTGAGGAAGCTCATGTAAAAGTAGGAAATCAGGATATGCTAGGCTGACACAAGTCAGCAGATCCTTAGGCTGATCTCATACTCGACAATGTTTGCTGTGATTTAACAGGTTTGGATTTGCAGTACTACCTCTGAAGATTTTTCTTCCTTTTTTTCCTGTTTCCCTGCAGAAGCAAAGCCTACATTTCAGGTAGATGCTGTGTGATATAATGGGTGTGCATAGTTACTGCTAAGTGGACTAAATGTTATACCCATGAAAGGAATATAGCTTATGAGAACTGTTCATCATGGTTTAAATTATTTCAAAAAAAAAACTATAAACATAAATTTGTTAAAGTTACTTCTCTTCAGGGAACCCTTGCTCTGGGATGTTTACTTAGGCTGCTGAACATTCATAAGAGGATATTTTTACTTCCAGCATCAGTTGGAAATATGAAATACAGATTTTTTGTTTTTACAACTCAATTTGTGATACGAGTTACATTATCAGAAAATTTATTTCAAATGTTCAGTTCATTGAGTTTGAATAAATTTACCAAGTTGTGTAACCATCACCATAATCCAATTTGAGAGTATTTCACCAACCCAGTGAGGCTTCTCATGCCCACTCACAGTTAATCCATATCTTCTACCCTCATCCCCAGGCAACACTAATCATTCTACTTTGTATTTACAGAGTTACCTTCTCTGGACACTATATAAATGGAATCATACAGTATGTGGTCTTTCGTGTTTGTATTTTTCATTGAACAGTGTTTTAGGGGTTCATCCGTGTGGTAGGACATTGTTCCTTTTTATTGATTAGCATTCCATTGTGTGGATGTGCCACAGTCTGTCCATTCGCCACTGAGAAATATTTGGCTTGTGTACAGTTTGGGGCTTTTATGTATCATGATGCTTTGAAGATCATAGTACAAGTCTTTACATGTATGTTTTTATTTTTCTTGGGTAGATGGCCTATAAGAACGGTTGCTAGGTCATAAGTTAAATTTTTGTTTGTGCTTTTAAGAAACTGCCGAATTGTTTTCTAGAATGACAGCACCATTTTATATGCCCACCAAGCAATGTATGAGACCCTGTTTCTCCACATCCTCACCAACACTTTCGGTGATAGCCATCCAAGCAGGTGAAGTGGTATCTCTTTGTGGTTTTCATTGAAACCTCTTTAATGACTAATGATGTTGAACGTGTATTCTTTAGCCTTTCATGTACCTTTAGTGAGATGTTTATTCAAGTCTTTCACCTACTTTACAGATCGGATTGTCTTACTCAATTATTGTAAAACCTGTGAAAGTTAGAACCTGTGTGAGGCAGGAACCTTTCAGAGTAGGAAAATGCATGTATTTCCCATGAACAGTGAAGAAAAGTGATGATTGCACACTGTCAAAGGTGGAAAGCTTGCAAGACTCAGAAAAACAAAGACGGTCCTGTTGTTTTCCTGCCCTCACAGTTTTCACTGTAGTGTTCTCCGTGTATTTGGAATACAAGTCCTTTATCCAACGTGAACCTTTCCAACACCCAGTGCTACCCTGAAGCCTCAAACCCTGATGCACATTGTAGGTGAACAACTTGGTTTCAGTAATTAATTTCAGCTAATTGGTCTTAAGAATATTGAATCTTGTCCATCACCTAAATACTTACATTCATTTTTAGATTAGATCTTCAAGAGATTTTACACTTCATTCAGCTCCTGAAGTGAAGTACACTGTACCATTGGTTTACATTATATAATGCATATTAAAATCAGCCCTATGAAACATTTTACTTTAAAATAATGATGATCATGCTGTTCAAAAGGAGCACTGCTGGTACAGTGATTAAGTGCTAGATATGAATCTGCTTCTTGAAAGATTATGGCCTTGGAGGCTGTGGAATTGTCTCAACAGTGGGTTTGATTTGGGGTTTGCTTTTACAAAACTTTGTCTTAATGCTTGTCCACTGAACATACTTCTATTAGGTCACAGTACAAGACAGGGCTTCTCCAGTGGTTTAGTTCTTGAATCTTACAAATGATCATGTTGCTTTGAATGGGTTTCTAGGATGCTGAAGCATGTTTGAAGCCCATCTGTAGTAAGTGTCCAGAACCTAATTGCTTGTGTTTTGTGTACTAAGCATCTCCCTGATTTTATGTTATTTTTTCCTACTTACAATTTCATTTCAACCCCTTAGTCATCCACTTTTTTAAGTAAATAAAATTGTGCTTACTTTTTAAAGTTGTTTCAAATCCTTTCCAGATTTTAAAACAAAATACGTAACAGTTATATATGTATTTAAAGTTTTTTTGTTTCTTAAATTTCAGCTTCCATGTTATTTGTCCCTGACGTCCTCCTAGTTTTCCTTTTTTGTGTTTTAAGTGCCCCTCAGGTACACTTTTGACAGCAGCAGGTTGGAAGGGAGCCTGGTTGTGGTAGGGCTTGCCAGTCCAGTAGATTTGGATTCCTTTAGTGATCAGGGATCAGGTTCTCTGCTGCTCTTTGGTAAGCCAACTGCGCTGGTGAACCTTGGTCCTGGATTTCTTATTCTTAGCTCTCCAGAGGGGTCCTCGGCACTATTGCCTTGATTCATAAGTATTTCAACATCGGAAAGTATTTTAATGCACTCTACTTCCACTGTGACTCAAACTGCCACTCACTGTTTTATCTCCAGCATGGGTTCGTCAAAGATACTAGGCTTTGTCTTGTGTATAGCTTGCATCTGCTACAGTCTGTTTTATTTTGTCAGTATTGAAATGGATGTTGAGAATTTATTAAAAAAAAGTTGTTGAGTAGACATTAAATTTAACATTTCTCAATAAACAGAGCTTACAGGTTTTGTAGTGAAACAAGTCTAGTAGAAAGTAAGCTCTCAGTTTTATTTTCTTTAAATTTTGAAATAATTTTGATGTCGAAAACAAGACACAGGTGCTGTGGATAGCTACATTTCCTTCAAAACCTGTAAGTTTTTTGTGGCCACTCAGATCAAAGTCTAGCACAAGTTGGGCTAGACAGTTTTTCAAAATTCTGCTTGACATGAGTAAGGCTTGAGAATATAGAATTTTTCCTTATTTGTATGTTGTTTTTTAGCTCTACCGATAGGAGCAGGGATCTTCCCTTTTATTCCACTGTGACGCTCACTCCTAGCTCAGAGTAGGCGTCACTAACCATCTGTTGAGTGACTGAAGCATGTAATGGGGGCCAGGGACATTATAACCTAAGGATGGAAGGAAATGTTCATCCTTAAACTGATAAACCTTTTTAATAAATGTGAGAACATACAGTATAATGTTACTAAAGCCAATAAACCAAACTCAGTGCCATCAAATCAATTCTGAGTCAGCAGTCCTATAGGACACAGTAGAACTGTCCCATAGAGTTTGGAAGTAGTGCTTGTGACCTTTTGGTTAGTAGCAATAGCACTTAGCCACTACACCACCACTTTCCAATACTGTAAGTAGGTCAGCGTAGTGAATTCTAGGTTGGAAATGATTTCCCTTCAGATTTAGTAATGAATTGTATTGTTTTCTACCTTCCAGTGTTCCTTTTATAAAGTCCACTGCCATTCAAATTTCTGAACATTTGTATGTCACTTGTCAGCATTTTTTCTCTTTAGAGTGCCTTTGTGATTGTCTGTTTGTGATCTTCAGAAATTTCACTCTGCTGTTTTGTGATACAGATCTTTTCTTACTGTATTGGTGATCTGTTGGACCCTTTCAGTGGAGGAACACTTGTCCTTTGGTTCTGGGAAATTCTTTGGTATTATTTAATAATTGCTACTTGCTTTTCTCTTCTTTTTATCATTTCGGTTAGTCACATTTTGAACTTTTTAAAATTGATCCTATTTTGTCATCTTTTTCTTCTTATTTTCCATGTCTTTATCCTACTTTTTCTTTCAGCGATATGGGTTATCCTACTTTGTAGAAGATTTCTTCAACTTTATCTTCCAACTCTGCTGTTAAATGGATGTTTTATATCAGTTCTTTTTCTTTTTTTTAAATGTGGTTTAGGTGAAAATTCACAGAACAAATTAGTTTCTGATTAAAAAACAAACACAACGTACTGTTTTATGATACCAGTTGCCAGCCTCACGGTGTGTCAGTACTCTTCCCTTCACCCTGGCTTTTCCATTTCCATTCATCTACTTTCCCATCCCAACCTGCCTTCTCGTCTTTGCCCCTGGGCTGTGTACACTTTAGTCTCACATATGTGATTGAACTACATCACAGTAGTACCCACGTTTGTTTTATAGGCCTGTTTAGCCTTTGGGTGAAGGGTGAGCCTTGGGATGACTTTGAGTTAGAAGGAATTTCTCTTGGAATCTGCCAGGTCTGTCAGACCACTAAGTCTGGTCTTGTGTGTGTGTCTCTGTATGTATGTGCATGTTAGAGTTTTGTTCTGCATTTCCCCCAGCTCTGCTCGGGACCCTCTCTTGCGATTCCTGTCCGAGCAGTCAGTGGTGGTGAGTAGCCGTCTAGTGTGTTGCATCATGTTTTTATTTCTAAGTGCATTTTTTTATTCTGTTCCTTTATTTTTGTTTTATCAGCAAAATATTCTTGTCCTCTGAGTTTATTCAGCCTCTTGTATTATCTGTTTCCTCTGAGTTGCTCTTACCTGTTTTCTGTCTTTTTCACATTAGAGGCTTTCCTCAAACTTCTGTTGATGGCTGACTCTTCATATTTCAGAGACGGGCTCTAGAAAGCTGACTACAAGGTGTTTTATTTAGTGCAGCACTGCCCAGTAGAAATGTAATGCCGTGTGTGAGTGTAAATTTTCTAGTAACGAGATTCAAAGTAAAAGAATACAGGTGAAATTAATAATATATTTCATTTAACCCTGTGTACCAAAATGCTGTCATTTTAACATATAATGAATAGAAAATATTATTTTGAGGTATTTCATATTTTTGCTGAAAGTCTTCAAAATCCAGTATATATGTTTTACAATTCCCACAGCATATCATAATTCACACTAGATTTCATCTGAAATACTTGATCGATATTTAGATTTACACAGTTGATGTTGGAAAGGCAGATTGACATACCCAAGTTGCTCCACATACACCTGAGTTTTCCAGTCTGTGAATTAAAGAATCAAAAAAACTGTTTTCCTTCAGATTGTTCATCTTTTTATTAGAAGGATGGGTTTCACTTGGACACAGAAGTCAATTCATTTCAAAACTATGTCTCTTTAGGTTAAGTAAGTGTACTAACTCTTATGTCAACTCAGTATTAATTCAAAAAACTGTCGAGTGGATTCCAACTCATAACAACCGTTTAGGACAGAGGAGAACTGTCCCATGGAGTTGTTCCAAGGAGCACCTGGTGGATTTGAATTGCCAGCCATTAGATTAGCAGACATAGCACTTAACCACTATACCACTAAGGTTTGGAAATTCAGAGAAGTATTGGATAAAGGAAGAAACCCCTGAATTTATCAGTATCAATAGCAACAAATCATGTTTCAAATTTTTCTTGTAGTTTTTGCAGCCAATTTCAAGTGCAGTAGTATTGGTTACAGTTAAAATCTGCATATTGACTAATGTTAGATAAATGTGTCATTATGCTTATTATAAAAGGCTTAGATTCCAGTATGAATGTGTGGACCTATGTAGCTGTAGTGTTGTTAGGAGCCATCCAGTTAGTTGCAACTCACAGAGTCCTTTACATACAACACAAGGAAACACTGCCTGGTTCTGCACCACCTTTACAATCATTGCGGTGTTTGGGCCCCTTGTTGTAGACTCTGTCATTCTGGGTCATTGATGTGCCTCTTCTGTTTTGCTGACCCTCTACCAAGCATGGTGCCCTTCTCTAGGGACTGGACCCTCCTAATAACATGTCCAAAGTATGTGAGACAAAGTGTCAACACCCTCACTTCTAAGGATTGTTCAGGGTGTGCTTCTTGCAAGAGAGATTTGTTTGTTCTTCCGAAGAATATATTGAATGCTATTCTCCAAAACCATATTTCTGAGGCATCAGTTCTTCAGTCTTCCCTTATTCATTGTCCAGCTTTCATAGGCATATGAGGTAATTGAGAATACCATGGCTTGGCCCTCAAATGACATCTTTCCTCTTTAACACTTTAAAGAAGTCTCTTGCAGCAGATTTTCCCAATGGAATATGTCATTTGATTTCTTGACTGCTGTTTCCATGGGCATTTGTGGATCCAAGTAAAGTACAGTCTTAGGGAACTTTACTTTTGTCTTTATTGTAATGGTGCTTATTGGTCTAGGTGTAGGGAGTTTTGTTTTTTGAAACAAAAATGCTTTTTTTTAAACTGTGATTAAGTGAAACTACACAATCCAAATCAATTTTACATGCCTGCCCATCTGCAGCTTCATTTGCTCTCCTCTCCCAGTGGCAGCACCTTCCTCCTATGTATTCTATACTTTTAGGGTCCTCTTAACAATCACCTGTCCCATCCTCTCCACCGTCTTCTCTCCCATCTAAAAAGAAACTAGTAGGACAGCCTCCTATAAATGTATAAAACCATAAAGTACACACACCATATGTTCATACGGTATCTCCGAGTCCAGCCCATTCTTGTCTGAAAGTTGACCTCAGTGCTGGTTTCCAGTTAGGGCCAGCAGCAGGTTTAGGGGCCATGTTCCCAAGGGACCCTTCAGGGTGTTGGACCATCAATTCTGGTCTTTTTAGTAGAGTTCTCGAGCTGTATACCTCTTTTTGTCATGTGTAACAAAAAAGTTTTCACCATTTTTGGATCTTCAAATTTAGGTCGTTCATATTTAGTGTAACATGAGAGAAGAAACAAATTACATTTCCATTGTTTATCTTTGATTATTGAATATACAATATGCATTTGTTTTGTTTCAAGGAAATCTGGACATTAGAAAAAAATTCTGTAAATTCTTTATAAAATTTTTTCATGATGCAACTAAGGAGTATTGGTAAAGAAGACAAGATTACAAGAAAATAGTCTCTGTTCCAACAGTTCCCTTAAAGTGGTGGGGATTATTTCACATTATTTGTACATATATACCGAACAGTGTATCCAGGATACTTTCCTTAGAGTCTGCTTCAGAAAACTTCTCAAATATTTTCAGTATGTATCATAGAATGGTACAAAATGATGGGAGAAACCATTTTCTGCTGCTTCCAATACACCTGGATTTTCACCAGACAGTTGCAGCCCCGTCTTCATGATAGGAACGAATTTTTCTGTCTCTAACTGAAATTCTTTGACAGATGTAAAATTGTCAGAAGTACCTACACCAGAATTTTCAGTTTTTATGCTGTGAATTCATAAAACTTACTTGCAAATTTGGATATCCTTTGCCAGAACAGACTCACTGTATGATTTATTGGGCACAGTCCCATCACATGACTGACTGCTCTAAAGCCAGTTTTAAAAAAAGACTTGAAATTCTTCAGATTTTGAATCAGTTAATCTTTGATGACATTACTAAAAGGATCTTTCATTCCGTGATAAAAGTTGTTTAGTAGCTTAAGTAAAAATTGTACTTTTTTGTAGCATAGCTTTTTTAGTCTTCATAATTTTCTAAATTACGATGACTAAAATGATAATTTCTTTTTGCTGTCTTGCCAGCTGAAGTTGTCTTTTCTGTGCACTAATTCAGACTTTCATAGCTGGCCAAATTTACAGGCTCATATCTTGCTAAAAGGGGTTTGAGTTTTGGGGGGTAGATATTTTTCATTTGAAATGTGTCCTTCTGTTCTCTTGTGACTATAGAGAGAAAACTTACCCAAATTCACTGTTGGTGAAAAATGACATGGTAAGTATTGTCCACTGTATTATCTTTAAGACTTTTTTACATAACAAATAGCTTTTTCATTTTGCTCTGCTCTGGTATACGGCAGTTACAATTCAGTGTGAATTTGCGTGCTGCCTTCTTGTAGTCTCCTATACTGGTCATAGTGGTAGCTTTTGCATCTGCATACAATTCTGTATCACTAATATGCTTCCATTTAAAATTTAAATATTTGTATTTCTTAGAAAGGCAATTATAGTGTAATTAAAATAGTATTTCAATTTATGGATGTGATTTATTTAGGTATCACTGTCATAATGTGCTGTCTACATAGGTGCCCTCTGACTTCCACTGCCTGTATAAAACATCCAAGTGAACACAATTCTGAAGCTCCTTCAGTGTATAGAAAAAAATATAGGAACTGAATCTGTTGTTACTGAGATTGTCTTTTGTGTCATACTAAAATATCACACATGCACGTACAAGCATTAAAGTAGAAGCATTAAGGTACAATATCCTATGTGACGCAGCGGTCACTGAATTGTTGCTCTACCCAAACAATAAAATTATCTTCAATGGAAAAATGTTTTGTTCTGCTTCAGTTTTGTGCATTTTAAAAGATAGTGCTGTGCACGTTTCATGTTCTCAGTAGCTACCACATTGGACAGTGCAGAGGTAGGGTAAACACATCTAGCCACAGACAGCCCGAGACCCCAGTGGTTTAACACCCATTTATTTCTTAAACACACTGTTCCATTTTGTAGCTCTGCCACCTGGTACATGAGGTTGCCAAGTTCACAGAGGCAGGGAAAGCACTGTTTCTTCCCCATGTGAGAGTTCTCCGTTTCTTACCAATGGTCCCACCGTTCATGGTAACCCACACTGTGACACAGAAGCTTCACTAGGCACTGGCCTCCATTTGAGGCCCCCTCATGGATGAGCACCCCACTCAAGTCAGCTTGGAACCCAGAAGTCTGCACTAGGTCACCTGGCTCCCGTGAATACCCTCTTCACCTTCTTGGAATCAGGTACTCCATGCCAGGCCATTCCTCCATGTGAGCATCCTTCTCAACTTGTTGGGGACTTTACACCACATGCTGGGCTCCCCCATTCATTGTACCTTCCTCACTTTGTTTGGACTTGGGTTCCTTACACTAGGCAGCTGTCATATAACCTCCTGACCATGCTTAGGCTCTGACACCCTTTGTTAGGCCAGACTTTTCCCCAACTTCAACCCCTGCACTGCCCCCCGCTCCACGTCCATGGATACCTTCTGTACTCCTCTTGGGCATTCATGCCATGCCGGGCAGCCCTCTTGTGACTCAGGTGCTTTTGTCATTCTGCTTAGGCTCCAGCTCCCCACAGTAGGCTGCCATATCTTCCACCCACTCAAGTGTCAGGTGTACACTTGTCATCCTGGGCAGCAAACCTGTATGAGTGACCTGAGCCTGCTCGGGGTCACTGGAACTCCTTTACCCCCAAAGTCCAGCAGACTGTAACCTTCCTGTGTGTCATCTTATGCATTTAGGATTGAATAGTTTGGTAAGGGGACAGTAAAGAGCAAGGAAGCTTTGTTTTTTAATTGTGTTTCTGAATAATTTATTGATAGGGTTCAGAGTTTACAAAAAATTAACTAGTGAAAACTCTGTGGAGTACAGCTCTGTTCTGGTACACATCGGGTTACCAAGAGGCCGAGTCCACTGGCCAGAGGAAAGAGTTCTTGGTTAAGTCACTGAGAACGTGTTATTAACCAAAGAAACTAACCCCATTGTCATCAAGTCAATTCTAATTCAGAGCAACCCTACAGGACAGAGTAGAACTGCCCCATAGGGTTTCCAAGAAATGGGTGGTATATTCAGGGTGCCAACCTTTGGGTTAGCAGCTGAGCTGTTCATCACCGAGCCACCACAATCTGAATTAGCAGGTGCCAAACCAGTCTTACTCAACCTGTCACGAACCTTGGCCTCAGGCAACATAAGTTTTTCATCACTGTTAATGGCGGGGAAAGGGCTGCAAATAGTAATTTAGGGGTTACAAATTTCAGTGAGCAGTATATTCACAAGTAAGGAACTTGTGAATAAGGATCAATTGTATACACACACCTTTTTTCATTAGTTCACTGTACTACAATTTAACTCCTCTCTTGTTGGTGGCACAACTGACCCAACATAATTGCCATTATGACATTGAATTTTCCTGTCCCAGAACATGATACCTTTATATAAGTTCCAGTTTTGTGTTCTGAGTAATATTTTAAGCTTTTATTTAGTTTTTGCACAATTTTGATAAGCTGTTAATGTTCCTATGTATTATCTTTTTGGTGGCTGTTATGAACTGTAGATTCCTTTCTTGGTCTATCACATTATTCAACTCATCTACAAAGGATTGTCATGGGCTGGCGCTGGTACCTCTTGTACGCTAGCAATGATTATTTTTCTGGCATAATCACAAGCAATAGAAGTACTAATCTTATGACTTCAAATCCACTGATTTCTGCAGGGAGATAATATTTACTGACCACCTACTGAAACAACTGTTATGCTGGTGTTTTAAATAAGCATATAGCATGTTTATATAATATGTAGATGCCATTATTGTCCTTTTACAGATGAAAAAGCAGAAGGCCAAGGTCACAGAGGCAGTAGATCTTTGAAACTTCAAAGCCTTTTATTTTCTAACATAACCCATAAGGATCTCTAGTAGGCAATGGAGTGACCTGTTTGTGTTAACTGAAATTCGTGTAACTGAAATTTTCATTCCTTGTTGCTAATAATACAGCACTTAGACTTAAATTGATTTGTTAGTTCACATCCATAACAGTTGTGATTTCTTAATTAAAACGACATACATTTTTACTAAATGGTGAAAATACCAATGAAGGAATCATCCAAATCAGCTCTCGATTCCATGTGTCCTTTTTCATGCTTTCACTACTGCTTTGCCCAGATTTTCTCCTTTCAGCATTCCCATAAATGCAGCTGGCATGTTTTCAAAGCCTTCTTTAAGATATTCATGGTATTGGATCTTACCCTGCATCAAAACGGCAGCAAATGGAACATGTTAATTTCATATTCTAAATGAGACAGTCTTCTCATCCTAGCAATCAACATCATGCAAGATCTGAAAACATAAGCTGCAGGCCCTGTTCTCCATTAACTTCACAGTCAGTTCTGTGGCCAGATAGACATACACAAGGTCTGTCACAGAAAGATCAAAACACATGTTTGACATGTTAACTCTGAAATGGTGTGTGAAGCATTTCAGTGCAGCTATTCAGTAAACAGTTGGATATACAAGCCTAGAGTTCAAGAAAGTAGTCTAGAGTGAAAACAGAGAAGAAAAGAAGTCCAATGACCATATCATGCAGCACTCTAATACTAACTTGGGAGAGAGGAAAAAACAGCCAAGAAGTCTGACAAGGACCAGTCAGTAAGGTAGGAAGAAAACCAAGAACATCGTCTTGGAAGCCAAGGGAAGAAAACGTACCAAGGAAACAGTGCTCACCTTTGGCAAATCTGGCCTAAAGGTAAGTGATGCTGAAAACTGACCATTGGATTTTGCAACATGAGCAAAAAAAGCACTGACAAAAAATTTTGGTGCAATGGCAGCCGTACTAAAATCTCATAAATGAGCTCAAAAAGAATGGAAAGAGTGGAATAGTAAAACGGGGTAGAGAAAACTTTTCTAGGAACTTTGTGAAGTGGAAACGCATTTGGAGTAGAAATGAGATCTAGGGAGGGTTTTGTCTGTTGGTCTCGTTTTTATCTTTTTAAAATGAGAGAGGAGCATTTGTATACTGAACGCAATGACCTGATGCCAGAAAACTGATAATGCAGCAGGAAGAGGGAAGTAGGATGAGTCTTGAGTGGCAGAAGAGAACAGCGTCATGAGTACAGTTGGTATCCCAGAGCCCCTTACCTCTAAGACCCATTTCAGCAAGTCTTTCAGAGCCTTCTGACGGGCATCCCCGACCCAGCGGTGGACGATGAATGCTTCCATACGGAGTTCCTGATAGATGACAACCTCTGGGGGTGGGCCTGTGAAGAGGAGGGCACATTTGGACCACAGGGTCCAGGGAAATGACTGTGGTACAAACACAGGCAGCAGAGTTTACTCTTCTCCCAGTGCTTCCCCTTTCATTGCCTCCACTCTTTCCAGATCCACGGGGTTGCTGAGTAATCAGCACACACTATGTGGCAGCCAGAATAATGACCCCCCAAAAGTCCACACCCTAAACTCCAGCACCTGTGACTACTGGAATACTGGCTATGACCATGGATTGTCAGATGGGGAGGATTATCCTGGACTGTCTGGAAGGGCCCAGTGTAATCACAAGAGTTCTTATAATGAAGAAGGGAAAGGCAAGAAAGAGCAGGAGATGGTATGATAGCAGAGGGGGTCAGTGAGATACTTGAAGACCCTATGCTGCTGGCTTTGAAGATGAAGGAAGAGGCCTCATGCCAAGGAACTCATGCAGCCTCTAGAAGCTGGAAAAGGCAAGGAAATGAATATTCCTTTAGATCTTTCTGAAGGAATGCAGCCCTCCTAACCCATCTTAAGAGTTTCTTTTTCCATTATAGGCTTCTGACCTCCAGAATTGTAAGATAATAAATTTGTATTAAGCAGAGCTGCAGACCTGTTTGTTCCAGTTTGACTGTCTGCTGAGAATTTGTATTTCTACTGCAGATGTACTGAATCACAGTCTACAGTGTAACCAGATCCCCAGGTGGTTCTTACTTCAGCATTAATTTATGCATTTATACAGTATTAAAATGCAGATTCTGACATAAAAACTAACTGGTTGGAAGCCACTACACTGGTGGTGATGTGTTAACAGCAGTGATAGGAAACTGACACACACTCTGAGCCCTCACACTGACCAGGCAGCCAGGGAAGGCTCATCTCACATGTGCCAGAAGCAAGGCCCACCAGACGCTTCCTAAACACGTTCATGGAACAGAAGGAGGCGAAGCTAACATACAAAAAATCCACTAAAAAGAATTGATCCAGGTGCTGTATCTAAAACATGTCATTGTAGTTCACTGGACTGTGGTTAAGAGAAATCCTGCAGCCTTACTCAGCTGACAGGCTAATATGATTCTAGCTTAGCATCAATTAGAAAAATAGAGAGGGAAGAAGTCCCTAACAATAGAATTGCCAAATAGAACTGGAGTTTTCCTCTGGGAAAATACAATGACTTTGACTGGTCACAGCCCAGCTGAGGATCTGCCGGTTGGCCTTCCTCAGCTCTTTCCACTGAGGCCCCTCTGCATTTGTCTCGGCGCCCCTGTGGTGGTGGTTACCTAGCAGGGCTGTGAGGTTTCACTTCTATAAGTCACAGCCAATCACAGAATGGAAATCCAGTTTCCTTATGTTTCCCTGTTGTTGTTAGGTACCACTGAGTCAGTTCCAAATCACAGTGACTCTAATTACAAAGAACAAAGCACTGCCCAGTCCTGTGCCATCTTCACCATCTGCCTTAGTCATGTAGTGCTGCTGTTACATCCACAAGTGGAGGCTTTAACAAAGAGGGATTTGTTGTCTCAGTGACTACTAGGCTACAAGTCCTAAATCAGGACATCGTCTCCAGGGAAAGACCTTTTCTCTCTGTGTTGGCTCTGGAGGAAACTACTTGTCATCGGCTTTCCCCTGGTTAAGGAGCTTCTTTTCACAGGAACCTTGGTTCCAAAGGATGCACTATTCTTTGGCTCTTGTTTCTTGGTGGTTTGAGGCTCCCACGTCTCTCTGCTCACCTCTCTCTTTTTTATCTCAAAAGAGATCAATTTAAGACAAAATCGAATCTTGTAGACTGAGTCCTGCGTCATTAACATATCTGCTGATAATCCCATTTCATCAACATCACAGAGACAGGGTTTACAACACAGGGAAATCACATCAGGCAACAAAAATGGTAGATACTGACACAACACTGGGAATCACAGTCTAGCCAAATCAACACATATTTTGAGAGGCCACAACTGAATTCATGACACAATTGGAATGCTTTAGCCCGCTGGTGCGGCCATTGTGTCAAGATATTTTATTGAGGTCTTCTTTTTTGCTGACCCTGTAGTTTACTAAGCATAATGTCTTTCTCCAGGGACTGGTCCCTCCTGACAACATGTCCAGAGTATGTAAGATGAAGTCTTGCCACCCTGCTTCCAAGACAGATTGTCTTCATTCTTTTTCATATATGTCCATCTTCTCAGATTATCTGGCTAGCATACAGAACAATAAGTATGGTAAAAATATACAACTCTGGTACATTTCTTGATTTCAACCACATAGTATCCCCTTCTTCTGTTTGAATGACCACCTTTTGGCTTGAGTACAGGTATATTCAATATCATGGTAAATTCTATATTCGTTGCCAACACATAATCCAGAAGCTTCAATTCTTCGATCTTCCTTATTCATTGTCCAGCTTTTCCATGCATATGAGGTGACTGAAAATACCACGCCTTGGGTCAGGTGTACTTTAGTCCTACAAGTCACATCTTGGCTTTAAGGATCTTTCACAGCAGATTTGCCCAATGCAATGAATTATTTGTTTTCTAGACTGCTGCTTCAGTGGGCATTGATTGTGGATCCAAGTAAAATGAAATCCTTTACAACTTGGATCTTTTCTCTGTTTATCACAATATTCCTTACTGGTACAATTGTAAGGATCTTTGTTCTCTTATATTGAGGTGCAATCCCATACTGAAAGGTGTAGTCTTTGGTCTTCATCACTAAGTGCTTCAAGTCGTCTTTATTTTCAACAAGCAAGGTTGTGTCACCTATCATAGATTTTTAACAAGTCTTTCTTCAGTTCTCATGCCGTGTTCTCCCTCATATAGTCCACCTTCTCAGATTATTTACTCAGCATACAGACTGACTAAGTTTGGTGAAAAGATACAACTCTGACACTTTTCTTGATTTAAACCACACAGTATCCCCTCATTTACTTTGAATGACTGCCTCTTGGTCTCAATACACGTTCCTCATGAGAGGAACAATTAAGCATGCTGGAATTCCCATTCTTCCCAGTGTTACCGGTCATTTGTTATGATTCACACAGTTGAAATGTCTTTGCATAGTCAACAAAACACAGGTAAACATCTTTTTCTGGTATACTCGGTTTTCAGCTAAGATCCTTCTGACATCAGCAAGGCTATTCCTTGTTTCACATCCATTTCTGGATCCAGCTTGAGTTTTTGGCAGTTCCTTTACATGGACTACTGCAACTGCTTTCGAATGATCTGCAGCAAAAGTTTACTTGTGCATGATATTATAATTCAATAATGTCCAGACTCTGTTGCCTAGATCCAAATTATAGTCTGAAAGATCATTTTTGTCTAATTATTTCTCCTTTTGGGGACCACAGACAAATCTGTAATCTTACCTACAGCACAAAATTTTTGTAGCAGAAAAGGATTCTGTTTTAGGACTTCAGAAGTCCTGTGTTTGTTCTTAGTCTTTCCATAGCAGAATTAAGTGAGTCTCTGGTCATCTCTAAACATTTTTAATCTCCCCTTCTATAAAATGAGAGGGAGTCCTACTGATACCGTGGCTAATGGTTTGGCTGTTCCCCAAAAGGACAGTACTTCAAATCTACCAGACACTCCTAGGAAGCCCATTGGGGTAGTCATATTCTATCCTTTAGGGTCACTCTGAGCCAGAGCTGACTCAACATCAACAGGTTTGCTTTTGGTATACAACATCTGTCAGAGGATTGGCATTCAATGAATGTTGTTCTCCAGTTGTAACGGCCTTTGGCCTCTGTGTGTGAGGAGAAGAGAAAGGGAAGGCTTATCGTAAGAGAATTGAGGTGCATGGGATATAGGGCACTGGGGACACAGGAGAAGCAAACGTACACTGAATCGACAAAGGACAAGAAGCGCAGAGATGGGAAACACATGCTCTTTTCCTTCTTGGTGCAAACCACCAGTTGGGTGAGCCTGCGGTATCCTACTGCTCTAGGAAGCACAAGACTGAAGGACATGGCAGCCTATCCTTGTCATCACCCACATCTAGCCCACTCAACTCATCCCCACAGCTCCAGCAATATCCCAAATATTCTGAAAGAAACCCTGATATTCTAGTAGCCATATCAAGTTGTTCGGTTTTTAAATTTAATCATGGCTATCTTTTTCACAACGTTCTATAAAATAATAGGTAAAAAACTACAACATTTTATAAGATTCTATATCTTCGCATAGTTATTTCTCTACATTAAAATTTAATATAAGCTCATTTAATACCAAATAAATTCTGTGTTTTGATAAATACTATCATCATATTTCATTAAGAATATCAGGAAGTGTTTATAATATTTTTGGCAACACAAGTTTATTTTATCTGTTAGTGAGACAGTTCATTGTTGTCTTAGAAATGGTATATGAAAGCATAATTTTAATCTTTTAAATATCTTGATAGTCACTGCCTACAACTTATCTATAAATCTTCTCCTTGTCAGACTTCCTACATCTGTGGTCATGCACGTGAGATCATTACCTGGGGGAGGTGGACCTGTACGATTGTACGTAGAGATGGCCCCACATATAGCAATTCTTCCAAATTTCTTCATCTGCTGGATAACAGTGTTTGAAAACTCTCCACCTACCTAAAAAGGTACAACAAAACTGAAATAAACACTAAAAGATTCAGGGAACCATTAAGTCCCAATATTCATTTCATATTATCTGTTTGAGCAACAAGCAATAGATTTAATTAGCACAAGAGTGCAGAAAATTGCAGGCAGAAAAAAAGCATTAGAACCTAGGCATTTCTAATTTAACAACACACTTTCTGTAACTTACACATTTTACTTTTTGTATACTTGGTTCTTCCATCAGTCCAATAATCTCATTACCCCATAATCAAAAAGTGTACAAAGGTACTCAAAAGGCATATGAAGAACAAAGTTGGATAGTCACATTTCCTGATTTCAAAACTTACTCCAAAGAAAATGGCTCAATGAAACTGAGTTGAGAGTCCAGGGAAAAACTCTTACATGAATGGTCAATCGATTTTTGATAAGGGTGCCAAAAAACAATTCAATTAGGGGAAAGACACTCGTTTGAACAAATAGTGCAGAACAACTAGATTTCCACATAGATAAGAGTGAAATTGGACCCCTTCCTTATACCATAAGCGGGCCTAAATGTAACAACTTAAAATGAGAAAACTCTTAAAACCATAAAAATCTGAGAAGAAAACATAAATCTTCATGACCATGGGTAAGGCAAAGTCTTCTAACACACGATACTAGAGCTCAAGCAACAGAAGACAAATTAGATTTATCAAAATTAAAAATTTGTATTTCGAAGTGCTCTATCAACAGAGTAAAACAAATAAGCAAAAAACCAAAAAACCACACCTACTAATTTAACATTATTAACTTAAATTTAATTTAAATTAAATAATTTAAATTATCCATCAAGTGGATTCCAATTCACAGCAACCCTACAGGACAGAGGAAAACTGCCCCATAGAGTTTCCAAGGAACACTTGGCTGATTTGAACTGCCAACCTTCTGGTCAGCAGCTGTAGCACTTATCCGCTATGCCACCAGTTTCTAAAAAACTCATAGAATAGGAGAAAATATTTACTTACCATATATCTGATGAGAGATTTGAATCCAGGATATATGAAGAACTGTCCCAACTCAACAAACCAGTTAGAAATGGCTAAGACGTTATTTCCTCAAGAAGACATACAAATGGCTAATGATAGCATGAAAATATGCTCCATAGCATCAGTAATTAGGAAAATGCAAATCAAAACCACAGTGAAATACCACGTCAAACACACTATAATAAGCCATTGGCTATCATCAAAAAGACTGACAGAAATAACTTGGTGAGGATGTGGAGAAACTGGAGTCCTGATGTATCACTGATAGAAATGTGAAACAGTGCAGTCACTTTGGCAGTTCCTCAAAATGTTAAATCTGGGATTACCACATGGCCCAGCAGGTCAACTTACAGGTGTATACCCAAGACAAATAAGAACATAAGTGCACACAAAAACTTTCCAACAAATACTCACACCTGCATTCTATCTAACTGCCAAAATGTGCAAACAACCCAAATGCCCATCAACTGGTGAATGGATAAATAAAATGAGGTATATGTGTACAATGGATGTTACTTGGCCATAAAGTGGAATGAGTATTGATCCAAGCTACAACATGGGTGAACCCTGAAAACATTACGCTAAGGGAAAGGAATTAAGTCACAAAAGACCACATGGGGGAAAGTGGAATTTACTCATAATGGGTACAGGGTTTCCTTTCCTAACGAGGAAAATGTTTTCAAAGTGATTGTAAGGATGGTTGCACAACACTGTGAATATATTGGAAACCATTGGATTATATGCTTTAAATATGTGAAATGAATTGTAGATGAATTATATCTCAACTAAGCCTTTAGGAAAAACGGCTTACATACCTTCCTAAGTTTTAGATGGGCACTCCATAAGTATATTCCATTGTATATTACTTTGTTAATAAACCAGATATTAAGTCCAGTTGGTACTTACATTATCAAAATAGCAATCATAACCACCAGGAGAGGCTTTCTTCAAAGTTTCTTCCAAAGACTCTACTGTCTTGTAGTTAAACGCAACATCAAATCCGATTTTCTTAAGGTAGGCAACCTTCTCATCAGATCCTGCTGCTCCAACCACTTTGCAACCCTAAATTCAGTGGGGTGGGGTGTGGGAGGACAGAAACCATTTATAAGCCACAGGCATAGACCAGCTGCACCTCCTGGTCTAGTGTAGTCAGTTCTCCAAGAATACACACACTGAACCACAGGTATGAAGAAAACTGTAAGGGGCCAATAGCACCCAAAAATCACATTAGTCCCTGAGCCTGCCTACAACTCAGTCGTAATTTCAGCTTATTGTCTACTAACAGATTCCCTCTATGTTTATTTGGTGTGCAAGTCTGTTTCAACCAGCAGTTCGACAACCTATTTATTGGACTCCTTGATTCTTTATTGCTAGGGGCAAGAGACTGTTTCATAAATAGTTATTGCTTATAAGTCACTACTCCAGACAGAGGCCATTCCTGACTTGATACCTGCCTTACTAACCCATAACAATGTGCAGGCCATCTCTGCCACAACCTTTCCCTCCTATTTCTCAGTCATTCCTGATCTTCAGCTTCCAGTGAGATCCACCAGACTGCAAACCCTCAGGTTAGGGAAGGTCGGCTGTGTTCACTGTTGCTTTCCCAGTGCACGCTGAGTCCTGAGTAAACGTTTGTTACTGGAGGAAACTGCTTACCTTGAGCTTAGCTATCTGCCCAACCACCGAGCCTACGGCTCCTGCTGCTCCACTGACCATCACGGTTTCTCCACCCTTCACACCGCAGATGTCTAGCAGGCCAAAGTAGGCAGTTAGGCTGAGGGGAAAAAAGGACACATGGGTAGATTTTTTTGTTTCCCCTATAATTCATATATACATATATATATATCATGAAGGCCTTCTTCTGTTTTTGAATTGTGCTTTAAGTTAAAGTTTACAACTGGAGTCAATTCATTATAAGAAAACTCACACACACATTATTATGTGACCCTAATTGCTCTCCCTACAACATAACATCACACTCTTCCTTTCCTCCCTGTATTTCCCATGTCCTTTCAACTAGCTCCTGTTCCCTTCTGCCTTCTCATCTTGCCTCTAGACAGGAGCTGCCCATTTAGTTTCCTGTATCTACTTGAGCCAAGAATCGCACTCTTCACCAGTATCATTTTCTGTGTTATAGTCTTGTCTAACCTTTGTCTGGAGAGTTGGCTTTGGAAATAGTTTTAGTTTGGGGCTTATACAGAGTCTGGGCGTCCTGTCTTCCAGGGACCCTTCAGTCTGTCAGACCATCTGGTCTGGTCTTTTTAGTAGAGTTTGAGTTCTGTTTCCCACTTTTCTCCTGCCCCTTCAGGGATTCTCCACTGTGATTCCTATCACGGTGGTTATTGGTGGTAACCAGGCACCATCTCGTTCTTCCAGTCTTATGCTGATATAATCTTGGGTTGATGTAGCCCTTTCTGTCTCTTGGGCTCATATATTCTTTACATCTTTGGTGGTGTTCATTCTCCTTTGCTCCAAGTGGTTTGGGACCAATGGATGCTTCTCAGATGGCTGTTTGCTAGCTTTTAAAAGCCTAGATACCACTCATCGAAGTGGGATACACAACATTTTCTTAATAGATTCTGTTATGCCACTTGACTTAGATGTCCTCTGAAACCATGGTCAACAGGTCCCTGCTCCTTCTACTCTGTCCTTTGAAATACCTGGTTGTATTCAGGAAACTTCTTACCTCTTGTCTGAGTCCAGTTGTACTGTCTTCTCTTGTATTGTGTATTATTCTTCCCTTCACCTAAAACACCTTCCTGCTATCTAGTTAGTGAATACCACTCTCCCTTCCTCCCCACCTTCATAACCATCAAAGATTGTTTTCTTCTGTGTTTAACTCTTCTTCAGTTCTTTTAACAGTGACCCCACTATAGGCCTTTTTGGAATCCCTACGTGGTGCAAATGGTTAACATGTTTTGCTGCAAAAAAAAAAAGGACTGGTGCTTAGACTCTACCTGGAGGTGCCTCAGAAGAAAGGTCTAGTGACCTACTTCCAAAAACCCAGGCAGTAAAAACTGTGTGGAACACAGTGAGCTGGAATTGCCCTGACACTGATTTTTGGTTGCATCCAGATAAAATACAGGAAATTAATGTGACCAGCTACTATGAGTCTACCTTTTCCTTCCACACCTGATATAGGAATGGGAAGATATGAACTAGGTAAACATGAAGAGTTAGGTGTAAGGGGGCTATATTCCACCCATTCACGAGCCAAGTCCCAAAGGAGAAAGAAGGCAGATTTCTCACTTAAGTTTTGGGGATCCAGGAATAGACAGTTTGTACCTCACTTCTAGTAAGTCTTAGGGAGACAGGTGTTTCATGGGGAAAGCCTCATGTCATCATGGTGCCGCAGCCACACAGCGTGGTGTGGGGTATCGAGGCACGGAATGGTCAGAGAGAGTACCTCAAGTTTTCCATGGTGGTATGCAAGAACTTCTGAAAGTTTCCCATATCACCTCAAGTGTGACATCGAAGTTAGATTGCAAGGAAAGAAATACTGGGCCTGCAAGGATGCAGCACGGACAGTACTGACCGGAACTGGGTAAAGATACCACCATACCTTAGTGGATTGTCAGCTTGGAAGGGGATGTGATTGGGTCAATGAAAACTTATACTCTGAGCAGCCAGAATATCAACATATCAGCACCATATAGATCAAGGGTAAGAAGTTGTTGTTCTCTCTCTATTGACACTACCCTTGTGTTAGTCCTTAATGCTTTGTACCAACCCTCGGGATAAGAAAGGGGAACTCCTGAGTTTGAAACCTTGAAATGACATGAGAAGTCACTGACTTGAACAGGTTTTCTTTAACTATGCCAGTCAAAGTGGAAGTTTGAGATAGAAACGAAATTCAGTAGTAGAAATCTTTTAAGTTGTATTTTTGCACTCGAGTCTGAGCCACTGAAACCCACAGCTATGATGGTGATCGTTAAGCCACTTTAAAAATCAGACACAAATTTAATGCAGAGTGTGTCCTGAGTCAATCTCTCTTGAAGTATAAAAGGAGCAGCTTAAGCACGGAAGCACAGCATAGTTGGGGAAAGACACGTGCCATGCCTCTTAAAGATCACAGAGGAAAGTCAGGCATAAAAATGCTGAAATGTGACAAGGACCTTCACTCATAGCCAGCATAGCAACAGTGAGAAAATAAATTTGTTTGTTAAAGCCCTCAGTTTGTGGTATTTCTATTACAGCAGCATAACTAAGACACCCACTAATCTAAAAATACTGGGAGCTGGATATCTGAATTTTAATAGGACTCTTACTTATCTCAAAACTAAGAAGCACTGACTTTACAAATGCTAATATCAATGTTTACTGGGAAAGTTACCCTAATCCCAAAAGAGAGGCAAACAGGACATCTTCTGATGGTGTCAACACAACCAGCACCCCCAATCTACCTTCTAGGTATTTCAGCATCTGCTTTTAGTACGACATAATAGGACATACAATCTCAAGCTTATCCCAAACATCAATCCTGTACAAATAAAATGAAGGTAAGATAGAGAACCCCACAGTAATGAAATCCTAGGGGCAAAATGAAGGGTACACTTTACATTAAGGGAACTGATTGGAGATCAAACACATGAACTCTTTTAATTTAGTTGAGAAGAGAGAGAGGTCCTATTGAGGAAAATGATGTAATACTTTGGGGGAATGTTGTAACTGTGGAGCTTGGACAACTGAAAGACACCCTAGGTTTGAAAGTTCAACCACTTTATAGTCTTTAAGAGAGCTTCCACCATACTTGAAGAACCAAGCCATCCCACTGGCACATGGCTCATACTGGCAGCAATACCAAGCATGGGTGGTACGTGGCCACAGGAAGCTAGAAAGACATGTGGTATAACTCCCTCCCGCCCCAGTTGTGGAGAACCACTGGTATAAAGGTGATTTTCTGCAGCAAGACAGTCCTCCTTAGAAGCTTGAGTACAGTGTCATATATGAGAAAGAACATATAAATCAATTGGTTATTTGTTTTGGGGGGATCAAGGTATCTTAATACTTTACAAACTACTTTTTCCTTACCTAAGTCAAGAGAGACTTACTTGTGGCTTCCCTGTGTCTACCTTCACCGCTATTTGTCAACACCAGGCTGACGATTCAGAGAGAAGAATAACAAAGTGGAAGGAAAAGCTGTCACCAGTGGAGGATACAGGAGAGGCAGGGAAGATCAGGAAGTGCTATGATTGTGTTTAGTGCCCAGTAATTCAATGTAAGAAGGTATCCAGCATTTTCTAATCTAACAGTGACATCTCTTGGCAGTGGCAATTCTAAGGACAGTAAAGTGGAATATGAACTTGGAATGTATGGGAGTGATTTTTCTCTATGCTGGTATTTTGTAGGTACACATTTCCACTGCATCCTTCAGAAGTCTTTTAAAAGGGAAGAGAGAATTGGAAGGCATTATGTTGAATGAAATTAGTCTGCAGCACAAGGATGAATATTATATGAGAACTCTACTATAAGAACTTAAAAGCAAACTCATGTACAGAAGAAAAACTCTGTGATGGAGTGGAGGGAGGATGGGAGAGGGTTGGTTATAGATTAGACAGTTGGTAGAAATTTGGTTGGGTGAAATGTGTGACAGCACACACTGGACTTCAAAGTAACCTGAAAACTCTTCCAATCTTAACCCAATATTGCAAGGACAGAGTAGCAGGGGCCGAGGTCCGGGGACCATGCTCTCAGGGGACATTGAGGCCTACTGGCATAACTAGCCTATTGCTAAGAGTCTTCTGCATCCTATATTGATGGGTGACATCTGGGGTCTTAAAAGCTAGCAAGCTGCCATCTGAGGTACACCAAATGTTCCCAACTCAGCTGGAATAGATGATCACCAAGGACAACAATGACATGGGGGAAAAATAACTGAGAAGACACAAAGACCCATGTGAATGGCTAACTATATCAACATGTGACCAGAAGAACCAGATGGTCCCCAGCCACCACAAATGACAGCTGTGATAGGGTTCACAATGTTGAGTCCCAGTGGCAACACGAGAAAAAAAGGGGTACACCCCTGAAAATGCCACTAAAAGACTATAATTGATGGCCCAAAAGCCTGGGGGTTTCCCTGGGAGCATGGCCCCTGGATCTGATGCTGCCACTGATCATAAATCATTACTGAGGTCAACTCTTCAGACAGTAACAGGTTGGACTCAGGGACACAGAGTGACCATATTGTGTGTGCACTTTATGGTTCTATGGATCTATAGGATGTTGTCCTACTGGGCTCTTACTAGATGGGAGTCGAGGGGGTGGGGAGGAGAGGACAGCAGATTCTTAACAGGATATGACATGTATAGAATGGAAAAGAGGACTGTCCTGTCACTGGGCAAGGAGAGCAGAAGGAGCTGCATATAGGCAGGCATGCAAATTTAAATTTGATTGTACACTTTCACTCAATCACAATGAAAAATAAAAAAGGAGAGAGTGGGAAGAAGAAAGGAAGAGAAAGACAATACAGCTTAGAAAAAAGGGAGGAACTAAACAAATTCTGGGTTAGAAGAGTTTTGGGGACTCTAAGAGGCAATGACCTTGCTTCCCCAGGACACAAAAAGGACTAGAGAATGAACACAGGAAGAATGGACCTGGGGTCTTCCTGAGGGACGAGGCCAAAAGAAGCTTGAGTATTTTAAATTTGTACGAGCTGACTGGCTGTACAGCCGTACTTGAGATCCGTCGTAACTGGTCCCCGTAAGCCTCATTTCCCTTTAAATCATAAGAATTCAGATGTCTGCAGGGAAAAAGTGAGGAAGGAGAGAGTTCAGAAAGGCCACAGTGGGTTCAATTCGCTTTTTTCTTTTTAAACTCTGGACGCAGAGATGAATGAAGCTGAGAGCCTCCCAGGGACAGGAGGGGAGGGTTCCTCGGTGTCACCATTTACGGGCTGTGCATGCTCTCCCCGCCGCTTTCTTTGTGTCTTAAGGACCTCTCACCTGATTGTCCCTCTTTTTCCTTCAGTCCCAAAGCTAACTCTAGCCCACCCTTCTTATCTTCTTGTTCCACCATCGATCTACTCCCCTAGCTCCAGAGCCTCAAATGTCTCAAGCCTCTTCCTGTTGACCAAGTACTAAACAAATCATTCTGGAGACTCAGTGTTAGACCTTCAGAGAAACCAAATGTATCTGTGAAACTCACCCTGGCATGCCAACTGTTCCCAGAGCCAAAGAGAGTGGTAATGTGTCTGGCCACCCTGTAGGCAGCTTTTCCAGTTCTTTCCCATCAGAAATGGAGTGTGTTGTCCAGCCCGACTGAGCCAATATGATAGTTCCTTTTGGGAAGGCTGAGTTTTTACTTTCCACAACTCTGAAGAATGAAAAAAACATTAAGATGTGAAACCTCTTTCCTTTCAAGCAAGTCAGGATGCTGGGTGGTTAGCATTCACCAAAGGGCACCGAAGATGATAGTCCAGCATTAAATACACATGTTACCAGTTTAATTCTTAGCCATTGGCTTCACCTCCTCCTTGAGAAGAAACAGTGGCCATCTGCTAAGATCACTCTTAAGAAAAGGAGAGAAAGAAAAAGGTATCTGCAGATACAGGCATACAGATAAGTGACTGATTCCTGGAAATCATGGTGGCCTGCTGGTTCCTGATTCTTGGTTCCAGTCCCTTATGAGATCCAACTGTAACTGTTGCTTTAGGGCTCCTTCGTGCCAAATTTCTTCTATGTTTAAACTAGTTTGCAGTGGCCCTCTATTATTTATACCTAAATGACGCCTATAAAATTTACTATTTACATGTATGCATATGTAAGTTATAAATGTATCTTAGAGCTATATACATTTAGAAATATAAAAATGTATGTATATGATGTAGCTGTGCTAAAAATACTATGTAATAAAATATTTGAGCATATAAATGTAAAAAAAAGATCAGTGTCTGTTTTCATCTATTCTGTCTGAGCAAGAGGCATCTGTTCTCTGACTCACCACTCTTTTCTGTTCTTCAGGGGACACACTCCACCTCTTAGCCTTCCTCTCCCCTCAGTCTGTAACATTTTCCTCTCTATTGTCCCTGTCCCAAAACACCTAAACATGCTCAGCTCTATCATGTCATAACCCTTTCCTCTGCCTACCTTCCCTCTCTCTTCTTCCTTCTCCTTCCAGACTTCCTCATCTCCCAGTCACGTACAAGCCCACTGCATTCTGCCTTCCAGCACAACTACGCCATCAGATTTTACCTTGTCACTCTATTAAACACTCTTGATCATTCAAAACTTTTACATCATTAGTTTTGAAGATACTGGCCTGTCCTGGCTTTGTGCTTCCCCTTCTAAGCTGCTTCTTTTCTGTCTCATTCACTAATTCCCTTTCTTCTGTGTATATATATATGTAACTTGTAACTGATGACCTTTTGGTTAGCAGATGTAGCTCTTAAACACTACACCAGCAGGGTTTCCATATTAGCAATGATCATCTCTACAGCCTCAAAAGATGAAAAAACCTTTCCATTTTCAAGACAATTTTTAATTTGAATTTTTGTAATAATAATGAACTGGATGAGTACCATGTTTTCTAAAAAGTAGATAGCCAAGTGAGATTGAAACGATGGCCATCACATCCTTCTCCCCCTCCCAGATAGTTAGGAATGGTAAGGATTTCCAGGTTGCTTCCAAGATGAAAGACTGAGAGAAGCAATCAGGCTGAAGACACTGGTGGAGCAATGCAGAGAGACAGGGCCCAGAGGGAGGGCCAGGACGAGACATGTTTTCCAAGCATCAGGACCCAAAGTAATACCTACCTGGCAACTTGCTGCCCCATCATCGTATCACCTTCCTTCAATCTTTTGGCTGCTATTCTGGAGGAAAGGAAAAGAAATTTGATTCTTAATACATAATAGCACATGGGGAAAACTCTTCAGTTTAAAGCCAAAAGAATAACCCTATGGTGATGATGTGCAGAGATGAAACTCAGATACAAGAGCACAGTACAACTGGGTGGGATGTAGGGGGAAACCTAGTGGAGGGAGTAGTTCTGCTCTGTGGCCACAAAGAAAGACTCTGATAGTAATTTCCTATGGAGTGAAATGGATGATCTTACCATTACGTTCAGCTGTAAAGGAGTTTCCACCAACAGCTTTCAATACAGACACCAGGGACCACTAACGTTTATTACCCCAGATGCTAGCAATATGAAAACGGATGCTAATTAACATTTTAAAGCACATTTTTCACTTTAGATTTGAATCTTTATTAATCAGCTATGAAAAACATTGGAAACCCTGGTGGTATAGCGGTTAAGTGCTATGACTGCTATCCAAAAGGTCAGCAGTTTAAATCCCCCAGGCACTCCTTGGAAACTCTAAGGGGCAGTTCTACCCTGTCCTATAGGGTCACTATGAGTCAGATTCAACTCAATGGCAACAGGTTTCATTTGGTATGGAAACCGTTATTTTAAAAGAGCTATGTCTATAATTATTTATCGAGGCAAAAAATTACTGAGGCTGTGGGTGACCCATGAAGGCTTTCTTTCCCTCTCTTCTCCCAGTTATCTGCTAATTTAGGACTCAAGCTTGAGTTGATTCAGTGCATGTTAATGGAAGGAAAGATGATCTCCTTTTAGTCTTGACTTCCCTGTCGAGCCACATTATTTACCAGTAGTGAAACAGATGAAGTGCACTATATTTTCTTTTTTAATTTTTCTGGCAGCAATTCGGGTGAGCAACGAAAAGCAAATTGTGCATAGAGACAAGAGAGTGTAGTAGAATAACAGGATTGGGGTATCACTCTCCAAGGTTTTCAAACCTTTGCCTGATAATGATAAACTGGGAGAAAAATAAGGCAAATTTACAGTGTTTCAAATCAGCTGGATGTTTTACAACACAGACCATTCAAAGTAGGGTCCAGACACAACATAAGAATTTGTAGGAAGAAAACAATACCTCATATAAGGATCCACAGTAAGGAACAAAGCTTCAAGCAGGACCTCTACAAAATAAAGCGTTCCACAGTCAATAAGAAGCTCAAGGCCTCATGTCTTTATTGTGCTTGGCATTCAAAATAAACCTAGCCATGCTGGTTCTGGTTGGGCCTCTTATCTAAGGGTTGGCATTCTATTTAGGAGACATGAAAAGCTCTCTCATCTGGTCCAGTATCATTAATAATAAAAACAATAATAACACTATTTATTCCTTAATTCCATTTTTCACATGGATTATTTTATTTGATGTTCCCAGCAGCCCTACAAGATAGGTTCACGTATTATTTCCATTTTTATCAATGAAGAATTTAATCCTAGGTTGAGTAAAGTGTCCAACACCACACTTGTAACCACTACAATGCTCACATACGCTTTCATGAGCAACCTCGATTAGTAGCAAAAAACACGCATTTTTCTAGAGTGACCTAATGTACACATTCTCTGAAATGTCTCATCCCAGTCCTGGCCATCATAACAGCAGTGGGATGGCCTTTGTCACCAGGATCTTCTTCTTTTTTTTTTATTTAACATAACTGAGTGAAAATGTACATTCACGTATAAATTTACCTGCCCACCTATATGCAGCTTCCACTGCTCTCCCTGTCCGGTGACTGCACACTATTCCTCTCTGCTCCATACGTGTCTCATCCTCCCAACAACCTCCTTTCCCCTTCTCTCCATCCACTCCCCTTCCTCCGGCTAGAGGTCAGCAAGATAATATCCTGTAGATGTTTATAACCACAAAGTGCTTTCACCAGGATCTTCTACCATGCATCCAAGTGACTGGGTGGGATTGTACAAATAAGGTAAATATGACCCACCATGGGGAGTGGGCAGCACACTAATACTGCAAATAAAGTTCATGGCACCCATGTGGGAGTGGGAAGGTCTATGGAGCCCTAACAAAGGGCAGTTTAGCCATGCCCCATCCTGCTCGGCTTAAAATGAGCCATCACAGAGGTGGGAAGAGAGGATCTCACCACCACCAAGGAAGAAAAACCCGATGGAGTGCATTTTTTGGAGCCAGGAGCCCTCTCTGAGAAGCTCCTGGAATAGGAGACCAAGAGAGGGACTGGGCTTATAACAGTGAAGACACAGTAGCAACGGCAGAGAAGCAGCAGCGATGGAACCAAGGAGGCAGCCAGGCCCAAGGAGGAGGAAGCTGAGCAACACTGGTCAGGAGGCTTGCTGGTGGAGGACAACGGCTCTGGCCACTGGGAGGAATGGGAGCTGAGTGCCTTTGGGCTAAGGCTTACTGGTAAGTGGGTCATCTTGGGGCACTTGCCAGAGCAGGGCAGAGGCTGAGGGGCCAGAGAGAGCCCTGTCTACAGGCACAACAGAGAAGAGGCCACCTGATGGAAGAACTGTATCCTGAGTCATTCCTGAAACTGAATTGTAATGTGTTACTTCCCTAATAAACTCCATAACCATAACAATTGTCTGTGAGTTCTGTGTGGCCATTGCAATGAATTATCAAACAGGCAGAGAAGTCGAAAGTTCCATGGGAAGGACGGATGGTGTCAGAATAGGTCAAGATGGAGAAGAGAGGATGCATATCTGACCTCCACCTCATAGGAATCAGCCTAGGGCTGAGATCTTGATCCTGCTTCCTCCCTGGGAAGTTAGACGACGTCAGATGCCTCCATCAAGCCATTTCTACAATGACATAAAGAAGACTGACAGCTTTGTCATGTTACTCACTTGCATCTCCTTTTCTTTCTACTTGTAGAAACTTCTTGCATTCTGTTCTACAAAGCCATTCCCCAAATACGACATGGAGTATGCCCTTTTTCTTGTTGCAGTTTCTTGAGGTTTGTCTTGTTCCTACACTTCTCCTACGTGCACAGGAGACTTCTCAGTGAAGGAGAAGAGTTTTTCCTTCTTGGTCTGCTCACAAGGAGAGTCTGACCTCTTCACATACAGCTGCTGGGCAGTGCTTAGTCTGCTGTCATCAATGAGCTTACCAGAAGAGAGAGGACTTCCCCCTTATTGACTCGTCAGTTATGAAGAGTAATGCTCCCATGTGTATGTTTCAATTACGAGGAAAGCAGAGGGCTCCTCCAACATGACAGAGAACCTTGACAAGGTCTCTGTGGTAGGTTGCAAAACAGCCACAAAGACCTCCCACCCCCATATGCTGGCCAATTTCTCACTCCTCCTATCAAGGAACCTGTTTCTCCACCCCTTGAATCTAGGCTTGGTCATGTGATTGCTTTCACTAATGGGATATTAGCAAACATGTCCCAAGTAGAGGCTTGCAAAAGTGCTTTCATACTGGAGCCTGCCAAATCCAGGTACACTGGATCCACAAGACTACAACGAAAAAAAGGCCAAACTGTCCTGCCAGAAAGGCCCACAAAGGAAAAATGAAGCACGCATTTCAGCAGAGAGCCTGTTAACCACCAGAAACATGAAGGCAGCCCATTCTAAGCCAGATGAGATCTACAGAACTGCCCAGTTTAGCCTAACACAAACTGCCAACCCATAGAATTGTGAACTAAAAAATGATGATTATTGTTTCAGATAGTTCGTTACACAGCAAAGACTGATACACACTTACTTCAGTTATCATGTGGCACTCTAGCAGATATAGCACAAGTAGAAAACTTGCACAAATAGAAATTTGTTTTCTCATAGTTTAAGACACTGAAAGTCTAAATTCAGAGCTGTAGCTCTAGATGAAGGCTTTCTCTCTTCTGTCTGCTCTGGAGGAAGGTCCATGCCTCTTCAGCTTCTGTTTCCTGGTTCCTTGGACATCAGAATGTATCTTGGCATCTGTCTTACCCCATCTCTGCTGGCTTGATGTAGTCTCTTTTATATCTCAAAAGAGACTGACTCAAAATACACTTGACACTAATCCTGCCTCTGTAACAAAGAAGCCCATTCCCAGATGGGGTTACAATCCACAAGTGATCCGTAACCACACTCTTCCAATTCTGAAATCTTCTGAGTATGACTTACCTCCATCTTTTAAGGGTGGGAGCTCAGCTGTCTTCAACTCAAAATTACCACTAGTAGGGTAGCCCTCAAAGTGCTTCTTCAGGGTCCAGCTCTTTGCCCGAACCATCCTGAGGCTCCTAGAACACAGTACATGTAGTCAATTGTAATACATGGCGTAGTGGTTAAGGGCTACATCGGCTAACCAGAAGGTTAGCAGTTCAAATGTGACAGGCGCTCCTTGGAAGCTCTATGGGGCAGTTCTACTCTGACCTATAGGATGGCTAAAAGTCAGAATCAATTCAACAGCAGTGGGTTTGGTTTGGGTTCTTCTGCAATAAAGTGGTTGAATTCCTATGGTTTCATAGATACTGGAGAAGGGTTCAGCAATAATATTCGTCATCCTTATCACTTAGCGGCAATCACATTTATCCAGTATGTAGTATTTGTTATGTATCTGGTACTGTGCCATTATGTCATTCCATTTTATCCTCATAACTTCCCTGTTAGATAGGCATTGTCATCTTTGCCACTGTACAAGATGAGGAAACTGAGGCTTACTGAAAGCTCCAAGGCAAGGAACTGCAAAGCAATGCAAATTCTTCCCAGCCATCCCTAGCGTTTCTGCGGGGATACTGAACAGTGAGCTACCAAGCATGAAAACATTTCCAATTCCTCAAGTTTCAAATACACAGAAAAGAACAGAATCTCACACTCATCTTTTCGATGAGGGAGCAAGGTATTCTAAGGCAAACACTTTCACCAACACTGAAAGTCCCAGATGAGAGAACCCAGGTATAGGGTACAGAGTTACAGGGTGGGGGTGAAGGAGAAGGCCTCCGTTGCTCCATCCTCTTTTCAGGCAGGATCTTTCTTTGGCTCCTATGGGAAATGAAGTATTTGTTTACTTGGGTATCAACTTCCTGGCTAGAGTTCCTAGATGGTGCAAAGGTCAAACTCTTCAGAGGCCTAAAAGTTGGCCTTTGGAACTCACCCAGAGGGGCCTAACAAGTCAGGCCTAGCGATAAGCTTCCGGATGCCTTGAAAACTCTAAGAAGCTGCTAGTCTGCACACTTGGACTTGCCATGAGAAAGCTACTACTGTGACCTCATGCTGCTGATTAGACCTCAGTGACCTGATTCCGTTCCAGAGATCGAACTAGCAAGTTTAGCAGCAAATGACAGAAATTTTATCAATGGCAAGTACTTTCCATAGAGGGAACAGGTCAGTCTCCATGAGTGGAAAAAGACCCAGTAAACATTTTCAGGTTGCTTTTTATGGACAAAAGCAAGGGGTGATGTCACAGATGGGAGCAGAGATAGTAACGAGGTTTTTTATTGGGTTTGAGGCTACTGTAGACACTTCACAACTGCCAGGAGGAATTGTTATAATTTACATCATGAACTGCCAGAGAGAGCGGTTGATATCTGACAGATCAGGTTTCTTTGGTAACCTTATCAATACTGTGTGTGTTCTATAATGCAAACCACGACCTTTGTTATCCCTAGAAAATGTTTGACTCTAGAGTAAAATATGTTAGTATGCAACAACAGATATCGGGTTCCCTAGCTAACCTTGACACCACCGACAGCAAACTTTCCAAACAAAAAACCCGGAGAAGATGATCAACACTGCCCTGAACGAACTCTGCTTGAATCCAACTTCCCGGCAAGCTCAGCTTCTCTGCGAGTAAAGCAGCTGCAAACAAGTGCCCGGGAAAAGGTTGACTTCCTCATTACAAGTGGATCTGCACATTGCCTGATCCTTCTTGTCCCTCTTTCCCAAAATGCAAACCGCTGCGAATTCTGAACTCCTCCCAAGACCGTAAGTCTCTCTGGGAAGGGCAGGGCCCCAGAGAGTCCAGGGAGACTTCCCAGCCAGAGGAAGGGACGTGGTGCGGTGCTGGCTCCCACCCTCCTCTTCCCGCCCCACTCCGTTACTCCATAACCATCCGTCCACGAACGGCGACCCCACCTTCCTCCTCCTTCCACGCGTCCCCAAGGTTTGCAGTCCGGCCTTAGCTAGCTCCTTCCCCGGGTGCAGGCAGCTACGCCATTCACCCGAGAGGCCACCAGACGGCGCCCTTCCCTCCAACAGCCACTCTTTCCAATCTCTCTATTCACTCCCGAGTTTCCTCCGAGTGCAAGACAAGGAGAGCAACGTGCAAATGCTCCGTAATAGGAGAGTCCACAAATTCAACAGGCCGTTAAAAAAAAAAAAGGTGACGGTAGGGAAAAGCATACTTACAAGAGTCCACACGGAAGAACCGCGACTAGCCAGCACAGCCCAGACCGCGATTTGAGGTTAGTCAAGGAGGGGCGGGGCTTCCCCGGGGCGGAGCTACTCCTGGAAGTCAGGGAGCCCAGGCACCCGAGAGTGTCCAGAGCAGGAAGCTCAGGCCAAAGGCAGTGTCCTAGCGCACTCGCAACCTGGCTGTGGCCCAATATGTTCTGGTTCTGTGCTCCTCCTTGGTCTCGCAGCTTGCTAAGTGTCCATGCCTGCACCACGGTGGCGGGGCGCTAGCCTCTGTCCCCGCGGACTGCAGGCTGCCTGAACCCCTTTCAGCAACTCAAGGGTCACGTCCCTTGTGTATCCTTCTCAGCCTCCCCAGCCTCTAGCCCAATCCTTGAAGCCACATAATGTGAATACTGAAATAATGCAACAGTGACCAAACAACTTAAAACTTCCCCTTGTGCTACCTCCTCCTCGAGGTAATCACTATTGACAGAGCAGTGATGGCTCTTACATGACCGGCTTTCCATTGTAATGCTTTGATTTCTACAAGCTAGATTGCCAAAACTGAGAAATCTGGGCCAGAGGATACGCATTTTTAATGTTCAAAGTTGAATCATATAAAAAGTGTTAATATTCAAACACTTTGACCTAAAGAAATGGGAATTTCATAAATTTAAAGTGGTTAAATCTAATATTGGCTCTGGCCCCCATTTGTATTTCCACCAGGGATGAATGAGAGCTCCTGTTACTTAAAGCCTCTTATCAGGATGGTGTTGATCTCATGCTCTCCCTCTTCCAGCTCCTTGAGGTCTGAGATCTGACTCCCTTGATCAGTGTTAAGGAAGTGTGATTCCATGAAGGGAGGATGGAATTGTCTACACAAAGAATACGTGAGAACTCAAATTTCTATTGATTCACCGGGAAATCCAATTGAAAATAAAAGGATAATCACCAAATCATGGGAGCCATTTTCTCACAATTTCCTGCTCGACTGCACCAAACAACGTGTTGCTGTAAATGTTAACTGAAACTAGATTGGCAGAACAAAACCATGCAATCTCCACGGAGCGCAGAGAAAGCTCTGGAAGCAGAACCTATTGACACCTTATATTCAGACCACCTCCATGGCTCTGGCACCTCTGAAACCACAACCCTCTGCTCCTGAGGTACAAAATAAAATTGGAACGGTTGAAGAAATCACATCACCCCTGCCCTACCATCCCAAGAGATTCTACCACAGCCCAGCTCCATGGACACAAGACATCCTGCCTCCCTCTTTTTCAGTTGCCCCATGGTGACATAAATCAAAGATGGTGAGCCTCAGTCTCATGTACTTTGGACACGTTATGAGGATGGAACAGTTCCTGGAGAATAGCATCATGCTTGGTAGAGTGGAGGGTCCATAAAAGGGAGGAAGGCATTCAGCTGGATGGACTGGCACAATGGCTACAATGATGGACTCAGGCCTAACAAAGACTGTGAGGATGGCCCAGGACCAGACAATGTGTCACTGTGTTGGGCATAGAGTCGCTAGGAGTCAGAATTGCTTCAACAATTACCTATCAGCAACAGTAGCAGTGACATCCAGTTACAATATGTTCTTTCTTTTCGGGACACAGAGTTACGGCTTTGTCTATTTTCTAGCAGAAATAGTGCAAACTAATCAAAGCAAGAGGCATGAGCAATTGATGGCAGAGAGCAAGATGTAAGATGTTTAAAAAAAAGTCTCCTGCTTAGGATACCTAGTGGCAGACAATGCTGCTCACCTGCCCCTGCCATTCTCCCTTGAATCTTTATTACATACTCTAATTTTGTTCAGAGTAACAGTGCACTCAGTTAAAGAACTTGGCTTCCCAGGCTCCTTTGGAGCTAGGGATGGGGTTATGAGACAATTCTGGGCATCAGGATATAAATAGATGGCTCTCAGGAAATCTGCTGTTTTCCCAATGCAACGAAAAAGCAGCATGCTCCGTTGACACATGCCCACCTTTTGGTCTTTGTCTTAGCTATCTGCTTGGATGCAGATGGGCTGCCAGCGTGGTCATGTTGTGTGACCATGGAGAAGAAATCCACTCACTAAGGCAAGTTGATTTTGAATCACTGTGGCCCTATAGGACAGAGTAAAACTGCTCCATGGATTTTCAGCTGCAGTCTTTACAGAAGCAGATCACCAGGATATTTCTGCTGCAGAGCAGCTAGTGGATTTGAACACCTCACCTATTGGTTAGCAGCCCAGGGCTTAAGCACTTTTCCACCAAGGCTCCTGACAGAGTGCAGTTGTTAGGAGCTGTTGAGTCAATTCTCACTCAGCAATTCTATGTACAACAGAATGAAGGCACCCAGTCTGGCTCATCACAATTGTTGCTATGTTTGAGCTCCTTGTTGCAGCCACTGTGGCAGTCCATCTTGTTGAGGGTTTTTTGGAGCAATTGCACCCCTCCTGGGCTGCCTATTTCTGGACTCTTAGTTACATGAAGAAAACATTTGCTTGTTTTAAGGTTTTTGTTTTCTTTCTTTTTCTGAATAGTTTTCAGAACCACTGAATGCAGTGCTGACAGTTAGCTTATAGAAGTGATCCCCTAGGAATGGACTTGGCTGACCCTGTGCTATTGCGTTCCCCTGGAGAGAATTTATTGAATTAACTCTTCTACCAGTTGAAGAGGTATGGTCACAGCAATTAGTCAAGAAGCTGCCTCTGCTTGTAGGGTGAGATTCTTACCCAGCACACATGGAGGGGGTTGTAAGGAAACACTGCAGTGTACACTAAACTAGTAAACAAAATTTTTGTAAAGATTAAATGGGATGTGGGGCATAAAGTGCTGGCAAGAAGCAAGTCCTCAAAACATCTTTATTTTTCTTCTACTTTCCCTATTCTTGGAAACACTGGTGGCATAGTGTTTAAGTGCTATGTCTGCTAACCAAAAAAGTCTGCAGTTCAAATCCACCAGACACTTCTTGGAAACTCTGCAAGGCAGTTCTACCTTGTCCTATGGGGTCACTATGAGTTGGCATCAACTCAAAGCCAGTGGGTTTGGTTTTTTTCTCCCCCTGGTGACTAGTGCTATGGCTACTAACCAAGCTTGGCGTTGGAACCTACCAGACACTCCTTGGAAACTCTAAGTGGCAGTTCTACTCTGACCTATAGGGTCACTATGAGTTAGAATAGATTCGATGGCAGTGGGTTGGGTTGGGTTTGGTACCTATCCTCACGGAGCCCTGGTGGCACAGTGGCTAAGTGCTTGGCTGATAACTGAAAGGACAATGAGCCCAACAGCCCTGCTCCATAGGGTGAAAGATGTGGCAGTCTGCTTCCATAAAGACTTACAGCCTTAGAAACCCAAAGGTCAGTTCTACTCTGTCCTATAGAGTCACTATGAGTTAGAATAGTCCGGATGTCAACAGAATTGGTTTTCTGTCTTCATTTTTAAAAACTTATTTGTTTTTTATTGTGCTTTACGTGACAGTTTCCAATACGAGTCAGTTTCTTATACACAAACTTAGCCTTAGTTGTGTGACTCTTGCTGCTCGTACTATGACAGTACGCTCTGCCCTCTACCCCCTATTTCTAATTTCCCTTCAACCAGCTCCTGTCCCATTTTTGTCTTCCCATCTCACCTCTGAACAGAACCTGCCCAGTTAGCTTATTATATCTACTTAAGATCAGAAGCACACTCTTTACCAGTATTGTTTTATTTCTTGTAGACAAGTTCAATCTTTATCTGAGGAACTGGCTTCCATAATAGTTTCCATTCCAGGTTAACAGAGAGTTAGGGGGCCATGTCCTCTGGAACCTTATAGTCTGCCAGACCATTAAGTTTGGTCTTTTGAATAGAGTTGGAGTTCTGTACTCCACATTTCTCCTGCTCTGTAGAGGACTCTTTTGAGTTTTCTGTAAAAGCATTCATTGGTCATAGCTGGGAGCTATCTAATTCTTCCAGTCTCATGTTTCTGGTTTATGTAGTCCTTTCTGTCTCTTAGGCTCATATTTTCCTTATGTCTTTGGTGTTCTTCATTCTCTTTTGCTCAAGGGGTTTGACACCATCCTATCTTCATTTTATTTTTAAAAACAGATTTTAAAAATACAGGTGTCAACACCTATTGCAAACAGGCATTTCAGATATAGCATGGAATCAGAGATGAGAAAAACATTTTGTCCTTCGACTATCACAAGAGTTAATAAAATTGTAGATAGGAAAAACATTTGTAAAAGAAACAAGAATTTTAGAAATAGAGTGTCAGTAACATGGTCTATAGAGAAAATGTTCTACATCCTACTTTGGTGGATAGTACATGGGATTTTAAAAGCTTGCAAGTGACCACCTGCCACCATGCCTAGAGCAAGGAAGGATGGAGAAAACCATAGACACATGGGAAGACTAGTCCAAGGGACTAATGGAACACAACTACCACAGCCTCTACCAGACTGACTCCAACACAACCAGATGGTGCCTGGCGACCACCACCAATTGCCCTGACACGGGTCACAGTAGAGGGTCTGAGACAAAGCTCAACAAAAACAAAGAATACAATGCAAATTCACACAACAGAAGACCAGACTTACAGGCTGACAGATACTGGAGAAACTCTGAGATTATGACTCCTGGACACCTTGTAATTCAGTCCCAAAGTATTCCTGTGGCTCACCCTTCAGCCAATGATTAAACAGATGTATAAACAAACAGTAACACACTCAGTCAACCATGTATACAAAATTAAAGGGGCACACCTTCTCAGGGGAAAGGACAAGAAGGCTGGAGGGGACACACTAGTTGCACTAATGGAAACAGGAAATCTAAGATCAAGATGGGGAGAGTGTTGACATGTTGCAGGGTTGGCAACCAATGGCACAAAACAATGTGTGTATCAGTTGTTTAAGAAGAAACCAGGTTGCTTTGTAAACTTTCCCCTAAAGCACAAAAATGAAAAAAAAAAGAGAGAGAGAGAGAGAGACAGAAGGAGAGAGAAAGAAAATGCTGAGAACATAAAATTCAAGAATAAACATTTACTTACCTGCCATTCAGTGGAAGGCATAGAAAAGATTGGATCATCACTGATCATATACAACTTTTTCTGAGTCACTGTGACATAGTATTAACGACTACCTTTGCCAAGTCATGCCGATTCGGCTGAATCTTGGCTGTTTTACAGTCGCACAGAGAGCTGGAATATACCATAAAGGATCAAGCAAAGAAGACTTTCTTTTACTTTTTTCTGGGAAAAAGCCTGACTCATTTTCTTCCTCTCACCTCAGATTTCACACAAGTAATGAAAGAATGCACCTTGTTCACTAATACTTCATAGGTGTGTATAGTATATTGTTGTCAGTAGGTGCTGTCAAGTCAGTTCTGATACACAGCAACCCCGAGTACAACAGAAGGAAACCCTGCCTGGCCCTCCCCCACCCTCAATCATCCTTGTTATGCTCGGGTCCATTGTTACAGCCAATGTGTCAGTCCATCTCACTGAGGATCTTCCTCTTTTTTGATGACTCTCTATTTACCCAGTATGAACTCCTTCTCTAGTGGCTGATCTCTCCTGATAACATGTCCCAAGGATGGGAGATGTGGCCTCAGTACCCTTGCTTCTGAAGAGTACTCTTTCTGTACTTCCAAGACAGATTTGTTCGTTCTTTTGGTAGTCCATGGTATGTTCGATATTCTTCACAATAACATAATTCAAAGCCCTCAATTCTTCTTAAGTCTTCTACTTTCATTGTCCAGCTTCTGCATGCATGTCATGTGATGGAAAACACCAAAGGTTGGGTTAGTCACATCTTGTTCTTAAAGGGACATCTTTGCATTCAACACTTGAGAGAGGTGTTCTGCAGCAGATTTGCCCAGTGAAATCAATGGGTTGTTTGATTTCCTAACTGCTGCTTCCATGGGTGTTGACTGTGGATCCAAGTATAAGGAAATCTCTGACAACTTTAATATTTTCTCTGCTTATCATGATGTTGCTTATTGGTCCAGTTGTGAGAATTTTTCTTTTCTTTATGTTGAGATGTAATCCATACTGAAGGTTGTAGTCTTTGATCTTCATCAGTCAGTGCTTTCAGACCCTTCACTTTCAGCAAGCAAAGTTACATCATCTGCATATCCCAGTCATGCTTTTGGAAACTTCATTTGCTGATGTGGCATGACTCAGAATGAGAAAAAAAGCGACAAACATCCATTAACAATTAGAACCTGGAATGCATGTAGTATTAATCTACAAAAACTGGCAACTGTCAAAAAATCAAATGGAACACATAAACATTGATGTCCTAGGTATTAGTAGACTGAAATAGACTGGTACAGGACATTTTGAATCAGATGATCGTATGGTCAGCTATGCCAGGAATGACAAGTTGAAAAGGAATGATGTTGCATTTATCGTCAAAAGGAGCATTTGAAGATCCTGAAGCACAGTGCTATCAGTGATTGCATAATATCCACATGCCTACAAGAAAGACCATTTAATGTGACTATTACTCTAGATTACACATCAACCATTAAGGCCAAAGATGAAAACACTGAAGATTTTTACCAACTTCTGTAATCTCAAAGTGATAAAACATGCCATCAATATATATTGATAATTATGGTGATTGGAGTTAGAAAGTTGGAAATAAAGAAGGATCAGTAATTGAATCATATGGCCTTAGTGATAGAAACATTGCTGGAGATCAAAAGATAGAATTTTGCAAAACCAGAGATTTCTACACCACAAATACCTTTTTTCACCAATATAAACAACAACTCTACACAAGCACTTTGCCAGGTGGCATACACAGGAATCAAACTGATTCTGTGGAAAGATGTGAGGGAAAAGCTCAATACTCTCAGTGAGAACAAGGGCAGTAACTGACTGTGTCACAGACCATCAACTGCTCATGAGCAAGTGCAAGCTGAAGCTGAAGAAAATTAGAACAAGTCCACAAGAGCCAGAGTATGACATTGAGTATATCCCACCTGAATTTAGACATCACACAAGAATAGATTTGATGCATGGAACAGTAATGACCAAAGACCAGACAAGTTGTGGAAGGACAGCATGAATGTAGAAAGCAAGAGGTCATTAAAAAGATGGGGGGGAGACTAAAATGGATGTCAGAAGAAACTCTGAAACTTGAATGGCAAGTAGCTAAAGCAGATGGAGGAAATGGTGAAGTAAAAGGACCGAACAGAAGTTTTCAGAGTGTCTCATGAAGAGAAACTAAAGTATTATAATGATGTCTGCAAACACGTGGAATTAGAAAACCCAAAGGGAAAAAGACTCTCAGCATTTCTCAAGCCAACAGAACTGAAGAAAGAAAAATCAAGCCTTCAGTTGCAAGAGTGAAGGAATCTATAGGAAAAATATTAAATGATACAAGAAGCTTCATAAAAATATGGAAGGAATACAGTCACTATACCAAAAAGAACTGGTTAAAGTTCAGTCATATAAGAATGTATTGGAAGAGGAAGTACAAGCTACACTGAAGGGAAAACACAAGGCCCTAGTAACTAATAGAATACCAATTGAGATCTTTCAACAAATAGATGCAGCACTAGAAGTGCTCACAAGTCTACAAAAAGAAATTTGGAAGACACATACCTGGCCACCTGACTGGGAGGGATCCATATTTATGCCTATTCCCAAGAAGGGTGAGCCAACCAAACACAGAAATGATGAAACAATATCATTACTATAACCTCCAAGTAAAATTTTGAACTGGGCTTCGGTGAACCGTGGGAGGGGAGTGATTGTCCCAGCAGCTAATTGGAACTGGGTATGTGAGAGAGTCCTCAGCGAAGGGGATCCTAGAGGAGTCAGGCAATCACCACAGTGACTGGGCAGCCACTGGAGCCAAGTGTGCCTGGGATGCTTGGGCTCAGGTGACCCTGGAGGAGGGGAGTGTTCACCCCAGTGGCTTGGTGGGGGGCGGAGTCAAGATGGAGGACTAAGCACACGTCTCCTTATATCCCTCTGGAAAGCAAGACCTGAATTGATAATCAAACGGAGCCTTCTGATCACCTAATCACCCTCAGGACATGGCACAGGCCTGTTAATTGGGACTTCATGCCACTGAGTGAAAAACCTCCTCCCTTTCACTGACTCCCGCTCCTGGCTAGCCCCGGCTCTCACTGAAGGAAGGTAAACGCACCATTTTGACTTTTTTTTTCCTCTGTCTTGGCTGGCGGGCGGAGCTGGTTCTTGCCTAGCAGCTAGACTCAGACACGCTGTTGGGGGGGATAGGCAGATGAAATTCTCATATTTTGAGAGCCAGGCTTAGGACTCTGTTAATCTAGCCATTTTGAGCCTTTCGTTTTATATCTGCCTCAGCAGGGTTTGTGCGGAATTTCACAATCAGTGTGCGGGACGCCATGTTGGTACCGAGATTTTAGCAGGACCTAATTCTTAGCCTGGGAGCCAGCACCTGCAAACAGGACAGCGCTTCTGTGACAGAAAAGCAGTAATTTACTGAAGGCCACCTATGTTGGGGGCCCTGCAACAGAAGCAGAGGAATCACTGCCTCTCGGCACCTTTAGCCCTTCTATCTGCTGCCTGTGTGGAGGACGCCATCTCAGATATGGTGGCCGCAGCTGGACCTAATTCTTAGCTTTGGAACCAGAGCCTGCCCACAAGAGAGCGCTTTTCTATCACAAAAGCAGTACTCAATGCAGTGTTGCCTAAGGCTACGCCCTGTCAGCAAAGGCCCGCGGGGCAGTAGCTTTGCTGTATTCTGAACTAGTTTGTTATCATCTGGGGTTGGATATAGTGGCGCTTACTTTGTCAGTTGGGAAGAGGGACCTCTACACCTGAAAACCTAACTGACTTGTGAAGTGGTCAGATATCTTTTGCTTTACATTTTAAGACAGCCTAGAGAAACATTTGCAATCCATCCTCACAGTACCTCTTCCAGCCTCTACATACTCACATGGGACCCAAAAGCAACAGACAATTGTGGCATACAAGAAATCACTCATGGCTTCAGAAGGCTCCCAAACAAAGCAACCAAGGAGTTTTCCAGATGGAGCCAAGTACCCCAGGGAGGTCTCTGCTCAGGTGACCCTGGAGGAGTGAAGTGTTTGCTCCAAGACTAGGCAGCCATCACAGCCCAATGCACCAGGGAGGATTGGGCTAAGGTGACTCAGGGGGAATGAAGTGATCACACCAATGGCCAGGCCTCCATTGGTGCCACATGCACCACGGAAGGCTAAGCTCACGTGACTTGGGGGAAGGGAAGTGATAACTCTGGCAGCCTGACAGTCACTGGAGCCAGCTGCACCAGAGAGACTTGGGCTCAGGCAACTCCAGAGGAGTTAGGTGATCACCCTGGTGGCTAGGCAGCCACTGGAGCTGAGTACACCTGGGAGGCTTGGGCTCAGGGTAGCTGGGGCAAGGAAATGGTTGTTCCAGTGGCTAGGTAGCCATTGGACAAAGCTCCTGGAACTCCCTGCCCAACTGAGAGGCAACAGAAACAGCAGCAGCAGTTGCTACTGTGACATTGGGAAGAGAGCATGAATGAGCAAGTACTGCCTCTACATACACCTGAGTCCAAGGTGGAGGCTTCATGAGGGATCTGCCCAAAGCAGAGGCAGCTGCAGCAGCAGCACTTGAGTCCTGCCCACTTGGAGGTCGCTGTGAAAGCACAGCACCTGAGCAAGTGACTGCCCCCAGCCTAGAGGCAGAAGTCGTGGTAGTGCTGCTGAAAGCAAGAGCAACTCCCCCACCTTAGAGCTGTGCCAGCAGCAGCAGCAGCAGCAGCAGCAGACAAGTACAGAACAGTAAGAGCAAGCAACAGAAAATAATCAGACTGTGTGGAGAATTTATGGCCTGGTCCCAACAGAGAGACACTGGTCAGGACAACCAAACTATTAAGTCTCTTTCCCTATAGTGACTTCCAGATGGCTTGGAGACAGCAATCAATCTCTAAACACCTGAAGAAGCAGAGTACTACAGCTTCTGACAACTCCCAAAACAAAGCATCAATGGATTTCCCACATGAACAAGAGTTCCTACAACTATCAGAGATAGATACAAAAGATTGATATGCAGACCTGTGCAAGATATCAGGAGAGAGATCAGCCAAAATGCAACAGAACACAATGAAAAATCAAATAAGATGCAAGAAATCCTTCAGCAGCAACTATCTGAAATTCAATAGATTAAAAAGAAAATCTCCGAGCTTAACAGCTTGATGGAAAGTCAGAGGAACAGGATTGAGGACATAGAAGACAGAATTAGTGAGCTTACAGATAAAGTAAATAAGTAAATGACACCAGCATACGCGAAATCATATCAGATAAAAGATCTGATAAGAGTGAAGAATCCCTAAGGGTGATGTGGGGTTCTATTAAGAGAAATAATACTGATGTGATCGGAATACAACAAGGTGGGATAGCTGAAAATACACAGCAAATAGCTGAAGACTTCCTGACAGAAAACTTCCCTGATATTATGAAAGATGAGAAGATTTCCATTCAGGATGCTCATCAAACCCCACTCAAGACAGATCCCAAAAGATATATACCATAATGAAGCTCAATAAAATGAGAGACAAGGAGAGACTGCTGAGGACAGCCATAAATAAGCCAAAAATAACCTATGAAGGAAAATTACTAAGATTAAACTCAGACTACTCAGCTGAAATAATGTCAGCTAGGAGACAGTGAATGTCATGGTGTGAATTGTGTCCCCCTAAAAATGTGTGCAGCCATGTGGCTGAGATACGGTTCCCAGTATCTTGGGACTGTCCTCCATTGTATGGTTTTACTAACCTGTATGTTAAAGGATTAGGGTGGGGCTGTAAATTCCTGCTGTAGGGGGAGTTTCCCTGGAGAGTGGCTTGCCCCACCGTTAATGCTTTTAGCTTGCAAGGAATAAAAGGAAAAAGAAACAAAGGACAATTTGAGAACCTCGCTACCATCAAGCAAGCAGCACCGGGAGCAGAGCGTGTCCTTCAGACCAGAGGTTCTTGCGTCAGGACGCTCCCTGGACAAAGACTGATGCAATACCGGACTTTCCTCCAGTGCCAACAAGGGGAAAGCCTTCCCCTGGAGCAGACACCCTCAATATGGATTTGCAACCTACCGGACTGTGTAAGAGTAAATCTTTCTTTGTTAAAGCCATCCACTCTGTGGTATTTCTGTTAGAGCAGCCCTAGCTGACTAAAACAGTGAGATAACACACAAAGTCTTAAAGGAACAAAAATGTCAACCGAGAATCATATATCTTGCAAAGTTGTCTCTCAGATATGAAGGTGAAATTAAGACTTTCACAGAGCAACAGAAATTTAGAGAATCTGTTAAGAACCAAACCAAAATCATAAGAAATATTAAAGGAAATTCTTAGATTAGAAAATCAATAGCATTAGATACCATACTTAAACATCCAGCACTCGACAGAGCATCTAGATAACATCAGGAAAGAAAATCCAAAAGTGATAACCAAAACCTAATCACAAAAAATAGAAATTCAGAGATCTCAGGATATAATCAATAACTATCAGAAACCCTGGTGGTGTAGTTGGTTAAGCACAACAGAGTGCTGAAGTCTCCCACTATTATTGTGGAGTGATCTATCTCCTTTTTGAGTGTAGTCAGTGTTTTTTTGATGTGTTTAGGTGCTGTAACACCAGGTGCATAAATATTTAACATTGTTAAGTCCTGTTTGTATATTGAACCTTTCAGCAATAAATAGTGTCCATCCTTGTCCACGATGGTGGATTTTACATTAAAATTGATTTTATCTGAGATCAGAATTGCCACACCTGCTCTTCTTTGTTCATTGTTAGCTTGATATATATTCTTCCGTCCTTTAATTTTCAGTTTGTTCTTATCTTTAAGTCCAAGGTGAGTTTCTTGTAGGCAGCATATGGATGTCTCGTGTCTTTTGATCCAAGATGTCACTTGATGTCTCTTTACTGGAGCATTCAGTCCATTCACATTCAGTGTGATTATTGATAGGTATGTGTTCAATGCTGCCACTGTGGCATGTTTATTTTTGTGCTGATGTTTTCTCTGTTGTTCTTATTAATCTGTTCTGGGATGTTCTTCTTTGTGACTTAATTTTTCACCTTTTTCAGCATGGGTTTTGTGCTTGTTGAGACTCCTGTATTACGTTTCTTGATGTCATATGTTGCATCTTTATTGTGCTTTATGGCTGTCCTAAGATCCCTCTTAATAAAGTATGTATAAACCAATTTCAGTTACTATTATTCTTATCAACTTCCTCTCCATCTGGAAGGCCTATGATGACTGTAGTACATCCCTCTTTTTAATATGATGACATCCTAGTTTTCATGATACAATCACTGGATCATTTCTTTCACTATTATGGCTTTGATTGAGTTTGAAGCCTTCCCTGAGTCAGATTCTGGGTGCTGTATCCTTTATTTGCTTCTAAAATATAGAGTTAGTGGTTCGGTTCTTCTAAGCCAAGAGATTCTTTCAGTATTTACTGTAGCTTTGGTTTTGTTTTTACAAAGTCTCTGAGTTTCTGTTTATCAGCAGATGTCTTCATTTCATTTTCATATTTGAAAGATAGTTTTGCAGGCTATATAATTCTTGATTGGAAGTTCTTCTCCTTCAAGGCTTTGAATGTGTCATGCTACTGTCTCTGTGCCAGCATTGTTTCTGCAGAGAAATTCAATGAAAACTTACAGTGTTTTACTGTGAATGTTAGCTTTGCTTTGAGTCTTGCTGCCTTTAAGAATTTCTGCTTATGTTTCATTTTGTTAAGCTTGATTATAATGTGTCTTGGAGTCTTTCTTTTGAGACCTATATTCAGTGGTGCTTGATATGCATCTTGGATATCTATATTCTCTTCTTTCATAATTTCTAGGAAGTTTTTCTGTCAGCAGCTCAGCAACAATACTCTCTGTGTTCTCAAGTGTCTTGCCCTGTTCATCAACTCCAATTAATCATAGATTGTTCCTCTTAGTAGAGTTCCAAATGCGTCTTCGTTTTTCTTGTTTCTTTTCTCTGATTTCTCATCATAGATGCTGGAGTCAAGAGCTTTGTCTTCCAAGTCACAAAGTCTCTTTTCTGTTTGTTCCATTCTGTTTTCTTGGCTTTGAATTGAAGTTTTTGTCTCTTTGATTTCGTTCTTGATCTGCTGGATTTCAGAGTACTGGTGTTCCATCAGATCAAACAGCTTGCTTCATTTTTCATTTTGCTCTGCTGAATTTTGTATAAGGTCTAGGAGGGCTCTCTATATAATCCTTTTGTGTTCACCTTCTGATAGTTTCAGAAAAACTTCTTCGTCTGGGAAGTTCTGAGGTGGTTTCTTTTGCGGGCCTTCTGAAGCCATGGGTGATCTCTTGGTTATGGTTTTCTCCAGAGTTTGTTGCTTTGGGGCATCATTTGAGTCAATAGAGGCTGGGAGAGATGCTGGGAGGATGGACTGCAGTCGTTTCTGTAGGCCCTCTTAGAATGAAAGGTAAAAGTTATCTGACAACTTCCAAAATCAGTCAGGTTTTCAAGGTGTACAGGTCCCTCTTCCCAGCTGGCCAAGTAACACCTCTATATTGAACCCCAGATGTTATAAACTAGCTCAAAATACAGAAAGGCTACTGCCTTGCTTGCATCTGCTGTCAGGCCCCAGCCATAGGCAGCACTGTGTGGAATACTGCTTTTCTGCCTGAAAAGCACTCTCCTCTGGGCAGGCATTACCTCCCAGCCTAGGAATTAGGTTCAGCTGAGGCTTCTGGATGGGTATCTCCACCTCCCAGTGGAACAAGATGGCATCCCGCACAAGCTCACCCCCTGCCTCGGTACAGGCTATATATGGTGGAGGCAGAAAGAGAGGCCACAGGTACTGAGATGCACAGAGTCCAATGCCGGGCTCTCAAAATATGGCAATTTGCCTGCCGATCTGAACAGCAGTGCATCTGAGTTTAGCTGCTAGTCAAGTCCTGGCTCTGCCCACCAGCTAAGACAGAGAAAAAGAAGTTAAAGTGGTGAATTACCTTTGGTGTCTGAAACCCAGCACTTGCCAAGACCAGGGGTCAGTGAAAGAGAGGAGGTTTTCCATTCAGTGGTATGAAGTCCAGATTAACAGCCCTGTGCCATGTCCTAGGGCTCACTAGGTGTCCAGAAGGTTCCGTTTAACTATCAATTCGGGTCTTCGTTTCCAGAGGGAGTTAGGGAGATGTGTGTTTAGTCTGCTGTCTTGATCTGCCTCTCGTGTTTTTATTTCTAAGTGCATTTTTTAATTCTCTACCTTTATTTTTGTTTGATCAGTGAAATACTCTCATTCTCTGAGTTTATTTGGCCTCCTGTATTATGTTTCCTCTGAGTTGCTTTTACCTGTCTTCTGTCTCTTCCGCATTAGAGGCTTTCCTCAAACTTCTGTTGATCATTGACTCTTTGTATGTCAAAGAAAGACTCTAGAAAGCTGACTATAAGGTATTTTATTTAGTGCAGCACGGTCCAATAGAAATATAATGCCATGTGTGATTGTAAATTTTCTAGCACCCTGATTGAAAATAAAAGAAAACAGGTGAAATTAATAATATACTTCATTTAACCCTATGTACCAAAATGCTGTCATTTCAACACGTAGCAGATGGAAAATATTATTTTGAGGTATTTCATATTTTTGGTGAAAGTCTTCAAAATCCACTATATTTATTTTATACTTGGAGCACATTTTAATTCACACTAGATTTTCATCTGAAATAGTTGATCCATATTTATAGTTACAAAGCTGGTGTTGATAAAGCAGATTCATATACCCAAGTTGTTCCCCATATACTTAAGTTTTCCAGTCCCTGAATTAAGTATCAGAAAAACTGTTTTCCTTCCAATTGGTTGTCTCTTTACTAGAAAGATGGGTTTCATTTGGACACAAAAGTCACTTCATTTCAAAACTATGTCTCTTTAGGTTAAGTAAGTGTACTAACTCTGATGTCAACCCAGTATTAATTCAAAAAAAGCAAAACAAACTCACTGCTTTTGAGTGGATTCCAATGCATAGCAACTGTATAGGACAGAGTAGAACTGCCCCATTGAGTTTCCAAGGAGCACCTGATGGATTTGAATTGCCACCTTTTTGATTAGCAGACATAGCACTTAACCACTATACCACTAAGGTTTCAAAATTCAGGGAAGTATTAGATAAAAGAAGAAACCTCTGAATTTATCAATGTCAACAAATCATGTTTCAAATTTTTCTTGTGGTTTTTGCAGCCTATTTCAAGTACAGTAGTATTGATCACAGTTAAAATCTGCATACTGATTAATGTTAGAAAAATGTGTCATTATGTTTGTTATAAAAGGCTTAGATTCCAGTATGAATGTGTGGGCCTGTGTAGCTGTAGTGTTGTTAGGAGCCAACCAGTTGGTTTCAACTCAGAGTCCTTACGTACAACACAAGGAAACACTGCCTGGTTCTGTAGCATCCTCACAATCACTGCAGTTTTTGGGCCCCTTGTTGTAGACTCTGTGTCATTCTGGGTCATTGATGTGCCTCTTCTTTTTTGCTGACCCTCTTATGGCACTTGGCTTGGCTGCCAAGCATGATGCCCTTCTGTAGGGACTGGTCCCTCCTGATAACATGTCCAAAGTATGGGATACAAAATGTCACCATCCTCACTTCTAAGGATTGTTCTGGTTGTACTTCTTGCAAGAGAGATTTGTTTGTTCTTCTGAAGCATATATTGAATGCTATTCTCCAATACCATATTTCAAAGGCATCAGTTCTTCAGTCTTTCTTATTCATTGTCCAGTTTTCATAGGCATATGAGGTAATTGAAAATACCATGGCTTTGATCAGCTTCACCTTAGCCCTGAAATGATGTTTTTCCTTTTTAACACTTTAAAGAGGTCTCTTGCAGCAGATTTTCCCAATGGAATATGCCATTTGATTTCTTGACTGCTGTTTCCATGGCCATTTGTAGATCTGAGTAAAGTGCAGTCCTTCGTAACTTCAATTTTGTCTTTATCCTAATGGCTGCTTATTGGTCTAGGTATAAGGAGTCTGTTTTGAAACAAAAAAGCTTTTTTTTTTTTTTATTGTGATTAAGTGAAAGTACTCAATCAAATCAATTTTACATGCCCGCCTATCTACAGCTGCATCTGCTCTCCTCACCAAGGGGCAGCACATCCTTCCTTTGCACTCTATACTTCTAGGATCCTCTTAACAATCACTTGTCCCATCCGCTACACCCTCCTCTTTCCCATCTAGAAAGAAACCAGTAGGACACCCTCCTATAAATGTATAAAACCATAAAGTACACACATCATATGGTCACACTGTATCCCTGATTCTAGCCCATTCTTGTCTGAAGAGCTGACCTCATTACTGGTTTCCAGTTAGGGCCAACTGCAGGTTTAGAGGCCATGTTCCCAAAGGCCCCTCTAGGCTGGTGGACCATCAGTTCTGGTCTTCTAATGGAGTTCTTGAGCTGTATACCTCTTTTCTCATGTGTAACAAAAAAGTTTTTACCATTTGTGGATCTTCATACATACATAATGAACAGTGTATCCAGGATACTTTTCTTGGAGTCTGCTTCAGAAAACTGCTTAAATATTTTCAATATGTATCATAGAATGGTACAAAATGATGGGAGAAACCATTTTCTGCTGCTTCCAATACACCTGGATTTTCACCAAACAGTTGCAGCCCCGTCTTCTTGATAGGAACTAATTTTTCTGTCTCTAACTGAAATTCTTTGACAGATGTAAAATTGTCAGAAGTACCTACACCAAGTTTTCAGTTTTTATGCTGTGAATTCATAGCACTTATTTGCAAATTTGGATATCCTTGGAGCCGAGACTCACTGTATGATTCACTCGGCAAGGTCCCATCACATGACTGACTAATAAAGCCAATTAAAAAAAAAAAGACTTGAAATTCTTGAAATTTTGAATCAGTTACTGTTTGATAATACTACTAAAAGGATCTTTCATTCCATGATAAATGTTGTTTGGTAGCTGAAGTAAAAATAGCAATTTTTTGTAGCATAGGTTTTTTAGTCTTCATAATTTTCTAAATTACCATGACTAAAGCGATAATTTCTGTTTCCTGTCTTGCCAGCTAAAGTTGTCTCTTCTGTGGGAGATTTCAGACTGCCTCACAGCTGGCCAAATTTACAGGCTCACATCCTGCTAAAAGGGGCTTCAGTTTTCAGGGGTGGATATTTAATTTTCATTTGAAATGTGTTATTCTGTTGTCTTGTGACTATACAGAAAAAAGTTATCAAATTCACTGTCGGTGAAAAATGACATGGTAAGTATTGTCCACTGTATTTGATACTTTTGTACATAAGAAATATCTTTTTCATTTTGCTCTGCTCTGGTATATATGGCAGTTACAATTCAGTGTGAATTTGCGTGTTACCTTCTTGTCGTCTCTCCTGTTCTGGTCATAGTGGAAGCTTTTGCATCTGTGTACAATTCACTAATATGCTTCCATTTAAAATTTAAATATTTCTATTTCTTAACTTAGAAAGGCAATTATGGTATAATTAAAATAGTATTTTGATTTATGCATGTGATTTATTTAGGTATCACTGTCATAATGTGCTGTCTGCATAGGTGCCCTCTGACTTCCACTGTCTGTATAAACCATCCAAGTCAACACATTGTGATGCTCCTTCAATGTATAGGAAAAAAAATATGAACTGAATCTGTTGTTACTGAGGAGATTGTTTTTGTGTCATACTAGAAATATCACACATGCACGTACAAGCATTAAGGTAGAAGCATTAAGGTACACTATCCTATGTGAGGCAATGGTTGCTGAATTGTTGCTGTACCCAAACAAAGTTATCTTCAATGGAAAAGTGTTTTGTTCTGCTTCAGTTTTGTGTATTTTGAAAGATGGTGCTGTCCACATTTCATGTTCTCAGTAGCTACCGTATTGGACAGTGCAGAGGTAGGGTAAACAAATCTAGCCACAGACAGTCCAAGAGATCCCAGTGGTGTAACAACCATTTATTTCTTATGCACTGTTCCATTTTGCAGCTCTGCCACCTGGTACATGAGGTTGCCAAGTTCACAGAGGCAGGGAAAGCACTGTTTCTTCCCCATGTGAGCGTTCTCCATTTCTTACCTGTGGTCTCACCACTCATGGTGACCCACATTGTGACACAAAAGCTTCACTAGGCACTGACCTTCATTTTGGGCCACTCCTTGGATGAGCAACCCCCTCAAGTCAGCTTGGAACCCAGGAGTCTGCACTAGGTCACCTGGCTCCCATGAATACCCTCTTCACCTTCTTGGAATCAGGTACTCCATGCCAGGTTGTTCCTCCCTGAGGGCATCCTTCTCACCTTATTTGGGACCTTACACCACATGCTGGGCTCCCCTATTCATCGTACCTTCCTCACTCTGTTTGGACTTGAGTTCCTTACACTAGGCAGCTGTCATATACCCTTCTCACCATGCTTAGGGTCTGACACCCCTTGTGTGTCAGATTTTTCCTCAACTTTGACCCCTGCCTCCCCTCCACCTGCGTGGATGCCTCTGTACTCTTGGGCATTCATGCCATGCTGGGCAGCCCTCCTGTGACTCAGGTGCTTTTGTCATTCTGCTCAGGCCCCACCTCCCCACAGTAGACTGCCATACCCTCCACCCACACACGCGTCAAGGCTTACAGTTTGCATCCTGGGCAGCAAGTCTATACGAATGACCTCAGCCTGCTCGGGGTCACTGAAGCTCCTCTATGCCCAAAGTCCAGCAGACATTAACCTTGCTGTATGCCATCTTACACATTTAGGATTGAATAGTTTGGTAAGGGGACAGGAAAGAGCAAGGAAGCTTTGTTTTTTAATTGTGTTTGTGAGTAATTTGTTGATAGGGTGCAGAGTATACAAAAAGAACTAGTGAAAACTCTGTGGAGTACCATTCTGTTCTGACATGCCTGGGGTTAGCAAGAGGCCAAGTCCACTGACCAGGGGAAAGGGCTCTTGGTCAAGTCACAGTCACTGAGAACCTGTTATTAACCAGAGAAACCAAACCCATTGTCATCAAGTCAATTCTAATTCAGAGCAACCCTACAGGACAGAGTAGAACTGCGCCATAGGGTTTCCAAGAAGTGGGTGGTACACTCATACGGTCACCCTTTAGGTTAGCAACTGAGCTCTTAATCACTGAGCCATGAAAAGCTGTATTAGCGGGTGCCAAACCAATCTTACTTAGCCTGTCATGAACCTTGGCCTCAGGCAACACAACTTTTTGACCAATGTGAATGGTGGGGAAAGGGCTGCAAATACTAATTTAGAGGTTACAAATTTTAGTGAGCATGTACATTCACAAGTTAGGAACTTGAGAATAATGAGGATCAGTTGTACATAGACACCTTCTTTTCATTAGTTCATTGTACTACAATTTCTTTAACTCCTCTCCTGTTGGTGGCACAACTGACCAACAGAATTGTCATTATGACATTGAATTTTCCTGTCCCAGAACATGATACCTTTCTATATATTCCAGTGTTGCTTTCTGAAAAATGTTTTAAGCTTTTATTTAGTTTTTGCACATTTTTGATAAGCTATTAATATTCCCATGTATGATCTTTTTGGTGGCTTTTATGAACTATAGATTCCTTCCTTGGTCAGTCACATTATTCAGCTCATCTGCAAAGGATCATTGTGGGCTGGCACTGGGACCTCTTGTATGCTAGGAATGATTATATTTTCTGGAATACTCACAAGCAATAGAAGTAGTAACCTTATGACTTCAAATCCACTACTTTCTGCAGGGAGATAGCATGTACCAAGCGCCTATTGAACCAACTGTTATGCTGGTGTTTTAAATAAGTGTATAGCACGTCTATATAGTATGTAGATGATGCAGATGACATTACCCTCCCTTTACAGATGAAAAAGCAGAAGGCCAAGGTCACAGAGGCAGTAAACCTTTCAGACTTCAAAGCTGTTTATTTTCTGACATAACCTACAACGATCTATAGTAGGCAATGGACTGACTGGTTGTGTTAACTGAAATTTTCATTCCTTGCTGCTAATAAAACACCATTTAGACTTAAATTGATTTGTTAGGTCACATCCATGACAGTTCTGATTTCTTCAATAATTAAGGCAACATACATTTTTTACTGAATGGTGAAAATACCAATGAAGGAATCATCCAAATCAGCTCTTGATTCCACGTGTCTTTTTCATGCTTTCACTACTGCTTTGCCCAGATTTTCTCCTTTCAGCATTCCCATAAATGCAGCTGGCATGTTTTCAAAGCCTTCTTTGAGATATTCATGGTATTGGATCTTACCCTGCATCAAAACAGCAGCAAATGGAACGTGTTAATTTCATATCCTAAATGAGACAGTCTTCTCATCCTAGCAATCAACATCATGCAAGATCTGAAAATATAAGCTGCAGGCCATGTTCTCCATTAACTTCAGTCAATTTTGTGGCCACATAGACATACACAAGGTCTGTCACAGAAAGATCAAAACATATGTTGTGTTTGACATGTTAACTCTGAAATGTGTGTGAAGCATCTCAGTGCAGCTATTCAGTAAACAGCTGGATATATAAGCCTAGACTTCAAGAAAGTAGTCTAGAATGAAGACAGAGAAGAAAAGAGGTCCAATGACCATATCATGCAGCACTCTAACATTAACTGGGGAGACATGAAAAAAACAGCCAACAAGTCTGACAAGGACCAGTCAGTAAGGAAGGAAGAAAACCAGAGCATCATCTTGGAAGCCAAGGGAAGAAAACATACCAAGGAAACAGTGCTCAACTTTGACAAATCCAGCCCAAAGGTAAGTGATGCTGAAAACTTGCCATTGGCTTTTGCAACATAAGCAAGAGCATTGACATAAAATTTTCGTGGAAAGGCAGCAGGGCCAAAATCTTACAAATGACCTCAAGAGAGAATGGAAAGAGTGGAATAGCAAACACGGGGTAGAGAACACTCTTCTAGGAATTTTGTGAAGTGGAGTGGAAATGACATCTAGAGAGAAGGTTTTGTTTGCTGGTCTTGTTTTACCTTTTTAAAATGAGAGAGGAACATTTGTATTCTGAAGGCAATGACCTGATATCAGAAAACTGATAATGCAGCAGAAAGAGGGAAGAAGTAGGATGAGTCTTGAGTGGCAGAAGAGAACAGCGTCATGAGTACAGTTGGTATCCCAGAGCCCCTTACCTCTAAGACCCACTTCAGCAAGTCTTTCAGAGCCTTCTGACTGGCATCCTTGTCCCAGCGGTTGAAGACAAATGCTTCTATACGGAGTTCCCGATAGATGAAAATTTCTGGGGGTGGGCCTATGAAGAGGAGGGCACATTTGGACCACAGGGTCCAGGGAAATGATTGCGGTACAAACACAGGCAGCAGAGTTTACTCTTCTCCCAGGGCTTCCCCTTTCATTGCCTCCACTTCCTCTGGATCCACGGAGTTGGTGAGTAATCAGGACACACTATGTAGCAGCCAGAATAATGACCCCCAAAGAGTCCATACCCTGAACTCCAGCCCCTATAACTACCAGAATACAGGCTATGACTATGGATTATCAGATGGGGGAGGGGAGGATTATCCTGGATTATCTGAAACGGCCCAGTGTAATCACTAGAGTTCTTATAACGAAGAAAGAGAAGAGGCAAGAAAGTCACAGCAGGAGATGGTATGACAGCAGAGGGGGTCAGTGACACACTTGAAGACCCTACATTGCTGGCTTTGAAGATGGAGGAAGAGGCCTCCTGCCAAGGAACTTAAGAAGCCTCTAGAAGCTGGAAAAGGCAAGGAAATGGATTTTTCTTTAGATACTTCTGAAGGTATGCAGACCTGCTAATGCATTAAAGATTCATTTTTTTTTCTATTTTAGACTTCTGACCTCCAGAACTATTAGATAATAAATTTGTATTAAGCAGAGCTTCAGACCTGTTTGTTCCAATTTGACTGTCTGCTGAGAATTTGTAGTTGTACCCCAGATATACTGAATCACAATCTATAGTGGAACAAGATCCACAGGTGATTCTTACTTCAGCATTAATTTGTGCATTTGTACCACATTAAAATTCAGATTCTGACATAAAAACTAATTGGTTTGAAGCCACTACACTGGTGGTGATGTGTTAACAGCAGTGATAGGAAACTGACACACACTCTGAGCCCTCACACTGACCAGGCAGCCAGGGAAGGCTCATCTCACATGTGCCCAGAAGCTTCCTAAATACTTCCATGGAACAGAAGGAGGTGAAACTAACATACAAAAAAATCCACCAAAAAGACTAGATCCAGGTGCTGTATCTAAAACATGCGATTGTAGTTCACTGGACTGTGCTTAAGAGAAAGCATCCCGGTCCTTGCTCAGTTGACAGGCTAGCATCATTCTAGCTTAGCATCAATTAGAAAAATAGAGGGGGAAGAAGTCCCTAACAATAGAATTGCCAAATAAAACTGGAGTTTTCCTCTGGGAAAAGATGATGTCTTTGATTTCTCACAGCCTAACTGAGGATCTGCCAGTTGGCATTCCTCAGCTCTTTCCACTGAGAGTCCTCTGGATCCAGCTTGAGTTTTTGTTTTTTTTTTTTTTTTAAATTTTTTATTTAATATAACTGAGTGAAAATGTACATTCCCGTATAAATTTACATACCCACCTATATGCAGCTTCCACTGCTCTCCCTGCCCGGTGACAGCACACTAGTCCTCTCTGCTCCATACATGTCTCATTCTCCCAACAGTCTCTTTTTTCCCTCCTCTCCACACACTCTCCTTCCTCCAGCCAGAGGTCAGCAGGATGACATCCTATAGATGTATAGAACCATAAAGTGCATCCAATATATGGTCACTGCATCGCCAAGTCCAATCCATTCCTGTCTGAAGCGTGGACCTTCATTATGATTTATGGGAAAGGGCAGCATCAGGGCCAGGGGCCATGCTCCCAAGGGAACCCCAAAACCACTGGACCATCAATTGAGGTCTTTTAGTGGGGATCTCAGGGTGCACCCTTTTTATTCTTGTGTTGCCAGTGAGACTCAACTTAGTGAGCTCCATCGCAGCTATCACTGGTGGTGGCCGGGCACCATCCGGTTCTTCCGGTCCCAAGTCGATGTAGGCACCCACCGATGTGGGTCTCTTTGTCTTCTGGGTTGTCTTTCCCACATGTCATTTTGGTCCTCGGTGAGCATCCGTTCCTGCTGAGTTGGGACCATTTGCTGTGCCCTCGGATGGCAGCTTGGAAGCTTTTAAGACCCCAGATGCCACTCACCAACATGGGGTGCAGACAGCCCTCTTAGCAAAACGCTAGTTGTGCCAATTGGCCTCGCTTTCACCTAAGAGCATGGTCCCCCACCCCCTGCCCCAGCTACTCTATCCTTGCAATATTGGGTTAAGATGGAAAGAGTACTCATGTTATGTTTAAATCCACTTAATATTGTTCTTGTTTCTAATGTGTGCTATCACCGATTTCACCCAACCAGATACCTAGCAACTATCTAATCTAAGCCCTCTCCCCCTCCCCTCCCTTGCAGCTGTCAAAGAGTCTTTTCTTCTATACACAAGTCTGTTTTTGAGATCTTATCGTAGAGGTCTCATCCAATATTTGTCCTTTTGTCACTGACTACTTTCACTCAACATAATGTCTTCCAGTTGAAACCAGGTCATGAGATGTTTCCTGAAGTCATCGTTGTTCTTTATCATTGCGTAGTGCTCCATTGAGTATATATACCATAGTTTACCTATCCATTCTTCTGTTGTTGGGCATCTGGGTTGATTCCATCTTTTTGCTATTGTGGACTGTGCTGCGATAAACATTCTGGTGCATGTGTCCGTTGGTGTGAAAGGCCTTGATTCTGTAGGATATATTCCAAGTAGTGGAATTACTGGGTCAAATGGTATTATCAATATCCATTTTTTTAAGGAAGCACCAGATTGCTTTCCAAAGAGGCTGGACCATTTTGCAACCCCACCAACAGTGTAGGAGGGTTCCACTTTCTCCACAGCCTCTCCAGCATTTGTTGTTTTGTGTTTTTTGGATCATGGCCAACCTTGTTGGGGTGAGATGGTATCTTATTGTCATCTTGATTTAATTTCTTTAATAACTAAAGATCGTGAACATGTCCGCATGTGTTTCTTGGCTGCCTGGATCTCTTCTTTAGTGAAATGTCAGTCCATCTCCTTTGCCCATCGCTTAATTGGATGGTTTATCTTCTTCTTGTTGATATTTTGTAGTATCTTATAGATTATGGACATCAGGAGTCAGTCTGACATAGAGTTGCCAAATATTTTTTCCCATTCTGTAGGTGTTCTTTTAATTCTATTAATAAAGTCTTCAGATGAGTAAAAGTGTTTAATTCTTAATAGATCCCATTTATCTATTTTCTCTTCTGACAATTGTGGTTTGTTTGACAGATTTTGGAGTCTGTCCATAATGTGTATTAAAACTTTCATTGTTGTTCCTACCTTTTCTTGGATGAGCTTTATCGTTTTAGGTTTGATACTTAGGTCTTTTATCCAGTTGAAGTTGGTTTTTGTATAAGCCAGCTTGAGTTTTTGACAGTTCCTTTACAATGGACTGCCGCAACTGCTTTTGAATGATCTTCAGCAAAAATCTACTTGTGCATGATATTATACTTCAATAATATCCAGACTCTGTTGCCTAGATCTGAATTATAGTCTGAAAGATTATTTTTGTCTAATTATTTCTCCTTTTGGGGGACCACAGACAAATCTGCAATCTCATCTACAGCACAGCATTTTTGCAGCAGAAAAAGATTCTGTTTCAGGACTTCAGAAGACCTGTGTTTGTTCTTAGTCTCTCCATGATAGAAGTAAAAGAGTCTCTGGTCATTTCTAGATATTTTGAATCTCCCCTTATACAAAATGAGAGGGAGTCCTAGTGGTACTGTGGCTAATGGTTTGGCTGCTCACCAAAAGGACGGCACTTGAAATCTACCAGCCACTCCTAGGAAACCCAATGGGGTAGTTATGTGCTGTCCTTTACGGTCACTATGAATCAGAACAGACTCAACATCAAAAGGTTTACTTTTAGTATACAATATCTGTCAGAGGATTGGGATTTAATGAATGTTGTTCTCCAGTTATTATGGTCTTTGGCCTCTATGTGTGAGGAGGAGAGAAAGGGAAGTTATATCACAAGAGAGTAGAGGTGCATTGGATATAGGGCACTGGGGACACAGGAGAACCAAATGTACACTGAATCAACAAAGGACAAAAGAGCACGGAGAGGAAACACATGCTTTTCTCCCTCTTGGTGGAAACCACCAGTTGGGTGAGGCTTGGGTATCCCACTGCTCTAGGAAACACAAGACCAAAGGACATGACAGCCTGTTCTTTTCGTCACCCACATCAAGCCCACTCAACTCATCCCCACACCTCCAGAAATATCCCAAATACTCTGAAAAAAAATTCTAGCAGCCATAACAAGGTGTTAAGTCTCTAATCTTGATCATGACTATCTTTTTTACAACTTTCTAGAAAATAATAGTTAAAAACTAGAACTTTTAATAAGCTGTTCTTTGATATCTTTGCATACTGTTATTTCTCTATATTAAAATTTAATACAAAATACATTTTGTATTTTGATAAGCACTATCATCATATTTCATTAAGGATATTAGGAAGTGTTTCTAATATTTTTGGCAACATAATCAAGTTTTCTTATTTATTTTATCTGTTAGTCAGTGAGAGAGTTCATCGTTGTCTTAGAAATGGCATATCAAAACATAATTTTAATCTTTTAACTATTTTGATAGTCACTGCATACATCTTATCTACAAATCTTCTCCTTGTCAGACTTCCTACATCTGTGGTCATGCACATGGGATCATTACCTGGGGGAGGTGGACCTGTACGATTATATGTAGAGATGGCCCCACATACAGCAATTCTTCCAAATTTCTTCATCTGCTGGATAACAGCATTTGAAAACTCTCCACCTACCTAAACAGGAACAACAACAACAATAAAACTTAAATTAACACTAAAACATTCAGGGAACCATTAAGTCCCAATCTTTATTTCATAATATCTGTTTGAGCAACAAGCAATGGATTTAATTAGCACATGAGCACAGAAAATTGCAGGCAGAAAAAAAGCATTAGAACGTGGGCATTTCCACTTCAACAACACGCTTTCTATGACTTACACATTTTGCTTTTTGTATACTGGGTTTCTTTCATCAGTCCAATAATCTCATTGCCCCATAATTTAAAAGTGTACACAGGTACTTAAAAGGCATATGAAGAACAAATTTGGATAGTCACATTTCCTGATTTCAAAACTTACTCCAAAGAAAATGGCCCGACGAATCTGATTTGAAAGTCCAGGGAAAAACTCTTACATCAATAGTCAATCGATTTTTGATAAGGGTGCCAAAAAAACAACTCAATTAGGGAAAGAGCAGTCATTTGAACAAACAGTGCAGAACAACTAGATTTCCACATAGATAAGAGTGAAACTGGATCTCTTCCTTATACCATAAGCAGGCCTAAATGTAAGAGCTTAAAATGAGAAAACTCTCAAAACTATAAAAATCCGATAAGAAAACATAAATCTTCATGGCCATGGGTAAGGCAAAGTCTTCTAACACATGACACTAGAACTCAAGCAACAGAAGAAAAATTAGATTTATCAAAATTAAAAACTTGTATTTGAAAGTGCACTATCAACAGAGTAAAACAAATAAGTAATAAAAACCAAAAAACCACACCTATTGCCATCAACTGGATTCCAATTCACACCAACCCTACAGGACAGAGGAAAACTGCCCCATAGAGTTTCCAAGGAACACCTGGCTGATTTGTACTACCAACTTTCTGGTCAGCAGCTGTAGCACTTACCCACTATGCCACCAGTTTCTAAACAACTCATAAAATAGGAGAAAATGTTTACAAACCATATGTCTGATGAGAGATTTGAATCCAGAATATATGAGCAACTGTCATAACTCAACAAACCACTTAAAAATGGCTAAGAGGTATTTCTCCAAGAAGACATACAAATGGCTAATGATAGCATGAAAATATGCTCCATATCACCAGTAATTAGGGAAATGCAAATCAAAACCACAATGAAATACCACGTCAAACACACTATAATAAGCCATTGGCTATCATCAAAAAGACTGACAGAAATAACTGTTGGTGAGGATTTGGAGAAATGGGAGTCCTGATGTATCACTGGTAGACATGTGAAATAGTGCAGTCACTTTGGCAGTTCCTCAAAATGTTAAATCTGGAATTACCACATGGCCCAGCAGTTTAACTTACAGGTGTATACCCAAGAGAAATAAGAACATAAGTGCACACAAAAACTTGCCAACAAATACTCACATCTGCATTCTACCTAACTGCCAAAATGTGCAAACAACCCAAACGCCCATCAACTGGTGAATGGATAAATAAAATGAGGTATACGTGTACAATGGATATTACTTGGCCATAAAGTGGAATGAGTATTGATCCAAGCTACAACATGGGTGAACCCTGAAAACATTATGTTAAGTGAAAAGAAGTCAGTCACAAAAGACCACATAGGGGAAAGTGGAATTTACTGATAATGGGTAAAGGGTTTCCTTTCCTAATGAGGAAAATGTTTTCAAAGTGATTGTAGGGATGGTTGTACAATGCTGTGAATATATTAGAAACCATTGGATTATATGCTTTAAATATGTGAAATGAATGGTAGATGAATTATATCTCAACTAAGCCGTTAGAAAAAAAGGCTTACATACCTTCCTATGTTTTAGATGGGCACTCCATAAGTATATTCCATTGTAAAGTACTTTGTTAATAAACCAGATATCAAGTCCAGTTGGTACTTACATTATCAAAATAGCAATCAAAACCGCCAGGAGCAGCTTTCTTCAAAGTTTCTTCCAAAGACTCTACTGTCTTGTAGTTAAAGGCAACATCAAATCCAATTTTCTTAAGGTAGGCAACCTTCTCATCAGATCCTGCTGCTCCAACCACTTTGCAACCCTAAACAGGGTGGGGTGGGGTATAGTGAGCACAGAAACCATTTATAAGCCACAGGCACAGACCAGTTCCACCTCCTAGTCTAATTTAGTCAGTTTTCCAAGAATACACGCACTGAACCACATGTATGAGGAAAACCGTAAGGGGCCAATAGCACCCAGAAAACAAATTAGTCCCTGAGCCTGCCTACAACTCAATCGTAATATCAACCTATTGTCTACCAACAGATTCCTTCTATGTTTATTTGGTGTGCAAATCTGTTTCATCCAGCAGTTGGACAACGTATTCATCTGACTTCTCGATTCTTTATTGCTAAGGGCAAGAGACTGTTTTAAAAAATTATGAAAATAGTTATTGCTTATAAGTCACTACTCTTGACTGAGGCCATTCCTGACTTGATACCTGCATTGCTAACCCATAACAATGTGCATGCCATCTCTGCCACAACCTTTCCCTCCTATTTCTCAGTCACTCCTGATCTTCAACTTCCAGTGAGATCCACTAGCCTGAAAAACTACAGGTCAGGGAAGGTTGGCTGTGTTCACTGTTGCTTTCCCAGTGCACGCTGTGAGTCCTGAGTAAACGTTTGTTACTGGAGGAAACTGCTTACCTTGAGCTTAGCTATCTGCCCAACCACTGAGCCTACGGCTCCTGCTGCTCCACTGACCATCACGGTTTCTCCACCCTTCACACCACAGATGTCAAACAGACCATAATAGGCAGTTATGCTGAGGGGATAAAAGGACATACGGGTAGATTTTTTGTTTCCCCCATAACTCATATATACATATACATGTATATATCATATACATATATACATCTCATATATATCATATATATCATATAAAATATACATGTATATATACATATACATGTATATATCTCCCGAAGACCTTTTTTTTAAATTGTACTTTACAGTAAAGTTTACAATTGGAGTCAATTCATCACAAAAAAAAACTTACACACACATTGTTATGTGACCCTAGTTGCTCTCCCTACAACATGACATCCAACTCTTCCTCTCCACCCTGTATTTCCCATGTCCTTTCAACTAGCTCCTGTTCCCTTCTGCCTTCTCATCTTGCCTCTAGACAGGAGCTGCCCATTTAGTTTCCTGTATCTACTTGAGCCAAGAATCACACTCTTCACCAGTATCATTTTCTGTGTTATAGTTTCTTCTAACCTTTGTCTGGAGAGTTGGCTTTGGAAACAGTTTTAGTTCTGGGCTTATACAGACTCCCAGGGCCCCTTCAGTTTGTCTGATCTTTTAGAGAAAAGAGTTTGAGTTTTGTTTCCCACTTTTCTCCAGCTCCTTCAGGGATTCTCCACTGCGATCCCTATCACGGTGGTCATTGGTGGTAACCGGGCACCATCTAGTTCTTGTAGTCTTAGGCTGATACAGTCTCTGGTTGATGTAGCCCTTTCTGTCTCTTGGGCTCATACTTTCCTTAGATCTTTGGTGGTGTTCATTCTACTTTGCTCCAAGTGGGCTGGGACCAATGGATGCTTCTTAGATGGCTGCTTGCTAGCTTTCAAGAGCCTAGACACCACTCACTGAAGTGCGATACAGAACATTTTCTTAATAGATTTTGTTATGCCAGTTGAATTAGATGTCCTCTGAAACCATGATCTACAGGCCCCTGCCTGCTCCTACTGCTCTGTCCCCCAAAGTGTTTAGTTGTATTCAGGAAGCTTCTTACCTTATGGTTTAGTCCAGCTGTCCTGTCTTCTCCTGCATTGTGTTCTCCCCTTCATCTAAATTAATACCTTTCTACTAACTAGTTAGTGAATACCACTCTCCCTGCCTCCCCACTTTCATACCATCAAAGATTGTTTTCTTCTGTGTTTAATTTTTTTTTCAGTTCTTTTTAATAGTGGTCTGACTAAAGGCCTTCTTGGAATCCCTACATGGTGCAAATGGTTAACATGTTTTGCTGCTAGAAAAAAAAAAACAGTCTACCTGGATGTACCTCAGAAGAAAGGCCTGGTGATCTACTTCCAAAACACCAGGCATTAAAAACTGTGTGGAGCACACTGATCTGGAAATGCCTTGACACTGATTTTTGTTTGGGAGGCTTTCTTAGCTACCAAGTTCCACGGGTACAGGTAAAACACAGAAAATACAGGAAATTAATGTGACCAGCCACTATGAGTCTACCTTTTCCTTCCACACCTGATATAGGAATGGGAAGATATTAACTAGTGAGAAATGAAGAGTTAGCTGGGAGGGGGCTGTATTCCAACCATCTAGAAGCCAAGTCCAAGAAGCAAAAGAAGACAGATTTTTCCCTGAAACTTTGGGAACCCAGGAATAGAGGGTTGTATCTCATTTCTAGTAAGTCTTAGGGAGATAGGAGCTTCATGAAAAAAGCCTCATGTCATCATGGTGCTGTAGCCACACAGCCTCGTATGGGGTATCGAGGCACAGAACGGTCAGAGAGAGCACCTCAAGTTTTCCATGGTGGTAGTCAAGAACTTCTGAAAGTTTCCTGTATCACCTCAAGTGTGACATTGAAGTTAGATTGCAAGGAAAGAACTACTGGGCCTGCAAGGATGTAGCATGGACAGTATTGACAGGGACTGGGTAGAGACACCACCATACCTCAGTGGATTGCCAGCTTGGAAGGGGATGTGACTGAGTTAGTGGGAAAAGTTACACTCTGAGAAGTAAGACCAGCATAGAAGCACCACATAGATCAAAGGTAAGAGCTGTTGTTCTCTCTCTACTAACACAACCCTTGTGTTAGTCCTTGCTGCTTTGTATCACCCCTAAGAATAAGAAAGGGGAACTCCTGAGTTTGAAACCTGAAGTGACATGAGAAATCAATGACTTGAACAGGTTTTCTTCCACTACACTAGTCAAAATGGAAGCTTGAGATAGAAATGAAATTCAGTAGTAGAAATCTTTTAAGTTACATTTTTGAACTCCTGAATCTGAGCCAATGAATCCCATAGCTATGAGAGTGATTGTTAAGCCACTTTAAAGATCAGGCACAAATTCAGTGTAGAGTGTGTCCTGAGTCAATCTTTCTTGAAATATAAAAGGAGCAGCTTAAGCATGGAAGCAAAGCATAGCTGGGGGAAGACACCAGATATGCCTCTTAAAGATCATCGAGGAACGTTAGGGGTCAAGATACTGAAAAGAGACAAGGACCTTCACCCAGAGCCAACATAACAACAGTGAGAAAATAAATTTCTGTTTGTTAAAGCCCTCAACTTATAGTATTTCTATTATAGCAGCGTAACTAAGACACCCACTAATTCAAAAATATCGGGAGCTGGAAATATGAATTTTAATAGGACTCTTATTTATCTTGCAACGAAGAAACACTGTGTTTATGAATGCTGACACCAATGTTTGCTGGGCAAGTTATCTTATCGCAAAAGAGAGGCAACGAGAACATCTTCTGATTGTGTCACCATGACCAGCACCACAAGCTACCTTCTAGGTATTTCAGCATTGCCTTTTAGTGAGATCTAATAAGACATACAATCTAAAGCTTTTCCCAAACATCAACCCTGTAAAAATAAAATAAGGTAAGATGGAGAACAGAAAAGAAATCCCAGAGGCAAAATGAAGGTACACTTTACTCAGAGGGAGCTGGTCAAACACATGAACTCTTCCAATTTAGTTGAGAAAAGAGAGAGAGGTCCTATTGAAGAAAATGATGTAATAGTTGGGGGGAATGTTATGTCTATGGAGGTTGGACAGCTGAAAGACGCCCTAGGTTTCAAAGGTCTACTACTTTATAGTCTGTAAGGGAGGTCCCTCCATTCTTGAAGACCTAACCCATTCCACTGGCATGTGACTCATAGTGGCAGTAACGCCAAAAGCATAGGTGATGTGTGGCCAGAAGAGGCTAGAAGCAGGCGCAGTATAACTCCTTCCCACACCCGTTACTGAGAAACACTGGTATAAAGTTGATTTTCTGCAGTAGAACAGCCCTCCTTAGCAGCTTGAGAACAGGCTCATGTGTGAAAAAGAACATATGAATGAACCATTATTTTTGTTTCAGGGATCAAGAGATCTTAATATTTTACAAATTACTTTTTCCTCACCCAAGTCCAGACAGACTCACTCCTGGTTTCCCTGTGTTTACCTTTACCCATCTTTGTCCACACCAGACTGACAATTTAGAGAGAAGGATAACAAGATGGGAGGAAAAGCTGTCACCAGTGGAGGATACAGGGGAGGGAGAGAAGATCAGGCAGTGCTATGATTCTGTTTAGTGCCCACTAATTGAAAGTAAGAAGGTATCAGGTATTCTCTAACCTCAAAGTGACATCTCTTGGCAGTGGTGATTCTGAGGAGACTAAAGGGGAATATGAACTTGAAACGTATGGGGTTGTGCTCTGTGCGGGTATTTTGCAGGTACACGTTACCACTGCATCCTTTGGAACCCTTTGAAAAAGGAAGAGAGAGGGTGCAAAGAAGAAAGGAGGAGAGAGATTACAGCTTAGAAAACAGGGAAGCACTGAACAAATTCTGGGTTAGAAAAGTTTTGGGGACTTCAAAAGGCAATGACCTTGCTTCTCCGGGACACAAAAAGGACTAGAGAATGGACAGAGGAAGAATGGACCTGGAGTCTTCCTGAGGGATAAGGCCAAGAGAAGCTTGAGTACTTTCAATTTGTACCAAGCCAAGTGACTGTACAGCCATACTTGAGATCCATCATAACTGTTTACCATAAACCTCATTGTCCTATTTCTTTTTGCATTCTGGAAGCAGAGATGAGTAAAGCCGAGAGGCTCCCTGGACAGGAGGGGATATTGCCTATGTGTTACCGTTTACGGGCTGTGCATGTTGCTTCTCACTGCTGCTTTCTCTTGGTGTCTAAGGGTCTCTCACCTAATATTCCCTGTTTTGCCTTCAGCCCCAAAGCTAACTGGAGCCCACCCTTCTTTGCTTTTAGTCCCATCATCTACTCCCCTAGCTCCAGAGCCTCAAATGTCTCAAGTCTCTTCCTGTTGACTGAGTACTGCACAAATCATTTTGGAGACTCAGTGGTAAACCTCCAAAGAAACAAAACGTATACATGAGACTCACCCTGGCATGCCAATTGTCCCCAGAGCCAGAGAGAGTGGTAATGTGTCTGGCCACCCCGTAAGCAGCTTTTCCAGTTCTTTCCCATCAGAAATGGAGTGTGTTGTCCAGCCCGACTGAGCCAGTACGATAGTTCCTTTGGGGAAGGCTGAGTTTTTACTTTCCACAACTCTGAAAAACAAAAAAATCATTAAGACAAGAAACTTCTTCCTTTTCAAGGAAGTCAGGATGCTACATGGCTAGTATTCACAAAAAGGGCACTGAGGGTAATATTCCAGCATTAAATACACATGTTGCCACTTTAATTCTTAGCCATTGGCTTCACCTTCTCCTTGAGAAGAAATAGGGCTCGTCTGATAGATCACTCTCAGGAAGAAAAAAGAATAAGAACAGGAGAGACAGAAAAACGTGTCTGGTGACTAATTTCTGGAAATCTTGAGGGCCTACTGGTTTCTGATTCCTGGTTCCAGTCCCTTATCAGGTCCAAATGCTATTGTTCCCTTTGGGTTCCTTCTTCAAGTCAATTTCCTTTTATGATTAAACTAGTTTGCAACGGCTCTCTATTATTTCTACCCAAATGACGCCTATAATATTTACTATTTACACATATGCATATGTAAGTTACAAATGTACTTTAGAGCCATATGTCACTTAGGATGCAAAAATTTGCGTATTTTATGTAGCTGTGCTGAAAATACTATGTAATAAAATATTTGAGCATATAAATGTATAAAAACATTACTCTGAGCTGGCTGTGTATCTGTCTGTTTTCACCTATTCTTTCTGAGCAAGAGGCATCTGTTTGACTCACCAGTCTTCTCTGTTCTTCAGGGGACACTCTCCATCTCTCAGCCTTACTCTCCCGTCAATCCGTAATATTTTCCTCTCTATTGTCCCTGTCCCTCAACACCTAAATATGCTCAGCCTTACCATGTCATAACCCCATCCTCTGTCTACCTTCCCTCTCTCTCTTCTTCCTTTTGTAGCCAGACTTTCTCATTTCGAAAAGCCCACTGCATTCTGCCATCCAGCACCACTACACCATCAGATTTTACCTTTCCACTCTATTTAACACTCTTGCTTACTCAAGACCCTTACACCATTAGTTTTCAAGATACTGACCTCTCTTGGCTTTGTGCTCCACTTCCAACCTGCCCCTTTTCTGTCTCATTCACTAATTCCCTTTCTTTCATGTATTAGTAGACCTAGTTCTTAAACACTATACCACCACAGTTTTCATGTTAGTAATGATCATCTCTAAAGCCTCAAAAGATGAAGAAAACTTTCTGTTTTCAACACAATTTCTGTGCTTTTTTTCTTTATTTTTATTGTGATTGAGTGAAAGTGTATGATCCAGTTTAAATTTGCATGCATGCCTACATGTAGCTCCTACTGCTCTCCTTGCCCGGTGATAGAACACTCCTCCTTTCCGTTCTATACATGTCATATCCTCTTAACAATCTCCTGTCCCCTCTGCTCCACCCTCTCCACTCCCCTCCAGTAAGGGGCCAGTCAGATGACATCCTATACATGCACACACGATATGGCCACTCTGTATCCCTGAGGCCAATCCACTCCTGTCTGAATAGTTGACCTCAGTAATGATGTATGATCAGGGGCAGTATCAGATCTAGGTGCCATGTTCCCAGGGGAACCCCCAGGCCTTTGGATCATCAACTGCAGTCTGTTAGTGGAGTTCTCAGGGTGGACCCCTTTTATTTTTCACTGGGACTCAACATTGGAAGCCCCATCATGGCTGTCATTGGTGGTGGCTGGGCACCATCTGGTTCTTCTGGTCACATGTTGATGTAGTCACCCATTCACAAGGGTCTTTCTGTCTTCTGGGTTCCCTTTCCCTCATGTCATTGTTTCCTTTGTGATCATCTGTTCTTGTTGAGTTGGGACTATTTGGTATACCTCAGATGGAAGCTTGCTAGCTTTGAAGACCCCAGATGCCACTCACCAACATGGGGTGCAGAAGACTCTTTAGCAATAGGCTAGTTATGCCAATTGGCCTCGATGTCCGATGAGAGCATAGTCTCTGGACCCCTGCCCCTGCTACTCTGTTCTTGCAATATTGGGTTAAGATTGGAATAGTGTTCAGGTTATGTTGAAGTGCAGTGAAATTGATCTTCTTCCTTATGTGCTGTCACTGATTTCATCCAACCAAATTTCTATCAACTATCTAATCTATAACCAACTCTCTCCCTTCCTCCATCCCCTCCCTTTAAGCTGTCAAAGAATCTTTTCTTCCGTACATGAGTCCATTTTTCAGTCCTTATAGTAGGGGTCTCATACAATATTTGTTCTTGTGCTGCTGACTGATTTCACCCAACATAATGTCAAGACAATTTCTTATTTGAACTTTGTAATAATCGTGAACTGGATGAGTGCCACTTTTGGGAGAAAGCAGACAGCCAAGTGAGATTGAAATAATGACCATCACATCCTTCTGTCCCTCCCAAAAAATCAGGAATGGTGAGGATTTCCAGGTTGCTTCAAGGTGAAAGAGAGAAGCAACCAGGCTGAAGAAGCTGGTGGAGGAATGCAGAGCGACAGGGCCCAGTAGGTGGGCCAGGATGAGACATATTTTCCAAGCATTAGGACAAACAGAAATACCTACCTGGCGACTTGCTGCCCCATTATGATATCACCCTCCTTCAATAGTCTGGCTTGCATTCTGAAAGAAAGAAAAAGAAATTTCAGTTTTAACACATAATAGCACCTGAGCAAAACTCTTCAGTTTCAGGCCAAAAGAACAATCCCCAGGCAATGATGTGCAGAGATGAAACTTGGATACAACAGCACAGTACAGCCGGCTGAGATGCAGGGGGAAACCTATCGGAGGTAGTAGTGACTCTGATAGTAACTTTCTGTGGAGTGAACTTGATGATCCTACCATTACGTTCAGTTGTGGAGGAATTTCCACCAATACCTTTCAATATAGACCCCAGTCACCACTGGTATTTGTTACCCCAAATGCTAGCAATATGAAAAGGGATGCTAATTAACATTTTACACCACATTTTTCACTTTAGATTGGAATCTTTATTAGCTAGCTATGAAAAACATTGGAAACTCTGGTGGTATAGTAGTTAAGCACTATGGCTGCAATCCAAAAGTTCAGCAGTTCAAATCCCCCAGGCACTCCTCGGAAACTCTACAGGGCAGTTCTACCCTGTGCTATAGAGTCACTACGAGTCAGATTCAACTCAAAAGCAACACGTTTGATTTGGTATGAAAACCATCATTTTAAAAGAGCTATGTCTATAATTATTTATGGAGCTAAAAAATTACTGAGGCTGTGGGTGATCCATGAAGGCTTGCTTTCTGTCTCTTCCCCCAGTTGTCTCCTAATTTAGGACTCCAGTTTTAGTTGACTCAGTACATGTCAATGGAAGGCAAGATGATCTTCTTTTAGTCTTGACTTCTCTGTTGAGCCACATTATTTACCAGTAGTGAAACAGATGAAGTGCACTTTATTTTCTTTTTTAATTTTTCTGGCAGCAATTCAGGTGAGCAACGAAAAGCAAATTGTGCATAGAGACAAGACAGTGTAGTAGAATAACAGGATTGGGGTATCACTCTCCAAGGTTCTCAAACCTTTGCCTGATAATGATAAACTGGGAGAAAAATAAGGCAAATTGACAGTGTTTCAAATCAGCTGGATGTTTTACAACACAAACCATTCAAAGTAGGGTCCAGACACAACATAAGAATTTGTAGGAAGAAAACAATACCTCATATAAGGATCCACACTAAGGAACAAAGCTTCAAGCAGGACCTCTACAAAATAAAGCGTTCCACAGTCAATCAGAAGCTCAAGGCCTCATGTCTTTATTGTGCTTGGCATTCTAAATAAACCTAGCCATGCTGGTTCTGGTTGGGCCTCTCATCTAAGGGTTGGCATTCTACTTAGGAGACATGAAAAGCTCTCTCATCTGGTCCAATTTCATTAACAATAACAACCATAATATTTATTCCTTAATTCCATGTTTCACATGGATTATTTTATTTGATGTTCCCAGCAATCCTACAAGATAAGTTCACTTATAATTTCCACTTTTACCAATCAAGAACGTAAGCTTACGTTGAGTACACTGTCCAACACCACACTTGTAAACAGTACAATACTCACATTGGCTTTCATGAGCAACCTCGATTAGTAGCAAAAAATATGCAGTTTTCTAGAGTGACCTAATGTACACATTCTCTGAAATGTCTCATCCCAGTCCTGGCCATCATGACAGCAGTGTGATGGCCTTTGTCACCAGGATCTTGTAACTCCCATCCAAGTGACTGGTGGGATTGTATAAATCAGGTAACCGTGACCCAGCATGGGGAGTGGGCAGCATCCTAATACTGCAAATAAAGCTCATGGCACCAGTGTGGGAGTGGGAAGGTCTATGGAACCCTGACAAAGGTCAGTTTAGCCATGCCCCATCCTGCTTGGCTTAAAATGAGCCATCACAGAGGTGGGAAGAGAGGATCTACAATCACTAAGGAAGAAAAACCTGGGATAGAGGGCATCTTTTGGAGCCAAGATCCCTCTCTGAGAAGCTCCTGGAACAGGAGACCAAGAGAGGGAGTAGGCTTTTAACAGTGAAGACATGGAAGCAACAGCAGAGAAGCAGCAGCAGTGGAACCAAGGAGGCAGCCAGGCCCAAAGAGGAGGAAGCTGAGCCACACTGGTCAGGAGGCTTGCTGGGGGAGGACAATGGCGCTGGCCACTTGGAGGAATGGGGAATGAGTGCCTTTGGGCTAAGGCTTACTGGTAAGTGGGTTATCTTGGGGCACTTGCCAGAGCAGGGCAGAGGCTCAGCGGCCAGAGAGAGCCATGTGTATAGGCACAACAAAGAGCTGGCCTGATGCAAAAACTGTATTCTGAGTCATTCCTGACCCTCAATTGTAATGTGTTACTTCCCTAGTAAACTCCGTAATCATGAAATTGTCTGTGAGTTCCGTGTTACCATTGCAATGAACTATCAAACAGGCAGAGAAGCTGAAAGTGCCATGGGAAGGAACGATGGTGTCAGAATAGGTTAAGATGGAGAAGAGAGGATGCATAGCCCACCTCCACCTCATGGGAATCAGCTTAGGGCTGAGATCTTGATCCTGCTTCCTCCCTGGGAAGTTAGACGAGGTCAGATGCTTCCACGAAGCCATTTTTACAATGACATAGAAAGGACTGACAGCTTTGTCATGTTACTCAATTGCATCTCCTTTTCTTTCTACTTGTAGAAACTTCTTGCATTCTATTCTACAAAGCCATTCCCCAAATATGACATGGGGTATGCTCTTTTTCTTGTTGCAGTTTCTTGAGGTTTGTCTTGATCCTACACTTCCCCCACGTGCACAGGAGACTTCTCAGTGAAGGAGAAGAGTTTTTCCTTCTTGGTCTGCTCACAGGGAGAGTCTGACCTCTTCACATACAGCTGCTGGGCAGTGCTTAGTCTGATGTCATCAACAAGCTTACCAGGAAAGAAGGGACATCCCCCCCTATTGTCTGGTCAAAGTCATGAAGAGCAATTCTCCCACACATATGTTTCAATTACGGGGAAAGGAGAGGGCTCCTCCAACATCACACAGAGCTTTGAAAAGGTCTCTGTGGTAGATTGCAAAATGGGCACGGACACTTCCCACCCCCATATGCTGTCCAATTTCTCACTCCTCCTAACAAGGAATCTGTTTCTCCACCCCTTGAATCTAGGCTTGGTCATGTGATTGCTTTGACCAATGGGATATTAGCAAACATGTCTCACATAGAGGCTTGAAAAAGTGCTTTCATACTGGAGCTTGCCAACTCCAGCTGCACTGGATCCACAAGATTGCAGCGAAGAAAACGTCAAACTGTCCTGCTGGAAAGTCCCACATAGGAGAAATGAAGCATGCATTTCAGCAGAGAGCCTGTTAACCCCCAGAAATAAGAAGATAGCCCATTCTAAGCCAGATGAGATCTATAGTTTAGCCTAGCACAAACTGCCAACCCATAGAATTGTCAACTAATAAATGATTGCTGCTTGGGATAGTTCATTATGCATCCAAGACCGATATACACTTACTTTAGTTATCTAGTGCCACTCTAACAAATATAGCATAAGTGGAAAATTTGCACAAACAGAAATTGATTTTCTCATAGTTTAAGATGTTGGAAGCCCAAATTCAGAGCTCCAGCTCTAGATGAAGGCTCTCTTTCTTCTGTCTCCTCTGGAGGAAGGGTCTTATCTCCTCAGCTTCTGCTTCCTGGTTCCTTGGACATCAGCATGTATCTTGACACCTGTCTCACCCCATCTCTGCTGGCTTGATATAATCTCTTTTATATCTGAAAAGAACTGACTCAAAATACACTTGACACTAATATTGCTTCAGTAACAAAACAAAGAAGTCCATTCCCAAAGGGGATTATAATCCACAAGTGATCTGTAACCACACTCTTCCAATTCTGAAATCTTCTGAGTATGACTTACCTCCATCTTTCAAGGGTGGGAGCTCAGCTGTCTTCAACTCAAAATTACCACTAGTAGGGTAGCCCTCAAAGTGCTTCTTCAGGGTCCAGCTCTTTGCCCGAACCATCCTGAACCTCCTAGAACACAGTACATATAGTCAATTGTAATAGATGGCATGGTGGTTAAGGGCTACATCGGCTAACCAGAAGGTCAGCAGTTCAAATGCAACAGGCGCTCCTTGGAAGGTCTATGGGGCAGTTCTACTCTGACCTATAGGATGGCTAAAAGTCATAATCAATTCAACAGCAGTGAGTTTGGTTTGGGTTCTTCTGCAATAAAGTGATTGAATTCCGTGGTTTCCTAGACACTGGAGGAAGGTCCACCAATAACATTCCTCACTGTTATCACTTAGCCTCAATCACATTCATCTAGTATGTAGTATTTGTTATGTATCTGGTGCTGTGCGATTATATCATCTCATTTTATCCTCATAACTTCCCTGTTAGATAGGCATTGATATCTTTTCCACTGTACAAGATGAGGAAACTGAGGCTTACTGAAAGCTCCAAGGCAAGGAAAACTGGAAAGCAACGCAAATTCTTCCCAGCCACCCCTAGCGTTTCTGTGGGAATACTGAACAGAGTGCTACCAAGCATGAAAACATTTCCGATTCCTCAAGTTTCAAATACAAGGAAAATAATAGAATCTCACACTCGTCTTTTCCATGAGGGGGCGAGGTATTCTAAGGCAAACATTTTCACCAACACTGCAAGTCCCAGATGGGGGAATGCGGGTACAGAGTTGGGGGGGGGTAGGGTGGGGGGGGGCCACCCTCTTTTCAGGCAGGATCTTTCTTCAGCTCCTATGGGAAATAAAGCACTTTTTTGCTGGGGTTTAAGCTTGGTGGCTAGAGTTCCTGGGCGGTGCAAAAGGTCAAGCTCTCCACAGACCCAGAAGTTGGCCTTTGGAACTCACCCAGAGGGGCCTAACAAGTCAGGCCTGGCTATGATCAGCTTCTGGAAGCCTTGAAAACCCTAAGAAGCTGTTAGTCTGCACACTTGGACTTGCCATGAGAAGTCTACTACTGTTCAGGTCATGCTGCTGATTAGACCCCGAGTGACCTGATTTGGTTCCGGAGATTCAGCTAGCAAGTTTAGTAGCAAATGACAGAAAATTTTATCAATGGCAAGTACTTTCCATAGAGGGAACGGGTCAGTCTCCACGAGTGGGAAAAGACCGAGTATACATTTTCAAGGTGCTTTTTACTGGCAAAAGCAAGGGGTGATGTCATAGATGGGAGCAGAGTTAGCAACGAGGTTTTTTATTGGGTTTGAGGCTACTGTACCCACTTCACAACTGCCAGGAAGAACTGTTATATTTGCATCATGAACTGCCAGAGAGAACAGTTGGTACCCGGCAGATCAGGTTCCCTTGGTAACCTTATCAATACCGTGTGTGTTCTATAATGCAAATCACGACCTTTGTTATCCCTAGAAAATGTTAGACTCTGGAGTAAAATACTTCAGTATGCCACGGCAGAGATCAGGTTGCCTAGCTAACCTTGACACTACCAACAGCAAACTTTCTGTACAAAAAACCCCTGAGAAGATGATCAATACTGCCCTGAACGAATTCTGCTTGGATCCAACTTCCCCGAAAGTACAGCTTCTTTGCGAGTGAAGCAGCTGCAATCAAGTGGTTCACCCGAGAGGCCACCAGACGACGCCCTTCCCTCCAACAGCCACTCTGCAATCTCTCCATTCACTCCCGAGTTTGCTCCGAGTGCAACACAAGGGGAGCAACGTGTAAACCCTCCGTAATAGTCAAGTCTAGAAATTCAACAGAGTTTTTTTTAAAAAAAAGATGATGGTGGGGGAAAGTCTACTTACAAGAGTCCGCTGAAGCCGGCAAATGCGCAACGAACCACACTGCCTGGCACAGCGAGGACTGGGATTTATGGCCAGTCCCTGAGGGGGCGGGGTTTCCCTGGGGCGGAGCCACCCTGGAGGTATGGGAGCCCGGGACTCCAAGAGGGTCCAGGGCAGGAAAAGAGAGATAAGTGAGACAGAGACGGAAAGAAAGAAAATGCTGAGAACATAGAATTCCAGAAAAGATATTTACTTACCTGCCATTCAGTAGACGGCATAGAAAAGATTTGATCACGACAGGTCAAATACAACTTTCTGCGAGTCACTGTGACTCACTATTAACGACTACCTTTTGCCAAGTCATGCTGATTGGCTAAATCCTGGCTGTTTTACAGTCACACAATATAGCATTAAGGATTAAGCAAAAAAGATTTTCCTTAGAAGCCTCATTCATTTTGTTCCTCTCACCTCATGTTTCACATAAGAAAAGAATGCAGCTTGTTCACTAATTCATATGTGTGTATAGCATGTCGTTGCGGATAGGTGCTGTCAAGTCAGTCCCGATCCATAGCCACCCCGAGTACAAGAGATGGTAACACTAGCTGGTCCTCCCCCATCCTCATCATCTTTCTTAAGCTCCAATCCATTGTTACAGCCACTGTTATCAGTCCATCTCATTGAAGGTCTTCCTCTTTTTTTGAAGACTGTTTATTTACCATGTATGCGTTCCTTCTCTAGGGGCTGATTTCTCCTGATAACATGTCACAAGGATGGGAGATGTGGTCTCACCATCCTTGCTTCTGAGGATCACTCTTTCTGTATTTCCAAGACAGACTTGTTCATTCTTTGAACAGCCCATGGTATATTCAATATGCTTTGCAATAACATAATTCAGAGCCCTCCATTCTTCTTAGGTCTTCTACGTCCGTTGTCCAGCTTTGCATGGATGTGAGGTGATTGAAAACATCATGGCTTGGGTTAGTTGCACCTTGTTCTAAAAGGGACATCTTTGCTCTCGACACCCAAAAGAGGTATTTTGCAGCAGATTTGCCCAGTGCAATCAATAGGTTGTTTGATTTCCTGACTGCTGCTTCCATGGGTATTGACTGTGAATTCAAGTAAAAGGACACCTCTGACAACTTTAATATTTTCTGTGCTTATCGTGATATTTCGTATTGGTCCATTTGTGACAATTTCTGTTTTGTTTGTGTTGAAATGTAATCCATACTGAAGGCTACAGTCTTTGATCTTCATCAGTCAGTGCTTTCAGACCCTTCACTTTCAGCAAGCAGGGTTATGTCATCTGCATGTCCCAGTCAAGCTTTTGGAACCTTCATTTCCTGATGTGGCATGACTCTGAATGAGAAAAAACATCTGCAAACATCCATTAGTAATCAGAACCTGGAATGTATGGTATTAAACTAGAAAAACTGAAAACTTAAAAAATGAAATGGAACACATAAACATTGATGTCCTAGGCATTAGTAAACTGAAGTAGACATTTTGAATAAGATGATCATATGGTCAGCTATGCCAAGAATGACAAGTTGAAAAGGAATGATGTCACACTGATCGTCAAAAGAGCATTTTAAGATCCTAAAGTACAGTGCTGTCAGTGACTGCATAATATCCATATGCCTACAAGGAAGACCATTTAATATGACTATTATTCTAATTTACACACCAACCATTAAAGTCAAAGATGAAGAAACTGAAGATTTTTTACCAGCTTCTGTAGTCTTAAATTGATCAGGCATGCAGTCAAGATATATCAATAATTAAGGGTGATTGGAGTTAGATGGCTGGAAATAAGGAAGGATCAGCAATTCAATCATACAGCCTTAGGGATAGAAACAATACTGGACATCACAAGATAGAATTTTGTAAAAGCAGAGATTTCTACACTGCAAATACCTTCTTCACCAATATAAATAACAACTCTACACAAGCACTTTGACAGATGGCATACACAGGAATCAAACTGATTCTGTGGTAACAGCTGAGGGAAAAGCTCAATATCATCAGTCAGAACAAAGCCAGTAACTGACTGTGTAACAGACCATCAACTGTTCATGTGCAAGTTCAAGTTGAAGTTGAAGAAAATGAGAACAAATCCACAAGAGCCAGAGTATGACATTGAGTATATCCCACCTGAATTTAGGCATCACAGGAATAGGTTTGATGCATGGAACACTAATGACCAAAGACCAGACAAGTTCTGGAAGGACATCACAAATGAAGAAAGCAAGAGGCCATTAAAAACACAGGGGGAAAAACAAACAAAAAACATACCAAAAAGACCAAAATAGATGTCAGAAGACACCTTGAAACTTGACCTTGAATGGCAAGTAGCTAAAACAAATGGAGGAAATGATGAAGCAAAAGAACCAAACAGAAGATTTCAAAGGGTGGCTCAAGAAGAGAAAGCAAAGTATTACAATGACATGTGCAAACACCTGGAGTTAGAAAACCCAGTGGAAAAAAGACTCACAGCATTTCTTGAGCTAACAGAAATCAAGAAAAAAATTCAAGCGTTGAGTTGCAAGAGTGAAGGAATCTTTAGGAAAAATATTAAATGATACAGGAAGCATAATAAAAACATGGAAGGAATACAGTCATCTTCCCCCCCCAAAAAGTGACTGAAGTTCAATAATATCAGAAGGTAGCATATGATCAGGAATTGATGGTACTGGAAGAGGAGGTACAGCTGCACTGAAGGCAAAACACGAGGCCCTAGTAACTGACAGAATACCAATTGCGATCTTTCAACAAATGGATGCAGGGCTAGAAGTGCTCACTTCCAAGAAACTCGGAAGACAGATACCTGGCCAACTGTCTGGAACAGATCCATATTTATGCGTATTCCCAAGAAGGGTGGTCCAACCAAATGCAGAAATTATGAAACAACATCATTACTATAACATGCAAGCAAAATCTTGCTGAAGATCATGCAAAAGTGGCTACAACACTACAGTGACAGGGAACTACCAGAAACTCAAGCTGGCTTCAGAAGAGAACATGGAACCGGGGATATCTTTGCTGATCTTAGATGGATCCTGGTGAAAGCACAGAATAGCAGAAAGATGTCTACCTCTGCTTTCTTGACTATGCAAAGGCATTGGACTGTGTGTATCATAATGAATTATGGATAACATTGTGAACAATGGGATTTCCAGAACATTTAATTACACTCATGAGGAACTTGTACATAGATCAATGGGCAGTCAAGGGGGTACCGTGTGGTTTAAAGTCAGGAAACGTGTGCACCAGGGTTGTGTCCTTTCACCATACTTATTCAACCTGTGTGCCAAGCAAATATCTGAGAGGTTGGACTACATAAAGAAGAATGGGGCATCAACACTAGAGGAAGTCTCTTAACAATCTGTAATATGCAGATGACACAACCTTGCTTGTGTATAGTGTAAAAAGCAAAAATCATTTTTACCTGTTTGTTGGGAATTCCTTCCAGAAGTTTTTGCTTGACAGTACACTTAAACAATCAACAGATGGATAGACTTTCTCCACCCTTTTTCGTCTACGACTTACATTTCACGGGTCTGCTGAGGTAATACTTGTGAAAGCATTATCAAGCTAAGTAGTAATACTCTTCTTGAAATTGCAAGAATCCCTGAACACTTGTAGGACTCTCATATTTGGAGAGAGAATTATCTGGACTCTTCCCATACAACATATAAGATGCAGTTGGGCTGGCACTGATTGCAAGTCTTGCACTAGAGTAGCAAGAGTATCTGGTATTTCTAGTCCTCAAAATAACCCCAGAAAGTTACCGATCCTCAGGGAGCTGAAACTCTGACAGGTGAAGTTACTTAGACAACATCACATAGCTCATCAGTGGCAGGTTGAGACTTGAATCCAAATGTGTCTTCTCCAAAGCCTTGCCCTTTTCACTGAATCATTCTATAACTTCATACAGCTCAAGAGGATTCTGCTTGCATGTAAGACTGTACTTATGGGATGTCTGTAAACTACTCTCAGTATCATTATTTCTGACACACAAATATGCTGACCATCTTGGAATGTTATTCTCTCATTTTGCCTTTCCTCTTTGTCTCTCTTCCTACCCTCCTATTCACTTTGCTAATGTCAGATATAACTTTGTGGCAAGATTTCTTTCTGTCCGTGATAACTGGGGCTGAAACACAGAAAATACAAGATAAATCTAAAGTATTCTTTTGGAAATACAAGCAAGGTAGTGTTGAAAACATGATAAGGGCAAAACAGAATGAAGACATATCAGAAGGACACAGAAATCATCTTAAAGGAGCTTCTGCTGGTCAAAACTAAAGGAAATTCACATACTGTCACCCCACACAATTAATAATAACAGTATACTAAGGAATGAATGTATTTTTTTACCCATAAAATAAGTTTCCATGAGTTTGTAAGGTTATCAACAAAGGCATAAATAAAAAGGTCTTCCTTATAGTAGGATGCCAACTAATAAATGTAGGTAGAATGATGGATTTAGAAGGTCACCATTACATGAGCCAAGTGCCAAGTGCCGTCACATAGCTGTTTAATTAATAACTGACTCAGGCAAGAATCCACAGTGAAAGATAAAATTAAGTTGGTGAAAGTTTGATGAGGAACAGGGTATTTACATATTCTGTAAGCATTTCTTCATAAATTATGAACTTTATAATGGAGACACCTGACAAACAACTGTTCAAAGTCAACATCAACTTTAACCAGACAAGCAGATATTACCACATACTTTCTGATATTTTGCTACGAGAAAGACATAGTATGAATTCTGTAGTATTCCTACCAGAAATGCATAACCTAAATTTAGTCAAGAGGAAACATCAAACTAAATTGAGGAGCCTGGCCCCTAGGGTCGCCATGAGTCAGATCCTACTCGAGGGCACTTGGCTTTGGGTCTATAAAATAACTTGTTTGTAATCTTTAAAACTGTCAAAGTCATGGACGTCAAGGAAATACTGAGGAATGATTACATTTTAAAAGAGATCAAGAAAAATGACAAGTAAATGTAACACATGAACCTTGACTGGACGTGGGGTGGGACGATAGCTATAAAGCACATGATTGAAACAACAGGTGAAATCTGAATATGAACTATAGATAAGGAATTGCTAAACTGTATCTGGCCCTTGGACTAAGTCTAACCTAGTGCTTTTACAAGTCCAACAAGCTAAGAATGGTTTCTATATGTTTACATGGATGAAAAAATCAAAAGAATAATATTTCATAGCAGTCAAATTATATTGAATTCAAATCAGTGTCTAAAAATAAAGTTTTATTGAAATAGCCACACTCATCCATTTATGTGTTGTCTGTAACTGCTTCATCCCTACAATGGCCAAATGGAGTAGTTAAAACAGAGACTATCTGGTAATGCCTAAAATATTTACTATCTGGCCTTTTACAGAGAAAAGTTTGTAAATCCTGAATTAAATAATTGATTTAGCATACCAAACCCAAAGTATCTGTGTAAACATCTTGATTTTGTTAGGAAAAAAAAAGTCTTTGTCCTTTTCTTTAGCAAATATACATTAAAATATTCAGGAGTAAAGTGTACAGTGAACCCAATTGACTCTCAAATGACTGAAAAAAAGTGTATACATACACACATAAAGAGAGATCATTTAAATGAGAAACAAATGGAAAAAAGTATTAATAACTGGCGAATCTAAAAAGAGATATGGGAGTTCTTTGTACTATTCTTGTAAACTATCTGAAAGGCTGAAATTATATCGAAGTAGAAAATTATAAAAGATAATGATTAAATGTTGAAACTCAACCTTTACAGAGGATTAATAATAGGATCCTACAACTAAGCTGCTTTTGTATACTTTAGTTTTTAGACATTCAGAAGGCATACTGATCAGGGACATTATAGTTACCTCTGATTAATCAGTTGTCCTTGTATCAGCCGTGACTCACAGTGGTCGGTACGTATCAGAGTAGAACTGCACTCTGTAGGATTTCTGATGGCTGATTTTTTGGAAGTACATTGCCAAGCCTTTCTCCCAAAGAGCCTCTGGGGGGCCTCAAACCCCCAACCTTTTGGTTAGCAGCCAACTGTGTTAACCATTTGCATCCTCCAGAGATTCTCAACAGAGCAGCTTTCTGAGACCTTTGTAAAACATTTATTGAAATGTCCCCCCAGGCAAGTTTTTCTGTGGTTCCAGCAATAGCTCTCCCTCTTCCAAGTATTTCTTTGGTTGCAGCAATATCTCTCTCTTCCAAGTATTTCTCTGTTGGTCTGTTTTGTATGTAGAGGTGTGGAGTGGGCAGGTAAGAACATGGAAAAAGCAAAACATAGAACTTGGCACGATTTCCATTTTTTCATTAAAGCCGAGAGACTCAGATTCAACTAATCAATCTAACAGATATCTGGTAGTATTTCTTTTGCTTCTGATAAGTCTTTGTTTTAAAATCACCAATTATTCAAATTTAATTAATACACTTTAAATTTTTTTCAGAATAGGTACCACTTAACTAAATTTAAAATAAAAAAAAAAATGTTTCCTCTGTAAAGTATTTACAACAATGTCTGTCATAGGCAAGACTACCTGACAGCTTTATCAGATAGTAAACATTTCACTTATAGTCTTATCAGTACCAAAATGTCCATAGGTAGTCTTGAATGCCAAGAATTAGAACATTCCAGAAAAGAAAGCACACACAAATGTGGAAGGGGATTCAAGAGAGAGGTGTGAGAACAACTGGATAACAAACTCATGTTTCCAAATTTCATTTAAATGACTAGGGAATTCAGATTACAGATTATTGGACTATTATGGGTCAGCTTTCAGTGGAAACTTTTGATGTCTCAACAGCATTTGGCTATATAGATCATAGGAAAAGATGTTCCAAAAGTATGTTTCTGATAAGGAAAAAGGATGGAAAAAAAAAGGAGAAAAAAAGAAACAAGAAAGTGCTCAAATTTTGGAAGGTAAGGAGGAAGGATTCAAAATAATTTCAAATCAGCTTTTAGCTTTGTATTGTCATAGAATAAAATCTGCCGCAGAACTTTAGTGTGCTTTAAAGCAAAAGAATTTTGAATGAAGCTGAACTGTTTTAAGAACGTTGTTATTTGTTTGAAGGCATTAGCGACACAGAGTTCTAATATATAAAACCAAAGACACAAGAGAACACTAATCCAAAAGACTAAAGAACCACAAGGACTACAGCCACCATACATGGAGTGCAGCACAACCAAGTGGTGCCCAGTTACCACCTCCAACTACTCTGACAGGGATCAAAATGGACGGTTTTGGACAGAGCTGGAGAAAAATGTAAAACAAAAGTGCAATTTACACACACACACAAAGGTGAGGGCCAAGATGATGGAGTAGGCAGATGCTTCTTGTAGTCCCCTTTACAACAAAGACCTAAAAAAACAAGTGACTCAATCATATATGATAATCTAAGAGCCCTGAACATCAAATATGAAGTTGAGGAGGCAGACTGAGCAGACAAGGAAGGGAGAGAAAGTTTAGAAGCAGTGAAGATCTGCCAGACTTGACCTGATCAGCAACCTGCTGGCTGAACTGGCTGGAGTGAGCAGGCTGAGGAGTCCTGCATAATAGGTGGAAAACTGAGAGAGTGGACTGGGTGATGAGAAAGACAAAGCAGATTCTGAAACAACTACTTCAGCCAGATTTAAACCTGCACTCTCTGCTGCTCTGTACCGGGTACTAAACTCTGACACACTACCTGGGTCAGAAGTGGGTCATCTTATGCATATGTCCTGAGTTATTCTCTTGGACTTGGCAAAGGAAGCAGGAGGGGAAGACAAAAGGTTCTGCAGGATTCCTTGAGCTGGTAACTTCCCCTATGTTTCTTATTCTGCACACAGATCTAATCATCCAGTGACAGGACACTGGAATTTTTTAGGCTGCAATAATCAATTTAGGTCAAATGATCAAATTATTTGGACACTCAAAAACTAAATTTTAATATGGATATGGACATAAAATAAAACACAATAATCAAACAAATTACAAGAACTTTGTGATAGCTCGAATACTCTGGAGGTCAGCTCTACTCTGGCCCCTAGAGTTGCCATGAGTCAGATCTGACTTGACAGCACTTGGCTTGACCTGTGGTAGCTCAGAGACAACAGTCAGTGTCTAATCATTTAAAAACACAGACCACCATGGCCTCAGAAAACTCCCCAAACAACAAATTAAACAATTTTCCACATGAAGAAGACTTTCTGTAATTCTTGGAGGTAGAATACAAGAGTAATGTTTAGAATACTGCAAGACATTAGAACAGAGATTAGTCAAGGTATAGTAGAGCAAGTAATATGTGGTGGTCAGGATTATGTCAACTTGGCTACTCCATACTTGGCTGCTGTATTAAGTGGCAGGGTGGGGTTTGTGGTGGCTTCCCACCCGTCAGCTCTCATCTCTTGACCTTCCACTACTACTGCTGGTCTGCTCACATAGCCAGGAGCTCCTGCTCTCTTCTTCCGGTGTCTGGTTCCTGGACTTGAACTAGCAGCTGTTGGATCCATCAATCCTTACAGTCAGCACTTGAGAGTCCTGCTCCCTGACCTGGCGATCCCGGGTTCACCAGCCTCTACTGCTCCATCTTGCCACCAGTTTGGGATCCACCGACCTACACAACCAGTGATTTAGAACTCTGGTCTCTGACCTGCTGACTTTGGGTTCCTCAGCCTCCATGGCCACATGAGGCTTGTGCCATAACTTGGGACATTCAGCTTCTGTGATTGTGTGAGCTGTTTCCTATATCTATAGCTATATATCTATATATATTATAAATCTTCCCATGGACCTACACATGTTACTGGTTTTGCTTCCCTAGAAAACCCAGCCTAAGACATAATACTTGAGCAACAATGATCTAAAACTCAGCAGAGCAACAATAAAATTACAGAATTAGACAATTCAATAGAAAGTCAAAGGAGCAGAATTAAGTCATTAGAACACAGTAAGACTGAAGCTAAAGCAACTGACACCAGCATATATGAGCAACGATCAGATAAACAAATTTTGAAAACTGAAGAATTGCTAAGAGTTCTATGAGCCTCTGTCAAGAGAAATCATTTATTCATGGTTGGAGTACCAGAACAGGGGATGATAACAGAAAATACAGAGAAAATTGTTGAAGATATCTTGATGGAAAACACTGCTGATATCATGAAGAATGGGAAAATATCCAAGATTCTCATCAAACTCCACACAAGGTAGACCCCAAAAGAAAGACAGCAAGACATACTACCACCAAATTTAACAAACCTAAAGATAAAGAGATGATTTTAAATGCAGCAAGACTTAAAGAAAAAATAATATACAAAGTAGAGTCATTAAGACTGAGCTCAGATTACTCATGAAAATCCATGCTGGCAAGAAGGCAATGGAATGACATATACAAAGCCTTGAAGGAAAAAAAACTTCCCATCAAGATTAATTTATCCTGCAAAATTGTCTCTCAAACATGGTTGTGAAATTAGAACATCCTCAGATAAACAAGGTTTAGAGATTTTGCAAAAACCAAAGTACACTTACAAGAAACACTGAAGAAAGTTCTTCAAATAGAAAATCAATAACATCGGACATAAATATACTCAAGGATACAATGCAGGACAGAGCATCCAGATTATCAACATGGATAGGGAATCCACAAAAATAAATCAAAGCTCAAACACCAAGACTAGGGAAACAGAGATCTCAGTATGTAAAGGATGGCAGCATTAATCCAAAAGAGGAGCAAATTAATGTATTCATAGATCTTTCAGACAGAGAGGAAGTCAAGGCATTACAAAGAAATTAAAGACTGGTTTAGATTTAGAACATTAGTGGTAAATATCAAGGTAACTGTAAAGAAAATTAACAATCCTACACATGAAAAAAAGAAACAGAGGCAGAGCCAAGACGGTGGAGTGGCAACACATTCCTGTTAAACTCTTGAACAACTAAGAACCAAAAATTAATGAAACCTACCAAATACAGCAATCAACAAGGACTAAACTGGGCTCAGAGAACCCTAAGTAAAAAGGGAGCGAAAGGAAGATCTTAGGAGCCCTGAACCACCTGACATAAAACAACACAGCCTAGGCGGAGATTCTCCATGAACTGAAGGCAACCAGTGAATCTTAGCAACCAAGCAGAGCTGGGAAACAAGAGCTAGAGCAACCTTGAGTTTGACTAAAGAGAGCTGCCCCAGCCTAAGCATCAGAGCTGCAGCCTACAGCCCAGACCCTAAGACCCACACACAGGTTAGAACACTCTGGGACGTGGCTGGCTGTCGGTCAATGCCCCGCCAGATCCACCAGCCAAGTCGGCAGGCACTGACTCATAGTGGCAAGTGGCCACGAGGCCTTGGCTGGAGGAGCATGGAGAAGGGGCAGTGAGCATGGTGGTAAGTGGCCAGGGCTCAGGTGACACCGGAGAAGTGTTGCCCAAGCGGCTAGGCAGCCATTAGAACTGGGTGCACTGGGAAAGCCTCAGCACAGGTGACCCTAGAGGAGTCAGGCAATCACTCCAGTGACTGGGCAGCCACTGGAGCCAAGTGTGCCTGGGATGCTGGGCTCAGGTGACCCCCAGGGAAGGGAGTTATCATCCCAGAGGCTAAGTAGCCTTTGGAACTAAGTGCACCAGGGAGGTCTCTGCTGAGGCAACCCTGAAGGAGTGAAGTGTTTGCCCCAGAGGCTAGGCAGCCATCCCAGCCAAGTGCTCCAGGGAGGCTTGCACTCAGGTGACCCAGGGGGAATGAAGTGATCACACCAGCGACTAGGCAAACATTGGTACCACAAGCACCAGGGAAGGCTGAGCTCAGGCAACCTGGGAGGAGGGAAGTAAGTGACCACTCCAGCAGGTAGGCAGCCCCTGGAGCCAGCTGGGCCAGAGAGGCTTGGGCTCAGGCAAATCCAGAGGAGTTACATGATCACCCTAAAGGCTAGGCAGCCATTGGAGTCAAGTGCACCTGGGATCTTGGGCTCAGGGGACCTAGGGCAAGGGTAGTGATTGCCCCATTGGCTAGGTAGCCATTGGATGAAGCTCCTGGAACTCCCTGCCCAACCTAGAGGTAACAGAAACAGCAGCAACAGTTGCTGCTGTGACTTAGGGAAGAAGGCATGAGAAAACAACTACTCCCTCTCCCTACACCTGAGTCCAAAGTTGAGATTCCATGAGGGATCTGCCCAAAACAGAGGCAGCTGCAGTAGCAGCACTTGAGTCCTGCCCCCCCTTGGAGTGGCTGTGAAAGCACAGCACCTGAGCAAGCAACCAACCGCAGCCTAGAGGCAAAAGTGGTGGCGGTGCTGCTGAAAGAGGAGCAACTCCCTCACCTGGTATCTGTGTCAGCAGCAGCAGCAGCAGACGACCAGTGCAAGACAATATGAGCAAGCAACAGAAAATAATCACACTGTGTGGAGAATCTATGGCCCAGTTCCAACAGAGAGATGCTGGTCAGGCCAACCAAACTATTAATTCTCTGTCACTGCAATGACTTCCAGATGGCTCGAGGACAACAATCAATCTCTAAACACCTGAAAAAGCAGAGCACCATGACTTCCGAAAATTCCGAGAATAAAGCATCAATGGATTTCCCACATGAAGAAGAGTTCTTACAACTATCAGAGACAGATACAAAGGATTGATGTCCAGAGCTGTGCAAGGTATCAGGAGAGAGATCAGGTGAAGTGCAGCAGAGCACACTGAAAAAAGAAACAAGCCACAAGAAATGCTTGAGCAGCCATGATCTGAAATCTGACAGAGTGAAAAATCAGATATCTGAGCTTATTTTGCATTATTTTGTCTTATCAGGAGAGATCAGCCCCTAGAGAAGGAGTCGATACTCAGTAAATAGTGGGTCGTCGAAAAAGAGGAGACCCTCAATGAGATGGATTTACACAGTGGCTGTAACAATGGACTCGAGCATAAGAAAGATGATGAGGTTGGGGGAGGACCAGGTAGTGTTTCCTTCTGTTGTACTCAGGGTTGCTATGAATCAGAACTGACTTGACAGCACCTATCCACAACAACATACTATACACACATATGAACTAGTGAAAAAGCTGCATTATTCCCTTACTTGTGTGAAACCTGAGGTGAGAGGAAAAAAATGAGCGAGGCTTTTTCCCAGAAAAAAGTAAAAGGAAGTCTTCTTTGCTTGATCCTTTATGCTATATTCCAACTCTCTGTGTGACTGTAAAACAGCCAGGCTTTAGCCTAGTCAGCATGACTTGGCAAAAGGTAGTTGTTAATAACAAGTAACAGTGAATCAGAAAAAGTTGTGTGTGACCTGTCATGATCAAATCTTTTCTATGCCTTCCACTGAATGGCAGGTAAATAAATATCTATTCTGGATTTCTATGTTCTCAACATTTTCTTTCTCTTTTTCTCTCTTTTTTTTTTCCTTTCATGAGTCAGATCCAACTCGACGGCACTGGGCTTGGCTTCATTTTTGTGCTTTAGGTGGAAGTTTACGAAGCAAACTAGTTTCTTGGTAAACAGTTGATACACACATTGTTTTGTGCCATTGATTGCCAACCCTGTGACATGTCAACACTCTCCCCATCTTGATCTTCGATTCCCTGTTTCCGTTAGTTCAACTTTCATGTCCCCTCCTGACTTCTCGTCCATTCCCCTGAGCAGGTGTACCCACTTAGTCTTGTAAACATGGTTGATTGAGTGTATTACTGTTTGTCGACAGACCTGTCTAATCTTTGGCAGAAGGCTGAGCCAGTGGAATATCTTTGGTACTGAAATACAAGGTGTCCAAGAGTCATAATTTCCAAATTTCTGTCAGACTGTAAGTCTGTTCTTCTGTTGTGTGAATTTGAATTGTGTTCTATGTTTTTGTCGAGCTTTGTCTCAGACCTTCTCTTGTGATCCCTGTCAGGACAGTTGGTGGTGGTCGCCAGGCACCATCTGGTTGTGTTGGACTCAGTCTGGTAGAAGCTGTGGTAGTTGTGTTCCATTAGTCCCTTGGACTATTCTTTCTCTTGTGTCTATGGTTTTTTCCACTCTCCCTTGCTCCAGACAAGGCGGTAGGTTTTCACCAGCAAGCTTTTAAGATGCCAGGTACTACCCACCACAGTAGGATGTAGAACATTTTCTTTATAAACCATGTTACTGACATTTTATTTCTAAAATTCTTGTTTCCTTTAAAAACATTTTTCATATCTGCAATTTTATTAGCTCTTCTGCTATTCAAAGCACAAAATGCCTTTCTCATCTCTGATTCTGTGCTATATCTGAAATGCCTGTTGAACTAGGGGCTGATCTCTCCTGATAATATGCCCCAAGGATGAGAGATTTGGCCACACTATCCTTACTTCTGAGGAGTACTCTTTCTGTACTTCCAAAACAGATTTGTTCATTCTTTTGGTAGTCCACGGTATATTCAGTATTCTTCACAATAACGGAATTCAAAGCCCTCAATTCAAAATTGAATCTTGTAGACTGAATCCTGCCTCATTAGCATACTTGCCAATAATCCCATTTCATCAGCATCACAGAGACAGGGTTTACAACACACAGGAAAATCACATCAGATGACAAAATGGCAGCTACTGACACAACACTGGGAATCACAGCCTAGCCAAATCAACAGATATTTTAGGGGGACACAACTGAATTCATGACACAATTGGTATGCTTTAGCGTGCTGGTGCAGCAACTGTGTCAAGATATTTCATTGAGGGTCTTCGTTTTGCTGACCCTGTAGTTTACTAAGCATGATGTCTTTCTCCAGGGACTGGTCCCTCCTGACAACATGTCTGGAGTATGTATGATGAAGTCTTGTCACCTTGTTTGTATTCCTTCCAAGAGAGATGTCTTCATTCTTCTTCATTTATGTCCATCTTTTCAGATTATCTGGCTAGCATATAGAACAGTAAGCATGGTAAAGATGTACAACTCTGGTTCACACTTCTCTTGATTTAAACCTCACAGTATCCCCTTGTTCTGTTTGACTGATTACCTTTTGGGTTGAGTACAGGTATATTCAATATTATGGTAAATTCTATCTTCTTTGCCAACACAATTCAGAAGCTTCAGTTCCTTGATCTTCCTTATTCATTGTCCAGCTTTCACATGCATATAAGGTGACTGAGAACACCACGGCTTGGGTCAGGTGTACTTTAGTCCTCAGGTGACATATTGGGTTTAAAGATATTGTGCAGCAGATATGTCCAATGCAATGAATTATTTGGTTTCTAGACTGCTGCTTCAATGGGCATTGATTGTGGATCCAAGTAAAACGAAATCTTTTACAACTTTAATCTTTTCTCTGTTTATCTTATTATTCCTTATTGATCCAATTGTAAGGATTTTGTTCTCTTGATGTTGAGGTACAATCCCATACTGAAGGCTGTGGTCTTTGGTCTTCATCACTAAGTGCTTCAAATCCTCTTCACTTTCAACAAGCAAGGTTGTGTCATCTGCATATCACAGATTTTTAGAGTCTTTCTCCAATCCTCATGCTGTGTTCTCCCTCGTATAGTCCACCTTCTCAGATTAGTTACATAGGACACAGACTGAATGAGTATGGTGAGAAGATACAACTACGACATACACCTTTCTTGATTTAAACCACACAGTATCCCCTCATTCACTGTGAATGACTGCCTCTTGGTCTCAATACAGGTTCCTCATGAGAGGAACAATTAAGTGTGTTGGAATTCCCATTCATTCCAGCGTTACCCATAATTTGTTACGATTCACACAGTTGAAATGTCTTTGCATAGTCAATAAAACACAGGTAAACATCTTTTTCTGGTATTCTCTGTTTTCAGCCAAGATCCTTCTGACATTAGCAAAGTTATTCCTTGTTTTGCATCCATTTCTGGATCCAGCTTGAGTTTTTGGCAGCTCCTTTACAATGGACTGCTGCAACTGCTTTTGAATGATCTTTAGCAAAAGTTTACTTGTGCATGATATTATAGCTCAATAACGTCCAGATTCTGTTGCCTAGATCCGAATTATAGTTTGAAAGATCATTTTAATCTACTTATTTCTCCTTTTGGGGATCACAGAGAAATCTGCTGTCTCACTTACATCACAAACTTATTGTAGCAGAAAAGGATTCTGTTTCAGGAGTTCAGAAGATCTGCGTTTGCTCTTAGTTTTTCCATAATAGAAGTAAAAGAGTCCCTGGTCATCTCTAGACATTTTTAATCTCCCCTTCTATAAAATGAGAGGGAGCCCTAGTGATACAGTGGCTGATGGTTTGGCTGCTAACCAATAGGACAGCAGTTCAAATCTACCAGCCCCTCCTAGGAAACCCAATGGGGTAGTCAAATGCTGTCCTTTAGGGTCACTCTGAGCCAGAACTGACTCAACATCAACAGGTTTGCTTTTGGTATACAACATCTGTTATATACCAAAGAGGACTGGGATTTAATGAATGTTGTTCTCCAGTTGTTATGGCCTTTGGCCTCTGTGTGTGAGGAGGAGAGAAAGGGAAGTCTTATCATAAGAGAGTAGAGGTGCATGGGATATAGGGCACTGGGGACACAGGAGAACCAAATGTACACTGAATCAAAAAAGACAACAAAGGCACAGAGAGGAAACACATGTTCTCTTCTTTCTTGGTGGAAAACACCAGTTAGGTGAGCCTGGGGTATCCCACGGCTCTAGGAAGCACAAGACCAAAGGACATGGCAGCCTGTCCTTTTCGTCACCCACATCAAGCCCACTCAACTCATCCCCACACCTCCAGCAATATCCCAAATACCCTGAAAAAAACTCTTGATATTCTAGCAGCCATAACAAGGTGTTCGGTTTCTAAATTTGATCATGGGTATGTTTTTTACAACTTTCAGGAAAATAATAGGTAAAAAACTGAACCTTCTAATAACATTTTCTTCCATATCTTTGCTTACTGTTATTTCTGTATATTAAAATTTAATATAAGCCAATTTAATACAAAATAAATTTTGCATTTTGATAAACACTATCATATTTCATTAAGAATATCAGAAAGTGTTTCTAATACTTTTGGCAACATAATCAAGTTTCCTTATTTATTTTATCTGTTGGTCAGAGAGAGAGTTCATGGTTGTCTTAGAAATGGCATATCAAAACATAATTTTAATCTTTTAAATATGTTGATACTCATTGCCTACATTTTATCTATAAATCTTCTCCTTGTCAGACTTCCTACATCTGTGGTCATGCACATGGGATCATTACCTGGGGGAGGTGGACCTGTACAATTATATGTAGAGATGGCCCCACATACAGCAATTCTTCCAAATTTCTTCATCTGCTGGATAACAGTATTTCAAAACTCTCCACCCACCTAAACACAAACATCAACAAGAAAACTTAAATAAACACTAAAAGATTCAGGAAACCATTAAGTCCCAATCTTCATTTCATAATACCTGTTTGAGCAGCAAGCAATGGATTTAACTAGCACAAGAGTGCAGAAAATTGCAGGCACACACAAAAAAAGCATTAGAATCTGGGCATTTCCACTTTAACAACACACTTTCTATAACTTACACATTTTATTTTTTGTATACTGGGGTTCTTTCATCAGTCCAATAATCTCATTGGCCCATAATCTAAAAGTGTAGAAAAATATTCAAAAGGCATATGAAGAACAAAGTTGGATAGTCGCATTTCCTGATTTCAAAACTTACTCCAAAGAACATAGTCAATGAAACTGAGTTGAGAGTCCAGGGAAAAACTCTTACACAAATGGTCAATCGATTTTTGATAAGGATGCTAGAAAACAATTCAATTAGAGTAGTCGTTTGAACAAATGCTGCAGAACAACTAGATTTCCACATAGATAAGAGTGAAACTGGATGTCTTCCTTATTCCACAAGCAAACCTAAATGTAAGAGCTTAAAATGAGAAAACTCTTAAAACCATAAAATCTAAGAAGAAAGCATAAATCTTCATGACCACACGTAAGACAAAGTCTCCTAATACATGACACTGGAACTCAAGCAACGGAAGAAAAATTATATTTATCAAAATTAGAAATTTGAATTTGAAAGTGCACTATCAACAGAGTAAAAGAAACAACTAATCAAAACCAAAAAAACATACCCACTGCCATCAAGTTGATTCCAACTGACAGCAGCCCTACAGGACAGAGTAAAACTGCTGCATAGAGTTTCCAAGGAACACCTGGCTGATTTGAACTGCCAACCTTCTGGTCAGCAGTGGTAACACTTACCCACTATGCCACCAGGGTTTCCAAACAACTCTCAGAATAGGAGAAAATATTTACAAACCATATGTCTGATGAGAGATTTGAATGCAGGATATATGAAAAACTGTTACAACTCAACAAACCAATTAGAAATGGCTAAGAGGTATTTCTCAAAGAAGATAAACAAATGGCTAGTGATAGCATGAAAATATGCTCCGTATCATCGGCAATTAGGGAAATGCAAATCAAAACCACAATGAAATACCACATCAAACACTATAATAAGCCATTGGCTATCATCAAAAAGACTGACAGAAATAACTGTTGGTGAGGATGTGGAGAAATGGGAGTCCTGATACATCACTGGTAGAAATGTGAAACAGTGCAGTCACTTTGGCAATTCCTCAAAATGTTAAACCTGGAATTACCACATGGCCCAGCAGTTAAACTTACAGGTGTATACCCCTGAGAAATAAAAAAGTCAGTGCACACAAATTTGCCAACAAATACTCACAACTTCAGTATACCTAACTGCCAAAATGTGTAAACAAGCCAAAAGACCATCAGCTGGTGAATGGATAAATACAATAAGATACACCCATACAATACAATGTTATTTGGCTGTAAAGTGGAATGAGTATTGATAGAAGCTACATCATGGATGAACCCTGAAAACATCGTGCTAAGTGAAAAGAAGTTAGTCACAAAAGGCCACATGGGGGAAACTGGAATTCAGTCATAATGGGTACAGGGTTTCCTTTGCTAATGAAGAAAATGTTTTCAAACTGATTGTAGGGGTGGTTGTACAGTGCTGTGACTATATTGAAAACCATTGGATTATATGCTTTAAATATGTGAAATGTATGGTATATGAATTATATCCCAATTAAGCCATTAGAAAAAAAGGCTTACATACCTTCCTAAGTTTTAGATGGACACTCCATAAGTATATTCCATTGTGTAGTACTTTGTTAATAAAGTGGATATTAAGTCCACTTGGTATTTACATTATCAAAATAGCAACCATAACCACCAGGAGAGGCTTTCTTCAAAGTTTCTTCCAAAGACTCTACTGTCTTGCAGTTAAAAGCAACATCAAATCCGATTTTCTTAAGGTAGGCAACCTTCTCATCTGATCCTGTTGCTGCAACCACTTTGCAACCCTAAACAGGGTGGGATGGGGTACAGTGGGCACAGAAACCATTTATAAGCCACAGGCATAGACCAGCTATACCTCCTAGTCTAGTCAGTTCTCCAAGAATACACACACTGAACCACACATATAAGGAAAACTGTAAGGGGCCAATAGCACCCAGAAGTGAAATTAGTCCCTGAGCCTGCCTACAACTCAATCATAATTTTAGTTTATTGTCTACCAACAGATTCCTTTTAGGATTATTTGGTGTGCAAGTCTGTTTCAACCAGTGGTTGTACAACGTATTCATCTGACTTCTCAATTCTTTATCGCTAGGGGCAAGAGACTGTTTAATAAAAATTATCAAGGGGGCGGAGTCAAGATGGCCGACTAAGCCCACGTCTCCTTATATCCCTCTGGAAACCAAGACCTAATTGACAATCAAACAGAGCCTTCTGGTCACCTAATCAGTCTCAGGACACGGCACAGAGCTGTTAATTGGGACTTCATACCACTCAGCAAAAAACCTCCTCTCTTTCGCTGACTCCCGCTCCTGGCTAGCCCCGGCTCTCATGGACAGAAGGTAAACGCACCATTTTGACTTTTTTTTCCTCTGTCTCGGCTGGCGGGCGGAGCTGTGCCTTGCCTGGCGGCTGGACTGAGACGCGCTGCTGGGGGGACAGGCCGGTGAAATTCTCATATTCTGAGAGCCAGGCTCGGGACTCTGTTAATCTAGCCACTTTGAGCCTTTCATTTTGTAGCTGCCTCAGCGGGGTTTGTGCAGAGCCTCGCAGTCAGTGTGCGGGACGCCATGTTGGTAAGAAGATTTTAGTGAGACCTCGTTCTTAGCCTGGGAGACAGCACCTGCAAATGGGACAGCACTTCTCCGTCAGAAAAGTAGTGATTTTGCACAGTGGTGCCTACGTTGGGGCCCTGCAACAGAAGCAGAGGAATCACTATCTCTTGGCACCTTTAGCCCCTCTGTCTGCTGCCTGTGTGGAGGACGCCATCTTGGGTACGGTGGCCGCAGCTGGACCTAATTCTTAGCTTGGGAACCAGAGCCTGCCCACAGGAGAGCGCTTTTCTATCACAAAACCAGTACTCGATGCAGTGTTGGCTAAGGCTAGGGCCTGTCAGCAGAGGCCAACAGGGCAGTAGCATTACTGTATTCTGAACTAGTTTGTTATCATCTGGGGTTAGATATAGTGGCACTTACTTTGTCAGATGAGAAGAGGGAACTCTACACCTGAAAACCTAACTGACTTGTGAACTGGTCACATACCTTTTGCTTTACATTTGAAGACAGTCTAGAGAAACATTTGCAATCCATCCTCACAGTACCTCTTCCAGCCTCTATATACTCACATGGGACCCAAAAAGCAACAGACAATTGTGGCATACAAGCAATCACTCATGGCTTCAGAACGCTCCCAAACAAAGCAACCAAGGAGTTTTCCAGATGAAGAAACTTTTATGAAAGCATCAGGAAGTGAATACAAATTGATTATATACAGAGCCCTTCTACAAAATGCAGCAGAACAAAATGAAAAATTAAGCAAGTTGTTCGATCTGATGGAACACCAGTGCTCTGAAATCCAACAGATCAAGAAGAAAATCAAAGACATAGAAACTTCCATGTAAAGCCAAGAAAACAGAATGGAACAAATGGAAAAAAGAATTTCTGACTTGGAAGACAGAGCTACTGATGCCAGCATCTATGAGCAGAAGTCAGAAAAAATAAACAAGAAAAATGAAGAAACATTAAGAAGCATGTGGGACTCTATTAAAGGGAACATCCTTCGATTAATTGGAGTCCCTGAACAGGGTGAGACATCTGAGAACACAGAGAGTATTGTTGCTGAGCTGCTGAAAGAAAACTTCCCAGAAATCATGAAGGAAGAGAATATAGACATCTCAGATGCATATCATATGCCACCCAATATAGATCTCAAAAGAAAGACTCCAAGACATATTATAATCAAGCTTAACAAAATGAAACATAAGCAGCAACTCTTAAAGGCAGCAAGACTCAAGGCAAAGCTAACATTCAGAGGGAAACCCTGTAGGCTCTCGTCAGATTTCTCAGCAGAAACCATGCTGGCACGGAGACAGTGGCATGACACATTCAAAGTCTTGAAGGTGAAGAACTTCCAACCAAGAATTATATATCTGGCAAAATTATCTTTCAAATATGAAAATGAAATTAAGACATTCCCAGATAAACAGGAACTCAGAGACTTTGTAAAAACCAAACCCAAACTGCAAGAAATACTGAAAGAAGTTCTTGGCTTTGGCTTAGAAGAACGAACCACTAACTTTATATTTTAGAATGACACACTACTCAATACTCATTTAGGGAAGGGTCCAAAGTAAATTACAGCTTTGATATGGAAAGAAGCAATCCAGTGATCATCACGAAAACTATGGTGTCATCATAATAAAAAGAGGGATGTACTACAGTCGTTATAGTCCTTCCAGATGGAGAGGAAGATGACAAGACTGGTAGTAATTAAAATTGGGTTTATAAATAGTTTATTAAGGGGGTTCATAGGGGCAGCTGTAAAGCACAACAAAGATATATCATACCATTTCAAGAAATCTAACACACGAGTCTCAACAACTATAAAACCAGCTCTGAAAAAGGTGAAAAATCAACTCACAAAAAAGAGTGTCCCAGAACAGACTAATAAGAACAACAGACAAAACATCAACATAAAAATAAACATATCACAATGGTAGCAGTGAACACATACCTATCAATAATTTCATTGAATGTGAATGGACTGAATGGTCCAGTAAAGAGACACCGAGTGTCATCTTGGATCAAAAGACACAACACATCCATATGCTGTCTACAAGAAACTCACTTGAGACCTAAAGACAGGAACAAACTGAAAATTAAAGGATGGAAGACTATATATCAAGCTAACAATGAACAAAGAAGAGCAAGGGTGGCAATTCTAATCTCAGACAAAATCAATTTTCATGTCAAATCCACCATTGTGGAAAAAGACAGACACTATTTATTGCTGAAAGGTTCAGTACACAAGCAAGACTTAACTCTATTAAATATTTATGCACCTAATGTCAGAGCACCTAAATATGTCGAAGAAACACTGACTACGCTCAAAAAGAGAGTTAGATGACTCCACCATAATAGTGGGAGACTTTAACACTACACTCTCATTACTAGACAGATCATCAAGAAAAAAGCTCAGTAAAGATACAGAAGACCTCCTTGACTCAATTAACCAACTAAACCTCATTGATATATACAGAACTTTCCACCCATCAGCAGACAACTACACCTTCTTCTCCAGTGCACATGGAACATTCTCCAGAATTGACCACGTGATAGGCCATAATGCAATGCTCAACAAAATCCGTACCATTGAATTACTGCAAAGCATCTTCTCAGATCATAAAGCCATAAAAGTTGAAATCAATAGCAGAAAAAACATAGATAGAAAGTGGCACTCTTGGAAACTGAACAACATCTTGCTAAAAAAAAATGGGTTATAGAGGAAATCAAGGATGAATTAAAGAAATTCATGGATTCCAATGAGAACGAAAACACTTCCTACCAGAACCTATGGGATACAGCCAAAGCAGTGCTCAGAGGTCTGTTTATCTCCATAAATGCACATATCTGGAAGGAAGAAAGAAACCAAATCAAGGAACTAACTCTACAGCTTGAACAAGTAGAAAGAGAACAACAGAGGAACCCTTCGGGCACCAGAAGAAATGAGATCATAAAGATTAGAGCAGAGCTAAATGAATTAGAGAACAGAAAAACAATGGAAAAAATTGAAAAGACTAAAAGCTGGTTTTTTGAAAAGATCAACAAAATTGATAAACCTCTGGCTAAACTTACTAAAGAAAAGCTAGATTGCCAAAACCGAGAAATTTGGGCCAGAGGGTACACATTTTTAATGGTCGAGGTTGAATCATGTAAAACTGTTAATATTCAAACACTTTGACCGAAAGAAATGGGAATCTCATAAATTTAAAGTGGTTAAATGTAGTTATTTGCTAGATAGCTTTCCAAAACTATGGCACCAATTTGCATTTGTAGAAATCAAAACATTACAATGGCTTCCAGAATAGTTTCCATTCCAGGTTAACAGAGAGTTAGGGAGCCATGTCCCCTGGGGCCATTATAGTCTGCCAGACCATTAAGTCTGGTCTTTTGAATAAAGTTTGAGTTCTGTACCCCACATTTCTCCTGCTCTGTGGGGGACTCTTTTGAATTTCCTGTAAGGGCATTCATTGGTGGTAGCCGGGAGCTATCTAGCTCTTCCAGTCTCATGTTGATGTAAGTTCTGGCTTATGCTGTCCTTTCTGTCTCTTAGACTCATATTTTCCTTACATCTTTGATGTTCTTCATTCTAGTTTGCTCAAGGGGGTTGAGACCATCCTATCTTCATTATTTTTTTTAAGATTTTAAAAATACAAACATCAAAACCTACTGCAAACAGGCATTTCAGATGTAGCATGGAATCAGAGATGAGAAAGACATTTTGTCCTTTGAATTATCAGAAGAGCTAATAAAATTGTAGAGATAAAAAACATTTCTAAAGGAAACAAGAATTTTTGAAATAAAGTGTCAGTAACATGGTTTACAAGGAAAATATTCTACATCCTACTTTGGTGGTACCTGGGATCTTAAAAGCTTGCAAGTGAACACCTGCCACCCTGTCTGGAGCAAGGAAAACTGGAGAAAACCATAGGCACGAGGGAAAGACTAGTCCAAGAGTCTAACGGAATACAACTAACACAGCCTCTATCAGGCTAAGTCCAACACAACCAGATGGTGCCTGGTGACCACCACCAACTGCCCTGACAGGGATCACAACAGAGGCTCTGAGACAAAGCTCAACAAAAACACAGAACACAATTTAAATTCACACAAAAGGAGACCAGACTTACAGTCTGACAGATACTGGAGGTTATGACTCCTGGACACCTTGTAGTTCAGTACCAAAGGTATTCCTCTGGCTCACCCTTCAGCCAAAGATTAGACAGGTCTACCGACAAACAGTAACAAACTCAGTCAATCATGTATAAAGACTAAATGGGCATACCTGCTCAGCGGATTGGACGAGAAGCCAGGAGGAACGCAAAAGTTGAACTAATGGAAACAGGAAATCTAAGATCAAGATGGAGAGAGTCTTGACATATCTTAGGGTTGGCAACCAATGGCACAAAACAATGTCTGTATCAATTACTTAACAACAAACTAGTTTGCTTTGTAAACTTCCATCTAAAGCACAAAAATGAAAGGAGAAAAAGACGGAGAGAGATACAGGAGGAAAACACTGAGAACATAGAATTCTAGAATAAATATTTACTTACCTGCTGTTCAGTGGAAGACATAGAAGAGAACTGATCATCACAGGTCATGTACAACTTTTTCTGTGTCACTGTTGGCAGGGAAGTAATTCTATGCGGGAATCTACATCCCCACCCTAATCCTTTAACATACAGTTTAGCGAAACCACACAATGGAGGACAGTCCCAAGATACTGGGAACCATATCCCAGCCACGTGGCTACACATATTTTTGGGGGAACACAATTCAACCCATGACACTGGTCCTCTCCCATCCTTATTATCCTTGTTATGCCCGAGTCCATTGTTACAGCCAATGTGTCAATCCATCTCACTGAGGGTCTTCCTCTTTTTTGATGAGCCTCAATTTACCAAGTATGAACTCCTTCTCCCCTGATAACATGTCCCAAGGATGGGAGATGTGGCCTCACTATCCACTGGACAGCAGGTAGGTAAATATCACTCCCAAGACAGATTTGTTCATTCTGTTGGTAGTCCATGGTATATTCAATATTCTTTGCAATAACATAATTCAAAGCCCTTAATTCTTCTTAAGTCTTCTACATTCGTTGTCCAGCTTTTGCATGTATGTCAGCTGATTGAAAACATCGTGGATTGGGTTAGTTGCACCTTGTTCTCAAAGGGACATCTTTGCTTTCATCACCCGAGAGAGGTGTTTTGAAGCAAATTTGCCCAGTGTGATCAAAGGGTTGTTCGATTTCCTTACTGTTGCTTCCATGAGTGTTGACTGTGCATCCAAGTAAAAGGACATCTCGGACAACTTTAATATTTTCTCTGTTTATCATGTTGTTGGTTATTGGTCCAGTTGTAAGAATTTTTGTTTTCTTTTCATTGAGATGAAATCCATATTGAAGGTTATAGCCTTTGATCCTCATCAGTCAGTGCCTCCAGACCCTTCACTTTCAGCAAGCAAGATTATGTCATCTGCATATCTCAGTCAAGCTTTTGGAGCCTTCATTTGCTGATGTGGCATTACTCAGAATGAGAAAAAACAGCGACAAACATCCATTAATAATTAGAACCTGGAAGGCACATAGTATTAACTTAGAAAAACTGGAAACTGTCAAAAATGAAATGGAGTACATAAACACTGATGTCCTAGGCATTAGTAAACTGAAGTAGACTGGCACAGGACATTTAGTATCAGGTAATCGTATGGTCAGCTATGCCAGAAATGACAAGTTGAAAAGGAATGATGTTGCATTCATCATGAAAAGAGCATTTGAAGATCCTGAAGCAATATGCTATCAGTGATTGCATAATGTCTAGATGCCTATGAGGAAGATCATTTAATATGACTATTATTCTAATTTATACACCAACCATTAAGGCCAAAGATGAAGAAACTGAAGATTTTTACCAACTTCCGTAATCTGAAACTGATCAAACATGTAGTTAAGATATAGTGACAGTTACAGTGATTGGAGGTAGAAAGTTGGAAATAAAGAAGGATCAGTATTTGAAACATATGGCCTTAGTGATAGAAACATTGCTGGAGATCAAAAGATAGAATTTTGCAAAACCAGAGGTTTCTACACTGCAAATACCTTTTTTCACCAATATAAACAACAACTCTACACAAGCACTTTGCCAGATGGCATACACAGGAATCAAATTGATTCTGTGAAAAGAGAAGAGGGAAAAGCTCAATACCATCAGTGAGAACGAGGCCAGTAACTGACTGTGTCACAGACCATCAACTGATCATGTTCAAGTACAAACTGAAGCTGAAGAAAATTAGGACAAGTCCTTAAGAGCCAGAGTATGACACTGAGTATATCCTACCTGAATTTAGACATCATCACAATTGATTTGATGCATAGGACACTATTGACCAAAGACCAGACAAGTTGTAGAAGGACATCATAAATGAAGAAAGCAAGAGGTCATTAAAAAGACAGGGGGTAAAAAAAAAAAAAAAAAGACCAAAATGGATGTCAGAAGACACTCTGAAACTTGCCTTGAATGACAAGTACCTAAAGCGGATGGAGGAAATGATGAAGTAAAAGGACTGAACAATAGATTTCAGAAGGTGTCTCAAGAAGAGAAACTGAAGTATTATAATGACATCTGCAAATGCCTGGAATTAGAAAACCCAAGGGAAAAAAACTTGCAGCATTTCTCAAGCCAACAGAACTGAAGAAAAATAAACCAAGCCTCGAGTTGCAAGAGTGAAGAAATCTACAGGGAAAATATTATACAAGAAGCTTCATCAAAATATGGAAGGAATACAGTCACTATACCAAAAAGAACTGGTTGATGTTCAATCATATCAGAGGTAGCATATGATCAGGAACTGTAGGTACTGGAAGAGGAGGTACAAGCTGCACTGAAGGCAAAACACAAGAACCTAGTAACTGACCGAATACCAGTTGAGATGTTTCAACAAATGGATGCAGCGCTAGAAGTGCTCACTAGTCTATACCAAGAAACTTGGAAGACACATACATGGCCACCTGACTGGGAGAGATCCATATTTATGCCTATTCCCAAGAAAGGTGGTCCAATCAAATGCAGAAAGGATGAAACAATATCATTAAATAACATGCAAGTAAAATTTTGAACTGGGCTCGGGTGACCCGTGAGAGGGGGAGTGATTGTCCCAGTGGCTAATCTGAACTGGGTACAACAGGCAGTCCTCAGCTCAGGGGACTCTAGAGAAGTCAGACAATCACCGCAGTGACTGGGCAGCCACTGGAACAAAGTGTGCCTGGAATGCTGGGCACAGGTGAGCCAGGGGAAGTAGGTGGGCAACCCAGTGGCTAGGTAGCCATTGAAGCTAACTATGCCAGGGAAGTCTCTGCTCAGGTGACCCTGGAGGACTGATGTGTTTGCCCCACAGCCAAGTACACCAGAGAGGATTGGGCTCAGGTGAACCATGGGGAATGAAATGGCCATACCAGTGGCCAGGCAACCATTGGTGCCACATGCACCAGGGAAGGCTGGGCTCAAGTGACCTGGCTGAAGGGAAGTGATAACTCTGGCAGCCTGACAGTCACTGGAGCCAGCTGCACCAGAGAGGCTTGGGATCAGGCAACTCCAGAGGAGTTAGGCAATCACCCTGATGGCTAGGCAACCACTGGAGCCAAGTACACCTGGGAGGCTTGGGTTCAGGGGAGGTGGGTCAAGGGGAATGATTGTCCCAGTGGCTAGGTAGCCACTGGACAAAACTCCCGGAACTCGCTTCCCAACCCAGAGGCAACAGAAACAGCAGCAGCAGTTGCTGCTGTGACATCAGGAAGAAGGCACAAGTGAGCAAGTACTCCCACTCCCTATTCCTGAGTCCAAGGTGGAGGGTTCAGGAGGCATCTGTCCAAAGCAAAGGCAGCTGTTGCAGCAGCAGCAGCACTTGAGTCTTGCCCCCTTTGGAGTGGCTGTGAAAGGGCAGTGCCTGAGCAAGTGACTGCCCCCAGCCTAGAGGCAGAAGTCGTGGTAGTGCTGCTGAAAGCAAGAGCAACTCCCCCACCTTAGAGCTGTGCCAGCCGCAGCAGCAGCAGCAGCAGCAGACAAGTACAGAACAGTAAGAGCAAGCAACAGGAAATAATCAGACTGTGTGGAGAATTTATGGCCTAGTCCCAACAGAGAGACACTGGTCAGGACATACAAACTGTTAAGTTTCTTTCCCTGCAATGGCTTCCAGATGGCTTGGAGACAACAATCAATCTCCAAACACCTGAAGAAGCAGAGTACTATGTCTTCTGACAACTCCCAAAACAAAGCATCAATGGATTTCACATATAAAGAAGAGTTCTTACAATTATCAGAGACAGACACAAAAGATTGATGTGGAGAGCTGTACAAGGTATCAGGAGAGAGATCAGCTGAAATGCAATACAGCACAGTGAAAAATCAACTAAGCTACAAGAAATGCTTGAGCAGCAACAATCTGAAATTGGACAGATTAAAAATAAAATCTCCAAGCCTGACAACTCAATAGACAGTCAAAGGAACAGGATAGAGGACATGGAAGGCAGAATTAGTGAGCTCAAAGACGAAGTAAATGAGTTAATGACAACAGCATACACAACATCAAATCAGATAAAAGACTTGATAAGAGTGGAGAATCCCTAAGGGTGATGTGGGATTCTAATAAGAGAAATAATATCCATGTGATTGGAGTACAACAAGATTGGATAGCTGAAAATATAGAGCAAATAGCTGAAAACCTGCTGACAGAAAAGTTCCCTGACGTTATGAAAGATGAGAAGATTTCCATTCAGGATGCTCGTCGAACTCCACTCAAGATAGATCCCAAAAGAAATACACCAAGCAGAGACTGCTGAGGACAGCTAGAAATAAGCCAAAAATAACCTATAAAGGAATATTACTAAGATTAAACTCAGACTACTCAACTGGAATGATGCCAGCCAGAAGAAAGTGACATAACATACACAAAGCCCTGAATGAAAAAAACTGTCAACTGAGAATAATATATCCTGCAAAGTTGTCTCTCAGATATGAAGGTGAAATTAAGACTTTCACAGAACAACAGAAATTTAGAGAATTTGTTAAGAACCAAACCAAAATCACAGGAAATATTAAAGGAAGTTCTTAGATTAGAAAATCAATAGCATTAGATACATACTTCAACATCCAGCACTCGACAGAGCATCTAGATAACACCAGGAAAGAAAATCCTAAAATGATAACCAAAACCTAATCACAAAAAATAGAAATTCAGAGATCTCAGGATATAATCAGTAACTACCAGGAACACTGGTGGTGTAGTAGGTCAAACACAACAGAAGGTTGAATTCTCCCACTATTATTGTGAAGTGATATATCTCCTTTTTGAGTGTAGTCAGTGTTTCTTTGATGTATTTAGGTGCTCTAATATCAGGTGCATAAATATTTAACATTGTTAAGTCCTGCTTGTGTATTGAAACTTTCAGCAATAAAAATGTCCATC